>OZ014430.1:33288628-34677247 GCA_963966015.1 Aphidecta obliterata | reverse complement strand
TGAGCGCCGAAAATACACGACTCGCCGTTACATTTTCGCGACTGCGGTGGATGTAAAAATGTCGCGGATTTAATTGATGAAGCGGAAGTGTGAATATCAATGGATGATCTCTGCGAAATCATCGACGAACGTTTCATTGTATTTCTGTATTTTACATACATGCGGCAACGTCGCAATTTTTTCACGGAAAGGCTGAAAACCGCTTTCTTCATTTTTTCAAGAGTCGAAATTCCTGAAATGTTTTTTTTGGTTCATTGTAGCTGAGGGTAACAACTGGAATAATGGAATCTACAAAAAACAACGAATTCTGGGAATTACACAAATTTCCGTAGTTCCTATACAAGTGGCAACGTTGCATTTTTGAGAAAGGTCTCATTCAACCAATCTATGGAATGGGTTAAGTTTCCTGGAAAAATCCCAAATAATGGATGGTTGAAAAAATACCAAAAAGGGAGCTGAATTCATAGAAAATCTCGTTAAACACAAAAACCACTAGTCGATTCTTTTTCAATTCCGCAGATGTGCAACCACCCTACAAACTCCAGACCGATTCCTCGAACAATACAAACCGTACCTGAAATTTCCGTAATTTACATACATGTGGCAACGTTGTAATTTGGAAATTCCTGAAATTTATGTATTTGCTGCACACATAGCACGTTGCAATTCCGATGAAGAAGTCTCATCAATAATCTATGAAATTTTATGGGAAAAGAAAGGAAGATGAAATTTCGGAAAATCTCGTAAATCGCAAAATTTGCTAGAAAAATCAATTTTTCTGAGATCATGCGAGAAGAAACTACTATGTACTATGCCAAAAGTTTGACTTCTTTGTACAAGTGCAAAAAATAATATACCAGTGCAAAACATACATAGTCACAGACGAAAGACCATGAATCCTCCCCAAATTTTGAAAAATCCTATTGGGAATTTCGAAATTCGCATGTACGTCAGGAAGATGGCTTGTTTCGTATGGTGAAAGCCCCATCTCACAAGCCCTCTCAGAACCTCTCAAAAAAATTACCGGAAAAGATCAAAATCGGTTTGATGTTATAACGTCCCCAACTGAAACGCCACTGAAATTTTCTCAAATTTTTCGACGGAATTGAAATTTTGAGAAACTATTCTTCAAAAATGGTACTCCTGGTCGAAAGCTCCAAACCTCACCGTTTTCGAGAAAATCGCCTTTATAAAGATTCGCCTCTTTTAAAAAAAAAGGGATACTTGGAAATAAAAGGGATTTTTACTGAAAAATCAAGAAAGTTGGAAAAAAATTAAAATTGAAGTGGATATTCGAAATGACCAACGTTGTTTTCGATACAAGCACTCTCCACCTTGATTTTTCCTGCTTTTTATATCAACTTCCTTAATTTTCCAATAAAAATACCTTTAATTTCCTAGTATCCCCTTTTTTCATGAAGAATCAAATCTTGAAATGTTTCTCGGAAACGGTGAGGTTTGGAGCTTTCGACCAAGAGTACCATTATTGGAAAATAGTACCCAAGCGTTTCAATTCCGTCAAAAATTCTCGAAAATTCCAGTGGCGTTCGAATTGGGGACGTTGTGATGTCGAATAACCTTTTTATCTAGGCCACTGAAAATATTTGTAACATGCAAGAAACATTGAAAATCAACTTTCAACAACCAGTGTGAGTCGCATCGAAATCTCTTCAACCTTTCTGGAATTATTGTAAAAAAAACGATTTTTTTTCCAACTTCAACAGAAGTGAAAAAAATAAGGACACATGTTTGAAAGGAAATTTGTTCTTATTTTCTTCAGTACTTTCTATTCTATCGGTTTGTTACATCTACTCTGGGTCAACCTGTGTATTTTTTTTGGTAGGTTTTGTTTTTTCTATTATTATCAAATCTCTTTTTCTTTCTGAAGCATTTTTGAATAACAATCAAGTCTAATGCGTTTTGTATGGCATTTTCATCCTAATCCGGATATTAAACAAGTATATTTTCCATATTTTTTAAACTACCAGTGGCGGAGCAGAGGAAAGTTCCAGGGGCAAACGAATCACATTGCTCCAGAAGAATATCACCCTGTAGATTTTCATAGGTCCTAACTCTTCAACTTTTGATGTTTCTTGCATATTTCAAATATTTTCAGTGGCGTAGATAAAAAGGTTATTGTACAATACAACGTCCCTAACTTGAACGCCACTGGAATTTTCGCAAATTTTTCGACGGAATTGAAATTATGAGAGACTATTCTCTGAAAATGGTACTCTTGGTCGAAAGCTCTGAACCTCAACGTTTTTGAGAAAATCGCCCCCGAAAAGATTCGACTTCTCATAAATAAGGGATACTCGGAAATTAAATAGATTTTTATTGAAAAATCGAGAAAGTTGAAACAAAAAGCAAATTAAAGTGGATATTCAAGATGACCAACGTTGTTTACTTTACAAGCTGACTCTTCACCTTGAATTATCCCGCTTTTTATTTCAACTCCCTTAATTTTCCAATAAAAATCCCTATAATTTCCTAGTATCCCCCTTTTTTTTCATGAAGAATATCTTAGAATGTTTGAGGCCGATTTTCTCGAAAACGGTGAGATTTGGAGCTTTTGACCAAGAGTACCATTTTCAGAGAATAGTTTCTCATAATTTCAATTCCGTCGTAAAATTTTCGAAAATTTCAGTAGCGTTCAAGTTGGGGTTGAATAATGCGAGAAACATTAAAAGTTAACTTTCAGTGTGGGTCGCTTCGAAATATCTTGAACCTTTTTGGAATTATTGCAGAGAAACGAGTTATTTTTCCCAACTTTGACACTGTGATTTTTGATTTTTTTGTATTGTAGGTTTTGTTCTTTCTGTTATTATCAACTTTTTTCTTCTCGAGCATTTTTGGATAACAATCAAGTCTAATGCATTTTTATGGCATTTTTATCCTTATATTTTCCCTGAGAACGATCTATTGAGCTGACAGGGTGAAACATGTATAATGTCAAGGACACTCCCTGCTTCGCTCAAATTAACAAAGAACGAACGCGACAAGCAATTACTGCATTTTTCACGCTCGTCAATCTAATTAGCAGCAGTGAATATCGAAATATCTGTTCATTCTGTTCCTCCCTGGCGTGAAGCTGGCAGCTGCAGACCTCGAACGCGACACTGACATCACCTCTTTTCTGTTTCAGATCGATGTGCACGATATCGCCGGGCTGGTTTTAATCGGCGAATTATCCGAACTGCAAGTGTACCGCGTGATCAGAGAGGGCTCCACGACCCTCGAAACGAATGCGTTTCTGGTGAGACCGACGGCCACGCCAGCACCTCGCACTAGCGAAGACGCGGAACCCTTAGTGGGCATACCGGTGCTCCCCAAGGCGGTGATCCGTTTCACTGGTGTATCGACCAACTTTGCGACGACTTGGATTGCACTCATGAGGCTGGCTAAGGTGAGTCGTTTGGGCACGAAGCCATTTTGTGGGGAAGGCTGGAAGGTCCCTAATTTGAACGCCACTGGAATTTTCTCGAATTTTTCGACGGATTTGAAATTCTGGGAGACTATTCTCTAAAAATGGTACACTTGGTCGAAAGCTCCAACCTCACCGTTTCTGAGAAAATCGCCCCCTAAAAGATTTGCCTTTCCATTAAAAGGGATACTTGGAAATTAAAGGGATTTTTATTGAAAAATTGAGGAAGTTCAGACAGAAGCAAATTGAGGTGGATATTCAAAATGACCAACATCATTTTCAATTCAAGCAAATTACTATTCACCTCGAATTTTCCTGCTTTTTGTTTCGACTTCCTTAATTTTCCAATAAAATTTTAATTTCCAAGTATCCCCTTTTTCTTCATGGAGAATCAAATCTTAAAATGTTTGAGACCGATTTTCTTGAAAACGGTGAGGTTTCGAGCTTTCGACCAAATATACCATTTCTGAAGAATAGTATTCAAGAATTTCAATGCCTTCGAAAAATTCGCAAAAAGTTGCGTTGGGAACGTTGCAATGTCGAATAACCTTTCAACCAAGCCATTGAAAATATTTGAAACATGCAAGGAAAATTAAAAGCCAAACTTCAACAACCAGAGTGGCTGTTTTGAGTCGCATCGAAATATCTTCAACCCATATTTATGGGACTTTTATTTTCGAATCTTGAATCTTAAAATCTTTGAATCTTCTAATATTTGAATCTTGAAATGATTTTTATGGTGATTATTCTACTAGTTTATCGAATCACTTCGACAGACCGACGAAATAACCGAAAAAACTGATAAGTTCACCCAAACACGCCAGAGCCTGCTGAATTTTTTTTGAAATTTCGATTTTCTTGATAACTTTATGTTCAACATTTTTCTTATCGGAAATAGTAGCAGATACGGAAAAATTGCAGGATATCAGAAAATTATCCAACAAAAAGATTTTTTTTCATAACTTCCAGTGGCGCACTACAAAAAAGTTCTGGAGGCAAAAATGGGACATCGTTCTGAAAAACTGAAAAAATTATCACTCTGTAGAGTTTCACGTCCAATTGATATGTCATATGATGTCAAAACTTGAAGTTTAATATTTTTGCCAAATTTCATATGAATATCTCGTGAAATGAAGATGCTACGAGGAAAAAACTTTGAAAAAATTCAAACTTGAACATCCTGTATCTTAAAAACGTAGCGTTTCTGGACCCATTTTCGCAAATTTCTCGACGGAATTGAAATTCTGAGAGACTATTTTTTAAAAATGGTTCACTTGGTCGAAATCTCCAAACTTCACCGTTTTTGAGAAAATCGCCTTCGAATAGATTCGCCTTTTCATAAAAAAGGGATACTTGGAAATTATGAAGGGATTTTTATTGAAAAATTGAAGAAGTTGAGACAGAAAACAAATTAAAGTGAATATTCAGAATAAGCAACTTGTTTTCGGTACAAGCAGTTAATCTTCACCTTGAATTTTCCCGCTTTTATTTCAACTTCATTAATTTCTCAATATAAATCCCTTTAATTTCCAAGTATCCCCTTTTTTATGGAGAATCAAATCTTTAAATGTTTGGGGCCGATTTTCTCGAAAACGGTGAGGTTTGAAGCTTTCCATCAAGAATTCAAGTCCGTCGGAAAATTTGCGAAAATATCAGTGGCGTTCAAGTTGGGGGCATTGTAATGTTGAATAACCTTTTAACCAAGCCATTGAATATATTTGAAAAATGCAGTAAACATTGAAAGTTAATCTCGAACAATCAGTGTGGCCGTTTTGAGTAGCATCGAAATATCTCCAACCCATTTTTATAAGACTTGTACTTTTGACTTGAATCTTTGAATCTTCGAATATTCAAATCTTGAAATAATTTCAACCCTTCCTCTCAAAAATAACCCTTATGAGAAATATTGAACTAACTAGACTATTTAAAATTTATAGTTCTGACAATTAATTGAAACAGTGGGGCAATAAAATGAAAAAATTAATATTTCAAGATGACGTTCGCCCAAAAAAAATTTGGTGAATCCAATCCCAAAATATTGGTCGGTCCTGCCCAATCTTAATATCTCCTGATCACTCCATAAATTTCGTCACAAGCTTGGGCGACTCCACGAATCCGTCGCATAAACTTCATCCGTCCCTATATCGAGTTGAAGGTATTTTTATTAAAAAATTAAGAAAGTTGAGAAAGAAAGCTAATAAGAGTGGATATTCAAAATGACCAACGTTGTTTTCGATACAAGCAGTAACTCTTCACCTTGAATTTTTCCGCTTTTTGTTTCGACTTCCTTTATTTTCCAATAAAATCCTTTTAATTTCCTAGTATCCTCTTTTTTTCATAGAGAATCTCAAAATGTTTGAGGCCGATTTTCTCGAAAACGATGAGGTTTGAAGCTTTCGACCAAGAGTACCATTTTTGAGAGGATTTCAATTCCGTCGAAAAATTTGCGAAAATATCAGTGGCGTTCAAGTTGGAGACGTTGTAATATCGAATAGCATTATTTATCTACGCCACTGAAAATGTTTGAGATATGCAAGGAACTTTGAAAAGGTAACTTTCAACAACCAGTGTGGTTCGAATCTTAAATCTTCAAATCTTCCAATCCTTAAACCTTTGGATCTTTGAAAAGCCGTTTTTTTTAAACTACCAGTGGCGGAGCAGGAAAAAGTTCTGGGGGCAAAATAATCGCATAAAATATCACCCTGTAGATTCTCATGGGTCCTAACTTTTTAACGTTCAATGTTTCTTGCATATTTCAAATATTCGAAGGTTATTTGGCAATACAAAGTCCCTGACTTGAACGCCACTGGAATTTTCTCGAATTTTTTAACGGAATTGAAATTATGAGAGACTATTCTCTGAAAATGGTATTTTTGGTCAGAAGCTCCTAACCTCACCGTTTTTGAGAAATTCGCCCTCGAAAAGATTCGCCTTTTCAAAAAAAAAAGGATTCTTGAAAATTAAAGGGATTTTTATCGAAAAATCAAGGAACTTGAAATAAAAAGCAAATTGAAGTGGATATTCGAAATGAACTACGTTTTTTTTTCGATATAAGCAGTTACTCTTCACCTCGAATTTTCCCGCTTTTTGTTACAACTTCCTCAATTTTTCAATAAAAATCCCTTTAATTTCCCAGAATCCCCTTTTTTACGTGAAGAATCAAATCTTGAAATGTTTGAGGCCGATTCTCTCGAAAACGGTGAGGTTTGGAGCATTCGACCAAGAGTACCATTTTAGAAGAATAGTATTCAAGAATTTCAATTCCGTTGGAAAATTCCCGAAAACATCAGTGGCGTTCAAGTTGGGGACGTTGTAATGTCGAATAACCTCTCAACCAGTTAAGCAAGCCATTGAAAATATTTGGAACATGCAAGGAACATTAAAAGTTGACCTTCAACAACCTTCAGGTGGGAAAATTGGGTGGGATGACGAACTGGTAATGGAAACATGGGTTCATCCAATTATGCAAGAGTCTACTCAACTAATGACCTTGAAAGAAGAAATTACAGGGGATGGGAATCGGGGAGCGTGCAGACCAAGAAATCGACCCTCCACATCTAGAGTCACAAAAATCATACGCTCTGTCAGATGATTTCCCGTAAACTGAACACATTTGAAACTCAATACGTACCTAAATCAGATCCGGGCTGGGAATTTCTCAGATTCGCAGGTAACTTTGATTTCGAATTACTCGGCCCGGGTGAATATTTTATTTAGAGGATTTTTGAGCATCTGCCGACAAAAACCTTTGAGAACACCCTGTATTTATGCAGTTCCATTTCTTGAAGTGTCGATTGTATGAAGTGACATGAATTATTGGAATGAACTCAAAAATCTGAATATCTAAGAATTGAATTATCCCCCAAAATATTGCGGCATTGCCATTTGTCATCCCGAATAAAGTTACTGCGCCCGATCGAATTCCTCGTTTCGTTAATTACCGCAAGAATTCAACCGGAGGACGCGTTCGGCGACGTGCGTGACCCGAATTTCCATCGGGGTAAGTGAATTTCCCTCGGAGAAGATAAAAGACACCAGAGATTTCGGGTGTTCTTCCGACGGGTGCGGGCGGATTTTCAATGAGGCGAGTTGATCTTTCTGATAAAGTTCATTTCCTTATTGGCGCCGAGATACAAGGCCGGATTGGAAACACCCCCAGATTGCATCACTGCTGATGGAACGACCTCGTTTTTGAGGGAAATCGGCGATTGTATAAATTTTCACGGGTCCTTTGTTCGTCCACATAGGGGAGGGGGGGTTGGCGGATAGAAGATTCAATCCGGAGGATTGCCGCAAATTCCACACAAAGGTCTGCTACACTACGTTTCCTTCATCCCATAAATAAACTTCTCAGAACGAAGTTTGGGAATTTTTTGATACAGGATGTTAAAGTTCATTCCCCATAGCTTCTGGGCCTCCCCATTCTACCTCCAGAATTTTTTTGTGGTGCGCCACTGGTAGTAAAGAGAATCTTGCTTTTTGATCTCTTGTAATTTTTTCGTATCTGCTACCGTTTTCGAGAAGAAAAATGTTGAACATAAAGTCATCGGGAAAATCAAACTTATGGTTCCATTATTAGTTTTTTCGGTTATTTTCTTGGTCTGTCGAAGTGACTCGAAAAACCAATAGAATAATAACCATAAAAATTAGGTCAAGATTCAAATATTCGAAGATTCAAAGATTTGAAGATTCAAGTCAAAAAAAAAATTCTCATGAAAATGGGTTGAAGGAATTTCGAGACGACTCAAAAAAGCCACACCGATTGTGGAAGGTTAACGTTTAATGTTCCTTGCATGTTTCAAATATTTTCAATGGCTTGGTTAAAAGGTTATTCGACATTACAACGTTCCCAACGCTACTTTTTGCGAATTTTTCGACGGAATTGAAATTCTTGAATACTATTCTTCAAAAATGGTATTCTTGGTCGAAAGCTCGAAACCTCACCGTTTTCGAGAAAATCGGTCTCAAACATTTTAAGATTTGATCCTCCATGAAGGAAAAGGGGATACTAGGAAATTAAAGGGATTGTTATTGGAAAATTGAGGAATTTGAAATAAAAAGCGAGAAAATTCAAGGGAAAGAAATTCCGGAAATTTTTTTTTTTGGTTCTTATTCAAGTGGCAACGTTCCATTTTTAAGAAAGGTCTTATTCAACCAATCTATGGAATGGGTTAAGTTTCCTGGAAAAATCCCAAATAATGGATGGTCGAAAAAATACCAAAATGGAAGCTGAAATCATAGAAAATCTCGTAAAACAATAAACCAATAGTCGATTCTTTTTCAGTTCCACAAATTCCAGACCGATTCCTCGAACAATACAAACCGTACCTGAAATTTCCGTAATTTACATACATGTGGCAACGTTGTAATTTGGAAATTCCTGAAATTTATGTATTTGCTGCACTCATAGCATGTTGCAATTTTGATGAAGAAGTCTCATCAATCATCTATGAAATCTTATGGGAAAAGAAAGGGAGATGAAATTTCGGAAAATCTCGTAAATCGCAAAATTCGCTAGAAAAATCAATTTTTCTGGGATCATGCGAAAATAAACTACTATGTACTATGCCAAAAGTTTGACTTCTTTGTACAAGTGCAAAAAATAATATACCAGTGCAAAACATACATAGTCACAGACGAAAGACCATGAATTCTCCCCAAATTTCGAAAAATTTTATTGGAAATTTCGAAATTCGCATGTACTTCAGGAAGATGGCTTGTTTCGTATGGTGAAAGCCTCATCTCACAAGCCCTCTCAGAACAATTTCAAAAAAATTCCCGGAAAAGATCAAAATCGGTTTGATGTTATAACGTCCCCAAATTAAACGCCGCTGAAATTTTCTCAAATTTTTCGACGGAATTGAAATTTTGAGAAACTAATCTTTGAAAATGGTACTCCTGGTCGAAAGCTCGAAACCACACCGTTTTCGAGAAAATTGGTCTCAAACATTTTCAGATTTGATTCTCCATGAAGAAAAAGGGGATACTAGGAAATTAAAGGGATTTTTATTGAAAAATTGAGAAATTTTAAATAAAAAGCGAGAAAATTCAAGGAAAGTGTAACTGCTTGTATGGAAAACAACGTTGGTCATTTTGAATACTCTCTTTAATTTGCTTTCTGTCTGAACTTCCTCAATTTTTCAATAAGAATCCCTTTATTTTTCAAGTATCCCTTTTTTATGAAAAGGCGAATCTTTTTCATGGCGATTTTCTCAAAAACGGTGAGGTTTGGAGCTTTCGACCAAGAGTGCCATTTTTGAAGAATAGTGTCCCGAAATTTCAAATCCTCCGAAAAATTTGCGAAAATTGTTGTTATATCAAACAAACTGTCTATCTAAGTTAACCTCTCAAACTAGATGTACAAACGAAGAGAGGTGATAACTTGATTATACTTACGATAAAAAACGAACAACTATAAATATTATATAGTAGGTGAATGAAATATCTATCCAGATATAAATACTTAGGTGATTTTAATTAATACTCAAAATGTAATGTACAGCTGTTCTCAGGTGAAAATCCGAAAGCTGAAAAAACGAGAAAACCTTGGAGAAAGCATAAAGATACTCAACGACGAAAGACAAAGCATAACGTCCAGTGAAGTAATGTAAACTAACGTAACAAAACAATAAAAACAAAATGAAAAATTGAATCAGAGGGGTAAAAAAGTTCAAAGAATAGTACATAAAATTCGATTGAACAAAATACATTAAGATAAAACAGTTGAAAATTCGAAAATGTTAAATAGTATATTGAAGTATAAGTGGATAAAAAATTATTATTACTACATAAAATGGTATACCTAGTTCTAGGATTTTTTGAATTTATGTCCTACGTAGAGAAAAATTCATAAAATCTGTTTTATAACAATAATCTGTGTTCATAGAAGATAAATTATCCTAATAATTCCCTATGAACACAGATTATTGTTATAAAAAAGATTTCATGAATTTTTCTCTACGTAAGACATACATTCAGAATATCCTAGAAGGAAGTATTTAATTTAAGAGCATGAACTCTTCGAACACCATCATTATTTTTCTTTACAGAATCCAACGAAATCATAAAAAAATAGGGTCCTTATTCAAACAACAAAAGTTATGGGAAAATTCTATTAACAATTTTTGACGAAATATTCGAAACACTTTGTGACGAGTTTTCCAAAATTTAGGAGATGCACAATATTCCGCCATTCTCCTACTTCAAGAATGTAAAAACAGTTTATGCTTGAAATATTGAGAATAGGAATAACGAACATAATACTGACTACGCATATCTCCTTTTTTTCAGTCTTTTTCCTATATTTCGAAAACTATTTCGACGAATGCAACGATTCGAATAGAAATATATTTAAAATTGAATAATCGTTCATATAAAAGACGAAAACATGAAAAAAAAAATTTCGAGAAATTTATTTTCACTACCTGTATAAGTGTTCAGGCTTCAAGAATATTTAAGCTCAGTAGATAAAGTCGAACAATACTGTAATCCAAATTTTCAGATTTCAAATAGGTCCGGTTCTCAAGAAACTTCCATTAGGCATTCGAACGTGGGACACCCTGTATAATATTTATTTATCGGGTCTAGAAAACATAGCGTAAGCAACTCTCAGGTAATGGTTATTAATACACTCGCATAAATCATATGATCCCTGTTAATGTTTGTTTTTCAATAATCGTCATCACATATTGCTATTAGGTTATATTCTCGGAAAACGAAAAATGATAAGTTGATGAAATAATTCCGGAAACTTTTCAACGTAGCTCAGTCGCGCAGGTACAATGGAGTTCACCTCTATTCGCCGAATAAAAACCGTTGTTTACATTTATCTCCGACGAAGAACATAAATTTCATCATCGCGTGTGCAACGCACGACGAACGAAACAAACGACCTCCCGACACCGTGAATTTCGAACCGGGGACATGAATATTATGAAATTTTCCGATATAAATGACGACCCAACGGAAATTACGAATACCATTTAGCGTGGAAACTCGATGAAAATAATTTATGCGATGAATCCGCACCGCGCCGCCCCCCCCGTTCCCCCCGTCCTGCACTCCGATTTCGAATAAATGCAAATAGTGAGTCATTCCCCGCTGTCAGGTGATGTAATTCACGGTTTATTGTATTCCATTATCAAAATGCAATGAAATATTGGGCCACGGGACATTTATCAAGGTGTTCTCGATTTCCTCCGGACGACCTACAACAATGGTATGATGGATTGGACAAAGGGAGCTTTCGATACGCTCGTGACGAATTTCGATAGAGGAAACAGAGGAAAATTTGTTTTTTTAGATTGACTCATTACCGTAAGGAGATGAAACATTTCTTTTACAGGATACTCTTGGTTTTCCATACAGAAATTTTTTTAATTTGAACATCTAAAAATGGGAACCGTTTCAGAAATTGACGATTCTTGTCCATCAAATTTCTATTTATGAGAAATCGATTTTTTTTTACTCTCTTATATCTGAATGGTTTTTTTGCTCCTCGTTCACTCAAAGAAATTTTCCAGGATATACAACAGGAATTCGGTTACTTCTACAGGAAATTCTCCCTACATAAGCGAAAGCAGAAATATTTTTTGATTTTACTTGACAATTTCGGTCGTTTAATTCCTCTAGAAAAACAAGTTTTACATTAGTTGAAGCAACCAAACTACAGTTTGTCATTTCAACAGGAAAATAATACTGTGATGAAAACCGGAATATGCGTGACTACTTACAAGAATTTCCTGTATGATAAACTAACGAGATAGTTGTATTCCAAGCTTCAAACTTCGGTTTCTACAAGAATTTCCAGTAATGAACACTAAACTAAAACAGGAATTACTCTACTTATAACGGAACTGTAGTATCTATCCTCTAACCTCTGTTTTCCTATTAAACCCCTTTAACCCCGTTCCTTCCTACACTTGGTATCCAAAACGTTCCCTATTTCGAACTCCAAACGTATGAAAATTAAGTTCGCAAATTGTCGAAAAACGACGAAAACACAAAAAGTCGCCTTTTTCCTTTCGAAAAGGCTTTCGATCAGCGGCGTCTCGGGGTTCGAGAGCGGTCGAATTTTTATCCCAAAGGACCATAGGACACCTTAAAAGTAAATTCAGCCCGATTCCACCGCCAGTTCACGCAAGAAATCGATTTGAAAAAGCCCGATTTTGACAGCTCGAGAAAATTGGAAAAAAAATTCTCTTTTGTTTTTTTTGTATTTCATGGGAAAAGTTATTCAAGGGTTGTTATCAATCGTAGTTCCCGGAAATCACATTGACTATAAATCAGTAAGGAATGTTTTCTTTCAGAATATCGAAACTAGAAGAGGCGGAATAAAAAAAAAAAATTTTCATTAAAAGAAAAATCACAGTATTAAAATTGCAGAAATTCCCGATTTTGTCATATACGTGGCAACGTCGCAATTCAGACTAGGAAGAAGATCTGGAATTTCGGAAAATTGCTACAAAAAAATCCAAGAAGAATTTTTCACTCAAAAAAATATCGACCAAGTACCATGAAAATTTTGTCAAAAAAATTACGAAAAGCACTGCCGTGAAGTCAGGAGCTTTTGAGCGCTCGTACATCCACCTCGAAGGTAGATTCGCATTTTCCAGTTTTAGAAATCAATTGAAGGAATTTACGACAGCTGTCAAAAAAATTCTCAAACTTAGGCGAAACTCCAGACTTTTTTTTTCGATGATTCGCTAGAATTTTCTACGGTATCTATGGTCTTGGTGATGCGATCTGTACAAAATTTCGCACGTAGTGCACCTTTCTCAGCTAGGTGCAAAATTTCATTCCAATCCAATCGGTAGTTTCGAAACTATTAGGAAAAAAATATTTTGAATGGCCATATTTACGGAACCCCTAGTCTAATTTTGCTCTCTGATGAACGTGGCCGCGATATTCGCGATCCAAACCCACCCTGAAAATTTCAAGTTTCTAGGCCTTTCCGTTCAAAAGTTACAGTTTTCTATGGTTCTGGTCATGCGATCTGGACAAAATGTTGTTTTAATATATCATTCTCGATTAAAATACAAAATTTCATCTCGATCGGATCCGGAGTTTCGAAATTATCGAGAATACAAAATTTCAAACGACCGTATTTACGGAACCCCTAGTATAATTCTGCTCATTGTTAAACGTGAACGCGAAATTTCAGATCCACACCTATCCTGAAAATTTCAAGTCCCTAGGCCTTCCCGTTCGAAAGTTATGATTTTCTATGGTTTCTATGGTTCTGGTCATGAGATCTGGAGAAATGTAGCTTGAATATATCATTCTATCATTATCACGATCGAATCTGCAGTTTTGAAATTATCAAGAAAACTAAATTTCAAACGACCATATTTACGGAACCCCTAGTATAATTTCGCTCATAGATGAACGTGATCACGAGATTCGAGATCCACACCTATCCTGAGAATTTCAAGTTCCTAGGCCTTTCCGTTCAAAAGTTACAATTTTCTATGGTTTCTATGGTTCCGGTCATGCGATCTGGACAAAATTTCATATAAAGCTTGAATACCCCATTCTCCATATGACTGCAAAATTTCATCACGATCAAATCTGTAGTTTTCAAGTAATCAGGGGAACAAAACTTTGAACGGCCATATTTACGGAACCCATCGTGGAATTTGGCCCATTAACGTACTCAACCGAGGCATTCGGAAACTGAACCCACTCTGAAAATTTCAAGTCTCTAGGTTGATCCGTTCGAGAGTTATCGTGCTTACGGACGGCCGGACGGACAGACTCAAATTTTCCGACGGATTCGTCATCAGTGAGTCGAACCTAGTCGATTGAGACCATTTTCGGCTCAAAATTCGGAAAATACAGACGTGACGAAATGATATAGCCCTCGTGTAAGTAGTACGAGCGCTCAAAAACAATTATCCAATAAAGGTAAGAAACAGATGTTTTCTAAATGATTCGAGAGGAAGAATTCCGAATATAATCTTGATTTCACCGAGGAAAATTTTTTTTTGGTCGCTATTACACTTCGACGTTGAAACTTTAGAGATTTTCATTTTCAGATGTCCAAATTTGAGATTTTCCTATATGAAAATGGTTCGAGTCTGGTCGATATGGTTTTTTTTCATTTGGCTGTATTCGTAAGCTAAAGAAAAAAAATTATCTTGAAGTTCCTAGAACGTTTATTTAATGTTTCATTGTATTTTTTCGTCAAACACTCTTTTTTTCGCATTTTCAAATTATACTTCGACGAAACGATAAGGTAAATGGAGAAACCGACTGCATATTCGAAATCAACTTGGTTGATTTAGTCCATATGAGGAATTTCTACAAGAAAATCTAACAAAAATATATTTTAATAGATATTCCTGTAACATTTACGGAAATATGCCTTTTAAAATAAAACTGTCTGATCACTGGTATACTCACCGTTTTTCCTGATCATAGGACTCAAGTCACTCAAAACGAAATTGACATGTTAGATTGCAAGTACAGATTGTTCTCAGAACGGTATTTCATATGCCCAAATTTCTGAACTTCCTCAACTCTTGTGGAGCAGTATATAATTCTTCCTCGTAATTTGCGAAATGAAGAACCCGATCGAACATTGTCATATAATCGAACGCTTCTGGCGAGTTCAAGGTCGACAAAATGTGGAACTAAGTTACATAATTGTTTAATTATACTGTTTCACACGTGCCTTAATTGTCGGATTCGCTGTTTGATGTACTTGAAAAACCCACTCCCAGCCATTGTACGACCGGCTAAAGTCGGTGTAATCAATCTAATCGAATTAAGCGTATGATTATTGAATACATAATAATTATAGTTTCGCGACACTCCTAGAAATTGTCTTGTACTATTGTGGGAGCGATGTCATTTGAATGTCACAAAGTAACCAAGATTGATGATTAATAACCTCGAGATTCTTCTTATCTGAGATCCGAAAAGTTGGAATAAAAATTGAAATCCTCCGAAGAGTGTGATAAGGCAGCCTCTGTCTCTCTCCGTTCTTCGGGTGATTGATTTATGGACGTCTTCCACGAACAAGACGCTGCCCGACCTAACAGTAGCACCGATATATTATTTTCGCCGTTGATAAAGTAAAAAAACTTGCTCTGAAGGTAGCAAGGCGTAGATCTTGTGGCGGACTTAGATACATGGTTGATTAAACGCCATGCCCCATCAGGTGGCACCAGATTAAAATCTTGTCGGTGAGCGCTCGTGAGTTATTCGAGGCAGATACTTGAACTTCTTCTTCGAGGGTTTTGAGCTGAATTCACCCTCTGAAGTAAGGAATGATATAACAGAACTCGGAATCTTGAAGAAAAGTGGAATAAATAAGAAAGTTCCACGCTGGCAACGCTGTAAGAATATTTTTCTCTCGTTATTTCCTGAAACCAGACTACGATTTCAGTTTTCGAATTTCTTCTTTGGAGATCCAAAAATTTCACATTTTCGAATGATAAACAGTAATAATTCTGTTCTTAAAATGTTCCTACATAAAAAGCAGACAGTATAATTTCGATTGATCAATGAACCAGGGGATGTTGGCGTCAATTAAAAATGTAAACAAACATAATTCTCTCAGCTTTCACATTATAACTTTCATATTATAGATCCATCGTTCCCAAACTTCAAGGGCCTCCTGAACTATCATTTGAATATGAATAATAAAGAACGAATTTGCTATTCCATTCAACAATATTGAAATATTTATTTTCGGAAAAAAGGATATAAGGAGACAGAGGTTTCGTGCTATATCCCTCTTCAAGGATTCGCTTTGTTGTGATGCAAACATAAAAATTATTTGAACAAAGATGAATACACCCGAAGTAGGTAATGAATGGGACAAAATGAAATAAATAAGAAAGTTCCACACTGGCAACGCTGTAAGGAATTTTTTTCCCACTTTGTTTCTCGAAATCAGACTCGTACGATTTCTGTTTTCGGATTTCTCTGTTGGAGATCCAAAAAAATTTCACATTTTCGAATGATAACAGTAATAATTCACCGAAATGATTAGATTTCAGTTATTAAGATTCCTGAAGGTTTATTTCTCAGTACTTTCTGGCAACAGTGGTTGCAGTTCTGATAATTCAGGATAAGGACAATTCTGTTTTCAAAATTTCCCTTAATAAAAAGCAGACAGTATAATTTCGATCGATCAATGAACCAGGGGATGTTGGCGTCAATTAAAAATGTAAACAAACATAATTCTCTCAGCTTTCACATTATAACTTTCATATTATAGATCCATCGTTCCCAAACTTCAAGGGCCTCCTGAACTATCATTTAAATATGAATGATAAAGAACGAATTTGCTATTCCATTCAACAATATTGAAATATTTATTTTCGGAAATAAGGATATAAGGAGACAGAGGTTTCGTGCTATATCCCTCTTCAAGGATTCGCTTTGCTGTGATGCAAACATAAAAATTATTTGGACAAAGATGAATACACCCGAAGTAGGTAATGAATGGGATAAAATGAAATAAATAAGAAAGTTCCACACTGGCAACGCTGTAAGGAATTTTTTTCCCACTTTGTTTCTCGAAATCAGACTCGTGCGATTTCTGTTTCCGGATTTCTCTGTTGGAGATCCAAAAAAATTTCACATTTTCGAATGATAACAGTAATAATTCACCGAAATGATTAGATTTCAGTTATTAAGATTCCTGAAGGTTTATTTCTCAGTACTTTCTGGCAACAGTGGTTGCAGTTCTGATAATTCAGGATAAGGACAATTCTGTTTTCAAAATTTCCCTTAATAAAAAGCAGACAGTATAATTTCGATCGATCAATGAACCAGGGGATGTTGGCGTCAATTAAAAATGTAAACAAACATAATTCTCTCAGCTTTCACATTATAACTTTCATATTATAGATCCATCGTTCCCAAACTTCAAGGGCCTCCTGAACTATCATTTAAATATGAATGATAAAGAACGAATTTGCTATTCCATTCAACAATATTGAAATATTTATTTTCGGAAATAAGGATATAAGGAGACAGAGGTTTCGTGCTATATCCCTCTTCAAGGATTCGCTTTGCTGTGATGCAAACATAAAAATTATTTGGACAAAGATGAATACACCCGAAGTAGGTAATGAATGGGATAAAATGAAATAAATAAGAAAGTTCCACACTGGCAACGCTGTAAGGAATTTTTTTCCCACTTTGTTTCTCGAAATCAGACTCGTGCGATTTCTGTTTCCGGATTTCTCTGTTGGAGATCCAAAAAAATTTCACATTTTCGAATGATAACAGTAATAATTCACCGAAATGATTAGATTTCAGTTATTAAGATTCCTGAAGGTTTATTTCTCAGTACTTTCTGGCAACAGTGGTTGCAGTTCTGATAATTCAGGATAAGGACAATTCTGTTTTCAAAATTTCCCTTAATAAAAAGCAGACAGTATAATTTCGATCGATCAATGAACCAGGGGATGTTGGCGTCAATTAAAAATGTAAACAAACATAATTCTCTCAGCTTTCACATTATAACTTTCATATTATAGATCCATCGTTCCCAAACTTCAAGGGCCTCCTGAACTATCATTTAAATATGAATGATAAAGAACGAATTTGCTATTCCATTCAACAATATTGAAATATTTATTTTCGGAAATAAGGATATAAGGAGACAGAGGTTTCGTGCTATATCCCTCTTCAAGGATTCGCTTTGCTGTGATGCAAACATAAAAATTATTTGGACAAAGATGAATACACCCGAAGTAGGTAATGAATGGGATAAAATGAAATAAATAAGAAAGTTCCACACTGGCAACGCTGTAAGGAATTTTTTTTCCACTTTGTTTCTCGAAATCAGACTCGTACGATTTCTGTTTTCGGATTTCTCTGTTGGAGATCCAAAAAAATTTCACATTTTCGAATGATAACAGTAATAATTCACCGAAATGATTCGATTTCAGTTTTTTAGATTCCTGAAGGTTTATTTCTCAGTACTTTCTGGCAACAGTGGTTGCAGTTCTGATAATTCAGGATAAGGACAATTCTGTTTTCAAAATTTCCCTTAATAAAAAGCAGACAGTATAATTTCGATCGATCAATGAACCAGGGGATGTTGGCGTCAATTAAAAATGTAAACAAACATAATTCTCTCAGCTTTCACATTATAACTTTCATATTATAGATCCATCGTTCCCAAACTTCAAGGGCCTCCTGAACTATCATTTAAATATGAATGATAAAGAACGAATTTGCTATTCCATTCAACAATATTGAAATATTTATTTTCGGAAATAAGGATATAAGGAGACAGAGGTTTCGTGCTATATCCCTCTTCAAGGATTCGCTTTGCTGTGATGCAAACATAAAAATTATTTGGACAAAGATGAATACACCCGAAGTAGGTAATGAATGGGATAAAATGAAATAAATAAGAAAGTTCCACACTGGCAACGCTGTAAGGAATTTTTTTCCCACTTTGTTTCTCGAAATCAGACTCGTGCGATTTCTGTTTCCGGATTTCTCTGTTGGAGATCCAAAAAAATTTCACATTTTCGAATGATAACAGTAATAATTCACCGAAATGATTCGATTTCAGTTTTTTAGATTCCTGAAGGTTTATTTCTCAGTACTTTCTGGCAACAGTGGTTGCAGTTCTGCTAACTCAGGATAAGGACAATTCTGTTTTTAAAATTTCCCTTTATAAAAAGCAGACAGTATAATTTGATCAATGAACCAGGGGATGTTGGCGTCAATTAAAAATGTAAACAAACATAATTCTCTCAGCTTTCACATTATAACTTTCATATTATAGATCCATCGTTCCCAAACTTCAAGGACCTCCTGAACTATCATTTGAATATGAATAATAAAGAACGAATTTGCTATTCCATTCAACAATATTGAAATATTTATTTTCGGAAATAAGGATATAAGGAGACAGAGGTTTCGTGCTATATCCCTCTTCAAGGATTCGCTTTGTTGTGATGCAAACAGAAATTATTTGGACAAAGATGAATACACCCGAAGTAGGTAATGAATGGGACAAAATGAAATAAATAAGAAAGTTCCACACTGGCAACGCTGTAAGGACATTTTTTTCCCACTTTGTTTCTCGAAATCAGACTCGTGCGATTTCTGTTTCCGGATTTCTCTGTTGGAGATCCAAAAAAATTTCACATTTTCGAATGATAACAGTAATAATTCACCGAAATGATTCGATTTCAGTTTTTTAGATTCCTGAAGGTTTATTTCTCAGTACTTTCTGGCAACAGTGGTTGCAGTTCTGCTAACTCAGGATAAGGACAATTCTGTTTTTAAAATTTCCCTTTATAAAAAGCAGACAGTATAATTTGATCAATGAACCAGGGGATGTTGGCGTCAATTAAAAGTGTAAACAAACATAATTCTCTCAGCTTTCACATTATAACTTTCATATTATAGATCCATCGTTCCCAAACTTCAAGGACCTCCTGAACTATCATTTGAATATGAATAATAAAGAACGAATTTGCTATTCCATTCAACAATATTGAAATATTTATTTTCGGAAATAAGGATATAAGGAGACAGAGGTTTCGTGCTATATCCCTCTTCAAGGATTCGCTTTGTTGTGATGCAAACAGAAATTATTTGGACAAAGATGAATACACCCGAAGTAGGTAATGAATGGGACAAAATGAAATAAATAAGAAAGTTCCACACTGGCAACGCTGTAAGGACATTTTTTTCCCACTTTGTTTCTCGAAATCAGACTCGTGCGATTTCTGTTTCCGGATTTCTCTGTTGGAGATCCAAAAAAATTTCACATTTTCGAATGATAACAGTAATAATTCACCGAAATGATTCGATTTCAGTTTTTTAGATTCCTGAAGGTTTATTTCTCAGTACTTTCTGGCAACAGTGGTTGCAGTTCTGCTAACTCAGGATAAGGACAATTCTGTTTTTAAAATTTCCCTTTATAAAAAGCAGACAGTATAATTTTATCAATGAACCAGGGGATGTTGGCGTCAATTAAAAATGTAAACAAACATAATTCTCTCAGCTTTCACATTATAACTTTCATATTATAGATCCATCGTTCCCAAACTTCAAGGACCTCCTGAACTATCATTTGAATATGAATAATAAAGAACGAATTTGCTATTCCATTCAACAATATTGAAATATTTATTTTCGGAAATAAGGATATAAGGAGACAGAGGTTTCGTGCTATATCCCTCTTCAAGGATCCGCTTTGTTGTGATGCAAACATAGAAATTATTTGGACAAAGATGAATACACCCGAAGTAGGTAATGAATGGGACAAAATGAAATAAATAAGAAAGTTCCACACTGGCAACGCTGTAAGGAATTTTTTTCCCACTTTGTTTCTCGAAATCAGACTCGTACGATTTCTGTTTTCGGATTTCTCTGTTGGAGATCCAAAAAAATTTCACATTTTCGAATGATAACAGTAATAATTCACCGAAATGATTCGATTTCAGTTTTTTAGATTCCTGAAGGTTTATTTCTCAGTACTTTCTGGCAACAGTGGTTGCAGTTCTGCTAACTCAGGATAAGGACAATTCTGTTTTTAAAATTTCCCTTTATAAAAAGCAGACAGTATAATTTTATCAATGAACCAGGGGATGTTGGCGTCAATTAAAAATGTAAACAAACATAATTCTCTCAGCTTTCACATTATAACTTTCATATTATAGATCCATCGTTCCCAAACTTCAAGGGCCTCCTGAACTATCATTTGAATATGAATAATAAAGAACGAATTTGCTATTCCATTCAACAATATTGAAATATTTATTTTCGGAAATAAGGATATAAGGAGACAGAGGTTTCGTGCTATATCCCTCTTCAAGGATTCGCTTTGTTGTGATGCAAACATAGAAATTATTTGAACAAAGATGAATACACCCGAAGTAGGTAATGAATGGGATAAAATGAAATAAATAAGAAATTTCCACACTGGCAACGCTGTAAGGAATTTTTTTCCCACTTTGTTTCTCGAAATCAGACTCGTACGATTTCTGTTTTCGGATTTCTCTGTTGGAGATCCAAAAAAATTTCACATTTTCGAATGATAACAGTAATAATTCACCGAAATGATTCGATTTCAGTTTTTCAGATTCCTGAAGGTTTATTTCTCAGTACTTTCTGGCAACAGTGGTTGCAGTTCTGCTATCTCAGGATAAGGACAATTCTGTTTTTAAAATTTCCCTTAATGAAAAGCAGAAAGTATAATTTCGATTGATCAATGAACCAGGGGATGTTGGCGTCAATTAAAAATGTAAACAAACATAATTCTCTCAGCTTTCACATTATAACTTTCATATTATAGATCCATCGTTCCCAAACTTCAAGGACCTCCTGAACTATCATTTGAATATGAATAATAAAGAACGAATTTGCTATTCCATTCAACAATATTGAAATATTTATTTTCGGAAATAAGGATATAAGGAGACAGTGGTTTCGTGCTATATCCCTCTTCAAGGATTCGCTTTGTTGTGATGCAAACATAGAAATTATTTGGACAAAGATGAATACACCCGAATTAGGTAATGAATGGGACAAAATGAAATAAATAAGAAAGTTCCACACTGGCAACGCTGTAAGGAATTTTTTTTCCCACTTTGTTTCTCGAAATCAGACTCGTACGATTTCTGTTTTCGGATTTCTCTGTTGGAGATCCAAAAAAATTTCACATTTTCGAATGATAACAGTAATAATTCACCGAAATGATTCGATTTCAGTTTTTCAGATTCCTGAAGGTTTATTTCTCAGTACTTTCTGGCAACAGTGGTTGCAGTTCTGCTAACTCAGGATAAGGACAATTCTGTTTTTAAAATTTCCCTTTATAAAAAGCAGACAGTATAATTTGATCAATGAACCAGGGGATGTTGGCGTCAATTAAAAATGTAAACAAACCTCTTTTGCCTCGTCTTATACTAGGTTATTACTAAGGATATTCATTTCTAATTTCGAATTTATTTTTTTCAGTATGGAAAGCAACTACGAGAGAACTACCGAGCATTCAAGAACAAGAACGATGCTTCCTCTAGGGAATTCAGCAGGGCCAGCGTTCCAAATGTAAGTAGACTGAAGGAAATCACCGGATCTGAAATCTGATGAACAGTAATTTTATATATTCAGATTCAGGTCCAAGTGGCGCATTATTTCCCTCCTAGAGCGCCTTTTTGCGTTTTCCGTTGTTTCAGATGTGCCATTAGGGAAAAACCCTAAAGTTCCATTCTCTTTTTATTGCGATGTAGCTTTCAGTGTTTGGACATTAAATTGTTAGAGTGATTCGGCCGTTACTTGGTGGAA
Organism: Aphidecta obliterata; assembly: GCA_963966015.1. Taxonomy (NCBI): domain Eukaryota; kingdom Metazoa; phylum Arthropoda; class Insecta; order Coleoptera; family Coccinellidae; genus Aphidecta; species Aphidecta obliterata. The sequence goes on along the minus strand of OZ014430.1, from coordinate 34,654,548 downwards.
ATCCATGATTTATATATGACGAAACGACCGCTTTAATTTCCATATAATGTTCTTGTTATGGTGGGCGCAGACCGTTCGTGAACTCTAACTCAAACAGAATGGTATTCGAATTTGTAACGAAAAATAATTCGATATTGCGTTGAAATTGTTTCGTTATTTATGAAGTTGTGGATGATATCTTTAATTCTATCGATAAAACATTCACATTTCTAGCAGCTTCATGGTGATTCTAGGGAAAAATGATTAATCGTTGAAGGAGAGTTTCTTTCGAGCATAAACAGAAAATGTCTGAGGCCTATTCGATTTAGCGTAGGCATCGAGTGAGATTGCACCATATTTCACTGGAATAAAAGTGATTCATACGACAGAAAGGTTTCGATATCGCGAAATGCTTACACCTGAAAATTGCATGGAAGTACTTCGAATGACCTTGAAGTATCGAATTATTCGATATGGATCGTAATGCATCGAATATTTCGTTTCAGAATATACGTAGAGATGAGGTGATGAATCGGTACAATGTGGGCATAATATGGTTCATTTGATGATTTATAGAGATTTGGTCTTTTAATTTTTTTTTTCTACCACTCAGCTGCGATTTTGATTGTTCGTTTTGTCTTTCAATACAGTTGAGAATCATTTTTATTTATAATTAATATACTGCTCTACAGATAAAAAATAAAATGAAATAAATGAAAAAAAAGAATAAAAATAAAAATAAATTTTCAAATATTTTTGATGGCAAACTTGTATTCAATTATTATTAATGCCCGCAGATTTTTCTAACGGGAACGTAGTGAAATGAGGTGCTGGGTGGGTGAGAATCTAAAAAACGATAGGAAAATAGTGATTTCAAAGCACGTTCATCGTGGAAATGTCAAAAATATAAAAATCTCAAAAACAATTGAGAAATATTTTTTAGGAGAATTTGGAAATCTGCATAAAAAATAATTTGCCAACATCGAAAACCATAGAGAATCATTCAAGAATGTTTTTTTTTTCAAGAAAAAATAATATTTCAACAAAATTTAAAATTGTAACTAGCCTAACTTCACCCCTCTGTATCAGTATGGGAGCAGAAATAAAAAATCACAGTACAGTTAATTAAGGTGGACTGAATTCAATTTACACGTAAATAGTTTGCCATCATTGAAAACCCTCAAGAATCATTCTAGAATTCCAATGAAAAATATTCAAAATTGAAATTATGATATATATTTTGCGTTAGTTACTTACGTTCGAATCTACTACTCTCTTCAAATCGAACTGCTCACTAATAACAGTAATACCACAACGTAGAGGATCTTTCTATGCTGAGCAATAAACAACGACGCATTTAATTTCCAGGTGTTAGTCTCGAATCTGGGTTATCGCCGCGCATAACGTTGCCACGTTGTTTAGCTTCATTAAAAATGGAATCGTTTTTGAACAATTCCAAGACAGACGTTATTATTAATTTATTTAAGTATTATGAGATTCCTTGCATATCAGGCAAGTATTCAGGAAAATTGTTCTTGAAATACCAATATTCTTTTTCGATTTTGTCAGAAAATATTGATTTGTCTGTCCTCTTTTTGGAACTGTAGCATGAAAACATCATAACGAATCTCTATGAAAAATATTTTCAAAATTGGTGAGTGGGCGTTGAAGTAAAAATTAATTAAGTTTCAGTTTAAAGAACTTTGGATCAGTTATTGTTTTACGTTCTTACAATCAACTTTGATTCGAAATATGAAAATTTGTTTTGCAATAATGCCTAGGCGTGAACTTAGTGCGGATGAAGCCAACGGGGCTATTAGCATGAACGAGGCGGGACGTAATCAGAGAGATGTTGCGAATTTCTTTCAAGTTAGTGAAAATTTTTTTAGCCACCCCAAAAATCCAACTTATCAATCAAAAAATGCGGAAAATACGAACCGATCCATCCGACTACCGCCATCAGCATGCGAATCTCGATCAACAATGATGATACGAGAGAGAATACGTGACCCGTTTCCGAACGGATCAATCTCTAATTTCGGTTAACAAAGGGGAAATCAATTACGGTGAACTGATTAGGTAGATATGAGTGAAAATTCGAACGTTTTCCATCGTTGAACGCTGGCACGGCTTTGTTTTGGGCTCGTTATTTCGTCTGTGTTATCGGTCTTTCATTATCGGCTATTCATTGTGAACACCGTGTTAAATTTTTTTTTGGGATAATGTATGCACGTTTTTCGATTGTGGCAGCTGACTATTTGTTTTCGTATAACATCTATGAAAGCCGTTGTTGCATTATTCGACAAGAACTCAAGGGCTCTCTACGGGTAGAAACAGTCAGAAACCGCAGGAGTGGTAGATCTTCATTTCCAGTTTCTCGATATCGATGGACTATCCGGAAAACTACGTTTTCACTAACATGAAAGAAATTCGCGACATCTCTCTGATTACGTCCCGCCTCGATCATACCAATAGCCCTATTGGCTTCATCCGCACTAAGTTTACGTCTAAGCATTATTGCGAAACAAAATTTCAGATTTTGAATCAAAGTTATTTGTTAGAACGTAAAACAATAACTGATCCAAAATTCTTAGAAACGCAAACGAGAAGAACCTAACAGAAACTCAATTAATTTTAACTTTAACGCCCACTCACCAATTTTGAAAATATTTTGAATAGAGGTTCGTTATGATGTTTTCATGCTACAGTGTTAATAAGAGCACTGGAAAATCAATATTTTCCGAGGAAATCGAAAAAGAAAATTGTTATTTCGAGAAAAATTTCCCAGAAAATGTCATAATACTGAAATAAGTTTGATAATAAAGTTTGTCTTGGAATTGTTCAAAAAGAATTTACTATTTAAGGAAGGTGAACAACGTGGTAACGTTATGCGCGGCGATAACCCAGATTCGAGACTAACATCTGGAAATGAAATTCGTCGTTGCTCATTGCTCAGTATAGAAAGATCCTCTACGTTGTGTTATTACTGTTATTGGTGTGCAGTTCAATTTGAATGAAGTGTAGTAAATTCGAATGTAAGTAACTAACGCAAATTATCTATCATAATTTTAAATCTTAAATATATTTCATTGAAATTCTAGAATGATTCTTGATGGTTTTCAATGATGGCAAACTAGTTTTTATGCAGATTTTTTAAACGGGATCGGGAGTGAACAGGTTCGCCCATCTTAATTAACTGATAATTTTTTCGAATTTTTTAATTTCTTATTGTCAAGTGTTAAGTTAGGTTAGGCTATTTACAATTTGAAATTTTGTTAAACATTTTGAAATTTGAAAAAGAACATTCTTGAATGATTCTCTATGGTTTTTGATGATGGCAAATTTATGCAGATTGCCGGCTTTTCTTCACAAATTTTTTTCAATTGTTTTCGAGACTGACATCGTTGGTATTTATTTTTTTGACATTTCCACGAGTGAACGTGCCGGTAACGCGAACGACAAAAATTTGCCTAAAACTCAAATATTCAACAAACGAGGAGCTCAGTGGAAATTCTTAAATTCTAACCGTTGGCGAGCAGTCTTATAAGCTGCTGGTAGAAGTTTCTGTTTCTGTTGATCGTTTTTATTAATTGACATGCCCTCTAACTAGATACATCGAAGAAACGGTTCCAAGGAGATCCAATCCGAAAAAAATTGATAAAAAAGCCAAAAACTAGAGGATTCTTTAAAAAATCTTCAAAACTCAATATCTAGATAACGGTTAAGTTTCGGACACCATGATATAGAACCAAATCCATCAGAAATGACCTGAATAATAACGTCCTTCAATATTCAGTACGACGTTCCCTGTAACCCTGTATATACTTCGTTTAAGAATTAGTGACATCTCGGTTGGCTGTGAAAAATCGAATTTAAGTTGGTAATAGACTATTCAGTAATATTTTGGGTTGCTGAATTCAGGTTGGTATAGGAATAACACTAACATTACCCATAGAAATCTGGCTTTGATGATTTTATCGAAGATATTGGTGAATATGCAATTATAGCGAACTGGCCAGAGAGCACCTAGATTTCAATTGATCGAAGTCGACATTATATTATATCATAAAAAAAATTGGATACAAATACAAAAAAGTGGATCGAAGGAAAATTTTCACTGATAAACAGAAAAATATAATAAAAATAGTACGATATCGTGATAAATACCGAGAATACATGGAACAAAACGTAAAATTCATTTATCTAGATGAAATTTGGATATTCAAAAACGGTATTCAAAGTTGTCAGTGGACACTAGAAAATAATCCAAAAGGTATGCCGAGTATATTCAAGGGTAAAGGCAGAAGATGCATTTTGAATGCTGGAACAATTGATGGATTTTTACCTGGATATGATCCGATTCTTGACAGTGGTATTAATGATAAGGATTACTATGAATGGTGAATTATTTCATAAATGGGTTATGGAAATATTGAAAACTTCCCTGCAAAAGGATGCCCATCAATAGGATTATGTCAGCTTATTCAATAAACACATCCAAATCACTACACTACGTGGAAACAAAGTTTTCAATGATATTTTTATCTTTGCTCTTGTATCATTCATAGATATTTCAAGTTTATTTATTATACTTATACTGTATAGTACCCTGTTCATATTCCCTCTTCTAATACACATGCGATATTGTTCCCAATTCAAAAGTATACAGAATAATTGTAAAATTGCTCATCAATTATAATATTTTCAATAATTCATGGACAGTTTTAATGAATAAAAATAAAAATTGACTTCCTTGAAGTATTCAACACCGAGCAATAAATAATTCACCAATTGGTTCATATATTGATAGTTCGGTACAAATTTCATGTCAAAATTCTTCATGTACTACATAGATTCTCAATTTTTGTTTCTCTTTCATTTCTTAATACATTAAAACGTTTTTTCCATTCCATTCTTTGGCCCTGTGCTTGCGAAGTATCCAAAAATTTTTTTCTGTTGAACCACTAGCTACCTGCTAGAATTCCATCAATTATCCTTCTTGAATCCTGACATAAAATGGTACTCTTATATGGTTAGAATTTTGCAAGATTTCCAATACCAATAAATATTGCATGGTCCTGAGTTAAAATAAATATTTATTTGAATGATCTTCAATTTTCCATGGTTGACTTTTATATGAGATAATTTCATATGAAATCATTCCACGATATTTTTGCTTTTTCAAACCTGAATCCCCATGCAATCGAAATATTCCGGCTTAATTATTCGATAATTCCAATAATTCGTATCCTCACACACTTTTCTAGGTTAGGTATATTTATGTTTTATTTCTATGATGAAATTTAGTTACTTTTTGTAACCAGAAATAAAGCCTCGACTGGACGTTCATGGCCTGCTTCGATGTCAACTATTCTTAAATGTACTATACAAGATTCTACGATCAGAAGACGGATGTCAATGGGATCGGTAGGATACTCGATTTGTCAGTCGACGCTCAGAAGACTTCGAAACCCGACGACTCGTCATGATTCGTACGGTTTCACCACCGCGACGACAATTCGGCGAAGACACCGAAATGAGCGGTGTACATTGTGCAACGGTCGACTTTGTGCGGCTTCGACAGCTCCCTGCGGAACCCTCGATATGGCAACGAAGATCAATAGGGCTTTTTGCGAAGTCGCAATCAATAATTCAGTCCTTCGGATGCGGCGAATGCGACAGGCTGAATGTGGAAAATGTCCGTAAATCATTCATGTAAAGAAAGTGGGCGGCACCGCGCTCTTTCACCGGCAAATATCGTCCATATTTTACGGCGGCGAACGTGATTTTTTGCGGCCGCTACAAATTTTTCCGATCGCGAGGAGGGATGGGAGCTCCGCTTTTAGCGAACGGATCCGGATTATCTCGTGCGTGCGACGCACGTCTGAAAATCTCGGGGATTCGTACATTTCTGTCGCAAATACAGGGTGTCCCATGTTCGGACGTTTCTTGAGAACCTCCTATTTAAAATCTGAAAATTTGGATTATGAAATTGTTCGACTTTATATTCTGAGCTGAAATATTCTTGAAGCCTGAACACTTTCAGTTATACAGGGAGTGAGAATAAATTTCTCGAAATTTTTTTTTATTTTTTCGTCTCTTATATGATTGCTTATTCAATTTTGAATATATTTCTATTCGAATCGTTGCATTCGTCGAAATAGTTTTCAAAATATAGCAAGAAAAACTGAAAAAAGAAGGGATATATGCGTAGTCAGTATTATGTTCATTATTCCTATTCTCACTATTTCAAGCATAAACTGTTTTTACATTTTCGAAGTAGAAGAATGGCGGAAAATTGTGCATCTCCCAAATTTTGGAAAACTCGTCACAGGTTGTTTCAAATATTTTGTCAAAAATTGTGATCAGAATTTTTCCATAACTTTCGTTTTTTAAATTAGAACCCTATTTTTTTATGATTTCATTGGATTCTGCGAAGGAAAATAATGATAGTGTTCAAAGTAGTGTATGCTCCTGAATTGAATAATTCCTGTGTTATTGAGGATTTTCTGAATTTATGTCGTACGTAGAGGCAAATTCATAAAATCTGTTTTATAACAATAATCTGTGTTCATAGAGAATTAATGGGATGATTTATCTTCTATGAACACAGATTATTGTTATGAAACAGATTTTATGAGTTTGTTTCTACGTAAGACATACATTCAGAAAATTCTAGAACTAGGGATACCCTGTATAGTAGGTGAATGAAACACTATTCCAGATATAAATACTTAGGTGATTTTAATTAATACTCAACATGTTTCGAGCTGATACAGCTCATCCTTAATTTTTATCACTTTGTTTTTACCTTCTAACTGTTTCATCTTAATGTCTTTCGTTCAATCGAATTTTCAGTACTATTCTTTGAACTTTTTTACTCCTCTGATTTAATTTTTCATTTTGTTATGTTAGTTTACATTATTTCGCTCGATGTTATGCTTTGTCTTTCGTCGTTGAGTATCTTTTTATTTTCTCCATGGTTTACTCGTTTTTTCAGGTTCGCTTGTGTGATTTTCTCCTGAAGATGAGCTGTATTAGCTCGAAACATTTTGAGCATAAATTAAAATCATCTAAGTATTTATATCTGGAATAGTGTTTCATACACCTACTATGGACTGCCCAGATAACAGGACATTCAAATCTAATTTATAAATATTATATTTATATTTGTATTGAACATGATTTTTGTATCTGATTCCTCAAAAATATTAGGATTATTTATTATGCAGTTTGGAAAGTTTCCTCTCTCATCTGGAAGTGGAAGGAATATTTACATTTATTTCATTAGTGCCAGTCTCGATAAAGTTCAATATTGTATCTTGATATTTGCAAGAAATTAGATTAACTACAATTATAATGTTCGATATAAATGTGAATAAAATGTTAATAGTTTTCCTATATCCATGTTAATACCAGAGGTATTACCGTTAATTACAATTTTGTAGAATTTTTCATAGAAATACGACTAATTACTATTATTGTATTCAATACGAAAATAAAAATAATATTTATATTTCTTCATTATTTATCGGGTGTAGAAAAAGTAGCGTATGCAACTCTCATGTAATGGTTATTAATACACTCGCATGGCTCGTTTGGTATACCGGTGAATGATCGTTTATTTAACCATCATTACATGATCGTTGCATAATATACTATTATTTCCAGGTTTCCAGGATTTAATGTTGATTATTAAGGGAATTATTGGGATGATTTATCTTCTATGAACCCAGATTATTGTTATAAAACAGATTTTATGAATTTATCTCTACGTACGACATATCTAAATTCAGATAATCCTCAATAACTCAGGAATTATTAAATTTAGGAGCATAAACTACTTTGAACACTATCATTATTTTTCTTCGCAAGATCCAACGCAATCATAAAAAAATAGGGTTCTAATTTAAAAAACAAAAGTTGTGGGAAAATTATGATCACAATTTTTGACTGAATATTTGAAACACCCTGTGACGAGTTTTCCGAAATTTAGGAGATGCACAATATTCTGCCATTCTTCTACTTCGAAAATCCAAAATTAGTTTATGTTTGGAATATTGCGAATAGGAATAACGAACATAATACTGATTACGCATATCTTCCTTTTTTTTCAGTTTTTTTTCGATATTTTGAAAACTATTTCGATGAATGCAACGATTCGAATAGAAATATATTCAAAATCGAATAATCGATCATATAAGAGACGAAAAAATTTTTCGAGAATTTTATTTTCACTCCCTGTATCACTGAAAGTGTTCAGGCTTCACGAATATTTCAGCTCAGTAGATAAAGTCGAACAATATCTTTATCAAAACTTTCAGATTTCAAATAGGTCCGGTTCTCGAGGAACTTCTTGTAGGCACTCGAACTTGGGACACCCTGTATACAGGGTGGCACAGGAATGGCAGCTATCGACTCAAAATGATCATCGATGTTAGGTTAGATATCCAGTTAATATCTGATCTGGGAATATAAAGATGCCAATATAACTTAGGAGATCCCTTCAGTTTTCCCAATACTTGAAGATTATTACATTGTTATTGGTCATTATTCTGAACTTGACAGATTTGATAGTGGGAGAAATAGTTTACCTTCCACACAGATTGGATTTAGTTAGATCAGTTAACACGATATCTTGGTAAAATAACAACGAACCAACAGTAATTTACAACATCTTTCTGAAGATGTTAAACAAAAAATGTCCAATTTAAGAAAGCAAAAATTACACTCCCGGACTGCAGCTAGGTCTATGATTCACGACACCCCGGTGCAATGAACTCTTCGGCCGTTACCGGGGACGGAATTCCGCAAATTGTCATTGGATTTACGTCAATCAATCTTTCACAAGAGTTGTTTTTAACGACGGAATTCGATATGCGCGGCTCATGAACCTTTCCCGTCTCCGCTTTTATCGAACGCCGTCTTTCATTCTCCGAGGCGACATTGTTGTCGATCATCCGAGCAAAAATTGAACTCTTCCGATGTCAAATTTAATATCCGAATCCAACATTGTCCCTCCAGCTAGGTGGATCGAGGCCGGATAGAACTATTTGGAAAAAAAATGTATCTTTGGTTTGAAATCAATATAATATAGGTGTTACGTCGTGAACGTAAACGACCACCTGTATAGTGCCTTCAAGCTTGGTTTCCTCAGATCTGTTCCTCTTGGTCCCTTTGCTCATGCTGCCTAACCAATTGGTTTGGAGGCTTCTCCCCTGGTTTCGGCACCATAAACCGTCGCAAAAAAAAAGGGTTGACGACCACCCTCAAGTGAACTTACTGTGAAATCGAACACTTTGAGCAAAAACAAAGTACTCACCCATATAGGTTTTCATGAAGAACATGAGTTTGGTTGTGTTATGTAATTTGTAATCTTGAGAAAATTGGGGAATAAATTTGATTTATTTAAAAAAAAAATTTAATCAACACGCATAGTTTCCAAAAAATCTATTTGAAATCCACTCTAAACGTAAATTCGTGAAGGGTTTGAATCATCCCCGGTGTTCATTTTGGCATAAAATAAAAAAATTATCACCAATTTTTTCTTCATTTGAACTCTCGGTTTTCTAGAAAACGGAAAATTTTTTCTTGGAAAATATACTTCATAATATTTTCCCATATTTTCTGAATACTCAATCGATTCTAAATCCGAATATGTAAATATAATGACGGTTTTATAATTAATTCAAGCAATTCCATTCAAAATCGACCTGAGGAAATTCAGATTTCATATTCGGAAAATATATCCATGTCGCATGTGGTTCAATCAATATTTGATTGTCGAAATTCGAAATTTTCATTCTCGATTATAATAGAAGCGAAAATATGAAGCCTGAATTTCCATTCAAAGCTCTCAACATGTTTAGTCCTTGAAGAAAGTTCGAAGCAGTGAGAGGCAGGCACTTTTAACAGTTTCTGTGAATAGCATTTTTATTGCTTTTAATGAATAATTTCAAAAATCCCAACATTCTTGGAGAGTAAACATATTGAGAGCATTTAATAAAAATTCAGGCTTCATATTTTCGCTTCTATTATAAACGAGAATGAAAACATCAAATTTTGACAATCAAATATTGATTGAACCACAGACAACATGGATATATTTTCCAAATATGAATTTCCTCATGCTGATTTTGGATGGAATTGCTTGGAATAAATATAAAATCACCATTATATTTACATATTTAGATTCAGAATCGATTGAACATTCAAAAAATATGGGAAAATATTATGTATTTTTTCCAAGAAAATATTTTCCGTTTTTTAGAAAACCGGAAGTTCAAATGGAGGAACAATTGGTGAGAAATGATCTATTGACCTTCTTATTTTGAAAACCAGCCAAATTTGCCGAATTTTTTTGTTGGAAAAACGGTTTTTCCCAATAACTTTTCATGCTTAGGTTAGATAGTTTTTCCGATAACATATTTGGATAGCCCTTAAAAATTACTATCATATTGATGAGCAAAAACAAAGTACTTACACATAAAGGTTTTTATAATAAAGAACATGAGTTTGGTTGTGTTATGTTATTTGTAATCTTGAGAAAATTGGGGAATAAATTTGATTTATTTAAAAAAAAATTGAATCAACACGCATAGTTTCCAAAAAATCTATTTGAAATCCACTCTAAACGTTAATTCGTGAAGGGTTTGAATAATCCCCGGTGTTCATTATGGCATAAAATAAAAAAATTATCAACAATTTATTCTTCATTTGAACTTCGGTTTTCTAGAAGACGGAAATTTTTTTCTTGGAAAATATACTTCATAATATTACCCCATATTTTCTGAATACTCAATCGATTCTAAATCCGAATATGTAAATATAATGACGGTTTTATATTTATTCCAAGCAATTCCATTCAAAATCGACCTGAGGAAATTCAGATTTCATATTCGGAAAACATATCCATGTCGCCTGTGGGTCAATCAATATTTGATTGTCGAGATTTGAAATTTTCATTCTCGATTATAATAGAAGCGAAAATATGAAGCCTGAATTTCCATTCAAAGCTCTCAACATATTAAGTCCTTGAAGAAAGTGCGAAGCAGTGAGAGGCAGGCACTTTTAACAGTTTCTGTGTATAGCATTTTTGTTGCTTTTATTGAATAATTTCAAAAAATCCCAACTTTCTTGAAGTGTAAACATATTGATAGCATTTAATAAAAATTCAGGCTTCATATTTTCGCTTCTATCATAAACGAGAATGAAAACATCAAATATTGATTGAACCACAGACAACATGGATATATTTTCTGAATATGAATTTCCTCAGACTGATTTTGGATGGAATTGCTTGAAATGAATATAAAATCACCATTATATTTACATATTCAGACTCAGAATCGATTGAGCATTCAAAAAATATGGGAAAAATATTATGTATTTTTTCCAAGAAAAAATTTTCCGTTTTTTAGAAAACCGGAAGTTCAAATGAAGGAACAATTGGTGAGAAATGATCTATTGACCTTCTTATTTTGAAAACCTGCCAAATTTGCCGAATTTTTTTGTTGGAAAAACGGTTTTTCCCAATAACTTTTCATGCTTTGATTCGATAGTTTTTCCGATAACATATTTGGATAGCCCTTTAAAAATACTATCATATTGATGAGCAAAAACAAAGTACTTACCCATAAAGTTTTTCATAATAAAGAACATGAGTTTGGTTGTGTTATGTTATTTGTAATCTTGAGAAAATTGGGGAATAAATTTGATTTATTTAAAAAAAAATTAAATCAACACGCATAGTTTCCAAAAAATCTATTTGAAATCCATGCAACGTAAATTCGTGAAGGGTTTGAATCATCCCCGGTGTTCATTTTGGCATAAAATAAAAAAATTATCACCAATTTGTTCTTCATTTGAACTTTCGGTTTTCTTGAAAACGGAAAATTTTTTCTTGAAAAATATACTTCATAATATTTTCCCATATTTTCTGAATACTCAATCGATTCTAAATCCGAATATGTAAATATAATGACGGTTTTATATTTATTTCAAGCACTTCCATTCAAAATCGACCTGAGGAAATTCAGATTTCATATTCGGAAAATATATCCATGTCGCCTGTGGTTCAATCAATATTTGATTGTCGAAATTTGAAATTTTCATTCTCGATTATAATAGAAGCAAAAATATGAGGCCTGAATTTCCATTCAAAGCTCTCAACATGTTAAGTCCTTGAAGAAAGTGCGAAGCAGTGAGAGGCAGGCACTTTTAACAGTTTCTGTGAATAGCATTTTTGTTGCATTTACTGAATAATTTCAAAAATCCCAACTTTCTTGAAGAGTAAACATATTGAGAGCATTTAATAAAAATTCAGGCTTCATATTTTCGCTTCTATTATAAACTAGAATGAAAACATCAAATTTTGACAATCAAATATTGATTGAACCACAGACAAAATGGATATATTTTCCAAATATGAATTTCCTCAGGCTGATTTTGGATGGAATTGCTTGGAATAAATATAAAATCACCATTATATTTACATATTTAGATTCAGAATCGATTGAGCATTCAAAAAATATGGGAAAATATAATTTATTTTTTTCAAGAAAATATTTTCTGTTTTTTAGAAAACCGGAAGCCAAATTTGCCGAATTTTTTTGTTGGAAAAACGGTTTTTCCCTAATAACTTTTCATGCTTTGATTCGATAGTTTTTCCGAGAACATATTTGGATAGCCCTTAAAAAATCATATTGATGAGCAAAAACAAAGTACTTACCCATATAGGTTTTTATGAAGAACATGAGTTTGGTTGTGTTATGTAATTTGTGATCTTGAGAAAATTGGGGAATAAATTTGATTTATTTAAAAAAAAAAATTAAATCAACACGCATAGTTTCCAAAAAATCTCTTCGAAATCCACTCTTAACGTGAATTCGTGAAGGGTTTGAATCATCCCCGGTGTTCATTATGGCATAAAATAAACAAAAATAACGCAGATAAATCGGAAATTTTCAACGAATAAACAACGTAAAACATCATTTTCCCTCTGGGGGGATCTGGATATTTTCATCCGAGGGACGGCGCGAACACGGCATATTTAACCCAGTTCCAGAGAGGGAGGAAAAAAAGAGGGTAGTTACGTAAATACCTCCGGGCAATAAAGAGTTGAAAATGCAAATGAAATTCGAGAAAGGAATTCCTATAGCTCGGTGCCGATATAGGAAGCTTTCATTTCAGTACATTTTCCGTATGGAGCTCGTAACAAGGAAATAGTATTATTTCCACAACAGGGCACGTTCGAGCGAAACTCCGGGTGGGTTCATGTTACGAATAGATACGGAAGAATTGACCTTCGCAATGGTCTGGAAACGAAACGGTGAGCACTCTTAGAATATGGAGGCTCCATATTTAATGGAACTCTTTGCGGCGGCGACTCGCACTGTTTAGTCGTGGGCGATTTTATCGATTCGGAGTTTTTTCGACGAGAATGTGAACCCTAGATGAAATATACATATAATTGTATTTTTGGAATCGAAAGCCAAGTTTTAGAAGAAAAACTATCTTTATTTACAACGGACGATTATCCGACCTATCTAGCATACAGCTAGAAAGAAACTACTTTAAATTGTTGAAGATTGATCGTCTCCAGAGGTATTTATGAAATTGTCTTATCTGCATGTTCTAGAATGAAAATAACAAACAATGAACACCTGCATGTGCGTCATTGGAAATTGTAAGCTCATCAAAATTATACATAGTAATATAAATATCAAATGTATGATAGATATGGTTCATTTGAAATATACAGGGTAGGGATTATGTAATTATATGTAAGCAATTCTTAAATTTGATACCATTACAAATTGACATAATGATTATAACAGGCTGAGGCCATATATTTCAAGCGTAGATCTAACGTTTTACTCTAAGATGAACCCTCTATGGTCCAATCGTCTTCGTTGGCGGACTTATAAAATATAAATATTACCACTTGCGAAATTGATTATTGTGAAATAAACTATTTCCGTCGATCATAGAATAAAAACTCATTTTAACGCACTCGAAATCATCCATTAATGACCCCTATTAATGCATTATTATCATAAGATATAGATGCATCTATGTCGGAGCACGATCGAGCTGTCAAATTTATTCATTCGCTTTAGATCAGAATCTGATTTTATCCGTTACGCTACTACATAATAAATAACGAAGAAAATATCCCTTTGACACCGCCCAATGTGACAAAAACTGCTGAAGCAGCAACTTTGAGTCTGCTTCCTGAAAAGAGCCGCTGTTTATATGAGAAAACCTATGCTGAATTCAGATCTTGGTGCAAGGACAAGAAGGTTCGGAACTTTACGGAAACGGTTTTGTTGGCATACTTTACGGGTATTGCAGAAAAGGGGCATCTAGCAAGTTTATGGCGAAAATATTCGATGCTGAAATCAACACTAAATGTGAAAGACAATACTGATATAAGCAGATACCACAAACTGGTGATGTTTATTAAACGGAAAAGAGAGGGATATATTCCAAAAAAATCAAAAGTCCTCGAAAAAGAACATGTGAGAGAGTTCATAGCGAATGCTCTTGATAGTGTTTTCTTGATGTCGAAGGTGAAAATAAAACTCAATTGAATCGTTATTCCAACCTATTCTCATTATCTCGTTATAGTGAAATAACTGTCATTGTTTGATTTGTAGGTCGCTTTGATATTCGGAGAAGCGGGTGCATTGTGAAAAGATGAATTGTTAAGGTTGCAGAGAAAGGATGTACAAGATATGGGATCGAAATTTTTGGTGACAGTAAATTCATCGAAAACACATTCGAACAGGATATTCACTGTGGTGGATAATGATGAGCATACACTTTTGAACATAATAAAGAGATATATATCCTTGAGGCCAGCTCACACTCCACACGAAAGATTTTTCGTTTTTTATAAGAACTATAAATGCTCAACACAACCAGTTGGAATTAATACATTTTCTAAATTACCGTCAATGATTGCAAACTTTCTTAAATTAGAGCAACCACATTTGTATACAGGTCACTGTTTTCGGCGTTCTTCTGCGTCTATTCTTTCTGACAGTGGTGCAGATTTTTCAGCCATCAAAAGACTTGGTGGTTGGAAATCAACTTCTGTTGCAGAAGGGTATATTGAAAACTCCATTCAGAATAAAATAGAAACTGCAGAAAAAATTTTATGTCATAATAGTTCCAAAGTAAATAATGCTTCAACCTCCACTTCATCCACACGTTCCTTATCGGACATTATAGGAAATGAAATAAATGTAAACTATTCAGAATGTCACAACATGTCCAATATTCCCTCTATGAATTTTTCGAATTGTTCTATAGGAAGTATAAATATTAATATATCGAAATGAATATAGAAATTTGTATTACGTCAAATTTGTATATCATGCAAAATAAGAATTGGTTTCGATCCAGAATTTATATTCAATTCCTGATGAGGTCGACGGAAAAAGCGTCTCAAACATTAACGCGTTAATAAACTAGTTGATTAAATAACTATTAATTCACCATTCTGAGTGTTTTACTATCATCTCACACATATTATGTAATATTCGAGCCGTGCACGCGAAAATTGGCAACATGGGACGGAGATCCGATACCTTTGATGAAATTCAAAGTGCGACAATTCATTTCGAATTTCAAGATCCGGTACGAATTCGAAGTGCTTCCGACAAAAAAAAGATCGGAGGACAAATCTTTATTCGCCGAACTCGAGGGAAACGCGAGAACTCCATAAATCCACACGATATGTGTATTCGAGTGGCTGAATCCTCGAAACCATGACTGTTAGTTGGACGCTTCGAGAGGATCGTTCAGAAATGGGAGAAAGAACCGCAATTTGTCCCGTTGAAGTGTACGACGAGACAATGATATTCGCTCTATTCGGCTCGCAATTGTCGAGATTTATCGCCGAGTTTCTTGGCGGGAAGTTAATGAACGTTACACGGAGAGAAAACTGCCGATGTTGAATATGTCGGACACTCGAGTCGTCATAACGAATCGGGAAACGTTTCAACGTTTCCTTCGTGTCGGATTGATTCGTTCCTCTGGAGACGTTCTTGGCGCGGAGGCGAAAAAAAAACGTTGTGAATTTTGCACGAAGGTTTATTACATCTATTAAGTAGAAGATGCAAGGGAATTAAGATGAGCGATTACACGGCCTTCTGAAACTCCGAGCCGAATACAAAGAATTGGCAACGCCGCATCGGGGTCCGATGGAAACTTTTGTAAAAGTCTCAAAACTTCTGAACTTCCTCAGTATATTTCGGTTCTTTATTTTTATGTTATCATGTTTATAATTACCTATGTATTTACAGTTCCCTTTCCCTTGCATCCCTTGCCCTACATTTCGCACCCGTATTGTGGGGACGGGAGAGTTTACAGCTTTTTTATAATTAATGCCAAATGTTGAATTATTCAACATCTGCGGTTATTCGAGTATTTTTCCATATTATATATGAATTTTGTTTACGGACACTAGGCGCGATATTTTGTTGATATGATTCTAAAAATATTTTGAATATTTTGATGTGAAGCTACTCGTCCAATTTAGCAATAAATGTATATTATTCATTTCATATTTTCAGAAAATAATGAAAATTGATGTACCGGGTGTTTCACGTAAGTGGGTCACTGGCTTTTGTGACTTTTCCTTTGAGCAAAATTGAGAGATGACCCATATGATAGTATTTCTCAAGGGCTATCCAAATATTTTATAAAAAAAACTATCGAACCAAAGCATGAAGAAAAACCATTTTTCCAAAAAAAAATTATCACCAATTTTTTCTTCATTTGAACTTTCGGAAAACCAGCCAAATTTGCCGAATTTTTTTGTTGGAAAAACGGTTTTCCCCAATAACTTTTCATGCTCTGGTTCTATAGTTTTTCCGATATCATATTTGGATAGCCCTCAAAAAATACTATCATATTGATGAGTCACTTTCAATTTTGCTCAAAGGATAAGTCACAAAATTCAGTGACCCGCTTACGTGAAACACCCTGTACATCATTTTCTGAAAATATAAAATGAATAATAAACATTTATTGCTTCTCATAAAAATATTCCAATTATTTTTAGAATCAAATCAACAAAATATCGCGCCTAGTGTCCGTAAACAGAATTCATATAATATAATTCGAAAATACTCGAATATCCCCTGAATAATTCGAGAACCGCTACAATATACGGTTATATGTCTCTTACTACTTGGACAGTAGAAATAAATTTTACGAACTACAATTTCGATCCCAGCGCCATCTAATTCTCATTCCAATTTTTGGTCTCGTTTAGTCTCGTATAGTTGGGTATCTTCCCAAAATACTTCAATCAACGCCACCATAAATATATCGTCGAGTATTCCCGATATCGTTGGAATTTCTCCCACAATTGAATAATATGCGACCGTGGAATTTTATCTGCCCATTCTGCTGATTTTGGAATTCGGATTGTCGAATTGAATCGAACCGTGAAAACGTCGTTAAATTTTTAGGGGCCATTGTTGGCGAATTCTTCGGTGATACGAAAATTCGAGGTTTGAGGAAAAATCGAATGGCTTCATAAAACTCGAGTCGGATATACAGATGTGATAACCGGATCGAGAATTATTGACGTTGAATCTCGAATTAAATGGTTGGATCAGCTCGATTTTTACTGCTCAATCTCGTCGTCAGAACACACATCTAAAGATGAGAATCAGACTATAATTCGAAGCGGAAATGTACGATTTCACAACTTAATTGTAGTTCGAATTTGCATGAAATGATACCTTACAAGGAAAGACCATTTACTACAGTAATTGTTCTTTATTAGCTAGACTTACAGAATGTTTCATACAACGTTACAAGAAACCTATTCATTGATTGCAGTCCATGGAAAAGTGAGGAATTTCCCAGAATGAGACCAGCTATTGAAAAGAAATTTCGCAAAAGTTTTCTCTATTTTTGTGTCATTAATTTTTGAATATTAAGTTTTTAAGTCTGAGAATAAGAACAAAAATAATTTGTATAGCAGACAAATATTTGAATGAATTCCGAACAAAGAACTTTCCAGGAGAGACTCGAACCCCTTCTCCCAGAATTCAGTGTTAGTATTGGGAAAGTTAAGGATAGGGATAAAAATAGTCATTTCAAAAATAACAACAATATAAAAAACAACGTAAAATTATACAAAAAAAATCCAGTTCCAAAATGTAAACTACCCAGAGACAAAAATTATTTACCATAAACGTCTCAACATCTTCTTCATATCGTCACGAAATCCCTAATAACGCCACCCCACGACAATTTGAATACCCTGTTCCTCCACTGTCTTTCAGGTGTTACCAGAGCGTTGAAAAAGGTGTAAGGACCTGAGAATTTTCTCACCAACCATCCCAACGCGAACTTGAACTTGCTGAAAGGAAGAGAACCGTTCTGAACTGTTGTAATCAGGAACCAGTCGAATAGGAACCAAATCAGAACGTGTGTCAGATAGAAAGTGTTGTAGTTCCACTGGAACAAAACTGTGGAAGCCCAACCTGCTAAAATCCCGATCACCAAACATTCTGATAAGGGTTCGAAGATTATGACCAGGGGGATCATGGCGACTCGAAGTTGAGCCCAGCGTGTCATTCTTGCTCGAAAACCGCTGATATCGGTCCATCCAGAATTCTGTAAGGCCTGTTGGCTGCTTGTCGTCGTTCTTCAACAGTTCTGCTTGAAATATCTGCTTATGAAGAAATCCTCGGACAGGTAACAACCAAAAGTCTTCAACCCACCCTCATCTTGCAACACAGGCTTTCTGAACAGCTGATGAAAAAAGTCAAAATCATAAGGATTTTATTGGAATTTATTCATAAAATAATATAAAAAACAACGTAAAACTATACAAAATGTTCCAAATTGCAAACTATCCAGAGAAAAAATTAGATACCATGAACTTCCCAACATCTTCATATCGTCACGAAATCCCTAATAACGCCACCCCACGACAATTTGAATACCCAGTTCCTCCACTGTATTCCAGGTGTTACCAAAGCGTTGAAAAAGATGTAAGGACCTGAGAATTACCTCACCAACCATCCTAACGCGAACTTGAACTTGTTGAAAGGAAGAGAACCGTTCTGAACTGTTGTAATCAGGAACCAGTCGAATAGGAACCAAATCAGAACGTGTGTCAGATAGAAAGTGGTGTAGTTCCACTGGAAAAAAACTGTGGAAGCCCAACCTGCTAAAATCCCCATCACCAAGCATTCTGATAAGGGTTCGAATATTATGACCAGGGGGATCATGGCGACTCGAAGTTGAGCCCAGCGTGTCATTCTTGCTCGAAAACCGCTGATATCGGTCGAACCAGAATTCTGTAAGGCCTGTTGGCTGCTTGTCGTCGTTCTTCAACAGTTCTGCTTGAAATATCTGCTTATGAAGAAATCCTCCGCCAGGTAACAGCCGAAAGTCTTCAACCCACCCTCATCTTGCAACATAGACTTTCTGAACAGCTGATGAAAGAAGTCAGAATCGTAGGGATTTTATTGGAATTTATTCATAAAATAATATGAAAAACAACGTAAAACTATACAAAATGTTCCAAATTGCAAACTACCCAGAGAAAAAAATTAGATACCATGAACTTCCCAACATCTTCTTCATATCATCACGAAATCCCTAATAACGCCACCCCACGACAATTTGAATACCCTGTTCCTCCACTGTATTTCAGGTGTTACCAAAGCGTTGAAAAAGATGTAAGGACCTGAGAATTCCCTCACCAACCATCCCAACGCGAACTTGAACTTGTTGAAAGGAAGAGAACCGTTCTGAACTGTTGTAATCAGGAACCAGTCGAATAGGAACCAAATCAGAACGTGTGTCAGATAGAAAGTGGTGTAATTCCCCTGAAACAAAACTGTGGAAGCCCAACCTGCTAAAATCACGATCACCAAAGATTCTGATAAGGGTTCGAAGATTATGACCAGGGGGATCATGGCGACTCGAAGTTGAGCCCAGCGTGTCATTCTTGCTCGAAAACCGCTGATATCGGTCGAACCAGAATTCTGTAAGGCCTGTTGGCTGCTTGTCGTCGTTCTTCAACAGTTCTGCTTGAAATATCTGCTTATGAAGAAATCCTCGGACAGGTAACAACCGAAAGTCTTCAACCCACCCTCATCTTGCAACACAGACTTTCTGAACAGCTGATGAAAAAAGTCAAAATCATAAGGATTTTATTGGAATTTATTCATAAAATAATATAAAAAACAACGTAAAACTATACAAAATGTTCCAAATTGCAAACTACCCAGAGAAAAAAATTAGATACCATGAACTTCCCAACATCTTCTTTATATCGTCACGAAATCCCTAATAACGCCACCCCACGACAATTTGAATACCCTGTTCCTCCACTGTATTTCAGGTTTTACCAGAGCTTTGAAAAAGATGTAAGGACCTGAGAATTCCCTCACCAACCATCCCAACGCGAACTTGAACTTGTTGAAAGGAAGAGAACCGTTCTGAACTGTTGTAATCAGGAACCAGTCGAATAGGAACCAAATCAGAACGTGTGTCAGATAGAAAGTGGTGTAGTTCCACTGGAACAAAACTGTGGAAGCCCAACCTGCTAGAATCCCGATCACCAAGCATTCTGATAAGGGTTCGAAGATTATGACCAGGGGGATCATGGCGACTCGAAGTTGAGCCCAGCGTGTCATTCTTGCTCGAAAACCGCTGATATCGGTCCATCCAGAATTCTGTGAGGCCTGTTGGCTGCTTGTCGTCGTCTTCAACAGTTCTCCTTGAAATATCTGCTCATGAAGAAATCCTCGGAAGGGTAACAACCGAAAGTCTTCAACCCACCCTCATCTTGCAACACAGACTTTCTGAACAGCAGATGAAAGAAGTCAGAATCATAAGGTTTTTATTGGAATTTATTCATAAAATAATATGAAAAACAACGTAAAACTATACAAAATGTTTCAAATTGCAAACTACCCAGAGAAAAAAATTAGATACCATGAACTTCCCAACATCTTCTTCATATCGTCACGAAATCCCTAATAACGCCACCCCACGACAATTTGAATACCCTGTTCCTCCACTGTATTTCAGTTGTTACCAGAGCGTTGAAAAAGATGTAAGGACCTGAGAATTCCCTCACCAACCATCCCAACGCGAACTTGAACTTATTGAAAGGAAGAGAACCGTTCTGAACTGTTGAAATCAGGAACCAGTCGAATAGGAACCAAATCAGAACGTGTGTCAGATAGAAAGTGGTGTAGTTCCACTGGAACAAAACTGTGGAAGCCCAACCTGCTAAAATCCCGATCACCAAGCATTCTGATAAGGGTTCGAAGTTTATGACCAAGGGGATCATGGCTACTCGAAGTTGAGCCCAGCGTGTCATTCTTGCTCGAAAACCGCTGAAATCGGTCTATCCAGAATTCTGTGAGGCCTGTTGGCTGCTTGTCGTCGTTCTTCAACAGTTCTGCTTGAAATATCTGCTTATGAAGAAATCCTCGGACAGGTAACAACCGAAAGTCTTCAACCCACCCTCATCTTGCAACACAGACTTTCTGAAAAGCTGATGAAAGAAGTCAGAATCATAAGGATTTTATTGGAATTAATTCATAAAATAATATAAAAAACAACGTGAAACTATACAAAATGTTCCAAATTGCAAACTACCCAGAGAAAAAAATTAGATACCATGAACTTCCCAACATCTTCTTCATATCGTCACGAAATCCCTAATAACGCCACCCCACGACAATTTGAATACCCTGTTCCTCCACTGTATTCCAGGTGTTACCAGAGCGTTGAAAAAGATGTAGGGACCTGAGAATTCCCTCACCAACCATTCCAACGCGAACTTGAACTTGTTGAAAGGAAGAGAACCGTTCTGAACTGTTGTAATCAGGAACCAGTCGAATAGGAACCAAATCAGAACGTGTGTCAGATAGAAAGTGGTGTAGTTAAACTGAAACAGCTGGAAGCCCAACCTGCTAAAATCCCGATCACCAAACATTCTGATAAGGGTTCGGAGATTATGACCAGGGGGATCATGGCGACCCGAAGTTGAGCCAGCGTGTCATTCTTGCTCGAAAACCGCTGATATCGGTCCATCCAGAATTCTGTAAGGCCTGTTGGCTGCTTATCGTCGTTCTCCAACCGTTCTCCTTGAAATATCTACTTATGAAGAAACCCTGCCAGGTAACAACCGAAAGTCTTCAACCCACCCTCATCTTGCAACACAGACTTTCTGAACAGCTGATGAAAAAAGTCAAAATCATAAGGATTTTATTGGAATTTATTCATAAAATAATATAAAAAACAACGTAAAACTATACAAAATGTTCCAAATTGCAAACTACCCAGAGAAAAAAATTAGATACCATGAACTTCCCAACATCTTCTTCATATCGTCACGAAATCCCTAATAACGCCACCCCACGACAATTTGAATACCCTGTTCCTCCACTGTATTCCAGGTGTTACCAGAGCGTTGAAGAAAATGCAAGGACCTGAGAATTCCCTCACCAACCATCCCAACGCGAACTTGAACTTGTTGAAAGGAAGAGAACCGTTCTGAACTGTTGTAATCAGGAACCAGTCGAATAGGAACCAAATCAGAACGTGTGTCAGATAGAAAGTGGTGTAGTTCCACTGAAACAAAACTGTGGAAGCCCAACCTGCTAAAATCCCGATCACCAAGCATTCTGATAAGGGTTCGAAGATTATGACCAGGGGGATCATGGCTACTCGAAGTTGAGCCCAGCGTGTCATTCTTGCTCGAAAACCGCTGATATCGGTCGAACCAGAATTCTGTAAGGCCGGTTGGCTGCTTATCGTCGTCCTCCAACCGTTCTCCTTGAAATATCTGCATATGAAGAAATCCTCCGCCAGGTAACGGCCGAAAGTCTTCAACCCACCCTCATCTTGCAACACAAACTTTCTGAACAGCTGAAGAAAGAAGTCAGAATCATAAGGATTTTATTGGAATTTATTCATAAAATAATATAAAAAACAACGTAAAACTATACAAAATGTTCCAAATTGCAAACTACCCAGAGAAAAAAATTAGATACCATGAATTTCCCAACATCTTCTTCATATCGTCACGAAATCCCTAATAACGCCACCCCACGACAATTTGAATACCCTGTTCCTCCACTGTATTCCAGGTGTTACCAGAGCGTTGAAAAAGATGTAAGGACCTGAGAATTCCCTCACCAACCATCCCAACGCGAACTTGAACTTGTTGAAAGGAAGAGAACCGTTCTGAACTGTTGTAATCAGGAACCAGTCGAATAGGAACCAAATCAGAACGTGTGTCAGATAGAAAGTGGTGTAGTTCCACTGGAACAAAACTGTGGAAACCCAACCTGCTAAAATCCCGATCACCAAACATTCTGATAAGGGTTCGAAGATAATGACCAGGGGAATCATGGCGACTCGAAGTTGAGCCCAGCGTGTCATTCTTGCTCGAAAACCGCTGATATCGGTCCATCCAGAATTCTGTAAGGCCTGTTGGCTGCTTGTCGTCGTTCTTCAACAGTTCTCCTTGAAATATCTGCTTATGAAGAAATCCTCGGACAGGTAACAACCAAAAGTCTTCAACCCACCCTCATCTTGCAACACAGACTTTCTGAACAGCTGGTGAAAAAAGTCAAAATCATAAGGATTTTATTGGAATTTATTCATAAAATAATATAAAAACAACGTAAAACTATACAAAATGTTCCAAATTGCAAACTATCCAGAGAAAAAAATTAGATACCATGAACTTCCCAACATCTTCTTCATATCGTCACGAAATCCCTAATAACGCCACCCCACGACAATTTGAATACCCTATTCCTCCACTGTATTCCAGGTGTTACCAGAGCGTTGAAAAAGATGTAAGGACCTGAGAATTCCCTCACCAACCATCCCAACGCGAACTTGAACTTGTTGAAAGGAAGAGAACCGTTCTGAACTGTTGTAATCAGGAACCAGTCGAATAGGAACCAAATCAGAACGTGTGTCAGATAGAAAGTGGTGTAGTTCCACTGAAACAAAACTGTGGAAGCCCAACCTGCTAAAATCCCGATCACCAAGCATTCTGATAAGGGTTCGGAGATTATGACCAGGGGGATCATGGCGACTCGAAGTTGAGCCAGCGTGTCATTCTTGCTCGAAAACCGCTGATATCGGTCCATCCAGAATTCTGTAAGGCCTGTTGGCTGCTTATCGTCGTTCTCCAACCGTTCTCCTTGAAATATCTACTTATGAAGAAACCCTCGGCCAGGTAACAACCGAAAGTCTTCAACCCACCCTCATCTTGCAACACAGACTTTCTGAACAGCTGATGAAAAAGTCAAAATCATAAGGATTTTATTGGAATTTATTCATAAAATAATATGAAAAACAACGTAAAACTATACAAAATGTTCCAAATTGCAAACTACCCAGAGAAAAAAATTAGATACCATGAACTTCCCAACATCTTCTTCATATCGTCACGAAATCCCTAATAACGCCACCCCACGACAATTTGAATACCCTGTTCCTCCACTGTATTCCAGGTGTTACCAGAGCGTTGAAGAAAATGCAAGGACCTGAGAATTCCCTCACCAACCATCCCAACGCGAACTTGAACTTGTTGAAAGGAAGAGAACCGTTCTGAACTGTTGTAATCAGGAACCAGTCGAATAGGAACCAAATCAGAACGTGTGTCAGATAGAAAGTGGTGTAGTTCCACTGGAACAAAACTGTGGAAGCCCAACCTGCTAAAATCCCGATCACCAAGCATTCTGATAAGGGTTCGAAGATTATGACCAGGGGAATCATGGCTACTCGAAGTTGAGCCCAGCGTGTCATTCTTGCTCGAAAACCGCTGATATCGGTCGAACCAGAATTCTGTAAGGCCGGTTGGCTGCTTATCGTCGTCCTCCAACCGTTCTCCTTGAAATATCTGCATATGAAGAAATCCTCCGCCAGGTAACAGCCGAAAGTCTTCAACCCACCCTCACCTTCCAACACAGACTTTCTGAACAGCGTCGACATGCCCGTATGACAGTTTCTTCGAAGAAGATCAGCAGCCAGGTAGATCCTAGACTGTACAGTTCCGAAATAGATCTTCTCGAGGATGGCTGGAAATCCGTCTTTGTCGCTGGTGAACGGCATTTGATGGACCAAACCAGTTTTATCAGTCATGTACGTTACCATATCGAGGAGTGTATCATTTTTCATCTTGATACCGCTATCGGAAACTAGTATTAAGTCGTAAATACTATCTTCGAACGCCTTGTAGATGTTATTTATCTTGGGATTAGCTCCGACTTGTACGGCGCCTCTGAAAACCTTCGCGGCGATGTTCTGGTACTTCTTCATCAGTTTTTCGACGACTCGTATGGCGGGGTCTTGGTCGTTTTCCATGCAGAAGAGGATTTCGTATTTGGGATATGCGAGGGTGAAGAAGGATTCCAGGTTTTCGGGGAGATTTGGATCGACGCCTGTCAAAGGTTTCAGGATGGAGACGCCTGGACGCGCATCTTCGGGGTGGTCGCCAGTTTTTTTCCTGTGGAGTCGCAATTTTCCATGCAAGATGGCAAGAACGTGAATAATCCATTGTCCTGACCAAAAGGAAAAAAATATTACTGCTAGGACATAAAGAGTGTCAATCGTCGTTTTATCCATACTGGAATGAACGAGTCTGTCAAATTGGACGTTTCGCCAAAACAATGAAAATCATCAATGTTTTATGGTTAGTATTTTATAAAGGCTGATCTCTACTGGGTGACCCAGAGGTGCAAGCTCTATAACTTTTGGGGCAACCTTCTTTTTCATTTATATTTATTACTCCAGAGACTTATCTCCAATATTTTTTGACCAAAGAAATAGATACAAGAACTTACTTTTGAATTAATATTCTCTTTTGAATACTGAGCAACTTTTTTCCTACCCATCAAAGTCGAAGATATATTGGACAAATAATTATTATTATTATCTAAATTTCTGAATATTGATTTGATGATCTGCAAATCAGAGAACAACGCTCTGATTATTTTAAAAGGAGAAACGAGATGATTTATCAGATATTCATCAGATGATGAGCAACGTCATACTTTTTTCTCGATAAACTCTCACGCTACTAAGTTACTCGTTTTTCATTCATTTCATAGTGATGCTGATGTGAGAATTTGATCGAAATCCGAGTGATGACCATATTCTACACCTTTACCATTATCTCATGCGTGATCTCATGTTACCAATGATACTTCAAGAGGGATGACCGCATGAAACATAAAAGCACAGAATCGCGAAATCTTGAGATGAATAAGTATTTTCCGGGCCAAGGAATGAGAAGTTGTGAAAACAAAACTGGCAAAAAAGTCCTTTCGCTACTAAGTTATATGTTTTTCATTCATTTCATAGCATAGTTCAGCTCATGTGAGCATTTGAACGAAATGCGAGTCGTGACCATATTCTATACCTTTACCGTTATCTTGCCATATTCTCAAGTCGCCAATGAATACTTCATGAGAGACGACCGCATGGAACATCAAAGCACAGAATCGAGAAATCTTGAGATGGTTAAATATTTTCCGGGCCAAGGAATGAGAAGTTGTGAAAACAAAACTGGCAAAAAGATCCTTTCGCTACTAAGTTATATGTTTTTCATTCATTTCATAGCATAGTTCAGCTCATGTGAGAATTTGATCGAAATCCTAGTGGTGACCATAATCTACACTTTTAGCGTTATCTTGCCACATCCTCAAGTTACCAATGAATACTTCATGAGAGAAGACCGCATGAAACATAAAAGCACAGAATCGAGAAATCTGAAGATGGTTGAATATTTTCCGGGCCAAGGAATGAGAAGTTGTAAAAACAAAACTGGCAAAAAGATCCTTTCGCTACTAAGTTATATGTTTTTCATTCATTTCATAGCATAGTTCAGCTCATGTGAGAATTTGATCGAAATCCTAGTGGTGACCATAATCTACACTTTGAGCGTTATCTTGCCACATCCTCAAGTTACCAATGAATACTTCATGAGAGAAGACCGCATGAAACATAAAAGCACAGAATCGAGAAATCTGAAGATGGTTGAATATTTTCCGGGCCAAGGAATGAGAAGTTGTAAAAACAAAACTGGCAAAAAGATCCTTTCGCTACTAAGTTATATGATTTCATTCATTTCATAGCATAGTTCAGCTCATGTGAGAATTTGATCGAAATCCTAGTGGTGACCATAATCTACACTTTTACCGTTATCTTGCCACATCCTCAAGTTACCAATGAATACTTCATGAGAGAAGACCGCATGAAACATAAAAGCACAGAATCGAGAAATCTGAAGATGGTTGAATATTTTCCGGGCCAAGAAATGAGAAGTTGTAAAAACCAAACTGGCAAAAAGATCCTTTCGCTACTAAGTTATATGTTTTTCATTCATTTCATAGCATAGTTCAGCTCATGTGAGAATTTGATCGAAATCCTAGTGGTGACCATAATCTACACTTTTACCGTTATCTTGCCACATCCTCAAGTCACCATTGAATACTCCATGAGAAACGACCGCATGGAACATAAAAGCACAGAATCGCTAAATCTTGAGATGAAGAATAAATCAAGGAAGTGAGAAGATTAATTATTCCGAGTTGCCCTAGTCTGGTGTAATGTTGGTCTAGCTACACATCCGAATCTCCACTTAAGTCTAACTCAAACATAAAGCATCCCATATAAAAATTTCAGAAATTGAAAACCACACATAAGTAGCGAGACATGAGAAAAAGCCGCGTTCCTACATTCCGGCAATAAATCAAACGGAACGTACAAACACACACATACACCAACAACAGACCCAAATGCACAATCACTTCCAGCAAATGCCTGCCTCCTCGGCTGCCAAATTTTTAATCCCGCTTCTGATGCGAGAAGAAATTATTATTTTGGCTTTGTGGCCGCGCATCTCGATGCGAAACAGATCGGATACTCGAGTAATTTGCGACTTACGCGATCAATCAACTTGGAAGTGTAATTAACAGAAGCGAGGATGGCAAATTTCCAGGGACTCAATCAAATGGAAACGGATTTCGCCTCTTCTCTAAGAATAACCCGACAGAATGTTGAACGTGTTTAATGGATTTTGGAAGCGGCGAATCGATGCGCGCGGAGGTGCGGGATAAACGGCGACGATCTTGGAAGGAGATTTGTTTGAATAATTGTTAATTGATCCAGGATAGCTGAAAACACACCGAGTTGTCAGTCGACTTCCTCTCAAGATTTCGGGACGAAATGGACTCGTTCCATTTTGGCTTATTATTATTGTAATTCGAAAAAGTTGAAGGAACGTATAAATATACGTTTTTCATACGTTTCGCCTCTTGAATCGATTTATTCTTCTATTTTTGAACGTAAGTTTCGAGGAGTTCAAGATTTTCACGAATTTCGGAATAAATCTCTAGATATCTATGGAAAAAAACGTATAATGACCATAGAAAATTGTTAAAAAACATAAATTCCATTTCTTCACTACTCTGACGAAAACATCAAAATTTCGTTCACAAATCGACAAAATCAATAAAAAACTCTAGAAAACATCTCGCTAGAGTTGAAGGAACGTATAAATATACGTTATTTATACGTTCGCCCCTCGAATCGGTTTATTCTTCGATTTTTGAACGTAAGTTTCGAGAAGTTTCAGATACCTGTCAGACTTTCACGAATTCCGGAATTAATCTCTAGAAATCTTTGAAAGAAACCGTATAATTAGAATGAGGAAGCGTTAAAAAACATAATTTTTATCTTTATTCTTTGCTTTTATCAAATTTAACGTATAATGAAAATGGAAAATCTTTAAAAAACATAATTTTTATTTTTATTCTTTGCTTTTATCAAATTTTTTCGACGAAATAATCAGAATGTCGTTCACAACTCGACAAAATCAATAGAAAACTGAAAAACTTCTCGCTAGAGTTGAATAAACGTATAATGATACGTTATTTATACGTTTCGCCCCTCGAATCGGTTTATTCGAGAAGTTTCAGATACCTGTTAGATTTTCACGAATTCCGGAATAAATCCATTTTATTTTTAGTCTTTGCTCCTATTCACTCCTTTCGACGAAATCATCAGAATTTCGTTCACAACTCGACAAAATCAATAGAAAACTCTGAAAAACTTCTCGCTAGAGTTGAATGAACGTATAATAATACGTTATTTATACGTTTCGCCCCTCGAATCGGTTTATTTTTCGATTTTTGAAAGTGAGTTTCGGGAAGTTTCAGATACCTGTCAGATTATGACGAATTCTGGAATTAATCTCTAGATATCTTTGAGGAAAACGTATAATTAAAATGGGAAATCGTTGAAAAACATCATTTTCATTTTTATTCTTTGCTCTTATCCACTCCTTTCGACGAAATCATCAGAATTTCGTTCACAACTCGACAAAATCAATAGAAAACTCTGGAAAACTTCTCGGTAGAGTTGAATAAACGTATAATGATACGTTATTTTTACGTTCCGCCCGTCGAATCGGTTTATTTTTCGATTTTTGAAAGTGAGTTTCGAGAAGTTTCAGATACCTGTTAGATATTCACGAATTCCGGAATTACTCTCTAGAAATTTCTGAAAAAAACGTATAATTAGAATGGGAAATCGTTAAAAAAACATCATTTTTATTCTTATTCGTTGCTTTTATCAAATTATTTCGACGAAATAATCAGAATTTCGTTCACAACTCGACAAAATCAATAGAAAACTCTGGAAAACTTCTCGCTTGAGTTGAATAAACGTATAATGATACGTTATTTTTACGTTTCGCCCGTCGAATCGGTTCATTTTTCGATTTTTGAAAGTGAGTTTCGAGAAGTTTCAGATACCTCTTAGATTTTCACGAGTTCCGGAATTACTCTCTAGAAATTTCTGAAAAAAACGTATAATTAGAATGGGAAATCGTTTAAAAACATCATTTTCATTTTATTCTCTGCTCTTATCTACTCCTTCCCACGAAATCATCAGAATTCCGTTCACAACTCGACAAAATCAATAGAAAACTCTGGGAAACTTCTCGCTAGAGTTTAATAAACGTATAATGATACGTTATTTTTACGTTTCGCCCGTCGAATCGGTTTATTTTTCGATTTTTGAAAGTGAGTTTCGAGAAGTTTCAGATACCTGTTAGATTTTCACGAATTCCGGAATTACTCTCTAGAAATTTCTGAAAAAAAACCTATAATTAGAATAGGAAATCGTTTATAAACATCATTTTTATTCTTATTCGTTGCTTTTATCGAATTATTTCGACGAAATAATCAGAATTTCGTTCACAACTCGACGAAATCAATAGAAAACTCTGGAAAACTTCTCGCTAGAGTTGAATAAACGTGAAATGATACGTTATTTATACGTTTTGCCCATCGAATTGGTTTATTTTTCGATTTTTGAAAGTGAGTTTCGGGAAGTTTCAGATACCTGTTAGATTTTCACGAATTCCGGAATTACTCTCTAGAAATTTCTGAAAAAAAAACGTATAATTAGAATGGGAAATCGTTGAAAAACATCATTTTTATTCTTATTCGTTGCTTTTATCAAATTATTTCGACGAAATAATCAGAATTTCGTTCACAACTCGACAAAATCAATAGAAAACTCTGGAAAACTTCTCGTTAGAGTTGGAAAAACGTATAAAGATACGTTTGTTATACTTCTGTCCCCTCGAATCGGTTTGTTCAAGTTTCGAGAAGTTCCAGGTATCTATCAGATTATCGCAAATTTCGGAATTGATCTCTAGAAATCTGTAAAAAACGTATAATTGAAATGAGAAATCGTTAGAAAACATCAGTTTTGTTTTTATTCTTTACTTTTATTATCTTATTTCGACGAAATACTCAGAATTTCGTTCACAGCTCGACAAAATTAATAGAAAACTCCGGAAAACTTCTCGCTCGAATTCGAAAAAACATATGAAGATAGGTTTTCAATACGTTCAGCCCATTGAATCAGTTTATTCTTCGATTTTTGAACGTAAGTTTCGAGTAGTTCCAGGTAGGTTGAAGATCTTCACGAATTTCGAAAGTAACCTATAAAAATCTGCAAAAAACGTATTATGAGATTGGAAAATCGTGAAAAATCATCAATACTATTTCTATTCCTCACTATAAACCACGTCTCTCGACGAAAACTTCAAAATTTTTTTCACATATCGGTCAAATCAAAAGAAAAACTGGCAAACTAATCGCTCAACACACCTGAATCTAGGGTGACATTAATTTTCATCGTGGATGTTGGGAAAACAATTAATTCCATTGTGGTTCATTATCACAAATTATTAATGTCCTCAGAGTCAAAAATTAAGGAATCAAAGTGACAAAATTCACACCCCAACTTTCCTGTGAAAATTTCAACGTTTTCCACGTCCAGAAAGATTCTCCATTTGTATGTTAATACCGGCATAATATTCAGGAATTTAATTTCACTCTTTGAACTTTCCTCGCAAACTGATCTCCGAAGAAACGCGGGGTGAAAAAAACATTTTTCTCATTACTTACACAGTAACTTCCACAATAAAGGAACGAGGTGAACAATTCCCCATGAAGAAGTTGTTGCTGAAATTCAACAGATTCAAAGGAGGAAAAGTAATTATTGTTCTTTACCAGTATTTCCACATTTCATATTACTCCGGAGGGGATGAATGCAGAATCTCAAGGGTTTGATAAGGAATGTCGAGGCTCAATTCGAGGAACTTTATATTGTTCGTGCAAATTATATTTATTGAGTCCGTAGGCGTTTATTCGGGCATAATAGATGTGAAGGTCTGTTTTTATATCGAAAGTTTCAGTCAAACTGTTTTGGATGGAGTTTCTCCCCACTTGGGTTCGGGGATCTTCGAAAAAACCCTGCAAAAGTTAGTTCACGAAATATATGAAAAAAAAATGCTTGGGAAATAGGAGCTTGTTTTTTTTTCAAAATACTCAACCTAAATTCAATGTGAAAATGTTAAACTCGCGTGACGTTCCCCCATAAAGAAATTCCCCAGCCACTTAACAAGATATGGTACAATAAAAAATTTGAGAAATGACTTTTGCATGCCCCCAAACATATGTGGAAATGAGTTTGTCGTTCCAAATTGAGACATTTCTGGATTATTCCTGAAGTTGGTCGAGGAAATCGTGTTTTTCCACTATTAGTTTCATAGGGAAAACGATGCAGATAAGTTGGAAAGGGGGTTAACTTCGCGATAGTAAAATGATCCCATCAAATCTATAACCCTATTTCGCGAAAACGGAAAAACTGGTATATTTCAATGAATTTTTTTCAGGATTAATTTTCCACACGATAATTCCGCCTCGAATTTAAAAAGTAGAGCCGAGATAAAATAAACACGTCGCATGGCAATTATTATTTCACAATTTTCAATATCCTGAAAACCTCTATTCCTGCGTGATGCCTTGTAATCATGCAGTATTCGAAAAAAATGTTTCAGAGCTCATGAATATAGATTACTCTCGCCAACTCGTTAAATCACCTCATTCGATGAATTTCCATTTTTTTTTTTTTGGATTATCCGATATGAGTTCACGAGTGATTCTCTGGAACATGAGACGGACTTTGTGAATATGATATGAGGGTGAGATAGGTCTGGTTTGTCTAACTCGCCCTCATATCTAGAGGGACTTTTTCGAGACCTACGATGGAAGAAGAAACGACCACGCTGCAAATATGTAAAAATAAAGATTCGGTAATAATTCGAAAAACGTTTTATTCAAAAAAGAATTCGTTTATGTGAAGAATAATCAACAAGCACCTGACATTCTTTTCAAAAATTTCAGGTTACTTCATAGTAATATTTCATATTTTTTTTCACGAATTTTGTCTACACCTGCTTTATTTGGAAAATCTACCACGTTGATAACGATCGTTTTTTTTTTGAAGGACTCGGTTTAGTTAAAATAGACGTCGAAAACTTTGGAGGAAATCTAGGATCTCCTGAAAAATTGTGAAGGTCCAACTATAGGCCCTATCGAAATCAGAAATTCTTTCAATGAAAGCCAAGGAATATGCCAACGTTGAAAATAATCAGCGACCACCTGAAATCCGTTTTCAGAATTTCAGTTAACTCCATAGTTGGCCTATATTTTTGGCCTATCTTAGCAGAGGTGGTTTTGAGGTGCTTTAATTTCCGCAATAATTGTCAGAGCAGTAAACGGATTTCAATTTCGGATTCTACGATCTCGAGTCATCCTATAAACATAGCCTGCATGTCATGATAGGAATTTTTGGTTTTTCAGAATTTTCCCCATTACTTGCCTTGGAAAATTTTTTCGAAAAAAAATTTTTTCAACTGATTTTTTCTAGACCTGATTTATTTGGAAAATCAACCTCGTTGATAACGAATATCCAATCAGTTTTATTCTGAAGGACTCGGTTTAGTTAAAATAGACGTCGAAAACTTTGGAGGAAATCTAGGATCTCCTGAAAAATTGTGAAGGTCCAACTATAGGCCCTATCGAAATCAAAAATTCTTTCAATGAAAGCCAAGGAATATGCCAACGTTGAAAATAATCAGCGACCACCTGAAATCCGTTTTCAGAATTTCAGGTAACTCCATAGTTGGCCTATATTTTTGGCCTATCTTAGCAGAGGTGGTTTTGAGGTGCTTCAATTTCCGAAATAATTGTCAGAGCAGTAAACGGATTTCAATTTCGGATTTTACGATCTCGAGTCATCCTATAAACATAGCCTGCATGTCATGATAGGAATTTTTGGTTTTTCAGAATTTTCCCCATTACTTGCCTTGGAGAATTTTTTCGAGAAAAAATTTTTTCAACTGATTTTTTGTAGACCTGATTTATTTGGAAAATCAACCTGGTTGATAACGAATATCCAATCAGTTTTATTCTGAAGGACTCGGTTTAGTTAAAATAGACGTCGAAAACTTTGGAGGAAATCTAGGATCTCCTGAAAAATTGTGAAGGTCCAACTATAGGCCCTATCGAAATCAAAAATTCTTTCAATGGAAGCCAAGGAATGTACCTATGTTGAAAATAATCAGCGACCACCTGAAATCCGTTTTCAGAATTTCAGGTAACTCCATAGTTGGCCTATATTTTTGGTCTATCCTAGCAGAGGTGGTTTTGAGGTGCTTTAATTTCCGAAATAATTGTCAGAGCAGTAAACGGATTTCAATTTCGGATTCTACGATCTCGAGTCATCCTATAAACATAGCCTGCATGTCATGATAGGAATTTTTGGTTTTTCAGAATTTTCCCCATTCTTTGCCTTGGAAAATTTTTTCAAGAAAAAATTTTTTCAACTGATTTTTTCTAGACCTGCTTTATTTGGAAAATCAACCACGTTGATAACAAATATCCCATCAATTTTTTTCTGAAGGACTCGGTTTAGTTAAAATGTACGTAGAAAACTTTGGAGGAAATCTAGGATCTCCTGAAAAATTGTGAAGGTCCAACTATAGGCCCTATCGAAATCAAAAATTCTTTCAATGAAAGCCAAGGAATATGCCAACGTTGAAAATAATCAGCGACCACCTGAAATCCGTTTTCAGAATTTCAGGTAACTCCATAGTTGGCATATATTTTTTGTCTATCCTAGCAGAGGTGGTTTTGAGGTGCTTTAATTTCCGAAATAATTGTCAGAGCAGTAAACGGATTTCAATTTCGGATTCTACGATCTCGAGTCATCCTATAAACATAGCCTGCATGTCATGATAGGAATTTTTGGTTTTTCAGAATTTTCCCCATTACTTGCCTTGGAAAATTTTTTCGAAAAAAAATTTTTTCAACTGATTTTTTCTAGACCTGATTTATTTGGAAAATCAACCTCGTTGATAACGAATATCCAATCAGTTTTATTCTGAAGGACTCGGTTTAGTTAAAATAGACGTCGAAAACTTTGGAGGAAATCTAGGATCTCCTGAAAAATTGTGAAGGTCCAACTATAGGCCCTATCGAAATCAGAAATTCTTTCAATGAAAGCCAAGGAATATGCCAACGTTGAAAATAATCAGCGACCACCTGAAATCCGTTTTCAGAATTTCAGGTAACTCCATAGTTGGCCTATATTTTTGGCCTATCTTAGCAGAGGTGGTTTTGAGGTGCTTCAATTTCCGAAATAATTGTCAGAGCAGTAAACGGATTTCAATTTCGGATTTTACGATCTCGAGTCATCCTATAAACATAGCCTGCATGTCATGATAGGAATTTTTGGTTTTTCAGAATTTTCCCCATTACTTGCCTTGGAGAATCTTTTCGAGAAAAAATTTTTTCAACTGATTTTTTCTAGACCTGATTTATTTGGAAAATCAACCTGGTTGATAACGAATATCCAATCAGTTTTATTCTGAAGGACTCGGTTTAGTTAAAATAGACGTCGAAAACTTTGGAGGAAATCTAGGATCTCCTGAAAAATTGTGAAGGTCCAACTATAGGCCCTATCGAAATCAAAAATTCTTTCAATGAAAGCCAAGGAATGTACCTATGTTGAAAATAATCAGCGACCACCTGAAATCCGTTTTCAGAATTTCAGGTAACTCCATAGTTGGCCTATATTTTTGGTCTATCCTGGCAGAGGTGGTTTTGAGGTGCTTTAATTTCCGAAATAATTGTCAGAGCAGTAAACGGATTTCAATTTCGGATTCTACGATCTCGAGTCATCCTATAAACATAGCCTGCATGTCATGATAGGAATTTTTGGTTTTTCAGAATTTTCCCCATTCTTTGCCTTGGAAAATTTTTTCAAGAAAAAATTTTTTCAACTGATTTTTTCTAGACCTGCTTTATTTGGAAAATCAACCACGTTGATAACAAATATCCCATCAATTTTTTTCTGAAGGACTCGGTTTAGTTAAAATAGACGTAGAAAACTTTGGAGGAAATCTAAGATCTCCTGAAAAATTGTGAAGGTCCAACTATAGGCCCTATCGAAATCAAAAATTCTTTAAATGAAAGCCAAGGAATATGCCAACGTTGAAAATAATCAGCGACCACCTGAAATCCGTTTTCAGAATTTCAGGTAACTCCATAGTTGGCATATATTTTTTGTCTATCCTAGCAGAGGTGGTTTTGAGGTGCTTTAATTTCCGAAATAATTGTCAGAGCAGTAAACGGATTTCAATTTCGGATTCTACGATCTCGAGTCATCCTATAAACATAGCCTGCATGTCATGATAGGAACTTTTGGTTTTTCAGAATTTTCCCCATTCTTTGCCTTGGAAAATTTTTTCGAGAAAAAATTTTTTCAACTGATTTTTTCTAGACCTGCTTTATTTGGAAAATCAACCACGTTGATAACGAATATCCAATCAATTTTTTTATGAAGGACTCGGTTTAGTTAAAATAGACGTAGAAAACTTTGGAGGAAATCTAGGATCTCCTGAAAAATTGTGAAGGTCCAACTATAGACCCTATCGAAATCAAAAATTCTTTCAATCAAAGCCAAGGAATATACCTATGTTGAAAATAATCAGCGACCACCTGAAATCCGTTTTCAGAATTTCAGGTACCTTCATAGTTGGCATATATTTTTTGTCTATCCTAGCAGAGGTGGTTTTGAGGTGCTTTAATTTCCGAAATAATTGTCAGAGCAGTAAACGGATTTCAATTTCGGATTCTACGATCTTGATTCATCCTATAAACATAGCCTGCATGTCATGATAGGAATTTTTGGTTTTTCAGAATTTTCCCCATTCCTTGCCTTGGAAAATTTTTTCGAGAAAAAATTTTTTTAACTGATTTTTTCTAGACCTGCTTTATTTGGAAAATCGACCACGTTGATAACGAATATCCAATCAATTTTTTTTTATGAAGGACTCGGTTTAGTTAGAATAGACGTCGAAAACTTTGGAGGAAATCTAGGATCTCCTGAAAAATTTTGAAGGTCCAACTATAGGCCCTATCGAAATCAGAAATTCTTTCAATGAAAGCCAAGGAATATGCCAACGTTGAAAATAATCAGCGACCACCTGAAATCCGTTTTCAGAATTTCAGGTAACTCCATAGTTGGCCTATATTTTTGGCATATCTTAGCAGAGGTGGTTTTGAGGTGCTTTAATTTCCGAAATAATTGTCAGAGCAGTAAACGGATTTCAATTTCGGATTCTACGATCTCGAGTCATCCTATAAACATAGCCTGCATGTCATGATAGGAATTTTTGATTTTTCAGAATTTTCCCTCTGCCTTGGAAAATTTTTTCGAGAAAAAATTTTTTCAACTGATTTTTTCTAGACCTGCTTTATTTGGAAAATCGATCACGTTGATAACGAATATCCAACCAGTTTTTTCTGAAGGACTCGATTTAGTTGGAATTGATGCGAAAATCTTCGAGGAAATCTAGGATTTCCTGAAAAATTGTGGAGGTCAAACTATAGGTCCTTTCGAAATTCTAAATACTTTCAACGAAAGCCAAGGAATACGCCTACGTTGGAAATAATTAGCGATCATATAATGTTAATTACCGAGAAAAAAATTTTTTCAACTGATTTTCTCTAGAGCTTCCATATTTGGAAAATCAACTACGTTGATAACCAGTATACGATCAGTTTTTTCCGGGAACACTTGGTTTAGTTAGAAAAGATGTCGAAAATCTTAAGAAAATCGAAAAAAATATTCCATATGATTTTTCAATTTCAATTATTCATACAATAATTGATTTGAAAATGAACAAAAAAATAAGAATTTTTGAACAATAAGATCGTCTCCACATGCGAACACGAAACCTATCAACCTGTCAAACTATCCAACAATCCAGCCGTTCATCAAAAGCCGAAACGCGGCGCTCCCTCATCGGAATGCGTAAGTGTCAACCTGAAATTATAGAAATTCATGTTGACGTTCGCGATTCTATGGAACGGTCGCGTTCGGATGTACGGAACCCGATTGAATCCGAACACGCAGAACTCGCTTTAACATCAATCAGGGCCCCGAAATTCGTGACCGAACTGTGTTTGCGTTCCCCCAACAATGTATTATAGTTAATAAAGATAGTTCCATACGTCTAGAGCGGTCGGTTTTTCATACGATGTGTCGTTTATTTATCCGAAAGCTCATTATGTGTCGCTACTTCAATGAGGGGGACTTTTTTCGTTCCACTTTATGTTCCACGAAATGGTCCTCGCTGAATGGCCGTGATTCTGTCTCTTTCTCGTCGTGGATGGGTAGTCTTCGACTTGTATATATTTTTCGACATCAGATTGATGATCAGAAATGAAAAGGAAGCCAAATTACGTTTTGTATACGTTTATGCGCATAACAAACGTTTTTTATACGTTTATACGTATAATAAACGTTTTTTATACGTTCATACGTATAACAAACGTTTTTATACGTTTATACGTATAACAAAGCTTTTTCATACCTTTATACGTATAACAAACGTTTTTTATACTTATAAACGTATAAAAACGTTTGTTATACGTATGAACGTATAAAAAATTTCGAAAAGCACTGCCGTGAAGGCAGGAGCTTTTGAGCGCTCGTACAGGCACCTTGTAGGTAGATTCGCATTCTCCAGTTTTACAAACCAATTGGAAAGATTTTGACAGCTGTCAAAGAAAATTTCAAACCAACGCGAAAATCCAGACTTCACGTCAGTGCTTTGGGTCCATTTTTTCGATAATTCGCTAGAATTTTCTACGGTCTTGGTAATGCAATCTGGACAAAATTATACACTATTCTTCATATATGTGCGAAATTTCATTTCAATCCAATAAGTATTTTCGAAATTATCAGAAAAAATATAGTTTGAACGGCAATATTTACGGAACCCCTAGTCTAATTTGGCTCATTGATAAAAAGGATCGCGAAATTCGCGATCCGAACCTATCCTGAAAATTTCGAGTCACTAGGCCTTTTTGTTCGAAAGTTATTTTCTATGGTTACTATGATTCTGATCATACGATCTGGAAGAAATGTAGCTCGAATATATAATTCTCAATTTAAATTCAAAATTTCGTCGAGATCGAATCCATAATTTTGAAATGATCAAGAAAACTGAATTTCAAACGGCCATATTTACGGAACCCCTAGTCTTATTTTGCTCATTGATACACGTTAACGCTACATTAACGATCCACACCTATCCTGAAAATTTCAAGTCTCTAGGCCTTTCCATTACAAAGTTATAATTTTCTATGGTTTCTATGGTTCTGGTCATGCGAGCTGGACAAAATTCTGCATGTAGCTTGAGTACGTAATTATCCATCTGAGTGCAAAATTTCACCTCGATCGAATCAGTAGTTTCGGAGTAATCAGAAAAACAAAATTTCGAGCGGCCATATTTACGGAACCCCTTGACGAATTTTGCCCAATAACGAACTTAACCGCGGCATTCGAGATTCGAACCTACCCTGAAAATTTCAAGTTTCTAGGACATTCCGTTCGAGAGTTATCGTGTATACGGCCGGCCGGCCGGACGGCCGGACGGACAGACTCGAATTTTTCGACGGATTCGTCATCAGTGAGTCGAACATAGTCGATTGAGACCATTTTCGGCTCAAAATTCGAAAAATACAGA
This sequence comes from Aphidecta obliterata, assembly GCA_963966015.1. Lineage (NCBI taxonomy): Eukaryota > Metazoa > Arthropoda > Insecta > Coleoptera > Coccinellidae > Aphidecta > Aphidecta obliterata. Next base: position 34,615,082 of record OZ014430.1, on the reverse strand, counting down.
CATCGTGACGAAATGATATAGCCCTCGTGTAAGTAGTACGAGCGCTCAAAAACGTTTATTATACGTATAAACGTATAAAAAACGTTTGTTATGCGCATAAACGTATAAAAAACGTATTTAGGCTTTCTTTTCATTTCACGTATAGTGAGCTTTTTTCCAGTATTTTCCATCGATTTTCGCGAATTGTGGACGAAAGAACGAAACTAATGATTTTCAATGATTTATAAGTATCATACGTTTTTTCACAGATTTTTCAGAGATTGATTTCGAAGTTCGCCAAAGTCTGGAAACCTCTTGAAACTTAGGTTCAAAAATCGCAGAAAAGACCTTGTTCAGGTCTGAAATGAGGTAAATACGATTGAATAGATCCTCTCGCAACTTTTCCTTCCAAGAAAAGTTAGTTTTCGATCATTTCAGACAGAATTTCCACAGATAGAAATTTTTTCGATAAATGCTGAAGAACTCGTTCTGGACCACGAAGTCAAGCCGTGATATGTCGACAATGACTCCGAATGATTTAATTAATGCGGCATTAACTGACAGCCAGCCCTGTGGGATCAATTAACGATGAACTTTCTTAATTCGACAAGATTGAATAATTTCGAGTCGTTGGAGCGAACCGTGAAATTCGCTGTTTGAAATAGAATCTTCATTATTTATGGTTAATTAAACATTTGCTCGGTAATGTAATCCAGTCTTCTTGAATCATTATTTAATTTGTCGGCCTTCGGATTCTTTGCGAGCGGCTCGGCCGTACCGAAAAATCGTGGAAGAGAGAGAGAATGGATTTTCGTTTACTTATCATCAACTCTCCTTTCTATTGATTCTCATCTCGGGACTTCCGCGAAGTTCAAATACGAAAAGATGAGAGCTTATGGAACTTCGGAATGGATTTCTTGAGAAAAAAGCACGTGGGTTCATTATTAACCCAAAAAAAATTGTTCCGATGCATTTCATGTGGATCTTATAATTGTGGATATTGACTTGAAATTCTCCTAAGAGTCCTTATAAATCAGTCGAAAAAGAACGACCTTAAATAAATCACATTACCTTAAGGAAGGTTCAACCGAAGAGAAATCTCATAAACATGGGTTCTTTTCTCATAGCGTCTGTATTAACACTCGAGGGTTATTTGTTATTTGACATCTCAATTCCCGTTGATATCTACAGGGTGATATTTTCTTCGAATGTCCCCTTTTTCCCTCAAAACGTTTATGTGGTGCACCAATGGTATTGTGGAAAATATGACAAAGAGTCTTTGTTTCATTTGGAAACACTTTGATTTCCTACAATTCTTCATATCTGCTTTAGTTTTCTAGAGAAAAATTGAACACAAATCTCTCAGTCTTCAGGGAAATTTGAAAAAAAAAAAATGTGAGACTCTGGCATATTTGTATTCAGAGATCAAAATGTTTTTGAATTCAACGAAGATTCTTTTTCATATTTTTCAAACTAATTTTCTGTGTTAGTCTACAGGGTGATATTTTCTCTGGAGCAATATCCTTCTTCTCCCTCCAGAATTTTGTTGTGGTGCGCCACTGGTATTATAGAAAAAAAACGACAAAAAATCTTTGTTTTATTCGAGAACACTTTGTTTTTCTGCAATTATTTTACATCTGCTTTCGTTTTCTTGAGAAAAACATCTACACAATTCTCTCAGAGTCATCAGGGAAATTTTGAAAAGAAATCTGGTAGGCTCTGGCATATTTGTATTCAGAAATAAAAAATTTTTCTATTTCAACAAAGATTCTATATCATATTTTTCAAACTAATATTCTGTGAAAGTCTACAGGGTGATGTTTTCCCGAGAGCAAAGTCCCTTCTCTTCCTCCAGAACTTTTGTGTGGTGCGCCACTGATATTATGGAAAATATGATCAAATAACTTTGTTTTTTTCGATAAAACTTTGATTTCCTGAAATTTTTCATATCTGCTACCATTTTCTACACAAAAAATTGTACACAATTCTCTCCTAGTCGTCAGGAAAATTTTCAAAAAGAATCTGGCATATTTGTATTCAGAAATCAAAAAGTTTTTCATCCAACAGAAATTCTATATCATATTTTTCAAACTAATTTTCTCTGAAAGTCTACAGGGCGATATTTTCCAGGAGCAAAGTTCCTTTTCTTCCTCCAGAACTTTTGTGTGGTACGCCACTGGTATTATAGAAAATATGACAGAAAATATTTGCTTTTTTCGAGAACACTTTGATTTCCTGCAATTTTTTTACATCAGCTTTCGTTTTCTAGAGAAAAAATTCTACACAATTCTCTCAAAGTCATCAGGGAAATTTTGAAAAAAAATCTGGTAGGCTCTGGCATATTTGTATTCAAAAATCAAAAAGTTTTTTATTGCAACAAAGATTTTATATCATATTGTTCAAAATAATATTCTGTGAAAGTCTACAGGGTGATATTTTCCCGAGAGCAAAGTCCCTTTTCTTCCTCCAGAACTTTTGTGTGGTGCGCCACTGATATTATGGAGAATATGATCAAATTACTTCGTTTTTTTCGATAAAACTTTGATTTCCTGAAAGTTTTTATATTTGCTTCCGTTTTCTAGACAAAAAATTGTACACAATTCTCTCCTAGTCGTCAGGAAAATTTTCAAAAAGAATCTGGTGGGCTCTGGCATATTTGTATTCAGAAATCAAAAAGTTTTTCATCCAACAGAAATTCTATATCATATTGTTTAAACTAATTTTCGCTGAAAGTCTACAGGGCGATATTTTCCAGGAGCAAAGTTCCTTTTCTTCCTCCAGAACTTTTGTGTGGTACGCCACTGGTATTATAGAAAATATGACAGAAAATATTTGCTTTTTTCGAGAACACTTTGATTTCCTGCAATTTTTTTACATCAGCTTTCGTTTTCTAGAGAAAAAATTCTACACAATTCTCTCAAAGTCATCAGGGAAATTTTGAAAAAAAATCTGGTAGGCTCTGGCATATTTGTATTCAGAAATCAAAAAGTTTTTTATTGCAACAAAGATTTTATATCATATTGTTCAAAATAATATTCTGTGAAAGTCTACAGGGTGATATTTTCCCGAGAGCAAAGTCCCTTTTCTTCCTCCAGAACTTTTGTGTGGTGCGCCACTGATATTATGGAGAATATGATCAAATTACTTTGTTTTTTTCGATAAAACTTTGATTTCCTGAAATTTCTCATATCTGCTTCCGTTTTCTACACAAAAAATTGTACACAATTCTCTCCTAGTCGTCAGGAAAATTTTCAAATAGAATCTGGTGGGCTCTGGCATATTTGTATTCAGAAATCAAAAAGTTTTTCATCCAACAAAAATTCTATTTCATATTTTTTGAACTAATTTTCTATGAAAGTCTACAGGATGATTTTCCAGGAGCAAAGTCCCTTTTCTCGTTCCATAATTTGTGTGTGGTGCATCACTGGTATTATAAAAAATATGACAAAAATATTGGTTTTTTTCGAGAACACTTTGATTTCATGCAGTTTTTTTACATCTGCTCTTGTTTTCTGAAAAAAAATTCCATACAGTTCTGCCAAAGTCGTCAGGGAAAATTTCAAAAAAAATCTGGTAGACTCTGGCATATTTGTATTCATAAATCAAAAAGTTTGTTAATTCAACAAATATTCTATATCATATTTTCTATACTAATTTTCTGTGAAAGTCTACAGGGTGATATTTTCCCAAGAGCAAAGTCCCTTTTCTCCCTCCAGAACTTTTATGTGGTGCGCCACTGATATTTAGAAAAATATTACAAAGAATCTTCGTTTTATTCGAGAACACTTCGAAATCCTGCAATTTTTATATATCTGCTTTTCGTTTTCTGGAGAAAAAAGTTGTACACAATTCTCTCGAAGTCGTCAGGGAAATTTCCATAAACAATCTGGTGGGCTCTGGCATATTTGTTTTCAGAGATCAAAAAGTTTTTAATTCTAGTAAATTCTCAATTTTCTACAATTTTTTATATATGCTTTCGTTTTCCAGAAAAAAATTGTTCGCAATTCTCCTTTAGTCGTGAGGAAAATAAAAAAAAAAATTCTGCTAGGCTCTGTCATGTTTGTATTTAGAGATCGAAAAGTTTCTGAATTAAACAAAGGTTCATATTTTTTCAAATTATATTCTGTGAAAGTCTACAGGGTGATATTTTCCCGAGAGCAAAGTCCCTTTTCTCCCTCCAGAACTTTTGTGTGGTGCGCCACTGATATTATGGAAAATATTCCAGAGAATCTTTGTTTTATTCGAGAAAACTTTGATTTCCTGCAATTTTTATATATTTGCCTTTCGTTTTCTGGAGAAAAAAATTTTACACAATTCTCTCGAAGTCGTCAGGGAAATTTCCATAAAAAAACTAGTGGGCTCTGGCATATTTGTTTTCAGAGATCAAAAAGTTTTTAATTCTAGTAACTTTTCAATTTTCTACAATTTTCTATATTTGCTTTCGTTTTCCAGAAAAAAATTGTTCGCAATTCTCCCTTAGTCGTGAGGAAAATAAAAAAAAAATTCTGCTAGGCTCTGTCATGTTTGTATTTAGAGATCGAAAAGTTTCTGAATCAAACAAAGGTCCTATATCATATTTTTTCAACTAATATTCTGTGAAAGTCTACATGGTGATATTTTCCCGAGAGCAAAGTCCCTTTTCTCCCTCCAGAACTTTTGTGTGGTGCGCCACTGATATTATGGAAAATATTCCTGAGAATCTTTGTTTTATTCGAGAACACTTTGATTTCCTGCAATTTTTATATATCTGCCTTTCGTTTTCTGGAGAAAAAAGTTGTGCACAATTCTCTCGAAGTCGTCAGGGAAATTTCCATAAAAAATCTGGTGGGCTCTGGCATATTTGTTTTCAGAGATCAAAAAGTTTTTAATTCTAGTAAATTTTCAATTTTCTACAATTTTTTATATTTGCTTTCGTTTTCCAGAAAAAAATTGTTCGCAATTCTCCCTTAGTGGTGAGGAAAATTAAAAAAAAATTCTGCTAGGCTCTGTCATGTTTGTATTTAGAGATCGAAAAGTTTCTGAATTAAACAAAGGTTCTATATCATATTTTTTCAACTTATATTCTGTGAAAGTCTACAAGGTGATATTTCCCGAGAGCAAAGTCCCTTTTCTCCCTCCAGAACTTTTGTGTGGTGCGCCACTGATATTATGGAAAATATTCCAGAGAATCTTTGTTTTATTCGAGAAAACTTTGATTTCCTGCAATTTTTATATATTTGCCTTTCGTTTTCTGGAGAAAAAAATTGTACACAATTCTCTCGAAGTCGTCAGGGAAATTTCCATAAAAAAACTAGTGGGCTCTGGCATATTTGTTTTCAGAGATCAAAAAGTTTTTAATTCTAGTAAATTTTCAATTTTCTACAATTTTCTATATTTGCTTTCGTTTTCCAGAAAAAAATTGTTCGCAATTCTCCCTTAGTCGTGAGGAAAATAAAAAAAAAATTTTGCTAGGCTCTGTCATGTTTGTATTTAGAGATCGAAAAGTTTCTGAATCAAACAAAGGTCCTATATCATATTTTTTCAACTAATATTCTGTGAAAGTCTACATGGTGATATTTTCCCGAGAGCAAAGTCCCTTTTCTCCCTCCAGAACTTTTGTGTGGTGCGCCACTGATATTATGGAAAATATTCCTGAGAATCTTTGTTTTATTCGAGAACACTTTGATTTCCTGCAATTTTCATATATCTGCCTTTCGTTTTCTGGAGAAAAAAGTTGTACACAATTCTCTCGAAGTCGTCAGGGAAATTTCCATAAAAAATCTGGTGGGCTCTGGCATATTTGTTTTCAGAGATCAAAAAGTTTTTAATTCTAGTAAATTTTCAATTTTCTACAGTTTTTTATATTTGCTTTCGTTTTCCAGAGAAAAATTGTTCGCAATTCTCCCTTAGTCGTGAGGAAAATTAAAAAAAATTCTGCTAGGCTCTGTCATGTTTGTATTTAGAGATCGAAAAGTTTCTGAATTAAACAAAGGTTCTATATCATATTTTTTCAACTAATATTCTGTGAAAGTCTACAGGGTGATATTTTCCCGAGAGCAAAGTCCCTTTTCTCCCTCCAGAACTTTTGTGTGGTGTGCCACTGATATTATGGAAAATATTCCAGAGAATCTTTGTTTTATTCGAGAACACTTTGATTTCCTGCAATTGTTATATATCTGCCTTTCGTTTTCTGGAGAAAAAAGTTGTACACAATTCTCTCGAAGTCGTCAGGGAAATTTTCATAAAAAATCTGGTGGGCTCTGGCATATTTGTTTTCAGAGATCAAAAAGTTTTTAATTCTAGTAAATTTTCAATTTTCTACAATTTTTTATATTTGCTTTCGTTTTCCAGAAAAAAATTGTTCGCAATTCTCCCTTAGTCGTGGGGAAAATTAAAAAAAAATTCTGCTAGGCTCTGTCATGTTTGTATTTAGAGATCGAAAAGTTTCTGAATTAAACAAAGGTTTTATATCATATTTTTTCAACTTATATTCTGTGAAAGTCTACAGGGTGATATTTTCCCGAGAGCAAAGTCCCTTTGCTCCCTCCAGTTTAATATAAACGAAAATTCTATGCCATATTTGTTAAACAAATTGTCTATGGAAGTCTACAGGGTGATATTTTTTCTTGGGCAATGTCATTTTTTCTCCAAGAATTTTTTCGTGGTGCGCTAGTAGTGCTCGTAAAAAATTCAAACCTCAACTTTTTTTCTTGATATCTTCCAAGTAATCAACCCTCTTCGTATGACAATGAGATGTAACATGTACAACAGGTTTGTGTCGTACCCCAAACCTATAAGATTTCGAGGAAGAGTTAAAATTTACCCGAAAATTGTACTGGCTGCTCAGAACCGCCTCAACCATTTTTCCTCACGAGACAAGAAGAAGCGAGAACAAAACATGCTTGGCACATGTTCATAGCCGCGTCGTCGAGAGCAGAAGCATCGAAATTCCGGCGGAGCGTTCAACGCCATCCAGAATCCCGCCGATTTCCACTTTTTCATCACACGTGAAACGTAAGGCTATCACCGTTTCGGCTCGGCATCAATCAGCGCCGCAAAAATGCCGAATATCGGCCGACGTAACGAGATTGCATCCAATTTGCCGCCTGGCAACGCGGATCCGGGAAACACACCCAGCAGCCGGTAATTCCATCGGCGCAAAAACGGGGGTTGGCGGCTAAAAATAAGTTCACCCCCTCCCCCACCACTCGTACCGGTGGATATCCCGAATTTCGCACGCGTTCGGGCGTGAAATCGCGGGCCTCAAATCTTAATTAAATTTTATCTCGATCATGGCCGGCAACGAGCCGTTCCGCAACGGAATGTCACTTTATGTCGTTTTCGCGTCTCGTTTCGGAAATTGCGATTTTTTGCGCCCTTCCATCACTCCCCCCTGTCTCCGCCGGAGGATAGAAATGGGCGCCCTGAAGGGGGTTTTTGCGCCTGTAATTACCTCGCCGTGACAGAGTCGATCGGGGGGAGATTGGTCCAGGTCAGTTGTCGACGGCGGAACATCTGCAAGGTTGAACGCGAGAGTTGAGTTTCAATTTTTGAAGGTGGGAATTACAATTTTTCCCCTGGAACTGTGATAATACGACTTGTACCCTTAGTAATAGTACAAGTTATTAAGATGGAATTTCGGTATTATTTTATAATTCTACCCGCTGTCACCATTTATAATCTATTGTCCGAAAATAATTCAGTTCGTGCTTCCTGCACGAAGAGGAAGTCTTTTGTTTTACCCAGAAATTCAAAAAAAAATATTTCTCTTATCGAGGACTCCTTTAATCGCCAATACAAAGTTTATTTGTCGTCTACCTCCGTTTGTCAAAACAAAGCTTCGTTTGAAGCCGAAGCTTTCCTTATCTATGGTTTTCGTATCAAGTCTAGAGACCTAGGAGAGTCGGGATATAAAGAATATACAATATATACTCCGTTTAAGAATTATTGACATCTCGGTTGGCTGTGAAAAATCGAATTTAAGTTGGTAATAGAAGATTCAGTAATATTTTGGGTTGCTGAATTCAGGTTGGCATAGGAATAACACTAACATTACCCATAGAAATCTTGCTTTGATGATTTTATCGAAGATATTGGTAAATATGTAATTATAAAAATTTGCTCTGAATTTGAGTATTTTTTGTCTTATGCTATTAAAATGGCTGGAATTGACCAGGATACATCGCGCCTAACAAGAGAACGCCAGGCAGTTTGTCGGTGTTACTTCGAGTTTTTCAAAGATTTGGCATATATTTCCGCTAGTGTTTCAGGTAAACTGTTATTCACCGACTCGAAGTGTATTCTTATTGATCAATGTCTCTTGAATTTTCAGATTTTACCAAGCCCTGTCCGTAGAACATTAGCATGTTATTACAGCCAGGAATTAGCAGTGGAAGAAAACCTGTCCGATACGATTATTCCTTCAAAGAGACATTGAATGACTTTGTTTTTGCTAGAATTAAAAACAATGAATATAACAGTTTAGATATCTTTTTCGAACTGGCCAAAGAGCACCTAGATTTCAATTGATCGAAGTCAACATTATATTATATCATGAAAAAAATTGGATACAAATACAAAAAAGTTGATCGAAGGAAAATTCTTACTGATAAACAGAAAAATATAACAAAAATAATACGATATTGTGATAAATACCGAGAATACATGGAACAAAACGTAAAATTCATTTATCTAGATGAAATTTGGATATTCGAAAACGGTATTCAAATTCGTCAGTGGACACTAGAAAATAATCCAAAAGGTATGCCGAGTATATTCAAGGGTAAAGGCAGAAGGTGCACTATTTTGAATGCTGGAACAATTGATGGATTTTTACCTGTATGTGATCCGATTCTTGACAGTGGTATTAATGATAAGGATTACTATGAATGGTGAATTATTTCATAAATGGGTTATTGAAAAATTGAAACCTTCCCTGCATAAGGATGCCCATCAATAGGATTATGTCAGCTTATTCAATAAACACATCCAAATCACTACACTACGTGGAAACAAAGTTTTCAATGATATTTTTATTTTTGCTCTTGTATCATTCATAGATATTTTAAGTTTATTTATTATACTCATACTGTATGGTACCCTGTTCACATTCCCTCTGCTAATACACATGCTATATTGTTCCCAATTCAAAAGTATACTGAATAATTGTAAAATTGCTCATCAATTATAATATTTTCAATAATTCATGCACCGTTTTAATGAATGAAAATTAAAATTGACTTTCTCAAAGTATTCAACACCGAACAATAAATAATTCAAAAATTGGTTCATATATTGATAGTTCGGTACAAATTTCATGTCCAAATTCTTCATGTAATACATAGATTCTTAATTTTTGTTTCTATTTTATTTCTTAATACTTTATAACGTTTTTTTCCAATCCATTCTTTTGGCCCTGTGCTTGCGAAGTATCCAAAAATTTTTTTCTGTTGCACCACTAGCTACCTGCTAGAATTCCATTAATTATCCTTCTTGAATCCTGACATAAAATGGTACTCTTATAGTTATATGGTTAGAATTTTGCAAGATTTCCAATACCAATAATTATTGCGTGGTCCTGAGTGAAAATAAATTTTTATTTGAATGATCTTCAATTTTCAATGGTTGACTTTTATATGAGATAATTTCATATGAAAGCATTCCACGATATTCTTGCGCTTTCAAACCTGAATTCCAATGTTTGAACTGCAATCGAAATATTCCGGCTTAATTATTCGATAATTCGTATACTCAACACTTTTCTAGGTTATATTTATGTTTTATTTCTATGATGAAATTTAGTAACTTTTTTGTAACCAGAAATAAAGCCTCGACTGGACGTTCATGGCCTGCTTCGATGTCAATAATTCTTAAATGGACTATACAATAATATACAATCTCAGTCACACAGTTCCAAAATCAACGACATCCGTTGATTATTACAATTTATGCCCGACTTCGAATATACAGACTGTTCTCCGAGGCACGTAACCGAATTTAAAATCAAACATTCTTATTCCCAAATATTACAGAACCATTCCAGAGGCTCATTATCGGACATAATAAACCGAAATCTTCGCGAAGCGGGAGTTTTAATCTCTTTCAGCGTGTGACTAATACCGGCCATTATTCCGCTGTTGCTATGCCGAATTAACCGTAAGGTAAGATGGATGGGCGTCGGCGTCCCGAGGGGCGCCGGGACGGTCATGCCGGTCCGGGCAATCTCCCGTGGAAATGAATCGGAACGCATTCGGACGGATATTGGAGGATATTGACAGGCTTCAACGCCAGATGTACGGAGAATAACGTTTGACGGACGAGGAGAAGCTGCGGGAGGGCCTCGATTGTGGATATCGCGGAACGTATAGAAATCGGGATGAACGGCACGGAGAAATGGACCGGTGCCAGGATACGTTAATGAATCCATCTGTTAGATCAAAGTGCCGACGGAATGTTCACAATAGATGTGAATTCGGAGATTGATCGGAGGCTAATTTCGTTTCGGAAAATGGATTTTCCACGTCCCCGGTTTTCTGATCAGTGAAAAAGATATAATGCCATAAACATAATTGTAACTATTAAACAAACTGATGTCTGCGATATACGTGAGACTCGTTTCTTGTTTCTCTTCGTTCGTTTCGGAAAGATGGTATGTTTTTCAACTTATTGATATGGTGATATTTTCTCTGGAGCAATGTCCCTTGTCTTCCTCCAGGTTTTTTGTGTGGTGTGCCACTGGCACACCGTGAAAAAAGATGAGAAAGAATCGTTGTTTCATCCGAGAAATTTTTAATTTGTTGCAATTTTTTTATAATAGCTTGCGTTTTCCAAAGAAAGAAAATTGTGTGATAATTTGTTTTGAAGAAACGTCAGTTTTTTCCTCCAGAACTTTGTGTGGTGCGCCACTGGTAGTGTAGGTAATATGAGGAAGAATTTTTATTTAATTCAAGAAATTTTCAATTTTCTACGATTTTTCATAATTGCTTCCGTTTTGCAGAGAAAAAAATAGTAACGCATTCTCTATAAATCGTCAGGAAAAATTCCAATAAAAAAACTGGTAGGTTCTGGCATGATCAGATTCAGAGATCAAAAAGTTTTTAATGTAGAATAAATTCTATTTCAAATTTTTGGAACAAATTGTCTGTGAAAGTCTAGAGGGTGATATTTTGTTCTGGAGCAACGTCATTTTTCCTCCAGAACTCTTTGTGGTGCGCCACTGGTAGTGTGAGAAATATGAGAAACAATTTTTATTCAATTCGATAAATTTTCAATTTTCTACAATTTTTTATAATTGCTTCCGTTTTTCAGAGAAGAAAAATTTCACGCAATTCTCTATAAATCGTCAGGAAAATTTCCAAACAAAAACTGGTAGGTTCTGGCATGATTGGATTCAGAGATCAAAAAGTTTTAATATAGAAAAAAAAATTCATTTCATATTTTTCGAACGAATTGTCTGTGAAAGTCTAGAGGGTGATATTTTGTTCTGAAGCAAAGTCATTTTTCCTCCAGAACTCTTTGTGGTGCGCCACTGGTAGTGTGAGAAATATGAGAAACAATTTTTGATTAATTCGGGAAATTTTCAATTTTCTACAATTTTTTATGATTGCTTCCGTTTTCCAGAGGAGAAAAATTGTAGGCAATTCTCTATAAATCTTCAGGAAAATTTCCAAAAAAAAACATGTAGATTCTGGCATGATTAGATTCGGAGATCAAAAAGTTTTTAATGTAAAAAAAAATTCTATTTCATATTTTTCGAACGAATTGTCTGTGCAAGTCCAGAGGGCGATATTTTGTTCTGAAGCAATGTCTTTTTTCTTCCAAAACTCTTTGTGGTGCGCCACTGGTGGTGTAAGAAATATGAGAAACAATTTTTAATTAATTCAAGAAATTTTCAATTGTCTACAATTTTTTATAATTGCTCTCGTTTTCCAGAGAAAAAAAATTGTACGCAATCATCTACAAATCATCAGGAAAATTTAAACAAAAATTGGTAGGTTCTGGCAAGTTTGGATTCAGAGATCAAAAAGTTTTTAATGTAAACAAAAATTCTATTCCCTATTTTTCGAACGAATTGTCTGTGAAAGTCTAGAGGCTGTTATTTTGTTCTGGAGATCGTCATTTTCCTTCAAAACTCTTTGTGGTGCGCCACTGGTAGTGTAAGAAATATGAGAAACAATTTTCATTTAATTCGAGAAATTTTTTATGATTGCTTCCGTTTTTCAGAGGAGAAAAATTGTAGGCAATTCTCTATAAATCTTCAGGAAATTTTCCAAAAAAAAAACGGTAGGTTCTGGCATGATTAGATTCAGAGATCAAAAAGTTTTTAATGTAAAAAAAAATTCTATTTCATATTTTTCGAACGAATTGTCTGTGAAAGTCCAGAGGGTGACATTTTGTTCTGAAGCAACGTCTTTTTTCTTTCAAAACTCTTTGTGGTGCGCCACTGGTGGTGTAAGAAATATGAGAAACAATTTTTAATTAATTCGAGAAATTTTCATTTGTCTACAATTTTCATAATTGCTCTCGTTTTCCAGAGAAAAAAAATTGAACGCAATCATCTATAAATCATCGGGAAAATTCCAAAAAAAAAATGGTAGGTTCTGGCATGTTTGGATTCAGAAATCAAAAAGTTTTTAATGTAAACAAAAATTCTATTCCCTATTTTTCGGACGAATTGTCTGTGAAAGTCTAGAGGCTGTTATTTTGTTCTGGAGATCGTCATTTTCCTTCAAAACTCTTTGTGGTGCGCCACTGGTAGTGTAAGAAATATGAGAAACAATTTTCATTTATTTCGAGAAATTTTTTATGATTGCTTCCGTTTTCCAGAGGAGAAAAATTGTAGGCAATTCTCTATAAATCTTCAGGAAAATTCCAAAAAAAAAATGGTAGGTTCTGGCATGATTAGATTCAGAGATCAAAAAGTTTTTAATGTAAAAAAAAATTCTATTTCATATTTTTCGAACGAATTGTCTGTGAAAGTTCAGAGGGTGATATTTTGTTCTAAAGCAACGTCTTTTTTCTTCCAAAACTCTTTGTGGTGCGCCACTGTTGGTGTAAGAAATATGAGAAACAATTTTTAATTAATTCGAGAAATTTTCATTTGTCTACAATTTTTTATGATTGCTCTCGTTTTCCAGAGCAAAAAAATGGTACGCAATCATCTATAAATCATCAGGAAAATTTAAAAAAAAACTGGAAGGTTCTGGCATGTTTGGATTCAGAGATCAAAAAGTTTTCAATGTAAACAAAAATTCTATTCCCTATTTTTCGGACGAATTGTCTGTGAAAGTCTAGAGGCTGTTATTTTGTTCTGGAGATCGTCATTTTTCTTCAAAACTCTTTGTGGTGCGCCACTGGTAGTGTAAGAAATATGAGAAACAATTTTCATTTAATTCGAGAAATTTTTTATGATTGCTTCCGTTTTTCAGAGGAGAAAAATTGTAGGCAATTCTCTATAAATCTTCAGGAAAATTTCCAAAAAAAAACTAGTAGATTCTGGCATGATTAGATTCAGAGATCAAAAAGTTTTTGATGTAAAAAAAATTCTATTTTATATTTTTCGAACGAATTGTCTGTGAAAGTCCAGAGGGTGATATTTTGTTCTAAAGCAACGTCTTTTTTCTTCCAAAACTCTTTGTGGTGCGCCACTGGTGTTGTAAGAAATATGAAAAACAATTTTTAATTGTCTACAATTTTTTATAATTGCTCTCGTTTTCCAGAGGAGAAAAATTGTACGCAATCATCTATAAATCATCAGGAAAATTTAAAAAAAAACTGGTAGGTTCTTGCAAGTTTGGATTCAGAGATCAAAAAGTTTTTAATGTAAACAAAAATTCTATTCCCTATTTTTCGAACGAATTGTCTGTGAAAGTAAAGAGGCTGTTATTTTGTTCTGGAGATCGTCATTTTCCTTCAGAACTCTTTGTGGTGCGCCACTGGTAGTGTAAGAAATATGAGAAACAATTTTTATTCAATTCGAGAAATTTTTTATGATTGCTTCCGTTTTTCAGAGGAGAAAAATTGTAGGCAATTCTCTACAAATCTTCAGGAAATTTTCCAAACCAAAACTGGTAGGTTCTGGCTTGATTGGATTCAGAGATCGAAAAGTTTTAATATAGAAAAAAAATTTTATTTCATATTTTTCGAACACATTGTCTGTGAAAGTCTAGAGGGTGATATTTTGTTCTGGAGCAACGTCATTTTTCCTCCAGAATTCTTTGTGGTGCGCCACTGGCAGTGTAAGAAATATGACCAACAATTTTTAATTAATTCGAGAAATTTTCAATTGTCTACAATTTTCTATAATTGCTCCCGTTTTCCAGAGAAGAAAAATTGTACGCAATCATCTATAAATCATCAGGAAAATTTAAAAAAATTTGGAAGGGTCTGGCATGTTTGGATTCAGAGATCAAAAAGTTTTTAATGTAAACAAAAATTCTATTCCCTATTTTTTGAACGAATTGTCTGTGAAAGTCTAGAGGGTGATATTTTGTTCTGGAGCAACGCCACTTTTTCTTCCAGAACTTTTTGTGGTGCGCCACTGGTAGTGTAAAACATATGAGAAAGAATTTTTATTGCGATATACGTGAGACTTGTTTCTGGTTCCTCTTCCGCTTTGTGAAACAAAGTTTGGCAAATTTCCGACAAAATAAGTCAGAATAAAGTGTTTGATTCTTACAATTAACATACTAAATACTTCACCATATCGAAGAATTAAGGTTAGTCGGAGGTATCTGCATTAACATTATTCCATCGATTTGTTTGCTCTTCATTGAATTGAAGAATTTAAAATTTAATAACCGATATGAAGATGGGGAAAGTAGAAAGACTAAGCGGGAATAGATAACTTTGATTTCAAGTTGGATGAAAATAATGGTCTCGAGTTCGTCCAGCGGCGTAGGTAGTTGAAGAGAAGATGCTGGGAAGAAGTGTAAAATTGAAAATAAATATTGCATCTTGTATTCTGAACCGAGTCTTTCAGAGACAAAACCGACTCCATAATCATTATAAGCGTGGTCGATTTCTCTATTGAAAGCGGAAAAAAATCTGACCTGCTCCCCTCCAAATCTCCCGCGACCCCCCAGTCAAAACCGAACGTGTCGTTTTTTCGGTCCCTACTCGGAAGTTAGCGTTAGCGCGCTCGGGCGTTAAATCGAATGATCGCCGTTCGCGTGAGCCAATATCGGCGTCGTGCGAAAACCGTTTTTAACACTTCGACTTCGGCGCCCCCCGACGGGAGGCTGGGGAAAAATTTACGGCGACCTTGGGTGGGACGAGCCCCGGATGGATAGTCTACGGCACATTTTCGTGAATAATGCGGGGCGATCGATTTCTCGTCGTATCGAGATGGTTTATCGGCGGACAAATGGGGCGCATGTTAGGGAGGGTTTCTGGATCGGAAGCGTCTTTGTGCCATGTCGGGACGGGGGAGGATTAACGTTCAATTAGGTGGTCGAAGTGCCTGTTCGATTATTTTATTTGGTCGAGGTATAATTTCGTTTGGAACTGTCTGAAAATCATCGACAACCCCTAAAAGTAGTGTGCATTCAACCAAAGGAAATACAAATCTCGTAGTCAATCTACTCATGCTTCCTGGATTCGACATATTTCAGGCGGTATGTACATAAAAGTTGTATGTTTTCACCCAATAAGAGTCTCGGGTTCAACATGAATATTTCAGTGAACCTGAGTTCACTTGTACGAGAAGCGGCTGAAAAGGTAATATAAAATATGTGTGTGTAATCCGCATTAGGGGTTTTTATATGAGCTCTCTGCTTCCGACAGGCTGTAGAAACAGCGTTGCGTTTATGCAATCTGATTTTGTGAAGAGTTGATGTAGCGGTTTTTTACAGGGACTTTGAAAAGTTTGATTTACTGCGACTCGTTTCGGTAGAAACTCGAATTCGAGAACCGAAAAATATGTTCAAAAATTCTCATGAATTTCAGAAATGAAGATAAAATGGATATTCCAGAAATTCTATACACGTGACAACGTCCATGGAAGAGAAAAGTTGTGTTATTTTGGCTCTGTAGAATTTTTTTCAAATGAAATTGACAAGTTCGATGTATTCCGACTCGGTAGGAAGTTTTATTTCCGATTTTTATTATACACGTGACAACGTCGCAATTTCTCATAGAAAGAATCTGAAAACAAAAAAAAATGTTCAATGAATATTAGAAATTGAAAATAAATGACCCGACTATGAGGATTCCAGAAATGTCCGTATTTTCCATACACTTGGCAACGTTGCAAAGTCTCATCAACTATCGACGGAATTAAACAATTGAAAATTTGCAGTATTTTGGTTCTGATTTTGCAGTTTTTTAAATGAACCTAATGAGTTCTATGAGGAAACTGAAATTTCCATATTTCATATACGTGTGACAACGGCGCAAGCAATTGAAATTTTGATGTATTTCGGATTTGCTGTATCAGTTTTTTCACATGAACCCAACAAGTTTGATATATTCCGGCTCTGTAATAACTGAAATTTCCTTTTTTTATCATTGACGTGACAACGTCGCAATTTCTTATAAAATAAATCTGAAAACCAAAATAAATGTTCAATAATCCTCATGAATATCAGGAATTGAAAATAAATGACCCGACTATGGGAATTCCAGAAATGTCCGTATTTTCCATTTACGTGGCAACGTTGGTGAAAGTCTCATTTACCATCTATGGAATTAAAAAATGGAAAATTTGGTATATTTTGGTTCTGACTTGGCAGTTTTTCAAATGAAGCCAACAAGTTCTATGTAGAAACTGAAATTTCCGTATTTAATATACATGTGACAACGTCGCAAGTAAGTAAAAATTTAATGTTTTTTGGATTGGATGTGGCAGTTCTTCCACATGAACCCAAAAAGTTTGATGTATTCCAGCTATATAATAACTGAAATTTCCATTTTTTATCATTCACGTGACAACGTCGCAATTTCTCATAAAAAGAATCTGAAAACCAAAAGAAATGTTCAATAATCCTCATAAATATCAGGAATTGAAAATAAATGACCCGTCTATGGGAAGTCCAGAAATGTCGGTATTTTCCATTTACGTGGCAACGTTGGTGAAAGTCTCATTTACCATCTATGGAATTAAACAATGGAAAATTTGGTGCATTTTGGTTCTGACTTGGCAGTTTTTCAAATAAGGCCAACAAGTTCTATGTAGAAACTGAAATTTCCGTATTTAATATACATGTGACAACGTCGCAAGTAAGTGAAAATTTGATGTTTTCGGATTTGATGTATCAGTTTTCCCACATGAACCCAACAAGTTTGATGTATTCCGGCTCTATAATAACTGAAATTCCTTTTTTTTTATCATTCACGTGACAACGTCGCAATTTCTTATAAAAAGAATCCGAAAACCAAAATAAATGTTCAATAATCCTCATAAATATCAGGAATTGGAAATAAATGACCCGATTATGGGAATTCCAGAAATGTCCGTATTTTCCATACACGTGGCAACGTTGGTGAAAGTCTCATCAACCATCGATGGAATTAAACAATTGAAAATCTTCTATATTTTGGTTTTGATTTGGCAGTTTTTCAAATGAAGCCAACAAGTTCTATGTAGAAACTGAAATTTCCGTATTTAATATACATGTGACAACGTCGCAAGTGAAAATTTAATGTTTTTTGGATTGGATGTGGCAGTTTTTCCACATGAATCCTACAAGTTTGATGTATTCCAGCTCTATAATAACTGAAATTTCCATTTTTTATCATTCACGTGACAACGTCGCAATTTTTTATAAAAAGAATCTGAAAACCAAAAGAAATGTTCAATAATCCTCATAAATATCAGGAATTGAAAATAAATGACCAGACTATGGGAATTCCAGAAATGTCCGTATTTTCCATTTACGTGGCAACGTTGGTGAAAGTCTCATTTACCATCTATGGAATTAAACAATGGAAAATTTGGTGCATTTTGGTTCTGACTCGGCAGTTTTTCAAATAAGGCCAACAAGTTCTATGTAGAAACTGAAATTTCCGTATTTCATATACATGTGACAACGTCGCAAGTAAGTGAAAATTTAATGTTTTTTGGATTTGATGTGGCAGTTTTTCCACATGAACCCAACAAGTTTTATGTATTCCGGATATATAATAACTGAAATTTCCTTTTTTTATCATTCACGTGACAACATCGCAATTTCTCATAAAAATAATCTGAAAACCAAAAGAAATGTTCAATAATCCTCATAAATATCAGGAATTGAAAATAAATGACCCGACTATGGGAAGTCCAGAAATGTTGGTATTTTCCATTTACGTGGCAACGTTGGTGAAATTCTCGTTCACCATCTATGGAATTAAACAATTGAAAATTTGGTGTATTTTGGTTCTGACTTGGCAGTTTTTCAAATAAGGCCAACAAGTTCTATGTAGAAACTGAAATTTCCGTATTTAATATACATGTGACAACGTCGCAAGTAAATGAAAATTTAATGTTTTTTGGATTTGATGTGGCAGTTTTTCCACATGAACCCAACAAGTTTGATGTATTCCGGCTCTATAATAACTGAAATTTCCTTTTTTTATCATTCACGTGAAATCGTCGCAATTTCTCATAAAAAGAATCTGAAAACCAAAATAAATGTTCAATAATCCTCATAAATATCAGGAATTGGAAATAAATGACCCGACTATGGGAATTCCAGAAATGTCCGTATTTTCCATACACGTGGCAACGTTGGTGAAAGTCTCATCAACCATCGATGGAATTAAACAATTGAAAATCTTCTGTATTTTGGTTTTGATTTGGCAGTTTTTTGAATGGCTCTAACAAATTCTTTGTAGAAACTCAAATCTCGGTATTTCATATTTGTACCTACATGTGACAACGTCGCAAGCAAATGAAAATTTCATATATTTCGGTTTTGATGTAGCAGTTTCTTCACATGAACCTAATAAGTTTGATTCATTCCGGCACGGTAGGAATAGAAATTTTTCATCATACATGTGACAACGTCGTAACCTCTCATAAAAAGAATCTGAAAACCAGAAAAAAAATGTTCAAAAATCCTCGTAAATATCAGAAATTGAAATGAAATGTATCCACTGCAGGAATTCCAGAAACTTCAGTATTTTCTATACATGTGGCAACGTTGGTGAAAGACTCATTACCTATCTATGGAATTGAGTAAGGGAAAAGTTGATATAGTTTGGTTCTGATGAAGCATTTTTTTCACTTGAACCCATCAAGTTCGATGTGTTCCGACTGGCAACGTCGCAATTTTCTCGTACAACCGGATCTACCAAAAAGACAACCGCGAAAGTTTCCCCGACCCACCGAAATCCCGATTCCCCCCGGCCAGTCTGCCATTGTCCGATAACTCTTCATAAATTTCGGGACACATCTCGTTCGGATACCCCGGACCAAGAGTCGCACTCGGCAACGAAACGTCCGCCGATAAATCGTTCGCGGGTGCATCTGGCGCGAGCCCGTCGGTGACCCTCTCGCCTCGTAAATTTGTTTCGCTTTCATTTTAAAATTCATATGCGTCCGAGTGCAGCGCGCCGCGTGTACGTGCATCTGTCACGCCGTTCAAGTCGTCCCATTATATTCGCTGTTGCTAGGCCGATTTGACCGTAGTAGGTGAGATCGATGGGAGGCTCGGGTCCAAACAGGGCGAGACACACATCTGTGCAAGGGGAGATTGATTCATTAGGGGATGTTTCAAACATAGTTGGGAAGTGAAAATACTTGAGGTCTTGGGACCAAGGCCCAGAGCTTGAGTAAGAGTGGGGGGCAAAGGTCTCAATTTTCAGTGTTACGCTTATATCTCCCAAACGGTGCGTCTTACGAAAAAATTCGCTATATACAGAATTGAAGCTGTTTAAATTCCCTACAAAATTGTTTTCGTTACTTTTGTTTGTTACTATAACAGTTTCTGAGATATCCGCTGTCGAAGTCGCTGATTAACGAAAAGTGTATTTTCAAACGCAAATTTTCCCTTCTAGCGTCTCTGCCTTCCATTTCTCAGCCATACCCTTCGGGAAAAAAAATGAAGAGCATCAAATTTTCTTTATTTTGAGTATCAAATCAATTCCTTATCATCGACGATACAACCCTCGAAAATAAATAGAGTGGAATAGGGGGTTTTCTTCAAAAATTAACAGTGAATCTGAACAATTCAGTAAGTTAGGACCCATCTATGATAAAAAACTGATTATTCACTCATTGAAAAGGAAATTTGATGATCCTCATTTTCTTTCATTATAAATATGGATGAAAAATGGAAGGTTGATACGCTGTAAGGGAATGATTGTCGAAAAACGTTACTTTTCGTTTATTAACGATTTTTGGAAGCGGGTATCTCGGAAACCGTTTCAGTTACGAAAAAATTGATACGAATTATTCTATAGGAAATTTAAAAAGCTTCCATTCTGTACCCATCAAGTTTTACCGTACGACGCACCGTTTGGGAGATATGAGCGTAAACCTCAAACTCTAGGTCTCGGTGAAAGGCTTGGCGCATTCGCCATTTCGCAACATGCTTAATGAGACTATCATTATTCGCATAACTTTTTCTCTTAATAATTGGAAGCAACGTGTCTCAATTTTATTAATGAGCTATCGAAGGTTGTAGATATAAACTTTTCAAGGTTGCCCGAATTTAACGGTTATACAGGGTGTTTTCTTAGGTTTTTTTGACAGGTGCTGGAACTCATCGAAAGAGGTCATTTCGCTGGAATCATATAAAATATTCAATTTGCAAAAATTGCAAAAAATCTTGGGCATCAATATCTTAATACGACTCTGTAATAAATTGGAAGACCTGATAACATTTCGGTACATGCAGAATTAATTCAAATAGTCGGAAATAGAGATTATTTCACTAGGCCTAGTCGATCGAATGTTGATAACTGTGAACCAAATCTGCCGTCAGTGCGACAAATAATGTCATTTCATAAAATTTACACTTCAAGGGATAGAGCCACAGAATTATATGGAATATATCGAATTTCTCAGAGCAAATTTGGAATATTCGGTTGGGACCCGTTTATGATGGAAAACTGACAAAATACTCATTGAAAAGAAAATTTGATGGTCTTCGTTTTTCTTCATTATGAATATGGATGAAAAATGGAAGGTTGATACGCTGGAAGGGAATGTTGGTCGAAAAACGTTACTTTTCGTCGATTAACGATTTATGGAAGCGGATATCTCAGAAACCGTTTCAGTTACAAAAAAATTGGCAGAAATTATTTTATTGGAAATTTAAAAAGCTTCCACTCTATACCTAACAAGTTTTAACGTACGACGCACCGTTTGGGAGATATGAGCAAAAACCCCATACTCTAGGTCTAGGTGAAAGGCTTGGCGGATTCGCCATTTCGCAGCATGCTTTTGAAATACGAAGGTTGAAGATATAAACTTTTCAAGTTTACCCGAATATAACGGTTATACAGGGTGTTTTTTAAGTTTTTTTACAGGAGCTAGAACTCATCAAAAGAGGTCATCCGCTGGAATCATATAAAATATGCAATTTGAAAAAATTGCAAAAAATCTTGGGCATCAATATCTTGATACGACTCTGTAATAAATTGGAAGACTTGATAACATTTCGGTACATGCAGAATTAATTCAAATAGTCGGAAATAGAGTTTATTTCACTAGGCCTAGTCGATCGAATGTTGATAACTGTGAACCAAATCTGCCGTCAGTGCGACAAATAATGTCATTCCATAAAATTGACACTTCAAGGGATAGAGCCACAGAATTATATGGAATATATTGAATTTCTCAGTGAAATTTTTAATATTCGGTTGGGACCCGTTTATGATAGAAAACTGACAAAAGACTCATTGAAACGAAAATTTGATGGTCTTCATTTTTCTTCATTATGAATATGGATGAAAAATGGAAGGTTGATACGCTGGAAGGGAATGTTGGTCGAAAAACGTTACTTTTCGTTGATTAACGATTTATGGAAGCGGATATCTCAGAAACTGTTTCAGTTACAAAAAAATTGGTGGAAATTATTTTGTTGGAAATTCAAAAAGCTTCCACTCTGTACCTAACAAGTTTTAACGTACGACGCACCGTTTGGGAGATATGAGCAAAAACCCCATACTCTAGGTCTAGGCGAAAGGCTTGGCGCATTCGCCATTTCGCAGCATGCTTTTGAAATACGAAGGTTGAAGATATAAACTTTTCAAGTTTGCCCGAATATAACGGTTATACAGGGTGTTTTTAAGTTTTTTTACAGGAGCTAGAACTCATCAAAAGAGGTCATTTCGCCGAAAGTTGATCATATAAAATATTCAAGTTGAAAAAAAACTTGCTACGACTCTGTAATAAATTGGAAGACTTGATAACATTTCGGTACATGCAGAATCAATTCGAATAGTCGGTAATACAGATTATTCCCTTTGGCTTAGTCGATACAAGAAAAAATCGAAGTCGTGGGAACGCCTAGAAATGTAAAGAATTAATGTATTAATTCAAGCATTTGTTTAGTCTACGCGCTCAAATTTTGAATATTCGGTTGGGACCCATATATGATAAAAAACTGACAAAATACTCATTGAAAAGAAAATATGATGGTCTTCATTCTTCTTCATTATGAATATGGATGAAAAATGGAAGGTTGATACGCTGGAAGGGAATGTTTGTCGAAAAACGTTACTTTTCGTTAATTAACGATTTTTGGAAGCGGATATCTCAGAAACTGTTTCAGTTACAAAAAAATTGATATAAACTATTTTGTAGGAAATTCGAAAAGCTTCCACTCTGTACCTAACAAGTTTTAACGTACGACGCACCGTTCGGGAGATATGAGCGTAAACCCCATACTCTAGGTCTAGGTGCAAGGCTTGGCGCATTCGCCATTTCGCAACATGCTTAATGAAACTACCATTATTCGCAAAATTTTTTCTCTTAATGATTTCTAGAAACGTGTCATAAGTTCACCAATGAGCTTTTGAAATATCGAAGGTCGAAGATATAAACTTTTCAAGTTTGCCCGAATATAACGGTTATACAGGGTGTTTTTTTAAGTTTTTTTACAGGAGCTAGAACTCATCAAAAGAGGTCATTTCGCCGAAAGTTGATCATATAAAATATTCAATTTGAAAAAAAACTTGGCATCAATATCTCACTACGACTCTGTGATAAATTGGAAGACTTGATAACATTTCGGTACATGCAGAATTAATTCAAATAGTCGGTAATATAGATTATTCCTTTTGGCCTAGTCGATACAAGAAAAATCGAAGTCCTGGGAACGCCTAGAAATGTAAGGAATTGTATTAATTCAAGTTTTTGTTTAGTCTATGCGCCAAGCGTTGAAATGTCGATTACTGTGAAACAGTCTGCCGTCAGTGTGACAAATAATGTAATTTCATAAAATCGAAACTTCAACGGATAGAACAACAGAAAATGCCCAAAACATTTCAGCAGAATATGCTTCAGAAGTAATCTTATTTACGGCCGGACGGACGGACAAATATAGAAAATCTACCACAAGGGAGTCCTTTCAGTTAGTCGATAGGACTAAGAAGAACAACATAATCCAGTTCAGATCTTACCCATCCTTCCCTTCCCGACCTCCTCCCCCATCGTCAGAAACTTCCCCGCGATCGAACGACCTTGGCAATGACCGTCCTCGACTTCGCCCCCGATAGGGTAGCTCCCCGCCAGGCGCACGCGCGCCCCCGATGCAACATGCAACCCGTAGATAATGATTATTGGAAAACGTGAACTGGGAGGCTGGAAATCCGCCGAACGCAACACTTTCTCGACGGCTCACGTGACGCCTCCCGACCTTCCCCAATCGCGGAGCGCTAGTGTGCGGGGGAAACGGACGGGGAATATCGATGCGGTCGAAAATAATGGAATCGGTACGAGTCGGTGGGGGGCTCTCTGGAGGGCAGGCTCTCAATGAACGACGTGTTTCGTGTTCCTTTGTTGAGGTCGATCTGAAGGACGTTTGAACGGGGTGTGTCGTTTCTGTGGATTGAAAACAGATCTAATGCATATCGGGCTTTAATCGTGAGGAAAATATTCTTGGGAAGAAAATTTGGAACAACTTTGTGGTCGCCCCCTGGTTGATGAAAAACTAATGAAGCACTTCACTCATTGCTCAATATCACATACTGAGGAAACAATGGTGCGGTAACTGCGGTAATATATATGAGAAGATTGGTTGTGAGATTCGTTTTCTTCTAAATTTACTCGAGACGTAAAGACGATTGACTCTCTTAGTGAATCAATAATGGCGATTTTGACAGTCAAGCCCCTCGGTTGCGTCCTCTACCCGAAGGATAGAACAGAACAGTATAGAAAATCGGCCAAAGACCTCGAGTCAGGCAACCCAAAATTCACGTTTTCCGATTTCCAATATTGAATCTATTTTTTAAAATTGAGAAGAAGTTTAGTGTCTGTATTATATTAAATAATAATCTTTTTCCGAAATCCAAAAATTTGTCTGCAGCGCCACTAATATTCTTTCTTTATTTTTTACAAAATATACATAATGATAAATTAAGCCTTAGTTTATTACAAATTGTTCCAAATTTCTTCATTCTTGATTTTTCCTCATTCAGGAACAGCAGCAACAACAGAGTCCACTCTTCGTGAGAGTAAGTCTGAGTTGAAATTCGATATTCAAGATTCGAAAATTGTTTTTCGACGTTTTTATTTCAGAGAGGCTGCAGAGTACATTTAGGAGACAGAGCTAATCTGAGAGTAAGTCATTTCGACTTTTCAAAATTTATTCTAAGCGAGACTAATCATTTTACTAGTATTTTTTTTTTTGAAAAAAGTCAAAGTTTGTTTTTTCGATTTTTCAGAGGAGTAGTCACGACCATTTGGCTCTAGTTGACTTCTCTGAAGTGAGTAATAAAATTCCGATGGTTCATCGAGGAAATCATCCCCTTTATTTTACAGGGAGGTTATCGCGCCAGTTCTGGAATTGTAAGTTTTATTTCATAAAATATCGAACGAAATATTTTATTCGCGATTTTTCCAGTCGGAATTGGAAACGAGGAGTCGTTCAACCATGTTTTATAGATATTGGGGTGTTTTTGATGTAAGTGTATTTTGAGTATTCGGTACAAATGTTAAACTTGTCAACTCTTCAGCGGAGAGAAGCTGCGAAAGATAAAGAGGGGACTTTAAACAGGGTCACCAAGTCCATCAGAAGAAAATTAGTAAGTTCGGCATTTCTGGTATAGACGACTTCTAAATTCTCGTTTTATCCTAACTTGCAGCGCATTGGAAGTGAAGAACCAAGTACCAACGTGCTCTCAGCACCTTCTGTAAGTTATATTCGAATTTGCGACACGACTTGATATTGTCGCGCTACTTTTCAGGCGCCAGAAGAACCACAACCGTCAACTTCCCGTGATGTAAGTGCTCGATCGAAATTTTTTTTTCTTCAAAATTCCAATTCGAAATTTTTTAGACTGCAGTTCCGGATCCCGTCGAGTCGGCCGAGAAAGTGAGTTGAATGAAAATTGATTTTTGGAATTCGAAATTCTCTTCATTTCAGGCGAGCAGGTTTGGGGCGATCAGAAAGATATTCTCCGCGAAGCAAACTAAACCTGTAAGTTTTTTCCAAACTCCGTTTTTTTTCGTTCAATTCGTAATACATCTTGAAAAATAAATACAGGGTGTTACTAAATTGGAGAGATGTGATGATGTCAATTTTTTTTCCTGATAGTAACTGCATTTCTCAATATATACAGCTGAAAATTATTACATTTCAAGGTTTACACCATATGATATGTCAATTTCCCGTGATTTTTTCTGAAACAATGTTCCCGTTATTCCCTTCAGAACTTTTTTGTAGTACGCCACTGGTAGTTTGAAGAATATATAAGAGCATATTTGTTACATTTGTAAACCCTTCGTTTTCTTGGAATTTTTTCATATATCTTCTGTTTTTGTCCCTTGTTACTATTATTTTTCGAGTTTTTCTTGTATTAAGTACAACATTTTTTATGGTGATTATTATGTGAGTTCTTCATGAAATACTGCCACAGGTCGAGAAAATAACCGAAAAAAACTCATAATCGAACCATGGCTTCATCCAAATATACAAAATATTTTTTTTCAATTTCCCTGATGACTCTGAGAGAATTGTGAACAATTTTCAGATTTCATTAGATAATGACAGCAGATATAAAATAATTGCTGGAAATCTGGAAGTGTTTTCGAATAAAACAAATATTTTTCGTCATATTTTCCAAAATGCCACTGGCGCATCACACTAAAGTTCTGGAGGCAGAAAAGGGACATCGCCCAGAGAAAATATCACCCTATAGATTTTCAAAAAAATATTAAATAGAATCTTTGTTGAATTCAAAAACTTTTTGATCTCTGAATACAAATATTTCAGAGCCCATCAGATTTTCTTGAGAATTTCCCTGACCACTTTGAGAGAGACCATTTTTTCTGTAGAAAACGAGAGCTGATTAAAAAAAATTGCTGAAAATCAAAGTGTTCTCGAATAAAACAAAGATTTTTTGCCATATTTTCCGAAATACCAGTGGCGCACCACAGAAAAGATAGGAAGGTAGAAAAGGGACATGGTCCAGGAAAAATATCACCCTGTAGAGTTACACAGAAAATAAATTAAAAAATATGATATAGAATCTTTGTTGAATTTAAAAACTTTTTGATCTCTGAATACAAATTTTCCAGAGCCCACCAGATTTTTTTTTGAAAATTTCCCTGCTGATTTGAGAGAATTGTGTACAATATTGTCCCTAGAAAAGGACAGCAGATTTAAAAAAATCGCTGGAAATCAAAGTGTAAATATTTTTCGTCATATTTTCCAAAATACCAGTGGCGCACCACACGAAAGTTCTGGAGGCAGAAAAGGGACATTGCCCTGAGAAAACATCACCCTGTAGATTCTCACAGATAATAAGTTTGAAAAATATAATATACAATCTTTGTTTAATTCAAAAACTTTTTGATCTCTGAATACAAATATTCCAGAGCCCACCAGATTTTTTTGAGAATTTCCCTGACCACTCTGAGAGAGACCATTTTTTCTGTAGAAAACGAGAGCAGATATGAAAAATTGCTGAAAATCAAAGTGTTCTCGAACAAAACAAAGATTTTTTGCCATATTTTCCGAAATACCAGTGGCGCACGACACAAAAGTTAGGAAGGTAGAAAAGGGACATGGTCCAGGAAAAATATCACCCTGTAGACTTACACAGAAAATAAATTAAAAAATATGATATAGAATCTTTGTTGAATTCAAAAACTTTTTGATCTCTGAATACAAATTTTCCAGAGCCCACCAGATTTTTTTTGAGAATTTCCCTGACGATTTGAGAGAATTCTGTACAATATGTTCTCTAGAAAAGGACAACAGATTTAAAAAAATCGCTGGAAATCAAAGTGTAAATATTTTTCGTCATATTTTCCAAAATACCAGTGGCGCACCACACGAAAGTTCTGGAGGCAGAAAAGGGACATTGCCCTGAGAAAACATCACCCTGTAGATTCTCTCAGAAAATAAGTTTGAAAAATATAATATACAATCTTTGTTTAATTCAAAAACTTTTTGATCTCTGAATACAAATATTCCAGAGCTCACCAGATTTTTTTGAGAATTTCCCTGACCACTCTGAGAGAGACCATTTTTTCTGTAGAAAACGAGAGCAGATATGAAAAAATTGCTGAAAATAAAAGTGTTCTCGAATAAAACAAAGATTTTTTGCCATATTTTCCGAAATACCAGTGGCGCACCACACAAAAGTTAGGAAGGTAGAGAAGGGACATGGTCCAGAAAAAATATCACCCTGTAGACTTACACAGAGAATAAATAAAAAAATATGATATAGAATCTTTGTTGAATTTAAAAACTTTTTGATCTCGGAATACAAATTTTCCAGAGCCCACCAGATTTTTTTTGAAAATTTCCCTGCTGATTTGAGAGAATTGTGTACAATTTTTTCCCTAGAAAAAGGCAGCAGAATTAAAAAAATTGCTGAAAATCTAAGTTCAAATATTTTTCGTCATATTTTCCAAAATACCAGTGGCGCACCACACGAAAGTTCTGGGGGCAGAAAAGGGACATTGCCCCGAGAAAACATCACCCTGTAGATTCTCACAGATAATAAGTTTGAAAAATATTAAATAGAATCTTTGTTGAATTCAAAAACTTTTTGATCTCTGAATACAAATATTCCAGAGCCCATCAGATTTTTTTGAGAATTTCCCTGACCACTTTGAGAGAGACCATTTTTTTTGTAGAAAACGAGAGCAGATTAAAAAAAATTGCTGAAAATCAAAGTGTTCTCGAATAAAACAAAGATTTTTTGCCATATTTTCCGAAATACCAGTGGCGCACCACACAAAAGTTAGGAAGATAGAAAAGGGACATGGTCCAGGAAAAATATCACCCTGTAGACTTACACAGAAAATAAATTAAAAAATATGATAAAGAATCTTTGTTGAATTTAAAAACTTTTTGATCTCGGAATACAAATTTTCCAGAGCCCACCAGATTTTTCTTGAAAATTTCCCTGACGATTTGAGAGAATTGTGTACAATTTTTTCCCTAGAAAAAGGCAGCAGAATTAAAAAAATCGCTGGAAATCAAAGAGTAAATATTTTTCGTCATATTTTCCGAAATACCAGTGGCGCACCACACAAAAGTTCTGGGGGCAGAAAAGGGACATTGCCCTGAGAAAACATCACCCTGTAGATTCTCACAGATAATAAGTTTGAAAAATATTAAATAGAATCTTTGTTGAATTCAAAAACTTTTTGATCTCTGAATACAAATATTCCAGAGCCCACCAGATTTTTTTGAGAATTTCCCTGACCACTCTGAAAGAGACCTTTTTTTCTGTAGAAAACGAGAGCAGATATGAAAAAATTGCTGAAAATAAAAGTGTTCTCGAATAAAACAAACATTTTTTGACATATTTTCTGAAATACCACACAAAAGTTAGGAAGGTAGAAAAGGGACATGGTCCAGAAAAAATATCACCCTGTAGACTTACACAGAGAATAAATTGAAAAATAGGATATAGAATCTTTGTTGAATTCAAAAACTTTTTGATCTCTGAATACAAATTTTCCAGAGCCCACCAGATTTTTTTTTCAAATTTCCCCGACGATTTGAGAGAATTGTGTACAATATTTTCCCTAGAAAAGGACAGCAGATTTAAAAGAATCGCTGGAAATCAAAGTGTAAATATTTTTCTTCATATTTTCCAAAATACCAGTGGCGCACCACACGAAAGTTTTGGAGGCAGAAAAGGGACATTGCCCTGAGAAAACATCACCCTGTAGATTCTCACAGAAAATAAGTTTGATAAATATAATATACAATCTTTGTTTAATTCAAAAACTATTTGATCTCTGAATACAAATATGCCAGAGACCACCAGATTTTAATTTCCCTGACCACTTGAAGAGAATTTTGTACTATTTTTCTGTAGAAAACGAAAGCAGATTTAAAAAAATTGCTGAAAATCAAAGTGTTCTCGAATAAGCAAAGATTCTTCGTCAAATTGTCCAACATACCAGTAGCGCACTACGAAAAAGTTCTGTAGGAATTGCTCCCGAAAAAAACACCCTATATATTTTAGAGGTAACTGACATTTTATATGATGTCAACCTTGAAGTGTAACATCTTCGCTATATTTCACCTTAATATCCGGAAAAATGCAAATGCCATGAAAAAAAAACTTCGAAAATATTCAAATATCAACACCTAATATGTCGAAACGATTTTGTGAGACTTCAATTCCAGATATCATCCAAGTTAATCTAGGAACATCCCGTCCATCTAGGAACAGTTTTGAAACAGTTCCGAAGATATGAGCGATTTTCTCCCGTTTAAGTCCCAGCAAAGTGTGTCTCTCTCTCTGCAACTTCTGGTAGCTTTCAGAAATGCGCGAAGTTTCGGGGCGAACGACGAAATTATGAACCGGAGAAAATACCCGAACTCGTATTATATCAGAAACTTAGAATTATGGTCTCGACGTTGACTTATAACTTTACAGCCTTCTTTCATTTCGATTAGAAGTTTCTCGGGATCTTTGTTTTTGTTGTCGCGATACCTGCGGTTATTTATAGTTTTCGCTAGAGTGCCGTAAATATATTTATGACTTATGATATATCTTTCTTGCGCGCGTTCAAGGAGAAAAAAATTCGAAGGGTTCATCTTTTTCGTTCTACTTTTCAGGAGAAGAAAAAGAAAGCAGACAGAACACAAACTCTACCAGTAAGCTTTCTGAACTATACGAATCTAGAGTATTTAAACAA
Organism: Aphidecta obliterata; assembly: GCA_963966015.1. Lineage (NCBI taxonomy): Eukaryota > Metazoa > Arthropoda > Insecta > Coleoptera > Coccinellidae > Aphidecta > Aphidecta obliterata. The sequence continues at coordinate 34,584,862 of OZ014430.1, read as the reverse complement.
GACATCTACTAATTGGATTCGTTGTTACTTTTTAGGGAACCTCCAAAAAGCGAGAGTCTGACGCTGTAAGTTTTGAACCAAGAAAAATTATAGATCATGTTTTTATCAATACAACAATAACAAAGACATTTTGTGTATTGTTGAATTCTTGCTGTAGTATCAAGTGACGTGTGTACCGGTTGAATAAATTCGTTTTTTTTTCCTCCAAATTTCAGATGGTTTACAGGGAATTCGTATCAGAAGAATCTGTAAGTTCAACTCGGATATTTTAGATAGATTCATGCCAAAACATCATTAAATTGGACATGAAAAGAGAAGTTTTACATCTGGAACCCTATTAATACTCATTTCTATTCCGCATCATTTTCAGTCACAAGACGACACTGTGGCCGTTTCTCCCAGCACAGTAAGTTTTGAATCGAAACTATTTTCAAAATTTTGTGAATTCGATGTCATTTCATCGTTTTTTTTTCTTGGAAACTTGAATTACTCGAAATTTGAAATTGAATTGAAACCTGCTTCCTTACGAATTGAAGATACTTAGTAATTAGTGTGGAAAATTGTCCATTTCACATATGTGAGATAATGGTATACTCCGGTTGTGAAATGACACTTTTTCACACAAGTAATGTAGGTACACTATTTTTCAGACGACCACAGTTCAATGCAAAATATCAAACAAGATCAAATATTTGATTTATACCTTTAATTGGAGAATTTCACAAAAAAAACTCATGTTTGTGAAGACTTAAAAGGACAATTTCTTGAAAATGTCTAAACTGAGTTTTGGACCGGACCAAGATTGTCATTGAAGTAGAACTGCGCTGATAATTGTCTGAAAATTATCGAAAAACCACCGAAACTAATGTGACAAAGTTGCATAAGGATCTAATTATTCGGTTTTTCTCATTTTAGAACCCAGAACGATCTATTTTTCAATATTTGAACGTAAATTTTTCTTTCGTTCCACATTGAGATAGAATTTTGCCTATAATTGCCAGACAATTATCAAAAACTCCCAAAAAAGATGTGGAAAAGTTGCAAGAGGATCTATTCAATAATTTTTCTCTCATTTTAGAACTCAAAAAATGATTTTTCTAGATTTTTGAACATTAATTTTTCGTTCGTTCCAGCTGTCTATCCTGAACGACATTGAGGTAATAATTGCCTGAAAATTATCAAACACTCCCAAAATTGATGTGGAAAAGTTGCTAGATCTTATTAATCGTTCTTATTTAATTTTTGAACTCAAAATGTTTTTTTCTTGGTTTTTGAATCTGTCTATCCTGAATTACATTGAGATAGAATTTCGCTTATAATTGCCAGACAATTATCAAAAACTCCCAGAAATGATGTGGAAAAGTTGCAAGAAGATCTATTCAATTCTTTCTCATTTTAGAACTCAAAAAGGTATTATTCTAGATTTTTGAACATAACTTTTTCGTTCGTTTCAGCTGTCTATTCTGAATGACATTGAGATAGAATCTCACTGATAATTGTCTAAAAATTACCAAAAATCCACAAAATTTATGTGGAAAAGATGCAAGAGGATCTATTCAATCGTTTTTCTCTCATTTTAGACCTCAAAACGATTTATTTTTTTATTTTTGAGAGTAAATTTTCCGTTCGTTCAAGCTGTCTATCCAGAACGACATTAAGATAAAATATCACTGATAATTGCCTGAAAATTGTCAGAAAATCCCCAGCACTTTTATGGAAAAGTTGCAAGAGGATTTATTCAATCGTTTTTTTCTCATCTTAAAACTCGAAACGGTCTATTTTTCGATTTTTGAACGTGAAATTCGAAGGTTTCAGGTAGCTGTCGGATTTTGACGAATGTCGAAATTAATTCTTGGAAATCTATGAAGAAAAACGTATTATGGAATTGAAAAACCATCAAAAATCATCAGAGAACTCTAATTTCTTTTTCAAATCAAGGAGAGATCATCAGAATTGGCCAAAATGCGTTTTTCATTCGATCCGCCCCTCGAATATGTCTATTTTTTTCGAAAATCAACTCGAAATCAAGAGCATCTTCGGACCCCGGATAGACGTCGAATTAATTTTCCATTTATTGGTTTGCCATTTTCCATTTTTCACTTGTCGTCATCGGAAAAATATTTATAACTTTTTCATTATTCGAACTAACAGAGTATAATTTCCAATTTAATTTATTTTCAATCATTAATGTTTCTTGCGTACGATCAATTACCTCAAAATTTCTTTTCCAAATTTTCCATTGCAGGAGACACCATCGGAAGCTGCAGCAATCTCACCAGCAGTAAGTTCGGAATGATGAATCTTCTCGATGAGAAGACGAAAATTCTAACTATCAGTAACTTCCATGGGATGAGAGAGAAGAATCTCACTGATCATGTGATCAATTTCTACCTTTCCAAAGTTTCAGAATTAAATAATTGGGTTTCACATGTCTGCAACATGTAAAATTCATTTCATGCCAGACGCTCCGAATGTACAAAGTTAACAGAATAAGATCGCATGATCGAATCATGCAATTTATATTCTGCAGGTATACGGAGATCGTTATCTTACCGACCGTTTCACACCTTCCTTCAACAATCGATTTTGCAATTCAATAATTCCTACGTGAGTATGATGCGTCGATAAGAAATCCCATCGAAAGACAACGTTGCATGCGAATAAAAATTACATTCTCCACAATTGAAGACGGAGTCGAAGGTTTGCCTGGGAAAAACTAGGCGAATTTTGGATCAGAAAACTGCCATTTCTCACAATCTCATTTTCAGGTCGATGTTGGAGCAACAGCTATAGGTTTTTATTCAGTAAGTTGTCGTTTTCGAAAATCTGGGGGTTTGTGTCGTATTTAACTCGAAAGAAAATGCCAGCCCCGCCTTGAGGGCGCGCCCGTGTAACAAAAATGTGAATGTTGATTATAATCATGGTTTGTCCTGGTCTTATTTATTCGTGTATCGTTGAAATATCCGATTATTTGTATTTTAATTTCATTATGTATCTTATTGTTTTTCTTTAATATATTTTCCTTTGTTTCAGGTGAGTGCCGTTGACAAAACTGATGCAACTTCAAGCGTAAGTCATGAACTAAAATGAGAAGGAACAGCAACTGAAATTTCATAAATATCATTTTTATTCCTCTAAATCGATTCTCGGTTTAGGTACGAAGTCGTAACGACCAACCTCATGGTTAAACCATGACTGCCGAAAGTTACCAATGCAATTCAATCAGCTAAGACTAAGGAATGAAGATTATCGATCTCATTTTGTTGTGAAAAAGCGATTCCTTTATAAGTTGGAGAGTTTGTGTTTTCGTCTTCTCCAGTGAATTCTTTACTTGATCCATTTGGTAAGTTGGTATTCTTGAAAAGTGTTGTCTGTGTATTCTCGACGAAATCCTCCGGAGTGAGTTTCGCGAAAAGGGGGGTAATTGGGATGAACATGAAGGTGTTTACACTTCAAACTGCACTCTAACTTTTAGAACACGTGAGAAATCTACAACTAGCCGAAGTTTCCACATTTAAAATGCGTGAATATTTGTCCGGGGTACTTTGGGTAGTGAATTATCGAGGATATCAATATCGGGGAATCTGTAGATGTAAAGATCGAAAATATTCAAAAAATAGTGCTCTCCTCAACGATCCTAGCCACAATCTCTTCATTATTAAACGAATGTTGCCGTAGAGAAATCACCGTGAAAATTAAATTAGATTCCAGGCGTTCATTACTGTCTGAAAATTATCGAAAACCGCCAAAAGTGGTGTGGAAAAGTTGCAAAAAGATCTATTCAATCGTATTTACCACATTTCAGAACTCGACGTGGTCCCTTCTTCGATATATAAACGCAAGTTTTCGTTCGTTCGAGCTGTCTTTACTGAAATGACATTAAGGTAGAATTTCGCTGATATTTGTCTGAAAATTATCAGAAACCCTCAAAACATGTGAGGAAAAGTTGCTAGAGGATCTTTTGATCGTCTTTTCCTCATTTTAAACCTCAAAATTTCGATTTTTGTACGCAAGTATGTATTCCTTCTCGTTCGAACTGTCTATACTGAAATGACATTAAGGTAGAATTTCGCTGATAATTGCCTGAAATTGATCGAAAACCCCCAAAAGTGGTGTGGAAAAGTTGCGAGAAGATCTATTCGATCGTTTTTTTCTCATTTTAGATCTCGAATCGGTTTTTTTTTTCGTTTTCTGAACGCAACCCTTCGTTCTTTGAGCTGTCTTTACTGAAATGACATTAGGGTAGAATTTCGCTGATAATTGTCTGAAAATGATCGAAACTCCCAAAAACTGGTGTGGAAAAGTTACAAGAGGATCTATTCAATCGTTTTTTCCGTATTTTGAACCTCAAAACGGTCTATTTTTGCGATTTTTGTACTCGAGTATTCGTTCTCGTTCGAGCTGTCTATACTGAAATGACATTAAGGTAAAATTTCGCGGATAATTACCTGAAATTTATCAAAAACCTCCAAAAGTATTTTGGAAAAGTTGCGAAAAGATCTATTCAATCGTTTTTTTCCCATTTTAGATCTCGAAACGGTTTTTTTTTTCGTTTTCTGAATGCAACTCTTCGTTCGTTGAGCTGTCTATACTGAAATGACATCAGGGTCGAATTTCGCTGATAATTGTCTGAAAATTATCAAAAACCCCCAAAACTGGTGTCAAAAAGTTACCAGAAGATCTATTCAATCGTTTTTTCCGTATTTTGAACCTCAAAACGGTCTATTTTTGCGATTTTTGTACGCAAGTATTATTCGTTCTCGTTCGAGCTGTCTATACTGAAATGACATTAAGGTAAAATTTCGCGGATAATTGCCTGAAATTCATCAAAAACCCCCAAAAGTGGTGTGGAAAAGTTGCGAGAAGATCTATTCGATCGTTTTTTTCTCATTTTAGATCTCGAATCGGTTTTTTTTTTCGTTTTCTGAACGCAACTCTTCGTTCGTTGAGCTGTCTTCACTGAAATGACATTAAGGTAGAATTTCGCTGATAATTGTCTGAAAATTATCGAAACTCCCAAAAACTGGTGTGGAAAAGTTACAAGAGGATCTATTTAATCGTTTTTTTTGTATTTTGGACCTCAAAACGGTCTATTTTTTCGATTTTTGTACGCAAGTATTCGTTCTCGTTCGAGCTGTCACTACTGAAATGACATTAAGGTAGAATTTCGCTGATAATTGTCTGAAATTAATCGAAAACTCCCAAAAGTGGTGTGGAAAAGTTGCAAGAGTATCTATTCAATCGTTTTTTTCTTATATTTTACCTCGAAACGGTCTTTTTCTCAATTTTTGAACGCAACTCTTCGTTGGTTTGAGCTGTCCATACTGAAATGACATTAGGGTAGAATTTCTCTGATAATTGTCTGAAATTAATCGAAAACTCCCAAAAGTGGTGTGGAAAAGTTGCAAAAGGATCTATTCAATCGTTTTTTTCTTATTTTTTACCTCGAAACGGTCTTTTTCTCAATTTTTGAACGCAACTCTTCGTTGGTTTGAGTTGTCCATACTGAAATGACATTAGGGTAGAATTTCTCTGATAATTGTCTGAAATTAATCGAAAACTCCCAAAAGTGGTGAGGAAAAGTTGCAAAAGGATCTATTCAATCGTTTTTTTCTTATTTTTACCTCGAAACGGTCTTTTTCTCAATTTTTGAACGCAACTCTTCGTTGGTTTGAGCTGTCCATACTGAAATGACATCAGGGTAGAATTTCTCTGATAATTGTCTGAAATTAATCGAAAACTCCCAAAAGTGGTGTGGAAAAGTTGCAAAAGGATCTATTCAATCGTTTTTTTTCTTATTTTTTACCTCGAAACGGTCTTTTTCTCAATTTTTGAACGCAACTCTTCGTTGGTTTGAGCTGTCCATACTGAAATGACATTAGGGTAGAATTTCTCTGATAATTGTCTGAAATTAATCGAAAACTCCCAAAAGTGGTGTGGAAAAGTTGCAAAAGGATCTATTCAATCGTTTTTTTCTTATTTTTTACCTCGAAACGGTCTTTTTCTCAATTTTTGAACGCAACTCTTCGTTGGTTTGAGCTGTCCATACTGAAATGACATTAGGGTAGAATTTCTCTGATAATTGTCTGAAATTAATCGAAAACTCCCAAAAGTGGTGTGGAAAAGTTACAAAAGGATCTATTCAATCGTTTTTTTCTTATATTTTACCTCGAAACGGTCTTTTTCTCAATTTTTGAACGCAACTCTTCGTTGGTTTGAGCTGTCCATACTGAAATGACATTAGGGTAGAATTTCTCTGATAATTGTCTGAAATTAATCGAAAACTCCCAAAAGTGGTGTGGAAAAGTTGCAAAAGGATCTATTCAATCGTTTTTTTCTTATTTTTTACCTCGAAACGGTCTTTTTCTCAATTTTTGAACGCAACTCTTCGTTGGTTTGAGCTGTCCATACTGAAATGACATTAGGGTAGAATTTCTCTGCTAATTGTCTGAAATTAATCGAAAACTCCCAAAAGTGGTGTGGAAAAGTTGCAAAAGGATCTATTCAATCGTTTTTTTTCTTATTTTTTACCTCGAAACGGTCTTTTTCTCAATTTTTGAACGCAACTCTTCGTTGGTTTGAGCTGTCCATACTGAAATGACATTAGGGTAGAATTTCTCTGATAATTGTCTGAAATTAATCGAAAACCCCCAAAAGTGGTGTGGAAAAGTTGCAAGAGGATCTATTCAATCGTTTTTTTCTTATTTTTTACCTCGAAACGGTCTATTTTTCAATTTTTGAACGCAACTCTTCGTTGGTTTGAGCTGTCCATACTGAAATGACATTAGGGTAGAATTTCGCTGATAATTGTATGAAAATCATCGAAAACCCTGAAAACTGTTGTTGAAAAGTGGCGAGAGGATATATTTGATCTTTTTTTCATTTCAGAACTCAAAACTGTATATTTTTCGATTTTTCAATCTAAGTTTCGAAAGGTTTCAGGTTAATGGACAAATTTCGAAATGATCTCGTCAATAGCTGGAAACCTGTAAAAAAAAACTCTACTCCCTACATTAATTCACTTTTTCCGGAGAAAATTCATTCTCAGCCCACCAAAATCGATGGAAAACTGGGTTCTCATTATTTTTTCGGTCTAATTTTTTAAAAATCAACGCAAATTCAGGGGCATTTTCCTACTCTGGCAGTAGTCAATCTTTCGGAATTCCAAACGGAATCAAAACGAATTCTTCGTTACCTTCATCTCGCTTCGGTTCGCGAACAGGAAATCATCATTGCCAAGTACTAAAAGATGAAAGCACTCACTTCAACTGAAACATTTGTACATCCTCATTGTTGCTATGTATGTAATTATTTCCTTGATGTCGTACCGAGATGAAGAATTCTACTCTCCGCAATTTCGCGGGAAACAAACAACAATGAAATTTTTTCACGTCTGCTCTCCTCCGGAAAACCAACAACCATCGAGGAAGTTATGGAGTTCACCGATGGAAATGAAAGATAGCGAGAACATAACTCAGTATAATCCTTCGGCAACATCCATTTCCTGCTCAACGATACGAACACGAATTGTCGATTTTTCGTAGTTTATCCCCTCCTCTGGGAATTAGTGAAGAAAACGGTCATTTATATGATTTGTTATAATTATTATGGTTCCCAACTCGAACAAACAGGATATTATATCTGACACGGTGATGGAGGAACTCCCATCAATGTGTCGGAGGTTAATGTCTTGAGATATATATTGGCTGTTTCGCCTTACAAGGCTGATATCTCCACGTGAATTAGACGATGGTACATTAAAACATTTGAGAATAATATAACAATAACAATAAACTTCCCCTTTATGTCGTTATTTCGAATGGAGCCAATTCACTTCTGACTGCTGCTCCAAGTGAATCAACTAAATAGTGTATTATGCAACGATCATGTTATTGATACACGAACATTAACCGGGATATGAAACGAGCCGAAGGCGAGTTTCGTACGGTTTATGCGAGTGTATTAACAACCATTAGATGAGAGTTGCATACGCTATTTTTTCTACACCCGATAAATAAAGAAGAATTATAAATATTATATTTATATTTGTATTGAACACAATAATAGTATTTACTCGTATTTCTACAAAAAAATCTACAAAATTGTAATTAATGGTATCACTTCGGGAATAACCATGGATATAGGATGCTATGAAGATTACTCCAAAAATTATTGCTAACTGAAACAAAAAATAAATCGGAAAAATACAACAGAAATGAATGAAAAAAAGGGAAAAAATGAAATGGAAAGCAAGGTGACCTAGGCTAGCTATACACGTATACACCCGATAAATAATGAAGAACTATAAATATCATATTTATATTGAACACAATAATAGTATTTACTCGTATTTCTATAAAAAAAACTCTATAAAATTGTAATTAATGGTATTACTTCGGGAATTACGATAGATATAGGAAACTATGAACATTATTCCAAAAATCATTGCTAACTAAAACAAAAAATAAATTGAAAAAATACAACGATAATAAATGAAAAAAAAAAGAAAAATGAAATAAAAAGCAAGATGGCCTAGGCTAGCCATCATGATTCGAATGAAAAATGTATTCATGACAAAATTTTCAAAAATGCAATGTTTGATAGATACTTTCGTCCATAAATAAAAAATTTTCATCGGGAGCTTCGTCGATAAACGTTTCAATTTGTCCAGCCGATAATATTTCTGATTGTTTCCAACTATTCTAACTATTTTTGTTACACCTGATAAATAATGAAGAACTATAAATATTATATTTATATTTGTATTGAACACAATAATAGTATTTACTCGTATTTCTACAAAATTGTAATTAACGGTATTACTTCGGGAATAACCATGGATATAGGATGCTATGAAGATTACTCCAAAAATTATTTCTAACTGAAACAAAAAATAAATCGAAAAAATACAACAAACACGAATGAAAAAAAAAAGAAGAAATGAAATGAAAAGCAAGATGACCTAGGCTAGCTATACACGTATACACCCGATGAATAATGAAGAACTATAAATATCATATTAATATCGAACACAATAATAGTATTTACTCGTATTTCTATAAAAAATTCTACAAAATTGTAATGAATGGTATTACTTCGGGAATTACGATAGATATAGGAAACTATAAACATCATTCCAAAAATCATTGCTAACTAAAACAAAAAATAAATTGAAAAAATACAACGATAATAAATGAAAAAAAAAGAAAAATGAAATAAAAAGCAAGATGGCCTAGGCTAGCCATCATGATTCGAATGAAAAATGTATTCATGACAAAATTTTCAAAAATGCAATGTTAGATAGATACTTTCGTCCATAAATAAAAAAATTTCATCGGAAGCTTCGTCGATAAACGTTTCAATTTGTCCAGCCGAAAATATTTCTGATTGTTTCCAACTATTCTAACTATTTTTGTTACACCTGATAAATAATGAAGAACTATAAATATTATATTTATATTTGTAATGAACACAATAATAGTATTTACTCGTATTTCTACAAAATTGTAATTAACGGTATTACTTCGGGAATAACCATGGATATAGGATGCTATGAAGATTACTCCAAAAATTATTGCTAACTGAAACAAAAAATAAATCGAAAAAATACAACAAAAATGAATGAAAAAAAAAGAAGAAATGAAATGAAAAGCAAGATGACCTAGGCTAGCTATACACGTATACACCCGATAAATAATGAAGAACTATGAATATCATATTAATATTGAACACAATAATAGTATTTACTCGTATTTCTATAAAAAATTCAACAAAATTGTAATTAATGGTATTACTTCGGGAATTACGATAGATATAGGAAACTATGAACATCATTCCAAAAATCATTGCTAACTAAAACAAAAAATAAATTGAAAAAATACAACGATAATAAATGAAAAAAAAAAGAAAAATGAAATAAAAAGCAAGATGGCCTAGGCTAGCCATCATGATTCGAATGAAAAATGTATTCATGACAACATTTTCAAAAATGCAATGTTAGATAGATACTTTCGTCCATAAATAAAAAATTTTCATCGGGAGCTTCGTCGATAAACGTTTCAATTTGTCCAGCCGATAATATTTCTGATTGTTTCCAACTATTCTAACTATTTTTGTTACACCTGATAAATAATGAAGAACTATAAATATTATATTTATATTTGTATTGAACACAATAATAGTATTTACTCGTATTTCCATAAAAAAATCTGAAAAATTGTAATTAATGGTATCACTTCGGGAATTACCATGGATATAGTAAGCTATGAACATTATTCCAAAAATCATTGCTAACTAAAACAAAAAATAAATTGAAAAAATACAACGATAATAAATGAAAAAAAAAGAAAAATCAAATAAAAAGCAAGATGGCCTAGGCTAGCCATCATGATTCGAATGAAAAATGTATTCATGACAAAATTTTCAAAAATGCAATGTTAGATAGATACTTTCGTCCATAAATAAAAAATTTTCATCGGGAGCTTCGTCGATAAACGTTTCATTTTGTCCAGCCGATAATATTTCTGATTGTTTCCAACTATTCTAACTATTTTTGTTACACCTGATAAATAATGAAGAACTATAAATTTTATATTTATATTTGTATTGAACACAATAATAGTATTTACTCGTATTTCCATAAAAAAATCTATGAAATTGTAATTAATGGTATCACTTCGGGAATTACCATGGATATAGTAAACTATGAACATTATTCCAAAAATCATTGCTAGCTAAAACAAAAAATTAATTGAAAAAATACAACGATAATAAATGAAAAAAAAAAGAAAAATGAAATAAAAAGCAAGATGGCCTAGGCTAGCCATCATGATTCGAATGAAAAATGTGTTCATGACAAAATTTTCAAAAATGCAATGTTAGATAGATACTTTCGTCCATAAATAAAAAATTTTCATCGGGAGCTTCGTCGATAAACGTTTCAATTTGTCCAGTCGAAAATATTTCTGATTGTTTCCAACTATTCTAACTATTTTTGTTAGACCTGATAAATAATGAAGAACTATAAATATTATATTTATATTTGTATTGAACACAATAATAGTATTTACTCGTATTTCCATAAAAAAATCTGAAAAATTGTAATTGATGGTATCACTTCGGGAATTACCATGGATATAGTAAGCTATGAACATTATTCCAAAAATCATTGCTAACTAAAACAAAAAATAAATTGAAAAAATACAACGATAATAAATGAAAAAAAAAAGAAAAATGAAATAAAAAGCAAGATGGCCTAGGCTAGCCATCATGATTCGAATGAAAAATGTATTCATGACAAAATTTTCAAAAATGCAATGTTAGATAGATACTTTCGTCCATAAATAAAAATTTTCATCGGGAGCTTCGTCGATAAACGTTTCAATTTGTCCAGTCGAAAATATTTCTGATTGTTCCCAACTATTCTAACTATTTTTGTTACACCTGATAAATAATGAAGAACTATAAATATTATATTTATATTTGTATTGAACACAATAATAGTATTTACTCGTATTTCCTTAAAAAAATCTGAAAAATTGTAATTGATGGTATCACTTCGGGAATTACCATGGATATAGTAAGCTATGAACATTATTCCAAAAATCATTGCTAACTAAAACAAAAAATAAATTGAAAAAATACAACGATAATAAATGAAAAAAAAAAGAAAAATGAAATAAAAAGCAAGATGGCCTAGGCTAGCCATCATGATTCGAATGAAAAATGTATTCATGACAAAATTTTCAAAAATGCAATGTTAGATAGATACTTTCGTCCATAAATAAAAATTTTCATCGGGAGCTTCGTCGATAAACGTTTCAATTTGTCCAGTCGAAAATATTTCTGATTGTTCCCAACTATTCTAACTATTTTTGTTACACCTGATAAATAATGAAGAACTATAAATATTATATTTATATTTGTATTGAACACAATAATAGTATTTACTCGTATTTCCATAAAAAAATCTGAAAAATTGTAATTAATGGTATCACTTCGGGAATTACCATGGATATAGTAAGCTATGAACATCATTCCAAAAATCATTGCTAACTAAAACAAAAAATGAATTGAAAAAATACAACGATAATAAATGAAAAAAAAAAGAAAAATGAAATAAAAAGCAAGATGGCCTAGGCTAGCCATCATGATTCGAATGAAAAATGTATTCATGACAAAATTTTCAAAAATGCAATGTTAGATAGATACTTTCGTCCATAAATAAAAAATTTTCATCGGAAGCTTCGTCGATAAACGTTTCAATTTGTCCAGTCGAAAATATTTCTGATTGTTTCCAACTATTCTAACTATTTTTGTTACACCTGATAAATAATGAAGAACTATAAATATTATATTTATATTTGTATTGAACACAATAATAGTATTTACTCGTATTTCCATAAAAAAATTTGAAAAATTGTAATTAATGGTATCACTTCGGGAATTACCATGGATATAGTAAGCTATGAACATTATTCCAAAAATCATTGCTAACTAAAACAAAAAATAAATTGAAAAAATACAACGATAATAAATGAAATAAAAAGCAAGATGGCCTAGGCTAGCTATCATGCATGATTCGAATGAAAAATGTATTCATGACAAAATTTTCAAAAATGCAATGTTAGTTAGATACTTTCGTCCATAAATAAAAAATTTTCATCGGGATCTTCGTCGATAAACGTTTCAATTTGTCCAGCCGAAAATATTTCTGATTTTTTACAACTATTTTGACTATTTTTTCTACACCCGATGAATAATGAAGAACTATAAATATTATATTCATATTTGTATTGAATACAATAATAGTATTTACTCATATTTCCATCAAAAAATCTACAAAATTGTATAGAATGGTATTACTTTGGGAATTACCATGAATATAGGATGCTATGAACATTACTCCAAAAATCATTGCTGACTAAAACAAATAATAAATTGAAAAAATACAACGATAATGAATGGAAGAAAAAATGAAAAATGAAATAAAAAGCAAGATGACCTAGGCTATGCATGCAATGTTAGGTAGATACTTCCGTTCATAAATAAAAAACTTTCATCGGGTGCTTCGTCGATAAACATTTTAATTTGGATACTCCAGGGCCGGACTCATTATTCCCCTTTTAATTTCTTCAGGGTAAAGTAAAAACATATTCTGTAGGTATGTGGAATTTCAAATTATTTTTTTACCTTTCAGAAATAGCTAAAATGCAGCTTCAATATGTGGTATCATTCAGAGTTGTCACACCGACATTTTTTTTTAATGAATTCTTGAAATTGGACGAAGCTCGAAAAATTGAATATACTTTTTTTCGGACGACGTTTTGACATTTCTCTTTTAACATTCAAGGCAGAAATAACCATCCTCATCTTGGACTGTTTTTGACGGAAGAATATCGGAGCTTCCGAGGCAACTTTCCGCAATAAATTGTTAGTTTCCGAGCTTATTAAAATATCCATATGCAATTTATGAAATGAATTTTCCTTCGGGACTTCCGTCTGGATGTAATTCCCCAAGTTTCCCGGCTCCTACCATGAACGTAATAACAGGATGTTGGAAAGTTCACATAATCAGATAAATCCATAAATTTGTCACGGGACAAAGGCAACTTGGTGAACAGTCACAAAGAACCAAATTGTGGATTCGCTGTTAGTGGCTTCATTACCAGAATAGATGCGAGATATTCTTCGAAATCGTAATTGATCGATTTCAGATAAGAAATATCGCACAACTGTCACCTTTCACAGCTTCTTTTAATAAGGGAATTGAATTATAGCTCAATCTTTAAGGTTGAGGAATTGGAATTGGAGAAACTTTCAAAATTCTCGAGGAAGATCATTTGAATACTTGATTGGAAAGAGAGAATTATTTCAAACAAAATAGGCTTCAAAAAGATACATCAGAAAAATATAAGAACTGATAATAACAACAACAAGATTTTTTGAATAAAAAAACTTGCTTCTTCATATCATTTTTCAAATTCCTCAAAATCGAACGGACCCCCTTCCCATGTTGCCAATTGTCCGTTTTCGCGAGACCAACATCGCCACCTAGCGGCAGTTCCTGCGTCGCGCATATTCAGAACATGCCCTTCACCTCCATCGTTTCCGTAGCGACAGTTTCAATTCACAATCGGCCAATCAAGATTGCCAATTATTCACGATTTCCCTGTTTCATCTTCTTTCTATACGGCGCTCGCAGAGATTCGAGGCCGTGATGAAAGCGAAACCCATCTAGGGATTCTCCTCGATAGCGACTCTGGGACAATATTGAACAGTCGAATTTTCGAAGACCCAGCAATTTTCAATCAACGTCCCCCTGCTCGTATATTTATAGAGTTTCGCTTCGTTACGTCAATCGGATCCGGCGATCCTGGAAAGATGGGGCTAATTAAGCGATATGCTGTGGACTAGAAGAATAGAGGTCCCTATCTAGGACCATGGGGTACACCGGAAACAAGTAATTCGTTTGGGAGTTGATTTATTTGTGTCCATACTTGAGCTGTCAAATTTTATATGTTTGAATTGTCGAAATTCTGTCCTAATAATTTTTCCTGATTTTTTCAGACGAGTGATGCGGGAAATGAAACACAACCACCAATTCTCGAACGAGTAAGTCGCAGTCCAAATTCTTCCTAGTTGTTTCGACCGAAAGTGCGACATTTCCTTATTTTGAAATCACAATAAATTCAATCGAAAATATTGGTGGAATGAGTAGGTAAAATTTTGGAATTCATTCAAGGACATTCAACGATTAAATTATTTCAGGTCGGAAAAGATAATGAAGATTTTTTCAAATTCAAAAAAATAAAACAAAAAGGAAACATCCAAAATTGAACAATTTTTATTTGTACAATAGACGGTAAGTCGAATATTAATAGGGAAAAAAACTATTTTTGAGGGTGCGCACTTCCGGTTGATAGTAGATTTTTGTAGACCTCTTGGATATTGTAAATACTTTTTTCAATGAACATTTATTCATATTTTATGGCAGTCATCAATCTCCAACGAAAACTATTTATTAGTTCCTGAAAATTTATGTTCATCGTTCAGTTGATCGGCATTTCCAGCGATAATCATATCTTCTATCCATCAATATTCCTTTTTCATTATCCTTCGTAGATTATTCATCGAAAAATCGCTTGATACCTTTCAATCATCTTTAGATTTCAATTTAACCAATGCAATAATGGAAACAATTAGTCGTTACTGCCATGGGTTGAGTTGATTGGCACATCAAAATAATGGCCGTTAAATTAGTTCGTTATAATTTACATATTAATGATTGATGATATTCAGTGTACAGGAAATAAATTCGAGGCTTAATTCATATTCATTACACTCGACTTGATGAATTATTTGTGACAAATTCAAAAATTTATGTTGATTATAATTATTCCAATCAGTCAGTGGGGAGTTTATGAGCCTTCAATAACTCCGAGCCGTTCATAAGGAATTGGCAACACCGATCGGGAGTCCGATGCTCGAAGGAACATAATTATCCTTTCGGAAATTTTTGATGAAAATCATTCAAATACTTATAAATTGGTTAAATATTTATTATTATCTGAATCATTGTTAGAAGATTTATGCACATCAGAAAAGGTCGCTGTAAATATATTTCATTTATGGGTAAAACGGGGGAATGTCTCTCTTGTAAGTTCACGAATGGAATGAGAAATTGTAAAATCACGAAAGACATAATAATTGATGATGAATATCAATTTTTTTCCCAAGAAGTTTTGATTTCAAGATTATTTGAATGAAGTTTTCCTTATATCTATTCATTATTCCCGAATTAACTAAATGTTGGGTACCGCAATGAAAGTAGATTGAAATTCCCTTGAAATATTCAGTATTATATTTGGTTTTGATTCTTTCTATAAATTTGAAGTATCCCAGTATCAACAATTTTTTTTTCATTTTTAGCCTCAATTTTTAGACATCAGTGAAATTAACTGACAAATGTGTTGCATTTATGTGGAAATTATTATACTGGATTGTATTTGTATATTTCAAAGGTGAGTAAAAAAACGTAAAAAATTACCCACCCCTTATTATCGCCTATAAAAAAAAAAACGAATAAAAGTTGTGTGGTCATGAATTTTTAGTTTGTGTTTTTTCGAATTATCGAAACAAATAACGGATATTTCGGAGTTCTGTGAATTCAGAAGTTAACCATCAACAAATGTCATCGTGTATCACTTAAATAAAGTTTCCTTGGCTTGTCATTTTATGCTACACTTAACTCAGAAATAGTGACGTTTATTGTTCTGTGAATGTGAACATGACTTAACAAAACTCTTCCTTCTCGAAGATGTGATCGTTAAATTCGCTCATGAAAATAGAAGGGAAATATTCCTATCTTCCAATTGCATTTTTCCTCATTTCCCCGAATATTGCACCCGGAAAAGCATTCACATTAAAATTATCTAACTGAATTTTCACCGCCCCCTCTTTTAGACGATACGCCAGGGAAATATAAATGGAATAGAGCATCCTGTTTCTCCACAATCGTAACTCCCAAGGGTGAATTTCTCGAAGATTAAACCTGTCTCTTAAATTGCTCTTTTATCAAATTGATTCTCCTCCACATGGAAACGGAGGAGAGCTTGTGATGATATCGAAAATTCCCGATTTATATCGGAATATATTTCATTTGAGCAGATATTTTTCAATGTTTTATATTGACGAGAGTGATGAGAAATTTTTGTATGAAATTGGCAAAAATTTCATGTTTATGGGTCGAAAGGTCGGTGTTAAAAAATTATTCTGAAGAAAATCATGGGATTCCAAAAAAATTGACGATAGCCTGAAAAATTAAATCTTTCATATCAATTTATTGTGATTGCCAAAAAAAAATTATTTTAACATCTAGTTGTTTTTTTCAGATTTGATTGATATTCATATAAAAAAAAATTTCATCGATTAATATTTTTCTCGTTAAAACATGGGACACTACGACTGATGGGATTTTAACCAAAGGTGGACCACATTTCGAAATTTTTTCATGGAAATGATTCATTAATCTAAAAGAAAGATCCAGAAACTGTATTTTACCATTATTAAATTTATGCTATAGAATATTTTGAAAAGTCCACACCAGTTGGTGATACTCAATAAAAGACTACATGTACCCTTTTGATTTCTTTCATTTATAACAATAACCATGTTGTTATTATTATTATCAATTTTTCAATTCGTCAGACATAAAAGGAGCCAGAAGTGGAAATAGGGGTAACTACCCCTTCCCCCGACTCCCAAAATTCCACAATTATTTTTTGTTATTTTTTGTCAGAAAAATAATTCTGATGATAGAGGGGGAAATATCAGAAAGTAAAGGAGGAAGAACAAATTGAAAGGCTCTACGAGATATAAAATTGGAAAAAAGATATGAGAGAGAAATAAATGATTTTCAAAATATGAATTTTTCACCAGCATTATTAATGAAATATCGTTTATTGTGGAAATTGGTTTTTTACCCTCGAAATTCTCAGATAGTTTGTGTTTCTCCTCTTGGTATCAAGCCAATTCTTCCACAAAGATAAAGCAAACATTTTCTAATCAAAATTCTTTTATTGAATAGATATTGGTCCAGGAACACAATATAAACATCTATTCTTTCAGCGACTAATAAAAACAAAATATTAATAAACATAAAAATGCAAAATATACAACAAAAGCAGGTCGGCAGAAACAATCAAAAGAAAACCACAATGATCGAAGAAAAAGAAACAGAATTATTTTGAATTATGAAAATCACAACAATAACTCTGGAAACATTACTACCATGAAAATAATATACAAAAAATAATATTTGAATAAATAACCAAGGATAAAGAATACTTTGTTCAATCGTGTAAATCAATGTACTTCTATTTTCTTTAGGATCTTATTTTTCCTTGATGACAATTTTCTATAAATGTTATCATTCAAAATTTATTATGGTGATTTTTTCCCTTGTTTGTTTTGTGTTGCTGTATTTTTTGGGCCTTCAGTATGTTATCCCTGGTTATTGTTATGAATAATATTTATTTCATATCATTTTTATTGTATTATATGAATAGTTATTGTTTTGATTATTCATAATAATTTCTTTTTTATTTTTCAGTCAATGTTTCAATTATTTCTGTCTACTTTTGTTGTTTATTTAGCATTGGCATGTTTATATTTTTTTGTATTTTCAGCTTGGAGAAAGCCCAATAAAGGGGTCGCTGAAATAATAGTTGTTTTATATTATGTTATGTTAAATTTTGTGATCTATTCATTTTGAATCTGTGACAAACATATGTCGCTCTGCTTTTCGAGCTATTGAAAAAATAACAAAGTTTCGAAAATGTTAATGTTATATTCACATCAACCATCGGAAATTATCATCAAATAAGTGGTAGATTTCCTCGACTTAAATTTGTCGTTAACTAAGAATTAGTGACTGCGCAAACCAAATTGACGATTTAAGCTGCACTTAAGCGGGGGTGATGCAAACGGCCGTCTGTGGGACTTTGGCAATCCCTCGAGGAACGTGCATACCAAATTTGTCCCAATTCCACGATTCCCTTCTTCCTCCACCTTAATACCCCCAATAAATCAGAGGGGAAAATACCTATAATTTGCACACAGCCCAGTTCCGTTACAAAAAGTCCGGATCTAGTCCTTCCCAGGCGGTTGTTAAAACTCCATTAGGGAACAAATTGCTCGAAAATTCGCTAATCCATTCCGAAGGGGGAGAGGGGGGGGGCAGAGCCAACCGTGACTGTTCCCCGAAATAAGAATTATAATTGTTACGTAAGAAACGTACCGGCCCACATTATGTTGGAGGTTCTCCCATCCAAGGACGACGAGATCGGGTTTGCCGTTTAGTGAACTGGTCCGCCAGTGGCGTAGATCCTACAAATGAATATCCAATAACTAGTCCAGCTGGTCTATCTCATAATTTTCCAAATACCCCTGTATCAAATCAGTTGAAATCCAGAAGGAAAATTAATTCATGGCAGTGGAGGTGTGTAATTAGTTCGGGCGTTTTGTGACAACCCACATTATCTCTACTTCAGTGCCAGCTTCGGGAATTTCAGGATTCTCAGCCACCTTAACTCTAGCAATGGCAGAGACTTTGACAAGTTAAATTGCCGGATCCCGAGTTTCTGCGAAAATTATAAAAGTTTTCCTCAGTATAAAGTTGCCCCTAATTTATTCACCCCTATTATTCCGCGCCTACCGCGAAAATATCCCACCGTTTAATCATTTAATCCTGATTTTATACACTTGTATTCGACGGTACGCCACTGTGTTGATTTTTTTTTTGCTCACGTTCTCCACAAACGGATTCAAGATTGATGGCCTACCTGTCTGACGTGTTTCTAGCCTGAAAGTGAACTGAAAGGCATTCGATTATACCGTCCATTGTCGAAACGTGTCGTGTCGAAGTTTTTGTATTTCGATTTTTCGATGCATTGAGTTTTTGAGAAGGTTGCCAGTTTCATTCCAGCTTCAAACGTTGAATGCCTTGATGAACCACTGAAGAATATTCGAATACAAAGTTGCCAAGCGCTCCACAACGAATTTAGAGGGTTGTATGTACCAGATAAAAAGGGATGATTACTTTTCAAATACTGAATCTACTTTAATCTTTGCAAATTCTCAATTTTGAAAGTGCTGACGTCATCTCTTCTTTCTAGAGTAATAGGTAAGGAAAGAAAGTAGATTTCTACAACTTTTCACTTATACAGGATGTCCCAGGAAAAAATCTAGTTTAATCTTTGCAAATTCTGACTGTTGAAAGTGCATCGGTCTTTTTTTATTTGCATCCTGGAGAAACAGATAGAGAAAGAACTGAAAGAGATTTCTACAACTTAACACATATCTAGAATCTCCCAGAAACAAAATGTACGTAAATCTTCGCAAATTCTGATTGTTGGAAGTGCTTAAGTCTTTTTTTACTTGCTTTCTAGGAAAATAGTTAAAGGAAGACTAAAACAAATAGAAAAAGAACTGAATGAGATTTCTACAACTTAACACATCTCTAGAGTCTCCCAGAAATAAAATCTACTTCAATCTTTGCAAATTCTAACTGTTGGAAGTGCTAAGGTCTTTTTTTTTACTTGCTTTCTAGAGAACTAGATAGAGGAAGACTAAAACAGCTAAAAAAAGAACTGAAAGAGATTTATACAACTTTTCACATATCTAGAGTCTCCCAGAAATAAAAACCTACTCTAATCTTTGCAAATTCTGACTGTTGGAAGTGCTAAGGTCTTTTTTTTACTTGCTTTCTAAGGTCATAGTTAGAGGAAGACTAAAACAGATAGAAAATAAATTAAGAGAGATTTCTACAACGTCACAAATATCTAGAGTCTCCCAGCAAAAAAATCTACTTTAATCTTTGCAAATTCTGTTGGAAGTGCTTAGGTCTTTTTTTCACCTACTTTCTAGGAAAATAGTTAGGGGAAGACTAAAACAGTTAAAAAAAAACTAAAAGAAATTTCTACAACTTCATAAATATCTAGAGTCTTCCAGAAAAAATATCTACTTTAATCTTTGCAAATTCTGACTGTTGGAAGTGCCTAGGTCTTTTTTTTACTTGCTTTCTAGGGAAATAGTTGGAGGAAGACTAAAACAGATAGAAAAAGAACTAAAAGAGATTTTACAACTTCATACATATCTAGAGTCTCCCAGAAAAGAATTCTACTTTAATCTTTGCAAATTCTGACTGTTGGAAGTGCTTAGGTCTTTTTTTCTACCTGCTTTCTGGGAAAACAGTTAGGGGAAGACTAAAAAAGATAAAAAAAAAACTGAAAGAGATTTCTACAACTCTTCACATATCTAGAGTCTCCCAGAAAAAAAATCTACTTTAATCTTTGCAAATTATGACTGTTGGAATTGCTTAGGTCTTTTTTTTACCTGCTTTCTGGGAAAATAGTTAGGGGAAGACTAAAACAGATAGAAAAAAAAACTGAATGATATTTCTACAATTTAACACATCTCTAGAGTCTCCCAGAAATAAAATCTTCTTTAATCTTCGCAAATTCTGACTGTTGGAAGTGCTAAGGTCTTTTTTTTTACTTGCTTTCTAGAGAACTAGATAGAGGAAGACTAAAACAGATATAAAAAAAAGAACTGAAAGAGATTTCTACAACTCTTCACATATCTAGAGTCTCCCAGAAATAAAAACCTACTTTAATCTTTGCAAATTCTGACTGTTGGAAGTGCTAAGGTTTTTTTTTTACTTGCTTTCTAAGGAAATAGTTAGAGGAAGACTAAAACAGATAGAAAAAGAACTAAGAGAGATTTCTACAACGTCACAAATATCTAGAGTCTCCCAGAAAAAAAATCTACTTAAATCTTTGCAAATTCTGACTGTTGGAAGTGCTTAGGTCTTTTTTTTTACTTGCTTTCTAGGGAAATAGTTAGAGGAAGACTAAAACAGATAGAAAAAGAACTAAAAGAGATTTCTACAACTTCATACATATCTAGAGTCTCCCAGAAAAAAAATTTTACTTTAATCTTTGCAAATTCTGACTGTTGAAAGAGCTTAGGTCTTTTTTTTTCACCTGCTTTCTGGGAAAACAGTTAGGGGAAGACTAAAACAGATAGAAAAAAAACTGAAAGAGATTTCTACAACTCTTCACATATCTATAGTCTCCCAGAAAAAAAATCTACTTTAATCTTTGCAAATTCTGACTGTTGGAAGTGCCTAGGTCTTTTTTTTACTTGCTTTCTAGGGAAATAGTTGGAGGAAGACTTAAACAGATAGAAAAAGAACTAAAAGAGATTTCTACAACTTCATACATATCTAGAGTCTCCCAGAAAAAAAATCTACTTTAATCTTTGCAAATTCTGACTGTTGGAAGTGCTTAGGTCTTTTTTTTACCTGCTTTCTGGGAAAACAGTTAGGGGAAGACTAAAACAGATAGAAAAAAACTGAAAGAGATTTCTACAACTCTTCACATATCTATAGTCTCCCAGAAAAAAAATCTACTTTTATCTTTGCAAATTTTGACTGTTGCAAGTGCTTAGGTCTTTTTTTCACCTGCTTTCTAGGAAAATAGTTAGGGGAACACTAAAACAGATAGAAAAAAACTAAAAGAGATTCCTACAACTCTTCACATATCTAGAGTCTCCCAGAAAAAAAATCTACTTTATTCATTGCAAATTCGGACGGTTGGAAGTGCTAAGGTCTTTTTTTTACTTGCTTTCTAGGGAAATAGTTAGAGGAAGACTAAAACAGATAGAAAAAGAATTAAAAGAGATTTCTACAACTTTGCACATATTTAGAGTATCCCAGGAAAAAAATCTACTTTAATCTTTGCAAATTCTGACTGTTGGAAGTGCTTAGGTCTTTTTTTACCTTCTTTCTAGGGAAATAGTTAGAGGAAGACTAAAACAGAAATAAAAAGAACTAAAAGGGATTTTAACAACTTTAAACATATCTAGAGTTTCCCAGAAAAAAAATCTTCTTTAATCTTTGCAAATTCTGACTGTTGGAAGTGCTTAGGTCTTTTTTTTTACTTTCTTTCTAGGGAAATAGTTGTAGGAAGACTAAAACAGATAGAAAAAGAACTGAAAGAAATTTCTGTAACTTCAAACATATCTAGAGTCTCCCAAAAAAAAAATCTACTTCAATCTTTGCAAATTCTGACTGTTGGAAGTGCTTAGGTCTTTTTACTTGCTTTATGGTGAAAAAGGAAGAGGGAGACTGAAACAGATAGAAGAATACCAATACAGATTTCCACAACTTTACACATATACAGGGTATCCGAGAAAAAAAATCTTTTATCTTTGCAAAATCTGACTTTCGGAAGTGCTTAGGTCTTTTTTCTCACTTGCTTTCTGGAGAAAAAGGTAGAGGAAGACTAAGACAGATAGAAAAAGACCAATACACATTTCCACAGTTTCACAAATGTACAGGGGTCCGAGATAAAATCTTCTTTGATCTTTGCAAATTCTGACTGTTGGAAGTGCTTAGGTCGTTTTTCTACTTGTTTTCTGGGGAAATAGGTGGAGGAAGACTAAAACAGATAGAAGTAGACTTATACACATTTCCACAACTTGACACACATACAGGGTGTTCGAGAAAGAAATCTACTTCGATCATCGCACCATTCTTACAATCTTGATGATAGTTTGTTTTCAGATATGAATTAAGATTTTGATATAAATAATTCATTCTTCCTCTCCGAGGAAAGTTCGAATATATTTTATGGTTTCCATAAATTCAAAGAAAGATTGTACATCTCGGTCGTACGAGGACGACAAACTACCGCCACATTGGCTCTCGTAAACCGCAGAATTCCCAAACACTTTATACCGTAGGGCTCGAAAACAAATAACAAAAAATTACATACTTTTCATAATTTTACATACATGAAATATGCATGGATATGGGATGTCTGCAGAGACAGGAATTCCATCCTGGTTTTATTTCCGCTCAGATATATTTATCGCGGCAATTCCATCATACTTCGACGGGGTTCAGTGTTCAGGAAGTAAAATTCCGCAGAAGTTTAACTAGGTCAGATAAACAGTCGAAATTAGAGTCCGTGTTATCCAATTACTTCGGAATTTGAAATATATTGCTTACTTTATCAGGATCTCCCTTTTACCGACTCGAGAGTCTCCGGGGATTACATCCCAACAAAAAGTTCTTCCAGAAGACATAAAGTCGAGACAAAAAAATTGTCAGTGTAAGCTTGGAAGTCGATTTAAGTTTGGGTACAAAAAAATATATCATCGTGTTCAGAAGTCACTATTTTTTGTTTGTTTTCTGTTTTTTTCGTTTTGTATATGATATGAAAGGTACCCGATGGGTAATTAAGCGATTAGAACTTCTTGCAGCGGTTTCAACAGCCAAACAAAAAGTTTCGCGGTTTTATCACCGAGCACATTTTTTCTGGACTTGAAAAAGCAGGACCGGAGTAAGATAGCTTTCGGAAATTTCTTATCGTTGTTGATATCAGTTCACCCTGTATATAAACATTGAAAAGTCCCCATTTATGAACGTGAAGAAGCAACTCAATAAAAAACAAACTAAAATTGCTACATTTTATTGTTGAATAAAGATTTTCACTATATTTTTTCAACCAGCTTTATTGATATTTCACCCTGTAAGGCAATGATTCACCAATTATTATATCCTATAACTATTCCGACAGGAATAATTCCACGTTTGCAAAAATTAAATGAAAATATTTTTCTTCGACAATAAAATTTATTAATCACCTTGTGAAGGGTTTTCCATTAGGAATGATAGAAGTCAAAATGGTTATAATGGCAACACGGCGTATTATTTTTTGACATTTCTCTTGTCATTTTATCAAAATCATTGCTCAAAGTAACATTATGAATTTTATAGAAATATTTGGGTTAATATCCTCAAAAAATTCAACTGGTTCAAGAACTGAAGTTTATTTTCTGATTTTTGTCTTGAACAACTTGAAAATGACGAATATTTTCATTCAGTGATGAAGTTTATTTTTGGTTAACAGTCAATGGAGAATGATGTAACTATGTTAAAAGAATTTTTGTTTCTTTCTATTGTTGAGAATAATCTTGCCACACATACACCTCAACAATCGATTTATTGAAAACAGAATTTGGTGATAAAATTATCTCAAGAAATGATACAGTTGATGATCCCTCCAGGTCGTGTGATTCAACAGCTTGTGATTTCTTCCTTTTGGTACATTTCGAGTTTCAATTAAAAAAAAAATTTGTCCCACTGAATAATTCATGTGTTTTTCTTAATGTTTAAATTGTATCATTCCTATTGGATTTATTATAGTGCCAAGTGGATTTTTTTTAACCGGCCCTGATTTTTTCGTTTCGGAAAATAGTAAACGTGGATGTAAAAAATGATACAGCTACAACATTTCGAATCTTGAACCTTTGTATCCAAAACCAATCTCGAAATGAGTCCACCTAGAAGACCTCAGGTTATGGTTCGAGTTTGTTGCATTCTTCCTGGAACACCCTGTATAATTTAATTCAGCTGAAAGCATGCGTATCCAACAGAATTTTCACAGCGGTGGAAATATCGAAAATTCGTCGAGATTGAAATAGTGAAAAGCGCTCGTTAAATCGAGATCTGATGATGCAAATTTCATATCGGAAATCAGGGCGGTATTTGCATATTTTTATTACTGAAATATATTACCGTTGCCAAGTTTGGATTGAATTACCGCATAAAAACGGGGGTTAGATACAGCGTTGCATTTAATATGGTCAGGTCGTTCACTCCGCAGATTATTTAGTATTCATAAACAGAGACGTGTAACTCTAGCTTTGGGATTAGCTTGAATCGGATCAAGAGGTTGTCCAATTGATCGACTTCTCAAAAAAAAAATATTCTTTAAATTATGAACGTATGTTTCCAGAGTTTCCTGGAAGCTGTCGAATTGAAATTTCCTGGTATATCGTAGAAAATCTGCAAAAAACCTGTCACGAGGCGAGAAAATCGTTAGAAATAATAAGTCACCTCTATTTTTTCACCAATCCACTTCTTTCGACAAGTTTCGACCCAATAAATTTCGACTGCATTCTCACTCGAAATTGAAATGAATGTACTGAGATCTCATTGAAAAACTCTAGGACTCTTCTCTTGAAAGTTATCGTTATTGAACGGTCGCAAATGGTTTGCGACCACCCTGAGATGAACTATCACCACGGGCTGATAATGAAATAGGGTTGAAGGATAGGAAGCAGAGGATGAACCTTCTTTCTGCACAATTCCGGGGCTGTCACCTGATTGAGGAGCTAAGGGCACTTAATCGAAAATTCACGACTTAACAGTTAGAGTATTTTTGATGAAACTGAAAGAGTGGTTCTGGAAATTCAATATTTCTCCTCGAATATGGAACATTCACGTTTGGTCATCACTTTTCTTAGTCAATCCATTTCGATTTTCGACCTACGTGAGTTCGGCTGTTGTTTGCGCGAATCCCGTGGAAGTTTTCGCTCGATTAGGACAATGAAGATGCTCGTATCTCATCACATTAATCGGCATAAGGAATCCAACGAATGCCTGAACACGCACGAGGGCTATAATATAGCAACCCCTCTTCGTTATGGATGGAAATAACTGCCATTCCAACTTCGGCTCATTGGATCTAGCGAGAACAACAAATGTCCTCATTAGTTAGATATATAGGACTGGATGGTTTGACTGCGACTGTAAATATTCAATAGAATTGCCTTCGACTACGTTTTGATGGGCGATTTTTCCGATGATAAAGCGAAAATGCGTCTGGAAGCAATTTGCAATAAAAAAGGTCGTGCCAAGACCGATATCTGCCTCGATATTGGGCCTCTATATCACACCCTTCTTCCCGAAATCTGCAAATCGTGTTATGATCGAAACAAATCGCAGATGCAATTCTCATATGGATAGGTTCTGCTGATGAAACAAACTCTGAGATGATGCACAGCATCTTTTCAATTCGGGAAAATAGGGGTCTTATGCCCAGCCTTCTATAATTCCGAGCCGTACACAAGGAAATTGGCAGTCCGATAACGTTGAAAGAATTTAAAGGTGATGTCCATATGCACATTCGTCAGTTTTCCTCATAAATGATCGATATAGATGAAATTTCAGCGTCTAAGTGTGATTTCTCGTACAGATCTGATTTATAAATTGAAATTTTCAAAATTGCTGACACAATTAAGTTCCATCAATTCTTCCAAATAACCTTTCGAAATCTTCTGTACCAATAAGGAAACAACCCGATGAAAAAAAATTCCATAATAATATTATTGACAGACTCAAGAGTTCAAACATTTAACAAATATTTTCATAAATTGAAAATGGAAAGTTGATAAAATATTCTTGTTTTAGTTAAATTGAGATGCACTCGAATAATACTTTCAAATTTCAATGATTAATAATATCGCAGCCCAATTGCCTTCACAGGAATAAAATTATATATCACTCACCCAAACATTATAAGAAAATTAATAAAGAAAAATCTAAAAAGAAAGTAAAATCTCTTCGCTGATTCCTTTGTATACGTTTCCTTGTTTCTGTGAATTTCATTATTATTATTAATTGTTTTGTTGTTCATTATTCCTTATCATTCATTTTTATTTCCGATTTTTAATTTTTTTCAAGCTGACAATTCATGTACAATTTAGATGATGTCAGAAAAATTATTGTAATTTCCTCAATGATTTAAAATTTTTTAAATCAGACATATTTCCATTACGAAAAAAAATTTCCTTCCATTATTGAATGAAGAAAAGCCATAATAGGAGAAAAAGCCCTCGAAAAGAATAGAAAATTGAAAGTATACTTTTTCAGTTGAACAGGCAGATCGAGGTGCACTCGAATTAATCTCCTAAATCTCAATAAATAATAATATCGTGACCAAATACTTTCACAGGAATAAAATTATATAATTACTTACCCAAAAATTATAATAAAATTGATGAAGAACAATTTGAGAAAAAGTAAACGTTCTTCGCTTATTATGAGTTTCTTCGTTTCTGTTTTTTCGTCATTATTATTATTAAGTTTTCGGCTTTATATTTTTTTCCGTTATTTAATTGTATTTTCGATAATTATTTTTTTTGAGGCTGACACTTCATTTACATTTATATGATGTCTGATGATATATATATATTTTCAAAATCAGACATACATATGTATTTCCATCTCGAAAAAAATTTTTCTTTTATGATTGAACCAAGAAAAAACTGAAAATTTGTTTTTCACAGACATTTTTTTTTCATAATCATGGACAAATACTTTAATGGGTTAATGTTTCCCTCTGTTGCAGTGGTATTGCTCCAATATAAAAATTTCATTTCAGTAAAAAATGAAAATTTATCGAAAAAAAAACAAAAAAAATTCTGAACAAATATAATTCTTAACTTGATTGAAGTTGTTTAAATATACTCTCTTCATTTGAGCATCAGGATAGATCGAGGTGCACTCGAATTTAGCTTCCAAATATCAATAAATGATAATATGGTTGCCCAAATACCTTCACAGTAATAAAGTTATATAATAATGTGTACCCAAAAATTATAAGGAAATCAATGAAGAAAAATTTAAAAGAACGTGGAAGATCTTCACTGATTCTATTATATAAGTTTCGTTGTTTTTTTTTTGTCATTATTGTTATGAATTGCCATTATTCCATTTTCATTATTCAATTGTATTTTCGTTATTTCATTATTTTTAGCTGACAATTCATATACGTTGATATGATGTCTGATAAGATCAATAAATTATTATAATTTTTTTGATGATTCAATTTTTTCACAATCAGATATATTTCCATTTCGAAAAAAAAAAATTTCTCTAATTATTTTATTATTATTAAGAAAAATGTTTGGACAAATACTCTAATGTTTCCCTCTGTTTCAATGGCATTGCTTCAATATGAAAATGATTCATTTCATAAATTCGTGATTTTATTTCAGTAGAGAATAAAATTTATCGAAAAAAACAATGAACAAATATAACATAAAAAAAATTAAATTTCATTAAATCTGATAAAATATACTTGAATTGAAAAGATTGAGAAGATAAAATATCGAGACAAATCGAGGTGAACTCGAGTTAAGCTCTCAAATTTTAATAAATAATAATATGGTTGACCAAATACCTCCACTAATTGTGTTATTCCATTTTTATTATTCAATTATATTTTCGTTATTTCATCTTTTTCAGCTGAAAATGGCTCTACATTTATATGTCTGAAAATTTCAATAATTTATCAATATTTTTTCAATGGTTTAACTTCACAACTTCACAACCAAACATTAAAATTCCGAAAAAATATTTTTTATGATCTATCTTATCATCCTCGAAATGTTAACCTCTATTGCAATGATATTGCTTCAATGGGACAATAATTAATTTTATTTCATTCTAGTAGGGAATGAAATTTTGTCGAAATAAAAAATTAAGGTTCTGAACAAATATAACATAAAAAAAATTCGAAATTTTCCTAATGACGTCCCATATTTTAATCTTGCACAAAGACATGAAACGAATGAATTCCCATCATGGAATAACTAATAAACAATGCATAACGCTCATATCGCGTCCAAATTGCAGTCGAGTTACCTCCTCAATAATTCAAATTTCGATGGGAAAATTTATCCGAAAACGGGGTTCGAACCATCATAAAACGCTCTTCATTTATAAACATCAATTTTCCTGCATACTTGCCGTCATCGCAGCTCGAGCCATTACCGCTCAAAACTTCTGTGGACTACTTTTCCAGAGGGAAAGTTTCCAGGTTTTATAGATTCAGAAACTTCGAAGTGCATTACTTTAAATTGTTTTGAGTGGAAAGTTTGTGTTGAGCAAGGGGGGACATAATATATATGAAAGACTTTGTTTTCAATCTCGTCATCGGAATTTCGAACAGAATACATAAAACTGAGCTTATATAAATATTTTTTTTCTCTTCGGGGGTTTTTTCGAGCTAAATTTCTGTTTGCTCTTCGTTACGCTCTTTTATCCGGCTATCGACCCGTCGATAGATAATCGAGATAATTTTGTTTGTACGATCGGGAAGGTTAATTATTCACCTGCCTATCAAACACTGGTATAATGTTGACAATGACCAACGGATTTCAGACAATTATTGATTATAACAAAAATAACTTGGAAGAAATGGAACAAAGGTCAGCCTTCCTCATAATTGTCCACGAAACCCCGGAAGATAGGTGTTTTATGAGAAATGTGCAATAGCTGTCGCCCAACTGGCTGAGAAGGAAGTCGTTCTGTCGCTCGGAAATATCGTTCCCCATGAAAAAGTTTCATTTCGGTTCGGAATGAAAGCGGGCGCGATGCAATAACAGAACATATAATACAGACTTGCACTACTTCGGGAAAATTATAAAACCTAAAAAGATCGTAAATTCGGGTAATACCGACAGCTATTACTAAATATCAGAGACGATTCTGTTGAATCCCTGCAGTCTAGTCATGCTGAATTGCGAATATTTATTCATGATGTCTTCAAGGAGTGCCACTTAACCCTGAAAATATTCTGTACAGCAAGAGCACGGAAGATTTTTATACAATGCATAAACTTGAAATGCTCTTTGCAGTTCTCATTTGAATAAAATAATGAAGGAATGAATCATTCTTTTCATATGGCGAGTGCAGTGTTCTAAACTATTTTTCCAGAAAATTGCACGTGATGTTATGCATTTTCGCCGGAATTACTTCAACTTTTGGCAATGAATGAACGATTGAATTATAAGAAACTTTTTCCCTAGGCATTAAACAAATTTATTTAATTAAATTTTGTATTCAACACCGAGCAATAAATAATTCACAAATTGGTTCATATATTGATAGTTCGGTACAAATTTCATGTCCAAATTCTTCATGTACTACATAGTTTCCTTAATTTTTGTTTCTCTCTTATTTCTTAATATATTATAACGTTTTTTCCAATCCATTCTTTTGGCCCTGTGCTTGCAAAGTATCCAAAAATTTTTTTCTGCTGCACCACTAGCTACCTGCTAGAATTCCATTAATTATCCTTCTTGAATCCTGACATAAAATGGTACTCTTATAGTTATATGGTTAGAATTTTGCAAGATTTCCAATACCAATAAATATTGCATGGTCTTGAGTGAAAATAAATATTTATTTGAATGATCTTCAATTTTTCATGGTTGACTTTTATATGAGATAATTTCATATGAAAGCATTCCACGATATTTTTGCGCTTTCAAACCTGAATTCCCATGTTTGAACTGCAATCGAAATATTCCGGCTCAATTATTCGATAATTCCGGTAATTCGTACACTCAACACTTTTCTAGGTTATATTTATGTTTTATTTTTATGATGAAATTAAGTAACTTTTTTGTAACCAGAAATAAAGCCTCGACTGGACGTTCATGGCCTGCTTCGATGTCAATAATTCTTAAATGGAATATATCTCAATTTATTCCGAATAATTTACTGAATGCACGTTGAAGATTTGCGGTTCACGTAAGATGGCGTTGCTCAAGACGACACACCACGATAAAGTCAGCAATGAACAAATTGAGAGTGTTATGTCGTGAACGACCACCTGTATAGTGCTTTTCTTGCGCCCGCGCTGCAAGGTCTTGTCATCTGTCTGACCATAGGCAAAACAATTAATTCGTGAGACATTGACATAGTCAAGTACCGTGGAAAAACTAAAATCTTCTGAATTAACGCCGAGTTATTCGAATCTTCTAATTAGGTGAAATTGAGCAACTTTAAGTTGAGTGCCCTTAGCTTCTCCAACAATCAGGTGACAGCCCCGGAACTGTGCAGAAAGAAGGTTCATCCTCTGCTTCCTATCCTTCAACCCTATTTCAGTATCAGCCCGTGGTGATAGTTCATCTCAGGGTGGTCGCAAACAATTTGCGACCGTTCAGAGAGAATAATTGAATATATAAACTATCGAAGAAACAATAGACAAACAAACAAAGAAGACAATAGAAACACGAAACCGAAGAGATGAGAAAGTAAGAATATTTCAGTACCAGTTCTCGACGCGTATAAATATCCAGTTATTCCCGATTCTCGTTCCCGTTCTTTCTGCCGGTTCATTAATTCATCCGGGGATCTCGCAGAACAATAAAACGTTGATTGCCAGAACTAGAGAAGAGCTCGCCGGCAAATGAACTAGAAGGTATATAATTCCGGCAGATGATGAATTGAAAGCAATATTGTAGTTCCTGTCGGTGCGTTTGCAGGAACGGCAGGAATTCATATTATTGCGAGCTTAGGCCCGTTTCCCCCCTACCCTCTGAATAATTGTTCCAATGTATATTATTCCCGAAATATTCCGTTCATTTGTATCCGAAAGTTCTAGGCGGTTTTCCTTCCGAATCCTGGAACGCGAGATGCCATCATTTCGTCGCTGGAGAAGTGACTTCGTTGAAAATGGATATTAGTCGGATGAATTTTCTATTCTTTTTCTTCCTTACAGAAAGGCGGATGCTTTCACATTTCCCTTAGAAGATTGTTCTTCATTGTTGAAAACACAGCTTTCTGAAAATGCACAATTGGCAAAATGGTATAGGGGTACGATAGCGTTGAAGAAACTGTGATTTTTTTTTACTGTATATTGTGATATCATGAATTTCTATGTGAGTATTTTACGTACCCAGTACCAACTGTGTGGTCCCATCCTATTCTCTCGTATAGTCCATTTAAGAATTATTGACATCGAAGCAGGCCATGAACGTCCAGTCGAGGCTTTATTTCTGGTTACAAAAAGTAACTAAATTTCATCATAGAAATAAAACATAAATATAACCTAGAAAAGTGTTGAGTATACGAATTATCGGAATTATCGAATAATTAAGCCGGAATATTTAAATTGCAGTTTCTACATGGGAGTTCAGGTTTGAAAGCGCAAAAATATTCATATGAATTTATCTCATATAAAAGTCAACCATGGAAAATTGAAGATCATTCAAATAAATATTTATTTTCACACAGGACCATGCAATATTCATTGGTATTGGAAATCTTGCAAAATTCTAACCATATTACTATAAGAGTACCATTTTATGTCAGGATTCAAGAAGGATAATTAATGGAATTCTAGCAGGTAGCTAGTGGTGCAACAGAAAAAAATTTTTGGACACTTCGCAAGCACAGGGCCAAAAGAATGGATTTGAAAAAACGTTATAATGTATTAAGAAATAAGAGAGAAACAAAAATTAAGAATCTATGTAGTACATGAAGAATTTTGACATGAAATTTGTACCGAACAATCAATATATGAACCAAATTGTGAATTATTTATTGCTCGGTGTTGAATACTTCAAGAAAGTCAATTTTTATTTTCATTCATTAAAACTGTCCATGAATTATTTAAAATATTATAATTGATGAGCAATTTTACAATTATTCAGTATACTTTTGAATTGGGTACAATATAGTATGTGTATTAGCAGAGGGAATGTGAACAGGGTACCATACAGTATAAGTATAACAAATAAACTTAAAATATCTATGAATGATACAAGAGCAAAGATAAAAATATTGAAAACTTTGTTTCCACGTAGTGTAGTGATTTGGAAGTGTTTATTGAATAAGCTGACATAATCCTATTGATGGGCATCCTTTTGCAGGGAAGGTTCCAATATTTCAATAACCCATTTATGAAATAATTCACCATTCATAGTAATCCTTATCATTAATACCACTGTCAAGAATCGGATCACATCCAGGTGAAAATCCACCAATTGCTCCAGCATTCAAAATAGTGCACCTTCTGACTTTACCCTTGAATATACTCGGCATACCTTTTGGATTATTTTCTAGTGTCCACTGACAAATTTGAATACCGTTTTTAAATTTCCAAATTTCATCTAGATAAATGAACTTTACGTTTTGTTCCATGTTTTCTCGGTATTTATCACAATATCGTACTATTTTTATTATATTTTTCTGTTTATCAGTAAGAATTTTCCTTCGATCAACTTTATTGTATTAGTATCCAATTTTTTTTATGATATAATATAATGTTGACTTCGATCAATTGAAATCTAGGTGCTCTTTGGCCAGTTCGAAAAGGATATCTAAACTGATATATTCATTGTTTTTGATTCTAGCAAAAACAAAGTCATTCAATGTCTCTTTGAAGGAATAATCGTATTGCACAGGTTTTCTTCCACTGCTAATTCCAGGCTATAATAACATGCTAATATTCTACGGACAGAGCTTGGTGAAATCTGAAAATTTAAGAGACATTGATCAATCAGAATACACTTTGAGTCGGTGAATAACAGTTTATCTGGAACACTAGCGGAAATATATGCTAAATCTTTGAAAAACTGGAAGTAACACCGACAAACTGCCTGGCGTTCTCTTGTTAGGCGCGATGTATCCTGGTCAATTCCAGCCATTTTAATAGCATAAGACAAAAAATACTCAAATTCAGAGCAAATTTTTATAATTACATATTCACCAATATCTTCGATAAAATCAACAAAGCAAGATTTCTATGGGTATTGTTATACTATACCAACCTGAATTCAGCAACCCAAAAAATTACTGAATAGTCTATTACCGACTTAAATTCGATTTTTCACAGCCAACCGAGATGTCAATAATTCTTAAACGGAGTATAGTTTTCTTGTGGAATATATATGAGAAAGGCGGAACAAATGACGCAGAAACCATAAACATTTCAAGCGTGCAAAATCTCCAGACTTCACGTCAGTGCTTTTTAAATCTTCCCCAATGATGTGGTCAATTTTCAAAAAAAGCATCATTCTGAAAGTTAAATAACCCGAGTCGAAAGATAAGACCCCCAAGAATAGCCTCCATCTCGATTTCCTCTCCGCCATTATCATGAACATGTCATCGGTTAAACCGCTATCGTCAAGATCCAGCCGCGACGAAATTGCCTCCTCGACGCGGATTAAAATTTTCCCGATCAAACTTCATCGATAAAACGGGGGACGGGGAAAATATGATAGACTTTCCGATGCGCCAGCAGTTTCGGGT
The DNA here is from genome assembly GCA_963966015.1 of Aphidecta obliterata. Lineage (NCBI taxonomy): Eukaryota > Metazoa > Arthropoda > Insecta > Coleoptera > Coccinellidae > Aphidecta > Aphidecta obliterata. The sequence goes on along the minus strand of OZ014430.1, from coordinate 34,550,400 downwards.
TCTCCCTTTCATTTTCCCCGAGAATGAACTTTTCACAACTTTTTATTGGGATGTCAAAGACCGGTTTCTTTCGCTGACTCGAGACTTGAAACTTTCCCCGGCCTTTGTTGGGATGTTTCGGGATGTTTTTCCGGCCGGTTTTCCCATTCTGTCTGTTTTCTGAATACGAATGTTGGGCCGCGGAGAATGTTTTATGCCAATAACAGGCTCGAATTTCTCCAAGTTTGCCGCTGGAAAATGTCAATAACGTAATAAGACGTTACGGTTGGACGTCCACAAAAATTCCATTTTTCCGTTTTACCTAATAAAAGATATTCACAGCGACTTTTTCTGCTCTACATGTATCTTCGAAATTTTCGATATGAATAACAACAATGATCATGAATTCAATACCAGGCGTTGTATTTTTCTGATTTCCTTTAAACCACTATGACGTTTGAAGTAATAATTTTCACATTTCACTCCACTGAGAAATTTTTTATTTTTACCCAATGCAAGATATTTACAGCGACTTTTTCTGAATTGGTTATCTGTTCAAACAACGATTCCAATGATAATAAATATTTTTCCGATACGCCCTCAACTTGAGTGCGAGTTCTTATGAAATCACCAAATATCTCGTCTTGAAGGATAGGAAGCAGGGGATGAACCTTCTTTCTACGCAGTTCCGGGGCTATCATCTAGTTTTGGAGAACTAAAGGCACATCACTCAAAATTGCTCAATATTATTTTCAGAAGATACGTTTGGAGGAAACCTTGACTTTCTCCAGAGAAAATAATTCACTTCGTTAAAAAAATCTTGAGATATTATGGACCATTTAAGTCAGATCTCCTTGGGAAAAATTAAGTTCTCATCACCAAGAATGATATTGTTTTTCAGGGCATATACCATCTCCTCATTCCACTCATGAATTTTCAAGACATTTCTTCGTTTTACCTAGTACAAGATTTACAGCGACTTTTTCTGCTCTGTATATATCTTCGAAATTTTCGATATAAATAATTATTTGTCCGATATGTCCTCAACTTTTAATCCTAGGAAAGAAGTTCATTTCAATTCGAAACAGAACATAAATTCAATAACAGGCGTTGTTTTTTTCTGATTTTTTTTAAACCACTATTAAGTTTGAAGTAATAATATTCACACTTCACTTCACTTCACTGAGGAATTTTTAGTTTTACCCAATGAAAGATATTCACAGCGACTTTTTCTGCTCTACGTGTATCTTCGAAATTTTCGAAATAAATAACAACAATGAACATGAATTCAATAGCAGGCGTTGTATTTTTCTGATTTCCTTTAAACCACTTTTACGTTTGAAGTAATAATTTTCACATTTCACTCAACTGAGAAATTTTTTATTTTTACCCAATGCAAAAAATTTACAGCGACTTTCTCTGATTTGGTTATCTGTTCAAACAACGATTCCAGTGATAATAAATATTTTTCCGATACGCCCGCAACTTGAGTGCGAGTTCTTATGAAATCCCCAAATATCTCGTCTTGAAGGATAGGAAGCAGGGGATGAACCTACTTTCTACGCAGTTCCGGGGCTATCATCTAGATTTGGAGAACTAAAGGCACATCACTCAAAATTGCTCAATATTATTTTCAGAAGATACGTTTTGAGGAAACCTTGACTTTCTCCAGAGAAAATAATTCACTTCATTAAAAAAATCTTGAGATTTTATGGACCATTTAAGTCAGATCTCTTTGGGAAAAATTAAGTACTCATCACCAAGAATGATATTGTTTTTCAGGGCATATACCATCTCCTCATTCCACTCATGAATTTTCAAGACATTTCTTCGTTTTACCTAGTACAAAATTTACAGCGACTTTTTCTGCTCTGTATATATCTTCGAAATTTTCGATATAAATAATTATTTGTCCGATATGTCCTCAACTTTTAATCCTAGGAAAGAAGTTTATTTCAATTCGAAACAGAACATAAATTCAATAACAGGCGTTATATTTTTCTGATTTTTTTTTAAACCACTATTAAGTTTGAAGTTATAATATTCACACTTCACCTCACTGAGGAATTTCTCAGTTTTACCCAATAAAAGATATTCACAGCGACTTTTTCTGCTCTACATGTATCTTCGAAATTTTCGATATGAATAACAACAATGAACATGAATTCAATACCAGACGTTGTATTTTTCTGATTTCCTTTAAACCACTTTTACGTTTTAAGTAATAATTTTCACATTTCACTCCACTGAGTAATTTTTTATTTTTACCCAATGCAAGATATTTACAGCGACTTTCTCTGATTTGGTTATCTGTTCAAACAACGATTCCAATGATAATAAATATTTTTCCGATACGCCCTCAACTTGAGTGCTAGTTCTTATGAAATCACCAAATATCTCGTCTTGAAGGATAGGAAGCAGGGGATGAACCTTCTTTCTACGCAGTTCCGGGGCTATCAGCTAGTTTTGGAGAACTAAAGGCACATCACTCAAAATTGCTCAATATTATTTTCGGAAGATACGTTTGGAGGAAACCTTGACTCTCTCCAGAGAAAATAATTCACTTCATTAAAAAAATCTTGAGATTTTATGGACCATTTAAGTCAGATCTCCTTGGGAAAAATCAGATACTCATCACCAAGAATGATATTGTTTTTCAGGGCATATACCATCTCCTCATTCCACTCATGAATTTTCAAGACATTTCTTCGTTTTACCTAGTACAAGATTTACAGCGACTTTTTCTGCTCTGTATATATCTTCGAAATTTTCGATATAAATAATTATTTGTCCGATATGTCCTCAACTTTTAATCCTAGGAAAGAAGTTTATTTCAATTCGAAACAGAACATAAATTCAATAACAGGCGTTATATTTTTCTGATTTTTTTTTAAACCACTATTAAGTTTGAAGTAATAATATTCTCATTTCACTTCACTGAGGAATTTTTCAGTTTTACCCAATGAAAGATATTCACAGCGACTTTTTCTGCTCTACATGTATCTTCGAAATTTTCGATATGAATTACAACAATGAACATGAATTCAATACCAGGCGTTGTGTTTATCTGATTATCTTCAAACCACTATTACGTTCGAAGTAATAATTTTCCCACTTCACTCCACTGAGAAATTCTTTAGTTTTACCCAATGTAAGATATTTACAGCGACTTTCTCTGATTTGGTTATCTGTTCCAACAACGATTCCAGTGATAATAAATATTTTTCCGATACGCCCTCAACTTGAGTGCGAGTTTTTATGAAATCACCAAATATCTCGTCTTGAAGGATAGGAAGCAGGGGATGAACCTTCTTTCTACGCAGTTCCGGGGCTATCATCTAGTTTTGGAGAACTAAAGGCACATCACTCAAAATTGCTCAATATTATTTTCAGAAGATACGTTTGGAGGAAACCTTGACTTTCTCCAGAGAAAATAATTCACTTCATTAAAAAAATCTTTAGATTTCATGGACCATTTAAGTCAGATCTCCTTGGGAAAAATTAGATACTCATCAGCCAGAATGATATTGTTTTTCAGGGCATATACCATCTCCTCATTCCACTCATGAATTTTCAAGACATTTCTTCGTTTTACCTAGTACAAGATTTACAGCGACTTTTTCTGCTCTGTATATATCTTCGAAATTTTCGATATAAATAATTATTTGTCCGATATGTCCTCAACTTTTAATCCTAGGAAAGAAGTTTATTCTAATTCGAAACAGAACATAAAGTCAATATTTCATAGTACTTAGAGAAAAATTTCAGAAGAATAATAACATTATGTTTTCTTATGAAATCTCCTTATGCACTGCTCGAAGTTATAAGAGACTGTGGTTATACTCGTCTTGTTATTTTGAGATATTTTATTCACAATTATTGACATTTTCTGCTCGCGCGAAGTTGGGGCGGGTCGAAGGTTATATATAAAAAGACTTGTGCCCCTTTAATGGTTGAATTACCTCTCGGATTAATTCATAAAGAGGCGGATTCGAATTCCAGTTTCGAAATTCAATTTCTCTGAAGACAGAAGGCAAATCCCAAAAGAATGGCCGTTTCCGACACAAATTGAACCCTCCGGATCTCCGAAATCATTTCGGTATTCGCTATAAATAACCCCCACCCTCTTTCGACAAATCCCTCATAATGAACTAGCGCAGCTCCATTATTATGAATGAATGACGCAATTAGAGAAGATGAGTATCCTCATTAAAATTAGGAAAATTATTCACTACGCCAGGCCTGGCGAGTGGAGGAAGACTCGCTGTTTCGTTTTTCACCTAGCCGGTAGACATCTTGAAATTTTCATTAGTAGCGAACAACCCCGCGCGCAGCGGGCTTTCCAGGAAGCTTGTTATGATCTTGTAATTTGATGCCATGCACTGGGTATCTTCGCAATATGCGATGAAAGGGCGTTCTTTTCATTCCCATTCTTCCTTGTTATCATTTTGTTGTATAGACGCTACTCCGGTTTCGGTACACAATATAATTTTAGGATCTGCCAAGGCGTTTCTTTTCATTGCGTGCCACGCATTGGAGGAAGCTACTTTTCGACGAAACATAAATTCCTGTAAAATTGCCTTCCATTAATTCGGCCATTCGGAGATTGGGTTCGAGGGTCTGGGGCTCTCAGTTTCCTCGGGATATTAAATTTTTTATATGGCTTGCGATGTGGGACATCCTTGCCATTAAGGAAAGATTAGTTTTTTCCTCCCACTTGAGGGAATGATGATATGTTCCGGCGTGGGGGTTTTTATGTGAACGTCCCCCATGTGGCGTGATTTACGAGCATGTTCAATCAAATGTTGAGTTTCGGATAAATAAGGGTTTCTGAACATGTTGGAATATTGAACCTGTTCAACTCCGAGCCGTGCACAAGGAATTGGCAACGCCGAAATAATCCTTTCGGAAAGACGAGATATCTGGTGATTTCGTAAGTATTAGAGGCACTGAAGTTCAGCACATATCGGAAAAATATTCGTTATCATCGGAATCTTCGAACAGATATGCAAATCAGAAAAAGTAGCTGAAAACATTTTTTATTGGGTAAAAAAAATTTCAGAAGTGGAATGAGAAGTTGTATAAGCCCTGAAAAACAATATTATTCTTGAGGATCAGGATCAATTTTTCCAAGGAAATCTCCATTGGTCCATCAAAATTTCAAGATTTTTTTGAACGAAGTGGATTATTTTCTCAGGAGAAAGTCAAGGTTTCGTCCTGATGACAATCTATTGAATAAAAAAAAATCAATTTCAAATTAGTGGAATCCAATCCGGGGCCGTACCCAAAAAAAAATGTTGGACCACCATATCAATATTTACTGAATTTTGGAAGTTCAATTCGAGTGCACTTTGATCTGTCTTAATGTTAACTGAAAAATTTTTATTTAATCGAGTGTTTAATTAACGAATATGCAAATCAAAAAAGCTAGCTGTAAACATCTTTTATTGGGTAAAAAAAAAAATTTTCAGAAGTTTATAAGTGGAATGAGAAGTTTTATAAGCCCCGAAAAACAATTTTATTCTTGCGGATGAGGATTTATTTTTCTCCAAGGAATTCTATCTCAATTGGTCCATCAAAATCTGAAGATTTTTTCCACTGAAGTGAATTATTTTCTCAGGAGAAAGTCAAGGTTTCGTCCAGATGACCATCTATTGAAACGGGCCGTACCCAAAAAAAAATGTTGGACCACCATATCAATATTTACTGAATTTTGGAAGTTCAATTCGAGTGCACCTTGATCTGTCTTAATGTTTAACTGAAAAAATTATATTTTATCGAGTGTTTAATAAACGGATATGCAAATCAGAAAAGCTAGCTGTAAACATCTTTTATTGGGTAAAAAAAAAATTTTCAGAAGTTTATAAGTGGAATGAGAAGTTTCATAAGCCCCGAAAAACAATTTTATTCTTGCGGATGAGGATCTATTTTTCTCCAAGGAAATCTATCTCAATTGGTCCATCAAAATCTGAAGATTTTTTCCACTGAAGTGAATTATTTTCTCAGGAGAAAGTCAAGGTTTCGTCCAGATGACCATCTATTGAAACGGGCCGTACCCAAAAAAAAATGTTGGACCACCATATCAATATTTACTGAATTTTGGAAGTTCAATTCGAGTGCACCTTGATCTGTCTTAATGTTTAACTGAAAAAATTATATTTTATCGAGTGTTTAATAAACGGATATGCAAATCAGAAAAGCTAGCTGTAAACATCTTTTATTGGGTAAAAAAAAAATTTTCAGAAGTTTATAAGTGGAATGAGAAGTTTTATAAGCCCCGAAAAACAATTTTATTCTTGCGGATGAGGATCTATTTTTCTCCAAGGAAATCTATCTCAATTGGTCCATCAAAATCTGAAGATTTTTTCCACTGAAGTGAATTATTTTCTCAGGAGAAAGTCAAGGTTTCGTCCAGATGACCATCTATTGAAACGGGCCGTACCCAAAAAAAAATGTTGGACCACCATATCAATATTTACTGAATTTTGGAAGTTCAATTCGAGTGCACCTTGATCTGTCTTAATGTTTAACTGAAAAAATTATATTTTATCGAGTGTTTAATAAACGGATATGCAAATCAGAAAAGCTAGCTGTAAACATCTTTTATTGGGTAAAAAAAAAATTTTCAGAAGTTTATAAGTGGAATGAGAAGTTTCATAAGCCCCGAAAAACAATTTTATTCTTGCGGATGAGGATCTATTTTTCTCCAAGGAAATCTATCTCAATTGGTCCATCAAAATCTGAAGATTTTTTCCACTGAAGTGAATTATTTTCTCAGGAGAAAGTCAAGGTTTCGTCCAGATGACCATCTATTGAAACGGGCCGTACCCAAAAAAAAATGTTGGACCACCATATCAATATTTACTGAATTTTGGAAGTTCAATTCGAGTGCACCTTGATCTGTCTTAATGTTTAACTGAAAAAATTATATTTCATCGAGTGTTTAATAAACGAATATGCAAATCAGAAAAGCTAGCTGTAAACATCTTTTATTGGGTAAAAAAAAAAATTTTCAGAAGTTTATAAGTGGAATGAGAAGTTTTATAAGCCCCGAAAAACAATTTTATTCTTGCGGATGAGGATCTATTTTTCTCCAAGGAAATCTATCTCAATTGGTCCATCAAAATTTCAAGATTTTTTTGAACGAAGTGAATTATTTTCTCAGGAGAAAGTCAAGGTTTCGTCCTGATGACCATCTATTGAAACGGGCCGTACCCAAAAAAAATGTTGGATCACCATATCAATATTTACTGAATTTTGGAAGTTCAATTCGAGTGCACCTTGATCTGTCTTAATGTTAACTGAAAAAATTATATTTCATCGAGTGTTAAATAAACGAATATGCAAATCAGAAAAGCTAGCTATAAACATCTTTTATTGGGTAAAAAAAAAATTTTCAGAAGTTTATAAGTGGAATGAGAAGTTTTATAAGCCCCGAAAAACAATTTTATTCTTGCGGATGAGGATTCATTTTTCTCCAAGGAAATCTATCTCAATTGGTCCATCAAAATCTGAAGATTTTTTCCACTGAAGTGAATTATTTTCTCAGGAGAAAGTCAAGGTTTCGTCCTGATGACCATCTATTGAAACGGGCCGTACCCAAAAAAAAAAGGTGGACCACCATATCAATATTTACTGAATTTTGGAAGTTCAATTCGAGAGCACCTTGATCTGTCTTAATGTTAACTGAAAAAATTATATTTCATCGAGTGTTTAATAAACTAATATGCAAATCAGAAAAGCTAGCTGTAAACATCTTTTATTGGATAAAAAAAAAAAATTTTCAGAAGTTTATAAGTGGAATGAGAAGTTTTATAAGCCCCGAAAAACAATTTTATTCTTGCGGATGAGGATTCATTTTTCTCCAAGGAAATCTATCTCAATTGGTCCATCAAAATCTGAAGATTTTTTCCACTGAAGTGAATTATTTTCTCAGGAGAAAGTCAAGGTTTCGTCCTGATGACCATCTATTGAAACGGGCCGTACCCAAAAAAAATGTTGGATCACCATATCAATATTTACTGAATTTTGGAAGTTCAATTCGAGTGCACCTTGATCTGTCTTAATGTTAACTGAAAAAATTATATTTCATCGAGTGTTAAATAAACGAATATGCAAATCAGAAAAGCTAGCTATAAACATCTTTTATTGGGTAAAAAAAAAATTTTCAGAAGTTTATAAGTGGAATGAGAAGTTTTATAAGCCCCGAAAAACAATTTTATTCTTGCGGATGAGGATTCATTTTTCTCCAAGGAAATCTATCTCAATTGGTCCATCAAAATCTGAAGATTTTTTCCACTGAAGTGAATTATTTTCTCAGGAGAAAGTCAAGGTTTCGTCCTGATGACCATCTATTGAAACGGGCCGTACCCAAAAAAAAAAGGTGGACCACCATATCAATATTTACTGAATTTTGGAAGTTCAATTCGAGAGCACCTTGATCTGTCTTAATGTTAACTGAAAAAATTATATTTCATCGAGTGTTTAATAAACTAATATGCAAATCAGAAAAGCTAGCTGTAAACATCTTTTATTGGATAAAAAAAAAAAATTTTCAGAAGTTTATAAGTGGAATGAGAAGTTTTATAAGCCCCGAAAAACAATTTTATTCTTGCGGATGAGGATTCATTTTTCTCCAAGGAAATCTATCTCAATTGGTCCATCAAAATCTGAAGATTTTTTCCACTGAAGTGAATTATTTTCTCAGGAGAAAGTCAAGGTTTCGTCCTGATGACCATCTATTGAATGAAAAGAAAAAATCCAGAAGTTTATAAGTGGAATGAGAAGTTGTATAAGCCCTGAAAAACAATAAAATTTTTGAAGACGAGGATCTGTTTTTGAAAAATAAAATCGAAGAATAGAAAGCAATTAATAATTAACAATAAAAATTACGAAAAGCACTGCCGTGAAGGCAGGAGCTTTTGATCGCTCGTACATGCACCTTGTAGGTAGATTCACATTATCCAGTTTTGGAAACCAATTGAGGAAATTTTTGACAGCTGTCAAACAAATTTTCAAACTAAGGCGATAATCCAGACTTCAAGTCAGTGCTTTAGGTGACCAATTTTTTTTTCGATAATTCGCTAAAATTTTCTACGGTATCTATGGTCTTGGTGATGCGATCTGGCAAAATTTTGCACGTAGTTTGAATACATTATTCCATTAAATTCGCGATCCAAACCCACCCTGAAAATTTCAAGTTCCTAGGCCTTTTCCTTCGGAAGTTATAATTTTCTATGGTTTCTATGGTTCTGCTCATGCGATCTGGACAAAATGTTGCTTCAATATGTCATTCTCGTTTGAAATACAAAATTTTATCTCGATCGAATCCGTAGTTTCGAAATTATCGAGAAAACAAAATTTCAAACGATCGTATTTACGGAACCCTTAGTATAATTCTGCTCATTGATGAACGTGAACGCCACATTTCAGATCCACACCTATCCTGGAAATTTCAAGTCCCTAGGCTTTTCCGTTCGAAAGTTATGATTTTCTATGGTTCTGTCATGCGATCTAGAGAACTGTAGCTTGAATATATCATTCTCCATTAGTATACAGAATTTCGTCACGTCCGAATCTGTAGTTTGGAAATTATCAAAAAAACTAAATTTCAAACAACCGTATTTAAAGAACCCCTAATATAATTTCGCTCATAGATAAAAGTGATCACGACAATCGAGATCCACACCTATCCTGAAAATTTCAAGTCCCTAGGCGTTTCCGTTCAAAAGTTACAATTTTCTATGGTTCTGGTGATGCGAGCTGAACAAAATTTTGCATGTAGCTTGAACACCTCATTTTCCATTAAAATGCAGAATTTCATCTCGATCGAATATGTAGTTTCAAAGTAATCAGGAAAACAAAATTTCGAGCGGCCATATTTACGGAACCCTTAGGCGGATTTTGCCCAATAACGAACTTAACCTCGGCATTCGAGATTCGAACCTACCCTGAAAATTTCAAGTTTTTAGGACATTCCGTTCGAGAGTTATCGTGTATACGGACGAACGGACAGACTCGAATTTTTCGACGGATTCGTCATCAGTGAGTCGAACAAAGTCGTTTGAGACCATTTTCGGCTCAAAACTCGAAAAATACAGACATCGTGACGAAATGATATAGCCCTCGTGTAAGTAGTACGAGCGCTCAGAAAATAAAAATGGAAAAAAAAAATTGGCTCGAATAAATTCACTACACCAATTTTAAAACCACATCGATCATTCATCAAGAAATCTAACTACAAAAAATAATTCATAAACTTAACCAACGATTCAGCACGAAACAACGTACCAAAGCCGGACCCCGTCCCATGTTGCCAAATTTCTTGGTTCATCAAAGACTGTGGTATAAACGGTGTGTTCAACTCCATCGATCTGTACTTACGTCTCCTGAGACGATCCTTGTTTGCAGTGCAACTAAGTATGCTCTTTCCATATACGATATCGAAGCCGCAGGCTCTTGCCCGATCTCGAGATGAAATCTCCAAATTGAACGCGGAGACCCAGATGGGAATCTTCTCGTTGACGAATATTGCAGAACCTCAATGTAAGATATCCTCCGGATGGTTTATCGATAAGATCCAATTTAACCGAGTTAGCCCAACACTCCAATTCGGAAACACCCTTGAGAGAACCCTTCAACTGAGGACAAACAGGACGGATACAAGGGGTGGATTATCTCCGCGACATTTATTCCGAGAGGAGGAGGGTAGGGAAATTAGTCCCTTGCATGTGTTAGCACATGGAGGAATACATAGATAAATTACAACGTATGTAACAAAGAAATAAACTTAGACCATCAAAACACAGACTTGTCGAAATTGTTCTCCGAAGTTGAGCCCACCTCTGATTTATCCAGGATTAATCTGGAAAATGACTCGCGGAAAAAGTTTTCCCAAGTCATAACGGAATACAAAATCTCCCTGCTTTTGTTTTCCACGGATCATTTTTCATCTTCCCAAACGGATCCATTTTCAGATTAGCCTTAATTAATCATTGCTATCTTGACTTCCAGCCCTCCCTGCTCGAAATAAAGGGTTGGTCCCTACGGAAATTTCCGAGAGTGTGTTGCTGCGTGAATGCATCTTCCGGACAAAGGGATGTTTCTTATGTTGGGAGACTTAGTATGTAATTCCACCCCGAGCCCCGAATTTTTTTGACTGATTTCCAGAAACACTCCAATTTATTCCGGAGCCCCCGAGTTCGTTCTTCTCGAGTGGCTGGGAGTAATAAATCGAACACTTGGAACGTTCTCCCCCAATTTAAATCCCTAATTTATAGCAGGTTCGAAATCCCGCTTGATTAACTCGGATCGCTTTCAGTATTTCTCCCACATCTATTAGGCTTGTCTTCTGCTCTCTCCCTTACTCCGGCATCAACAATCGAACTTAATTGAAATTACCGTTCGGGATAATTATCTGCTGTTGATCCTGGGAAATAAACATCAACACAAAATAAGCAATTCCAGAAAGAGGAGGAGGGGTGACGGGATTTAAAGGCTGTTCAACTCTTCTCCTCGGTTTATTTTCGTGTCCATCTAAGAACGTGCCGACAATTTTTTTTCAACGCAATTCTGGAGGAAAGAACGAATGGCTTCAGTCTCCACTTCAGGAAGCTTCTAGTTTAGGAGATATGATTTTTGAATGTTGTATTCACTAAAAGATCCTGTCTAATGTCAATTATTCAAAATAGAGAATGGTTCAGCACATTTAACAAATATAATCCTAAAGTTGAACATCCTGATTAAAAAATAGATGGTTTTCTCCATAAATTAATATTGAAAGATTCAAAAGAAGATAACGAAATTTCATGATATTATAACAGATCGATGGCAACAGGTCGACTGGTGAGAATTCTTTCATATGATGGTTGAATAAGTTAAATGCTGCACTAATAACTCCTTAACCTCAATTGGTGATGATATGATAATCCACTGATGTGAGGAACTTCTCAGGAATACAACTGTCATAAGACGGTGATGTCCAGGGGTTAAGTGAGGGCCGAACTGAACCGTCTCCTTTGAAACACGTTGGCGGAAAGCCAATGAGAACAGTTCCCTTGAAGTATGAAAAAAAGTCTGGTGAAAAGTAATTAGTGGGTCTGCGATAAATCTCTTCCTTCGAAGTAATCCCATCCAGTATTAGAATAACCTATGATGATGAGTTGAGAGTACGAACAATCTAAAATTCTCAACCAGGCTCTATTTTATGACACAGTTGATCAATGATAATTAAACATGATGAACAAAATGACGACACTGAAGCTGGCTGTGGATAACCCTAATATTAGCTGAAAGTCACGACGATTACATAGAGTATAGAGTTATTCGACAAGTATTATTCAAGGAGTATTGCATAAATCCAGATATGATTAGTAAAGGTGATGATTAAACAGTTATCATTCATACAAGAAGTTCTCTAGAGTTTACCGTTGTTTATAGCACTAATTTGTTTGAGGAGCAACTAGAGTTCACTACATATAGAAAAGCCATAGCTGGACAGTTACGAACATTAACTACGAAAAGCAGATGAATGTCCTGTCGATTGAATCAGATTACATGAAATGACGCATCAAACAAGTAATAGAAACAATAAAATAAGAGAGATAGGAATGATGAGAACTAAGCATGTAAACAGTTAATAAGACAGTAACAAATAAGAATGATAAAACTCACTTTCTAATAATGATATTATTATGTTGTCCGATTAAAACTGTCAATTTTGAATCAGTTCATTATTAAAAAGTGTGAGTACAAAAAAATCATTAAAAACAGAGGTGTTGTGAAACCAGAGTTTTATCAACTATGGGAACATTTTCGCGCATTGGAAATAAAATGGTTTCACCTTTGTTCGCTTCTGGAATTTCATGGCTTCTTTTCCAGAATTTTCACCATTGAAGGGAAGTCTGATTGACGACAATTCTCTGTTTCAACCTAAACTAAGTGGGTTCGGCTATGGGGAGTTTCAGATCGTTACCGAGGGCTGCTTATTCGAAAAAATAATATTTTGGGATACCTCTAGTATTCATATTCTCTAAGCAGAAACCTTCGAAACCTGAGATCTTAGTTTGAATAGTCGAATCCAAGTAAAATAACGCTTTCGAACACAAAGAAGTAAAACGCCTTCTCCCCTAAACTAACCGATCCTTTATCCCCGATTAAAAAGGTGTTGCCCAACTGTAACATCCAGCAACCCCTAATAAATTCGGGTCAAAGGAGGAGAAGGAACCCCGATGAGTTCCCGCCACCCCCCTCCTCCCTACTTTCCCCTTCGCCCTCCTTAATTCCACCGGGATTACGGGATATATCCTCCAAGTTCTGAGTAATTAACACCGGGTTGTCGTGTTTAGCGAATGCCGAGGAGGATTTGAAATCGGGTAATGAACTCTTTTGGGGACACCTAGTCCGCCGGACAAAAGCTTCAACTCTCCGAGATGTGTCCTGACAAAGAGGCGGAAGATGACACGCGTTCTTTCATCTGAGCTCCATGAGGAAGCTGGGAATCGCAAATTCACTCACGTACGAAGGAACAGATGTGTGTCGTTTGGTTCATCGATGATTAGGTTAGGTTAGGTTTTAGCATGATGTTAGCCTCCAGAAAAATTTGAAATTTTGTTAAATGTTGGGGATGACTCTTTTAGTTGAGATTCATTTTGGCAGAGATGATCCAATTCCCCCCCCCCCCCCTCCTCATCACAAATGGAATTGCAAAATTAGGAAAGAGAGGAATTAAAGGAAGATGAAGGAATAATTGGGAAAAAAGTTCGAATTAATTCCTGTATAATGCGGATCAGGAAGAATTTCTGGATTCCTTTGAGTGGAAACATGTTAATTAATTGAAATTTTATACAAATGTTCTTACTTTAATCAAGACGCCGGACGACAAATCCAATTCGACCCGGGAATTTTCATTAATGAACATGGGTCTTTCCGGGTTCCAGGGAAGATTAACTCTGTTCCAGTTCGGTTATCCATTGAGATGGAACTTTCATGACAATTTTCCGCCCCGACGCCGGGAATAGTAAATGGAGACGCGTCTTCGTATAACGTAGATTCCAAATTGGTAACACTAATCTATTCCCGATTTTGTAAGCAGAAAAGTTTCAAAGGAAAATTTATTTCAAAGGGATGAGTTCACGTAATACGAAGATTCAAAGTTTGCTTTGTATCATTATTTTTCGAGTAGTTCTTGTATTGAGTATAACATTTCTTGTGATGGGGTTTTCGTATATTTCCCAACAGATCAAGAAAGCAGTCGAAAAAACTAATAATTGAACGTTTTATTCTCAAAGGGGACTGTTCTCATTGGCTCTCCCCCACAGGGGAGAAGGGACTGTTTTCTGGAATATATCCCCAACGTTCTTCAAAGGAGAAGGTTCTCTTTGACCCTCTCCCAACCGCTGGAACCATGAATTCATCCAAAAAAGCCAGAGCTTTTTTTCCTGACGATTCAGAGAGAATTGGAGAATTGTTTATATTTTTTTTTCTCGAAATTGGTAGCAGATGCGGAAAAATTGCAGGATATCGAAAAATTTGCAGATGAAACAGGAATTCTTCTTCAAATTTTTCAAACTAACAGTGGCCCACGAAAAGAACCTTCAGGAGGGAAAAGTGGCACATTGCTTCAAAAAAATATGTCAAAAAAATAAAATGTCAAATTTCAGCTGAATATATCGAGAAATGCATAAAATTCAATTTAGGATTTTTTTCTATGAAGTTGATTTTAATTTTTGCCTCATTATTTTTCGAGTTTTTCTTGTATGTGTAACATAGGAGAGGTGACTGTTTTCTGAGATATATACCCAACGTTTTTCGAAAGAGACGGTTCTCTTTGGCCCTCGCCTCACCACTCGAATTTAGAGAGAATTGTTTATAATTTTTTCTGAAATTGGTAGCAGATGCGGAAAAATTGCAGGAGAGATGAGTAGCACATTGCTCCAAAAAAATTTCAAAAAAATAACATGTCAAATTCCGGCTGAATAAATCGATAAATGCATAAAATTCAATTTCGAGTTTTTCTTGTATTGAGTATAACATTTTTTGTGATGGGGTTTTCGAATATTCCCCAACAGATCAAGTCGAAAACTGATAATTGAACGTTTTATTCTTTAAGGGGACTGTTTTCATTGACTCTCACCCAACGTGGGAGAAGCTCCAAAAAAAAATGTTAAATTTCAGCTGAATATATCAATAAATGCATAAAATTCAATTTAGGATGTTTTTCAATGAAGTTGATCTTAATTTTTGCCTTCCTTGTTCCAGGAGTCCATACGAAGCAGGGTAGCGATGGATTTCACAGGGAAACAGGGTAGAATAGTGGAGGATCCGGTAGAAGCCAACGAAATCGCGTTAGCCGAAGGTTATATGTGGAAGAGGCGTCACAAAATACCGACGAGACGAACGGTAAATCCAAAATTGAACGAAAACCACGTAGATGTAGGTATTCACACCATGCAGCCTTGGTTCCATAGCAACCTGACGAGAGATCAGGCCTCGTCGCTAGTTACCAGATATGGAGAAGGAGATGGGTAAGTTCAAGAAGAAATATTGAATTTTTTTTATACCTTGGAAGTAAGTGGTAAAACAAGAAACTTCTCCATCGGCCAAAACGAAAAACTAAAAGATTTTTTTAACTCTCCTTCAAATTTGGATCATGAGTTCATATTGCCAATTTGTTTTGTTGAATCACTGGTTACCTAAGAAGTTGTATTCATCGTTGAGAAGGTCAAGATGGAAATGTAGTCATTTTATGATTCAGTGAATTTTATGATAGAAATAACTCAATTATGTCCATCGTAATTTTTTGGAAAAAAACGCAAACCTTTAAACTAAGGTCGTCCTCTTTTTTGTAGCAAGACTTCAACAGTCAATTATTCTTAACTCAACTCAGTTCGTATATAAAAGATTGATCTGATTATTCACATTTCACAGGATCTTTTAGTGCCCCATATTGGTAAAACTGCCCAACAGTCATCTGTCTGAAATACGGTTGAAATGTCAATTGTATTTGAATACAACATTCAAAAAATCATATCTCCTGATCTAGGGGTTTCCTAAAATAGAGACTGGTATCATTAGTTTCTTCTTTCAAAACTGCATCTGAGAAAAAATCTTCGTCATGATCTGAGGTGGGCTCTCAAATAAACACCAACCATAATTCGAACTAAATGACACCCAGAGATGCCAACGCAAGAATATCAAACCTGAAAATGTACCTCAAGGGTAATCTGCCGATAAAAATGATCCAACCATTCGACTACAAAACTTCGAATTCAGCTGGCCGACCCAGTGTTACATTCCATCATCCAAAAAATGTATCTGCACGTGCTGGGCTCATTAATAACGCTAGCATCGTCCTAGCAACATTGTGAGGATACTGCTACTAATTCGTTTCGAAAAAAAAACTGGTTGGCAATCAAGATCCTTCCCCAAGCCAAGTTCAAGTGGCAAACCGTGATGGTTTAATTCCGTGAAATTCACGTCGATTCCAAGGATCTGCCCACGAACGTTGTTAGCATCGAAATTATCGTGACGTGGTCCGGGTTAGGCTCCAGATGGAGAAAATCTGGAGAGTAATATTTATATCAAGGTGGCAACCACGAAATGGAGATCGTCGAAGTCTGCTTGTGGCACCTTGTGGTGCGAAGTTGACAGTACAATACCCATCATATCCCAAAGTTGTTCGATAGGATATAAATCAGGTGAACGGGGTGGCCATGAAGAAAAATTACACACTTGAGGCAAATAAATTACTGTTGAAGAGAGCTATTTGACCATTCGAAAATGTTTACCCAAACCATTCTCATACTAAAAATAAACCCAATGAGGTCATCACTGAAGGAAACCATCGAAATTTATGTTCCCTCCAATCCAAACCGACAATCACCGAACGTTATATCGCATTTTATGTAGGTATGGTAGGTTTTAATGTTCAATTGCAGGTCTAACAGTTATTCTTTCCGTGGGTTAAACGCATGGCAACAGTCATAATTATTATTCTACGATAGCCCCGTCGGGCGATATAACATAAAGAACGTGCCCTTGAATTAACCCAGAAACTCTTGACCTATCCCAACGCGAATGCATTAGTCTTTTCGCAACGAATTATATCCTACATCGGATTTCTTGCGGAGTAATGGTTGGACGAACAGGACCGGATTATCTTGACTTTCCAATGAACTGTTGTACTGTATTGGTACTTTTATGCGCTAAAACAATTACCGACATTACAGTTTTCTGCTGGAAACAGCAAAGAACTCTACCTTAAATGAGTTCTAATTAACATTAAAATATTACTCTAAATAATCTTTGGCCAAGATCGTGATCGCATAGGACGTTGTGTATGCAACCCAAATTACGCTTGATTCAATAGAAGAGATTGACAGGAAGGTAGTAAATTCAAAACACATATTTTCAGAACTCGAAAAAAAAAATCAGAAATTTATTTCAAAGTGCCAAAAAGAAGAGGGGAACAAAAAAACAACCAAAAACAAAAACTCCCTCCTTATCTCGTGCAAATACCGTTAATCCACAAGTTATGGATATCCATAGACGTCAACAGGTCGACATACGAGAATTCTCTCATAATATGTTTAAAGATGATTGAGTAAGTTGAATGCTGCACTAATAACTCCTTAACCTCAATGGGTGATGATGTGAGAATCAAATGATGTGGAGGAACTTCTCAGGATTACAACTATCGTTAGACGGTGATGTCCAGCGGTGAGAAAAGAACCGTCTCATTTGAAGCACGTTGGGTTAATTTTCAATGAGAACAGTCCCTTATCCCACGCTGGGGGAGAGCCAATGAGAACAGTCCCATCGAAGAATAAATAAAAAGTCTGATGATACCTAGCTGTGGAAAGTAATTTGGGGGCGAGAGATTAGTTAAAGTCTGCGATAGTTGTCTCCCTGCGAAGTTATCCCATCCAGAATTATTGATAACCTATAATGACGAGTTAAGAGTGCGAACAATCTAAAGTTCTCAACCAAGTGAGGCTATTCCATGACACAGTTGATCAATGATAATTAAAGATGATGAACAAAATGACGACACTGAAGCTGGCTGTGGATAACCCAAATATAAGCTGATAGCCACGACGATTACATAAAGTATAGAGTTATTCGACAAGTATTATTCAAGGAGTATTGCATAAACCCAGATATGATTAGTAAAGGTGATGATTAAACAGTTATCATTCATACAAGAAGTTCTCTAGAGTTCACCGTTGTTTATAGCACTAATTTGTTTGAGGAGCAACTAGAGTTCACTACATATAGAAAAACCATAGCTGGACAATTGGGAACATTAACTACGAAAAGCAAATGAATGTCCTGTCGATTGAATCAGATTACATGAAATAAAGCATTAAATAAGTAAGACATTAGAATCATCTTTGAGGTGAAGTCTGAATGAAACGATTTTATGTTTAAATAATATATATAAAATAATATATCAAAGGTAATTATAATGGCTGGCAGACAGAAAGATGTTAAATGTATTATAATTACCTTTGATACATAGTTCAGACGTTAAAAATCCTTGATAAAATAATATATATATATACATGAATTTTAGGACATTGGATTATATAACAAAGAGTGAACAAAGTTCTAGTTCTAGAAAAAAAACGGTTCACAATTGTAATTGTTATGTCTTCAATTGCTCCTCGAATGAAAATTAAAGGAGAGCTATACATTTCCATAAATTTCATAAGTAAGATGCCTCAGCAGTTTGCGTCACTAATGCCTTTGACATAGTGAAAAAAATGAACCGAAAAAAGCACAAATTATCGACTATTAAGTGTAGCTCTTAAATAATTGAACAATGTCGTCAAACTCAGATAGTGCCCCATTTTTCCTGTTGAATTATTATCAATTTCGGTATAATTAAAATTGAAAAAACCAATTTGTTCACCTAAAATTAATAAACTTGACACTACACTATCAATAATCCAATCATTCACCTGAAAGTCTTCACATAATACTCACAAAATGATCTCCCACGGTGCAAGGAGACGGGAATGCGACAGTGTCCTTGTTATATATATTTCCAACCGTTGGGCGAAGCCTTGATTAATTTTAGGTTGCGTCGTCCGATAGTTGTCTCCCTGGTCAATAATCCCATCAAGTATTGGATAAACCATATAAGCAGTAAATGATATTACCAGTAAATGTTATAGACAGTAAACGAAATAAACAATAAACGATATAAGCAGTGGATGATATAGATAGTAAACGATATAAGCAGACAATCATATAAACCATAAACGAGGAGTCATAACGGATAATAATGTATGTAGAGTAGCTTTTTAAAATGCTCAATATAAGGTGATGAAACATAATGCCGACAATGGTGCTTATGAATATCCTTGCTATTTGCTGAAAACTACAACGATTACATATAGTATCATTTGAAGAATATTGCAAAACCTTATAATTAAGGTGATTATTAAGCATTAGTTTATACATGACAGATTCTTGTGTTAAGCACTTATGAATTTAATACATATGGTCAGTTAGAATCATTAAATAATATGGAATAGACTTGATTATGAAGTATGAAAAATGGATACAAAACAATACACAAGGAGCAAACCAACATGGTAAAAATACGTTGAGTAGGAGCAAATAGCCTTTTGTGAATTGAGGATAAATGATATCAGATAAAACACATGTGGTTAATAATGTTCCCTGTTGGAGACAAGTGTAGCAAATTAGGAGAATATCTGAATGCTAAAGTTGTAATTATAAAATATTGTTACTCACATGAAAAAAACCAAAGTATCTCTTTCACCCTCGAAGGTTTCAGATAAAAAAAACTAACTCACAATCCTACCCTCGTTTTTCACGAAAAACCGAGCAGCCAGGAAAAAATCAACAACCGTCTACCACCAAAACTCCCAAGCAAAAGCCCTTGAATTTTCAGGTTAAAATCGTACATCGATTTGTATAAAAAGATTCTGTGGTTATTTTTCTCTCGGACGAACTCAGCAATCCGACTCCCTAATGTTCATGATAATGTGGATTTCTGTACGGATAATGAAAATGGCGGGCGCAGACGCCAGATCGGTTCAGTAGGAATAAATAGTTTATTTACATCCCACAAAATTTGGTGCTTGAGAATCTACTGCCCTATACAAACTGTCTCAAATTATTTATTGATAATAACGAGAGAATTTTCTTTGCAGGGTGTTCATTGTAAGGCCGAGCCGGACCAGCGAAGGAACCTACGTCCTAACCTACAAATGCCAAGGAAAACTAGCCCACCAACAAATAGTCCCAATGGTCGACAAGGAAAGGAACATAACAGTCTTCACCTTAGACAACGGCCAAACGAAGTTCTACGACATCCTACAGTTAGTCGAGTTCTACACGGTGAACCTCGGACCGTTGATGTGCCGATTAACGCACTATATCACCGAAAACGCCAACATACAAAACCCGAACGTCCCCTCCCCGTCGAACACCCCGAAATATGTGAATGTCGCTGTGAACACTGACATATCCATTCACAGCGCGGAGAACGCGAACCTCTTGGAGTCGCCCTCAGGATCGTCGAAAACTACCTCTTCGCACTCGCTCAGTTCGCGCTGAGCCTGGATTGAGTATTGTTTCTGTTCAGAATGGACTTTTTGGAGATTTAGCTTCGCAACTTCGTCAAAGCAATGAATTTATCGAGGAAACCTCATCATGCTGAAACATTGAACAAGGCTACAAGTTTGAAACGAAGAAACAAGTTGCAAAACTTGGATGAAGAAATGATAAGGCGTCAAAAAACCATTTCAAATATACCTTATAAATGGTTTTTCCTATCCTTGAACAGTATCAATAGAATTATTGAACCTCTCGAAAGAACTAAAACCATAGTAACTGTGAAACAGATCTAGTATGTTATGAAATTGAGACACGTATGTGTTTTTCGTTAGAAGCGCCATCTATGTGTCAGCCTTCCTATTCAATGATACTCTTTGATACGTTGGGAAAAACCACCACCATAACATATTCTTTTATATCTATATCATTTCCACAATTTAATTTATTTATATGTTGGTATATATACCCCCTACTTCTTCTCAATAACATGGAATAGTTTGAAAGATTGAATATTTCTTTAATATTTTGTGTTATTTAGAAAACAACTGAATAAAAAATGAGGACTTTAACCAGAAGTTGGATATTGTACGAAAAGCTGAACAAGAAATGATACATAAAATCATGGAAATATCTTCGAAATCCGTCAACAAACATGGTTCTCGAAAAATTAACTGAAAAACGATTAATACACGAATAATCAAAATGAAAACCAAGTTTTTTGACTGATCCACCGGGATAGAGAGACCAATAAAATCATCAATAATAACAAACATTAGGATAAAGAAAAAGATGCGTGACATAATTTTAAGATGCGTTAATTAGAGGAAGTCAGTATTAATCAACGTTAATTTTAACTGAAAAACAGGGTGTTGTAACTAGTTTATTTTTCTCAATTGATAGAGACAAGGCTGTGGTTGCTTTTTGTGTTAGGAGCGAATATGTATTTGTAATCATTTATATTTGTTGAATTTAGTGTATTGGATGTTTTAGGCTCGATGTTGAAATTGAAGAAAATTGACAATTTTGGTAACGTTTATTTTTGTTTCATTCGAAACTTTAAGTTTTAGGTGATAAGACACAACCAAAAACTCTTGTATAATCACAAAGCAATATGTAACTGTTCTAACTACTACATAGTTATCAATTACTCTTATATACTAAAGATAGATGTGATACTTTTTCAATCAAGACAAATTATATCTGTAAGTAAACTCTTCTCATTTTTTTCTGAATTTTGATTTGAGTATATATGAAGGTAAAAAAATTAAGAAATAATATGTATCATTTCACAAAAGCGCTGATAGTTGAGCAGAACTTATAAAATTATAAATGTGATATAAATATTAGTATATATAAGTAAAGTTAGGTTAGATATTTCTTTCACTCTTAATTTAATTCATTTCAAATCGTTCTCAGCCAAGTTTATTGCTTCAACTGATCCCAAAAAAGCCTGGATAAAGTACCTGAATCGTAACTATAACTTTTAAAATTTGTCTTTATGCGTGGAATATTTTGTTTCGATTAGGGTATTCGAGAAATTTAACATTTTGTTTCTCAACAAAGGTACCAAATCAGAATAGGCAATAAACAATCAATTATTGATTTATATAAGTGCTATGTGTTCGAATGGAGTATAAAATGGTTTATTCGAAGAGTAGACGCCTTCAACAATTAACGAAATCAATGAGAAGATAATTTTTAATACTTTTTGAGATCCACACAAGCTTTTGACATAATTTTTCATTTGCAATTTTTCTATTCATAGAAAAGGTAGCTCGTTTTGTGATTGATTAGTGTTTAATGTCCAATTGAAGAATTAACCTAAACTTAATTGTATTTCTTTTAACCTAAATGTCTCCATAAGCACATTTCATGAGTATTATGCTTGAAAATAACTCCTGAGTAAAAGGAGTCCATTTTTTAGATTAGTGTAATATCATGCATTATTTAATTTAGAGACCATTTTTATATTTTATAACAGTGTACTCATCGAATACTTTGCACAATCAATACCCAAGATCTTCTGTTTCTGAAATAAATATCCATAGAAAGTGCCTTTGTTTATTGACCTATACTTGCGCATTTCAAATTGTATTTGTGTACTTTTATGCGCTAAAGCTATTATAGACATTACAATTTTCTGCTGAAACAGCAACGTATAGTCCATTTAAGAATAATTGACATCGAAGCAGGCCATGAACGTCCAGTCGAGGCTTTATTTCTAGTTACAAAAAAGTTACTGTTTTCATCATAGAAATAAAACATAAATATAACCTAGAAAAGTGTTGAGTATACGAATTATCGAATAATTAAGCCGGAATATTTCGATTGCAGTTTCTAAATGGGAGTCCAGGTTTGAAAACGCAAAAATATCGTGGAATGCTTTCATATGAAATTATCTCATATAAAAGTCAACCATGGAAAATTGAAGATCAGTCAAATAAATATTTATCACTCAGGACCATGCAATATTTATTGGTATTGGAAATCTTGCAAAATTCTAACCATATAAGAGTACCATTTTATGTCAGGATTCAAGAAGGATAATTAATGGAATTCTAGCAGGTAGCTAGTGGTGCAACAGAAAAAAAAATTTGGGTACTTCGCAAGCACAGGGCCGAAGGAATGGATTGGAAAAAACGTTATAATGTATTAAGAAATAAGAGAGAAACAAAAATTAAGAATCTATGTAGTACATAAAGAATTTTGACATGAAATTTGTACCGAATTATCATTATATGAAGGAATTTGTGAATTATTTATTGCTTGGTGTTGAATACTTCAAGAAAGTCAATTTTTATTTTCATTCATTAAAACTGTCCATGAATTATTGAAAATATTATAATTGATGAGCAATTTTACAATTATTCAGTATACTTTTGAATTGGGAACAATATAGCATGTGTATTAGCAGAGGGAATGTGAACAGGGTACCATACAGTATAAGTATAATAAATAAACTTGAAATATCTATGAATGATACAAGAGCAAAGATAAAAATATTGAAAACTTTGTTTCTACGTAGTGTAGTGATTTGGATGTGTTTATTGAATATGCTGACATAATCCTATTGATGGGCATCCTTTTGCAGGGAAGGTTTCAATATTTCAATAACCCATTTATGAAATAATTCACCATTCATAGTAATCCTTATCATTAATACCACTGTCAAGAATCGGATCACATCCAGGTAAAAATCCATCAATTGTTCCAGCATTCAATATAGTGCACTTTCTGCCTTTACCCTTGAATATACTCGGCATACCTTTTGGATTATTTTCTAGTGTCCACTGACAAATTTGAAAACCTTTTTGAATATCCAAATTTCATCTAGATAAATGAATTTTACGTTTTGTTCCATGTATTCTCAGTATTTATCACAATATCGTACTATTTTTATTATATTTTTCTGTTTATCAGTAAGAATTTTCCTTCGATCAACTTTTTTGTATTTGTATCCAATTTTTTTTATGATATAATATATATATATATATATATAAACACAATGTTTCAGGGAATAGAGGCTCACTTTTGATAGGAAAAAAATACAATCTCTACTTGATTCGAAAGATTTTAAAAAACTACCCAGGGATCCAACACAAAGCATACAACAAAAATGCAATAAATTCGTATCAAAAATGCATGACAAGGAGTACATTACAGAACAACAAGCTAAAAAACTCAAAACATACAATTCCACATGTCCTAGAATATATGGAAACCCGAAAGTGCATAAGCCAGAAAACCCATTAAGACCAATAATATCCAGTGTGAATAGTCCCATGACAAATCTATCGGAATTTATGGCAAACATCTTAAAGTCAGCATACAATACAGAAAATGATTACTATATTAAAGATACATTCGATTTTGCAACACAAATAAATAATTTTCAACTACCCAATAATCATAAGATAGTATCATTTGATGTTGTAAATCTATTCGGAAACCTAGATAAAAACAACATCATTAGAATTTTGGAAAAAAAGTGGGAAACAATTCAACATCA
The DNA here is from genome assembly GCA_963966015.1 of Aphidecta obliterata. Taxonomy (NCBI): domain Eukaryota; kingdom Metazoa; phylum Arthropoda; class Insecta; order Coleoptera; family Coccinellidae; genus Aphidecta; species Aphidecta obliterata. The sequence goes on along the minus strand of OZ014430.1, from coordinate 34,525,820 downwards.
TACAAAGATGGATAAAGATCGGTTCTTAGAAATAATTCGATATATCCTGGAAAATAATTATTGCACTTTCCGAGGAAAATTTTATCAGCAGATTTTTGGCTGTGCTATGGGGTCTAAATTGAGCCCGATTTTGGCTTTATATGTTATGGATGATCTACAGGATGAGTGCACAAAAAAATTGAATTTCAAAGTTCCATTCTTGAAAAAATTCGTGGATGACATCATTGCAGCAATACCTGAAGATCTAATTGAACAAACCCTTGAATGCTTCAACGCCTACAACAAAAATTTACAGTTCACAATCGAGAAGGAAGACAATGATCAAGGAGTCCCATTCCTAGATACCAAGGTACACAGACATGAGAATATTGTAAAATTAAATTGGTACAGAAAAACCATCTCATCGAATAAATTCATAAATTACCTATCAAATCAGAATATAAATATCAAAATAAATTTCATAAAAGAGATGAAAGAGAGAATAAACAAAATATGTCATGAAAGCTACAGACAAGATGGACTAAATAGATTATTCGAGATTTTAAAACAAAATGGATATCCAACATCAATGATCAATAAATTGATTTATGCGTCAAATGAAACACCTAAATCAAACGAACAAAATCAAGTAAGAAATGAACCAACAGACAAACGTTATGCCGCCTTTCCAGATATCAAGGGGCTGACATCAAAGATCAAATCCATTTTTAGAGATGAGGAAGTGTTAATAACAACTTATAACCAAAAAACTGTTAAATCATTATACAGCGTACTCAAGGACCCTATACAGAAGACATTGAAAAGTAATGTTGTGTATCAACCATGTTGTCAAGATTGTCACGGTATTTATGTTGGCCAAACTTCCCAATGTAGAGGTGTGTAACACTGCGCTACGCCGCGCAATTGCGCCAACTCAGACCACTGAGTGGCACTGAGTCAATTGTGTCAACTCATTTCTCGGAAATGTATCAACTCATGGCGCAAAGGCGGCATAGGCGCATTTGCCCGATTTGCCGCAGTTGGCGCTTGGCGCAGTTCTCTTTGTTGTATCTTACTATAATGAATTTAACTCATTTCTCGGAAATGTATCAACACATAGCGCAGAATGTAGATCTCTTTGCTATACATATCATATGATTTTAAAGATTCCTATTCTTTCTATGAATGTGCATTCACCAACTGGGCAACTTCGACTTTGGTAAAATGTAAATGAAGCTTTCTTCGTTTCGTTGTCTGAATTGAGTTGAATTTACAGGCAGATATGATAAGTTTGAGTAATAATAATTATGCCTAAACAAATTTGCGAATAGTATAGTTGACCCCCCCTCTCTTAAATAACTATTCCCACCAATTCACCAAACCAAACCTTTCTCAAAATTCAAAGATTCATAATTTTTATTAGTCTATATCAAAATTGAATATTTTCACAATACACATTGCGTCCTTTCCTTTGATTCGACCTCTCGTGATGCGCCACTTCGCCAGTACAGTACGCTCTTAGCATTCAAATCCTGCTTGCGCCGTGGTGTGGTATAGAATCAATAGATACATTAGATACCATATCCTTTTGAAGCAAGGTAGGTGCTATCTGAAACTGTTTGCGCTTTGCGCTATATGGCGCAATTGAGTCAACTCAATGTGTTGACACAAAGAGCTGCGCTTGAGTTACTGTGTTAGCGCAGAAGATTTCACTGAGTTACACACCTCTATCCCAATGGGTGAAAAACAGAATAAGTCTACACAGATCAGACATTAGAAACTATAAAGATAGATGTGCATTGGCGACACATGCGCATAACCTGGACCATCAAATTGACTTTGAAAACGTAGAAATTTTAAAAACTGAAAGCAATTACCACAAGAGACTTATCCACGAGATGATCCAAATAAATAAAAGAGAAAACTCAATAAATAAAAAATCTGACACCAATAAGTTAAGTAATATATACAGCTATCTGTTAGAAAAAGAAACTGAATTCTATGACGGCCCACTCGATGAGTGATTGGACAGAAGGATGGATGACATTACTAAATGTCATGCTAAATTGTATTTTAAAAGGAAAAAATTTTCCATATAATATTACACCAGATTCAATTGTCATTATATAACCTCAATTTCGGTAATTTTACGAGATGATTTTAAATTACGTAAATGTGTTAATGTCCTGTATCTGTTTATTTTAGACACCCTGAAGAAGCAATAAAGTATTGCGAAAGCTTGGTTTAGAAAAAAGAGTACCACTTTTTTTTTCCTATCAGAAGTGAGCCTCTATTCCCTGAAACATTGTGTTTATAGTTCAAAAGGCTCTTATCTCAGACTATATATATATATATAATGTTGACATCGATCAATTGAAATCTAGGTGCTCTTTGGCCAGTTCGAAAAGGATATCTAAACTGATATATTCATTGTTTTTAATTCTAGCAAAAACAAAGTCATTCAATGTCTCTTTGAAGGAATAATCATATCGCACAGGTTTTCTTCCACTGCTAATTCCAGGCTATAATAACATGCTAATATTCTACGGACAGGGCTTGGTGAAATCTGAAAATTTAAGAGACATTGATCAATCAGAATACACTTTGAGTCGGTGAATAACAGTTTACCTGAAACACTAGCGGAAATATATGCCAAATCTTTGAAAAACTCGAAGTAACACCGACAAACTGCCTGGCGTTCTCTTGTTAGGCGCGATGTATCCTGGTCAATTCCAGCCATTTTAATAGCATAAGACAAAAAATATTCAAACTCAGAGCAAATTTTTATAATTACATATTCACCAATATCTTCGATAAAATCATCAAAGCAAGATTTCTATTGGTAATGTTAGTGTTATTCCTATACCAACCTGAATTCAGCAACCCAAAAAATTACTGAATAGTCTATTACCAACTTAAATTCGATTTTTCACAGCCAACCGAGATGTCAATAATTCTTAAACGGAGTATAGGTTACTGTAAACTAGCGTTGGGCAGATGTCAGTTTTGCACGAAGGTTAAAATTAATAATAATGATTCTTTATCTTCCACTATATTTTCGACAGATACAAACACAATGATTCGTAAAGAGGAAAAATAAAAAATTGTTCAAAAGATACATAAATTAAATGAATACTTATTGTATTGAAAACTAGTGAGCAATCTTATATAACAAAAACATTATATAAGTAACAAGAACCGTTGAAACTGAATACAGGATAGAAATGAGAATTACGACACGATTTCATATCGACATCTCCCACAAAAAACAACTGAACCTCGTATAATGCTTCAATAATTTCTCAATACACACCAATAGACTTTTCATGTGCAATTCCAACAATAATTGCATTAAATAATGTCAACAATAATCAATAGAAATGTAAAAACAATATATTATTGCTTAACCTAACAAACAGACAAAATCTTTTTGGGAATCTAAACTGACTAGTCAACTATCGATACAGAGTCTACCACATGTGAGTTTCTCGTATCTCGCTAATTATATGGGCAGCCCTTTGCAAAGCCTGAAAATAAATTGAATTATTTTGAGGGATAATATAATTATGCTGAAATACCTTCAACATATCCGCCGCTTCTTTTCTTCTCTGCGCAATGTGCTCCGATTCATCCAGAAGCTGGTCTGCATTGTCCGCCTTGTAAAGATGGGTGACTAGTTCAGACTGCAAGTTGTCTTTCACAAAGTTCACCAAAAAATGCATCACAGCTTTGGGAACAGTGTCCTGGATAGATTTTCGAACGATGTAGAAGTAGGTCTTGATCAATCTTTCTGAAATGAATGATTTTCGACAACTGTTTAAGCTAAATCACAACCACTAACCTATAATTTCGCAGTCGTGTTCTTCGTTCTCAGATAATTTCCTGTAGCCGCTGCTGTTGATAGGAACCGAAGGAAGGAGATTCACCGGTTTGACCGGGCTCAGTACAGACCTTTCGGCCTCGTTTCTCATGGCATCGATATTGTTGGGAAAATGTTCTATCTCGTTTTCTCGATCGCCATTTTGTTGAGTCAAACTGGAAACCCAATTTGTAGCTTCATCGTTGAGGTGGGGATTACTGGACGACCTGGACTGAAAAAGAACGAGCACGTTTGAAAAATCACCAGATTTTGTCAATCAATGTGAGAGTTTCAAAAAATATTCAAGAATTGAATAACATCTTCTAGCTAATGAGAATGATTCCCAAAATTCTCTGCAAATTTTATCACACTATGGAATGAACTATTTCGAACATTTCAATTGAGATGATGAAATTAGATCACTGAAGGAATACCCCTTTATTTTTCATATTAACAAATATTCTTTAACGAAAATTCAGAAAAATTTTTGTTATTTATTATCAATAATCCAACAATTTATGAATGTTGTTCACTTAATTTTAATGATGATGAAAAATTAGTAATGAAGCGAATCACACAATAAAAAGAATACCTGAACAGCATTCATGAAGTCATTATAACTACCAACTGGCATCATTTTGTACAAATAATCGAAAAAATCAGATTGCCCTGGATTGGGATGAGAAGCCTTCTAAAGAAAAATAGATATCACATAAAAACATATTCTTCTATAAAATTTCAAACGAAGATTTGTTATTTCCATGTCACTACTTTCGATTATAACCATTTCAAATTGTGTCATTCCTATTGAAAAACCGGTAATTTATTACGAAGTTGAAGATGTTTAAGAGAACAAAGATTTATTTAGTTAATTTTTAACATCCTGAGTGAAGCGACAGAATTTACTGTAACATCAAACATTGCACACTCTGATTTTAATGTTGGAGTTTTTCTGCAATGAAAATTTGATTCTTCAATTTTTAGAATTCATGACGGCAAGGATAACAAACCAAAAGTGAAACATTTCATCAAAGTTAGAAAATTTTTGGACAAGTACAAAACTCACCAATGGTTTTGGTTCAGGCAAATGTTGTTGTTGTTGATGTTTGCCGAACACACTTTTAGGTCTTGTCGGTTTCGGTGCATTCTCGTTCGATTTGATCATAGAAGGCACCATCGAGATCTCTTTGGAAAAATCGGGGTGCTTCGTATTAATATACGCTAATTCTATGGAAACGAGATTTTCCACCATCGAATTGGTGGGCGGAAGTCTTCTTCTCAGGAGTTGAGTCACTACATCCACTATTTTCTCGTAGAGTTTTGGGAAACGTAACATTTCTTGTTGGACTTCGCTGCCACAATGCTGTAAAGTTTATTTTAATTCCTCAAAATTCCTACCTTGGGGTCTTTTAACATACCTGTATGATTCTTTGCATTTCTTCATGTATCAACTCAACGCATCTCAAAGAAGGCTCTCCCAAACGACGAATTTGTCTTTTTACCAATAACTCGAATGATACTTCCGGCACAAAGAGTGCCGGTCTTGGTCCATTTGCATTCCTGAAAAATGATGGTCAATAACACTCTAAGAATTCAAAAAGATAATTTTTTGTGTTGAAATCGTCGAAAACAAATTAATCCAAACCTTATAGCGGTTAAAATATCCATTTTAGTCAACCCCGCTAGAGGATGGATGGAATCTAAGGTTCTTCCGAAAGTTTCGTGGAAAATGTAGCATATTCTAGCACCTCCACACAGCTCGGTGGTCTCGATATTCCTTGCGGTACCCTCGATAGTCGAACAGTAGGCGGAAGCGAACTTTGTGATTATTTGTAGCAACGTTTTACTCTTATCGGAGATGTCTTCACCGTAAGAATTGAGTAGCGATTGGAACTGGGCCATTCTTAGGTTAACTCTAGTCTGGAAAAATTAACTTGAGTATAAAGAAATTTTCGATCGAAAGTAGTTACTTTTAAGTCAGGTAGACAATCCCTAATATGGTGCATTAGTAGCCTATTCAAAGTCTTGGCCAAATATGGCGTTCCATTAATAGTAGCTAAAGTAGGATACTTGGTTTGTAAAAACGTCGCCTCATCCTTAAGCGAATCTTTTATCGACTTATTGTTCATAATATCCTGCTGAGATCGGTTAACGACACCTATTATGCCTAATTTCACTGGGATCACTCTTCCGCACAAAATTTCTTGGGCGTCAGTTCCTGAAATGTGTTTGTGCTGGATTTAAACTTCCGGAATCTAAGTAAATTCACCAAAAATTCATAAAATTATTTGTCTACCTGCATCCATCAAGTCAAGTTTGGTTACAACAGCCAACGTTCTCCTACCATCGGGATCTACTTGTTTAGCAATGGACAAACTTTCCGACGTAGCCATGTCGGTATTTGCAGTTATAACGGCTAAAATTATTGAATTTGGATTTGCTATATACTTCAGAAGAAGTTCCCTGATTTGAAGTTCAATATCAACGGGTTGATCCCCTACAGGAACCTAAAAATATAATTTTCACAGTGAGGAAATAATCAGCATATGATGAGTGATATCTATACCTTCGTAATACCAGGTAAATCAACGAGTGTTAAATTAACTACTTTCATAGAAAATATCTTCAAATTTATAGGTTCTGGGCAAATTCCTTTATTATCTCCTGCCATTCTATTGGTTTCATTTTCTATTTCTGTTCTAATTCCATCGAAATTTTTGTAGATTTTGTTTTTATCGTGAAGGAAAACTCCCCAGTCTTCAAGTTCCATGGTTCCTAAAAACATTCAAAACGTATTAATCTATTCACACACCTCTTCAACTAACTTACCATCAGCAGCTTTCCTGTGCTCTCTATCCTCTTTCGGACAATAAACCAACTGCAGAATGAGAGGTCTTCTAGTTACAATACCTGTGCCTCTCGGAAGGAAGGATTTCCCAACTAGACTCTCGATGACTGAGCTCTTTCCAGAACTCTTTAAGAAAACAAAATAAGAACTTGTATAATCGATCTTCAATTCAATTTACCTGAGAACCTAACACGACAATTTGCGGCAAATGAACTGCATCCGATCCGACTGTATTAAAAACATCTTGAAGTTTATTAATCACAGGTATTAGGGCCTCCATTGTGCTGTAATACTATTTGGATATAAACCGATATCACAAAACGAAATGAATAGTTCGGAGTAATAATAATTTAATATCCTTCAACCTGAGTTTGAATCATACAGGATTATCATAACCGCTAGCATCTGAAAATCTTTGATCTCGTTTCCGTTTTTCTTATTGGAATAATTTGAAGAAGTCTTGACACCTCGACAGAATTCAACTATGACAACAGAATTTTGATACCAATTGACAACTGAATGCCAGAAATGTTTGTGTTTGTCCCACGAAACACTACTCGGGTTAACCTGATTTAAATCCTAGCTTTCGGAAATTGATCTGACAGTGACATCTGTCAAAGTAGTTCGAAAAAATGATAGTTGTATTCCCGATTCCTGCGAAAATTTCCTACTTTTCCGTCAATTCTGTTGAATCAAGTGTAATTTGGATTGCTTACACAACATAGAGTCCTTCAACCACTATACGATCACGATCTTGGCCAAAGATTATCTAGAGTAATATTTTCACGTCAACTAGAACTCATTCAAGGTAGAGTTCTAGTTCTTTGCTGTTTTGAGCAGAAAACTGTAAATCGGTAATAGTTTTAGCCATAGACTAATAATAAAGTATTATTAGTCAATGGTTTTAGCGCATAAAAGTACAATACTGAGATCCAGATTTTTCATAACAACACGGATTTTTAATGAGTATTAATTAATTCTCATCCAATTTCTTCAAATTTATCACGGAATGATCGAGTTTCGTGAAATTTCGACGATGTGTCGAAAGACGAATAATTCAATTCCGGGAAAAATGTCACGAAATATCTATGATTGACGTAATTTATTTCGGATTATCTCGAGGTGTCAAAATTGGCCTTTTTCAAATCGAGTTCTTGCGAAAATTTTGGGAAAATAGAAAACGCCACATAGCTTTTTCGCACGTTTGTAATTCGAAATAAGGGGCGTTTCGGGTATCGTCGGAGAGACCGTTTTTTCTAGTCGAAAACACTGGGGCGCTTCGCGCCCCCTTCACCTTTTTTAGTTCGCGATTTTCAAAGAAATAAAAAAACAAACATTATTTATCGGGTGTAGAAAAGAAAGCGTATGCAACTGTCATGTAAAGGATATTAATACACTCGCATAAACCATAAGAAACTCTCCTTCGGCTCGTTTCTCGGTTAATGCTCGTGTATTAACATCCATCGACCATCATTACATGATTATTGCATAATATACTATTTCGAGGAAATTATTTCAACATATTTTCTCTCACCAACTACTCTGATGAAGAACCTGAAGTAAGTAAAAAGTAGGAACATTTGAGGTAAAAATGAACACTCTTAATGCTCAAAAGCGTAATCTTTCAGAAAAAGTTCAATCTCATCTATTTCTTATCGAACTTTGAATAAAATAAAAGACGGTTTACAAGAGTTCCAATCTCATAATTTAATATCATATACAACAAAAGAAAAGAAAACTTCTTCCTTACTCTCTTTCAAGTCTGAACAAAATGAACAACATTGAAGGAAAAAAAAATCATAAATAAAATATCTGCTTGTCTCACTCAATATGGAGAAATAAAGTGAGTATTTTTATCACAAAATTAATTGCCAGTTTTTTTCTTAGAATATCGAAGAACTCAAACCGTTGCCGGTGAAATATTTCGATTGCTTTCCACAACAGTTTCATCGAATTCGTTGCCAATCGCACATTCATCATCGTCGGTAACCATATCTTCATCGGAAGGTTCTCCCGAAACTGTTGGGTCGCCTTTGGAGAAAAGATCCTCAATCGCATTGATCTGAGAAGTATGGTGGATAAGTACATCACCTTTACCGTTATTCATGCCGTTCACTAATTCAGTGGTTACTTGAGGGATCCTGAAAAGAATAATGAAATTGTCGGATTTGATCATTTCAGAAAATGTTTGAGCTTACTGATTGAGTAGGTCGAAATCTCCCACTTTGTGATTTTCTCCCGCCAAGTCGTTATCGGTATCGACACACACACCATAATTTTTGCAGTTTCTAAAGGTGCACTTATGTACATTGATCAACGAATTATCGTATATTTTCAATCCGTAATGGACATTGTGAATTTCTGTGTTTTGCATTGTTACTTTCGAGCCAGAGTTTCCGACTAGGGCTATATAAAAGCCGTAAATTTCACAATTTATCAGTTCTAGCTCTGCTCCGGCAAGAACAATGATTCCTTGATGGATAGTTGACACACCATCGCCAATAATTTTGCAGTTGGAAAATGTCACCTTTGGAGAAACAAAACTCAGTAGTGAATAAACAAGAAAAACTCCAATAATAATAAAAATTTACAGGCAATGGAGCAGATAATGGGTCATTCTGTGACAAAAATCGTAGAAGAAAACCGAAATTTCTTCTATGATTTTTGTCACGAAAAAATCTCTATTGCCTGTTCTATGTCTGGATTTCAACATTTAAAATTTACTCAAACATAAACCGTCACTTTTACATGCATGTTAATCTATGATTCATTGGTCTGTGGTGCTAGTCGACTATGATCTATGTTCTACTTTCTTCACATTTACTAAACAAAAAGAAAAAAAACAAGCATATGTAAAATATATCTAAAAACATTGAAACAGAAAAATTTTGAATGGGATAATAAATAATCTCTCTACTTTGTACCCTTACCTTCCCTTTACGAATAACAGCAGCACATTGTGACGCACTAGCATCAAGAGTGACATTTTCTACCAAACAATGCTCTACTTGGAAGTCCAACATGATATCATCTAACATGGAATCAAGTACAATATTATCTCTATTACCAACACCTTTCAGGGTTACACCATTTTCTAACGTGGTAATAACGTTAACTTCGTATTTTCCTTCGGCCAAAATGAAAGAATCGTTAGGACCTCCGTATTCTAAAGTTTGGGATAAATTTGGTTGAAGAATAACTTTCTCATTCGGATATAACAATTTTACTTGTTCCAAAAATCTCAGGTAACTATCAACTTGGCCGTTTTCTTGAATAAGCCATATTCTAGGCTCTACAAAAATCAAGTATTAAGTACATAATAATACATATTTCAACAAAAATTACTGACCTTTTACATCATCAGCATTTGTCACTCGCAATTGAGGTTGCCTTCTCAGAAAAGCCTTTCTGAGTAGAGGATTTTCAAGAATTTCTATTTCACACTTGATTTCAATCAGTCTCAAATGAACATCAGTGAGTTCTTCTATATATTTTTCATTAGAATCTTCGTCGATAACATTTCCTTTCAATTGCAACTCAATTTGTTCTTTCTTATTCTGTATTCTGCGAGCTTCGGTAAGCAGGGAATTTAAACGTAAGGATGTTGCTTTCGGAATCATTCCATTCTTCATATCGTAGTACAACCGCAGTCTTGATTCTAAATGTTTAGATTTCCAGTCGGTAGTATCGTCATCGAAATCCCATGGCATGAATAAATGAATATAGAAGAATCGTAACATATCGATTACGTTGGCAGTTGAGGACAAATTTAAGGCCACAGTTTTATCTTGGGCTTTAGTAGGCCATAACTGTATCAGAGGAACATGATGCTTTTCTGGAATAACATAACTTTCATCTTGAACTGCAATAACTCTAACGAAGGCTTGTAAACTAGAGAAATCTACATCCAGAACAAATACCAATACAATTGTTGGAAAAGGTATTTTTAAAACATCGCAAGTTGTTCTCGATATTTTCCAAACTGCTTGCCATCCATTTGGGTCCATAGTGAGTTCCAAGTAAAAGCCCCATTCCTTCGTCAATCCCGAGGCTGGCAGTACTTCGAAACCATCAAAAACATCTGTATATTCTCTTAATCGCTGCTGTAAGCTTTTATCGAAATTAAATACTTGGTCCATTTCGATCTGATGAGAGAGCAACTGAAATTCGACGTTAGTTCAAATTCAAAAACGTTCGTTGACCTAATTCAATTTTTCCAAGGTAAATTATTTGAAAATGACATCAACCATAAACCATTCTTCTTCTAGCGATCCTGTATTTCGTTACTGTTGCTGCTTAATGTTATCTATTCGAATTCTACACGTACTCGCATTTTATTGTATCGGTTATTCTAGAATTAAAGTAAAGTTCAATTAATTTCACTAAAGAAATTGACTTTTAGCTTATTTTATCCGCGCTTCCAAAAGTTTCTACGCCCCCTGCCGGCTAAACCCCGAACCTATAAAACGAGTATTGTTTTCATATTTTACGTGTTTTCAAGCCAGACATTTTTATTTTATATCCAGAAACCAGGTAATGTATATTTAGAAATTTTCTTCGTTTTCTGAGCAGAGTAATTAGTATTGAGAGGAAATAGTCGGTAAGGTATTTATATCAGTGTTACTCAGTTGAAATGCGTTTACGAAGTTATTGAATTTTAGGTTACAAGTTTGAGTCCAATTTTTTGGGGCAGGTTTGACTGGTGATTTGGAAAGGTAATTCAATAATTATCAACAAGAGTGTTATGAAATTGATCTTCGTATTTCAAATGACTGTGACTTAATCTTTCTGTAAGAAAGAAATTAGAATCATCTTTGTGGTGAAGTCTGAATGAAACGATACCATGTTCAAATAATATATGATATATGTCTATGAATTTTAGGACATTGGATCATATTACAATGAGTGAACAAAGTTCTAGTACTAGAAAAAAAAACAGTTTACAATTGTAATTGTTGTCTTCAATTGCCCCTCGAAGAAAAATCAAAACAGGGCTGTCGGCTGTTCCATAAATATCCATATCCATTAATTTCTTAAGGTGCCATAGCAGTTTGTCACTAATGCCTTCAGCATAGTGGAAAAAATGGACCAAAGAAAAGCACAAATGATTGACTATTAGGTGTAGCTTCCAAATAATCGTCAAACTCAAATAGTGCTCCATTTGTCCTGTCGAATTATTATCAATTTCGATATAAGTAATTAAAATTGAAAAAACCCATTTGTTCACCTTAAATCAATAAACTTGACACAGCACTATCAATAATCTAATCATTCACTGAAAACTCTTCACATAAAACTCACAAAATCGAAGGAAAAACAACTAAAATAATCCGTTTCACCACAATAAATACCGTAAAGGTACTCGTTTTCCTCCATGTTTGTTTACATTTCGCAGCGCCCTCATCGGTCGTTGGAATTGCGAATGAACTCTATCCTCTATGATTGAGTGACATTCTGATTCTGCATATTTTCCGTTGGAAGTGTCTGTTTTGAGTTTGAATTATTTCAATTCCAATTTTATTTTATTTTTCGAGAAATGGCTGGATTTGCTGAAATCCATAAAAATTCTTTAAGTACTACTTTTAATTCAGATCATTCCATATTTAATGAAGATACACTTCGAACTGATGAGGAACATATTCTGAATATTGAATACAGAAAGTATGTTGAAAATAAGATAGTATATGAATGCTTATTAGATTGTGTGGAAGATTTAGATATTGAAGTGGGAAATAAACTCGAAGATATTATATATGATATCAAACTGAAACAATATTTGAAGCTGGAAAATCAAAGTTTGTTGGGATTAAGGTTGAAGAATAGAGAGTTGTCATATCAAGAAGGAGACCAACTGAAGTCGGTTTTGCAGAAAAAATTGTTGGAGAAAAAAAATAAGGTATTTGGAGAATTCAAGAAAATCACTTCCAAAGACTTGGATCAAGTTCTCAAAGAACCAAAGCCATCATCGAAGTCATTATGTGATTCATCTTTGTCTTCGAAAGACCAAGCAGTTATTGAATATAAACAAAAATTAGTTAAAGAACAAGACTTATTCATGAAGAACGTTATAACAAGGAATAAATTATTGGAGGAAATGCTCAATCTTCGCTTGAAGAAAGTCCCGGAAATGTGTAGCCAAACCAATCGCTATTGTAAAGCCATAATAGAAAGTAATTCTTTAAAAGCAAAAATCGCCGAATACAAAATGAAGTTGGATATTTTCATGGAAGTTCCAAAAGCAATCGAAGCTTATCAAGAGTTACTCAGGGATATCAAGCAGCAGCAAGAAGAAAGCGAGTTGAATATCGAAAGGATGAAAGAATTGAAAATGAAATATGAGAATGTAAGTGGAAGGGAATACGATGAAATATTGAAATCTTACTTGTTGTACAAGCATTCTATCGATGAATTGAATAAAAAGTTTGCCTTAGTTAAGTGATTGAAGCTGAACGTAGTTTTTGGACTGATTTTATTGGTACGAAAAATTCCTTGAAATTGTATCTATTTGTGCATATATGAATTTGATGAGATTTGAGCCTTGTTGTTTATGATCCAAGTTAGATTTGAATAAACAGAAACTTTGAGTATTTCTTGAGCGCTTGTACTACTTACACGAGGGCTATATCATTTCGTCACGATGTCTGTATTTTTCGAATTTTGAGCCGAAAATTGTCTCAATCGATAGAGTTCAACTCGCTGATGACGAATCCGTTGAAAAATTCGAGTCTGTCCGTCCGGCCGTCCGTAAGCACGATAACTCTCGAACGGAACAACCTAGAAACTTGAAAAATTCAGTTCCCGAATGCCTGGGTTAAGTTCGTTAATGGGCTGAATTCCACCAGGGGTTCCGTAAATTTTGTTCTTTTGATTTCTCCGAAACAACAGATTCGATCGGGATGAAATTTTGCACTCAAATGGAGAATGAGGTGTTCAAGCTACATGCAAACATTTTTCCAGATCGCATGACCAGAACCATAGAATATCATAACTTACGAACGGAAAGGCCTAGGGCCACTAGGTGTGGATTTCGAATATCGCGGTTACTTTTATCAATGAGCAGAATTAGACTAGGGGTTTCGTAAATATGGTCGTTTGAAATTTAGTTTTCTTGATCATTTCAAAACTACGGATTCGATCGTGACGAAATTTTGTATTTTAATGCAGAATGATATATTTAAGCTACGTTTAGTCCAGATCGCATAACCAGAACCACAGAAAGTTATAACTTCCCAACGGAAAGGCCTAGGGAAATTTTCAGGATAGGTTGGATCGCTAATGTCGCGGTCACATCAATCAATGAGCAAAATCAAGGGGTTCCTTAAATATGGCCGTTAAAAATATACTGAATGGATTGGAATGAAATTTTGCACATAGATGAAGAATTATGTACTCAAACTACGTGCGAAAAATGTTGTCCAGATCGCATTACCAAAACCAAAGTTATCGTAGAAAATTCTAGCGAATAATCGAAAAAAAAAATTGGTATCCTAAAGCACTGACGTGAAGTGAAGACGATTGGTTTCTAAAACATGAAAATGCGAATCTACCTTAAAGGTGGACGAACGGGTGCTCAAAAGCTCCTGACTTCACAACAGTGCTTTTTATAATTTTTCAGACTCAAAGTTCATATCAACCACTTCTTTCATGTGGAAAACCAGCGCTACAACCCTGCAAATGGCCAACTGATTTTTATGGTTTTTTCCGGCTTTTCTACGGAAATAAGGACCCGATTGAGTTGCACCAGCACTCATTTTCTTCGTCTTTTTATTCTCTACAATTCTGTTGTTGAAAGTGTCAGCATCGCTCCATCGGTTCAGATTTTACAAGCAAAAAACTAAAGAAACACAGTTTTTTAGTGTTTTCTTGAAATTACAAGAAAAGTAATCATATCACTAAACATCCACGAACCCCCAAACTTGCGGTTTTCTTCTAAGATTTTTGTCACAGAATGACCCTTTATCTGCTCTATTGCCTGGTCTATTACAGGAAGAGGAAATAAACAGAAAAAAATTTCTAAATATATTTATTCATCACATTTCTCATCAATTTCAAAGTGGAATATTCCCATGTTTCTTCGCTGGATTCTTCAAATTTTTCGTTTCCAACAAGTTCAAGTCTCGACATAACCTCCATCTGGTCGTGCTTGGCTCTATTATGTCGTCTATGAAACCTACAAAACGACCTCTTCAGCGTATTGTGAACCTTAGTATTCACTAATTAACTTAGCCTACAATTTCCACTACTTAAGAGTTTAACAAAACCACTACACGTGTTTCGCCGTACCATGGCTTCATCAGGTGACGAGATAACCTGTAAACTATTAATTCTGAACCTATTGGAGATAGCTCACCTCTATGTGCTGCTGGGAAAGGATTCCCGAATTTCTCAATATATTCAGCCTCGTATTTCTGCTTATCCGACTTTCCCCGGTATAAAATGGAGACGGCTCCTTTGGCGCCCATCACGGCAACCTCGGCACTGGGCCAAGCGTAATTCATGTCTCCTCTGAGATGCTTCGAAGCCATTACGTCATAAGCGCCTCCATAGCCCTGGAAAGTGCAAGATCATATAATTCATTATATTCAAAAATGTAGTTTTCGAACCTTTCTTGTTATCACAGTCAACTTCGGAACCGTAGCTTCTGCGTAAGCATACAAGAGTTTGGCTCCATGTCTGATTATTCCTGAATGCTCCTGGTTCACCCCTGGGAGAAAACCAGGAACGTCGACTAGTGTGATTATGGGAATATTGAAGGCGTCGCAAAATCTAACGAATCGGGCTGCTTTCACCGAAGCATTTATGTCTAGAACACCTAGAAGGAGGAAGATGAAACATGTCTTCAGCATTTTGAAAATTTTTAGGGACTAACCAGCTGCCACTTTAGGCTGATTGCCAACAATTCCAACGGATCTCCCGTTCATCCTTCCAAAACCAACGACTATATTCTTCGCGTATTTAGGCATAATCTCGAAAAACTCCCTCTCGTCCACGATATTTATGATAACGTCCAGCATATCGTAAGCTGCTGTTGTTTCCGGAGGAATTATGGTATCCAGTATTCGCACGTCCAAATCGCTGAAAACCAAGGTGAATTAGGACGTGAAATGTATTTTCTAAATTGTTACTATACCATCTTTCATCGCATACTCTTATGGGAGCAGGATGCATATTAGATTGTGGTAGGAAACCCATAAAATCCCTAAGTTGAAGCAGGGCCTCCACATCATTGGAGAAAGATTTGTGAGCCACTCCCGATATTGATGTGTGCGTTTTGGCGCCCCCTAACTCCTCTTGTGTGACATCCACATTGGTGACCGACTGAAAATGGAATTTCCGGGTGTAAAGATGGAAGGTGAGGTAAGAGATCCCAATGCACTCACCTTAACTACATCCGGTCCAGTGATGAAAAGATAAGAAGTATCTTCAACCATGAATGTAAAATCGGTCATCGCAGGAGAATATACCGCTCCCCCTGCACAAGGTCCCATGATCAGAGAAATCTGGAAAGTAATATCGCAAAAATGAATATTTTCATGGTAATGTAATGTTTTGCAGTTTTAAATACCGACTATTTTATCTGAACGAGAGTTCAGAACACTTTCAATATACGAACACGCGGGATCGCAAACTAATCTTAACTATTTTTGGCCAGCGCAGTGATCAATCTAGGAAGGACTCTACATTTCGTAGAAACCACAGGACCTTCTCATCGTACTAGGGAAATTTATCGGGAAGTCTGAGACAATTAAAACACAATATTTTTAGCACCCAAAATAAGAAAATAACAAGTTTATTTCAGAGTGCCAAAAGGTAAAAAAAAAACAACCCCAAGGGGAAGAAAAAAAAACAACCTCTCCTTTTCTCGTTCCCAAGTAAAGAATATTCCTAAACAGAGGCAAATGATAAAATGGTAAAATGTATCAAAATCAAAAATAAGTAATGATGAGAATGGTAGAATATATCAAAATCAAGTAATAATGAGAGTAGTAATATTTTGATGTTGATATATTTATCAACATCAAGTAATAATGAGAGTATTAAAATATATCAAAATCAACAGTCAGTCATAGAGAGCAATGGGGAAATATATCACAATCAAAAATAGATACTACAGAACGAGAAAACCCTTTCTGTAGGATAGATAGCATTAATGGTAAAAGATATCACAAATGGTGGATACAAAGATCATGTATCGTAAGTGAAAAACTGTTCACTAAATAACAATATACACAGAAAAGGGTTAGATTCAAGAGGGACTTTCCTTCAGAATGATAAGTGCTACATCCACACCAACAACTTGAAAGGTACAAAGGAAAGATTATTCCAGAATTGCATCCCCTATCCCCTTAATGACTAAATACTAAATGAGGTATAGGGCAAGTAGGGACCGAGACCATCTCGACAGTCTGTAATCTCAGTGAAATAAATTCAGGGAATCCTGCAAGTTCGAACAGTGATTAGGTGCTCTACAGGGAGGAAGGTTCTAAACAACTACGTAAATGCAAAGAGATACAATTCTTGATATATCTCCCATGGGGGAATCTCTATACCGCGTCATTATGTTTAGTAGGCACTTATCTCTCCAATTAAGTTTCAAGAATCCAACATATTAATGAACCATCTACCAAGTTTCCCAAGTGGGAGAATTGAAATAGTGGTATTGACTGGGGGTACACAAGTACCTGAAATATGAATAATATCACAAGCACAAATACGTAATAAATATTAAATGGAGAAATAGTACCAGTACAATCAAGAATAAATAATAATCAATGGAACAGAAATTCACAATGAACTCACTTGCATACGATTATCAAAGAAAACTTTAATAATATACTAGGGATAATGGAAACCTTTGGTTTCATAAATTTGCTGAATTCTACGACTAACGCTTAACAACCTTACCAGTGTTCTTCGCTTTGTGTATATCAAATATGAGAGCCACCACTCTGGTGCATCGCTTTCAAGAAGTAAAAAGTAATCTTTTTTCTATAACCTCCAAAAACCATCGAATAAAATCACGGTGTAAAAAAATAAAAATCACGGAGTTATTTGACCGTGTTCAGAATATTCGACCGTGTTCTTTCAATCTACTCTGAAATCGGTATTATATGAAGTTCCCTCATTCGTAGGATGTTAATCTAGGACCGATCCATTACAGTAAGAAAAATGATATTTCAAAGATACATTTATAATATGAATGAAAAGATTCACGTCTATAAGGGTAGGCCAACATGATTAATAATATATGTAAGCAATTCTCAAATTCGATACCCCTACAAATTGACATTATCATTATAACAGGCTGAGGCCATATATTCCAGGCGTAGATCTAACCAAAGATTAGACAACATTGTTACTCTTTGATCTAACGCTCTACTCTAAGATGAACCCTCTATGGTCCAATCTAGGTCTTTGGCCGATCCAGAGGTTATCGTCCTTACTTGTTAACCTGAAACTCCGAATGTAACAGGTCTAATATTTTGTTTATTGCGAGCTTGATTATTGTGAAATAAACTATTAGTTCACCATCCTGAGTGTTTTACTATCATCTTACATATATATAATTCATAACCTTTGGGGGCCCATAACCTTTCAGCTTCTTATTGTTCAGGAGATAACCTATAGGGGGCAAGATCAAGTTTTTATTTAAATGCTCACCTGAGGTATTACACCAGAAGCCAGGACGTTCCGCTGGAAAATATCGGCGTAACCCGCCAGGGAGTCGATCCCCTCTTGGATCCTCGCACCCCCCGAATCGTTGAGTCCCACCACTGGGGCGCCGACCAACATCGCCTGATCCATTATTTTACAAATTTTTTTGGCGTGTACAGTCGATAAACTACCCCCGAAAACGGTGAAATCCTGGCTGAAGAGGTAAACGGGTCGGCCATCAACTAGGCCGTGGCCAGTTACTACAGAGTCGCCTGAAATCTGTTCGAAATAATGGAAGTAATTCATTTGAGAAATTGAGTATTCACTAATTAACTTAGTCTAGCATTTTCACTACTCAATAGTTTAACAAAACCACTACACTTGTTTCGCCATACCATGGCTTCATCAGGTGACGAGAAGTTAATTAGTGAATACTAAGTTAATATGGATTTTCACCAAGTATCGGCCGAATCAATCAAACATTTGGGAAATGTTAATTGTAGGCTGCTAGATCAGAAGAAGTATTATTTCTTCGTTATGTTTTATTTTATTTGATGAATTTTTCGTCTTCAACATTGTGCTGGGGGAGGGGGTATTATTCCCTTTATCACCACCAAAAATCCATCATAGTGCACACCTTTTCAAAGTAAATTGAGAAAATTTACGTAGATTTCCTAACATTTTTTTTTTGAGCGCTCGTTCTACTCACACGAGGGCTATATCCATTTAGTCACGATTTCTGTATTTTGCAAATTTTGAGCTGAAAATGGTCTTAAGCGACAAGGTTCGACTCACTGATAACGAATCCGTCGAAAAATTAAAGTCTGTCCGTCCGACCGTAAGCAAGATAGCTCTCGAACGGAACGACCTAAAAACTTGAAATTTTCAGGGTAGGTTCAAATCTCGAATGCCGCGGTTGAGATCGTTGTTGGACAAAATTCGACCAGAGGTTCCGTAAACATGGCCGTTCGAAATTTTGTTTTCCTGATTACTTCGAAACAACTGATTCGATCGGGATGAAATTTCGTATTTTAATGGAGAGTGATATATTCAAGCTACATGCGAAATTGTGTCCAAATCGCTCGACCAGAACCATAGAAACCATAGAAAATTATAACTTTCGAACGGAAAGGCCTAGGGACTTGAAATTTTCAGGAAAGGTGTGGATCTCGAATGTCGTGATCACGTTCATCAATGAGCAGAATTAAACTAGGGGTTCCGTAAATATGGCCGTTCAAAATATTTTTTTCCTGAAAATTTCGAAACTACTGATTCGATCGGAATGAAATTTCGCACTCAGATGAAGAATAATGTGTTTAAACTACGTGCGAAATTTTGTTCAGATCCAGTTAGAATTTCAACGAATGATTGAATAAAATATCCTTATATTCCTGTAACAGCTGATTGGGCATAATTGACAAAGAACTGCTGTCATTTTTTGACAGCTGTCAAATTTTTTTTCAATAGAAGGTGAATGAACGAGCGCTAAAGTGCTCCTGATGACTACACTTCAGTGCTTTTTATAATTTTTTTTGTATTAATTCGAGATAAGGGTACTCACTCTTTGATTCTCCATTCCAAAATCGGTACAAGTGTGCTCAACAAACATATCATACTCCACAAAACTGTCATTATCGCAGAATAAGTGGATTCTTTCTCTAGCTGTCAGCTTTCCCTAAGAAATAACAAACATTTGTGTATTTATTACAATATAATGTATTATATTTACTTTTTTGGCCATTTTGATAACAATGTTCTAAGGTAAGGTTTTTTATTTCGAGCTGTTTATTACTAGTGTATAAATTGTTTTCTGAATTAAATTGGAAATTATCCAATAATATTTTCAGCTTATTTTTTTCACTCTTTTGTCTCAGTTTAATTTTTTTGCATGGAATATTTCTGAATATGCTTACTTCTAGAAGAAAAACGTCACCTGCGAAAATAACAGGGGGTTACTTATTTTTCTTCGGGCGAAATGATAAACCATAAGGGTGTCACAAAGAGACTAACTCAATCTCCCTAAGATTTGGCCTCGTTTGTCACCTTATGTTACGCCACTGAAATATAGCAGGTAGAAATTACAAAGTTAGATTAGGGGTTGTAAATATTCTCAGATATTTCAACAAATTCAAAAGTATTTTATTATTTAAGCCTTTATTTACTTCGTTTTTTCTACCACCCATATAAATATGTTGTTAAGTATATATGAATTTTTATTATCCAGTTTATCATTAAGATCTAAATTACCTTTTTATGTTGCGAATTAATCCTATCTATTCCACCTCCTAAAAGAGCCCTTCTTCTTTTCTCCCTTATTTGTTCTGATACTTTCAAAGTGTGAGCTTCTGTACCGTTGCATCTTACTTGATCACAGCCTATACTTGTCAACAATTTATTTAGAGTTCTATCTCCTATGATATATCTCGGATTTATACTCCTGCCAAGCATCGTGGATTCTTCCTTCCAAAATGATATAAATAAAAAGTTCACGCACCTCACAATAACACTTTATGTGATATAATGTTTACGTTTCTATCTGAACAAGCTTGCAGAGAACAAATCTAAAACCGGTTTGAGTCCAATGGATCCTCCAGTTTCATATTATCAGTCATTTCGAAATCGACAATCAAATTTCACATATAAATAACAGCTGATGACGAAATTTAGTGAAATTGACTCAAAATGAGATAACAATGATGTTCAAGAGATCATATTGGTGGAATAAGATGTTGAATTGACGCAGATCTCGTTGTTATCTGGGCTCACAGGCGTAGGTACCATTTCCGAAGAACACATAATAAATCAGAGAGTGGCCCTATTTTGGAAGACCAACTGGAATTGTTATGTAATTTGCAGGTGTTATTCATAAATTTATTGGGAGAAACAGATGGTAATTAAAATAGTTTAGATACCATTTCTTTATTTAATACAACAAAATTATAACTCAGCCCTCTCACTCAGTGTTACTTCAGAGTAGAACTGAGAATATGAAATTATAAAATTTAAAGAGGTTTATCATTTTGTATTTTGAGTAGGTATCATTCCTCAACATTGATATATAATAAATATTTTTGTTATATATGGTCTCTATTATTTTCAGTTTATGTTTACCCAAGTTCGAGTGCCTACTAGAAGTTTCTTGACAACCGGACCTATATTTGAGATCTGAAAATTGGGATTATGCTACTGTTCGACTTTATCTACTGAGCTTAAATATTCTTGAAGCCTGAACACTTTCAGATATACTGGGAGCGGAAAATTGTGCATCTCCTAAATTTTGGAAAACTCGTCACAGGGTGTTTCAAACGTTTTGTCAAAAATTGTGATCAGATTTTTCCCATAACTTTTATTTTTCAAATTAGAACCCTATTTTTTTATGACTGCGTTGAATTTTGCGAAGAAAAATAATGATAGTGTTCAAAAATGTTTATGCTCTTAAATTGAGTAATTCCTGAGATATTAGGGATTTTCTGAACTCATGTCGTACGTAGAGATAAATTCATAAAATCTGTTTTATAATAGATCTCAATATTTCAAGCATAAACATCATTTTATCTCTTCGCAAAATCCAACGCAATCATAAAAAAATAGGGTTCTAATTTGAAAAACAAAAGTTATGGAAAAAATCTGATCACAATTTTTGACAAAATATTTGAAACACCTGTGACGAGTTTTGAGAAATTTGGGAGATGCACAGTTTTCCGCCATTTTTCTACTTCAAAAATCTGAAAATAGTTTATGCTTGAAATATTGGGAATAGGAATAACGAACATAATACTTACTACGCATATCCCCCTTTTTCTTCTATATTTTGAAAACAATTCCGACGAATGCAACGAATCCAATAAAAATATATTTAAAATTGAATAATCGATTAAATAATAAAAGAAAAAAAAATGTTTCGAGAAATTTATTTTCACTCCCTGAATAACTGAAATTGTTCAGGCTTCAAGAATATTCTAGCTCAGTAGTTGAAGTCGAACAATATCATAATCCAAATTTTCATATTTCAAATAGGCACAAGGCACTCGAACTTGGGACACTCTGTATATAAATACAATCTATTTTATTTGGGATTGGAGATCTTTCTCATAAATAATTGAGTTGAAATTACTCTTTCTAATGATGAGAAAGGAGCAACAGCAAAAATATATAATTTTCACAATATAAAATAATTTTATACCGAATATAGTAGAATTCCATAAATCTCAAAAAAATGTTTTGAATTATCTAATACAAAAAAGGGTTCATTCAGGGATAATTGAAGATAAAAGTAAAGCGTATCCTTATGCCTATGAAATATTGATTCCCCTAACAATATTTCATTTTTTTCTACTATATTTCATTCATCTAAAGATATCGAGGAAATATATTTGGTCATCCATAATGATTGGATGGAACCCTCAAAAAAATTTTACACCCCATGCTTATAAATTTTCAATCAATGAGAATTTCATCCAATTTGTATGAGGGATATAACATTTTATCATCAGACTTGTTACAACGTTTGGAATATTCAACGAGGACCTGGATGGACTATTTTTTCTATACCCTCCAGATCTCATCGAAATTAATGATAATGAAAACATTTTTGAAGTTCTAGAGAAGACTCGATTATTTCTGTACCTAATGTTGTTGTTATCTGTTTGGAGACACATATTGAAAAAATCTAGGAGTATTTCAACGCAAGTAACTGAAAATGTCTCCATTTACTATTATTGTGGAAAATTATTTTCTATTATTGATTTTTCAACGACTTCATGGAAGATGGTAAATTATTTCCGCCATAATCTCTCAATATGTGCCTACCTGTATTACAATTACACCTATAGATATTAGAGTTTGACACACAAGTTTGAAATTTAAGAGTTTCTGACGACTATTTCGGTTTATCCATTAACTGAACCTACTGCATAGATCCAACTTATTGTCTAGGATTATCTACTTCAATTTGTGTAATGAACGATGAACGTTTGAATAAGTCAAAAAAAAATCAATCACACTTCCAGTGATTCTGCCCTAGAAAGACTCATTAATGCTGAAGATCTAAGCCAACGAACACCATGCTTGTTCCAACCTCTCTTCTTCTCATAAAGCATTGCCAATGCTCAGGTACAATGAGCTGACCCTTTCCAAGAACTAGAGGATGGGGGGGAGGAAGGTGCCGGTGTCGTGCTTGTCCAACTTGAACTTGACGTGCGACTTGTTGTCTATCAATTTGGCCTTGATCCTGTCGCTCCTTTGGGGAGCGACGTATTTCTCTTGGGAATGGCTGCTGCCGGAGGTACTGCTGGGGGAGTGCAAGCAGTCGACGCCGATGTTGAGGTCGGAGAGGCTGTGTCGGAGATCGTTGTAGTCCTGCATCTTCGAGGAGGACAGCGAGAGGAACCAGGTGTGGTTCAGGGCTTCGTCCGGCGTCATCCTCTTCTTGGGGTTCCACCTGGAAAGAATCCGATGAAGTGGAGATGTTTACTTTGTGTGATAAGGGGAATACTCACTGCAAACACCCTGTCAAGAAGTCTATGAAAGCGTGGTCGTTGCACCTTAGCGCAATTTGTAAATTTTTTGAGCCTGGTTTTCTTTTGTGGCCTTTGGAGTTGGTTATGCAACGGGGATTCCCCTGAGAATCTGCAACAAGTTTCTCAATAGGAATGATACAATTTGAAATGGTTATAATGGCAACACCGTATCATTGTTTGACATTTCTTATGTGATTTGTGTTCAGTAGGTTATGCTTTTTAATCATGGAAAGATTGTTAAATTATTTTATCGAAATCATGGCTCATATTTCTTTGAAGAAAATGGTCGAAGATTCAATAGAGAACGATACAGAACTATGCTGAAAAAAATTTTGTTCTGCTGTTGTTGAGAATTATCTTGAGGTTATGTGGTATCAACAAGAAGGTCCCACTTGCCACACTGCCACCTAAACAATCGATTTATTGAAAACAAAATTTGGTGAGGAAATGATCTCAAGAAATGGTCCAGTTATTTATCCCCCCAGGTCGTGTGATTTCTTTCTTCAGAGTTTTTGAGAATGACCTTGTAGGAAGATTCGCATTTTCCAGTTTTAGAAATCAATTGAAGAAATTTTCGACAGCTGTCAAAAAAATTCTCAAACTTAGGCGAAATTCCAGACTTCATGTCAGTGCTTTAGGTGACCAATTTTTTTTCGATAATTCGCAAGAATTTTCCACGGTATCTATGGTCTTGGTGGTGCGATCTGGACAAAATTTGGCACGTAGTTTGAATACATTATTCCTAAGCTAGGTGCAAAATTTCATCCCAATCCAATCAGTAGTTTAGAAATTATCAGGAAAAAAATATTTTGAATGGCCATATTTACGGAACCCCTAGTCTTAATTTGCTCATTGATAAACGTGGCCGCGATATTCGCGATACAAACCTACCCTGAAAATTTCAAGTTCCTAGGCCTTTCCGTTCGAAAGTTACAATTTTCTATGGTTTCTATGGTTCTGGTCATGCGATCTGGACAAAATATTGTTTCAATATATCATTCTCGATTAAAATACAAAATTTCATCTCGATCGAATCCGTAGTTTCGAAATTATCGAGAAACCAAAATTTCAAACGACCGTATTAACGGAACCCCTAGTATAATTCTGCTCATTGATGAACGTGATCACGACATTTCAGATCCACACCTATCCTGAAAATTTCAAGTCCCTAGGCCTTTCCGTTCGAAAGTTATGATTTTCTATGGTTTCTATGGTTCTGGTCATGTGATCTGGAGAAATGTAGCTTGAATATATCATTCTCCATTAGTATACAAAATTTCGTCACGATCTAATCTGTAGTTTTGAAATTATCGAGAAAACTAAATTTCAAACGACCATATTCACGGAACCCCTAGTATAATTTTGCTCATAGATGAACGACATTTGAGATCCACACCTTTCCTGAAAATTTCAAGTCCCTAGGTGTTTCCGTTCAAAAGTTACAATTTTCTATGGTTCCTATGGTTCTGGTCATGCGATCTGGGCAAAATTTCACATGTAGCTTGAACACCTCATTCTTCATTTGAGTGCAAAATTTCATCTCAATCAAATCTGTAGTTTTCAAGTAATCAGGGAAACAAAACTTTGAACGGCCATATTTACGGAACCCCTGATGGAATTTGGCCCATTAACGAACTCAACCGAGGCATTCGGGAACTGAACACACACTGAAAATTTCAAGTCTTTAGGTTGTTCCGTTCGAGAATTATCCTGCTTACGGCCGGACGGACAGACTCAAATCTCATTTTATTTTCGAATTATATCTTCGATGGACGAAACACTCTACTATGACGCATAGAAAATTCATACGTTTGCAACTCTATATGGTCAAACAGGAAAATGTTCTCGCATGGAACATCTAGATTGAAATATTGCTTTCATTCTGTACCGAGTGTTTGGTAATGTTGAGAAAAATTGTTGTTTCAATTAACAATAACTTGAGGCCGAAACTTCATGTGCTTCTCAAATTTTTCATTTCCACATAGATACCTACATTCTAAAGATTTATGGTTCCTTACCAAAAAAAAGTCTTCTTCTCGTAGCTGCAGCGATTAAATCATCAGGGGGTGGTCCTAGAACTTCCATGAGGCACGCGAGTTGCTCTACTTCGTTCTCTCCAGGAAATATCGGATATCCAGTGTAGAATTCCGCCAAAATGCAGCCTGGAAAAATTGTCGAAGTCAACAAATATTCAATATATATTAATGAACTCACCTAAACTCCACATATCTATAGCAGTTCCATAAGATAGTCCCAGTATCACCTCTGGAGATCTATAGAATCTGGATTGGATGTAAGTATAAATTCGTTGATTTGTGTAACATGAACTGCCAAAATCAATCACTTTTATTGATGTACTTCCCCTCTGCTTAAGCAAAATATTCTCCTGAAAATTTGACAAAGTTCAGGATTTTAGAACTCTTCTTTCAGTAACTCCGATACACCAGTGAAATAAACTTACAGGTTTGAGATCACAATGTATGATATTTTCTTTATTCAATAAACGAAGACACTTTAACAAACTCTTGGCGAATCTTCGAGTAAGGTTCAGGCTGAATCCTTGATAATTATTCTTCTTGATCAGTTCGTAGAGATTCAAACTGAGAATAAAAGATGTTATCCGAAATAAATTTAAGGTTGAGATCCCTCACCTCAACAATTCGAAGCTTATACATAAATGGTTCCTGAAGAAGAAATACTCTAGCATATGTATGAGGTTGTTATTATCGTCAGGATCCTTTTTCCTTATGCGATCCAGAATTCTGACTTCGACTAGGCCTTGGTGATGAAATCGTTTCTTATTTCTTATAATTTTAATTGCTACGTGCTTATTGGTCATATGGTCTAAGGCCTTTATAACTTGTCCGAAACTTCCTTTCCCTATAACTTCCAGTATCTCGTATCGATAACTGATATGATCGTGCAACACCTAGAAGAAAAAACTAAAAGAAGACCTGAGATGGAAGGATAGGGAGAAACTTTCCAAATGTATTTTACGACTTCCTCAGGGCACCATAGCAGTCACGCAGAACTCCCACAAAAAATAAATCAAACATTTTGAAAGCGTTTGGGATGTTGATATAATAATCAAATTAAAAGCCCGTTTCTGGTTGAATAAATTATCTGAGCAGTATGGCACACGCTGTCACCGCTCTCCTGGGAGAATTTCCCGATTTTCATGTCCTAAGGGCTGCATATAATTTTCAATTATGCCTTCAAATACAGCGACATGCAATAGATTAGCCTTTAATTGCATATCTGAACGTTCTGTCGTCTGTTACGTGATTCCCCATTGTTTATATTAGGTAGTTATTAATGAAATAATTATTATCATCGAATGTCAACACGAACCATTTTATATCATTAGGGATTTGGAAGTAAATCATTTTAGAAATGCAAATCAGTTTTTAATCATTTTGCGTATCTTGAATGAAAAATGAGAATACTTTCTCATAAAAGATATGCATGAAAAAAATTAAGATGAGTTGAGGGTTAATACTGACCTTATTGTAGCTTCCACCCTCATCGTCATAACCACCATTGTGTGTCGCACTTCTGTTCCCGTGAATTTTTCTAGCCTTAATTCCTAGATACCAAATTTTCGAATACTTTTCTATTTCAGTCTTTTCATAGTCCGTCAGATATCCGCCATATAAGCGAAGTGCCTCTGACAAAACAAATACAATAATGAAAAAGTTGATAAATATCACTAGTTTATAGATAAACTCGAAAAATATGGAATTCAGGTTCGATACCAGAAGAAAAATGTGTTTGAATAATGAAAAAATATAGTAAAACGTTAATAACTGAAGGAAAAGAAGAATAAACGAATTATCGAGGAAAAACTATATAGAGTTGCCTCGGAAAGTTTATGAATTATTCCTTTTTTTTTTCAAAAAAATGTTATTTTACATTCGAATAGGTTTTACTATTATTTATTTCATTTTCATCTTCAAAACATTTATAAGTATTGCCAATTTATGGAGTAAAAAGAAAAAAATTTATGGAATTCGTGAATATTCAGGTCCAATACCAGAGGAAAAACGAGTTTGAATCATAAAAAAAATATAATTAAAAGTTAACAACTAAAGGAAAAGAAGAATAAACGAATTATCGAGGAAAAACTACATAGAGTTGCCATGGAAAATTTAATAACTTCATTCTGATTTCATAAAAATGTTATTTAACATCCGAATAGTTTTTACTATTATTCATCTCATCTTCATCTTCAAAGAGTTGATAAATATCACATATTCATTGAAAAAAATACGGAATTCGTGAAATATTCAGGTCCAATACCAGAGGAAAATGTGTTTTAATTATGGAAGCAATATTGTAAAACGTTAACAAATGAAGAAAAAGCAGAATAATCGAATTATCGAGAAAAAACTACGTAGAGTTGCCTTTTTTTATAAAATGTTATTTTACATTCGAATAGGTTTCACTATTACTTATTTCATCTTCATCTTCAAAGAGTTGATAAATATCAATTGTTTATTGAAAAAAATCGAAAAAAATATGGAATTCGTGAATATTCAGGCCCAATACAAAAAAAAATATGTTTGACTCATGGAAAAAAATATATTTCATTTTAACAAATGAAAAAAAGAAAGAATAAATTCATTTTCGAGAAAAAATCACTTAGAGTTGCCTTGGAGAGTTTGATAAACTATTCCTCTTTTAATGAAAATGTTATTTTACATTCGAATAGGTTCGGTTTTACTCTTATTTATTTCATCTTCATCTTCAAGGAGTTGATGAATATCAATTGTTTATTGAAAAAAATCGAAAAAAACATGGAATTCGTGAATATTCAGGCCCAATAAAAAAAAATGTGTTTGAATCATGAAAAAAAAATATAGTAAAATTTTAACAAATGAAAAAATGAAAGAAAAAATGAATTCTCGAGAAAAAACTACGTAGAGTTGCCTTGGGGAGTTTAAAAAACTATTCCTGTTTTTATAAAAATGATATTTTACATTCGAATAGGTTTTACTATTATTTATTTGATCCTCATCTTCAAAGAGTTGATGAATATCAATAGTTTATTGAGAAAAAAACGAAAGGAATATGGAATTCGTGAATATTCAGGTCCAATAACAAAGGAAAAATGTGTTTGAATCATGAAAAAAATATGGTAAAATTTTAACAGATGAAGAAAAAGAAGTATTAACGAATTATCGAGAAAAAATCATGTAGAGTTGCCTTGGAGAGTTTGATAAACTATTCCTCTTTTAAAAAAAATGTTATTTTACATTCGAATAGGTTTTACTATTATTTATTTCATCTTCATCTTCAAAGAGTTGATGAATATCAATTGTTTATTGAAAAAAATCGAAAAAAATATGGAATTCATGAATATTCAGGCCCAATACAAAAAAAATGTGTTTGGATCATGAAAAAAAAATATAGTTAAATTTTAACAAATGAAAAAAAGAAAGAAAAAATGAATTTTCGAGAAAAAACTACGTAGAGTTGCCTTGGGGAGTTTAAAAAACTATTCCTGTTTTTATAAAAATGATATGTTACATTCGAATAGCTTTTACTATTATTTATTTGATCTTCATCTTCAAATAGTTGATGAATATCAATAGTTTATTGAGAAAAAAACGAAAGGAATATGGAATTCGTGAATATTCAGGTCCAATAACAGAGGAAAAATGTGTTTGAATCATGAAAAAAAATATGGTAAAATTTTAACAGATGAAGAAAAAGGAGAATAAACGAATTATCGACGAAAAATCATGTAGAGTTGCCTTGGAGAGTTTGATAAACTATTCCTCTTTTAATAAAAATGTTATTTTACATTCGAATAGGTTTTACTATTATTTATTTCATCTTCATCTTCAAAGAGTTGATGAATATCAATTGTTTATTGAAAAAAATCGAAAAAAATATGGAATTCATGAATATTCAGGCCCAATACAAAAAAAAATGTGTTTGAATCATGAAAAGAAATATAGTAAAATTTTAACAAATGAAAAAAAGAAAGAATAAATGAATTTTCGAGAAAAAACTACGTAAAGTTTCCTTGGGGAGTTTAAAAAACTATTCCTGTTTCTATAAAAATGATATTTTACATTCGAATATGTTTTACTATCATTTAATTGATCTTCATCTTCAAAGAGTTGATGAATATCAATAGTTTATTGAAAAAAAAACAAACTAAATATGGAATTCAGGAATATTCTGGTCCAATGACAAAGGAAAAATGTGTTTGAATCATGAAAACAAATATGGTAAAATTTCAACAGATGAATAAAAAGAAGAATAAACGAATTATCGAGGAAAAACTACGTAGAGTTGCCTTGGAGAGTTTGGTAAACTATTCCTCTTTTACAAAAAATGTTATTTTACATTCGAATAGGTTTTACTATTATTTATTTCATCTTCATCTTCAAAGAGTTGATGAATATCAATTGTTTATTGAAAAAAATCGAAAAAAATATGGAATTCGTGAATATTCAGGTCCAATAGGAAAAAGAAAAAATGCGTTTGAATCATGAAAAATAATATAGTAAAATTTCAACGAATGAAGAAAAAGAAGAACGAATTATCAAGAAAAAACTACGAAGAGTTGCCTCGGAAAGTTTAATACTATTCCTGGTATATTAAGATCTAATACCAAAGGAAAAATGCATTTTAATCATGGAAGAAAATATAGTAAAACGTTAAAAAATAAAGAAAAACAAAAACAAACGAATTATCGAGGAAAAACTATATACAATTGCCTCATAAAGTTCAATAATTTTATCCTGATTATTTTTGAATATTATTTAACTTTCGAATAGGCCTTATTATTATTCGTTTCATCTTGTATAATCAATTCGTTCAGTTAACTTACCGTTTGGAGTTAGTGGGTATATACTATCGGAATTGTTGTTGGACAAAGTTCTGACCTCTTCTTGGGATTTTGGGTTGTTATTAATCAATGGGAAGGAGTCAATTAAAGGCGACATTGTATCTGTTGATTGGTTACCGTGTTCGAAGTTTAGACGGGGGGAAGAAGATATTCTGCTTTCAGGCAGTGGTAACTGAAAGAAACAAAAACATCTTAATGAAATTGGAGAAGAAATAATTATTTTGTGTCTGGAGCTTATCTTCGAATGAAATCGTTATGAAAGTTTCTCGAAGAAGTTTCAGCATATCACTCTTCACCTAGATCTTCAGAGAATAATTTATTATTTGAGTTTGTGCCTTGGAACTCCATGACATCCGATTAAAGTTCTTCAACTATTTACGTAAGTAACTACAAGAGGCGCTTTCTCACCTGTAGCTTTAAATATTCAACACAAGCTACATGAAATCATTCTTCCATAAATCAAATATAAGAAAAATCAATGAAATATATGGGTGAATAATCTGATAAGAACTAGCAAAGATTCTCGAAGACTCTTGAAAATTGAGGAAACTATTTGATAAATTCCATATACTTCTGTGGATCCATCTCCATTTATAGAGCTAATTAATTGGAGCCCCCAACATTGATCTCAGTTGATGCTGTCAACTTAGTCCAATATCCCATAAATATTCGAAATATCACCCTTGAGGGTATTTCCTCGTAATAAACCTTCAACTCAACGGTCGTTAACTGGAATATGTCGCAGACGGCAATTTTCATTACCTTTATTGATCACAACATGCACATTTCGGTCGGTTCAAAAGTTCAATGCACGTCATATTTTTTCGTTGTTCTCACATTTCCTCTGTCCATTACTCGAACGATTCGAAACGCAGCGATTTCTGCCTTCGAAAACTATTGTTATCACGACAAAAAGAGACGTTCTGAGAACAATCTTGAATATTTTCGGTCTAAGATTTATACTAACTCTTGAATAACTTTTCCTAGGAAATTAAAAAAAAAAAATAGGGTTACTATATGATTAAGAAACATACTGTAGGAAGGAACAGGGAAATGGGGATTCAACAGGAAAACAGAGGTTAAAGGTTGGATAGTTGGATCAGATCATAGGAAAGAAGAAAGATTAGATCTGTAGAGATCTGCACCGACGGCCCAACATTTACCGTACCGCTCAACAGAGGGCGCCACCGAATAGACATAACTCAAAATATACTACCCAAAGGATTGAAAAGCGACAGAAAAGGTGTGAGCATTTGTAGACAGTAATTCTGTGATCAAATTCGCTGATATGAGTCCGGAATCATGGAAAAATTTCTCACCTCTGTTTGAGCAAGCCTGCATGTAGATGCTGACAACTTGATTCTAGAAGTTTTCAACTGCTTACTACTTGTTGAAACTAAGGTTTTGGACCCATATTTTGCTGTTGGTTTGTGATGTTGGAAAAGGGTTGGACTCTGCAAGAAAATATATCTCTGACCACAACTATCCTTCCAATATGTTTCAGTGTTGATATACAAAATTTGCGACACGTCATTGCTTGGGCACTTCAGCTCAGATTCTCTCAATAATACCTAATTAACAGAATTCAATGATAATACCCCAATATTATTCGAATAGTTTATGGGAAATAGAACAGTTTGAAACCTGAAATCATTACTTCCAAAAAAAAGTCAGATTACAAGGCACTCTTGTATGTAAATGTGGAAATTTTGTTGCGGATGAATTACTGTATTGCGTGAGTTGGAAATATCATATCGAA
The DNA here is from genome assembly GCA_963966015.1 of Aphidecta obliterata. NCBI lineage: Eukaryota > Metazoa > Arthropoda > Insecta > Coleoptera > Coccinellidae > Aphidecta > Aphidecta obliterata. The sequence continues at coordinate 34,493,339 of OZ014430.1, read as the reverse complement.
ATGAACCAGATCAATATTTATAGGCCACTATTCTATTCAATATTTGTCCACTTTCAGGAATAAGAGTGTAGCTATATCCCACAACTTGCACTCAAAACCACTATGGAATTTTTTTTATTCCCTAATGAATTCTTGAAATTTTATTCTTTATATTTATACAGGGTGTCCCAAGTTCGAGTGCCTACTGGACGTTTCTTGAGAACCGGACCTATTTGGAATCTGAAAATTGGGATTATGATATTGTTCGACTTTGTCTTCTGAGCTGAAATATTCTTGAAGCCTGAACACTCTCAGTTATACAGAGAGAGAAAATAATTTTTTTCCAAAAAATTTTTTCGGCTCTTATATGATCGATTATTCAATTTTAAATATATTTCAATTCGAATCGTTGCATTCGTCGAAACAGTTTTCAGAATATCGAAAAAAAAACTGAAAAAAAGGTTGATATGCGTAGTCAGTATTATGTCCGTTATTACATTTCTCAATATTTCAAGCATAAACTGTTTTCACATTTTCGAAGTAAAAGAATGGCGAAATATTGTGCATCTCATGAATTTTGGAAAACTCGTCAGAGGGTGTTCCAAATATTTCTTCAACTTCTGTTTTTTAAATTAAAACCCTATTTTTTTATGATTGCGTTGGAAGAAAAATAATTATAGTGTTCAAAGATGTTTATGCTTCTACATTAAATGATTCCTGAGTTATCAAGGATTTTCTGAATTCATGTCGTACGAGAGAAAAAATTCATATTTTCAATATTTTTTATAACAATAATCTGTGTTCATAGAAGGTAAATTATTCCAATAATTCCCTATAAACACAGATTATTGTTATAAAACAGATTTTATGAATTTGTCTCTACGTACGACATAAATTCAGTAAATCCTTAATAACTCAGGAATGATTCAATTCAGGAGCATTAACTACTTTGAACGCTATAATAACTTTTCTTCGCAGAATCCAACGCCATCATAAAAAAAAGGGTTCTGATTTGAAATACAAAAGTTATGGGAAAATTCTGATCACGATTTTTGACGAAATATTTGAAACACCCTGTGACGAGTTTTCCAAAATTTAGGAAATGCACAATTTTTCGCCATTCTTCTTCTTCGAAGATCTAAAAACAGTTTATGCTCAAAATATTGAGAATAGGAATAACGAACATAATATTGACTACCCCTTTTTTCAGTGTTTTTCCTATGTTTTGGAAACTATTTCGACGAATGCAACGATTTGAATAGAAATATATTTAAAATTAAATAATCGATCATATAAGAAAATAAAAATAAAAAAAAATTTTCGATACATTTTTTTTCACTCCCTCTATAACTGAAAGTGTTCAGGCTTCAAGAATATTTTAGCTCAGTGGATGAAGTCGAGCAATATCATTATCCAAATTTTCAGATTTCAAATAGGTTCTCAAGAAACGTCTAGTAGGGACACCCTGTATATGGAAGAACAGAATGTCGGGAAAATAATAGGAGACAATTTTTTTCAGCCGAAAGTTTTTCGGTACCTACGATGGATAATTTGGCAAAAAAATGATTCTTCGATATAGGAAATGAATAAATCTAGACAGTGCAAATTCCGAATATCTACTTGCTCTTTCTTAGCAAACATTTTTTTCATGGTTGATAGATATAAAAATTATTATTATCAGCAGTAATACGATTATTATTATTATTTCCATTTGTATTACGAATCCTGATTGAAAAAGCTTGAACAATATTCTCAACTGCCGATTCCCAGGCTAGAAGAAGAAACAATGCAAAAAAAATTTTCCGAGAAATTTATTTTCACTCCCTGTATAACTGAAAGTGTTCAGGCTTCAAGAATATTTTAACTCAGTGGATGAAGTCGAACCATGTCACAATCCAAATTTTCAGATTCCAAATAGATCCGGTTCTCAAGAAACGTCTAGTTGGCACTCGAACTTGGGACACCCTGTATATATTATTGAAATGATAAACTAATAGTGAAATCAATATCAAAAATGACATTTCCACGAGATAATAGGATCTTTCTGTTTTCATCAGATTTGGCGAAAATCTGGGAGAAAGGAAACTCGAAAATAACATATTCCAGGCTTTATGAAACCTGGCAACTGTTCAACAATAGATCTCAATCTGTTTAGGATGGCTATACTGCCAGATAATACTCGTAGATGAGGGCCAAAAACTCAAAACAAAAGGAAGTTCCAGCAGGATATCTTTTTTAGGGATAAAATGGACTTTCCAGGGTTGAAAGGGGATGAATAACCGACTAAATTGAAGCAGATTTCGATTTGCAAAAGATGCTGTCAAACTGAATTGGTTGTGTCACTTTCCATATATACTCCGTTTAAGAATTATTGACATCTCGGTTGGCTGTGAAAAATCGAATTTAAGTTGGTAATAGACTATTCAGTAATATTTTGGGTAGCTAAATTCTGGTTGGTATAGGAATAACACTAACATTACCCATAGAAATCTTGCTTTGATGATTTTATCGAAGATATTGGTGAATATGTGATTATAAAAATTTGCTCTGAATTTGAGTATTTTTTGTCTTATGCTATTGAAATGCTTGGAATTGACCAGGATATATCGCGCCTAACAAGAGAACGCCAGGCAGTTTGTCGGTGTTTCTTCGAGTTTTTCAAAGATTTGGCTTATATTTCCGCTAGTGTTTCAGGTAAACTGTTATTCACCGACTCAAAGTATATTCTGATTGATCAATGTCTCTTAAATTTTCAGATTTCACCAAGCCCTGTCCGTAGAATATTAGCATGTTATTATAGCCTGGAATTAGCAGTGGAAGAAAACCTGTGCGATACGATTATTCCTTCAAAGAGACATTGAATGACTTTGTTTTTGCTAGAATTAAAAACAATGAATATATCAGTTTAGATATCCTTTTCGAACTGGCCAAAGAGCACCTAGATTTCAATTGACCGAAGTCAACATTATATTATATCATAAAAAAAATTGGATACAAATACAAAAAAGTTGATTGAAGGAAAATTCTTACTGATAAACAGAAAAATATAATAAAAATAGTACGATATTGTGATAAATACCGAGAATACATGCAACAAAACGTAAAATTCATTTATCTAGATGAAATTTGGATATTCAAAAACGGTATTCAAATTTGTCAGTGGACACTAGAAAATAATCCAAAAGGTATGCCGAGTATATTCAAGGGTAAAGGCAGAAGGTGCACTATTTTGAATGCTGGAACAATTGATGGATTTTTACCTGGATGTGATTCGATTCTTGACAGTGGTATTAATGATAAGGATTACTATGAATGGTGAATTATTTCATAAATGGGTTATTAAAATATTGAAACCTTCCCTGCAAAAGGATGCCCATCAATAGTAATAGATTATGCTTATTCAATAAACACATCTAAATCACTACACAAAGTTTTCAATATTTTTATCTTTGCTCTTGTATCATTCATAGATATTTTAAGTTTATTTATTATACTTATACTGTATGGTACCCTGTTCACATTCCCTCTGCTAATACACACGCTATATTGTTCCCAATTCAAAAGTATACTGAATAATTGTAAAATTGCTCATCAATTATAATATTTTCAATAATTCATGGACACTTTTAATGAATGAAAATAAAAATTGACTTTCTTGAAGTATTCAACACCGAGCAATAAATAATTCACAAATTGGTTCATATATTGATAGTTCGGTACAAATTTCATGTTAAAATTCTTCATGTACTACATAGATTCTTAATTTTTGTTTCTCTCTTATTTCTTAATACATTATAACGTTTTTTCCAATCCATTCTTTTGGCCTTGTGCTTTCGAAGTATCCAAAAATTTTTTTCTGTTGCACCACTAGCTACCTGCTAGAATTCCATTAATTATTATCTAAATATTGCATGGTCCTGAGTGAAAATAAATATTTATTTGAATGATCTTCAATTTTCCATGGTTGACTTTTATATGAGATAATTGCAATCGAAATATTCCGGCTTAATTATTAGATAATTCTGATAATTCGTATACACAACACTTTTCTAGGTTATATTTATGTTTTATTTCTATGATGAAATTTAGTTACTTTTTGTAACCAGAAATAAAGCCTCGACTGGAAGTTCATGGTCTCCTTCGATGTCAATAATTCTTAAATGGACTATAACTTTAATCTCAATTAAAAAAAAAGCAACAATAAAAATATTAGATGAATAAAATTTCAAATAGGCAGATGCGGGTAAAATATTTTCGAACTCAGAAACCACATTACATAAAAAAATCACATAAAAATCAAAATCCAATGATGAAGACATTTCATGTTTCGACTTATTTTAATTGTGATTTTACGGTTGAGATAAAAGTGGAACAAACATTCAACATCCCAATATGATTGAATCCTCAGGTAACCTCAGCTGCCCTGAAGCAACAACTGCTGAAATATTTCTACCTTAGTGGAAGAAAATCCAAAAAAAACAATGTTTGAGAAAGTGTCAATACCGGTCTCTCTGCGCTGGGCTGGGTTCCTCGGTGGGCCCACACCATGGTGCGAGACCCGCGGCTGCAGGGGTAGGTGTGGTAGGAACACATCAAGGCATCTCGAGAGTATCAAACTCACAAAACTGGCGCTGCTGCTGGCTCTCACCCACGCCCGACCGAACCCGTACTGTTTTGAGACGAGGTCGGGATCTGTTTTGGGACGAGCGATGCTGCTGGAGCAGACGATCGATCATCGGGGCACGGAAATTTTGCACCAATAGGGGTAGAAGTTCAATGACGTAATATTTCCTTCCGCATGTTGACGTTGCGGAAAATTTTTCATCGAGAGGTTTTTCTCAATTGAAACAACACGAAAACTTCGTTAGAATCAACATCTATCAATATAGACTGAGAGTCTAGGAAGCAACTTCTTTTGAAATGAAGAAAACGTCTTACTGTAATATTTGGGAATATAAATAGGTAATCACAAATTTGGTTACACATCTTGGAGAAGAGTCTGTATATTCGTAGATACATTGTGTTACCTGCAACTCAGATGACAAAATTTAATAGAGGCAAGTCATTCATCGACTACATTGTAGTCGATGGATGTTGTGACTACAGGGAGAGATAAGGTGGAGTAAAGGAGAGAATGTGCAACTACGATTGATGTGTGGGAAAATTTCGGAGAAAGAATTCAAGTACGTGGGTGTCTCCAAGCAGTGGAAGTGAGAGGCACTACCAAAAATTTCCACTCAGGAATTAGGTTTTTCAAGGAGAAAAAGTTTACCATTGGGGGACTCTGGAAGAGTTAAGGCAGTTGCTCGCGGGTAGAGAACTCACTAAGAGTACGGGGTCGGTTTTCCGGTTAGAGGCTGATAAGTTGAAAGTCGGGCAGGTGCAAAGATAGGTAGTGAATTGTAAGTTTCGGTTCGAGGCCCGTGTAGGGACTAAAATTGAGGTAGTAGTCCGTTGTAGGAAAATAGCTTTAGTATTTTCAGTCGAGATTTTTTAGAGTCCGGATATTTATCTGTGTTAGATCGTGGAAGTAAGTGTCGAAGATGTTGCATTTTGAGTAAAGTTAGTATTTGTTACGGGAGTGCGAACAAAAAGGTTAAGGTCACTTTCGGAGTGAGTGAATTTGTTTTCAAGTAGGGATTAGTTGGTTTCCACATCAAGGTAGGAAAATTCAGTTCAAAGTTTTAACCCCTATACATGGAAATGGTGTTATTGTAATCCCCAATATTATTGATAACTCGACCCGAAATTGATTTGATGTGTTTCAATGTAAGGAAGGGGGAAAAATTGACTTTGTTTTGTATCGAGTTAATTGACTCCCTTGTACATTTGGATTAGTATGTTTGTATGAAATAGGGAACGGAAGAGTTTAATTGTCTGATTTAGTTATGATTATACGAACTAGGTGGATGATAGATGTTTTTGAGCGCTCGTACTACTTACACGAGGGCTATATCATTTCGTCACGATGTCTGTATTTTTCGAATTTTGAGCCGAAAATGGTCTCAATTGACTATGTTCGACTCACTGATGACGAATCCGTCGGAAAATTCGAGTCTGTCCGTCCAGCCGTAAGCACGATAACTCTCGAACGGAACAACCTAGAGACCTGAAATTTTCAGTGTGGGTTCAGTTCCCGAATGTCTCGGTTGAGTTCGTTAATAGGCCAAATTCCACCAGGGGTTCCGTAAATGTGGCCGTTCAAAGTTTTGTTTCCCTGATAACTTGAAAACTACAGATTTGATCGAGATGAAATTTTGCACTCAAATGGAAAATGTGGTGTTCAAGCTACATGTGAAATTTTGTCCAGATCGCATGACCAGAACCATAGAAACCATAGAAAATTGTAACTTTTGAACGGAAACGCCTAGGGACTTGAAATTTCCAGGATAGGTGTGGATCACGAATTTCGTGATCACGTTCATCTATGAGCAACATTATACAAGGGGTTCCGTAAATACGGTGGTTTGAAATTTTGTTTTCTCGATAATTTCGAAAGTACGGATTCGATCGAGGTGAAATTTTGTATTTTAATCGAGAATGATATATTAAAACAATATTTTGTCCAGATCGCATGACCAGAGCCATAGAGACCATAGAAAATTGTAACTTTTGAACGGAAAGGCCTAGGAACTTGAAATTTTCAGGGTGGGTTTGGATCGCGAATATCGCGGTCACGTTCATCAATGAGCAAAATTAGACTAGGGGTTCCGTAAATATGGCCGTTCAAAATATTTTTTTCCTGATAGTTTCGAAACTACTGATCAGATTGGAATGAAATTTTGCACCTAGCTGAGGAATAATGTATTCAAACTACGTGCAAAATTTTGTCCAGATCGCATCACCAAGACCATAGATACCGTAGAAAATTCTAGCGAATTATCGAAAAAAAATTGATCAGCACTGACATGAAGTCTGGAGTTTCGCCTAAGTTTCGGAATTTTTTTGACAGCTGTCGAAAATTCCTTCAATTGATTTCTTAAACTGGAAAATGCGAATCTACCTACAAGGTGCATGTACGAGCGCTCAAAAGTTCCTGCCTTCACGGCAGTGCTTTTCGTATTTTTTTTATTATGATGTTTTTGTTGTTTTTGAAAAGCTCTCTTTTATGTACGCATTTCACCATCATTTTTCGTAAATATGATATGTTCTTTTAAATTTCTGGGTTTTCTTTCCTAAATACCTGTTCCTCAGAAAGGGTAGAACAAAAGGCTTCCCCTTCGTGCAGGAAGCACGAACCCAATTATTTTCGGACGATAGATTATAAATGGTGACAGCGGGTTGAAATATAAAATACTCAAATTCCATCCTAATAACTTGTACTATTACTATTCAACTACTTTTGACCAATTACCAGTATCTGTAAACAAACACCGTGAGTTATGATAACTCACTACTATAACTCCCTGTCTCTGTAATTCTGAACAAGCCGGTTAGCCGAAAGACAACAGTCCATTATTGGTATTGAGGGGAGGTCACTTGAATAATTTCGACGTTTTCTCAAATTACGTTAATACCTAATTATTATTGTGAATTTTTTGCTGAAAAAGATGAATTCAGATAGTGAAGATTGTTCTAGGTAACTATTGTGATTTGTTAATAAAGTTCTTTCTCTGTACTTGTATCTTAGTATTTATTGTTATAGTCGTAGAGAAAGTATAGTATTCAAATTGCAGTAATGGTCATAACTCACTTGATGATTTACAGCACTCGCCTTCGGATCGTGCTGCGACCTTAATCTGCGTGAGTTATGATTAGCGCTCGTTAAATAATATACTATTACAACCCTTGCAGCCTATATAAAAACAGCATCAATAATGATCTCATAACTCATGACCCCATAAATCTACTCCATCTACCCTTTCAACTTTTGACATTCAAAGTAAAAGCAGAAGGGAACAGGGAGATGCAACGTGGAATTAGGTCGGAATAATATGCCATAATCCGGAAAATTTCGAACACGCGCATTGTGACCTAATTTATGCTGCAACTTGTTGGATTCGGCAATGCGCTGTTGGGAACACCCGGTACTTCAATTGTTCGAATGGATAAAGAAGGGATATACATGAGGAACCCTTACCGGTGTTTTTGCTCAGTTTTAGCATGGACTAAAACGATACTGAATTGTGAATTGAAAACGAAATTTCTTGTCTTCTGTGTCTTCCATGTCACATGCGCTGTGGAAGTTATATTGATCTGTTAGGGGTTGTTTTTTGCACCATGAATTTTGGGATGAAGAGTAGAGTTGAATTCACCGAACTGCATAAGAAAAAATAGTCGTCAAATGATTTGACGTTTGGGATTTTCGAAAGACTTTTTTCCGTAACATATTTGGGTGAAGATGCACTGTTGAACTGTAGATCAATTTTTTCATTATTACATACATACATATTCTGGTTTTATCTCTCGAATAGAACTTACCTAGAACTATAATTGAACCTGCTGAATCCAATTTCCGAAAATTATTTGAAGTAAGTGTTTTTCGAAGAATGTGGAATCTCGAGCGTTTTCGTTAAGATATTTGGGTGATGATGAGTTGAAGTTTTTTACTTAATATATACTCCGTTTAAGAATTATTGACATATCGGTTGGCTGTGAAAAATCGAATTTAAGTTGGTAATAGACTATTCAGTAATATTTTGGGTTGCTGAATTCAGGTTGGTATAGGAATAACACTAACATTACCTATAGAAATCTTGCTTTGATGATTTTATCGAAGATATTGGTGAATATGTAATTATAAAAATTTGCTCTGAATTTGAGTATTTTTTGTCTTATGCTATTAAAATGCCTGGAATTGACCAGGATATATCGCGCCTAACAAGAGAACGCCAGGCAGTTTGTCGGTGTTACTTCGAGTTTTTCAAAGATTTGGCATATATTTCCGCTAGTGTTTCAGGTAAACTGTTGTTATTCACCGACTCAAAGTGTATTCTGATTGATCAATGTCTCTTAAATTTTCAGATTTCACCAAGCCCTGTCCGCAGAATATTAGCATGTTATTATAGCCTGGAATTAGCAGTGGAAGAAAACCTGTGCGATACGATTATTCCTTCAAAGAGACATTGAATGACTTTGTTTTTGCTAGAATTAGAAACAATGAATATATCAGTTTAGATATCCTTTTCGAACTGGCCAAAGAGCACCTAGATTTCAATTGATCGAAGTCAACATTATATTATATCATAAAAAAAATTGGATCGAAGGAAAATTCTTACTGATAAACAGAAAAATATAATAAAAATAGTACGATCTTGTGATAAATACCGGGAATACATGCAACAAAACGTAAAATTCATTTATCTAGATGAAATTTGGATATTCAAAAACGGTATTCAAATTTGTCAGTGGACACTAGAAAATAATCCAAAAGGTATGCCGAGTATATTCAAGGGTAAAGGCAGAAGGTGCACTATTTTGAATGCTGGACCAATTGATGGATTTTTACCTGGATGTGATCCGATTCTTGACAGTGGTATTAATGATAAGGATTACTATGAATGGTGAATTATTTCATAAATGGGTTATTGAAATATTGAAACCTTCCCTGCAATAGGATGCCCATCAATAGGATTATGCCACCTTATTCAATAAACACATCCACCTGCTATATTGTACCCAATTCAAAAGTATACTGAATAATTGTAAAATCGCTCATCAATTATAATATTTTCAATAATTCATGGACAGTTTTAATGAATGAAAATAAAAATTGACTTTCTTGAAGTATTCAACATCGAGCAATAAATAATTCACAAAGTGGTTCATATATTGATAGTTCGGTACAAATTTCATGTCAAAATTCTTCATGTAATACATAGATTCTTAATTTTTTTTTCTCTCTTATTTCTTAATACATTATAACGTTTTTTCCAATCCATTCTTTTGGCCCTCTGCTTGCGAAGTATCCAAAAATTTTTTTCTGTTGCACCACTAGCTACCTGCTAGAATTCCATAAATTATCCTTCTTGAATCCTGATATAAAATGGTACTCTTATGGTTAGAATTTTGCAAGATTTCCAATACCAATAAATATTGCATGTCCTGAGTGAAAATAAATATTTATTTGAATGATCTTCAATTTTCCATGGTTGACTTTTATATGAGATAATTTCATATGAAAGCATTCCACGATATTTTTGCGCTTTCAAAACTGAACTCCCATGTAGAAACTGTAATCGAAATATTCCGGCTTAATTATTCGATAATTCGTATTCTCAACACTTTTCTAGGTTATATTTATGTTTTATTTCTATGATGAAATTTAGTTACTTTTTGTAACCAGAAATAAAGCCTCGACTGGACGTTCATGGCCTGCTTCGATGTCAATAATTCTTAAATGGACTATAGATCTTTTTTTTCATTTTTACGTCAAATATTCCGATTTCATTTAGAAAATTCAAAATTGCATAGAACTATAATTGAAACTACTGAATCCCAACAGCCATAGATATCAAAAATTCTTTGACGTTTCGATTTTGGAAGGTTTCAGAATGTTGAGCTTTTTTTATATAATATTCAGGTGATAAAAGAGTGATTAGATATAATTATAGAAGTTGGAGTTAATTTTTTTCGAATTGTAGATAATTTTTTTTCTTTTTTACATCAAATAGTCTGATTTCATCTGAAAATTCAAAATTGCATAGAACTATAATTGGAACTGTTGAACCTCAACAGTGATAGATATCAACAATTATTTGGCGTTTGGGATTTTTGAAGGTTTTTGAATCTCGAGCTTTTTCAATAACATAATTAAGTGATAAAACAAGGTTTAAAGAAGTTGGAGTTTTTTTTCCGAATATAGATGAGGTTCTTTCATTATAACATCAAATATTTCGATATTATCTCGAAAATAGAATCTAAATGGCAAAACAATTTTCATCCTAGCAGCAATTGAATAAGCGACTTTTAATTAGCCCCATTCGCTTAATTTTGATTGGAAAATGATCAAATTGTCACAAGAATAATAAGAAATTTCTTCAGACAAAAGAATCTTATAACCAAAGTATGAAACTGCATTGAAAATTCTTGGTTGGATAAAAAAAACACAACACTTACTCACCCACACGTGAACACCTCTTTCAAACTGCACTATATAACTCCCTACAGAAAGTTTCTAAACTTGTGAACTGAGTATTAGTAATTCGAGTTTCTTACTGCTAGGAGGTTGTCACGTTTCATTTACAGCCGTTGTTAATATCCTTTACAGGATTAAAGAATCACGGGTTTCTGGAGAAAAGCCAAATCCTCTTTTCGACAACTTCGAATCGATAAATACACACCTCGTCGAACTGGATCTCAATATTTCTATAACGTTATAGAAATTTTTTCTGGAATCAAATGATTTTTCTACTCTACATTGAGACATATGAACAAGGAAGGAGAGAAAAAATTCAACACAAATAAAAATTTTTACATAGTTTAAAAAAAATTCAACTGACGTGTGTATTCGAGAAATTCACGTAATATCCGCAGTGGGTGACAGAATGAAGTGGAAAGACTGCATGGAAAGCGGAAAATGGTGAAAGTTATTGCTGTTTTTGGAAGGACCTTGAACTTTCTGATAAAGTTGCATGGGCATTCCATGTTATTTATAATTCTTTGGGGATGAATTGGGGACAGCAGTGAATAGACACGTATTGGTTTCGTCTATATTTGGATCTGAATATTATGACGCAAATAGCTCAGAAAAAAATTATTATAAATGAATATAATGCATTGCGTGTTATCTTCTGGGAGTGCAGAAAAAATTAATCGTTACATAATTACCTCATTGTTGTTCTTCAGACAGGATATACCACCCAAAACTTTTGCAAGAGAAGAAAATGAATCTCACAAGAAACCCACATAAAGACAAATATAATATTTGCATAGGTTCGTCAGTTTGGATTTGAAGAACCCACAAGTTTGTTCTGCTCGAAGATCAAACAATAATATCCTGGGTTTGTCACCAAGAGTGTTGGATATTTAAGACTGTTCGTTACTAGAGTACCATTACAACGGAAGTAACAGATTCGAGAACATGTCCAAAATTTATTCTTACATTTTTATGTTGTTTAATGCAGTGAGTGCAATACAAGGAGTGGATGTTCAAAATTTGAAAACAATTCAGTTTGGTGGAGTTTGCGACGAAACCATAACAGAATCCCAATTCTTCCTCGAATCCCCCGAATATCCAGGGGTGTATCCACCGAATCACGATTGCCAATTGAACTTCGAAGGAAATGAATGTCCATCTTATTACAAGTTCCAGTTTGTCGATTTCAACCTCGAGGAATCTCACGGTTGTGTGAAGGACAGACTGGAAATCGGCTTGGTGGATGCTCTGTGTGGAAGAAAAAATGGGACAAAGTCATATTTATCAAAAAATGGAACGTTAACTTTGCGATTCAAAACAGACGACAACATTTCTGAAAAAGGATTCAAAATATTAGTAACAAGAATTGAAGAGTGTACAAAAGTATCCACTCAGATAACTGGTGGAAGGAACCATATTAACTCAAATCTGAGGGAATGCTGCCTGAAAAATCCACAAACATCCAGAAATTTCATCCTGAAATCCCCTAATTTTCCAGCGAGTATGAGTTTTCCCCACGATTGCATCCTTCAAATCCACAAGGCATCCCCGGATATTTGCAGGTTGAGAATTACATTCCAGTTCTTTTGGCTTGGGAATTCTTTGGACTGCAATGAAGGTTTTCTACAAATCGACGGGAAGATCATCTGTGGATGCAAGAAGGACTTGAAACTAATCTCAACATTCGACGAAAATGTGAAAGTTCTTAGGTTTAGAAGTGGTGGACTCGTCAAGAATTCTTACAGTGGTTTTATAGCGGAGGTTTTCCAGGATGATTGTCCAAAAAAAATCAGAACAGATCTTATTGATGACGAGACAATTTTAGAACTTCCGAAGAAGAAACAAGATTTAACATTCTATACAGACGAAGGTTATATCTACTCACGCCCCGAAGAAAATAGTTCGAGAAAAGAAAGGGAGATGGATGATTTTTTGGAAACTAAAGACATCGATGGTGTTTTGAGAAATGATGTTAATGATTTCGAGAGTTGTCTTCAATGGAATCAAGCACAGTTCGATGAAATTTTTTATGGGAAGGAAATAAGGGTGGAACAATGTGGGAGTGCTAAGAGGGAAATCAATGAAGGGAAGAAATGTACGAAGTTATTTGATAAAAGGGGATTTTTCTTCAGTCCAGGTTATCCTTTCTTTTATCCGGGAAATGTAAGGATGTGTTACAGGTGACTAAAATTATTTCTTCAATTTTTAATTTTTCAATTCGTACATTTTTTTTGCAGGTTCAATAGATTACCTGGATCATGTGGGGTTCGAATGCACTTTTTCGACTTCAGAATAGATCGAAGCGAGTTCTGTTCCCAAGATCGTCTCGAAATAGAAGGAAGATCTTATTGTGGTGTTGATTTATGGAAAAGAATAGGTAGGTAGAAGATTTTGATTTCAAATTAAACAATGAATATCTGGAGAACTAAAGGATTCTCAAAAATTCAGAGTCTAAAAACAGTGCTACATTGGCGGTGTTCTTCTTTTCAAGTTTCCAGTGCATTCGCCATTTCGCAACCATGGTTGCAAAATGGCGAATGCGCATCCAAATAAACTGTCACTAATTCCGCAATATTTCAAGGAATAAATTCAATAAAACCGTTCCAATTACGCATCAGATTTTCGAAGTAATTTATATAATATTCCATACAAATTTACTTTTTCTGAAAAATATCTGCACTCAAAACTTCAGATACATGGTTTATAAGAATAAATAAAAGTTCAACCCTCCTTGATAGATAGGTACATTCGAAATAGTTCTGTGCTAAAACTTTCTTTTTCCGCAAGTGACCCTAGACCTTCGCAACAAGAATTCCGTAGAACTCGACTTTATCACGTCCACCCCAAAATGTGTCCAAGGTTTCAAAGCTTATTACGAATACCTCCCTTGCGAAGAAATCGCAACCGAAACTCCCCCGCCACCCCCAATAACGAAAATATTACCGGTGCCTCCACCTACCACCATCAGGCCGAACCGAAAGTGCGGAGGGGTGGTAAGGGAAGAAATTTTCACACTGACTGACGAAGGAGGTAGCCGAGAATGTGTTTTCGTCGTAGAAAAATCCATGGAGGTGAGTCCCAAGAATTAATATTTCCAAAACCCTACAATTCGATGAGACATTTAAAGTTCTCTCAAACGCTCTCGCCGATTGGTCAGAACTTGTTACGTCACTTCCTGTCGCGATTTTCGCAGTGTACAAATATAATTATGTCTTATCATCCCAAAGGTTGTGGTAATTTTTGTAGAAATTAGTGAAATTATTCCTGAAACTTCACTCGAAGTTCTATTGTGACCTATGCGACGTCAACTCGGGAAGTTTTGGCTGAAATTCTGAGCTAATCTTTTACGTGATGAACCAATGATCCCTTTCCTCAAACTTCTGATATGCTCCAACACGTTTGGGTTGAATCCAGTGCCAATATATCTTCTTAAAGTTATCAGAACTCGAGGAAATTCCAAGGAATTCTACATTTTTTCACCATTTGTCACGAGCAATTTTTTTCAAAATTGATCTTATTTCTGCAGGACGTATGTCAGTTAGTCCTCAACTTCGAGAAATTCTCTATAGATTGTACTTCGGAGGTCATCAAAATTAATGGGAAAACATACTGTGGCAAGCAGGTTGGCAGAGAAGGTAATCTGTGTTTGATTCACTCCAAAAAACTCATAGTATTTTTTCAGTTATCATTGATGCTGAAGCCTTTCCGGTTGAAATAATTTACTCCAAATTTGGATACAATGCGAATGGATTCGAAATAAGAGGTATCCAAGACACAATTTGTGAAAGTAAGTTTTTCTGATATCACCTTTAAAACATGGTAATAAATTAAATGCTGAACTTACACTAGAATAACTAATATGATTTCCACTACATTGGGTTGAATTCGACTTGGAGGAAGTCTTAAAGGTAGAAAATCAGTGCTACATTGCCGATTTCCTTCTTTTCAAGTTTTCGGCGCATTCGTCATTTTGCAACCACGGTTGCAAAATGGCGAATGCGCATCTATATAAATTATCACTAATTTCGCAATGTTTAAAGGAATAATTAATGTAGTGAAAAGCCTATTGGTTATTCTATTGTGAGTTTTATTATGGATTTCCATCAAGTATCGGCTAATTCTATTTGAATTAAATTTTATTATGTATTTCAGATCCAGAACCTCCTGCACAGTTGAATTGATGAAATTATGGACAAAGAAGATGTTCAGATCTGAAGAGGTTTCAAATAACCATATAATTTTGATTTAGAAGAGATTAAAAGTTGAAGTCAACCGTGTTTACTTTAGTGCCTACCTCAGATCTTTGCGATGTTTATTTCAGATGCAATTCTGGAAGAAAAAACGAATGGTACTAGTCTCTATTTCAGGAGAATTCTAGTTTAGGAGATGTGGTTTTTTGAAAGTTAAAGTTAAAGATATGTAAATATTGACATTTTCAAACCTGACACATGAGAGTTGAGTAGTTCTGCCAATATGAGGTAATAAAAGATCCCAAGATGACATCAGATGTGGGCACTAAAATATTCTTCGATCAAATAAAAGGGGGAGTAGACAATAAAAGAAATTTATTTTATAACTCTTTAATTCTACTATATTTCGTAAAATTGATATGATTTTTACAGTACGATTGATAACTTTTATAATCTATGATATCCCTTACTTCCTAATTATATTCTCTTATATCTTTAAAAATCCACTTATTCCATAAGATATGTAGGAAATAGAAACATTCAAAGAAACACATTGATATTATAGTTTCATTGGAGATTTTGATGAACATTTTTTCGAGGATGAAAATAAACAGGTGGCAAATTCTTTTCATTATAAGATTTCAAATATGCCATCATGAAGAATATAGAAATTTTAATATAAACCAAATTTAGTTCTGAAACCATAGACATAACAATGAAAACACACTCAATAAAAATAAAGAAAAATAAAGAATTGTAAAGACAAAAAAATTCAACAATTCCTGATTTGGGCTCTTTGTGGTTGTGGTTGTGACTGATTCAAAATATTAAATATGTCCTGATTCTTCACTCATTTCTTCGAATCTTCCAGCTATTAGCCCAAAAACCTGATGTTCGTGAAAACCGCCCTTGCCGGCCTTTTCCTGTTGCAAAAACTCACGGTTTGTCCCCTCTTTCCTTGCCTGGTCTCGTGGAGCGCTACTAAGAGATTGAAGACTTCTTTTCTCGAAGGAAGGCACATGTAGCGATTCTCCGCGTCGTATCTAGAAAAAGAATAAGGGTAATTCTTGTTCGCAATGGTCATCTTCATTCTTACCTCGAGTATTTATTCTGTCGTTTCAAGGGAAATTTTCTGTAATACTTTGAGCGTTTGTCCTCCGATAAATTGGAAGATTCTGAATACGTCTGCGACTCCTCATTACGTAAAACTTGGTCTATCTCGTTCTCGACGTACACGAGAGGGCTCACACCAGATGGCCAAGGTTTCATCAGTATCGAAGACAACAGTTGGATGTAGTTCTCTAAGCTGAAACCATCTGAGGAAGAATTCTTATCTGCAAAAATGTTTTCCTTATTGTCTCAGGTTTGCCATTTTAATGTACAAATTCTTACCATATCGATTTGGTTCTCCATCCATTAAGTCTTGCGATGAGGCATATGTTGGTGTGATATTCATTAGTAGGTGAAGATGAGCTAACAGAGAGATCAGTACTTTTTCCATCCAATTCATGCTTTTTTCATATGAGAGGGTACACTGGAAAAAATCACCATGTATTAAAATAGAGCTTCGAAAAAATTGTTATTGAATAAGATATCCCCCAACTTTTTTATTCACGAAATGAGGCACATTTGGGGAATATTAGTTTCACCCTAAACCGTGACGCTCCGCTATGATATAAGATGAGCAATATTTACGAGAATGTGTGTAAACCCGAACAATTCTCCGCCTTATACGTGACGAAAGAGGGAAAATTTGTATTTCAGTTTCCATCAGCTGAATTTCAATCTCGAGCATCTCAAGTCCGAAATTCGAGAGAAATGATCGCGAAAATCCTCGAGTATATAAAAATTGTAGAACAACTACTTTTCAATTATCAACATAACAAATTAAAATTGAATCAATTTGAATTGGAGACAAATCGATAATTCAAAAAGCTGAGTTTTCATAGAATATTGGGTTTCAAAATTTGTTCTAATTGAATTAGGTGAAATACAGACCACTCACTAGTAAATGAAAGTTAATTTATTGTTAACCCAATTATAGAATCATTAGAAGCAACTGATGAGATTGGTTAGAATTGAAATCGGAGTTTTTTCAATCACAATTAAAATTTCTCGACAAAACCCAATAACAACCAAAAAGTAATTAAACCTGAATATTTCATGGGAAGAAAATTATTTTCTGAAATCTGATATTCTGCTGCGAAGGTTTTACATCAATCACCCGTTGAGTTTTCACTCAAAGCTTATCTTTAAAAGTCGTCAATTATACTAGGAAATCTACCGCCTAACTCGATTTAAGTATCATCTGATGACATTTCTTGATGGTTGACGTGAATATAACCTCTCAATTAGGGTATTATAGCATTCGCCTTTTTGCAACCTTGGTTGCAAAATGGCGAATGCGCACCAATTGTGGCTGATTTTCCATATTTCAAGAAATAAATTGAATAATTTCGTTTCGAATTCTGATCGAATTTTCGAATAGTATGATTATCAATTCATACAATGTTTTCCAAAAAGTTCTACCCTTTTTAATTACTATATTCTCAAAACTAAGGTCTCTGGACCTTTACAACAAGAATTTCTCGCATTCTTCAACCTTGGTTGCAAAATGGCGAATGCGCGCCAAATCAACTGTGGCTAATTATAATAATTTCGTACCAATTTTTTTCCCCAATTACTCTAGACCTTCACCACAAAAATTTCCCGACAAAACCCAATCACAACCAAAAAATAATCAAACCTGCATATTTCATGAGAGGAAAATTATTTTATGAAATCTGAGTATTTTTTTGCAACCTCTCTCGGTTCAGAGTGAGTTTCTCAATTTTATTTTATTGGATTTATCTCGTGAGTAAATAGATAAAATAATTGTAATTTATTCGAAGGATTTCTTGATTTAATCACTGCTGAAGGACCAGTAATAAATAAATGTTCCAGAAAAAAATTCTCTAAGATAAAATTAAAAACACCTATTGGTCGAAATACCAATTTTCACTCCATACAATATTTCATTAAATATATTGGCGAACAAATCAATTTATGAGAATATGTTCTTTAATTCTATTCGTATCTAGCTTTTTTAATTTTGCAGTTGAGGCAATTCTTCCTCATTCCCCTCTCTGTCATTGAAGCAGAAGATTTTTTCTAAATCATTCATGTCAACTTTGAGAAGAAAAACATCATCGAACTCGTGAGAACAGTTGGAATTGAGGTTATGAGCGTTATATTTTCGACGTTCCCGTCACTCAGTAGATCTAATGTATCACATCTGTCATATTTGGTGACGTTGCCAAATATAAGTTACTTTTAGTTGAGTTTTTGTTGAGTCGAGTGGAGCTGAAATTCTCAAATTAGCATACCTATAGGCACCAGCAATTAACCTTAATTCTCAAGGTTTTTTAATTAGATAGTGAGTTTGCTCTACTTCTATAATCACTTAAAAGCATATTGTTTGATATTTCCAATATAGAGAAGATATAAATAATACAACCATCAGGTTTACCATCTTAGAAGGCAAAAGACGGTTAATATATTACATTAAGGAACAGCAGGATACGATTTTACGAGGTGAAAATTGCCAGATATATTCTGCTTTTCTTAGAACTGAATACTAATTAATTTTTGTTGATGGTTTATGCTCACTTGGTGGTAAATCTCTAATATATATTTTAATTGAATCTTAAGGTGAGTGTGGAATATGTTCCCAATATTTCTAGGATATTCAAGCCAGCTCATTTCGAAGAGAATATAATTTTCAAGATCATTCTGATTATCTGGTAATTTTGTCTTCTAATTCGAAAATAACGAGCGACAGAGATGACTAATTTTTTTTTATTATAATTGAATAAATTCATTTTTGAAACCCAATATTTATTCCGAGTTAAGCAAATTAATACGCTCCAAAATCGTAACGTTACTATTCATTTCCAATTTTGTTTGAATCGCAGCGGTGCAAAATGGCGAATGCGCCAACCAAATCCAAACATCTTTATGATATTCCTTCATTTAATACATGTTGAAGGAAAAAATTGAATTTTGAAAAAACAAATATCCCCATTGAAAAGGATTCACGGTTTGAAACATTCATTTCATCAACATTTTGGATGATTCTCTGGAAAAAAATTCAATTGAGCGATAACGGGATTTTCCCTTCAGTTACGCCCACAATGTCAATATAAACTTCTCCCAGATTGCTTATCTCAGGTTCAACTTGAAAATCTGTGTGACAGGAATCTCGAAAATATAATGCTCATAACCTCAAATTCCGACCGTTTTGATTAGTTTGATTCTGTTTTTCTTCCCAGAGTAAAAATGAATTATTCAGAAAATAATCTTCTGCCCCATTCACAGAGGGCGAAAGATCGTAAAATAAAGGAGAAGAAACGGCCACAACTTGAAAAATAATAATAATTTCGACTTTGAAATAACGAGTGACAAAGGTGACTTGAATTAATTTTTTTCCAAACATCCAGATCGTGATTTCGAGATAGGCAAATTTAAGCGCTCCAAAATCTTGACGTTACTATTCATTTTGAATTTCTTGAAAATCGCAAAGGTGCAAAATGGCGAATGCGCCAAGCATCTTCAAGATATTTCTTCATATAAAACAGATTGAAAGTAAAAGTCGAATTTTGAAAAAAATTATTCTCATTCGAGAAGATTTAACGCTTTGAAACGGTTCATTCCAATATAATCTTCACAAAAAAAAAAAATTTTTGAAAACAATACAGTTTATTTCGAGCTGTTAGCGAAGTACTCACCCCTATCTAACAATTATCACTCAACATAATCAATCAAACAGTAAACGCAAAGTCCGTAATTGCGTGATCGCCTCGTTCAACCCGCAATTCCTAATTGGAAAACTTCTTCGGATCACACTTTTTATATAGGTTCAGAATTTGCGCAGCTATCTCTCCTTCAACTGGTGGGAGTGTTGCAATTTGCGCTTCTGTGCTCCAGACGCTGAAGCAACAAGTTTATCTGATGAGCGACGGAGGGGAAGGGTTTTCCAGCGTCCTATTCATCCTGAAGGCGAAGAGATACGTCGAGATCTTCTTATCTGGGTGGAAGAAGGGGTTTCTAGTTGAAAACACGATTGCTTCGTGGATTCTTCAGGAATGATGCTGTCATTTCTAGGAGGATTGATTAGGATGATTTCAATTAAGCGATAACGGAATTTTTCCCTCGGTTACGCCCACGATCTTAATATGAACTCCCCCTAACTAGATAATCTAAGGTTCGACTCAAAAATCTGTATGACAGGAATCTAGAAAATAGTATTCTCATAATCTCAACTTCCGACTGTTTCGATCAGTTTGATTCTGTTTCTCTTCTCGAAGTGGAAAAGAAAAATTCAGAAAATAATCTGCTGAATTCATAGAAGAAAATGAAAGAGAAAAAATTGCTACAACTGCGAATTGAAAAAGTTCGATTGCATTTATAATTATTATGTTTTTAAAAAGAAACTTAATTTTTTTCTGATGTGAGTTGATGGTAAGAGTTAACGACTTTCTTGAAATGTTAACTATTGTTTCTACGCGAGCTTGCACTATTCCCACGGTTTCCAGGAATGTGCTGGGAAGCGTCTTACTTCGTAAAAATATAATTGAAAAAAAATTTTTTTTTTCCTTTCTTGTCGCAGACATAAGTTGAGTCCAGGAAGTATTCTTTTCTTGTGGCATTTGAACTCGTGTTATATTCCATTTCAACAAGCGAAATGGTACAGATGTGCAGACTGTGATATTCGTCGATAAAAATCTCTCTTGTCTACTCCAATGTTGATTGGAAGCGATAACTTCAATGATATACGGCCATGGCAATGGCCAATATTCGGTCCATCCTTAAATCCTGGCGATCAATCAATTTTTCTATCCCCGCAATAAGATGAATCGATTCATTCGCAATTTATGTTTTCAATGACATTCGTTATTGAATACAAGGATGTTGACTTTCACTTGACCACCACATTTTCGAGTCCAGTTTCCAGGAATTTCCGATAAATTTTGATGAGTTGTTACATTTTCTGGTTTTTACAAACAAAATTTCTACCCCAATGCTATAGAGGATATGAAAAAAAACTTTCGTTCATTCTGGCCAGTGAAACGGATTTGAAGCAAAAATGGGGATATTTAAACTGTTTTCCAGGTTTCGAAAATTTTTTCAATATTTCATTTAGTCAGATCAATAATTGGAAAATTATTATTTATACAGTACGTTTCTCGGGGTCTTGATGTTGCCATGGCATTACTCAAATAGGTAAATTTAGGGACAAATAAAGAAGTTTTTTGGTATATATTCAATATAAATCGGTGATTCCATCTTTTGAACTGTATGAACTTTTTTTAACCCGTTTTCGAATTTGATCGTTTTCATTTTCTCCAATAGAAATGAAATCATATTGTCAACTGAAAAAAAAACATTATTCCTTATGAATCATGACATTACTCACATAGGTAAATTGAGTGACAAATAAAAAATTATTTTTTTTGTATATTCAATAAAATTCGGCGATTCTACCTTTTGAAGTTCATTATTTTAAGTTCATAACGGTACCGTCGTGGATTGAATAAATTTTTTTCCAAACATCCAGATCGTGATTTCGAGATAGGCAAATTTAAGCGCTCCAAAATTTTGACGTTACTATTCATTTTGAATTTCTTGAAAATCGCAAAGGTACAAAATGGCGAATGCGCCAAGCATCTTCAAGATATTTCTTCTTATAAAACATATTGAAAGCAAAAGTCGAATTTTGAAAAAATTATTCTCATTCGAGAAGATTTAACGCTTTGAAACAGTTCATTTCAATATAATATTCACAAAAAAAAAATATGTTTGAAAACAATACAGTTTATTTCGAACAGTTAGCGAAGTACTCACCCCTATCTAACAATTATCACTCATCGAAATTCTTTATTCTTTTTTCGAATTTTATCGTTTTTATTTTCTCCAATATAAATCAAATCATATTGTCAACTGAAAAAAAACACATTATTTCTTATGTATCATGGCATTACTCACATAGGTAAATTGAGGGACAAATAAAAAAAATTAGTTTTTTTGTATATTCAATAAAATTCGGTGATCCCATCTTTTGAAGTGTATAAAAATTCTTTATCCTTTTTTCGAGTTTTTTCGTTTTCATTGTCTCCAATAGAAATTAAATCTCATTGTCAACTGAAAAAAAAACATTATTCCTTATGAATCATGACATTACTCACATAGGTAAATTGAGTGACAAATAAAAAATTATTTTTTTTGTATATTCAATAAAATTCGGCGATTCTACCTTTTGAAGTTCATTATTTTAAGTTCATAACGGTACCGTCGTGGATTGAATTAATTTTTTTCCAAACATCCAGATCATGATTTCGAGATAGGCAAATTTAAGCGCTCCAAAATTTTGACGTTACTATTCATTTTGAATTTCTTGAAAATCGCAAAGGTACAAAATGGCGAATGCGCCAAGCATCTTCAAGATATTTCTTCTTATAAAACATATTGAAAGCAAAAGTCGAATTTTGAAAAAATTATTCTCATTCGAGAAGATTTAACGCTTTGAAATGGTTCATTTCAATATAATCTTCACAAAAAAAAAATATTTTTGAAAACAATACAGTTTATTTCGAACAGTTAGCGAAGTATTCACCCCTATCTAACAATTATCACTCATCGAAATTCTTTATTCTTTTTTCAAATTTTATCGTTTTTATTTTCTCCAATATAAATCAAATCATATTGTCAACTGAAAAAAAACACATTATTTCTTATGTATCATGGCATTACTCACATAGGTAAATTGAGGGACAAATAAAAAAAATTAGTTTTTTTGTATATTCAATAAAATTCGGTGATCCCATCTTTTGAAGTGTATAAAAATTCTTTATCCTTTTTTCGAGTTTTTTCGTTTTCATTGTCTCCAATAGAAATTAAATCTCATTGTCAACTGAAAAAAAAACATTATTCCTTATGAATCATGACATTACTCACATAGGTAAATTGAGTGACAAATAAAAAATTATTTTTTTTGTATATTCAATAAAATTCGGCGATTCTACCTTTTGAAGTTCATTATTTTAAGTTCATAACGGTACCGTCGTGGATTGAATTAATTTTTTTCCAAACATCCAGATCATGATTTCGAGATAGGCAAATTTAAGCGCTCCAAAATTTTGACGTTACTATTCATTTTGAATTTCTTGAAAATCGCAAAGGTACAAAATGGCGAATGCGCCAAGCATCTTCAAGATATTTCTTCTTATAAAACATATTGAAAGCAAAAGTCGAATTTTGAAAAAATTATTCTCATTCGAGAAGATTTAACGCTTTGAAATGGTTCATTTCAATATAATCTTCACAAAAAAAAAATATTTTTGAAAACAATACAGTTTATTTCGAACAGTTAGCGAAGTACTCACCCCTATCTAACAATTATCACTCATCGAAATTCTTTATTCTTTTTTCGAATTTTATCGTTTTTATTTTCTCCAATATAAATCAAATCATATTGTCAACTGAAAAAAAACACATTATTTCTTATGTATCATGGCATTACTCACATAGGTAAATTGAGGGAAAAATAAAAAAAATTAGTTTTTTTGGATATTCAATAAAATTCGGTGATCCCATCTTTTGAAGTGTATACAAATTCTTTATCCTTTTTTCGAGTTTTTTCGTTTTCATTGTCTCCAATAGAAATTTAATCTTATTGTAAACTGAAAAAAACACATTATTCCTTATGTTTCATTGGCATTACCCACATAGGTAAATTGAGGGACAAATAAAAAAAATAAGTTTTTTTGTTTATTCAATATAATTCGGTGATTACATCTTTTGAAGTTTATAGAAACTCTTTATTCTTTCTTCAAATTTTATCTTTTTTATTGTCTCCAATAGAAATTAAATCTTATTGTCAACTGAAAAAAACACATTATTTCCTAAGTATCGTGGCATTACTCACATAGGTAAATTGAGGGACAAATAAAAAAAATAATTTTTTTTGTTTATTCAATATAATTCGGTGATAACATCTGTTGAAGTTTATAAAAATTCTCATGTATCATGGCATATAATCTTATTCTCAACTGAAAAAAAACACATTATTTCTTATGTATCTGTATTTCACGAGTGACCATGACGACAAAACTCATTTTTATATCCACACTTCCCAAATTTTCAGCCTAATGAAAATGAACAATTTATTCACACTTATATCTAACGTGTTCAAAAAATAATTTCACACTGTTTGCGACGACATCTTCGACTCTGTATCCTCACCACCAACTCTTGCCTCCATCGTTTTCAAATTTCCAATCACTTCGTCCGAGAGTTCATAAAGTTCTTCAACACTCTGCGAAAAAAAATTATTTTTCATAAGAAATTGTAGGGAAGGAGTTGTCGAAATTTTAGCAGTATCATAACACCCTGAAACATCTGCAGAGACAAGACCAGATGGAAACAAATCCAATGCGACACTTTTCACGTGAGCGTGACGTCCATATTGAACATCCGAAGGATGAAGACGGGGTTGTCAACGATTCAAAGAGAGAAAAATTGAAAGTGATTGAAAATATCATCGCCAGATGAATCTGAGGTACAGAGAGAAAAACAGAAAGTTTGAAATGTCTCTTGAAAGGGGAACTTATACTTTACCTGGCATTCCTTCAATTTTCTTATATTGGGATCTTCGTATCTCAGAGTTTCAAATTCGGCATTGGTCAACATGTAACCCAACTCTATGTCTTCCTCATCTTCGACGGCCAAGAATCTCAAGGGTGGAATACAAACTTTATCGGTGGAATCCCTGAACATGTGGCCCTTCTCGATGGACAGTCCCGATGGAGGATCTATCGTGTCGTCCCAGTAGAGATGATTCGGAATGTTGACTTTGGGTACTTTGATCTGGAAAAAATCAACAAATTATAAATTTTTCTCTTTCAGCACAGTCGCCCCTTTGAGAGATGAATAGACGACACGGCTCTGATAACGCTCTCTGAAGAATATAACTGGTACCCTTCCTAAATACGTATTGTTCGATTGTTCTCTCACAAAACAGAGATCGCACGTCTTCATAACTAACCCTGTAATCCGAATCAAGGGTTGAAATAATCAGCGTGCAACCTTTGAGGAAAAGTGAGAGCAATACGATGATAAGGGAATGTCGTCGTAAATCATGCGTTCCCCGGGGATTTCCGGGAATTCCTGAGGTGTTCCCACGCGAAACGAACAAAGAGGGAGTGACGACGAGGGAGGATGAATTAGGGGGTGGTTCGTTTCCGAAAACAGTCATCGTTATTCAATTCTGTTATCGACGATGATTCCCACTGATGAAGGAATCTATTTCGCATGTTCGGAGAATCTATTTAGGTCAAGGTTGGAGCGTGGCCTTCAGGTTTCGAATTTACCCCGATATGTCTTCGTTCGAACTGACTTTCTGAAAATTTGCTGCAGGAAATTTTGTCTTTCCAAAAACTAATACAAGATGAAACGTTGACATTTTTACCAAAGCAGCCTTCAAATATTCTATCGTAAAAAAATCAAGGTGAAGAAATTATTCCTTCTGGATGTACCCCTTCTATTGTCACTGAGTAGGGAGGTAGCTGTATTTCCCAAGATATTCAGCTAAAGTGTGTCAAAAATAATACTCCTCGAGGTACATCTTATAACATGACAATTGTCCTTGAAAATCTACAGGGTGATATTGATATTCAGCTGAAATGTGTCAAGTAATACTCATCGAGGTACATCTTATAAAGGTGTGTACAGACATGCTCCGAATATCGTACCGAACCGTGTCGCGTACCCCGCGAGAGCGAATCAAATTCACGAATTCAAATTGCACCTCTACGTGCGATGAATTTGATTCGCTCTCGCGGGGTACGCGACACGGTTCGGTACGATATTCGGAGCATGTCTGTACACACCTTAACATGTCTATTGTCCTTGACATCTACAGGGTGATATTTTTTCAGGAGCAATGTCACCATTTGTACTCAAGAACTTCTTTACGTTGCGCCACTGGAAGTTCATATTATCTTTTCCAAACAATTATTGTTTTATTTTAAATTTTTTAAATTTTTCAGGATCACTCTCTTTGTTATTGTTACGTCAACGCCTCATCAATAGGGTTTACTCGAGAACTTTTCTGTGGTGCGCCACTGGAAGTTTACATAATTTTTCCAAAACATTCTTTTATTTGAGATTTTTGAAATTTTTTAGGATCACTCTGTTACTTATTTTCACTTCAACCCCTCATCAGTAGGGTTTATAAGAATCTACCTTTTGTACTCGGGAACTTTTCTGTAGTGCGCCACTAGAAGTTTATATTATCTTTTCAAAACAATCATTGTTTTATTTGAAATTTTTCAGGATCACTCTGTTACTTATTTTTACTTCCACCCCTCATCAGTAGGGCTTATAAGAATGTACCTTTTGTACTCGAGAACTTTTCTGTGGTGCGCCACTGCAAGGTTATATTATCTTTTTAAAACAATAATTGTTTTATTTGAAATTTTTCAGGATCCCTCTGTTACTTATTTTTACTTCAACCCCTCATCAGTAGGGTTTATAAGAATGTACCTTTTGTACTCGAGAACTTTTCTGTGGTGCGCCACTGCAAGTTTATATTATCTTTTTAAAACAATAATTGTTTTATTTGAAATTTTTCAGGATCACTCTGTTACTTATTTCTACTTCAACGCCCCATCAGTAGGGTTTATAAGAATGTACCTTTTGTACTTGAGAACTTCGAGTGCGCCACTGGAAGTTTATATTATCTTTTCAAAACAATCATTGTTTTATTTGAAATTTTTCAGGATCACTCTGTTACTTATTTCTACTGAACCCCTTATCAGTAGGGTTTATAAGAATGTAACTTTTGTACAGAACTTCTACGTGGTGCGCCACTGGAAGTTTATATTATCTTTTCAAAAGAATCATTGTTTTATTTGAAATTTTTGAAATTCTACAGGACCACTCTGTTACTTATTTTTACTTCAACCCCTCATCAATAGAGTTTATAAGAATGTACCTGTCGTACTCGAGAACTTTTCTGTGGTGCGCCACTGGAAGTTTATATTATTTTTTAAAAACAATCATTGTTTCATTTGAAATTTTTCATGATCACTCTGTTACTTATTTTTACTTCAACCCCTCATCAGTAGGGTTTATAAGAATGTACCTTTTGTACTCGAGAACTCTTCTGTGGTGCGCCACTGCAAGTTTATATTATCTTTTTAAAACAATAATTTTTTTATTTGAAATTTTTCAGGATCACTCTGTTACTTATTTCTACTTCAACGCCCCATCAGTAGGGTTTATAAGAATGTACCTTTTGTACTTGAGAACTTCGAGTGCGCCACTGGAAGTCTATATTATCTTTTCAAAACAATCATTGTTTTATTTGAAATTTTTCAGGATCACTCTGTTACTTATTTCTACTAAACCCCTTATCAGTAGGGTTTATAAGAATGTAACTTTTGTACAGAACTTCTACGTGGTGCGCCACTGGAAGTTTATATTATCTTTTCAAAAGAATCATTGTTTTATTTGAAATTTTTGAAATTCTACAGGACCACTCTGTTACTTATTTTTACTTCAACCCCTCATCAATAGAGTTTATAAGAATGTACCTGTCGTACTCGAGAACTTTTCTGTGGTGCGCCACTGGAAGTTTATATTATTTTTTAAAAACAATCATTGTTTCATTTGAAATTTTTCATGATCACTCTGTTACTTATTTTTACTTCAACCCCTCATCAGTAGGGTTTATAAGAATGTACCTTTTGTACTCGAGAACTTTTCTGTGGTGCGCCACTGCAAGTTTATATTATCTTTTTAAAACAATAATTGTTTTATTTGAAATTTTTCAGGATCACTCTGTTACTTATTTCTACTTCAACGCCCCATCAGTAGGGTTTATAAGAATGTACCTTTTGTACTTGAGAACTTCGAGTGCGCCACTGGAAGTTTATATTATCTTTTCAAAACAATCATTGTTTTATTTGAAATTTTTCAGGATCACTCTGTTACTTATTTCTACTTCAACGCCCCATCAGAAGGGTTTATAAGAATGTACCTTTTGTACTCGAGAACTTTTCTGTGGTGCGCCACTTCAAGTTGATATTATCTTTTCAAAACAATCATTGTTTTATCTGAAATTTTTCAGGATCACTCTGTTACTTATTTCTACTTCAACGCCCCATCAGTAGGGTTTATAAGAATGTACCTTTTGTACTTGAGAACTTCGAGTGCGCCACTGGAAGTTATATTATCTTTTCAAAACAATCATTGTTTTATTTGAGATTTTTCAGGATCACTCTGTTACTTATTTTTACTTCAACCCCTCATCAGTATGGTTTATAAGAATGTACCTTTTGTACTAAAGAACTTTCCTGTGGTGCGCCACTGCAAGTTTATATTATCTTTTTTAAACAATCATTGTTTTATTTGAAATTTTTCAGGATCACTCTGTTACTTATTTCTACTTCAACGCCTCATCAGTAGGGTTTATAAGAATGTACCTTTTGTACTTGAGAACTTCGAGTGCGCCACTGGAAGTTCATATTATCTTTTCAAAACAATCATTGTTTTATTTGAAATTTTTCAGGATCACTCTGTTACTTATTTTTACTTCAACCCCTCATCAGTAGGGTTTATAATGTTTAGAATGTAACTTTTGTACTCCAGAACTTCTATGTGGTGCGCCACTGGAAGTTTATATCATCTTTTCAAAAGAATCATTGTTTTATCAAAAATTTTTGAAATTCTTCATTACCACTCTGTTACTTATTTTTATTTCAACCCCTCACCAGTAGGGTTTATAATGAAAGTATAAATAAGGGAGACAAAGAAATGATGAAAACCTGAATTTAAGACATCTTCCAAACGAACTCGAATTGTTCTACATTTCCCCAGTTTCAAATAAGAAAAATATGATCCATGTTTAATTGAAAACTTCCAATTAAAGGGGTTTCCAGTTAATGGCATGCTTGGCTTTAATGTTGCGTGGTCTGGTCCATTATTTTTTATGATGATTTCCACCTCTATATGATATAATTAACGGTCCAAATAGAATCCTCATCATCTTGGGAAAAGATGAAGGAAGTATTGGAACACGCGTTAGTTTAACTTCAAATTTTACGAAAAATCTGCTGAGGAAATAATGACTCACCTTCGCACGTCTGTCTGCGATCAATTTTTGGCAGTATCGCTCGATGACCATCACGGGGTGATCGAACATCTCCGGTGGAGCTTTGGAGAAGGGAACCTTTCCGGTCAGAACCAAATTTTTCACTCTCTCCATCTCGTCCATCTACGGAATGGTTTTTTATGAGTTCGAAAAAAATTCTACCATCCAATCACCGTTTACCTCTCTGCATCTTATTCTCTTTTCCGCGGAGTTCCCGTACTCGACCAGTATCCTCTGTTGCAATTTCTGCATGAACTCTCGGTCCGTGAGGCTCACGCAGTTCGATCCCATCAGTTTCTCCAGTCTCGAGGTGACCAAAGGATGACGAAATCTTAAAAATGAAGGATTTCTCTCAACTCGAGTACAAACATAAAAAAAATAACGAAATTTTTCATTTCAAGAGTCTGAATTCTTATAATATCAAGCTCTTTCGTTCTAGCTCTGACCGACTGTCCCCAATTAGATGGATGATGATGAATGGAGACTTTTACCGAGTACGGATTCGAAGAATTTATTCCATATTTGATCCTGTTATTTCTCGTTTTTAATCAATGGGATACAATATGTTTTCATGCCTGTTTTTGGTTTATTATTTCCGATATTCGTTTGACTACTATACCAGGCAATTTTTTAAACGTAGAAGACAACCGCGAGTAGGGGGGGGGTTGTATGGTTCTTGGATGTTTAGTTATGTTTTCCCAACTCGCAAATATGGTTACTTTTTTTTGTAATTTCGAAAAAACACCGAAAAAACACCAAAAAAACGGTGTTTTTTTTTTTTTGGCAGAAATATAGAGAATGGAAGACGAAGGAAATGAGTGTTAGTTCAACTGAATCACGTCATTATTACCGTAGAATAGCCGGAAAAACCGTAAAAATCAGCGTTTTTTTCCCAAAATTCATAACTCGGCCATTTTCAAAGTTTTAGCGCTTGTTTTCCAGATGAAAGTAGTAGTTGATAGGTACTTTGAGTGTGCACATCCCGGATGTTGTCGGATAAATAGTTTTTGCGTTGGAATTATTTTAGGCACTATTTTGCGGAAGGGCTGGATGCGTCGGAAGTTGTCTGATTTTAATTTACAAAACGGATTTTGAAAGCAGAAGTATAGCACTACAGAACGTCAATCTTGATTTTTCGTTAAAATGTTGCAGAATTGGTTAAAATAAAGTGGAAACATGACTAAAACCGGCCCAGCGGTAAATCTCGAAAGAATAAGGGGGGAATCCAGCCGACGCGGGAAAGTGCGTATTATAATAAAAGCACGAAACTTTGAATTTATACCCCCACTACTCGACCGCAATCGAGCGTTCGGCCGGTTTTGTCATGTTTGTACGTTTTTTTCACCTATTTTCTAACATTTCAACGAAAAATCAAGATTAACGTTTTGTAGCACTATATTTCATCTGTTGCCTGGTCAATACAGTCAATGATATTATTGATTCAATTCAATTCGAGGTAGTATAAATTTTTAACATCAACAGACAGCACCAATTGCTGTCTCGATACTTTTATGTTTATTCTTAGTTATGGAAATTGTACTCTGTGATTTACTTTGGAACTATTATGACAAAATTTTTTCTGCAGTTTCTATTTTATTCTGAATGGAGTTTTCAATATACCCTTCTGCAACAGAAGTTGATTTCCAACCACCAAGTCTTTTGATGGCTGAAAAATCTGCACCACTGTCAGAAAGAATAGACGCAGAAGAACGCCGAAAACAGTGACCTGTGTACAAATGTGGTTGCTCTAATTTAAGAAAGTTTGCAATCATTGACGGTAATTTAGAAAATGCATTAATTCCAACTGGTTGTGTTGAGCATTTATAGTTCTTATAAAAAACGAAAAATCTTTCGTGTGAGTGTGAGCTGGCCTCTCTTTATTATGTTTAAAAGTGTATGCTCATCATTATCCATCACAGTGAATATCCTGTTCGAATGTGTTTTCGATGAATTCACTGTTACCAAAAATTTCGATCCCATATCTTGTACATCCTTTCTCTGCAACCTTAACAATTCATCTTTTCTCAATGCAACCGCTACTACGAATATCAAAGCGACCTACAAATCAAACAATGATAGTTATTTCACTATAACGAGATAATGAGAATAAGTTGGAATAACGATTCAATTGAGTTTTATTTTTACCTTCGACATCAAGAAAACACTATCAGGAGCATTCGCTATGAACTCTCTCACATGTTCTTTTTCGAGAACTTTTGATTTTTTGGGATATATCCCTCTCTTTTCCGTTTAATAAACATCACCAGTTTGTGGTATCTGCTTATATCAGTATTGTCTTTCACATTTAGTGTTGATTTCAGCATCGAATATTTTGGCCATAAACTTGCTAGATGCCCCTTTTCTGCAATACCCGTAAAGTATGCCAACAAAACCGTTTCCGTAAAGTTCCGAACCTTCTTGTCCTTGCACCAAGATCTGAATTCAGCATAGGTTTTCTCATATAAATGGCGGCTCTTTTCAGGAAGCAGACTCAAAGTTGCTGCTTCAGCAGTTTTTGTCACATCTGGCGGTGTCAAAGGGATATTTTCTTCGTTATTCATTATGTAGTAGCGTAACGGATAAAATCAGATTCTGATCGAAAGCGAATAAATAAATTTGACAGCTCGATCGTGCTCCGACATAGATGCATCTATGCTCCGAATGAATATTTAATAATTGGTTGCCATGATAATCATGCATTAATACAAGAAATCATGCATTAATAGGGGTCATTAATGGATGATTTCGAGTGCGTTAAAGTGAGCTTTTATTCTATGGTCGACGGAAAATATTTTTTCGGATCCACTATCGTAATTCATTGAGATATTTCATGATATCGAGGTGTTGTTGAAAGAAACCTTTCTGTGAAATCTGCAGCGTTTCGTGTGTTCATTTAGTTTTGCGATGGGATATATTGTTACGTGATTACCACTTCAAGGCTTCGCACGAGGCACAACGCACAGCCTGTGCATTCCTACTTCGAGGAACTTCTCATCAAGCCGAATTTCTCATCAAGCTCAGCACATTCCTAGACATACCAAGAATGACCGTCGAACCACCGGAAAAAGTGCGAAGAAGTTCAATTTCGCGTTTCCCGTGAGACAATTGAAACTCGTGCCTAAGGTGCAAGTTCGAGAGTTCCCCCACTTAGAAATCGTAGTTTACATTTTAAGAAAGACATTGTTTTAAAGATAGTTCATTTTATGAGCTTTTAACATCCACTTGTAATCAACTCAACTTTTCTGTATTTTAATCTGTTAATCTGTAGATGTAGTAATCCTTCATCTCATAGTTGTGGTTATTATTTCGGAAATAAATAGAGTTTCTTTTTGAAAACTTTTGAAAACTTTTGAAACTTTCATTATTGAGTTCTACTGTAGAAATGGACGGAAAATTGTTCTTAGAATTTCGAAAACTCTCCGAAAATTACAAACGGAATGATCAAATATGCAAATTCGATACGTGTCTCTGCCTACTCCTAGAGTGGGTGCTGGCCAATTAAATTACGGAAATACCTGCAATTTGCACCCCTCTTCACGATTGCGGGTCGTAGGTTCCGTCGCTGGAAAAACTCATACCCCTCTCAACAAGTTTTCTCAGGAGATCGACGGCTAGGGAGGCGACACGGCGATGTTTCGACCAAGAAATCACTTTCGTATATCATAATTCGATTCGGAAAGACTGAAAGTGTTCTCTGGGATTCCATGGAAGGTCTGGGTTTCTGCGAAACCATATGTCGTTTATTATTGTTGGTCGAAACTGCGACAGGGCCGAATCAGTAGGATTCGTTAGCTACGATGTGAATTCGAAAAATTCTAGCCGGAGACAATGGGTTGCCTCACCCCTTCAGTCCTGGTTAAATATTGAAAAAGACTTGGAAATTACGTAGGGTTTTTTATCTTCACTCCAGCCCTTCTCGGGGCCTCTCTGAAGAATTTCCAAGTGACCATCCGAATGCAAAAATTTCATAGACAATAGATATAGCCTGTCCATTAAACAGACCATCGTCGACAACATCAAGAGAACAACACTGGGAAGAATCGCAGTAGAAGAAGGACAAGCATATTGGAAATATTTTCGGTGTAGAATGAGAATCCTCCTCGACCTTCACAAAGAAAAAAGTTGCGATCACTTCTTCCGAAATTGAAAACAGAAAAAAAGTAGGAGAAGCCACATAGTTATTTGAGACCTCACGTCCTTCGAGCTGGAAATTCGACCCTCGGCGGAGCCGGAAATGTCGCGGTTTAATATCCTTATGACAAAATAAGGAAAAAAAAAACTGGAAACGTTGAAGGATCACCCGGTATAGCGGCAGCCCTCGTCGGCAACTTATCACCTTCGTACACCTGCGGGTCTGGTTTCCTGCCTCGCCACCATCCCGCCCCTATTGTCCCGTTCCCTTGGCGGGAGGGGTGTCGTGACAAACAGTACTCGACGTCTAGAGTGCCAAGCGACGCCGTTCCTGGCGCCGAACGTCGCGGCGGCCTGTACCTTCCCGGGCGGACAGGGTCGGATCGAAAATTTCAGAAAAGAAATATGAAAATTTCTCTTGCTTTTTTTTTCCTATTTTTTACTGAAATATATTCAGTTCGATATAACGAAACTGAAGGGAATTGTAAAATATTCGTTATATCAAGTATTTCGTTGGAATTAGGTTTGTTTTATAAAGGTTAGATTGGTCTCAGATTCATTTTAACGAGGTGAGACAAAATTTTTGATATTCTTAATGGCGAACGATTCACAAAAAACACTGTATTCACTCGCATGATTTCAATCTTCAACAACTACAATCTTCTGCTGTTTAATGGCAGCCTACATTCTTCGGAGAATTTATCTTAAAATTTTAAAATTGTGGCTAATGTACTCGCTGGAATATTGAACACTTTAGCGATGTTTCTTTTTTTTGTTGGGGAGGATTCTCTTCCACACATTCAATAATTTTTCTGTTTTTCTGTGAAGAAGAACACTTCCGTTTTTCCGCCATCGTAATTTCTGAATTGTTTACAGCGGGAAACACCAGTGTTTGCATCAAACAGTTTTACGTGTCTTAACCTGCCGAAACATGCATTCTGGTTGTTATTGTCCAATAATTGTGTGCTTTTGATTGGAAGATTTCGTTATGTAGAGGTTATGAGTTGAAAAATTCGTTAAATGGATGTAAATTATACATTCTTTATAATTTTCTGCAATGATTGCAAATTCGTTATAAAGAGGTTATTAACAGAAAGTATTCGTAATGTAGAGGTATATTTTACATCAACTCTCACGGGCAGTTCTAGAGGATTTCGAAATATTCGTTAAATCGAGAAATTCGTTATATTGAGGCTCGTTATATTAAAGTTACACTTGATAATGTAAAATAAAAAAAGAAAAATTTAGAAAGCACTGACGTGAAGTCAGGGGATTTTGCGCTCTTGTTCAAATTCCTCGCCAGAGCGGTCACCCATCCAGGTACTGAACCCACACAACGTTGCTTGGCTTTAATTCTCAACAAATCAGCCCCTGTTTCTGAAAGACAAAACTTGACAGTGATGTCAAATCGATTTGGGTTTCTGAAATGTGGTTCAGTAAACAATAACCTATTCTAACCATTTTGATTTGACATTAGTTGACTCTGTGGCTATCAAAGATAATGAAACAAACCATAGATTATGTGGAACAAATCAACCGTCAATGTGACGAATAATGTCATTTTATAAAGATGGAATCACAGAACTATAGGAAATATATCGATTTTCTCAACATCAGGTTGAAAAGCTAAATTTTGTATAACCTATTCCATCGATGTAGAGAAAAAATTCCAGTAGAATAAATCGAATAATTTCTGAAAGACAGAACTTGACAGCTATGTCAAATCGATTTGGGTTTCTGAAATGTTGTTCAGTGAAAAATAACCTAATCTATGACCATTTTGATTTGACCTGAATTGACTCCGTGACAATCAAAGATCATAAAACGAACCATAGATTCTGCGGAACAAATCAACCGTCAATGTGACAAATAATGTCATTCTATAAAGATGGAATCACAGAACTATATAAAATATATCGATTTTCTCGAAATCAGGTTGTTAAGCTGAATTTTTTAAAACCCATTCCATCGATATAGACACAAAATTCCAGTAGAATAAATCGAATAATTTCTGAAAGACAGAACTTGACCGCTATGTCAAATCGATTTGGGTTTCTGAAATGTTGTTCAGTAAAAAATAACCTAATCTATGACCATTGTGATTTGACCTAAGTTGACTCTGTGACTATCAAAGATCATAAAACGAACCATAGATTCTGCGGAACAAATCAACCGTCAATGTGACAAATAATGTCATTCTATAAAGATGGAATCACAGAACTATATGAAATATATCGATTTTCTCAACATCAGGTTGTTGAGCTGAATTTTTTATAACCAATTCCATCGATGTTGAGACCAAATTCCAGTAGAATAAATCGAAAAGTTTCTGAAAGACAGAACTTGACAGCGATGTCGAATGGAATTGGCTTTCTGAAATGTTGTTCAGTGAAAAATAACCTAATCTATGATCGTTTTGATTTGACATTAGGTGACTCTGTGACTATCAAAGATCATGAAACGAACCATAGATTCTGCGGAACAAATCAACCGTCAATTAGACAAATATTATCATTCTATAAAGATGGAATCAATGAACTATATGAAAAATATCGATTTTCCCAACACCAGGTTTTTAAGCTGAATTTTTATAACCCATTCCATCGATGTAGAGACAAAATTCCAGTAGGATAAATCGAATAGTTTCTGAAAGACAGTACTTGACAGCAATGTCAAATCGATTTGGGTTTCTGAAATGTTGTTCAATGAAAAATAACCTATTCTATGATCATTTTGATTTGACATTAGGTGACTCTGTGACTATCAAAGATCATGAAACAAACCATAGATTCTGTGGAACAAATACACCGTCAAAGTGACAAATAATGTCATTTTATAAAGATGGAATCAATTAACTATATGAAATATATCGATTTTCCCAACACCAGGTTGTTAAGCTGAATTTTTATAACCCATTCCATCGATGTAGAGACAAAATTCCAGTAGGATAAATCGAATAGTTTCTGAAAGACAGTACTTGACAGCAATGTCAAATCGATTTGGGTTTCTGAAATGTTGTTCAGTGAAAAATAACCTAATCTATGATCATTTTGATTTGACATTAGGTGACTCTGTGACTATCAAAGATCATGAAACAAACCATAGATTCTGTGGAACAAATCAACCGTCAATGTGAAATAATGTCAGTTTATAAAGATGGAATCAATGAACTATATGAAATATATCGATTTTCCCAACACCAGGTTGTTAAGCTGAATTTTTATAACCCATTCCATCGATGTAGAGACAAAATTCCAGTAGGATAAATCGAATAGTTTCTGAAAGACAGAACTTGACAGCAATGTCAAATCGATTTGGGTTTCTGAAATGTTGTTCAGTGAAAAATAACCTAATCTATGATCATTTTGATTTGACATTAGGTGACTCTGTGACTATAAAAGATCATGAAACAAACCATAGATTCTGTGGAACAAATCAACCGTCAATGTGACAAATAATGTCAGTTTATAAAGATGGAATCAATGAACTATTTGAAATATATCGATTTTCCCAACACCAGGTTGTTAAGCTGAATTTTTATAACCCATTCCATCGATGTAGAGACAAAATTTCAGTAGGATAAATCGAATAGTTTCTGAAAAACAGTACTTGACAGCAATGTCAAATCGATTTGGGTTTCTGAAATGTTGTTCAGTGAAAAATAACCTAATCTATGATCATTTTGATTTGACATCAGTTGACTCCGTGACAATCAAAGATCATAAAACGAACCATAGATTCTGAGGAACAAATCGACCGTCAATGTGACAAATAATGTAATTTTATAAAGATGGAATCACAGAACTATATAAAATATATCGATTTTCCCAACACCAGGTTGTTAAGCTGAATTTTTATAACCCATTCCATCGATGTAGAGACAATATTCCAGTAGGATAAATCGAATAGTTTCTGAAAGACAGTACTTGACAGCAATGTCAAATCGATTTGGGTTTCTGAAATGTTGTTCAATGAAAAATAACCTAATCTATGATCATTTTGATTTGACATTAGATGACTCTGTGACTATCAAAGATCATGAAACAAACCATAGATTCTGTGGAACAAATCAACCGTCAATGTGACAAATAATGTCAGTTTATAAAGATGGAATCAATAAACTATATGAAATATATCGATTTTCCCAACACCAGGTTGTTAAGCTGAATTTTTATAACCCATTCCATCGATGTAGAGACAAAATTCCAGTAGGATAAATCGAATAGTTTCTGAAAGACAGTACTTGACAGCAATGTCAAATCGATTTGGGTTTCTGAAATGTTGTTCAGTGAAAAATAACCTAATCTATGATCGTTTTGATTTGACATTAGTTGACTCTGTGTCTATCAAAGATCATGAAACGAACCATAGATTCTGCGGAAAAAATCAAACGTCGATGTGACGAATAAAGTCATTTTATAAAGATGGAATCACAGAACTATATGAAATATATCGATTTTCTCAACACCAGGTTGTAAAGCTCAATTTTTTATAACCCATTCTATCGATGTAGACACAAAATTCCAGTAGGATAAATCGAATAGTTTCTGAAAGACAGAACTTGAGAGCGTTGTCAAATCGATTTGGGTTTCTAAAATGTTGTTCAGTAAAAAATAACCCAATCTATGATTCTTTTGATTTGACATCAGTTGGCTCTGTGTCTTTTAAACCCCATGAAACGAACCATAAATCTGCGGAAAAGTTTCAGAAAGACAGAACTTGACAGCGATGACAAATAATTTTGGGTTTCTGAAATGTTGTTCAGTGAAAAATCACCTAATCTATGATCATTCTGATTTGACATTACTTGACTCTGTGACTATCAAAGATCATAAAACGAACCATAGATTCTGCTAACAAATCAATCGTCAATGTGACAAATAATGTCATTCTATAAAGATGGAATCACTGAACTATATGAAATATATCGATTTCTCAACACCAGGTTGTAAAGCTCAATTTTTTATAACCCATTCTATCGATGTAGACACAAAATTCCAGAAGGATAAATCGAATAGTTTCTGAAAGACAGAACTTGAGAG
The DNA here is from genome assembly GCA_963966015.1 of Aphidecta obliterata. Taxonomy (NCBI): domain Eukaryota; kingdom Metazoa; phylum Arthropoda; class Insecta; order Coleoptera; family Coccinellidae; genus Aphidecta; species Aphidecta obliterata. Next base: position 34,454,729 of record OZ014430.1, on the reverse strand, counting down.
CGTTGTCAAATCGATTTGGGTTTCTAAAATGTTGTTCAGTAAAAAATAACCCAATCTATAATTCTTTTGATTTGACATTAGTTGACTCTGTGTCTTTTAAACCCCATGAAACGAACCATAGATCTGCGGAAAAGTTTCAGAAAGACAGAACTTGACAGCGATGACAAATAATTTTGGGTTTCTGAAATGTTGTTCAGTGAAAAATCACCTAATCTTTGATCATTCTGATTTGACATTACTTGACTCTGTGACTATCAAAGATCATAAAACGAACCATAGATTCTGCTAACAAATCAATCGTCAATGTGACAAATAATGTCATTCTATAAAGATGGAATCACTGAACTATATGAAATATATCGATTTTCTCAACACCAGGTTGTGAAGCTGAATTTTTAATGACCCATTTCATCGATGTTGACACAAAATTCCAGTCGGACAAATTGAATAGTTTCTGATATTCCGAAGTTCTTGAAAACATATTTTTTTATTATTCTATTGATACGATCCTCATGAAATTTCACATGTTTTCTCAGAGTTATTGAGAAAGAAAGAAATCAGGTGGCTATATCTACGAAACTGGCACATTTCAGAACTCTCGAAAATTATCGTGTTTACGGAGGGCCGGACGGATAGAATTGATCTTGAGTACAAGGATCGCGCCCTGTTCTCGACAAAATTTCTGAAAGGCAATAAGTCAAAGTGAATATTTTTTATTCTGAAAATTCAAAATAATCCAAAATAATGAATTTAATATTCATAATGAACCAAGAAGAAGAAAGAATAAAAATAAAATAATGGAAGAAACAAAAATCAACCATCGCCTACATAGAAAATTCCTCTTCGAAATCACTTTTCCTTTGTAGAATCCTCAGATTATCGTTCTCTGCCTTGTACCTATTCAACTCTATGATCAACCTCTCGTTTTCTTCCTTCTTCTCCTGCAATTCCTCGATTATTTCCGCCAAAAACCCATTATTTTCACCCATTTTTCTACTCAAGGAACATCTAGTTCTATTCCAATTCTCCAGAACCAAAGATGATACGAATTTCGATTCCATAATCCCTCCAACTTCACCATCCACCAACATCTTTAGAGTAGTCATTGTAGAGGTCAAACCGGCCAGTTCTAATTCCATAGAAAATTTCTCGTTTTCCACTGCCTCACATTGAATTTTGATCGTTTCATTACGTTCTATGATTTTCGCTAACTCCTGGATACTATTTCTGATATTCCTAGCTTTCTCGTTCTCCCCGTCCAAAACGACTTGTTTCTGTTGTATTTCCCGCAAGGTTTTCCGGGTGGAAACGTCCCTTTTCGTCAATTCATCAACCAACATTTTCTTATTTCTAATTTGCACTCGTACATTTTCGATGCTTCTCCTCGATTCCATGCTCTCGATCTGGCTCGCGTGAGTCGCTTCCCGAAGGGTACAATTTTCTGATGCAATCCTCGAAATTCTCTGATCATCCTCGTGGGATTTCCGCCCGTTCTTCCGTAACTCGTCTTCGGCAGTATCGAATCTGGTCTTCAGTGAAGTCATCGTGTTGTTCAAATAACTGTTCTTCGTCTTGGACATTTCCAGTTCCCGGGTGAGTTCGAGAATTTTCAGGTTCGCCTCGTCCGTCTCCCTGACGGCCCGCCGTAACCGCTCCGTCTTGCGATCGGATAGATTCTTCATCGCGACGTACTGTTTTTCGATTTTCCCCAGCTGGGACAGTTTTTCCATTCCTCTGTTTCGTTTTTCTCGATAGCTCATTTCTTCTTCGAGTCTAACTACGGCAACTCTGAATAATTGTGACACTTCTATGCATAGGAGGGAACATAGACAAAGATTATTTTCATAGAATTTCCACCGGCGTGATTAATAACATTTTCTGTTAATTTCATACTTAAATAGCTGATTTGACTCATCAGCTGCATTCTATTAGGTGATTATCCACTTTATAGGGAAACATTAACTAGAGGATTACAGGAGTTCAAGAGATGAGAGGGAATATGGACATTTTCTCGAATTCCGAAAAAATCCGATGATCACAGAGTTCGTTCGACGTTTATCGTGGTGAATTAATTCGACCTCTGGCAGGGGTCGGAAGATACTCCTGATTTTCGAGAATTAAATAGTTTTCGCAGTTTTCTATCGATTTCGGAAGAGATGAATAACGTTGCCATGCGGAAGGGACACTCGAATAATTTCCCAGAAATAACTTGCTGCTAATGATAACAGAAGAATCCGTGTCGAAATTGATAAAAAAATTCCGCGAAGCAAAATAAAATATCAGTCATTATTTAATCCTCAAATTTGAAAAGTGAAGGAAGATTCAATCAAGAAATTTTTCAAGGTTATCATAAGACACAATGTGTTTTGCACGTTGGCTTATCGTCGAAATTCAGATGAATTATTGTCTATTATGCATCTTTATGGCAAATTTTCATCTCCCAAGTGGAATATTCCGAATCCTCGGTGTCATAAGGTTAAAGATATATTCGAAATGGTATGTGTTATCGTTATTTTTCTATGAGACAACACAAACAATCCAATTCCAAGAATATAATAATTCCCAAGAGATATTGCACTGGAACCTGAATTGTTGAAAACAATCCCACATTTCGTATTGCCAATTTCTTTGGTTTTTAGTCTTTTTTTCTCTCATTAACTTAGTTTACGATTTTCACTCGGCAGTTTAACAAAACCACTACACGTGTTTCGCCATGGCTTCATCAGGTGACGAGATAAACGTGTAGTGGTTTTGTTAAACCCTCAATTAGTGAAAATCGTAAACTAAGTTAATTAGTGAGTACTAAGTTAATATGGATTTTCATCAAGTATCGGCCAAATCAATCAAATTTTTATTTTTCTCTCAGTTATTCGTTTCAGGATGAAATTGGAATTGAATTCCAATCCATCCAAACGAGCCTTAAGAAACGAATAAAATTTTTTTTCGAAGCTCAACTTGATAACAAAGCATTTTTGAATTAATGTTCACAAGAACTTTTTTGCTGCACTGAATAAAACGAATCCTAGGAATTTCCGGTTGAATAAATTCCTGTTGTTTGAACTATTGTTATCACAACACCAAAAAGACCGTTCTGAGAACAATCTGTAATAGCAATCTAACATGCCGATTCCGGTTCAAGTAACTTGAGTCCTATGAACAGAACGGTAAGTATAACAGTGATCAGGTACTTTTATTTTGAAAGGAATATTTCCGTCAATGTTACAAGAATATCTAGTAAAATATAATAATTTTGTTAGTAACATCAATATTTATACGGCCAACAGTATAATAATAATAATAATAATGTTTATTCACAAAAACATTTCAAGTATACAAACATGGCAAAATATGTAAATAAACGATAAATCACAGAAATTGCAAAATGCAACTTGTGCGTGACAAAACATAAAATACAATAAACAATCCAACAAAGTAAGAACAATAATATACACTACAAAAAAAAAGTGGTAGTGTAGAAAGAAACAGGGACATAGGGGTTTCCCAGGAAAACAGAGGATAAAGTCAGGTAAGATCAGATCAGAAGAAGGAAGAAAGATTAGATCTGTAGCGATCTGCACCGATGGCCCAACATTTACCGTACCGCTCAACAGAGGGCGCCAACGAATAGACAAAACTCAAAAGATACTACCCAAAGGATTGAAAAACTACAGAAAAGGTGTGAGCTTTTGAAGACAGAAATTCTGTAATCAAATTCACTAATATGGGTCACTCATCAGGGGAAAAATTTCTTTTGTATTTATTATGGAGTCTCTCAATACTAGTTTTCAACGAATGTGGGTCTGACTCGTCAGAATAATGTGAAGATACTACCATATAGGATGTTTCATAATATAGGCGCAGGATTTCAGGAAGTGATAACTCGTCCAAAAATACGAAAACGAGTATCTATTGACTTACCCTCTAAAATGCACCAATTTGGACATACAGAGTGTTGAAATTAAAAGGAAAAACGTTTTTTGCGAATATCTTCGGAACCTTTTATCGTGCAGAAAACAGCTTTCGTGAGCATTTTCTAATCATAATGTTAATTCTTAATTGTTGAAGAGCTTTGAAGGGGTAGTGGATGTATTCTCCCCAACTTCTACGCTTATGGAAAAAGTAAGGTTGTTGAGATGCCTATTTGAACCGCTAATGTTTTCTCCACAAAAAAGATACTCCTGATCATGCGCTCTATAGTCAACCGTTTTCGAGAAAAATCAATTTTTATGTTGAAAAACATGGTCAATCTTTTTTTTTATACATCAAAAACTACAGGTTGACAATTTGAAATTATTATGAATAGAAAATGCTTACGTGAGCTGTTCTCTGTGTGATGAAAGGTTTCGGAGATATTCGCAGAAAACGATTTTTTTTCAATTTCAACACCCTGTATCTCCGGTTCTCGTCACAGTATTATTTTACTGTTGAAATGACAAACTGCAGTTTGTTTGCATCAACTTATGTAAAACTTGTTATTTCTAGAAGAATTAAACGACAGGAATTGTCACGTAAAATCAACAAATATTCCTGCTGTCGCTTATACAGGGGGAATTTCCTGTAGACGTAACCGAATTCCTCAATTTTGATTTTCCTGGCCACTCAGAGAGATTTTTTTCTTGAGTACGAATGGTGACAATGCTTCAGAAAAAAATACAACACTGCCATAAAGAAAGGAAAATATCCACAAAAAAAATAATAATGAAATCATTAATTTATTTAAATATACTAAAGCCTACTCAATTTTGATTTTCCTGACAACTTATAGAGAATTTTTCGTCAAAAACGGTAGCAGATGCACAAAAATTTTCAAATAAAACAATAAATGAACAAAAAAAAGTTTTTGAGTACAAAAGGTGAAATTGCTCCAGAAAAAAATACCGCACTGCCAAAAATATAGAAAAATATCCACTGATAAAATAATAATGAAACCATGAATTTATTCAAATATACTAGAGCCTACTCAATTTTGATTTTCCTGACAACCTAGAGAGATTTTGTCGTCAAAGACGGTAGCAAAAAAAGAAAAATTACAGAATATCAACAATTTTCGAATAAAACAATAAATGCACCAAAAAAAATAATGAGTACAAAAGGTGACATTGCTCCAGAAAAAAATACTACACTGCCATAAAAATAAAAAAATATCCACAAAAAAAAAATAATGGAACCATGAATTTATTCAAATATACTAGAGCCTACTCAATCTTGATTTTCCTGACAACCTAGAGAGATTTTGTCGTCAAAAACGGTAGCACAAAAAGAATTATTGTAGAATATCGAAAATTTTCAAATAAAACAATAAATGCACAAAAAAAAAGTTCATGAGTACAAAAGGTAACATTGCTCCAGAAAAAAATTCCACACTGCCATAAAAATAGAAAAATATCCACAAAAAAAAAATAATAATGGAACCATGAATTCATTCGAATATACTAGAGCCTACTCATTTTTTTATTTTCCTGACAACTTAAAGACATTTTTTTCGTTAAAAACGGTAGCAGATACAGAAAAATTGAAGAATATCAAAAATTTTCAACTAAACCAATGAATAAACAAAAAAAAGGTCTTAAGTACAAAAGGAGACATTGCTCCAGAATAAACTACCACACTGTCATAAATATAAAAAAAATCCACAAAAAAAATGATAATGGAATCATGAATTTATTCAAATATACTAGAGCCTACTCAATTTTGATTTTCCTGACAACTTTTAATATGGAAAGTTCGATGCCGAACTGGTTCGGAACCAGTATTGGGACTACGCGAACGAAATTGGTTCTGAACTTGTACTTGAACCGGATTTCCTTACTCGAACGACGCCGAAGAACTTCGCGAATTGCAAATTTTGTTGTAACCTCTAAGTCAATAAATTCCATCTTTTTTTGGAGAATAGTCTCATCGTCATGGCCGAGGTTGAGTAACAATTTCGGATATGTCATAATTCCTCCTAATAAAAATTCCACTGGAACTATTTTGGGGCTGTTGCACGAAGAACTGAGGGGATGCATAACGAGAGGCTTCCTCTGCTGTTGATTCCTCCCCAATGACGTCAAAAATCTGTCGTTCCGAAAAAATCCCCTTATATAACCTAACCTTGCTGGTAAGAATAGCATCGTCTGGAGGCTTGGAGGAGGAGAGACTTCTTCTCTAATCAATCGATTGGTGTCTTGAGCACGTGGTATGATTTAACCGTTCCATCTGATCGAATCATGTTCTGCAGAACGTGTTCAGTCATCCTGTATCTGGAGGAGCCACTCGAAGAAATTTTCCAGGATATACATCCATTTTTTTTTCCTTCATTTATTGTTTTATTTGAAAATTTTTGATATTTTTCTGTATCTGCTTATTGATTTAGAGGTAACAACGAAATCTTCAATTCACGAAGTTCTTCGGCATCGTTCGAGTAAGAAAATCCGGTTCCAGGACTAGTTCAGAACCAATTTTGTTCGCGTAGTCACAAGACTGGTTCTGAACCAGTTCAGCATCAAAATTTCCATTTTGAAGCTACATACATACTTGCATTCTAATTTGGGCAAATTGAGTCCTCGCAAAAATTCTTGAATTTTCTCGTCTAAATCCAGAATTAGGGTGGAACTAATCGATTTATCTTCGGCGAACATATCGCTGATGGGTTGAGGTTTAGCCTCGTCATCCTCGATGATATTAAAAGGGGTATTTCTCCTGGTGAAAACACTCTCGATCCAGTCACTAACAATCCTGTCTGACTTCTTCGGATCTTTCTCTACCAGTAAATGCATGAGCTCCCGAAAATTGGCCATGGCGAATAATTCGCGAGAACTACTTTCAATGTGAGATTTCGAACAGAAATACCAATCGCAAGTTTCGACGTTGATTGACGCTGTGTGTGAAAGTGGAGTAACGTGGAAATTAGATTGGTTTCCGCTCATGAAAACTCATTTTTGATCGAATTCTAAAACTTTTCTAATCATTTCCGATCAACGAAGTTAAATTTTTCTATATAACAGTTGTACTCACGCGTAAATTATGCTAGGTTTAATCCACCACCGGAAAAACAGTGCCTTGTCGACACCTTTCTCCTCCTTCTTCTTTTCCGTGTCGCTCTCCTCGTCGCCCTCCATTTTCGCCTCAACCGACGTTTCTAACTCCTCCTCGTCCTCGTCTTCCTCTTCCTGTTCTTCTTCATCTTCGTCCTCAGCTCTTCTAGCCATCTCTTCCTTCTCTTTCTTCCAGAACTCTTCTGCAATACCCATTTTGGACCGGTACACGAAAATTTATCGAAATCGAAAAAGGTAACGGAAATTTTGAGCGAATTTCCGAAAGTCCGACGCACCTGCTGTCTTTTTGACAATTGACAACTGTGAAACATGGATGGATCTTCTTCTTTCCTTCACAATGGGCTTGGCAAATCACCATTCATACTTTTAATTGTTGTTCTCATTCTTGAAGTAAACATGTTCGGATCGTTAAATTAGTGGGCACTTATTTTTACTCATTTAAACAGTTTCCAATGAAAGCTATTGAATGTCATGAATAAACTTCCAAAGTGATAATTATCGAGATTTTTACAGATTGACGTAGGTAATTGTAAACCACCAGTATTTCGTAAATGAAAGAATTTCGATATTTTTATCGATAATTTCATTTATCAGTTTACTAATAATGAAAATAGATCCAATTTGTTGTGGAAAATTTGGAAACGTGTGTGTTTTCGACTAACAGAGCATTTTGCCCAAAAGATTTCGGTTTACATTATATGAAATGTCAAGTGCCTGGGAAAATTGTGATATTTTTCCTGAAGCTTTTCCCGTTTTTTCCCTAGAACCTTTTGTGGTGCGCCGCTGGCAGTTTAAAAAATATGAAAAATTCTTTGTTTTATATATTAGAACATCTCTTTTGTCCTTGAAAATATACAGGGTGGAATTTTTTTCTGTAGCAATGTCAACTTTTGTACTCAAAACCTTTTTTTTTGTTCATTCATTGTTTTATTTGAAAATTTTTGATTTTTGATGAAATTGTCAGGAAAATCAGAATTAAGTAGGCTCTAGTATATTTGAATAAATTCATGATTCCATTATTATTTTTTTTTGTGGATTTTTTTCTATATTTATGACAGTGTGGTATTTTCTTCTGTAGCAATGTCATCTTTTGTACTCAAGACCTTTTTTTTTGTTAATTTATTGTTTTATTTGAGAATTTTTGATATTCTGCAATTTTTCTGTATCTGCTACCGTTTTCAACGAAAAAAATCTCTCTAAGTTGTCAGGAAAATTAAAATTGAGTAGGCTCTAGTATATTCGAATGAATTAAAGGTTCCATTATTATTTTTTTTTGTGGATTTTTTTCCATATTTATGACAGTGTGGTATTTTCTTCTGTAGCAATGTCATCTTTTGTAATCAAGACCTTTTTTTTTTGTTAATTTATTGTTTTATTTGAAAATTTTTGATATTCTGCAATTTTTCTGTATCTGCTACCGTTTTTAACGAAAAAAAACTCTCTAAGTTGTCAGGAAAAACAAAATTGAGTAGGCTCTAGTATATTTGAATGAATTCATGGTTCCATTATTATTTTTTTTGTGGATATTTCTCTATTTTTATAGCAGTGTGGTATTTTTTCTGGAGCAATGTCACCTTTTGTACTCATGAACTTTTTTTTGTGCATTTATTGTTTTATTTGAAATTTTTTGATATTTTACAATATTTCTTTTTGTGCTACTGTTTTTGACGACAAAATCTCTCTAGGTTGTCAGGAAAATCAAAAGTAAGTAGGCTCTAGTATATTTGAATGAATTCATGGTTCCATTATTATTTTTTTTGTGGATATTTTTCTATTTTTATAGCAGTACGTGTGGTATTTTTTTCTGGAGCAATGTCACCTTTTGTACTCATGAACTTTTTTTTTGTGCATTTATTGTTTTATTTGAAAATTTTGAAATTCTACAATATTTCTTTTTGTGCTACCGTTTTTGACGACAAAATCTCTCTAGGTTGTCAGGAAAATCAAAATTGATTAGGCTCTAGTATATTTGAACAAATTCATGATTCCATTATTATTTTTTTTTGTGGATTTTTTTCTATTTTAATGACAGTGTGGTATTTTTTTCTGGAGCAATGTCACCTTTTGTACTCAAGACCTTTTTTTTTTTTATTCATTGGTTTAGTTGAAAATTTTTGATATTCTTCAATTTTTCTGTATCTGCTACCGTTTTTAACGAAAAAAATCTCTCTTAGTTGTCAGGAAAATTAAAATTGAGTAGGCTCTAGTATATTCGAATATGGTTCCATTATTATTTTTTTTTTGTGGATATTTTTCTATTTTTGTGGTATTTTTTTCTGGAGCAATGTCACCTTTTGTACTCATGAACTTTTTTTTTGTGCATTTATTGTTTCACTTGAAAATTTTTGATATTCTACAAAATTTCTTTTTGTGCTACCGTTTTTGACGACAAAATCTCTCTAGGTTGTCAGGAAAATCAAAATTGAGTAGGCTCTAGTATATTTGAATAAATTCATGGTTCCATTATTATTATTTTTTTGTGGATATTTTCTTATTTTTATGGCAGTGTAGTATTTTTTTCTGGGGCAATGCCACCTTTTGTACTCATTAATATTTTTTGTGTGCATTTATTGTTTTATTTGAAAATTTTTGATATTCTGCAAATTTTCTTTTTTTGCTACCGTTTTTGACGACAAAATCTCTCTAGGTTGTCAGGAAAATCAAAATTGAGTAGGCTCTAGCATATTTGAATAAATTCATGGTTTCATTATTATTTTATTAGTGGATATTTTTCTATATTTTTGGCAGTGAGTTATTTTTTTTCTGGAATAATGTCACCTTTTGTACCCAAGAATTTTTTTTGGTGCATTTATTGTTTTATTTGAAAATTTTTGATATTCTGCAATTTTTCTTTTTTTGCTACCGTCTTTGACGACAAAATCTCTCTAGGTTGTCAGGAAAATCAAAATTGAGTAGGTTTAAGTATATTTGAATAAATTCATGGTTCCATCATTATTTTTGTTTTATTTGAAAATTTTTGATATTCTTTCATCTTTTTCATATCTGCTACCGTTTTTGACGAAAACAATCTGTCTAAGTTGTCAGGAACATCAAAATTGAGCAGGCTTAAGTATATTTGAATAAATTCATGGTTCCATCATTATTTTTTTTGTGGATATTTTTCTATATTTATGGCAGTGTAGTTCATAAAATGATTGTATTAAGTGTAACATTTTTTGTGATTATCATACGGATCTTTCGAACGTTTACCACCAGAAATAAAAATGATAATGAAACCATGAATTAAACTAACCTTTTTTAAAAATTTTCATTTTCTTGAAGAAATTTTCATTTCTCGGAAACGGTAGCAGATACGGAAAAATTGTACGAGATCAAGAAGTTTTCAAATGGAACAGCAATTCTTTCTCATATTTTTCGACCTGCCAGTGGCGCATCACAAAAAAGTTCTGGAAGGAAAAGGGAGACATTAATTCAAAAAAAGTAACTCTCGATCAAAAATAATTTTCTTCTTGAAGTGCTGTTGATTCACCGAGTCATCACGACTGATTTTTTTCGGATATTTTGATTTTCCTAACAACTTATAGAGAATTGACCTAAATTGTATTCTCGAAAACGGTAGCATATACGAAAGAATTGCGGGAGATCAAAAAGTTTTTAGATAAAACAAAGATTGTTCATATATTTCTCAAACTACCAGTGGCGCACCGCAACAAAATTCCGGGGGGATGATGAAAACCGTAAAGTTTGGAATCTTTGCAAAATTTCCGCTGAATATCTCGAGAAATACAGATGTTAAGAGGAAAAAATTCTGTTTGTATAGGAACAATCCGTGAAATGAATTTTTTCCAAAACCCCCAATAGAGTTTCCTTTCTCATATGTCTGTCCGAATACACCAATAATATTTTGTGTATTTACGCATTTCAAATTTCGTGCCAGAATCGGCGTCAAAGCATAAGCAATTCCCAGAATTTTTCGACGAGATTCCCGGCAACAAAAAACGAAACAACTCAATTCGTACAGTTTAGTTCCGTGTGAAAAACTATTTTTAACTCGTCGAGAATACGCCTAACTCAACATCCAAAACGGTTAATTTTGGATCTATCGGAAAATGCAAGATCGAAGCTAATGACACTCCTAAAACTCCGATGACGGACCCGTTGAACAAAGACAGAAAAAATTGCATAATGACTCAAGTAGGTAGGTATACGTTTCAGACAATGAAAAGTCTACGTGATGATTCTATTTATATCCGGAGGAACATCACTCGTGTCTAAAACTAAATATATCTGCACCTCAGTCAAACGTTGGTCGAATGTTAGCAAGCAACGGCCATTTCTGTTCGCGCGGAAATAAGAGTGAAAACGGAAAGCATTCGATGGATGACGAAGACATCAAATATTCCCAACCTTGTGCAGCCTAATTCGTAGAACGCGTGGTACGTCTTGTTAATACAAACGTTCTATAATATGCGTTATGTCAGTGTTTAGTCAATTCGGACGAAGCGCGAACATGTCGAAAGAGGACAATCTGAAACGTAGTTCCAAGACGAATTTCACGGCTCTCATGAGAGAAAGAAGTTTCGTGAAACCGAGCAAGGAGCAGAAGAGGAGAAGTCAGACCATGGCGACGATCCGCGGAAAACCGACAATGGAAATTTACAGGCCCCCGAACGTGCGGAGTGATTTACAGTTCCCGAACAACGCCGCGAATAAGTTGAACGTACACGCCAAAGAATTCACCATGAATCATCAGGGGCAACCGTACGGTCTCCAGTCGTCGAAGAGCAGTGGTGATATACTGCTGGAACATCACTTGCCACACTTGCAACACTCGAAATCCAGCGGGAACGTGTTGAGACATCTGAACCACCCCGGGATCATCCCCTTGATACCCACGCCTCTGTCTATACCCCTGATGCACGCGTCTTCGCAACTGTTGAACCACCACCTCTCAGGTATGAGTTTTCCGCAATTCAACAACGACATCCTGGCCCAACATCCGATATTCACCGGGTATAACCAGACCAAACCTCTCAACTTCGTACCCCAACAAGCCCACAAACACCAGCAGGTCACCACGCAGAATCAGAATTTGAAAAGATCGAAGAGTCTAGGCGCGGCAGACTCCCAGAACCTAGCCTCCAAATTGAAAGGGTTGTCTAAGGAAGGAACAGACTTTGGGGTGTTCTCCACGGAGGACCAGAAGAACATCAAATTAGCCATCGTCGACCCGAACCAACTTCCCTCAAGAACCCTAATGGACCTGGTGAAAATCATAATGGAACGAGTCATCGAAGGTATAAAGTACTGTGAAGCCGGCGCCAAACTCTGCATAGCCATAATCGAGCGGGAGAAGAATCAAACCTTCCTGGAAAGTCTCTTGAACACTTGTCAACAATGGTACCAAGAACGGGACAAACTGTTGAGGGACATCAAAGCTGGGGATGGTACGAAATTCACGTCTTTCATGTGGTTCTTGACGGAAATGTGCGGGCAGTTGAAGAGGCACCAACTGAAGGAGCAGTTCGAGAACTTACAGCCTGAGATAAGCCTGTTGTCCATCCTGGCCAAGTGTTGCCAAGCTTGTGTCACACCCCCGATCAAATGCCTGCCGGAAACCGAGTGTTTGTTCTTCGTTTTGACGTCTATAGGGAGGGATTTGGAATCCGAGCTACCTCAGCAACTGGAACAACTTCTAGCAAGTGTTAGAGATGGCTTTTTGACCGCGAACTCGTCAGCTGTTCGAAGGACCTTACTGCAATTGATCGAGTTGCATGCGTCCAATTGGCAACTGGCTGGGTCTTCTGTTTTGTATTATTATCCTAGGATCAAGTGATGAGTGAGTGAAAGGCGCAACGATCGGACCAATTTATTTTTATATTATCCACCAATGTAGTGCTGCATTTGTAAGTAAACGAATAATTTCTTTTGGTAGCTACGAGAGTTTTTGGCACGAAATTCTCAGATTGTTACTTTTTCTAGGATATGAATAGATTCATTGATATAATACAAAACATCGTAACGACACACACTGATTATGACACAAGAAAGACGTATACTAGACAGAAAGATGAAAACACGAAACAATTTCATATTTATCATCCTAATCCTTCATCAATCTATGTAATCAAATAAAATTTGACTTTTCATCGCTCTCAAGAGTATTTATTTTTCTCTTCTCGTTCAACACAAAGGAGAATGTAATCTGTAGATACTCCCAGTTGTGGTTTGAATATATAACCTTCCCACAATTCTCTAGTCAAGAGATAAATTTTTCAGTTCTGAAAAAAAAAGTATAATTTTTAATGAGCAACACTTTGTAAAACTCTCAATTAAATCCTCATGAGCAATGTTGCCTGCCTGGTGGCGCAGACGTAAATTAAAATTGGAGGAATCAATTTATGGTTTTATCCTTTGTGTGATTAGATCATTTGTTGATTTTACATGATGTAGTTGAGTTCAAGTTCATTATGAATCATTTTCTCATACCAATTATTTGTACATATTATACTAAAATAAATTATCAGATATATTTTGTGGTTTCATTGAAATATTTAGGGTTTCTCTCAACTTCGTACCCCCAACAAGCCCAAAAACACCAACAGGTCACCACGCAGAATCAGAATTTAAAAAGATCGAAGAGTCTAGGCGCGGCAGACTCCCAGAACCTAGCCTCCAAATTGAAAGGGTTGTCTAAGGAAGGAACAGACTTTGGGGTGTTCTCCACGGAGGACCAGAAGAACATCAAATTAGCCATCGTCGACCCGAACCAACTTCCCTCAAGAACACTAATGGACCTGGTGAAAATCATAATGGAACGAGTCATCGAAGGTATAAAGTACTGTGAAGCCGGCGCCAAGCTCTGCATAGCCATAATCGAGCGAGAGAAGAACCAAACCTTCCTGGAAAGTCTCTTGAACACTTGTCAACAATGGTACCAAGAACGGGACAAGTTGTTGAGGGACATCAAAGCTGGGGATGGTACGAAATTCACGTCTTTCATGTGGTTCTTGACGGAAATGTGCGGGCAGTTGAAGAGGCACCAACTGAAGGAGCAGTTCGAGAACTTACAACCTGAGATAAGCCTGTTGTCCATCCTGGTCAAGTGTTGCCAAGCTTGTGTCACACCCCCGATCAAATGCTTGCCGGAAACCGAGTGTTTGTTCTTCGTTTTGACGTCTATAGGGAGGGATTTGGAATCCGAGCTACCTCAGCAACTGGAACAACTTCTAGCAAGTGTTAGAGATGGCTTTTTGACCGCGAACTCGTCAGCTGTTCGAAGGACCTTACTGCAATTGATCGAGTTGCATGCTTCCAATTGGCAACTGGCTGGGTCTTCTGTTTTGTATTATTATCCTAGGATCAAGTGATGAGTGAGTGAAAGGCGCAACTATCGGACCAATTTATTTTTATATTATCCACCAATGTAGTGCTGCATTTGTAAGTAAACGAATAATTTCTTTTGGTAGCTACGAGATGTTTTTGGCACGAAATCCTCAGATTGTTACTTTTTCTAGGATATAAATAGATTCATTGATATAACACAAAACATCGTAACGACACACACTGATTATGACACAAGAAAGACGTATACTAGACAGAAAGATGAAAACACGAAACAATTTCATATTTATCATCCTAATCCTTCATCAATCTATGTAATCAAAAAAAAATTTGACTTTTCATCGCTCTCAAGAGTATTTATTTTTCTCTTCTCGTTTAACACGAAGGAGAATGTAATCTGTGGATACTCCCAGTTGTGGTTTAAATATATAACCTTCCCACAATTCTCTAGTCAAGAGATACATTTTTCAGTTCTGAAAAAAAAGTATAATTTTTAATGAGCAACACTTTGTAAAACTCTCAATTAAATCCTCATGAGCAATGTTGCCTGCCTGGTGGCGCAGACGTAAATTACAATTGGAGGAATCAATTTATGGTTTTATCCTTTGTGTGATTAGATCATTTGTTGATTTTACATGATGTAGTTGAGTTCAAGTTCATTATCAATCATTTTTTCATACCAATTATTTGTACATATTATACTAAAATAAATTATCAGATATATTTTGTGGTTTCATTGAAATATTTAGGGTTTCTCCCAACTTGGTACCCCCAACAAGCCCAAAAACACCAACAGGTCACCACCCAGAATCAGAATTTAAAAAGATCGAAGAGTCTAGGCGCGGCAGACTCCCAGAACCTAGCCTCCAAATTGAAAGGGTTGTCTAAGGAAGGAACAGACTTTGGGGTGTTCTCCACGGAGGACCAGAAGAACATCAAATTAGCCATCGTCGACCCGAACCAACTTCCCTCAAGAACACTAATGGACCTGGTGAAAATCATAATGGAACGAGTCATCGAAGGTATAAAGTACTGTGAAGCCGGCGCCAAACTCTGCATAGCCATAATCGAGCGGGAGAAGAACCAAACCTTCCTGGAAAGTCTCTTGAACACTTGTCAACAATGGTACCAAGAACGGGACAGGCTGTTGAGGGACATCAAAGCTGGGGATGGTACGAAATTCACGTCTTTCATGTGGTTCTTGACGGAAATGTGCGGGCAGTTGAAGAGGCACCAACTGAAGGAGCAGTTCGAGAACTTACAACCTGAGATAAGCCTGTTGTCCATCCTGGCCAAGTGTTGCCAAGCTTGTGTCACACCCCCGATCAAATGCCTTCCAGAAACCGAGTGTTTGTTCTTCGTTTTGACGTCTATAGGGAGGGATTTGGAATCCGAGCTACCTCAGCAACTGGAACAACTTCTAGCAAGTGTTAGAGATGGCTTTTTGACCGCGAATTCGTCAGCTGTTCGAAGGACCTTACTGCAATTGATCGAGTTGCATGCTTCCAATTGGCAACTGGCTGGGTCTTCTGTTTTGTATTATTATCCTAGGATCAAGTGATGAGTGAGTGAAAGGCGCAACGATCGGACCAATTTATTTTTATATTATCCACCAATGTAGTGCTGCATTTGTAAGTAAACGAATAATTTCTTTTGGTAGCTACGAGATGTTTTTGGCACGAAATTCTCAGATTGTTACTTTTTCTAGGATATAAATAGATTCATTGATATAATACAAAACATCGTAACGACACACACTGATTATGACACAAGAAAGACGTATACTAGACAGAAAGATGAAAACACGAAACAATTTCATATTTATCATCCTAATCCTTCATCAATCTATGTACTCAAATAAAATTTGACTTTTCATCGCTCTCAAGAGTATTTATTTTTCTCTTCTCGTTTAACACAAAGGAGAATGTAATCTGTAAATACTCCCAGTTGTGGTTTAAATATATAACCTTCCCACAATTCTCTAGTCAAGAGATACATTTTTCAGTTCTGAAAAAAAAAGTATAATTTTTAATGAGCAACACTTTGTAAAACTCTCAATTGAATCCTCATGAGCAATGTTGCCTGCCTGATGGCGCAGACGTGAATTACAATTGGAGGAATCAATTTATGGTTTTATCGTTTGTGTGATTAGATCATTTGTTGATTTTATATGATGTAATTCAGTTCAAGTTCATTATCAATCATTTTTTCATACCAATTATTTGTACATATTATACTAAAATAAATTATCAGATATATTTTGTAGTTTTATTGAAATATTTAGGGTTTCTGATCTAATATTTTTTCAAGTATTGAAAATGAAAACGACAAAAATTTCTCTTGTATCGAAATATTTCATTGATTATTTCACAAAGCAACAGATTGTTTATCAATAATGAAAAGTTCCAAGAAGAGAATGATGATTAAGAAAAATTCCACTGCATATTTGATATTATGTTTCAATTATCAAAGCTAAGATGTGACAAAAATAAAGAAACCAAAACAACTGTGAGAAAATTCTCTGACGGTATTTCGAAAAACCTTGGAACAACAATAAGTTTAGTAATGTATCTATCGATGGGGAAAACAAATGGGAACAAAGAACAAAATGATCAACACAAAATTTAGTAACTAATCTGAATTTATCTTCAAATGTATCAACGGAAAAACACAGAGTTGTCTAAAAGTAACCACCTATTTGAAAAGCAAATATGAATTAGATGAAGATGATTTAAATTTCACACAGAGGTTTATTCCAACACCCCCTTTCTTCTTCTATACAGATTTCCAGGAAAATTTTGAAAAAATTCTCCCTAAACTGATGGTTTAAAAAAACATTATCGAGATTTTTACAGATTGACGTAGGTAATTGTAAACCACCAGTATCTCCAAGCTAACAAATGATTTCGTAAATGAAAGAATTTCGATATTTTTATCGATAATTTTATTATCAGTTTACTAATAATGAAAATAGATCCAATTTGTTGTGGAAAATTTGGAAACGTGTGTTTTCGACTGGCAGAGCATTTTGCCCAAAAGATTTCGGTTTACATTATATGGAATGTCAAGTGCCTGGGAAAATTTACAGGGTGATATTTTTCCTGAAGCTTTTCCCGTTTTTTCCCTAGAACCTTTTGTGGTGCGCCGCTGGCAGTTTAAAAAATATGAAAAATTCTTTGTTTCATATATTACAACATCTCTTTTGTCCTTGAAAATACACAGGGTGTTATTTTTTTCAGAAGCAATATCAACTTTTGTACTCAAAAACTTTTTTTTTGTTCATTCATTGTTTTATTTGAAAATTTTTGATTTTCGACGAAATTGTCAGGAAAATCAAAATTGATTAAGCTCTAGCATATTTGAATAAATTCATGATTCCATTATTATTTTTTTTTGTGGATTTTTTTCTATATTTATGACATTGTGGTATTTTCTTCTGGAGCAATGTCACCTTTTGTACTCAAGACCTTTTTTTTTGTTTATTCATTGGTTTAGTTGAAAATTTTTGATATTCTTCAATTTTTCTGTATCTGCTACCGTTTTTAACGAAAAAAATCTCTCTAAGTTGTCAGGAAAATTAAAATTGAGTAGGCTCTAGAATATTCGAATGAATTCATGGTTCCATTATTATTTTTTTTTTGTGGATATTTTTCTATTTTTATGGCAGTGTGGTATTTTTTTCTGGAGCAATGTCACCTTTTGTACTCATGAACTTTTTTTTTGTGCATTTATTGTTTTATTATTATGTGATTATTTCACAAAGCAACAGATTGTTTATCAATATTGAAAAGTTCCAAGAAGAATATGATGATTAAAGAAAAATTCCACTGCATATTTAATATTATGTTTCAATTATCAAAGCTTAGATGTGACAAAAACAACTGTTAAAAAAATTTTCTGACGGTATTTCGAAAAACCTTGGAACAACAATAAGTTTCGTAATGCATCTATCGATAGGGAAAACAAATGGGAACAAAGAAAACAAAACAAAATGATCAACACAAAATTTCGTAACTCATCTGAATTTATCTTCAAATGTATCAACGGAAAAACACAGAGTTGTCTAAAAGTAACCACCTATTTGAAAAGCAAATATGAACTAGATGAAGATGATCTCAATTTAACACAGAGGTTTATTCCAACACCCCCTTTCTTCTTCTATACAGATTTCCAGGAAAATTTTGTAAAAATTCTCCCCCAACTAATGGTTGAAAAAAAAAGTTCTTCATTAGATCTTCAACTGAGATTGTTGAATTTGGAAAAAAAAATTGGGTTTGAATAAAATATATATTGTAGTTTCTGAGATATGGAATATTAAAACACTGTGAATATCTTTTGAAGAATAATGTTTCGAAATTCAATTGCAAAGAAGGTAATGCGATCATAAAAATTATAATAACTCACAATGAATACAATTCTTGAATAGAAAAAAACTCGAGAACAGAAGACATCCAATGATTCGCAAATTCTAAAGCATATTGTTGAATATTTGCTTTGAGGGTCCTCTTTCATATTTTTTTATTCTCTTCAATTTCAATGACGATTTTTCTTGTATGTTTTTCGGCAGATCGACATAATTCGAAATAGGATGCCTAAGTTTACTCAATGAAGATTTTGATTAAAAAAAAATTTTTACAAATGCATCAGAAAATTCTCGAATTTTTTCGGAAAAAATCATTCGGCAAATTAAAAATCAGACCTTCTATACGTTTCAAGACTAACCCTACTCGACTAGTCGACCTTCTGCACCGAGAATACTTCTGACGGCAATGATTCCGCCAAAGTTTGCTGAGCCCGTTTCCACACAACGATAAGAAAATACGTACCAGAACGGTCACCTGACCGCCATCAGCATCATAAAGATTTCAAAACAAATCCCGCCGGTCCTATATAAACCCTTACGCTACCAATCGAATCATCACAGCGAATAGAGTCGATAACAGCGAAGACAAGTCATTCAATTTGAATTTTTCGTGAACGGAACGTTATCAAAAAAAGTTTTGGTGAGCATGTTAGATCAGATACTGAGAAACAAGAAAGTCAAGGTTTCCAACTCGAAGAGCGGTCCTTGGAAAGTGGAAGTTTCTTCCACGGCGAAAAACACCAGGAATTTCATCAGGGAAATTGTCGACAACATCAAGATCGAGCCGAACCCTCAGAAACAGCTGATTTCATTGTCCATTGGTGAGCTACGTTGAGAAATTTGTTTCATTATCTATTTTTCTCTTTTTTTCAATTTTTCTTTGAGAATTCAAATTCTCCTATTGGCCTTGTCAGTAAAATCTTTGATACTGAAAATAAATTCTTATTTTTCGATCTTTACTTTCACGAGAACGCCAATAATTTTTTTGTTTCGTTCCAGAAGCGAATTTTTTAATTGTAATTTTATCTTAATATACCTCAGAAACTCCTCATGCATCTGAATCGAATATTCTTTCAGTATATCCCCAATAAATCAAACAAACAAATAGAATAAATAATAAATAAAAATAATAATTGACATTTGAAAAAAAATTTACTTCCCGCCAAGTTTTGGTGGGGAAGATATCGTCCTTGTAAAACTAGACTTTTCATGATTTTACCTCATATCAAAATAATGGACTCAACATCAAAATTCTGCATGATTATTTCAATGTCACATTATTGGTGCAGAAACTCCTAATTCATCTGAATCGAATATTCTTTAAGTATATCCCCGATGAATTGAACAAACAAATAAAATAAATAAAAAATTTAAAAAAAAATGATAATTGAAAAAAAAATTCCTTTCTGCCAAGTTTCAGTGGGGGAGATATTCTCCTTGTCTAGACTTTTCATGATTTTACCTCATATCAAAATAATGGACTCAACATCATAATTCTGCCTCAATGTCACATAATTGGTGCAGAAACTCCTCATTCATCAGAATCGAATATTCTTTAAGTATATCCCCGATGAATTGAACAAACAAATAAAATAAATAAAAATAAAAATAAAAATGATAATTGAAAAAAAATTCCTTTCTGCCAAGTTTCAGTGGGGGAGATATTCTCCTTGTCTAGACTTTTCATGATTTTACCTCATATCATAATTCTGATTAATTATTTCAATGTCACATAATTGGTGCAGAAACTCCTCATGTTTCTGAATCGAATATTCTTTTAGTATATCCCCAATCGATTAAACAAACAAATGAAATAAATAATAAATAGAAATAATAATTGATAATTCAAAAAAAAAAAATACTTTCTGCCAAGTTTTAGCGTGGATGATATTCTCCTTGTAAAACTAGACTTTTCATGATTTCACCTGATATCAATATCAACATCATAATTCTGCTCCATTATCACACGTTTCACGAAAAATGGAGTAACTTTTTCTTCAACTATCTCCGATTTGCCTGATTCAATCGATTTGAGTGAAGTGAAAAGGTTGAAACATCTCAACTGAATGAATTTTTCAATATTCACATATAATGCATGAAATCGGCCGTTTCACGAGAAATGGAGTAATTTTTTTTTCAACTTCCAATATCTCTGATTTTCCTTATTCGATCGATCCAAGTGTAATGAAGAAGTTGATACATCTCAACTAAATGAGGTTTTCAATATTTACCTAATGCATAAAATCGTCCGTTTCACGAGAAGAAGAGTAACTTTTCCTTCAACTTCCAATATCTCCGATTTGGCTGATTCGATCGATTCAAGAGTAGTGAAAAAGTTTGCAACATCCCAACTGAATGAATTTCGCAATATGCAGCTCATGTATGAAATCGCCCGTTTCACGAGAAAAGGAGTAATTTTTTTTTCAACTTCCAATATCTCTGATTTGCCTTATTCGATCGATCCAAGTGTAATGAAGAAGTTGATACATCTCAACTAAATGAGGTTTTCAATATTTACCTAATGCATAAAATCGTCCGTTTCACGAGAAGAAGAGTAACTTTTCCTTCAACTTCCAATATCTCCGATTTGGCTGATTCGATCGATTCAAGAGTAGTGAAAAAGTTGCAACATCCCAACTGAATGAATTTCCCAATATGCAGCTCATGTACGAAATCGCCCGTTTCACGAGAAATGGGGTAACTTTTTCTTCAACTATCTCCGATTTGCCTGATTCAGTCGATTTAAGTGTAGTGAAAAGGTTGAAACATCTCAACTGAATGAATTTTTCAATATTCACATATAATGCATGAAATCGGCCGTTTCACGAGAAATGGAGTAATTTTTTTTTCAACTTCCAATATCTTTGATTTGCCTTATTCGATCGATCGAAGTGTAATGAAGAAGTTGATACATCTCAACTAAATGAGGTTTTCAATATTTACCTAATGCATAAAATCGTCCGTTTCACGAGAAGAAGAGTAACTTTTCCTTCAACTTCCAATATCTCCGATTTGGCTGATTCGATCGATTCAAGAGTAGTGAAAAAGTTTGCAACATCCCAACTGAATGAATTTTCCAATATGCAGCTCATGTATGAAATCGCCCGTTTCACGAGAAATGGAGTAACTTCAATGTCACATAATTGGTGCAGAATCGACTTTAGTAAACAAAAAATTGTTCATCGATTAACAAAAAAAAATTTATCAACTTCCATTTTCTCATCAGGAGATCCCACAGTTTACGGTAACTTGAAGACATCAAATGAAACCATCGAAGCAGTAATCAAGGCAGCAAAAGAAGGAACCTACAACGGTTACGCACCCGCTGTAGGGTACCAAAATGCAAGACAGGCAGTGGCGGAATATCTCTCCTTCGATGGCGCAGAGTACAACCACCAAGACATCATCCTCTGCAGCGGCTGCTCCTCCTCCCTGGAGATGTGCATCACCGTCCTGGCCGACCCCTTGAAGGGACACAACATCCTGGTGCCAAGGCCTGGGTTTCCCATTTACAGAACCCTCGCAGAAAGCATCGGAGTCAAGGTGAATATTGAATCCTATACTCTTTGATTTTTCGATTAATCCTCAAATATCTACACCAGGTGAAATATTATGATCTCATCCCTGAACAAGACTGGGAGATCGATTTGGATCATCTCGAGAGTTTGATCGACCATAAAACCGCGGCCATCGTCGTCAACAACCCGTCCAACCCTTGCGGCTCGGTCTACTCGGAGTTTCATCTCAGGAAGATACTGGCGATAGCTTACAACTACCAAATACCGATTATAGCGGATGAAATTTACGACAGGCTGGTGTTTCCGGGAAACAAGTTCGTCTCTTTGGCCTCCTTGAATTCCTACGTGCCAATTCTGGTATGCG
Source organism: Aphidecta obliterata (assembly GCA_963966015.1). NCBI lineage: Eukaryota > Metazoa > Arthropoda > Insecta > Coleoptera > Coccinellidae > Aphidecta > Aphidecta obliterata. The sequence goes on along the minus strand of OZ014430.1, from coordinate 34,432,142 downwards.
GTGGACTCGCGAAGAGGTTCTTGGTGCCAGGCTGGCGTCTTGGATGGGTGGCTATCCACGATCCTATCGGAGCTTTCGATCAGATTAGGCAGGGGATGGTGAAGCTGAGTCAAAGGACTATTGGAAGTAATACTTTGATACAAGGAGCCATTCCAAGTATTTTGAAAGCGTCGCCACAAAAATTCTTCGATGGTCTCATCGATACGTTAGTGGAGAACGCTAAGATATGCTACGAGATATTGAAGACTGCGAAGGGGATCATACCGTATAAACCTCAAGGAACCATGTACATGATGATCGAGATAGAGTTGGAGAAGTTCCCTGGGTTAAAAAATGGTATGATATTTGGGCAGAAGATGATTGAGGAAGAATCAGTTTTCTGTCTACCAGGAGAGGTGAGTCAATTATCTTTTACAACTTTATTTTGATGAAGATTCCATAAATACCCATGGTTTTAATAAAAACATTTTTTTTTAGTGTTTTGAAGTACCTGGGTTTATGAGATTGGTATTAACAGTTCCACAGGACCTGATGGAAGAAGCCTGCGAACGAATCGTTGAATTTTGTAATCGTCACTATTTATTATCTTAATTTATTTCAACTTTTTTATATATTCTCACATTCTCTTATTATTTATACTACTTTTGGTATTATGAACCAAGACTTGTTTTATATTAATACCTTTTTATTATTTAATTGATTTTGAATGAAATTTACTAATAAAGAATATGAAATATATTTATGTATTCCTGATTTCAATCCGAAATTCACCAATAAGAGTATAAAAAGCACTCGTTTATCCACCTTGAAGGTAGATTCGCATTTTCCGGTTTTAGAAACTAATTGAAGAAATATTTGACAGCTGTCGAAAAAATGATAGCAGCTCTTTGTCAATTATGCCGAATCAGCTGTTACAGAAATATAAGGATTTTTTATTCAATTATTCGTTGGAATTTAAAATGGTTATGGAATGGCGGATAATTATGCAATTCCTAAGTTTTGGAAAACTCATCACAAGGTGTTTCAAATATTTTGTCAAAAATTGTGATCAGAATTTTCCCATAATTTTTGTTTTTAAATTAGAACCATATTTTTTTATTAATCTGTCTCTACGCACGACATAAATTCAGAAAATCATTAATAACTCAGGAATTATTTAATTTCGGAGCATATAAACTACTTTGTGCACTGTCATTATTTTTCTTCGCAAAATCTAACCCAATCATAAAAAAAGGGTGGTAATTTAAAAAACAAAAGTTATGGGAAAATTCTAATCACAATTTTCGACGAAATATTTGAAACACCCTTTGACGAGTTTTCCAAAATTTAGGATTTGCACAATATTTCGCCATTCTTCTACTTCGAAAATGTAAAAACAGTTTATGCTTGAATTATTGAGGATAGAAATAACGAACATAATACTGACTACTCATATCTCCCTTTTTTCTCAGTTTTTTTTTGGATATTTCGAAAACTATTTCTACGAATGCAACGATACGAATAGAAATATTGTCAAAATTGAATAATCGATCATATAAGGAAAGAAAAAAAAAATTTTCGAGAAATTTATTTTCACTCCCTGTATAACTGAAAGTGTTCAGGCTTCAAGAATTTTTCAGCTCAGTAGATAAAGTCGAACAATATCATAATCCAAATTTTCAGCTTCCAAAAAGGACCGGTTCTCTAGAAACGTCTAGTGGGCACTGGAACTTGGGACACCCTGTATATTTAAACAAAAAGCACTAATTATTAAAAATCCTTTTTGAAATGAATCTTTTATAGACGATATATCAAAAATTATTAAAACTGTAGTAAAGTAAAAATTGAAGAAAAATTTATAATACTTACTGTAAATTAATGTTTATGAGAAATTTCTAAATAAATACTTCTAGTATTGTCAAAGAAAAGATCCTGTTTCCCCTTTTGTAAGGATATGTACATTTACTGGGTTTTTCGGACACGATTGATCTTCAAATGAATAAATCAGAATAAATAACTAAACATTTGAATACAAAATCTGAAATAAAACAAAGAACTTACGAAAAAATCTATTAATATATAAATAAACAAATAGACTCCTTATAATATATCCCTCATAAATTACAACAAACCATTGTTGGTATTGTATTTGAAAACAAAAACAAGAAAGCAAACAAACTACATAACTAATTATTGTCGAATGAATTACATATTATTTGTCAAAATGTCTACAACAGTATTGTTCTTTCTGAAAAGAAGATGTTCCCTGTTACAGTTCTCAGAAGAAGTAAAAAATGAATTCGAAATATTTTCACAGCCAGTTCTCCTTAAATCCTAATTTCAAAAATATGACTCTAAAAATATAAAGGCAGAACAGAAATCATAATACTTTTTAAAATAACTGCAATACTGGATAAACGCTGATTTTTATGATGAACGATATGAACGTGAGTGAAATAAGGGTGATGTTGAAGCAACAAGCAAATTCACAATTAGTTATCGAAAAGCCAAAACATAAATAAAAATAAATAAATATTCTACTATAAGTTACTACGAAAAGTAATACAACGAAAATACACATGTCTTAAGCAAATCTGCGAGAATAATTCAAGATAACACAGTATCATAAATCAGCTTGTACTCAAATTCAACGTGAATTATTGAGTCGAACTTTGAGGCACTTCAATAAATATCATCGTATGATATCGATGAAAAAAATATACCCAGTCATAGTATAAAATGAATGGAGAATATCGTGTCGGAAAACACGGTTTGATATGTATCGTAAATATCTCGTCGAACGTTTCATTGGTCTTTGTGGTCCTCTTCAGGAACACACATAAATAATTTGGCGCACCCATCGTTGAATTTGGTGAAGGCCATCTTCAGCCAGTCCGGTTGACCTTTCCACCAAACGGTCACTATGTAGACTGGAATTCCACACAGAATGAAAGCTGAAAATTTTCAAAACTTCAATAGATGAATTCACGCATATTCATTGTCTCACCTATCGCTATACCAACAACCATCTTCTCCTTGTAACATGGCAGTGTCACCAAGAAGGCACAAATGACGAAGAAGAGACACGGCAAGATTATGTTTACTTTGATTGGTCTCTTCAAATCTGGTTTTGTGTGTCTCATATAAAGGAGACCTACGATACTTATCGATATGAACAAGGCTTCCACGAAAGACACGAAGTTTATCAACACGTACACGTCTGGGATCGTGATCAGGACCAGAGTGATGATACACTGTAAACGAAAATTTTAATTATAATACGATTATTATTATTATTCCCATTTGTATGTAGAATTTTTTCACCCCAAAGTTTTCCGGTACCTTCGAAGAAAAATTTGGCGAAAAATGATTCTTCGATATAGGAAATAAATAAATCTAGAGAGTGTGAATTTCGAATTTCTACTTGCTCTTCCTAAAAAAATTTTGTTTCATTGTTGTTAAATATAAAATTTATTTTTATCAGCAGTGATACGATTATTATTATTCCCATTTGTATGTACAATTTTTTCACCCAAAAGTTTTTCGGTAACTACGAAGAAAAATTTGGCAAGAAAATGATTCTTCGATATAGGAAATAAATGAATTTAGTGAGTGTGAAATTCAAATATCTACTTGTTCTTCCTAAAAAAAATTTTTTTTCATTGTTGTTAGATATAAAATTTATTTTCATCATCAGTGATCCGATTATTATTATTCCCATTTGTGTGTAAAAATTTTTCACTCAAAAGTTTTTTGGTACCTACGATGAAAAATTTGGCGAAAAAATAATTCTTCGACAAAGGAAATAAAAAAATCTAGAGAGTGTGAATTTCGAATATCTACTTGTTCTTCCTACAACATTTGTTTTTATTGTTGTTAGATATAAAATTTATTCTCATCAGCCGTGATATGATTATTATTATCATTATTATTCCCATTTGTATGTGAAATTTTTTCACCCAAAAGTTTTTCGGTAACTACGAAGAAGAATTTGGCAAGAAAATGATTCTTCGATATAGGAAATAAATGAATCTAGTGAGTGTGAAATTCAAATATCTACTTGTTCTTCCTAAAAAAAATTTTTTTTCATTGTTGTTATATATAAAATTTATTTTCATCATCAGTGATCCGATTATTATTATTCCCATTTGTGTGTAAAAATTTTTCACCCAAAAGTTTTTTGGTACCTACGATGAAAAATTTGGCGAAAAAATAATTCTTCGATAAAGGAAATAAAAAAATCTAGAGAGTGTGAATTTCGAATATCTACTTGTTCTTCCTACAACATTTTTTTTTATTGTTGTTAGATATAAAATTTATTCTCATCAGCCGTGATATGATTATTATTATCATTATTATTCCCATTTGTATGTGAAATTTTTTCACCCAAAAGTTTTTCGGTAACTACGAAGAAGAATTTGGCAAGAAAATGATTCTTCTATATAGAAAATAAATGAATCTAGAGAGTGTGAAATTCAAATATCTACTTGTTCTTCCTAAAAAAAATTTTTTTTCATTGTTGTTAGATATAAAATTTATTTTCATTATCAGTGATCGGATTATTATTATTCCCATTTGCGTTGTAAAAATTTTTCACCCAAAAGTTTTTTGGCACCAACGATGAAAAATTTGGCGAAAAATTATTCTTCGATAAAGGAAATAAAAAAATCTAGAGAGTGTGAATTTCGAATATCTACTTGTTCTTCCTACAACATTTTTTTTTATTGTTGTTAGATATACAATTTATTCTCATCAGCCGTGATATGATTATTATTATCATTATTATTCCCATTTGTATGTGAAATTTTTTCACCCAAAAGTTTTTCGGTAACTACGAAGAAGAATTTGGCAAGAAAATGATTCTTCGATATAGGAAATAAATGAATCTAGAGAGTGTGAAATTCAAATATCTACTTGTTCTTCCTAAAAAAATTTTTTTTTCATTTTTGTTAGATATAAAATTTATTTTCATTATCAGTGATCCGATTATTATTATTCCCATTTGTGTGTAAAAATTTTTCACCCAAAAGTTTTTTGGTACCTACGATGAAAAATTTGGCGAAAAAATAATTCTTCGATGATGGAAATAAAAAAATCTAGAGAGTGTAAATTTCGAATATCTACTTGTTCTTCCTACAACATTTTTTTTTATTGTTGTTAGATATAAAATTTATTCTCATCAGCCGTGATATGATTATTATTATCATTATTATTCCCATTTGTATGTGAAATTTTTTCACCCAAAAGTTTTTCGGTAACTACGAAGAAGAATTTGGCAAGAAAATGATTCTTCTATATAGGAAATAAATGAATCTAGAGAGTGTGAAATTCAAATATCTACTTGTTCTTCCTAAAAAAAATTTTTTTTCATTGTTGTTAGATATAAAATTTATTTTCATTATCAGTGATCCGATTATTATTATTCCCATTTGCGTTGTAAAAATTTTTCACCCAAAAGTTTTTTGGCACCCACGATGAAAAATTTGGCGAAAAATTATTCTTCGATAAAGGAAATAAAAAAATCTAGAGAGTGTGAATTTCGAATATCTACTTGTTCTTCCTACAACATTTTTTTTTATTGTTGTTAGATATAAAATTTATTCTCAACAGCCGGGATATGATTATTATTATCATTATTATTCCCATTTGTATGTGAAATTTTTTCACCCAAAAGTTTTTCGGTAACTACGAAGAAGAATTTGGCAAGAAAATGATTCTTCGATATAGGAAATAAATGAATCTAGAGAGTGTGAAATTCAAATATCTACTTGTTCTTCCTAAAAAAAATTTTTTTTCATTTTTGTTAGATATAAAATTTATTTTCATTATCAGTGATCCAATTATTATTATTCCCATTTGTGTGTAAAAATTTCTCACCCAAAAGTTTTTTGGTACCTACGATGAAAAATTTGGCGAAAAAATAATTCTTCGATAAAGGAAATAAAAACATCTAGAGAGTGTGAATTTCGAATATCTACTTGTTCTTCCTACAACATTTTTTTTTATTGTTGTTAGATATAAAATTTATTCTCATCAGCCATGATATGATTATTATTGATTCTTCGATATAGGAAGGAATTAAATAAATCTGGAGAGTGTGAATTTCGAATATCTACTTGTTTTTTCACCCAAAAGTTTTTCGATTCAGATAAGAATACAAATATGTTTGTTGGCAATTCATTCAACATCTTTCAGACTCAAATGCCATTGAAAATATTTGTATTCAAATCAACACAGACATTGAAAATTCCTAAAATTCAGATAATTCATAAAAGTATTGACTCACCATGAAGACCAAGGAAGGCACTGGGGTCAACCTTTTAACATCTATCAGAGCAATAGCCCTAGGCAGATGGCCATTCCTCGCACCAACGAAGAACAACCTGGCCGAAGCGAAGATCGCACCATTCAGAGAACCAAACGTGGAGATCGCCACGAAGATCGGCACGCAGTAGGAGAATACGCCCAGCATTTTGTCTCCAAACGTGACTGCAACAGCATCCGAAGACAGAATCTCTTCACGGCTCAAAACGACGAAGTAGGCTATGTTTGTCACCACGTAAATCGTCGTGACCACCGGCATCGAGATCATGATGGCCCTTGGAAGGTTCCTGTAAGGATCTTTCAGCTCTTCGGTAACATAGTTCAAATAGTTCCATCCGGAATAGGAGAACAACCCTGAGTAGAAAGCAAGGGCAATGCTTCCTGGTTCCCATTTAGTATCGGCCATGGGTGATTGCAAATACTCTGTATGCCCGCTACCCAAATGGTATATACCAGCACCAACTATGATGCAGAGAGCAAATATTTTCGTACAAGTGAATATTTCTTGAACCCTGAAAAAATAAAGCAATTAGTAATAGTACTAGTAGAATAATAGAGGAGAAAGTGTAAAATGTGGTCTTGGATCTAGATTGAATGTTTACAAAAGCATTCTTGGTGGTGACCATATTCTACACCTTTACCAAAACTAACCTCGCAACCAACTTGACGTTGTAGCAATTTATGACGGTCAAGAGGCAAGTGGTAACGGCCGCGATGAGCCTGACTGCGAGGAATGGGGCTTCGCAGGTGCCCCAGAAGGGCTGGAAGATGTACTGAGCGAATGTTATGGCGGTGATTGCGTTTCCGGTTGGTACAAGGATGAATAGAGCCACCCACATGTACAAGAAAGCTGGGAGAGGGCCGAAAGCCTCACTTATGTAGGCGTAGTCTCCGCCGGATTTTGGGATCATGGTACCTGAAACAAACATAATGGTTTCACTAAATTTCATTATTATTTTTTGGCGAACGTGTATATTTATGGAAGGAAAGAATGTCGAGAAAATAATAGGAGAAAAATTTTTTCATCCGAAAGTTTTTAGGTACCTACGAAGAAAAATTTGGCAAAAAAATAATTCTTCGATATAAAAAAAAATTACGGAAAGCACTGCCGTGAAGGCAGGAGCTTTTGAGCGCTCGTACATGCACCTTGTAGGTAGATTCGCATTTTCCAGTTTTAGAAATCAATTGGAGGAATTTTCGACAGCTGTCAAAAAAATTCTGAAACTTAGGCGAAACTCCAGACTTCATGTCAGTGCTGATCAATTTTTTTACGATAATTCGCTAGAATTTTCTACGGTTTCTGGTGATGCGATCTGGACAAAATTCTGCACGTAGTTTGGATACATTATTTCGCAGCTAGGTGCGTAATTTCATTCCAATCCGATCAGTAGTTTCGAAACTATCAGGAAAAAAATATTTTGAACGGCCATATTTACGGAACCCCTAGTCTAATTTTGCTCATTGATGAACGCTACCGCGATATTCGCGATCCAAACCCACCCTGAAAATTTCAAGTTCCTAGGCCATTCCGTTCAAAAGCTACAATTTTCTATGGTCTCTATGGTTCTGGTCATGCGATCTGAACAAAATGTTGCTTTAATATATCATTTTCGTTTAAAATACAAAATTTCATCTCGATCGAATCCGAAGTTTCGAAATGATCGAGAAAACAAAATTTCAAACGACCGTATTTACGGAACCCCTAGTATAATTCTGCTCATTGATAAACGTGAACGCGACATTTCAGATGCACACCTATCCTGAAAATTTCAAGTCCCTAGGCCTTTCCGTTCGAAAGTTATGATTTTCTATGGTTTCTATGGTCATGTGATCTGGAGAAATGTAAATTGAATATATCATTATCCATTAGTATACAAAATTTCGTCACGATCGAATCTGTAGTTTTGAAATTATCAAGAAAACTGAATTTCAAACGACCATATTTACGGAACCCCTGAAATAATGTTGCTCATAGATGAACGTGATCACGACATTCAAGATCCACACCTATCCTGAAAATTTCAAGTCCCTAGGCGTTTCAGATCAAAAGTTAAAATTTTCTATGGTTTCTATGGTTCTGGTCATGCGATCTGGACAAAATTTCGCATGTAGCTTGAACACCTCATTTTCCATTTGAGTGCAAAATTTCATCTCGATCAAATCTGCAGTTTTCCAGTAATCAGGGGAACAAAACTTTGAACGGCCATATTTACGGAACCCCTGGTGGAATTTGGCCCATTAACGAACTTAACCGAGGCATTCGGGAACTGAACCCACAGTTAAAATTTCAAGTCTTTAGGTTGTTCCGTTCGAGAGTTCTCGTGCTTACGGACGGCCGGACGGACAGACTCGAATTTTCCGATGGATTCCTCATCATTGAGTCGAACATAGTCGATTGAGACCATTTTTGGCTCAGAATTCGAAAAATACAGACATCGTGACGAAATAATATAGCCCTCGTGTAAGTTGTACGAGCGCTCAATAAATGAATCTACAGAGTGTGAATTTCGAATATCTTCTTGTCCTTTTTTTTTGTTGTTGAATATAAAATTTATTATTATCAGCAGTGAGACGATTATTATTATTATTCCCATTTGTACCACGGATCCCGATTAAAAAAGCTCAAACTGGCGATTCCCCGATTCCCAGGCCAGTATCTACATAAATAGTTGTGCGAATTTTTCCTGACTTCTTATCGATAGGATAAGTGTGGGATACAATATTTAGCGGCTTATCTCTCAGTGCACACGTGATAAATGGATCGATTTCACATCACAACCCAAGAAATAGCTTTTCTTCAAGTTTTCAGAAGTAAATATGAAATAAAATACGATGAAAAGTCTTTTTCGAAACAAGAATAAAAAAAAACAAAAAAACTTTATATCCAATGTAGTAATTTTATTGGAATTAAGAATTTTTTGATGGTCTGAAAATTCTCCGGTAGTTTATATTCTCTAATCCTTCATTCCTAATTTATAATTAATTATCATAAAGAAAGTTGTCTAGATTATTGTTCTGCTTCGTATGTGTAAACTGAAAAATTATGATACAATAAAGTGACTCACACCTATTTGCTTATTATTTGAATTAATATATATTCAAGCTTCGATACTGACATGATTATCTTCCCATGCTGAAGAAGCTCAAATTATATGAAAAAATATCGAGTATTTTCCTTCACCCTTCCAGAAGAGATGATGAATTAATCAATTTTCCACTATGAACCCAAAGAGCAACATCAAATAAGTAATTTGAATTGAATAATTGGCACAATTGTACAGTGTTTCAAATTTTCACACCTACATAAAATATATGCATCTCCCAACAGAGAAGGTTCTGTGCTTAATATTGTTTTGTTTATTGTTTGGCAGCTGAATCAAGTTCAATATTATTGAATCGTTCTAGGTCATTGTTAGTCAGTCAATTTTTCATTCAATTCTTCTGAAAGATGCTCTTTACGGGGAAAGGTGGTTTCTCAATTTGAAGTTGTGGCAGTTTTTCCTTTCACTTTCTGATCTGGTAATTGGAGCAAGAGTGTTCTTTCTTAATAACCCTACTCTTCACTTTGGGAAGAAAAACCGAATAGAACTAAACAAAACAGTGGAAAATTGAGGATTTCGACATTCCTGTCACATAGTAGTTCTAATGTATCACATCTGTCACATTCGGCCGACGTTGCCAGATAAGAGGTTCTTTGGACAAGTTTTTGCCGAGTCCTTCAGTGTGTTTTTGGGAAGATTATGAACTCTTGCTGTAGAATATTCAATTTAATGAATTTTTCTAGAGTGAATAAATGCAGGTTTCCTGCTTCCACGATAATTATGTTACAATTTTAAGTTGCTCAATACAATTTCATTCAAGTATAGCGCTTTCTTAGAGCCCTATTCACTAATGAAGCATGAATTGAATAGGACTGCTCAACTGAGGTCGTTGACATAAACGACAAAAGAATAAATATTTCGAACAACCACACATACCAGGGGATAATTGTTAACATCCCTAGGGTAAGCAGGTAAAAGGGCTCCTCGAAAGAACGGCCTACTCCCAGGAATACGAAATAAATATTGCGACTTCTTCGAACTCTTCGGGACCCTCTACTTCAAGTTGAAATATGTATTCGTTCTTTAATTATTCTCATTCAAACCAAGGGCGGATCATTCAGGTCGAAATATCGGGGTTGAGAAGGGGTAAACTGCCATGACTGAAGAGAATAAGATTATATTTTTTTTTCCATCCATAATTTCTGTTTATACAGGGTGGCCGTAGTTCGAGAACCTACTAGACGTTTCTTGAGAACCGGAACTATTTGAAATCTGAAAATTAGGATTATGATATTGTTCGACTTTATATACTGAGCTGAAATATTCTTGAAGCCTGAACAATTTCAGATATAAAGGGAGTGAAAATAAATTTCTCGTAAAATTTCTTTTTCATTTTTTCGCCTCTTATATGATCTATTATTCAATTTTAAATATATTTCTATTCAAATCGTTGCATTTGTTGAAAAAGTTTTTGAAATATCGAAAGAAAACTGAATTCTGCGAAAAAAAATAATGATAGTGTTCAAAAATGTTTATGCTACTTAACTAAATAATTTCTGAGTTATTAAGGATTTTCGAAAAGTCTGTTTTATAACAATAATCTGTGTTCAAAGTAGATAAATTATCCCAATAAATCGCTATGAACACAGATTTTTGTTCTTCATGAAGATGGCCCCTTTGAAATGATGGGGGCTCATCCTTCCACAATCAGAAGAAGTAATAGAATAAATATTGTAAAAACAGAGAAATGAAAAATAATTGTAGTTAATTTTTGAGCGCTCGTACTACTTACACGAGGGCTATATCATTTCGTCACGATGTCTGTATTTTTCGAATTTTGAGCCGAAAATGTTCTCAATCGACTATGTTCGACTCACTGATGACGAATCCGTCGGAAAATTCGAGTCTGTCCGTCCGTCCGTAAGCACGATTACTCTCGAACGGAACAACCTAGAGACTTGAAATTTTCACTGTGGGTTCAGTTCCCGAATGCCTCGGTTAAGTTCGTTAATGGGCCAAATTCCACTAGGGGTTCCGTAAATATGGCCGTTCAAAGTTTTGTTTCCCTGATAACTTGAAAACAACAAATTTGATCGAGATAAAATTTTGCACTCAAATGGAAAATGAGGTGTTCAAGCTACATGTGGAATTTTGTCCAGATCGCATGACCAGAACCATAGAAACCATAGAAAATTGTAACTTTTGAACGGAAACGCCTAGGGACTTGAAATTTTCAGGATATGTGTGGATCTCGAATGTCGTGATCACGTTCATCTATGAGCAAAATTATACTAGGGGTTCCGTAAATATGGTCGTTTGAAATTTAGTTTTCTTGATAATTTCAAAACTACAGATTCGATCGTGACGAAATTTTGTATACTAATGGAGAATGATATATTCAAGCTACATTTCTCCAGATCACATGACCAGAACCATAGAAACCATAGAAAATTATAACTTTCGAACGGAAAGGCATAGGGACTTGAAATTTTCAGGATAGGTGTGCATCTGAAATGTCGCGTTCACGTTTATCAATGAACAGAATCATACTAGGGGTTCCGTAAATACGGTCGTTTGAAATTTTGGTTTTTCGATAATTTCGAAACTGCGGATTCGATCGAGATGAAATTTTGTATTTCAATCGAGAATGATATATTAAAACAATATTTTGTCCAGATTGCATGACCAGAACCATAGACACCATAGAAAATCGTAACTTTTGAATGGAAAGGCCTAGGAACTTGAAATTTTCAGGGTGGGTTTGGATCGCAAATATCGCGGTCACGTTCATCAATGAGCAAAATTAGACTAGGGGTTCCGTGAATATGGCCGATCAAAATATTTTTTTGCTGATAGTTCCGAAAATACTGAGCGGATTGGGATGAAATCTTGCACCTAGCTGAGAAATAATGTATTCAAACAACGTGCAAAATTTTGTCCAGATCGCACCACCCAGACCATAGATACCGTAGAAAATTCTAGCAAATCATCGAAAAAAAATTGATCAGCTGGAGCACTGACGTGAAGTCTGGAGTTTCGCCTAAGTTTCAGAATTTTTTTGACAGCTGTCGAAAATTCCTTCAATTGATTTCTGAAACTGGAAAATGGGAATCTACCTTCAAGGTGCATGTACGAGCGCTCAACAGCTCCTGCCTTCACGGCAGTGCTTTTCGTAATTTTTTTCAACATTTTGGTTTCTGAAAAATAATCTTTTTGTTTTGTTTGTGAAGAATTTTTTGGAATTATTTGAAGGTTTTGGAATTATTTGAAGGTTTTGGAATTATTCGGTGTTTTTGGAATTATTTGGTGTTTTTTGGAATTATTTGGAATTAATGACTGATTTGGAATCTTAGTGTACAAAATTTTGGGGTGAAATAACCCTCGGGAATAACAAACATAATACTGACTACGCATATCTCCCTTTTTTTCAGTTTTTCTTCTATATTAGGGAAACTATTTCGACGATTGCAACGATTCGAATAGAAATATATTTAAAATTGAATAATCGATAATATAAGAACAGAAAAAATAAAAAAAAATTCATTTTCACTCCCTGTATAACTGTGTTCAGGCTTCAAGAATATTTTAGCTTAGTAGATGAAGTAGAACAATATCATAATCCAAATTTTCAGATTTCAAATAGGACTGGTTCTCAAGAAACTTCTATTAGGCACTCGAACTTGAGACACCCTGTATACCTCAATAAATACCCCCTTGAGTTGAACATAGTTTTCAAAATATTAATAATAATAGAAGTTAGATCCTTTCGGATATAAAACTAGGTCAAGAAATTCCAGTCAAAAGTTGGGATCCTATCCAATCAAAGGTTTCTGTAAAATAATCTTCAGGCCCATCATTATACGCCAAACTGTGAAGTGAACGCAGCTGGAGGACCCTAAGGAATAATCCGATTACCTTTTTCCTGTAATTATTACATCAGCCGCAACGTAGAGACGCCAATGCACCAACCTTATTCGGAGAGTCAACCAGACAATCTAAATTATGTAGAATGTTGCTACTAACCCGAGTAGAAGGTAGACGAACTACCTTAAAGGGTATGAACAAAAATGTAACGATAAATCTGATGCAATAACTACAAATTAAACGACAGAAAAAGATATGAGGCAAATTTAGGGAGAGCATTTTGTTCAGGAAAAAAATAAAAATAAGTAATGGAAGAAATGCTTGAAAACCATATGTTGTCTGTTTGGAAACAAACCATAATAAACAATAAATTTTCCATCCCGCAAAATTCAGTAAAACTCACCCAATTCCGCATAGCACAGTGCCCCAATCATCGATAAGACTCCAGACATTATCCATACCAAAATACTTTGCCCCACGCTTCCAGAATACCTCAGAACTCCTTTGGGGGACACGAAAATCCCAGATCCAATTATAATTCCAACAATAATTGCAATTCCATCTAATAAACCGAGCTCTTTCTTCAGCTTTATCGCACCTTTCTCCGACGAACCCTCGCTGTCGTTCGAATTTTTATTTTTCGCGCCCATTTTTAGTTTTTCCGAAAAATACTGAGTCCCACGTGTTCCCAACTGTCAGCCAACGTCAAACCGTACGTCGGACTTTTCGAATACCGAAGCGGCGTCTGCGGCGAACGTGAATGAAAAGTTAAAGTTTTGGTCGAAACGGAAACCAGTAGCTGGCGCTTGCGCGCGCGATAAGTATGTTTAAATTTGAAACGATCGTGACCGTGAAATATTTATGATAATATAAAATTTGTGCATTTAGACCTATCTTTATCTACACTCCATTTGTTGTGGATTCAAGGTTCGAGTTAAGTACTTGGAAATCGATTGTTTCGATGAGAATAAATATGTATTTTCTTTGAAACAATGGTTTTTTTCAGGAGCGGAATAAGCTGAACAGCTTTATACATTGGGGTAGCGTGACTTTCAGTTTTCGTAAGAATAATAAAATATTCCTGATTATGTTAGAAAATACACATTGTACTGGGTGTTTCACGTAAGCGGGTCATTGAATTTTGTGACTTATCCTTTTAGGAAAATTATCGAACCAAAGCATGAGAAAAAACCGCTTTTTCCAAAAAAAATAATTGACAAACAGCTGCTGTAATTTTTTTGACAGCTGTCAAAAATTTCTTCAATTGGTTTCTAAAACTTAAAAAAGCTCCTGTCTTCACGGAAGTGCTTTTTATAATTTTTATTTTCAGCTGAATCAATCAAGTTTTCATTAATTTTACAACGCAAAATGTTTCACTGCAAACAAACTAGAAATAGAAAGAATTTTTTTGATTATTCGCATGCATTATTTGATTATCTTGCTGCTATTATTTCTACAAATACTGATAATTAGGTTTTTTAGGTTAAGATAACTGAAAAATTGTTCCCTACTTTCAGTTTATTCAAAAAAAAATCGCAAACATATAAAATAATTTTATTTCTTCATAATAATATAAATAGTTTATAGTCTATAATAATTTTCAATATTAAAAGTTATATCTGCGAAACCGGAGGAAACCTCTCGTCAGGTACAACTCGTAAAATTTTATCGGCTAGTATTAGTTTGTTGATAGTTTCATGTTGCCTGCAACCACCCCCTAATTTGGCCAGATGAAAACCTTTTGACAGTAATTCCCTGCTTGCTCTCGGAAGGTAAGTTGGAAAGCAAATCTTGAACCGAATTCTCAGATCTCCTTTCTCCGGATACTTTTCCAAAATAGGCATACCTTCTCCTTCTATGATTTTCTCGTAATCATTGCTGTAATGAAGGGAGTAAAATTGAAATACATAAATATCACTGCTTTCTAATGTTTTTTGCAAGTAATTCTAGTATACAGGGTGTCCCAAGTTCGACTGCATACTAGACGTTTCTCGAGAACCGGACCTATTTCTAACGTGAAATTTGGGATTTTAATATTGTTCTACTTTATCTACAGGGGGTGAAAATAAATTTCTAGAAAAGTTTTTTTTTATTTTTTCTTGTCTTATTAAATCGATTATTCAATTTCAAATATACAGTGAAAGCCGTTTATTACGACACCGGTTATAACGAAAATCCGTATATAACGACGAAATTATCGACAATTGTTTGGAATCCTAAGTGATTCAACATTAAACCATTCGGTTGTAACGACTTCGTTTATAACGACGAAGTCGCTTATAGCGACAAAAATTTTCCAAGCTTGTTGTCTATTTCTTCCGTTTATAACGACGTACCACTAAGAATTCGTCGCTGCAAGCACGTGATCTTCCGGAAATACTCGAGTGATGCAGGGGAATCCCCGTTTTATGTTACGTTGTGATGACATGAGCAGTTGCAGTTCTTAATTGATTGACTTCAGTTTATTCATCGAGCGATTGACTACACTAAAATGGCTTTAACGTCTTAATTAAAAAGAAAATTATTTTCAATTTGAGAGAAGGGAACTATAGTAGCTCGAATAGAAAATGGAGAGAGTAATACCCAGTTGGCTTTAGAATTTTGCGTTGCACATTCTACAATTTCAACGATGTGGAAAAATAAAGAAAAAATGAAGGAAGCATTTAATCAGTACATTTTGAAATAAAAAAAAAAAAATAAATCCTATTTCTGCGTTCTCTATACAAATTTTTGGATACAGTGAAAGTCTTTTACAGCGACGGTAAAGGGACCGTAGAATTTCGTCGTTATACCCGGACGTCGCAATGTCCGACAGAAGGAAAATAAAAAATACATATGTATTATGAACGTATATGTATATTTATTATCGTATAAGATTCTTAAGAATGCAAAAGATATTTTAGTAAAATTTAAACATCAGGAACAAAAAATAAGAACAATAACATGGAATATATACATAAACATACATACAGGGTGTCCCAGAATGAATGGATAATCCTGTAACACTGTAAGCAAGAGCTATTGGACTCTCTGAAAAAATACAAAAAAAAATCTACCCCCACTAGAAATATTTTTTTTCTCAAAATGATGATTTTTTGCACATCACGTTGCGTTTCTGTGTATCACGCTCACAAGTGGATCAAATCCATCAGTTTCTTCATGGTGAAATATTCTTCATTGAAATAGCAATAGATATGCTGAAAACCGTATAAATATCTGTTGTAACTTTTTTGGAAAAAAATATCCAAGTTCAAATTTCATCATAAAATGTGATGAATATCTCATAACGTGAAAGTTTAATCGTTCATGGAAGAAATGAAATTGGAGAAAGGCTGTGTGGCCAGCTCAAAAAAAAAAATATGCGCCTTTCATGTAAATTTCAAAATGGTACAATACATCTCCATAACTTATTTCACCATGAAGAAACTGATTGATTTGATTCATTTGTGAGCGTGTTACACAGAAACGCAACGTGATGTGCAAGAAATCATTATTTAAAAAAAAATATTTCTAGTAGGGGTAAATTTTTTTTTGTACTTTTTTCAGAGAGTATTTGCTGAAATTTTTTGAGTGCGAATATCGCCGCCCCTATGGCCCGACAATGGAATTCTTCGATTGTTTATAATAAAGTTAGGCATAAGAAGGATAAATAACCATGTCTCATCGTGAGCCATCGCCTGGTTTGGATTTGATCAGACTTAAAAAAAAAACCATGCTGAAATTTTGTAGGTCCAAATATCGCCGCCCCTACGGCCCGACAATGGAATACGTCGTTATAACCGGTCATAGACACTGAAAATTCGTTGGACTACGGACGTTAAAAACGACTTCGTCGCTATTGCCGACATCGTTATATCCGGACAATTTTTACATGTGGCCTATGGGAAACCAGCCAAATCTCTGAAAAAGCGTCGTTAAATGCGGTCGGTCGTTTTAGGCGACGTCGCAATATGCGACTTTCACTGTATAACGACCATCGGATATAACGACCTAATATTCACGGTCCCCTCAATGTCGTTATAACCGGATTTCACTGTATTTCTATTCGAATCGTTGGACTAGTCGTATAAAAAAAACTGGAAGGACATTTTTCTCGTTGCCTCTCACTTAGCTCGGAGACACCCACTTTCTTAAATTCTTTCTCCGAAATTTTCCCATTAAAACGTTGCGTCTTTTTTCTTTATCGAGGACTCCTTCAATCGGCAATACAAAGTTTATTTGTCGTCTACCTCCGTTTGTCAAAACAAAGCTTCGTTTGAAGCCAAAGCTTTCCTTATCTATGGTCTACGTATCAAATCTCAGTCATAAAATCCAAAATTAACGACATCCGTTGATTATACAAAGTAATACAATGTATGCCCGACTTCGAATATACAGACTCTTTTCCGGGGTAACCGAATTTGAAATTAAATATCCATATTCCCAAATATTACAATCGTGTATATGTATTTGTTATAGTTTAATAATTTTTTGTTCAAAATTTTTTCTTTGTAATGTTTTCACCGAAAAATTCACGCATCCACCAACTCTTCAACGCACCACAACACAAAAACAAATCCACCAAAAACACACAGTCCAAAGATCAATGTGGGCCAGAACCCACCTAGTATCACTACTACATTTTGGATTTTGTCAACTTGGAATATATTACTCACTCTATAACATCTGTAATTGGTATCCTTATCGTCCGATGATCGATGGTATTCACAGTTACAGTCGTCCCCAGCAAAGCTTCTTCTAACGTGATTTCGAAAACCATTATCAAGTCATTGCCATCACGAATGAAGGTTTCGTCTTCCTTATCTTCTGTTATAAAAATAACGTCGGCTAAGGAAGAAAAAAGTATGGTAATATCAAAGATTTGTTACTGTTTGGTACTTTGGTAATAGTACACCTCACTGACATCCCTGGATTTCAATGATTTGTTTTGTGAGCACACTTTTTCATAAGAAATCGAATGGTACTGAACCGATCTGGCGTCTGCGCCCGCCATTTTCATTATCCGTACAGAAATCCACATTATCATGAACATTAGGGAGTCGGATTGCTGAGTCCGTCCGAGAGAAAAATAACCACAGAGTCTTTTTATACAAATCGATGTACTATTTTAACCTGAAAATTCTAGGGCTCTCTTGTTTGGGAGTTTTTTGCGTTAGACGGCTGTTGATTTTTTTTCTGGCTGCTCATTTTCATGAAAAACGAGGGTAGGATTGTGAGTTAGATATATCTAAAACCTTTCGAGGGTGGAAGAGATACTTTGGTTTTGCCATGTGAGTAACAATATTTTATAATTACAACTTTAGCATTCAGATATTCTCCTAATTTGCTACACTTGTCTTCAACAGGGAACATTATTAACCCCATGTGTTTATCTCATATCATTTATCCTCAATTCACAAGAGGCAATTTGCTCCTACTCAACGTATTTTTACCATTTTGGTTTGCTCCTTGTATATTGTTTTGTATCCATTTTTCATACTTCATTATCAAGTCTATTCCATATTATTTAATGATTCTAACTGACCATATGTATGAAATTCCTAAGTGCATCTCACAAGAGTTTGAATGTTCGAATGCTTAATAATCACCTTAATTATAAGGTTTTGCAATATTCTTCAAATGATACTATAGGTAATCGTTGTAGTTTGGAGCAAATAGCAAGGATATTCATATGCACCATTGCCGGCATTATGTTTCATCATCTTATATTGACTGAGCATTTTAAAAAGCTACTCTCCAGACATTAATATCCGTTATGACTCCTCGTTTATGGTTTATATGACTGACTGCTTATATCGTTTACTATCTATATCATCCACTGCCTATATCGTTTACTATCTATATCATCCACTGCTTATATCGTTTATTGTTTATTTCGTTTACTGTCTATAACATTTACTGATTATATCATTTACTGCTTATATGGTTTATCTAATACTTGATGGGATTATTGACCAGGGAGACAACTATCGGACGACGCAACCTAAAATTAATCAAGGCTTCGCCCAACGGTTGGAAATATATATAACAAGGACACTGTCGCATTCCCGTCTCCTTGCACCGTGGGAGATCATCAATCGTCAAATGATAGTTTGACCCCTGCGAAGTAAAACTCCCAATTTATCGCCTTTAATCTACTCAATCATTTTTAACCCTTTAGTGCCCGACGGTACTCCTGAGTACCAGTAATTTCGACGCGTCGTAAAATTTAGTTTTCTATATTCTGCTATTTTTATTTAACATATATTGTTGCTGGTGGCTATACTCAGTAGGTTTATGTTTCAATAATAAACATTCGAACATCTTTTCTTGGGAAATTTCCCATTTTTCATCAGGACGCAGAAGTACCGTCAGGAAATATGGCGAGCAGAAAAATTTAACAGTGGTATGCAAGAGACCACATAATTCGAAAGAAATAGAGGTCATTGCAAATGAGATCCTTAACGAAGATTTATCGTTAGATAATAATATTTTAACAGATGAAGAAGAGAGTGACTCTGAAAATGCGGATACTGATTTGGAATAACGATTCTATAGATATTTTTCAATTTTTTTGGTTGATACCTAGTAATATCAGTATTTATTCTGAATTTTGTGGAAAAATTTAATGAAAATGAGGAATAAAATATTTCAGTTACAGAGCATTTCATTAGCACTATAGATGACATCATTCCTGACGGTAGGTACTTAAAAGTCCATATTTTGGATTTTTTTTAAAAAATGAAAATAAAATTCTGAAAAAAATTGAATTGTATTCAAAACCCTTCAAAAAACAGAAAACAAGAAAAAAAATTTGTGAATTCAAGTTTTTTCAGTATTCGGGCACTAAAGGGTTAAACACCATTTGAGAGAATTCTCACCGGTCAACCTGCTTATGAATATTCTTTTACTTGTGAGTTAATGGTATATGAACGAGAAAAGGAGGGAGGTTTTTTTTTAGCATCCCCGTCTGGGTTTTGTTTTTTTTTACTACCTACCTTTTGGCACTCTGAAATAAACTTAATATTTTCTTGTTTCGAGTGCTAAAAATATGTGTTTTGAATTTCCTATTTTCCCGTCAATCTCTTCTATTGAATCAAGCGTAATTTGGGTTACATACTTACATACACAACGTAAGAGTCCTTTAAAAACCACTATACGATCACGATCTTGGCCAAAGATTATCTAGAGTAATATTTTCAAGTTAAACAGAACGCCTGTATGGTAGAGTTCTAGTTCTTTACGGTTTTCAATAGAAAACTGTAATGTCGATAAGAGTTAATCATTTCAAAAGTACCAGTACAGTATCTCAAAGAATATGCTTCTAAGAAAGAAAGAGATGAGAATAATTTTGATCCCCCCTCGGCCCAACATCGTGATTTTCAGCGCCATCTCGCGGTACGTTATTTTTACCTATACTCGTTTTCTAGGTTCGGGATTTCGCCGTCTGGGGACATTCAGACTTTTGGAATCGCGAATTGCATTTTTTATTATAATTTTGTTTTGTATTGAATATTTGGCGATTTCAAACTCCCAGACATACCTGGCTCATAAGCTGGATGCTGATCTCCCTCCTCGAAAAACACGATCTCAGTGCCAGGCCTCATGCCGGGCTTGATAGGAATCGACAGTATTTTCTCCGTCACCTCCGTCCTGGTCTGCTTCTCGTCCACGAACGTCAACCTGTGAATCTTCATCTTCTTGACGCCGCCGAAGAATATCTCGTGGAGACTCAGCACCAAGGGGTGTTTGATGGGCGGCCTCTTCTCCTTGACCGCTTTGTTCTCGCTCGTTTCGTAAATGGCCGGGGGGTTCTTCAGATAGTCCAGGAGGTCGGCGTAGGGAGAATCGGTGCCGAAGAACTCCCTGGAAACCGAAAATAATCATCCAGTCTAGGATTCGCAGAAAACCTACCGATACGTCAAGAGTGGATCGCCATGATAGTGATAAGGGTGGATGAATTCATCTTTCGTTGGAACCCCCGCCTTCAAACCTTCTTCGCCGTACTGGTCGAATATGGCTCGACGATAAGGGTCGCCTAAGACGTCGTAGGCTTCACAAATCAGACTGAACACCTCTTTGGCGTTGGGCTGTTTCAGTCGTTCGGGGTGGAACTCTAACGCCAAACCCCTATATCTGAAAATCGAGCATTATAAAATCCTCAGATGAAGACTTTCAACACTATTTACGCTTTTTTTATGTCTAGACTTCTGCTGGTACGAGGTATTTGTAGAATGCCATAATAATCGATCCCCATCTTGAGATCCGATTCATTAACTTTGACAAATAGTTATAATGACAGCTCATTGATATTCACATCGAATAAAATAATTAAGGTTCTCTTATTGTCAAAAACATTCGAAAACCGAAAGCGCAAGCATACTTGAACCGATCTGGCGTCTGCGCCCGTCATTTTCATTATCCGTACAGAAATCCATATTATCATTAACATTAGGGAGTCGGATTGCTGAGTCCGTCCGAGAGAAAAATAACCACAGAATCTTTTTATACAAATCGATGTACCATGTTAACCTGAAAATTCTGGGGGCTTGCTTAGGAGTTTTTGCTCTGAACGGTTGTTGATTTTTGTTCGCTGCTCGGGTTTTTCTTGAAGGGAAAACAGGGGAGTTAGGTGGATCTGAAAACCTTCAAGGGTGAAGAGATACTTTGGTTTTTTTCATGTGAGTAACAATATTTTATAATTACAACTTTAGCATTCAGATATTCTCCTAATTTGCTACACTACAGGGAACATTATTAACCCCATATGTTTCTCTCATATCATTTATCCTCAATTCACAAGAGGCAATTTGCTCCTACTCAACGTATTTTTATCATGTTTGTTTGCTCCTTGTGTATTGTTTTGTATCCATTTTTCATACTTCATTATCAAGTCTATTCCTTATTATTTAATGATTCTAACTGACCATATGTATTAAATTCATAAGTGCTTAACACAAGAATCTGTCTTGTATTAACTAATGCTTAATAATCACCTTAATTATAAGGTTTTGCAATATTCTTCAAATGATACTATATGTAATCGTTGTAGTTTTCAGCAAATAGCAAGGATATTCATATGCACCATTGCCGGCATTATGTTTCATCATCTTATATTGATTGAGCATTTTAAAAAGCTACTCTCCATACATTATTATCCGTTATGACTCCTCGTTTATAGGATTGACTGCTTATATCGTTTACTATCTATATCATCCACTGCTTATATCGTTTATTGTTTATTTCGTTTACTGTCTATAACATTTACTGGTTATATAATTTACTGCTTATATGGTTTATCTAATACTTGATGGGATTATTGACCAGGGAGACAACTATCGGACGACGCAACCTAAAATTAATCAAGGCTTCGCCCAACGATTGGAAATATATATAACAAGGACACTGTCGCATTCCCGTCTCCTTGCACCGTGGGAGATCATCAATCGTCAAATGATAGTTTGACCCCTGCGAAGTAAAACTCCCAATGTATCGCCTTTAATCTACTCAATCATTTTTAAACACCATTTGAGAGAATTCTCACCGGTCAACCTGTTTATGAATATTCTTCTACTTGTGAGTTAATGGTATATGAACGAGTAAAGGAGGGAGTTTTTTTTTTAGCATCCCCGTCTGGGTTGTGTTTTTTTTTACTCCCTACCTTTTGGCACTCTGAAATAAACTTAATATTTTCTTGTTTCGAGTGCTAAAAATATGTGTTTTAAATTTCCTATTTTCCCGTCAATCTCTTCTATTGAATCAAACGTAATTTGGGTTACATTCTTACATACACAACGTAGAGTCCTTTAAAAACCACTATACGATCACGGTCTTGGCCAAAGATTATCTAGAGTAATATTTTCAAGTTAAAAAGAACGCCTGTAAGGTAGAGTTCTAGTTCTTTACGGTTTTCAATAGAAAACTGTAATGTCGGTAAGAGTTAATCATTACAAAAGTACCAGTACAGTACATACTTAAGATAGTTCAAATTCTTCATCCTTCGATTCCGTTCAAAATTTGAAGAAATACCGTTAAATTTGTGCAAAACTGAAATATGCGCAACGATAGTTTACAATAACCTACTCAAGATTGCAGATTCCGCCCAAACAGAAGAGATCTGTGGTCTCGCTTCAAAACACAGAAGCTCTTTTGACAAAGTGAAGGACGTGACTTTTATCATTCTTATTTGTTACCCTCTTATTAATTGTTTACATTTTTAATGCTTATCATTCTTATGGCTCTCTTCGGCCCTCCCCTCACCGCTGGATATCACTGTCTAACGATTATTTTATTGCTGAGAAGTTCACATCACATCATTCTCAATTCATTCTCATCACTAGATTCTCAAATCATCACCAATTAAGGAAAATAAGTTATTGGTGAAGCATTTATTTAACTTACTCCACCATCTTTAAACATTATATGAGAGAATTCTAACCCGGAAACAGGTCAAGTTTCCGTCTATGATTATCCTTTACTTGTGGATTAACGGTATTTTAACGAGATAAGGAGACGGTTTTTGTTTTTGCTTGTTTTTTTGATCCCCCTTCTTTTTGGCACTCTGAAATAAACTTGTGATTTTTTTGTTTTGAGTGCTCAAAATATGTGTTTCGAATTTCCTACCTTCCCATCAACCTCTTCTTCTTCTATTGAATCAAGCGTAATTTGGGTTCCATACACAAAGTAGAGCCCTTAAACCACTATACGATTACGATCTTGGCCAAAGATTATCTAGAGTAATATTCTCAAGTTGATTAGAACTCATTTCAGGTAGTTCTAGTTCTTTGCTGTTATCAGCAGAAAACTGTTTTAGCGCATAAAAGTACCAATAGGGAAGAATCGCGGAGTGGGCGACATCTACTTATAATCGTTTGAAATACTCGAGAGGCGAACAACAAACTAACGTATGTGTTTTTATATGGGAGAAGTGTGAATCATTTGTATGATTTAAGTCATTTATGTATCGAAAGTGATATATTTAGTTGATATTTCATGGACAATTGTTTCAAATGAACTGTATACGATCTGAAAATGCAGCGGATTGTAAGAGGTAATGTGGGGATAAGATCACGAAAATATGCTCTGTTCCTCAATGCTCATAATATAATACTTTTGAAATTTCTTTGCATAAATTCCCGTTGAATACCAAGGCAGTTGAAAAATGGCAGACAATCTTGAAGAGTGGAGAACGTATCTCAAGAATATTTTAGTTTGCATGAAAGATGATTTCATTTTACACACACATTTCACACTTTAATGTGTGGTCATTTGCTATCACATTCAAGTTCACCCAGTAGTTATCTCGACTTTCACAGGTATTATAATTAATATCGCAATCTTATAAAAAATATTTGATTTACTTGTTATGAAATATTTTGATCACCTCTCGGCCCGACATTTTGTGATTTTCAGCGTCATCTCGCGGTACGTGATTTTTCCCTATACAGTACAAATTTCCGAATTTTAAAGGTCTGCAGGAGGCTGAAACCTAAATAAATTTGTTTTTCGGTAATTATGAAAAAACAGTAAAAATTTTGGCAAATGTTCTCAGAAAGAAGAAATTATATTCTGTATTCCGAATTTGACATATACATATTTAACCTCCAACTTTCATTTCACAACAAAATGTAAAATTGAATAAGACCTTGATCCTGGATTGGGACAATTGATAATAACTTTATTTGATAAGCACCATTATGTACAAAGATAAGAACTGTTTGAATAAATATTATATTTCGATCCTTTGATGATAGAATTTTTCTCATTTTTAACGTTAAACTCGGCAAGAAAAATGGCCGATGAATATTCCCCGAAAGTTTTATCAATTCAAAGTCACGTCGTCCACGGATATGTCGGAAACAGAAGCGCTGTATTCCCATTACAAGTAAGTACCTCTATAGTAAAGTGTACGTATAATACGAAATTAATTTGAACAGCTACTGGGTTTCGAAGTCGACTTCATAAATTCCGTTCAACTCTGTACACACACTCAGTACGAAAAGGTAACGGGCCAAATATTAAAAGAACAGGACTTGTCAGACTTATTTACCGGTCTGAAAGAGAACGGACTGGATCAATACGACTATTTACTAACCGGCTACGTTGGATCCCCTTCGTTCCTCAAAGAAATCGTGGCAGTCTACAAGCACCTGAAATCTGCCAATCCAAACATCGTGTTCGGTAAGCTTTTCGTTTCAATTGGCATAAAAACGATTAAACCAACACTCAATTTTAGTGTGCGATCCTGTGATGGGAGATAACGGCCAACTTTACGTCCCGGAGGAACTTGTACCTTTATACAGTGAATTGATAGTGCCTCACGCTCATATACTCACTCCTAACCAATTCGAGCTGGAAATGTTGACGGCATCGAAAATCGGCAACGTCGACGATTGCTGGAAAGCCATCGAGGAATTGCACGAGAAAGGATGCAAAATCGTGGTGGTTTCTTCTTCGGATCTGGGGAGAAATGGAGAATTGCTCGCCTTGGCCAGTACTAAAATTGGTAAAAATTCATTCATTTCGTTTATAAACATACTTAATTAGATTCAAAAATTGTCGGTGAGTTTCATCAGCTACTCACAAATTCTTCATTCGTTCTGTATTTCTCCAGCGATGATTCGGCTCGTTTTCTGAAACAAAAAATCTTTCAGGTGAATCTTGTCAAAGAGTTTCCATTACGCTGAAGAAAAAACAGGCTATATTCGTTGGCACGGGAGATGTCTTTGCGGCTTTAATGCTGGCTTGGATGCATAAAACTAACAACGATTTGAAAGACTCGTTGGAGAAAACGATAGCTTCCCTACAGGCTATTTTGGACAGAACATTGCGATGCGCTGAAGGTAATTTCTTTTGTCATGTAATATAACCTACATTTCTCTAAAAATATTCGATTTATCTGATTCAGGGAAACCTCATACTCCGAATAATTTGGAACTTAAACTCATACAAAGTAAGAAGGATATAGAGGAACCAAAAGTCATCCTTTCTGCTGACTGCAGTTCACGATCGTGCTCTTGTGAATAATTTAGCTTTTAATGTAAGTGACAATACACAAAATGTCTTCCAGAGTATGGTCCAATCTTAGTTTCTACGTATAATGTTGCATTTTATCTTATTTTATTCATGATTGGTATATATATTTTATGAAGTATTATAGAGAAATAATAAATACTCTTTTAATGTTTGATTTCAATTTCTAAATGAAACTATATTCTGTTTCCACTTCTTTATTGATACACATTGATTTAATTAACATATTTTACAAAAATATTTCATTATATTAGATAATAAATACCTAGATAATCCTAAAACCTAATGTAGATACATGTTCACAAAGTTTTAATCAGGAGTTTGAAATTTTGCTTCTTCAAAACGATTTATTGAAACACTAAGAAGAAATTTACTTGATTTGAAATGAATAATTTCCTAGTCATCACAGACCTGAACAACTCTCAAATTCATTCAATATCTATTCTGAAATTTCCTTACAAACTTGAAAAAATAATAATTTTGGAATTATGCTAAAATTTTTACGAAAATATGAGCGCACAATGAAAAATCCGGTCAGAAGGCAATGTGCTTCAAAATTAGGGTTTAACTTCGATTGAGTCAAATTTTAGGACCTAGTTTTCATTAAACGCTCAAAAATTAGGATAAAAACCGTATCAATTCCTCAAAAATTAGGTACCAAATATGGGACTTTATTTTTTCACAAAAATCGAGAAATGCTTGGGGATCAACGAAATGGCTGACGATTCCACTCATCAACAGATGAAAAACATGAGAAAAATTGCAATTGTATAAATATACACATTAATTTCTGCAGAAAAACAAAACTATAAAAATCGATTATTGAAATTCCTTGCATCCAAGCACAACAATCTGAAGTACAAACGGAACATATAAACCTGTTTTCCCAAATATAATTTCTTCAAATCAATTATCTACTCACCTTCCACAAGAATTAAAATCAAATCAAAATTATTTAGGTTAGACTGGGACTGTCCGTTCCGCTGCCACTGTTCGAATTTTCCATGGCCAGAATTGCTGCTGCGGCAGACCCAGAAATAGCGGCTTTTTTCTTATTTTGCGTTTTAGATAAAGCGGCTACCTCTCTCAACAATCCGGATATTTTCGAATTCAAGAAGTCGACCTTTTCTTCCTGTTCCTTCATCGTTTTCTGCAGTTTGTTTCTCATTTCGTTCTCGCTGGTGAAATGTTTCGCTTTTAGCTCGGTAATCTGAAATGCAAGCGGTTCGAATGGGAATTTTTGACATTTTCAAGAGGGGCTCAAATCACGAAATTTAGGAGCACTAATTGAAAAACAGCTAATCGAAAGAACAATGCCTCTCAGAGGGAAGAACAGGATAAAATTCCACTTAAGGTTCTAATTTTTGTCATATTAATCGGATATTAAAATTCAGTAAATCCTGGGATTCAAAATTTTCAAAATATAGAATCTTCTTATTTTATCGAAAATATGCATGAACTCACCATTTTTTCCTTATTCAAGAGTTGCGAATCCTTCATAGAGATCTGCTTCTGGAGACTTGCAATCTTCTCTTTGAGTTGCGTCATTGCGATAACATGATCGGAACTGTTCGGGTCCAAATCCAATCTGAGTCCAGCGTTGTTCTTCACTATTTTGGGGGGCGAAGGACCTTGTTCGGCTTGTTCCATGTTAGCCTTGAGCTTCTCCAAATCCATTCTTTCCCTTTGTGGTCTCTTGTGAGATGATCTTGATCTAATCGTAAAAAAATTAACGTTAATGAAAAAGGAGAGCAGAGGAGCATTGAGATTTGTTTTTCCAAAGAGAAAATCACTCACTTTTCTTTACTTTTGCTCTTACTGTGGTTTACCATCTTGAGATGTGCTTTTCTTTCAGCGTTGCCTTGTTTAGTTTTAGCTAAAGCCCTCTTGAAGGACAGCGTACACAACCAGCACAATAGCTTTCCGTCAACCTAAAGAAAGTATTTTCAAACTTAATGTTTTAATTTTAAATCCTAACGTTGAAAAAATAAGTCACCTCTTGACTGACCTTCTTGTCATCGTCATGTCGATCAAACGCACATTTTTGCTTGCACTGTTCGCAGTTAACTGGTGGCCCGTATCTCAATTCCGAATTAGTACATCTTTGGCATTTATTTCCGATGAAGGCAGCTATGATATTGCAATATTCACAGGCGGAAGGCTTTCCATAGGCCTTCACGTTCTGCTCGCATTTTTTGCAAATGGTGCTTGTGTTTCCCTTGGATGTTTGTTGGAATTCCGAACGACAGTACGTGCATTTCACGACTGGAAAGGATCCTCTGCATTCCTGAATTAAAATACCCATGTTATGATCGTACAAATCCAAATTCTATGGAAATTTTCCATATATTGTAGTAATAAGTAGTCAAATAACATTGTGAAAACGAAGTTTATAACTATAATATGAAAAAACCAGAAAACTCTAGAATATTTTCAATTAAAAAGCATTGCAGAAGAACAAGGTCATATTTAGATTAATTTTGGAGTATATTCATCTTGAAAATAATATATGATTCAAAATCATTCACGAGCACGAACAAATCGCTTCGACATGGTTTTATTGAAAAGTTTTTGGCAACAAAGATGTTTTGATACGTGATTTTCACTACAATTCTTGATTCAAAACATATTGAGTACAACATTCGGATGGAAACAAAAAAAAAAAACAGGAATAATCCAGGTAAATCTGCATAGAGTGATAGATTTATTCAACGAATATCAAATAGAACTATAAAATTCAATTGATAAATGAGGTTAAAATTGTTCCTTCCATAAGGATTATGTATCCAAAATAATGATTGAACGCAAAATAAAATATTTAGCAGTGATTAATCATAATGAGAGCTTCATTTTCAATTCCATAAGAAACGCCAATGACGATAGCTGCGAATAGGATTACTCACCTTGCAAAGTTGCTGTCCAGCAGAAAGTTCCTCGAACGGGTGCCGAGCAAAACATCGCGAACAAGCGAAAAGAACAGGAGCACTCATATTGACTAATTGGATCGATTTTAGTTTATTTTCGAGTAAAGTACATATCACAAAGTACGAAAGAATATCACGAAAATAAATAAACTGCACTACTCTCTAACGGTTAGCAGTATGACTGGTATGAGCGTCAATGTCAAAAGCACAGAATATTCTTTTACTCTTTATCTGCTTTATCAAGTCTTCTTCATTATTTGTCGTTTATTATAGGGAAGAATCACGGAGTGGGCGACATCTACTTTTAATCGTTTGAAATACCCGAGAGGTGAACAACAAACTAACGTTTGTGTGTTTATATGGGAAAAGTGTGAAATATTTAAATGATTTTAGGTCATTTATATATCGAAAGTAATATATTTAGATGATAATTTATGGTCAATTGTTTCTTATAAACTGTATACGAGCTGAAAATGCAGGATTTTAAGGGTAATGTGGGAATAAGATCACGAAAAATGTTCTCTGTTCCTGAATGCTCATCATATAGTTCTTCTGTGCATAAATCCCCGTTGAATCCCAAGGCAGTTAAAAAATGGCAGACAATCTTGGGGATGGGGAAACGTATCTCAAAGACTATGTTAGTTTGAAAGATGATTTTTTGAGTGCTCGTACTACTTACACGAGGGCTATATCATTTCGTCACGATGTCTGTATTTTTCGAATTTTGAGCCGAAAATGGTCTGAAACGACTATGTTCGACTCACTGATGACGAATCCGTCGGAAAATTCGAGTCTGTCCGTCCGGCCGTCCAGCCCTTACGGCTGGACGAAATTCACACTCTGTAGATTCATTTATTGAACGCTCGTACTACTTACACGAGGGCTATATCATTTCGTCACGATGTCTGTATTTTTCGAATTTTGAGCCGAAAATGGTCTCAATCGACTATGTTCGACTCACTGATGACGAATCTGTCGGAAAATTCGAGTCTGTCCGTCCGGCCGTCCGTAAGCACGATAACTCTCGAACGGAACAAGCTAGAGATTTGAAATTTTCAGTGTGGGTTCAGTTCCCGAATGCCTCGGTCAAGTTCGTTAATGGGCCCAATTCCACCAGGGGTTCCGTGAATATGGCCGTTCAAAGTTATGTTTCCCTGATTACTTGAAAACTACAAATTTGATCGAGATAAAATTTTGCACTCAAATGGAAAATGAGGTGTTCAAGCTACATGTGAAATTTTCTGCAGATCGCATAACCAGAACCATAGAAACCATAGAAAATTGTAACTTTTGAACGGAAACGCCTAGGGACTTGAAATTTGCAGGATAGGTGTGGATCTCGAATGTCATGATCACGTTCATCTATGAGCAACATTATACAAGGGGTTCCGTAAATACGGTCGTTTGAAATTTTGTTTTCTCGATAAATTCGAAACTACGGATTCGATCGAAATGAAATTTTGTATTTTAATCGAGAATGATATATTGAAGCAATATTTTGTCCAGATCGCATAACCAGAACCATAGAAACCATAGAAAATTGTAACTTTTGAACGGAAAGGCCTAGGAACTTGAAATTTTCAGGGTGGGTTTGGATCGCAAATTTCACGGTCACGTTCATCAATGAGCAAAATTAGACGAGGGGTTCCGTAAATATGGCCGTTCAAAATATTTTTTTCCTGATAGTTTCGAAACTACTGATCGGATTAGAATGAAATTATGTACTTAGCTGAGGAATAATGTATTCAAACTACATGCAAAATTTTGTCCAGATCGCATCACCAAGACCATAGATACCGTCTAGCGAATTATCGGAAAAAAATTGATCAGCTGAAGCACCGACATGAAGTCTGGAGTTTCGCCTAAGTTTCAGAATTTTGTTGACAGCTGTCAAAAATTCCTTCAATTGATTTCCAAAACTGGAAAATGCGAATCTACCTACAAGGTTCATGTACGAGCGCTCAAAAGCTCCTGCCTTCACGGCAGTGCTTTTCGTAATTTTTTTTATCGTAAGTTCAATAATTTTCTATAATATAGTGGTCAATTGTTATCGCATTCGCGTTCACCCACATAATCAAAAATGTCCAAAGTGGTTATCTCGACTTTCACAGGTAATTATTATTATTAATTCCGCAATCTTATAAAAAATATTTGATTTTTTTGTTATGAAAGACAGAAAAATTTTGACCCCCTTTCGGCCCGACATCTTGTGATTTGCAGTGACATCTAGCGATACGTGGTTTTTTCCTATTCTAAAAAAGGATAGGTTGATTTCTAGTTTTAATTTTTGAATAATAAAATTTATTGTGCAAATCTGAAAAAGAATAGATCTTTGGTCTGCCATAGTTACACTCGATGGCTTTTGACAACTTCGAGGAGGTTAGAACCTGAAATTAGCTTAGCAATTCGATTCGTTTTTGTAAAACTAATAACTAATACCAAACATGTCTACACAAAAAGTAGAAGTAGATATTGAGTACTGGTACAATTTTATGATGATATATTGTATGTATACTTAACAACTTTCAAATAACATTTCTAGTTCACAGTGTGGATTGCATCAGGAGTTTCAAATGGTTAGCGCTGTTCTGAAAGAGGGTTGTCCTAATGTCGAAGTGAGAGGACATGAAGGAAGAAGAGGTAATAGTATTGAAATCGATGACGAAATTTATACAAGGATTTTTAGGTTCTTTCGAGGTGAAAATGAACGACACATTGATACATTCTCGACTCGCTTCGTTAGCGACACCAGATTACAAGGACTTGTGTAAAATTTGCAGAAATATTTCAGCAGGTAAACCGATACCATCAAGTTGCAAAACAAAGAATGATTGTCAAATACTTTAAACTGTACACTTGATAAAATAAAGACCAAAAATACTTACAAGAAAATTTTAATAACTTCAAATTACATAATACTATTTTTTAACTTATATAAACATCCTATGAGAATCACCGAACGAATAACTTCAATCCAATCGGTTTGATAATATAGTGACAGGGTAATATATATGATAAAAGGAAACGTCTTACAATTAAGTTGAGATTCTCGAGTATTTAAGCTATACATTGAAGTGAAAGTATATGCTGAGGAAAGATCCAGTGCTGACAAATCACCTTGAGGAGAGGCAATTTTTTTTCAGAGTTCTCTAGAATTTGATATTTCAATATTTCTTTTCCCTAACAATTGTTACAGTCCTCCATAAAGTACTATCAACATTTTTGATTTATAGCCTCTAACTTCGACGTTTCCTTTTTATCCCCATATGCTATCGATTTTTAATCAAATTTACCAATGTCTTCATACCGCTGGTGTATTTGTCAAACTGAGTACTCAAAGCTTCGTCCAAAGCGACCTGAAGATGTCCAGCTTCGTTCTGACGATTCAGTAGCGTATCGAAAAATTTGTTCCATAAGTCGGATTTCATGTATCTCGCAAGTTTTTCCTTAATGCTCCACGCGTCGTATTTCTTCTGAAGCTCTATGTATTTATCGAACAGTATGACGTGTGTCGTTGCGGCTATGCAGAATAAGTCTGTGTGATAATTCCACGGTTTGTTCTCCAACATCTCGCAGCATATAAAACTTTCCGTCTGTACTTTTCTCGTGAAACTTGTGTTCGGTGGATAAAGAGACATATCGATGCTGCACCCAAAGTCTATCAGTTGTAATTCTATACTGTTATCTGGACTCAATTGGATCAGGAAATTGTCGGGTTTTATGTCTGCGTGTATGATTTTGATTTGGTGCATCGCCTCCACGATTCTTAACATCTGAATGCAGAAATAGAAACAGAGACATTCCTGCATAGGTTTACCAGTTTTTAATTTAACTTGGTTGGCGAGATCTAGAAGTGAACCGTGCGGCATGAAGGCATATACTAGAATTGATGCCTGATCACCTGAAAAATTCTTTCTTATATGACAGTTCTCAACAATTACGTGAAGTCAATATTGAAAAATACTCACTAAAATATCCAGATGTAACGTCCATGAATCGTTCCCGCAAGGGATTACTCCTAAGTCTTATTTGAATCTCTCTACAGATATAAAACTCCCATTTATTAGCCGGTTTCTGATATTTCAGAGCCACAAATTTTCCATGTTTTGGGGCCCAGGCCTTATAAACAGTACCGAAAGTTCCTTTACCCAAAACCCTGTCCACTCCATACTGATCGCTACCAACATATATAACCTCTTTTTTTCCAGAAATTCTAGGCACCGACTGCACCGGGTGGAATTCGGGGACGTGGAGTCCAGGAAACGACACGAAATTCAATAATCTCTCGATTTCTGAAGATTTGAACGGATCCGAAGCGGCAACGTCCAATCTAGTTTTAGGTCCGTCTGTTAACGGTGGACTTGAACAGGACATGGGTTCGTCTTCCATCCTCGTAACCGGCGTCGTTTCTTGATTAGGCAAAAGATCTCCCAATAAGCTCTTTCGTAGAGCTTCGTTGGCCATGAGGTTTTGAGCCAAGTAGCTGTTATGTTCTTCGGAAATCGTGGTCATGGCAGTTGGTTTAGTGATTCCCAAGAGTACAGATGATTTTGTGGTAGCGCCACTGGAACTTGAACTGGATCTGCGAAAAATATCAGAATTACATGAACATGGGATATTCGAGGCAAATTCAATTATAGAGTTCACAAGACATGAAAAGAGCTCTAAAACATTTTCGTGTGCACTTCATTGCTAAAATGTATGAACCACTTAGTAAAATTCCCTACACCCAAACAATGCAAAATCAACTTGTCGTCAAAAAATTACGAAAAGCACTGCCGTGAAGGCAGGAGCTTTTGAGCGCTCGTACATGAACCTTGTTGGTAGATTCGCATTTTCCAGTTTCAGGAATCAGTTGAAGGAATTTTCGGCAGCTGTCAAAAAAATTCTGAAACTTAGGCGAAACTCCAGACTTCCTGTCAGTGCTTCAGCTGATCAATTTTGTTTCGATAATTCGCTAGAATTTTCTACGTTATCTATGGTCTTGGTAGTGCGATCTGGACAAAATTTCGCACGTAGTTTGAATACATTATTACTCAGCTAGGTGCAAAATTTCATCCCAATCCGCTCAGTATTTTCGGAACTATCAGCAAAAAAATATTTTGAACGGCCATATTTACGGAACCCCTAGTCTAATTTTGCTCATTGATGAACGTGACCGCGATATTCGCGATCCAAACCCACCCTGAGAATTTCAAGTTCCTAGGCCTTTCCGTTCAATTTTATATGGTTTCTATGGTTCTGGTCATGAGATCTGGACAAAATATTGTTTTAATATATCATTCTCGATTAAAATACAAAATTTCATCTCGATCGAATCCGTAGTTTCGAAATTATCGAGAAACCAAAATTTCAAACGACCGTATTTACGGAACCCCTAGTATAATTTTGCTCATAGATGAAAGTGATCACGACAATCGAGATCCACACCTATCCTGAAAATTTCAAGTTCCTAGGCCTTTCCGTTCGAAAGTTATGATTTTCTATGGTTTCTATGGTTCTTGCCATGTGATCTGGAGAAATGTAGCTTGAATATATCATTCTCCATTAGTATACAAAATTTCGTCACGATT
The DNA here is from genome assembly GCA_963966015.1 of Aphidecta obliterata. Taxonomy (NCBI): domain Eukaryota; kingdom Metazoa; phylum Arthropoda; class Insecta; order Coleoptera; family Coccinellidae; genus Aphidecta; species Aphidecta obliterata. Next base: position 34,397,426 of record OZ014430.1, on the reverse strand, counting down.
GAATCTGTAGTTTTGAAATTATCAAGAAAACTAAATTTCAAACGACCATATTTACGGAACCCCTAGTATAATTTTGCTCATAGATGAACATGATCACGACATTCGACATCCACACCTATCCTGAAAATTTCCCTAGGCGTTTCCGTTCAAAAGTTACAATTTTCTATGGTTCTGGTCATGCGATCTGGACAAAATTTCACATGTAGCTTGAACACCTCATTCTCCATTAGAGTGCAAAATTTCATCTCGATCGAATCTGTTGTTTCAAAGTAATCAGGAAAACAAAATTTTGAACGGCCATATTTACGGAACCCCTGGTGGAATTCTGCCCATTAACGAACTTAGGCATTTGGGATCTTAACCTACACTGAAAATTTCAAGTCTCTAGGTTGATCCGTTCGAGAGTTATCGTGCTTACGGACGGACGGACAGACTCGAATATTCTGACGGATTCGTCATCAGTGAGTCGAACATAGTTGATTGAGACCATTTTCGGCTCAAAATTCGAAAAATACAGACATCGTGACGAAATGATATAGCCCGCGTGTAAGTAGTACGAGCGCTCAAAAATGATGAGGGAATTTTTCCAAAAATTGAGAAAAAATTTTTTTTTGGCTACCGAGCAAGTGAAAATACAAATTTTGAGGATAAAGCATTTGGGGGTTCGTAATAAGGTATATTAGATTGAACATAGTCTCTTCCAACTGTTCCACACCCCTATTTTGTAGGTTTGAGATGTTTTTTCTTGATCTTATCGAAAAATATCATTCTTCGACAAACCGATCGAAGCAACTATGGAAGTTCGAGTATAAACTTCTTGAGGGTTTCCAGTTGATTTGAATCAAAATGAATATTCCACACCTCTATTTCGCAGGTTTAAGATGTTTTTTTCTGAATTTTTCTGAAAAATATCATTCTTTGACAAACCGAGCGAAGCAAATATGGAATTTCGAGAATAAACTTCTTTAGGGTCTCTAGTTATTATAAACGAAAAAAATTTTCGGGAAAATGCCCCCCACCACTTCCTGCACGGGACGATTTTTTGACGAGTAGTTGATTTTGCATTGTTTGGGAGTAGGGAATCTCACTAAGTTGTTCATACATTTTATACTCCGTTTAAGAATTATTGACATCTCAGTTGGCTGTGAAAAATCGAATTTAAGTTGGTAATAGACTATTCAGTAATATTTTGGGTTGCTGAATTCAGGTTGGTATAGGAATAACACTAACATTACCCATAGAAATCTTGCTTTGATGATTTTATCGAAAATATTGGTGAATATGTAATTATAAAAATTTGCTCTGAATTTGAGTATTTTTTTTCTTATGCTATTAAAATGGCTGTAATTGAACAGGATACATCGCGCCTAACAAGAGAACGCCAGGCAGTTTGTCGGTGTTACTTTGAGTTTTTCAAAGATTTGGCATATATTTCCGTTAGTGTTTCAGGTAAACTGTTATTCACCGACTCAAAGTGTATTCTGATTGATCAATGTCTCTTAAATTTTCAAATTTCACCAAGCCCTGTCCGTAGAATATTAGCATGTTATTATAGCCTGGAATTAGCAGTGGAAGAAAACCTGTGCGATACGATTATTCCTCCAAAGGGACATTGAATGACTTTGTTTTTGCTAGAATTAAAAACAATAAATATATCAGTTTAGATATCCTTTTCGAACTGGCCAAAGAGCACCTAGATTTTAATTGATCGAAGTCAACATTATATTATATCATAAAAAAAATTGGATACAAATACAAAAAAGTTGATCGAAGGAAAATTCTTACTGATTAACAGAAAAAAATAATGAAAATAGTACGATATTGTGATAAATACCGAGAATACATGGAACAAAGCGTAAAATTCATTTATCTAGATGAAATTTGGATATTCGAAAACCGTATTCAAATTCGTCAGTGAACACTAGAAAATAATCCAAAAGGTATGCCGAGTATATTCAAGGGTAAAGGCAGAAGGTGCACTATTTTGAATGCTGGAACAATTGATGGATTTTTACCTGGATGTGATCCGATTCTTGACAGTGGTATTAATGATAAGGATTACTATGAATGGTGAATTATTTCATAAATGGGTTATTGAAAAATTGAAACCTTCCCTGCAAAAGGATGCCCATCAATAGGATTATGTCAGTTTATTCAATAAACACATCGAAATCACTACACTATGTGGAAACAAAGTTTTCAATATTTTTATCTTTGCCCTTGTGTCATTCATAGATATTTTAAGTTTTTTTATTATACTTATACTGTATAGTACCCTGTTCACATTCCCTCTGCTAATACACATGCTATATTGTTCCCAATTCAAAAGTATACTGAATAATTGTAAAATTTCATGTCAAAATTCTTCATGTACTACATAGATTCTTAAGTTTTGTTTCTCTCTTATTTTAATAATAATAATAATATATATCGCACCCGTCGTAGACTAAGGAGACAACTCAAAAAAGGTCCATTTTGTGTTAGTGACGGTATTCAACTCAGGAAGTATCCCTTTTCTTACGTGCAATATCAGAATAACTCTAGTTGGCCACTCCGACACATAAGAGACTGTTCGTGAAAAAAGGTAACATTTCAAATTTTTTGGAAAAACAGTGGAATATTCCACCACGATGGGAAAAATTGCATTAATTGAATATTGGGTGCTAGAGTTATAATGTTCAAATGGATTGCTGCAGTTATTACGAATGTTCAGCGTGTTAAATTGAGTAAGTACACAAAAGTATAGAACGAAAACTTCGGTAAACCAAAACTTCAAATACGATTTCCCAACAAAATCAATTTTTGAGTTGTCTCCTTATTCTACGACGGGTGCGATATTATTTCGAATGAAACTGTTTGGGTAACGCATCGTAGTTCTTCATGCACATGTATTTCACATTATTCTGTGCTAGTGTCAATTGTTGCCTCGGGTATATATAAGGATCAATTTTCCAAGTTGGGTTGTTGTTCAGAAACGGTTCGAATAATTCACTGTGGCTTTGTAGGAAGATAACATACTTCAGCACATATATTGCTGTTAACGTCAGGATTTTATTCCTTTTGAAAACACTTCTACAAGTCTCTCTATATTTCATTCTATACATAGCTCGGATTGCTTGGTTTTGTGTTTTAAATATTTTTTTCCGATGTACTGTTTCCCCAGTAAACAATGCCATATGAAAGGGTTGACTGAAAATTGGCTGTGTATAGGAGCTTCAATGTATCTTGTTGGATATGGTATTTCATACCATTGAGGGTGTAGATTATGGTGGTGAGTTTCCTGTTCAAGTTTTCTATTTGGGGGTTCCATTTCTTAATATATATAACGTTGAACCTGAATTCCCCTTTTTAAACTGCAGTCGGAATATTCCGGCATAATTAATAATTATTCGATAATTCGTATACTGAACACTTTTCTAGGTTATAATTATGTTTTATTATTTCTATGATTAAAACAGTAACTTTTTTGTAACTAGAAATAAAGCCTCGACTGGACGTTCATGGCCTGCTTCGATGTCAATAATTCTTAAATGGACTATACAACACTTACCCATAACTTTTACTCTCTTCATAAATGATAGAAAGAACGTCATCGTTGTTCTTCTCAATCTCACTCTCATCTTCGAATAATTGTTTCTTGGTGGATTTTGCTTGTTCGAAACAGTTCTGCGGGGCGGGTTGCTTGGCTTGTGGCGTGCTTACCTTCATAGCGTTCAAATTGAAATTGAATATTTGGGTGTTACAGCTATTATTCAAAGCCGAATGTACGATGTTCGCCTTAATTTCCTCAAACGACGAATCACTGTCCTCGTCGAAGATCGGTTTAACGGTGGCGCTATCCATTGGTTGGGCGGCATTGGCGGTTTCTGTGCTGCCTCTCGAGCCTGTTTCAGCCAAATCGTCTGCGCTCAGTACCTTAAAGGGAGTCTTCATGACGCTACCTGAAGTGATATTCAATATCGGTACATGAAAAATGTGACGTAGGAATCAAAATTCGTACCTCTTGGCTGTTCTTGGTCGTAAAACTTCAGGGAGGTGGGTTTGGGCTGTTCCACATTTTCAGCAGAGGGCGACGTCCAGATTACAAAGTTACAACTCGGGACAGGCGGTGGTAGGAGGGGTGAGATTTCGGAATCGTTGATCATTTCTTGGAAAAACTGAAATTTGAAGTTTTTTAGAATATCAAAGTGCCGCAAATCAGGAGTATCAAAATTCATCCCGGCTCATATTACGAGTTTAAAATCCTTTAGTTCTATTGTAAACTGGTTTTTTTTTCTCTGCTCATTTATTGAGGCAAATAAAACACCATAATAATAAAATTTTTGGAATTAATAAACTACTATAATCAAATGTGAACAAAGAAAATGGTCTCAAAGTTTTATACATCTCCATGTAAAGTAATTACACATCGTCGGAGAGCAGAAAATTGCGTAACTCCATTTGACAAAATTTTATATAAGCAACAGAAAACACTTTCAAAGTCAGATTTTTGAACATTATTTGTGTTGACTCATTGAAATAGATGTAAGTTCATTTATTTATTTAAAGGGGAAAAAGGTTTTTTTCAAGAAACTCATATTATTAACCATGTTGCCGAACAAATTACACCAAAATACCATTTCCTGGAAAATATGGAGTTACGTAGTTTTCTCCGGAACACGACGATATCAAACTATAGGTACTGATATGGCAAGGACACATCTTGGCATATCAATAATTGGAAAGAACGACAATCATATCGGCAAGTTTGGTATGGAAATATAGGTTTTCCAGGTCGCGCAATCCGATAGAAAATAAATCGAAGCCCTATCTGCAAATTTTCATTTTTTTAACTCCAAATGAAATTTTTCCAACTTTCAATCCTTCATCTCTCGACTTCTATTCGTCAGTAGTTAAAAAAGTTTTGCGAAAAATTGTTCTTCACGACACATATTTTCAAATTCTGTTCTGTTAAAAGGTTTAACTGAAAAATAAAAAAATTTTTTCTTATTTTTTGAAGGGTGTAACTACACTTATTATGGTACCATTTTCAATTTCGGAAAACTCTTGATTCAGACGATGTTTATTTAAAATTCCTTGAATAATGATGAAATTTTGACATTTCAGGGTCAATTTGATTTAAAATTGCAGCTGCCTTATAATTCAGTGAAAGATTAGAATATTTCATGAAATTTCTACTTCTTTTTTTCGAATATTGGGCTATTTCATAATATTAATTTCTCTGATTTCAATGATTTTTCGAAATTTGTAATCAGAACCCTTTCCTCGAAAAATTAACCATTCTCAAATATTTTGAAAACAAATTATGTATTATTTTTACTAGAACTTTTTTACAAAACATACTAAAAATATCTGTCTTAAGTTACAATTTATTGCAAGAATTTTTGAACTCTTGAGTTGTCTTCGTAGAAGAAACAGTTTCTTAATAGAAAAAGTAAAAACAACCTCGACCAGATCTTCTGTGAATGAAATCGAAAAAGTCTAGTAGGTGGCACGAGGTTGTATTTTATTTTTCAATAGAAAAGTTATTGATTTGGAGAAAAAAAAATACAGAAGTTAAAAAAGTTTTGCGAAGAATTATTCTTTACGACACATATTTTCAAATCAGAAAATTCTGTTTTGTGAAAGGTTTAACTGAGAAATGAAAAAAAAATTTTTCTTATTTTTCGAAGGATGCAACTACTCGTTTTTCACTTTTTCATAAGAAATATTATGGTACCCTTTTCAATTTCGGAAAACTTTTGATTCAGACAATGTTAATTTAAAATTCCTTGAATAACGATGAAATTTTTGACATTTCAGGGTCAATTTGATTTAAAATTGACAGCTTCCACCGGCCTACCAACATAACTCAGCGAAAAATTAGAATATTTCACGAAATTTCTTCTTCTTTTTTTCATAATATTAATTTCTCGGATTTCAATGATTTTTCGAAATTTGTAATCAGAGTCCTTTCCTTGAAAATTTAACCATTCTCAAATATTCTGAGAACAAATTATGTATTATTTTTACCAGAACATGCTAAAAATATCTGTCGTAAGGTACAATTTATTGCAAGAATTTCTCTGCTCTTGAGTTGTCTTCGTAGAAGCAACAGTTTCTTAATAAAAAATGTAAAAACAACCTCGATCGGATCTTCTTTAAATGAAATCGAAAAAGTCTGGTAGGTAGCACGAGGTTGTATTTTATTTTTCAATTGGAAAGTTATTGATTTCGAGTAAAAATACAGGAGTTGAATAACTTTTGCGAAGAATTGTTCTTTACGACACATATTTTCAAATTAGAAAATTTTGTTTTGTTAGAAGGTTTAACTGAAAAATGAAAAAAAATTTTTGTTATATTTTGAAGGGTGTAACTACTCGTTTCGTTTAACACTTTTTCATAAGAAATATTATGGTACCCTTTTCAATTTCGGAAAACTTTTGATTCAGACAATGTTAATTTAAAATTCCTTGAATAACGATGAAATTTTTGACATTTCAGGGTCAATTTGATTTAAAATTGACAGCTTCCACCGGCCTACCAACATAATTCAGCGAAAAATTAGAATATTTCACGAAATTTCTTCTTCTTTTTTTCGATTATTGGGCTATTTCATAATATTAATTTCTCGGATTTCAATGATTTTTCGAAATTTGTAATCAGAGTCCTTTCCTTGAAAATTTAACCATTCTCAAATATTCTGAGAACAAATTATGTATTATTTTTACCAGAACATGCTAAAAATATCTGTCGTAAGGTACAATTTATTGCAAGAATTTCTCTACTCTTGAGTTGTCTTCGTAGAAGCAACAGTTTCTTAATAAAAAATGTAAAAACAACCTCGATCGGATCTTCTTTAAATGAAATCGAAAAAGTCTGGTAGGTAGCACGAGGTTGTATTTTATTTTTCAATTGAAAAGTTATTGATTTCGAGAAAAAATACAGAAGTTGAATAACTTTTGCGAAGAATTGTTCTTTACGACACATATTTCCAAATTAGAAAATTCTGTTTTGTTAGAAGGTTTAACTGAAAAATGAAAAAAAATTTTTGTTATATTTTGAAGGGTGTAACTACTCGTTTCGTTTAACACTTTTTCATAAGAAATATTATGGTACCCTTTTCAATTTCGGAAAACTTTTGATTCAGACAATGTTAATTTAAAATTCCTTGAATAACGATGAAATGTTTGACATTTCAGGGTCAATTTGATTTAAAATTGACAGCTTCCACCGGCCTACCAACATAATTCAGCGAAAAATTAGAATATTTCACGAAATTTCTTCTTCTTTGTTTCGATTATTGGGCCATTTCATAATATTAATTTCTCGGATTTCAATGATTTTTCGAAATTTGTAATCAGAGTCCTTTCCTTGAAAATTTAACCATTCTCAAATATTCTGAGAACAAATTATGTATTATTTTTACCAGAACATGCTAAAAATATCTGTCGTAAGGTACAATTTATTGCAAGAATTTCTCTACTCTTGGGTTGTCTTCGTAGAAGCAACAGTTTCTTAATAAAAAATGTAAAAACAACCTCGATCGGATCTTCTTTAAATGATATCGAAAAAGTCCGGTAGGTAGCACGAGGTTGTATTTTATTTTTCAATTGAAAAGTTATTGATTTCGAGAAAAAATACAGAAGTTGAATAACTTTTGCGAAGAATTGTTCTTCACGACACATATTTCCAAATTAGAAAATTCTGTTTTGTTAGAAGGTTTAACTGAAAAATGAAAAAAAATTTTTGTTATATTTTGAAGGGTGTAACTACTCGTTTCGTTTAACACTTTTTCATAAGAAATATGATGGTACCATTTTCAATTTCGGAAAACTTTTGATTCAGACAATGTTAATTTAAAATTCCTTGAATAACGATGAAATGTTTGACATTTCAGGGTCAATTTGATTTAAAATTGACAGCTTCCACCGGCCTACCAACATAATTCAGCGAAAAATTAGAATATTTCACGAAATTTCTTCTTCTTTGTTTCGATTATTGGGCTATTTCATAATATTAATTTCTCGGATTTCAATGATTTTTCGAAATTTGTAATCAGAGTCCTTTCCTTGAAAATTTAACCATTCTCAAATATTCTGAGAACAAATTATGTATTATTTTTACCAGAACATGCTAAAAATATCTGTCGTAAGGTACAATTTATTGCAAGAATTTCTCTACTCTTGAGTTGTCTTCGTAGAAGCAACAGTTTCTTAATAAAAAATGTAAAAACAACCTCGATCGGATCTTCTTTAAATGAAATCGAAAAAGTCTGGTAGGTAGCACGAGGTTGTATTTTATTTTTCAATTGAAAAGTTATTGATTTCGAGAAAAAATACAGAAGTTGAATAACTTTTGCGAAGAATTGTTCTTTACGACACATATTTCCAAATTAGAAAATTCTGTTTTGTTAGAAGGTTTAACTGAAAAATGAAAAAAAATTTTTGTTATATTTTGAAGGGTGTAACTACTCGTTTCGTTTAACACTTTTTCATAAGAAATATTATGGTACCCTTTTCAATTTCGGAAAACTTTTGATTCAGACAATGTTAATTTAAAATTCCTTGAATAACGATGAAATGTTTGACATTTCAGGGTCAATTTGATTTAAAATTGACAGCTTCCACCGGCCTACCAACATAATTCAGCGAAAAATTAGAATATTTCACGAAATTTCTTCTTCTTTGTTTCGATTATTGGGCCATTTCATAATATTAATTTCTCGGATTTCAATGATTTTTCGAAATTTGTAATCAGAGTCCTTTCCTTGAAAATTTAACCATTCTCAAATATTCTGAGAACAAATTATGTATTATTTTTACCAGAACATGCTAAAAATATCTGTCGTAAGGTACAATTTATTGCAAGAATTTCTCTACTCTTGGGTTGTCTTCGTAGAAGCAACAGTTTCTTAATAAAAAATGTAAAAACAACCTCGATCGGATCTTCTTTAAATGATATCGAAAAAGTCCGGTAGGTAGCACGAGGTTGTATTTTATTTTTCAATTGAAAAGTTATTGATTTCGAGAAAAAATACAGAAGTTGAATAACTTTTGCGAAGAATTGTTCTTCACGACACATATTTCCAAATTAGAAAATTCTGTTTTGTTAGAAGGTTTAACTGAAAAATGAAAAAAAATTTTTGTTATATTTTGAAGGGTGTAACTACTCGTTTCGTTTAACACTTTTTCATAAGAAATATGATGGTACCATTTTCAATTTCGGAAAACATTTGATTCAGACGATGTTTATCCAAAATTCCTTGAAAAATGATGAAATTTTGAAAAAAACTAAGGGCTGGACCCCCCAAAAACGCTATATTTGCTTTTCTCATAGAGAATCTATAAAATTTTTTTTATATGGAGGTTATAAAACCAATTGAGTTGATTCCACAAAACTCTTCAGTAGACTATTCATAGTACAGTCTTTCAAACTAAATAATTTTTTTTTCGGGAAAACTATGGCAAATATTGGCAAATATTGGCAATTACCTTAGACTCCATTCCGAGAGTTGACTGATCATCCAGGATAGGCTCCCTCCCAAAATTCCCAATCGGCGTAGCTGGCTTCAAGAAACTTTTCTGCGGAATCGGCTGTCTGACACTATTATTAGTCGCATTGAGACCTTCGAAGCACGAAGAACTAGACGCAGAATTCAAACCGGCAAGGCTCTGATGCGAATACTGATCTACGTCTATCACTTCGCCAGTCTGCATCGGAACAACCGGAGATTTCCCATTCTGGAAGAACTGAGGTTTATGATCGGAAGTTTGCATTTCCCTAGACGGAGAAGTGTTCAACGAATTCCCAAACGAGAAATTACTCATGCCCTGCTTTTCTTCCGACATCGAAACCATGCTATTATGTTGCACCTAAAAACGAAAGCTCGAAATGAAAAAATTGTTTGAAAAATCATATAATAACTCACCACTTTCTTCTTTTGATACCTCAACGCTGCGAGTTCCTCCAAGCTGTATTCTGTAGTGGGATCTGCATAGACTCTCGATTTAGGATACATACGCAGTAAACGATTGTCAACCGGTTCAGGTATCGTCAAGCTTACCACCCAGCCATCGTAAGTTTCTTTGGTGCTCTGAGGAAACATGGGAAGAGGCTTGTTTAAGTCGATTGCGGAAGGTTCGCTCGCAGGGATCAGCCAGGGATCATCCACGTCGTCCACATGAACTAAATAAATAAAGTGTGTGAAGAAAATGTTATATCTGAATCGAAACAAGTATACAGGGTGATTCTAAATTCGACGTGAACCTTGAGGGACGTGTTAGGATGACTCATTTGCTGTCATTTGAGTTTTTTGAAAAATTACTCACCTTACTCCATTTCTCGTCAATTTTTTCTATGTTGAGCAAGTTTGATTATAATTTTGGATTATTTTCTTAGAGAAGGATATAATATGTATGAAAAGAGCGAAAATATGCTGTAATAGATGTTGAAAAAGAATTCGTATGATTTGAAAGTTGGTATATGAAGAAAAGAATAGTCAATTTCTAATATCAATTCGCCTGCAACTTTTAGACTCCGCAATTTACGTATGACAAAAGTATTTCAAAAACTTGCCAAATACCTTCATTTTTTCCTAAAAAATTTTTCGTTAGAATGCAGCCACTAGTTTCGTTACAGCAGATTTTGATTTGAAAGGGGATATAAGCGAAGAAAGAAAAGTAACGAATTAAATATTTCTTTATTGCAATTCAACTCAAAATTTCATTAAGAAATTTATTCATAAATTATGTTCGAAATGTCCTCCACCATTCCTTATACAAGCACGTGCCCTCTTTCTAATTTCTTCAGTTATTACTTTCCAACTGGATGGGTGTCCCGCACATGAAGCTAAACGTTTGTATGTTCTTAAACAAATTGTTTCCAAATCGGTGGATAGGTAGGGGAGGACCTATTTCGTGGCCAGCGAGAAGTCCGGATCTAACACCGTTAGATTTTCATGTTTGGGGTATTTTGAAAGGAAAATACAAACACGTGCACAACTTGTGGAGAGAAGATTGAGAGTAAATTTCAGGACTGAAGAAATTAGAAAGAGGACACGTGCTTGTATAAGGAATGACATTTCGAACATGATTCATGAATAATTTCCTTAATGAAATTTTGAGTTAAATTGCAATAATAGTATATTATTCAATGAGCATATAATGACTGCTATTATTCACGAGGGTGAAGTTTGCGACACGAGCCGGAGGCGAGTGTCGCAAATCACCCAAGTGAATAATAGCAATTATATGCGAGTTAAATACTATACTTTGTCCACGACTTCATTGGTAAAATTGTAATAATTCTGCATTTCAACATACCTAAAATAGAGTTGTCACTTCATTTTCTGTGATTGCTGGAAATTGTCAAGCTTACGAGAAACGTCAAAACTTGATTCCGATTTTACTCATCTCTGATTTCCTTTTTAGAAGTGAACGCAGTCTTTTATATTTTTCGATATCGATTCCTTCATACAGTGTAACCTTGATATAACGACCCTCAATATAACGAAATTCTCGATTTAACGAATATTTCGAAATCCCCTAGAACTGCCCGTAAGAGTTGATGTAAAATATACCTCTACATTACGAACACTTTCTGTTAATGACCTCTTTACAACGAATTTCCAATCATCGAAAAATATTATATAGAAGTCTAATTTACCTCCATTTAACGAATTTATCAACTCACAACCTCTAAATAACGAATTCTCCCAATCAAAAGCACACAATTATTGGACAATAACAACAAGAATGCATGTTTCGGCAGGTTAAGACACGTAAAACTGTTTGATGAAAACACTGGTGTTTGTCGCTATAAACAATTAAGAAATTACGATAGTTGAAAAACGAAAGTGTTCTCCAACCATCACAGAAAAACAGAAAAATTATTGAATTTGTGGACAAGAATCCTCCCAAAAAAAAGAGACATCGCTAAAGAGTTCAATATTCCTGCGAGTGCCTAAATTAGCCACAATTTTGAAATTTTAAGATAAATTTCCCAAAGAATGTTAGTGGCCGGCTGCCATTAAACAGCAGAAGATTGTAGTTGTTGTTGAAGATTGAAATCATGCGAGTAAATACAGTGTTTTATTTTTGTATAAATAGTTCGCCATTGAGATTAGTAAAAAAAATTTCTCACCTCGTTAAAACGAATCTGAGACCAATCTAACCTCTATATAACGAACCTCAGTCCAACGAAATACTTGATATAACGAATATTTTACAAATTCCCTTCAGTTTCGTTATATTGAGGTTGCACTGTATATGGCAAGCGTGCTCTTGAGCATGGAATAATGTGACCATAATGTTGAATATTTGTATTTCGCTGATTATTTGAGAAATATACAAGTAAAACTAACTCCGAAAATGATCCAATTTTATTTGCCGCTCTCCAATTCATAAAATTATTGAATACTGAGAGGTATAGAATTCGTGATTTTTCCGGAAGAAGTTCCATTTCAGTGATTTTTGCAGCATCTCTGATTTCTGGTGGAGTACTGACCGATTCATCATCACTTTCGATCTGCATAATCTACTTATTTTCGATGAAGTATTTATAATTTATAATAAATTTGCCGCACAATTTGAACGTCTCTGATATTTTTCAATCTGTCAGATTGAATGAAAAAACCAGCAAATCGATGGTCAGATTTTCTATGCATGGAGTGAATAATATTCATTATACACGCCTATTATCCACGGGCTTGATTAATGACTGTCATTTTCCTTTATCAAAAGCATTCGAAATGCATATATTATTCAATGGTCGTGGACAAAAAAATATTTGCTTCTTTACTTTTCTTTCTTATATTATATCCTTCTCTGATGAAAATAATCCAAAATTATAATCAAACTTGCTCAACATAGAAAAAATTGACGAAAAATGGAGTAAGGTGAGTAATTTTTCATAAAACACAAAAACTGAAATCACAGCAAATGAGTCATACTAACACGTTCTCGAAGGTTCACGTCGAATTTGGAAACGCCCTGTATATATCTACCCTATTTGTTTTGGTGAATACTAAGTAAACATTTTCGTTATAATTCAGATGTGAGATTTACCAGTAAATGGTGGTGGTTTACTAGGAACAACGGCCGCATTCTTCTTAGATGGATAAAGCGACCAAGGTCCCGGTTTAAGCAGATTCTCCTTGGGCGCTTCCTGCCTTTTCACCACCGACAGGATGCTGACGGGAGGCGCGGCAGCACCTCTGATCTCGTCTCCTTCATCTTGGTATATTGTCACAGGTGCATTTGGTCTCACGTTCTCGTTAGAAGTCGTAGGATAAATTCCAGGACCCTGAGCCGCTGGAATTCTAACACTGCCCACCGCTTTGCCACCTTTATAAGTACGCAGAGAGGTGAGAGCTTGTCGCCTTTCGACGAGTTGTTCTTCACTAGGACCGTATAATAACTGTAACGACAGAGATACTTAGACACGAATTTTTGATGGCTTTCATAATTAAGATTTCCTTCGAAAAGTAATTTCGATTACTGATACTATTAATACAGGGTGTCCCAGAATAATTTGAAAATGAGACCAAATGAATGAATTATTGGTTGTTGCAGATCTGCAACATCATACAGAACTGCTTCACTTATCAGTCATTCTTCCAAAAAGAGAACGTCGACGCGCTTTTTCAGAGAAAGAATTGCTAGAAATAGCTGAAAATTTGTGGCAAAGTGAAGATGGGCTAGATTTGTCAGTTGTCTAATCGAAATTTAGTATCAAGTTTTGATGATATGAGAAGGGATTGAAATTTCTGAAGTTCATGAAGAAATTCAAGCTAAACGACAAAGAGATTGATAAAGAAGGACCTAGTACGGATAAAAGAATTGACGATAATAATGAAGAGATTATCAAACAAATCCCTCGCACTTCTCTGAATAAAGGGAGAATTGAGAAAAAGTTGAGAATGGTAAAATCTGGAAAAAAAAATGAATAAGGCATAACAGACAACAAATGTGAGAAATGTGGTGTTATTTTATGTTTCAATCAATAAAATTTATTACACCAATGAAATTGATTGATCTAGAAATGCATTGCAACTTGACAAATTTTTTGAAATAAAATTTTGTTTTCCACAATCGATTTTTTGAATATTTTTCCCATGTTCCTGATAATATTTTATAACGTTGAATAATTTTTGAATGAGAAAATAAAAAATCATACATTAAAGGGTTAAACCGATATCGAGATCTATCTCTTCTCATTAAATTAGGATTTTCTACATGCCACTCGTGTGAATTGTATAGGTTCTTTCTTGAATGTCGATTCATCCGACCACAAAATTATCTTGAAGTTATGATCTTAAGGCACGTATCAGATAACTAGAATCATTTTTAGTAAATTGAAAGAAATTGTTCAAAACTGAATTTCTTTAAAAAAAACCTTTTTTTTTTTCCCAATCTAAGGAATAATGTAGTGTTTTACCATTTCAGAGTCCTTATTGAATGCGCCTACATTTAAAGTCACTTGCCGAACAGAAAATGCAATATAATTTGCAGATCTTGTCACTTTGGCTTGAGGTCGACTTCTGGGACACCCTGTATATCTTAATGAAATATTTAAATTTCAACTTCAGACTATTGTATCATTTTGAAGGACAAACCTCATTTTCGTACGAATTTACCCCAGTAACCAATTTTTAGATAATTTCAAAATTAATACTATTATGGCTGAAAACTGAATAAAAAGTAACCAAGGTGAAGATTTTCTCGTTTATCGATAAACCCAACCAAGAAATCCACTTTTCTTACATTTTTTCCAGCTGCCATAACTAAATTTTCATGTGCCATCCTTAATTCGTCATAAGGTTGCGCATATGCTTGTTTTCCCAATTCGAAAATAGCGTTCGCACTCTTATAATCTCCTGCTGCCTCGTGATAATAAGCCCAAGCTTTATATAGGTCTGCACAGCCCACCGAAAGGCCCCTGGCGTGCATCATTTGATACAACTCCAAGGGATTTTGTTGATAATCCACCTATACGAGAAAAGTTCAGGAATGTCAGATTTACATCGTCATTAATCTTGTATTTTGCTCACATATTTTATCCATAATCTACAGAATCGTCTATCGTGTGTGTATCGTTTGTCATTTTCAAATAAGCTAAGGCAGTGTTCTAGCAACTGAACTAAATTCCCCTCATGTCCGTTTTTCGGATACGTCTGTTCGACCCAAGCAATAAATTGGTACCAGTTTTCGAGAGGATCATCTCCCTGATAGTTTTTTATAGCGTTCTCCAACTCCCTGAAAAAACATCGAGATAAGACTTGAATACAGTATCAAACAACGAACATTACTCTCTTTGCAGTTGCAGTTCTCTTCTGATTTCCGGATTTGTTTCTGCTTGTAGAGCTAATCCTAGTTGTATTGGATTTCTTCCACCTCTAAGCGGCTGGATATTTTCTTTAGTTAACTCGAAATCCATCTCTACTTGACGTTCATGAAATAAAACGGACGAGTTTGCGAACGACAATTTTATTTTCAAAACGTCAATTTAATTGTCACTTTGTCGATCAATTCTTAATTCTTTTTCTTGGAAATTTTTATTAAAATTTCGTACATTATCGATTATCAAAAAGAAAAGTTGCAATATTTCAATATAGCTTCAACTGGTTTATTCGTTCTGAGCGCTGGCTAATAATGCACCTTCATTGAAACAGATTTTCTATATCAGGAAATCGATATACTTTTCTCATTTGAATATTAAAATTCAGTATAATAGTTCATTTGATGGTTTTCGTGTAATCTACATACGATATAGCTTATAGTGATGAAAATGAAATATTATTTCGATCCCAAATAGGAGAAACTATAGAAAGAATGTCAGGATAATGGAAATTCATCGAAAGCGTCCTATTTTCTGTGGTCTTCAATTCTTTTGTTTGACTTCCGGGTCCGTTATTTCTTGAATTGGGGTTTTATCTCAGGGTTTATTGTCTTATGTTGGTAATATTAATAACTGAAATAATTTATTTTTATTGAGCATAAACAACTAGACAAGAAGGCAGGGCTTGCACTCTTCTAACAATTTATATATTTTCCGAAAACTGTTTTAGTTCAAAAGTAGTATTAATACCGGTATTTCAATATAAACGTGTCGGAATAAAATATAAATCCCAAAGGAACACGTACTTCCTCGCTGCCTTAACCGAGAGATTCTTTTGTTGTAATCTCTAATATGTCGAGTAAACGTAAGAGAGCCCCAGTTAAAAAAACCGCGAAGAAGGGTAAAAGGAAAGAAGATAGTGATATTGATTCCGAATTGTCTGATAGAAGCGATAATGAGAATGCCCCTCAACCTGATGAAGTTCTCATTGCTGGCCATGGAGATGCATTGGATGATCTGAGTCAGCTTCCTGAAGAACTCTTGAAAACGATAATCAAACCAGCTGGACAACTCCTCATTTTCGGCCAGGTCCACTGGGATAATGTTGGAAAGAGGGAAATCAAGCCGACTGGGAAGATGTACCCTAATTTATTTGTCCCACATATATTCTCAGATTTGAAGGTTTGTTTTGTGTTATCCGTTGTGAATTACCTTAAAATTTTTGTTTTTGTAGGTGCGACTAGCTATAAGTGGATGTGTAGCCGCTCACAGTGTAGTAGTTACCGAAGACGGCAAATGCATGACATTTGGTCGTAATCCGTACGGGCAGCTGGGTTTGGACGACTCGAATACAAGATACTCGCCAACGATAGTTCCAGGTTTGGAAGATAAAAATGTTATTGGAGCAGCTTGCGGAAGGCACCATACCCTTTTCCTCACCGATACGGGTACCGTTTATGCGTGCGGTGACAACCGTTCTGGACAGTGCGGTGTCGGAAATTTGCAACCAAAGATAATGGTCCCGACTAGAATCAATTATAGAGGCCCCCCTATCATAAAGGTATTGTTGAATATTGTTTATTTTTCCTAGAGAACAGATATCTGAAAAAGTCAGTTAAGTGCCCCAGAAGTCATAATAGTCATCAGAAAAATATGAAAAATAAATTTGAGTCGTGTATTTTTCAAATTATATTCCATTTTCTTCTATTCAAGAAAATGCACACCATTTTCCTTGATTGGTTTTATCGATAAACGAGAAAATCTTCACCTTAGTTACTTTTCATTCAAAATGACTAAATTCAAGAAAGAATTGAAAAATGGTTATTAGTTGAAGAGAGAACCTTAGTTAATTAGTTGAAGAGAGAACTTATTAATACATGGTATAATAAATGCTATTTAAAAAGTGCTAAATTTTACCATTATTTGAAATGTTACACTAATAAAGAAAAATATCAATAACGAAAATGACATCATCCAAAATATTTGAGAAACCAGGTGGTTACCTGATGATGCATTCAAGGATTTAGACGAAATTCCCGAAGATGATTTAAAAAGTAGTTCTGTTTGGTGAGATTTGGGGTTTATGTTTAACTTGTGTGTTCCAGATTTTGGTAGGAAATCTTTTTAGTTTATTGCTTTACCTTTAGAATGTGAATTTTCCATATACTAAAATTATTTTTTCGAAACCACAGAACAGTTAAGACAAAAATTTAAAACGAGAGGCCGAAGGCCTCAAGCAATTTTGAAATTGTGGATAAAGAAAGAAACCGGGGGCGCGAAGCGCCCCCCGCGTTTTCAAGAGGAAGAAACGGGCTTTCATACGGTACTCGAAAAGATACCTATTTGAAATTCCAAACGAACGAAAATAACGTTCGGAAAAGGTCAAAAACTCGAAAAGATGCCAAAAGTTGCCTCCGAACTTTTCATAAGGATATTAAACCGCGACCTCTCGGGCTCCGCCAAGGATCGAATTTTCAGCTCAAAGGACGTAAGGTCTCAATAAACTATGTGACGTCCTCCACTTATCTTCGGTTTTCGCAAGAACTCGAATTGAAAAAGGCCCATTTCTGACACCCCGAATTAATTTACGTAGAGCATAGATATTACGTGACGTTTACCCCGTATTTCGTGGATAAAGCCCCGCCCCCTTCGATTGACATTATAGGACAGGACCGTTCTTGGCCCTTCTGGCAATAATCAAAATTATTATTTTTTTTTTCTTCACCGAACTATTCGAAAATGTGAATCTACCCGAAAAGGTGAATCTATCGGAAAAGTCGAATCTACCTATTATGTGGATCTCCCGGCTTACTAGTTATTCTTTATTATTATTTTCTGACTTTATGTCGTACATAGAGACAAATTCATAAAATCTGTTTTATAACAATAATCTTCATAGGGGATAATTTATCTTCTATGAATACAGATTATTGTTATAAAACAGATGAATTTATCTCTACGTACAACATAAATTCAGAAAATCCTTGATAATTCAGGAACTATTTAATTTAGGAGCATAAACATCTTCGAACACTATCATTATTTTTCTTCGCAGAATCCATCGCAATCATAAAAGAAAATAGGGTTCTGATTTAAAAAACAAAAGTTATGGCAAAATTCTGAACACAATTTTTGACGAAATATTTTAAACACCCGTTGACGAGTTTTCCAAAATTTAGGAGATGCATAATATTTCGCCATTCTTCTACTTCGAAAATCTAAAAGCAGTTTATGCTTGAAATATTGAGAATAGGAATAACGAACATAATACCGACTAAAGATATCTCCCTTTTTTTTTAATTTTTTTTCGATATTTTGAAAACTATTTCGACGAATGCAACGATTCGAACAGAAATATATTTAAAATTGAATAATCGATCATATAAGACACGAAAAAATGCAAAAAAAAAAATTGTTCGAGATATTTTTTTCACTCCCTGTATAACTGAAAGTGTTCAGGCTTCAAGAATATTTTAGCTCAGTAGATAAAGTCGAACAATATCATAATCCAAATTTTCAGATTTCAAATAGGTCCGGTTCTCATGAAACTTCTAGTAGGCACTTGAACTTGGGACACCTGTATATTCGTATTATAATTTAATCCAGAGATTCTTTCAATTGCGTTATAAATATTCTTCAGGAAGTATAATATTTGCAGGTCGGTTGTGGAGCAGATTTCTCCGCCATTTTAGACATAAAGGGAGGTCTTTGGACCTTCGGTCTCCCAGAATATGGCCAGCTGGGTCATAACACCGACGGAAAGTTCTTCAAGACTAGCACCAAGTTGTGTTTCAATTACGAGACAAGTCCAAAGCGCATCGTGATTTACATTGAAAGAACCAAAGATGGCCACGTATCCCCAGTTGATTTTCCTGAAATCGTCGATTTCAACTGCGGCCAAAACCACACTGTCGCTATAGACAGCAAGAAAAGGGCTTTTTCATGGGGTTTCGGAGGATTCGGCCGCTTGGGTCATAATGAACAGAAGGACGAGATGGTGAGTTAAATTATATGTATTGTTTGTTTTTGAAACTTCTTGTTATCGTTCCGTCAGTTGATTTGATTTTTGTCATGATTCAGGTGCCTCGATTGATAAAATTCTTCGATATCCAAGGAAAAGGTGTAAGGTCTGTTCAATGCGGATCTACGTACAGTCTTGCCCTTTCCGACTTCGGGATTCTGTTCATGTTTGGTCAGACCAAGAGAACGGGAGAGGCCAACATGTATCCTAAGCCAATTCAAGATCTCAACGGGTGGAACATCCACCATATCGGTACTGGATTTACATCCATCATTGTCCACGCAGATGACGCGATTATAGCTTGGGGCGCATCGCCAACTTACGGAGAACTGGGACTTGGCGATATGCAGAAATCGAGTACAACCCCGAAAGAGGTTAGTTTTTCTTAGAAATTTTTTTTTACTTGATTTTATATACAGGGTGTTTCCAAATTCGACGTGAACCTTGGAGGACGTGTTGGTATGACTCATTTGCTGTCCTTTGAGCCATATTTATTGATATCCAAAAATCAACAGTTTACGATGATGTTTATGATATGAATTAAAAAAGCGAAAATATGCTGTAATAGATGTCAAAAAAGAATTCGTATGATTTAGAAGTTGGTATATGAAGAAAAGAATAGACAATTTCTGAAATCAATTCGTCTGCAATTTTCGAATTCCACAATTTATGTATGACAAAATTATTTCAAAAACTTGCCAAATTCCTACTGTATTTTCTGAAAAAGTTTTCGTTAGAATGCAGGCACTTGTTTCGTTTCAGCAAAGTTTTTTATAAACAACCTTCTGAATGTCCGGCATAAAAAATCGTATCATACTTTTCTTCTCTCAAAACCAATCTTTCTGCAAACTTTTTGAAAATATCGATTTTCCACTCTGACGTTTCTCCCAATTGTCAACTGGCCTTCTTTATCCCTTCCAAATTATTCAATATCGCATGCCAACATTTCTGATACATTTTCCACCTTCACATGGACATCTTCATTTTGATATTCATCATAAACATAACTTAACTATTTAAAATTAATAACTTTAACCAATTCATATTTTTCCTTTCAAATAGAATGAACCCTCTTTGAAAATACAATAATCCATAAATTGATCGAACTTCCCAAATTGACGATAAGATGTTTGAAGGTTCTTGAATTTTGGTGATATTATTTGAATTTATTTTATTCTAAATTTTTGAAACTTTGATAAATATATATATCTTTCCCGAAGGCACATTCATTGGAAAGCCACTGGATCCGCCTTGTGTGGGAAATTATTGTTTCATTTACTCAAAAAAACAAAAAAGTCCATCTCATTTTGATAGGAAACAAAAAGCTGAGCGAGCAGGCACATTATCTAAACATGAAAATTTTTTATACAGAGCATTTCTTCGACCGCTCCTGCCGACATCATTTTCAACCAATTCTTGATTTTCCAAAGAAATGGCTGTTTATCTGAATTGATCGAATTCAAGAATGAAAATTGAAAAATTTTTCACTAGATAAACTAATAAGCAAGCCAACAAGACAATTCATGTATCCCAGATGATCTCTGACCTGGCATTTTTGTTGTTCGCGGAAAAATAATCCAATTTTCTCTATTTCTGGTACTATATTGATGTTCATTGAAGCTCACTTACATTAAGTTCTTTCTCTGGTGAATTGTCAGAGTCAAGAAAAACAAAAAAGGCTTTCGAAAAATTATCTTAATCAACAATTTTTGTGTCACCTCTAGTTTTCTCAAGTGAGTTTTTACAACAGCATTGTTGATTGAGAATAAATTTCAGGACTGAAGAAATTAGATAGAGGGCACGTGCTCGTATAAGGAATGGTGGAGGTCATTTCGAACATAAGTTATGAATAAATTTCTTAATGAAATTTTGGGTTAAATTGAAATAAAAAAATACTTAATTCGTTGATTTTCTTTCTTCGCTTATATCCCCTTTCAAATCAAAATCTGCTGTAACAAAACTAATGGCTGCATTCTAACGAAAACTTTTTTAGGAAATAAAGAAGGGATTTGGCAAGTTTTTAAAATACTTTTGTCAGACATAAATTGTGGAGTTCGAAAGTTGCAGGCGAATTGATATTAGAAATTGACTTTTCTTTTCTTCATATACGAACTTTCAAATCATAGGATTTCCTTTTCAACATCTAATATAGCATATTTTCGATTTTTCATACATATATCCTTCTCTGATAAAAATAATCCGAAATTATAATCAAACTTGCTCAACATAGAAAAAATTGACGAAAAATGCAGTAAGGTGAGTAATTTTTCAAAAAACACAAAACCTCAAATAACTCGTAAACTGTCGATTTTTGGATACCAATAAGGCTCAAATTACAGCAAATGAGTCATACTAACATGTTCTCGAAGGTTCACGTCGAATATGGAAACACCCTGTAAATTAATTGTACTCTTTACTTTTTTTCATTGAGCTTTTTTTTAGGTCAGCAAACTTGGCGGCTTGAAGGTGCTCGGTTTGACCATGGGATACAGTCATAGTTTGGTGATTGTAAACGATGCCTTGCCGGAAGTTCAAGAGAAATTGAAAAATTTCCAAACTTTCACTCCTTAATTGTATTCAACATTCCCCGTACGATGTGTACTTTTCATGTCTTATAGTTAGGGTCATATCGGATGAAATGTACTCGTAAGTTTCATCACAGATTAATGAGGAAAAATTTCGACGTATCTAGCGTAAGATTGCATAGGTTACATATGCCCGAGAAAATCGAATCTACACATAACATTTTTCAATTATTGTCCGTATTAAACGGGATGTGTTCTCACTAAATGTGCCTAAGTGATCTATACACTCTTAAGCTTTTTGATGTATTAGATTTAAACCATTTTCGAATTTCATAAATTTTCGAACACAAAATTCAAATCGAATGTAAGTGTTCACTCGGATGATTGGTGGAGACTGATTTATTTCTTCTCTGTGGTGATTCAATTCTGCCAATTTTCATTTTATCTATACATTATATGTTCAGTATTTTTATATTTATTATTGTGAATAATGAATACAGAATATGTAACTATTATAACACATTCTCAATTGGTAATTGGTCTTTTTTTTATTAAAGTTTTTTCAGGAAATTCCGAGTTGTTTTTATTATACAAATACAAATATACATTTTACTTAACCAAAACTGTGTCTTTTGCTTTGGACTTACAGTTTGAAAACCAAAACTACCAATTACTTGAACAAATAATATCGCATTGATATTTCTATCTAACATTTATTTCTTTATAAATAGCTACATGTTTCATATGAAATTGAACTTCAAAAATGAAACTAACTAACTTAAGAATTATTGACATCTCAGTTGGCTGTGAAAAATCTTATTTAAGTTGGTAATAGACTATTCAGTAATATTTTGGGTTGCTGAATTCAGGTTGGTATAGAAATAACACTAACATTAACCATAGAAATCTTGCTTTGATGATTTTATCGAAGATATTGGTGAACATGTAATTATAAAAATTTGCTCTGAATTTGAGTATTTTTTGTCTTGTGCTATTAAAATTGCTGTAATTGACCAGGATACATCGCGCCTAACAAGAGAACGCCAGGCAGTTTGTCGGTGTTACTTTGAGTTTTTCAAAGATTTGGCATATATTCCCGCTAGTGTTTCAGGTAAACTGTTATTCACCGACTCAAAGTGTATTCTGATTGATCAATGTCAAATTTTCAGATTTCACCAAGTTCTGTCCGTAGAATATTAGCATGTTATTATTGTTATTACAGCCTGGAATTAGCAGTGGAAGAAAACCTGTGCGATACGATTATTCCTTCAAAGAGATATTGAATGACTTTGTTTTTGCTATAATTAAAAACAATGAATATATCAGTTTAGATATCCTTTTCGAACCGGCCAAAGAGCACCTAGATTTCAATTGATCGAAGTCAACATTATATTATATCATAAAAAAAATTGGATACAAATACAAAAAAGTTGATCGAAGTCAAAATTCTTCATGTTCTACATAGATTCTTAATTTTTGTTTCTCTCTTATTTCTTAGTATATATAACGTTTTTTCCAATCCATTCACTTGGCCCTGTGCTTGCGAAATATCAAAAATTTGGTGGTTTGTTGCACCACTTTAGCTATCTGCTAGAATTCCATCAACTACCCTTCGTGAATCCTGACATAAAATGGTCCTCTTATAGTTATTTGGTTAGAATTTTGCGAGATTTCCAATACCAATAAAGATTGCATGGTCCTGAGTGAAAATAAATATTTATTTTAATGATCTTCAAATTTCCATGGTTGACTTTTATATGAACGATAAGTTCAGATAATTTCATATGAAAGCATTCCACGATATTTTTGCGCTTTCAGACCTGAATTCCCATATTTAAACTGCAATCGAAATATTCCGGCTTAATTATTCGATAATTCGTATACTCAACACTTTTCTAGGTTGTATTTATGTTTTATTTCTATGATGAAATTTAGTTACGTTTAGAGATAAGAGGCTGTTGAGATCATTCCAGTCACACATTTCTACATTTTTATCATTTGCACATTATATTTATTATACCTATTTCAAATGTTTTGAACAAAAATGCCAACTACCAAACTTTACATTTAGTCATAGGATTCATCTTAGATTCTTGGGGACATTTGAAATCTTCTGCGAAATATTCCGAATTCAATAGAGGT
This sequence comes from Aphidecta obliterata, assembly GCA_963966015.1. NCBI lineage: Eukaryota > Metazoa > Arthropoda > Insecta > Coleoptera > Coccinellidae > Aphidecta > Aphidecta obliterata. Next base: position 34,373,420 of record OZ014430.1, on the reverse strand, counting down.
ATATTAATTCTATAATACATCGGAACATGCTCATCAGACAGCAGCATAGTTTTTAGTCTTTCTGGCCTCGTCTTCGAACACCATGTACTTGCTGAGGCTATCCAGAACATCTGTCGATCCGAAAAAGAAGAAAGACCTGGCAAAGATTTGTCTGGCCCGTGGTTGGCAAGCCAATTTGCGTAGGCCAAGTAGGCTTGTTTTATTCCACCGTTATCGGCTATGTTCTCTCCTTGACTGTTCGCCCCGTTAATCTGAAAAGTAAGGGATAATTGTTAATTTTATTGATTCGAAATAATTTTTCATGCAATTTCAACATAGATGCATGAAAAATCTGGTATTGGAATCTATGAAATTTTCTTTTTCCTGTCTACTGTTCTGAATGTTATTAGCGCCACGACCGTGGGGTACTGCGGATTATTGCTGAACTAGAACGAGATTACCGTACAGGTCGACAAATATTGAAAGCAAAATGATCATCACCTTAATATTAACCTCTGGGACCGTATTATTGCTATATTGTTCAACAATACACAAAGCGTTTTCCGTGAAAGCCTCCTTCGTCTTATCCCCCCACCAGTCCACCATATTACCATTCTCATCGAATAATCTTCCTTCGTCGTCGAACCCATGGGTGATCTCGTGTCCGATTAAGAAACCAATCCTACCGAAATTAATATAATTCGGGCCTTCGTAATTGAAAAAGTTCTCCTGAAGTATTCCAGCGGGAAAATCTAAGAGAATATACAAAATTTCACGAACGAAACACATTGACAGTGAAACTTACGTATGCTGTTCGAGCTGACCTCATAAAAAGCATTGACATCAATTGGAGAATGTTGTTTTCTCCAATCTTCTTTTGCGACTACTTCTGTCAGAAATCTGTAGTGAGCATTCATTGAGAAATTTCTCATCCTAAGATCCAGCAGTAGGTAATTTTCTGGAGGGTCACCAAGCTGAAAATAGTGCGAAGAAGATTATATTGTTCTATGGCCATTGGTAGAGGGATAACTCGTAGAGTGTGCGGTCTTTGGAGATCAGAGGTAAGATGTGAAAATATCTATTTATTAACTATTGTATTTCTCAACACCACATAAGAAAAACTCAATTTTCTTTTCACGTGGTACAGTTATGAAGCTGAATGTACAGATGCCAATGTAATTCCATAGAAGATTCGAATATTTCATGAGATTTCTCTTTCTTCTTTTGAATATTGAACCATTGAGCCATCTCACCTAACCCAAGAACTTACGTCTGCGAAATACTCAACCATTTCCTCATCGTCCAATAACTCATCTGGATAACCTATGAAGGTCGTTATGGAGTCGGCCTTCAACAATGCTCTTCTCTTCGAATCTTCTTCCATCCATGGAACGTTCCTCAGCTCCTTCTTGAATTGCTGAAGAATTAAATTCACTAAATCTAGCATGTTGTCTTTTGCTTCCTTCTTGAAGAAACGACGAACATAAAGCGAACCAGCAACTAAAGGAAGGCTAGAAATATTCGTGCAGAGTGAATGTTCGGAATTCGTACTTGCACAAAAAAATTGGAAATACCAATCTTTGAATTCGTACTGTTTTCTCACCCCAGCAAGGTGGAGGTGAAGAATATGGTTACCTCTCAGATTTCGATGAAATTTTCACCAACGTTTTAGAACATCATAAAAACACCAAACCAATCTAAATTTTTGTGTGGCTCAACTTTTTTCAAGATTTTTCGGGAAAATGTATAGTTTCAGTGAAACTTTTGGAACAGCGCGTTTAAATAATAAGTGAATAAATCCGTTTTTTGAGAGTGTTCCACTTCGAAATCCAAGTGATAAATTGGGAAAAAGTGTTTCCGCACAAAACTTTCGATTGCTTTAGTGTTTTTATGATGTTCCTAAACGTCTGTGGAAATTTTATTGAAATCTGTGAGGAGACCATATTCTTCACTTTTTTCATCAGACTCCGGATTTTCGATTTTCTAGTCCCATTATATGTTTTGTGTAACATTTTCAGGTCATAACAACATAAATTCCTACGCCGAAACTAAAAAGGTTATGAAATTTCGTTCATTCTGGCCAGTGAAACGGATTTGGAGGAAAAATAGGGATATTAATACTGCCTCACAATACGTTTTTTTGCAGGATTCGAAAAATTTCTTTATTTGACATAACAAGATACTTCTGTCAGACCAATAATAAAAAAATTACGAAAAGCACTGCCGTGAAGGCAGGAGCTTTTGAGCGCTCGTACATGCACCTTGTAGGCAGATTCGCATTTTCCAGTTTTAGAAATCAATTGAAGGAATTTTTGACTGCTGTCAAAAAAATTCTGAAACTTAGGCGAAACTCCAGACTTCATGTCGGTGCTTCAGCTGATCAATTTTTTTCCGATAATTCGCTAGAATTTTCCACGGTATCTATGGTCTTGGTGATGCGATCTGGACAAAATTTTGCACGTAGTTTGAATACATTATTCCTGAGCTAGGTGCATAATTTCATTCCAATCCGATCGGTAGTTTCGAAACTATCAGGAAAAAAATATTTTGAACGGCCATATTTACGGAACCCCTAGTCTAATTTTGCTCATTGATGAACGTGACCTTGAAATTTGCGATCCAAACCCACCCTGAAAATTTCAAGTTCCTAGGCCTTTCCGTTCAAAAGTTAGAATTTTCTATAGTTTCTATGCTTCTGGTCATGCGATCTGGACGAAATATTGCTTCAATATATCATTCTCGATTAAAATACACAATTTCATCTCGATCGAATACGCAGTTTCGAATTTATCGAGAAAACAAAATTTCAAACTACCATATTTACGGAACCCCTTGTATAATGTTGCTCATAGATGAACGTGATCACGACATTCGAGATCCACACCTATCCTGAAAATTTCAAGTCCCTAGGCGTTTCCGTTCAAAAGTTACAATTTTCTATGGTTTCTATGGTTCTGGTCATGCGATCTGGACAAAATTTCACATGTAGCTTGAACACCTTATTTTCCATTTGAGTGGAAAATTTCATCTCGATCAAATCTGTAGTTTTCAAGTAATCAGGGAAACAAAACTTTGAACGCCCATATTTACGGAACCCCTGGTGGAATTTGGCCCATTAACGAACTTAACCGAGCCATTCGGGAACTGAACCCACACTGAAAATTTCAAGTCTCTAGGTTGTTCCGTTCGAGAGTTATCGTGCTTACGGCCGGACGGCCGGACGGACAGACTCGAATTTTCCGACGGATTCGTCATCAGTGAGTCGAACATAGTCGATTGAGACCATTTTCGGCTCAAAATTCGAAAAATACAGACATCGTGACGAAATGATATAGCCCTCGTGTAAGTAGTACGAGCGCTCAAAAATAGCATTAAGACTTAACGTTTGACATTACAAATAAGTCAATAAGGCAATAAATTAAAAATATAAGTTTTTCTGATATATTAAATATAATTCGGTGATTCCATCTTTTGAAGTTTATAAAAATAAAATCACAAATTCAAGTGGGTTCCACTTCGAAATCCAAGTGATAAATTGGGAAAACAGAGTCTCCACACAAAAATTTTGATTGCTTTAGTGTTTTTATGATGTTCCTAAACCTCTGTAGAAATTTTATTGAAATCTGAGAGGTGACCATATTATTCACTTTTTCATCAGACTCCGGATTTTGGATTTTCTAGCCCCATATGTTTTGTTCAACATTTTCTACTACTATAGAGGTTATGAAGTTTCGTTTATTCTGGCCAGTGAAACGGATTTGCAGGAAAAATAGGGATATTTATTCTTGAAAATGAGAGATAGTGTTTCCGCAGAAAAATTTCGATTGCTTTAGTGTTTTTATGATGTTCTTAAACGTCTGTCGAAATTTCATCAAAATATGAGAGGTGACCATATATTCTTCACTTTATCGAAAGCCATAGAAATGGAGGCCGCAGAACGACACATCGAAACTGATGATGATTTTAATTTCAGAGGAGTAAAAATTAATTGTTGTATTTACCCATAGGTGACATCATCTACACAACTCTTCCATGTAGGAATATTTTCGGTATTTCCTTCCGCTATTTTTCTGAACTCATTTAATCTGTCACGAAGCTGTTGGTTCGAATATTGGATCTCATGAAAGACAACAACCCACATGATATAGTTAGCTATTGTTCTAAAAAAAGCAAAAAGATTATTTTTTTTATTTGAATGATTGAAGATCTCTCACCTTTTTTCGTTATGGATTATTAAAGCATTCAATTTCTTCAAATGCTTTGGATGAAGAACGTTTATTGTTGTGTCCTTATTGACCCATGTCACTCCCATCAATTGATTGTTCAAGTAGGATCGCCACTTTACAATTGGGAATATTAGTTCCAAGTCATTGACTGTCATAACATTTAAAAGAGATGAGGAGGCACGTTTTTCTTCAGGAGAAACAGCGATCTGGAATTTTTTTATATTGGAGGATTATGCAAATTATGCCATATACACACCTGAGCAAGATCAACGAGGAGGTTCATGACTTTTCTCATTTCTTTTTCTGCTCTTTCACGATCAGCTCCCAAGAAAACTGCCATATCTACCATAAGTTTGTAAGTTTCTTTTGTTATATTATCGTCCCATCCATTTTTGATATATTCCTTGCAAATTATTTCAGGTTCGTCCACCTGAAAAAAAAATGAAAAATATTCGTGTCATATTGAAAACAATATTTCGATTCTCACCTCCAGTATTCTCTGAGAAGAATTGCTCATCTTTATTTCGGCATTAATCACCAAAAATATTTCGGAATGTAAGCCAGTTTTTCGGAGGCCATTAACAAGTGTCCTCCAGTCAAAATAACGATCACCCCAATTGTCTCCCTCTAAAACAGGCCACCCTCCCAACTGCCTCAAGATATATTTGAGGGTATCTGTATTGTCTTGACTCGAATTAAGACAAGTCTTATATTGCGTTTTTATGAATTTGAATGGTTTGATATCGTTCGTTTCCTCGATGGGTTCTTCCAGTAAAATCCTCATCTTATGAGATAATGAATCCCTGAAAGAATAAAAAAAGACAAAAACCGATAAGAAAATGAGATAAGATGGTGAAACTTACTCTATAACCGAAAATGCACTTATTTCAGTTTTATCGTCTGGAATGAAATTCTTCTTCAGGTAATTCCCACATGCGAACATGTAAAAATCATCGCAGGGATCTACGGAGTGGTCCAAATTATCCAAGATACTCACAGCAATTTTCATGCAAGGCGTGCTCAAACATTTTCTCCCATCTGCAATATCTGAAAATTTAATATTCATTTCCATGGTATAAATTCGAATATGGAACTTACCCAAATGGGAGAGGGCGAACACAATCATCAAAGGTATCACCACGACGAGGACAATACAAAGGGTAAAAACCAAAATTTTTTCAAGTTTGGTCGTCATCGTGCCATTCTTTGAAAGCACCAGAAGAGTCCATTGAAGATTAATTGTCGGCCAGATGGAATGGATCTGGAAAACATGGTTCAATTCGATTTAATTGCCAACTTCAATTAGGTACCTAATTATATAGAAAACGTGGGATACTCAAGTAGGGAATATCATCGATGAGTTATCTGCACACATAAAATTGAGATTATATGTTATTTGGAAAATGATTAGTTTTTTATTTGGGAACTACGACTTTAATTGAAAACATCGAAATGATTCAGGAAGTTGAGAGAAGTAGCAGCGAAAACAAAAGTCCCAGTTTTCAGTTCTTCGCTCATAGCTCCCAAACGATACGTCCTAAAGTAAAACTAATGAGATACAAAATGAAAGCTTTTTAAATTCCTTTCAAAATTGTTTCTATTACTTTTTTATATAACTCAAACAGTTTCAGAGATATCCTCCGTCGAAAGTCCTAATTAACGAAAATTGCCTCAGCCTTCACCTTTTCTGCCAAACCCACCAGGAGAAAAGTTGAAGAGTATTATTTTACCCCGATAATTTTTCAGATTTACTGTTAATTTTTGAAGAAGTCCACACTTACGTCGAAGTTTTCACGCCCGATAAATTAAATGGACGATGAACTATCACGACGAACAATAACATTAATATAATAAACAGAGCGTTTCAACTAACTGGAAACCCATCATAACGTTATGTCTGTATAAAATGTGATCTAAAATTAGAGGTGGATCTCAATAGGTAGTTTGTTATTTTTAGCCCCTTGTGGTAGAGCACCTTGGCATTATAAACAATGAAATAATTTTTTGTTCGAAAGTTTGATTTTGAATTTGTTTTTTGGTCGATTTACTTAGATATACTTTTTAGGAAAACTCTCTTGTATAACCTTGCATATCATCGAGATAAAGTTCACAATTTTTATAAGCACCTCGTTCTTTATCTATACTTAACAAAAAATTTGGGAAATACAAATATTTGAATTCGTACAGTTTTCTTTTCCCTGCTCGGTGAAGGTGAAGAATATGGTCACCTCTCAGATTTCGATAAATATTTTTACAGACGTTTTGGAACATTATAAAAACACCAAAACAATCGAAATTTTCGTGCGGATACACTTTTTTCCAGTTTTCATGGGAATGTAGAGTAGAAGTGAAACTGATACAGAACATTACATTCAAATAAGTGAATGAATCCGTTTCAAGTGAGTTCCACTTCAGAATCCAAGTTATGAATTGGGAAAATAGTGTTTCCGCGCAAAAATTTTGTTTGAGTCAGTGTTTTTATGATGTTCCTAAACGTGTGTTGAAATTTTATTGAAATCTGAGAGGTGACCATATTACCCACTTTTTTCATCAGACTCCGGGTTTTCGATTTTCTAGCCCCATTATGTGTTTTGTTTAAAATTTTCAGGCTTTTACAACATAAATTCCTACGCCGATACTATAGAGGTCATGAACTTTCGTTCATTCTGGCCAGTTAAACGGATTTGGAGGAAAAATGGGGATATTTATACTTGAAAATGGGTGGAAGCAATGATTTTTCGAAGATTTCCAGCCTCACGATAATTTTTTTTGCAGGATTTGAAAAATTTCCAAAATTTTGTTTGACATTACAAAATACTTCTGTCAAAGCAATAATCAAAAAATTATCATTAAGACTTTATACGTTTCTCGAGATGTTGATGTTGCCATAGCATTACAAATTATAAAATGAAAGTTTCATACCGTTAAAGGTTAGGCTACCAAAATTGAATAGCATTACGAACAAGTAAATTGGGCAACCTAAAAAAATATATTTTTCTGATATATTTAATATAATTCGGTGATTTCATCTTTTGAAGTTATTGAAAATAAAATGACAGTATTTGTCAACGAAAACTAGGGGCCATTTTATTAGACAGAAAAAAAATTGAGTTTTTCTGATATATTCAATATATTTCCGTGATTCCATGTATTGAAGTTTATGAAAATTGAATGACAGTATTTGTCACACTAAAGGCCGTTTTGGAACACAGAAACAAGCGCGCAAAAGCTTCTGACTTCACGTCAGTGTTTTCCAAATCTTTACAGTTTTTTCCTTCAAAGGATTTCCTTGCTATCGAACATTCAATAACCAAATACACACATTTCCCAATTGAGTATGTATGTTGTTACCTGATCGTCACTTCGAGGTTTCACACGATGCACAGCGCACAGCCTGTACATTCCTACTTCCAGGAACTCCTCATAAAGCTCAGCACATTCCTAGACATACCAAGAATGAACGTCGAACTACCGGAAACAGTGCAACTTCGCGTTTCCCCTGAGACCTGTGAAACTCGTGCCTAAAGTGCAAGTTTGAGAGTTACCCCATATAAGAACTTTAGTTGACTTTTCAAACAAGACATTGTTTTGAAATTCACTTCGTATTATAAGCTTTTAACATCCACTTGTAATCTACTCACGTTTTTCTGTAGTATGAACCGATCTGGCGTCTGCGCCCGCCGTTTTTACTATCCGTACAGAAATCCATATTATCATGAACTTAAGAAGTAGGTTTGCTGAGTCCGTCCGAGAGAAGAATAACCACAGAATCCTTTTCTACGAATCGACGTACGATGCTAACCTCGAAATCTGGGACTCTCTTGCTTGGGTAGTTGGCTCTGAACGGTTGTTGATTTTTCCTGGCTGCTCGGTTTTTCGTGAAGGGAAAACAGGGTGAGATTGTGAGTTAGTTGATCTGAAACCTTCGAGGGTGGAAGAGATACTTTGGTTTCGCCATGTGAGTAACAATATTTTATAATTACAACTTTATCATTCAGATACCGGCTTCTCCTAATTTGCTACACTTGTCTTCAACAGTGTCCATTATTTACCCGTTTATCTCATATAATTGCGTCTATCTCATATAATTTACCTCTAATTGACCAGACTGATATTTGCTTTTACTCAAAGCTAGTTAATATTCCTAACTGAGGAACTGTTGCACTTCATAGGATAACCTATTTCACCATGCCTATTTGCTGCTTGTGTATTGTTTTGTATCTATTTTTCATACTTCATTATCAAGTCTATTCCATTTTGTTTACTGATTCTATCTGACCATGAGTATTAAATTCTTCAGTGCTTCCCACAAGAACTTTCTTGTATTAACGAATGTTCAATCATCACTCCTCTAATCATATCTGGGTTATGCAAGTCTATTCCATATTATTTACTGATTCTAACTGATCATGTGTATTAAATTCCTCAGTGTTTCACACAAGAACTTTCTTGTATTAACGAATGTTTAATCATCACTTCTCTAATAATATCTGGGTTATGAAATATTCTTCAAATGATACTATATGTAATCGTTGTAGTTTTCAGCAAATATCAAGGATATTCATAAGCACCATGAACCGATCTGGCCTCTGCGCCCGCCATTTTCATTATCCGTACAGAAATCCATATTATCAATAACATTAGGGAGTCGGATTGCTGAGTCCGTCCGAGAGAAAAATAACCACAGAATCTTTTCTACGAATCAAAGTACAGAGGCTAACCTAGAAATGTGGGCTCTCTTGCTTAGGAGTTTTTTGCTCGGAACGGTGGTTGATTTTTGTTCGCTGCTCGAGTTTCCTTGAAGGGAAAACAGGGTGAGTTTAGTTGAAAGAGATACTTTGGTTTTGTCATGTGAGTAACAATATATTATAATTACAACTTTATCATTCAGATATTCTCCTAATTTGCTACACTTGTCTTCAACAGGGAACATTATTAACCCCATGTGTTTATCTCATATCATTTATCCTCAATTCACAAGAAGCAATTTGCTCCTACTCAACGTATTTTTACCATGTTGGTTTGCTCCTTGTGTATTGTTTTGTATCCATTTTTCATACTTCATTATCGAGTCTATTCCATATTATTTAATGATTCTAACTGACCATATGTATTAAATTCATAAGTGCTTAACACAAGAATCTGTATTGTATAAACTAATGCTTAATAATCACCTTAATTATAAGGTTTTGCAATATTCTTCAAATGATTCTATATGTAATCGTTGTAGTTTGCAGTAAATAGCAAGGATATTCATAAGCACCATTGTCGGCATTATGTTTCATCACCTTATATTGATTGAGCTCTTTAAAAAGCTACTCTTCACGCATTATTATCCGTTATGACTCCTTGTTTATTGTTTATATGATTGACTGCTTATATCGTTTACTATCTATATCATCCACTGCCTATATCGTTTACTATCTATATCATCCACTGCTTATATCGTTTATTGTTTATTTCGTTTACTGCCTATAACATTTACTGGCTATATCGTTTACTGCTTATATGGTTTATATAATACTTGATGGGATTATTGACCAGGGAGACAACCATCGGATGACGCAACCTAAAAATTAATCAAGGCTTCGCCCAACGATTGGAAATATATATAACAAGGACACTGTCGCATTCCCGTCTCCTTGCACCGTGGGAGCTCATCAATCGTCAAATGATAGTTTGACCCCGGCGAAGTAAAACTCCCAATTTACCGCCTTTAATCTACTCAATCATTTTTAAACACCATTCGAGAGAATTCTCACCGGTCAACCTGTTTATGAATATTCTTTCACTTGTGAGTTAATGGTATATGAACGAGAAAAGGAGGGAGGTTTGTTTTTTTCTTCCCCGTCTGGGTAGTTTTTTTTATCCTCCCCACCTTTTGGCACTCTGAAATAAACTTACTATTTTCTTGTTTCGAGTGATAAAAATATGTGTTTTAAATTTCCTATTTTCCCGTCAATCTCTTCTATTGAATGAAGCGTAATTTGGGTTACATACTTACATACACAACGTAGAGTCCTTTTAAAACCACTATACGATCACGATCTTGGCCAAAGATTATCTAGAGTAATATTTTCAAGTTAAAAAGAACGCCTGTAAGGAAGAGTTCTAGTCCTTTACGGTTTTCAATAGAAAACTGTTATGTCGGTAAGAGTTTATCATTACAAAAGTACCAGTACAGTACAACCAGTGTCGGCATTATGTTTTAACATCTTATCTTGATTGAGAACTTTAAAGAGACTCTCCACTCATTATTATCCGTTATGGTTTATCGTTTACTGTTTATATTGTTTACCTAATACTTGATGCGACTACTGACCACGGAGACAACTATCGTATGACGCAACCTAACTTAAATAAGGCTTTGCCCACCGTTGGAGATATCTAACAAAGATCTTTGGTCGCATTTCCCTCTCCTTGCACCGTGGAAGATCGTCAATCGTCAAATGATAGTTGGATTCCTGGGAAGAATAACTCACAATTTTCGCACATAATCGCCTATTAAGGTGGAGGAGTCATTAGTGCCGCATTAAATCTACTCAATCATTATTAAACACCATATGAGAGAATTCTCACCAGTCAACCTGTTGCTGTTTATGAATATTCCTTAATTGTGGATTAACGGTATTTGAACGAGATAAAGAGAGAGGACTCTGGGTTTTGACTTTTCCAGTTTATCTATTGTTATACATTATACAGAATCAGGTTTTTCTCGCCGGTCTTTTTTTCCCTGATTCTTATCTTCGGACCTGAAGTTGGGGAACCGTCCCCAACAGCACAAATGAATAAACTTGTTATTTTGAGTGCTAAAAATATGTGTTTTGAATTTCCTGTTTTCCCGTCAATCGCTTCTATTGAATCAAGCGTAATTTGGGTTACATACTTACATACAAAACGTTGAGTCCTTTAGAACCACTATACGATCACGATCTTGGCCAAAGATTATTTGGAGTAATATTTTCACGTTAAAAAGAACTCATTCAAGGTAGAGTTCTAGTTCTTCGCGGTTTTCAATAGAAAACTGTAATGTCGGTTATGGTTATATCATTTAAAAGTACCAATACAGTACAGTAGATCTAGTCATCCTTTATCTCATAGTTGTGATTATTATTTCGGTAAGAAATAAAGTTTCTTTTCAAAAACAGTCTTTTAAAACTTTTAAAACAATTCCTATGTGTATATGCATTAAAATAGACGTGGATTGGTTATATATAAACAAAATAAATAATAAACAATTATTTTTATTGGCCACAAAGAGTCAACAAAGTACAACCCAGATTTAATCGAGAAATTCTCAACATATGATTATACCTTTTCGTGAGAGCATACCTACAAAAATACTGAATCTGTGTCTCAATTCTCCTCACATTTTCATTCCAAAAATAAAACTCAAAACAAATAAATATTTCGTGTTAAAATAAAATGAATATATTCTTTTTGTTCTTCCTCAAACGTTGTTCATGAGATTTTTTAATACTGCCTCGATGCAATAATACTTTCCCCTTTTTTTTTTCACCAAACAGTACAAGTGTTCTCAGGATTCATTGGAGTTCCCTTCGCACAGTTGAAATCTTTGGAGAAATATATAGAATTCGCGAAGGGAACATTTATTCTATATTTGTCTGGTGGATGCACTTCGCTCAGAATTGTTTGTTCCATAGCTTTCGTCTTCATTTTAGAACACCAAACGTTCGCTGCCCCAATCCAGAACATCTGATTCGGGGAGTAATCTAGATCAGGGAGTTTCTCCTCTTCTTTGTTTTTCTCGACCCATTTTTGATAAGCGAGATAAGCCAGTTTGATACCTCCATTGTCTGCTATATTTTCACCTTGGGAATTGATTCCATTTATCTAAAAATAAATATGTCCATAAATACAGTTTTTTTAGCGTTGATGTAACCTCACCTTTATGCCAACTTCAGGTACTGTTATATTCGAGTACTGATCAACCATGCACTTCGCTTTCTTCTCGTAAGCAGCCTTCGTGCTGCTCTTCCACCACCCCTTGAGGTTTCCATCCTTGTCCATTTGACTCCCTTCGTCGTCGAAACCATGGGTGAATTCATGGCCGATAATGTAACCTATACCGCCGAAGTTCAAATACCTCGGACGTTTGGCGTTGAAGAAGACACCTTGAAGTATTCCAGCGGGCACCTCTGGAATATATAATGAGGATATAACAGTGACGACTTTTTTTGTTAATCCGAAACGTACGTATGGCGTTCGCGTTGGTGTCGTAGAAAGCGTTGACGATGGCCACCGAAGATCTGGTCCTCCAATCTGATCTGACGACTGGTTCGGATAACTGCTTCATTTCTATTTCATTTTGGAATTTCGATATGTTGAGGACGGTTTCGATGAAATTCTCATTGGTCAGGTGCAGCTGAAAAAAAAAGTTATTGCTCTATCTAGAGATTCTTCAGGATCCACTCACGTCTTCGTAATATTTCTCCAGCTTGGAATCGTCCATAAGTTCATCGGGATAAGCGATGTATTTGTCCATTTTTGCAAGTTTTTCCAGAGCAGCCGTTTTCGTATCCTGATCCATCCAATCTATGGTGTTCAATGTTTTCGTGAACTGGTCCTCGATGTCTTTCACGATTTCCTCCGTGTCCAATTTCGCCTCTTTGTTGAAGTATTTTCGTACGTACAAGGCGCCTGCCGAGATGTCTAACCTGAAAAAACCAAACTTGGAGAATTGGGAGATAGGAAAAAATCATACACTCGAAGATTTCACCCTTAAAGATTCAATAAACATAGCAAAAATAACACTTGGTATATTCCATCAGACGTTTCTCGATGAATTATTTTGACGAGGATGCAGTGGAAATTGATTGGGTCGAAAATCGCCAAAAGTAGTGATTTAGTGTGAGAAATAGGGTTTTAAGGGAAACTATTCATGACCTTTATTTTCGTTTTAATAAATATTGAAGGGGAAAAGCGGCTTGAAATTTTAGGAAGATATAAGATTTCGTCAAAAATAATAAATAAATCCGATTTCAGCGCCACCTATCGAGTTTAATTATGAATATAAACTACCTAAATTTTGCTGTGATTCGGTAGTATTTTCCATAGTGTTATTTAGTCCAAATTTGACGAAAACAATGTAGGCCACTTACTTTTTTGTTTTATTTATGGTATGTCATTTCGGTAAGTATTTCATTTTAGGAACACGAAAACAATCCTCAATTGAAAACGTTTTTTTAGTTGATTGATTTTGGAAAAAAACATAAAATAAATATAATATGTTTAATAAATTTTTGGTAATTCGAAAATTTATTTTTTTCATTTATCTATAATTTTTCAAAAATTCATTTGATTCACTTTCATCAATTTTACTTTGAGAGGCATCCAAAATTTCCAAATGGTAGGGAATTTCCTAATTAATTAATCAGCATGGTAAAATAAATGAAAAGCAATGCCGTGAAGTCAGGAGCTTTTGAGCGCTCGTTGAACCACCTTGTGGGTAGATTCGCATTTTCCAGTTTTAGGAACCAATTGGGAAAAGTTTCGACAGCTGACAAGTAAATGACAGCAGCTCTTTGTCAATTATGCCGAATCAGGTGTTACAGCAATATAAGGATAATATTCAATAATTCGTTAAAATTTAAAATGGTTCTGGTTATGCGATCTGGAAATAATGTAGCTTGAATATATCATACTCCATCAAAATACAAAATTTTGTCACGATCGAATCCGTAGTTTTGGAATTATCAAGAAAACCAAATCTCAACCGACCATATTTACGGAACCCCTGATCGAATTTTGTCCAATAAAGAACTTTACCGCGGCATTCAAGATTCGAACCTAACCTGAAAGGTTCAAGTTTTTAGGTCATAGAGAGTTATCGTGTATACAGCAGAACGGAAAGACTGGAATTTTTCGACGGGTTCGTCCTCAGTGAGCCGAACTCTGTTGATTGAGACCATTTTCGGCACAAAATTCGAAAAATACAGACATTGTGACGAAATGATATAGTCCTCGTGTAAGTAGAACGAGCGCTCAAAAATATCTCATAAACGGTAACATTTAGGCATAAGAAAGATTCCGCAAACTTCAGCTCATTTTTGCAATGCAATCTGAAAATGCAATAAAATACAGGGTGTTCTATGAGAAAAAACATGTGTTTGCTCATTTACATTTTTGTGGGACACCCTGTATATTTCGAAAATTTGGGAATGATCCTGCGATATTCGAAAATTTAACCGGAACACTCTGTATATATCTGTACGTCACTTCAAGGCTTCACACGATGGACAGCGCACAGCCTGTACATTCCTACTTCGTGGAAATTCTCATGGAGCTGTACTTCTCATAAAGCTCAGCACATTCCTGGACATACCAAGAATGGCCGTCGAACCATCGGAAAAAGTGCGAAGATGTGCAATTTCGCGTTTCCCACTAGACTAATGAAACTCGTGCCTAAAGTGCAAGTTTGCGAGTTTCCCCACATAGAAACCGTAGTTTGCCAACTCACGTTTTTCTGTATTTCAATCTGTAGATCTTGTAATCCTTTATCTCATAGTTGTGTGATAATTACTTTGGGTATAAACAGACTTTTGAAACGGAAAAACATAATAATATATATATAAAAAATTAGTCAACTAAAAATACAACTTTTTTTTTGAATTTTCAATTTTTCTCGTATTCCTAAAATAAAATTTTAGGAGAAGAGTTTTTGGAAATTATTCAATTCTTTTCCTTACTTCAATACCCAGTATCCTGTTAACGAAGCATTTTCCTACCCATATTCTTATGAACTTTTTGTTGAAGAATCTTACGTTGAATTTATTGTAAATATCCTGTATATTGATTTGTAATTAATATTATTTATTGTTCTTCCTTCAGTTTAAGCACGTTTAGATTACACCCTCCTCATGAACTGTTGACTAGGTTTTGTTTCGTCATTGTGTAGGTAAACTAATTAATATTGATATATTTATCTGTAGGTTAGGTTAGGTTAGGTTAGGTTAGGTTAGGTTAGGCTTCAACACCCAGTATCCTGTTAACGAAGCATTTTCCTACCCATATTCTTATGAACTTTTTGTTGAAGAATCTTACGTTGAATTTATTGTAAATATCCTGTATATTGATTTGTAATTAATATTATTTATTGTTCTTCCTTCAGTTCAAGCACGTTTAGATTACTCCCTCCTCATGAACTGTTGACTAGGTTTTGTTTCGTCATTGTGTAGGTAAACTAATTAATATTGATATATTTATCTGTAGGTTGAAGAATAAATAAATACTGACTATTTATCACCGATAACGAAAATATACAACAAGTTGCGATGTTTATTCTGAACGGTCGAATGAGGACAAAACCCATAAATAAAACATACCTCGATGCAATGGAAGTACATTGCTCGTTTCTTGGGGAACTCGATTTAACTCCCACCGTCGCCTTGGTGAACTCCAGTTGTATTTGTCGCAGTCTCTTGTTGGAGTAGGTTAACATCGATCCTGCCGCCTTGTAGAGAATGTAATTCGCCATCAACCTTGAAATAATACATATTTATCCAAATTACGTATTTCGAAGTGTAGGAAGTCTCGTATGCAAAAATATGGACAATGTTGGAAACATTTTGAAGTCATAATTTTTCAACGTGGTGTTGTGACACATCCTGATCTTCCATTTGAGTAGGTTTGGAGGCAAGGTTCATGAATGACTTCATTCTTCAAGCCGAATAGAACTTTTTTTTAAATACTTTTGGATACATACCTCCTCGGAGTGTTGTCCAACAGTTTCTTCAACCTTCGCAGATATTCAGGCAGATAAATCACCAACTTGGTATCGTAAGTCACGTTCGACGGAGAAACCAGCCTATTGATGAAACTGTACCAAGGAAGAATAGGATAATCCCTTTCCAATTCCCTTATACCCACTGGATTGTACTCGTCTTCCAGATTCCTTCGGTACTCTTGCGGCACCATTATCTTGAAATATGAGACAGCTGTATTTTGCAATACGAAATGGTATTAGTAGGTTGTTAATTCGTCGATTATTCGTGGTTAATGTTTTACCTTCGCTATGGCCATTTCGAATCTCAGTACATCCTCCATTTGTCTATGGGCCGCGTTTCTGTCCGCACCAAACTCTTCGGCTAAGTTCACCATGAATGTGTGGGTAGCGTCTAGGATTGGGTTTTCCCTTGGTCCTCTTTTCTGGGGTTCGAACGGGATGAAGGGTTGGTCTACCTACGATACCAAGAAGATAGTGAATAAGGGGATGAGTATTCAATCTATAAGGAAGGAAAAATTATTTTTTCCTCGAAGAAGTTTTTCCGAAATAAATTCCTAAATACATGTTTCTGTTTGAACACTGCGGAAAGCGCGCCGGGATGTGACGTAACAAGTTCTGACCTATCGTCGAGAGCGTTGGAGAATCGAGTTTCCCAGCGTTGCCAAGCGGTATTCATAATATTTCGTGCAGAATGTGAGCAGGCCCTTGTACCAAAATAGCTTTTAGTGCTTATTTTCAGTATAACAAATTCTGTCATTTGATTTTTGTAAACTTCAAAAGATTGAATCATCGAATTTTATTGAATATTTCAGAAAAACTCAATTATTTTTTGAGTACCAAAATAGCCTTCAATCTTTACTGTCAGAATAACAACTATTGTAAATAAATTATTATAAACTTCTGGAGGTGGAATCATCGAGTTTTATTGAATATTTCAGAAATAATCAATTTTTTTTTTGTCCACCAAAATCTTCAGTTTTCATTATCAGTATAACAACTATTGTTATTTCATTTTCATAAACTTCGCGAGATGGAATCATCGAATTTTATTGAATATTTCAGAAAAACTCAATTTTTTTCTGTGCAATGAAATAGCCTTCAGTTTTCATTGTCAGTACATATAACAACTATCGTAATTTTATTTTTATAAACTTTACGAGATGGAATCATCGAATTTCAATGAATATTTTAGAAAAAAACTCAATTATTTTTTGTGTATCAGAATGATTTTCAGGATGACAATAACTGTCATATTTTTTTTATGAACTTCAAAAGATGGAATCATCGAATTTTATTGAATATTTCAGAAAAACTCTATTATTTTTTATGTATCAGAATGGCTTTCAGGATGACAATCACTGTCATATTTTTTTTATGAACTTCAAAAGATGGAATCAACGAATTTTATTGAATATTTCAAAAAAACTCAATTATTTTTCGTGTACCAGAATGGCTTTCAGAATGACAATTATTGCCATATTATTTCTATGAACCCCAAAAGATGAAACCATCAAATTTTATTGAATATTTCAGAAGAACTCAATTATTTTTTGTGTACCAGAATGGCTTTCAGGATGACAATTACTGTCATATTATTTTTATAAACTT
Source organism: Aphidecta obliterata (assembly GCA_963966015.1). NCBI lineage: Eukaryota > Metazoa > Arthropoda > Insecta > Coleoptera > Coccinellidae > Aphidecta > Aphidecta obliterata. The sequence continues at coordinate 34,355,861 of OZ014430.1, read as the reverse complement.
CAAAAGATGGAATCAACGAATTTTATTGAATATTTCAGAAAAACTCAATTATTTTTTGTGTATAAGAATGATTTTCAGGATGACAATTACTGTCATATTTTTTTTATAAACTTCAAAAGATGGAATCAACGAATTTTATTGAATATTTTAGAAAAAACTCAATTATTTTTTGAGTATCAGAATGATTTTCAGGATGACAATTACTGTCATATTTTTTTTATAAACTTCAGAACATGGAATTATCGAATTTTATTGAATATTTCAGAAGAACTCCATTATTTTTTATGTATCAGAATGGCTTTCAGGATGACAATTACTGTTATATTATTTTTATAAACTTCAAAAGATGGAATCAACGAATTTTATTGAATATTTTAGAAAAAACTCAATTATTTTTTGTGTATCAGAATGATTTTCAGGATGACAATTACTGTCATATTTTTTTTATAAACTTCAGAAGATGGAATTATCGAATTTTATTGAATATTTTAGAAAAACTCTATTATTCTTTGTGTACCAGAATGGCTTTCAGAATGACAATTATTGCCATATTATTTCTATGAACTCGAAAAGATGAAACCATCAAATTTTATTGAATATTTCAGAAAAACTCAAATATTTTTTGTGTACCAGAATGGCTTTCAGGATGACAATTACTTTCATATTATTTTTATGAACTTCAAAAGATGGAATCAACGAATTTCATTGAATATTTTAGAAAAAACTCCATTATTTTTTGTGTATAAGAATGATTTTCAGGATGACAATTACTGTCATATTTTTTTTATAAACTTCAGAAGATGGAATTATCGAATTTTATTGAATATTTCAGAAGAACTCCATTATTTTTTATGTATCAGAATGGCTTTCAGGATGACAATAACTGTCATATAATTTTAATAAACTTCAAAAGATGGAATCAACGAATTTTATTGAATATTTCAGAAAAACTCAAATATTTTTTGTGTACCAGAATGGTTTTCAGGATGACAATTACTGTCATATTATTTTTATAAACTCCAAAAGATGGAATCATCGAATTTTATTGAATATTCCAGAAAACTCAAATATTTTTTGTGTACCAGAATGGCTTTCAAGATGTCAATTACTGTCATATTATTTTTATATACTTCAAAAGATGGAATCATCGAATTTTATTGAATATTCCAGAAAACTCAAATATTTTTTGTGTACCAGAATGGCTTTCAAGATGACAATTACTGCCATATTATTTTTATAAACTTCAAAAGATGGAATCAACGAATTTTATTAAATATTTCAGAAAAACTCAATTATTTTTTGTGTACCAGAATGGCTTTCAGGATGATAATTATTGTCATATTTTTTTTATATACTTCAAAAGATGGAATCATCGAATTTTATTGAATATTCCAGAAAACTCAAATATTTTTTGTGTACCAGAATGGCTTTCAAGATGACAATTACTGTCATATTATTTTCATAAACTTCAAAAGATGAAATCAACGAATTTTATTGAATATTTCAAAAAAACTCAACTATTTTTTGTGTACCAGGATGGCTTTCAGGATGACAATTACTGTCATATTATTTTTATATACTTCAAAACATGGAATCATCGAATTTTATTGAATATTTCAGAAAACTAAATTATTTTTTGTGCACCAGAATGACTTTCAGAATGACGATTACTGTTATATTATTTTTATATACTTCAAAACATGGAATCATCGAATTTTATTGAATATTTCAGAAAACTAAATTATTTTTTGTGCACCAGAATGACTTTCAGAATGACGATTACTGTTATATTATTTTTATATACTTCAAAAGATGGAATCATCGAATTTTATTGAATATTTCAAAAAACCCAATTATTTTTTTTGTACCAGAATTGCTTTCAGTGTTCATTGCCAGTATGACAATTACTGTAATATTATAACTTCAAAAGATGGAATCATCGAATTTTATTGAATATTTCACAAAAACTCATTTTTTATCTTCTATTGATATGAACCTTTTTTGTCATTGTCGATCAGATCGTTGTTTTTCGAATTATTGAGAAAAAAATGCAGATAGCTACATCTTCGGAACTGTTTCGCCCATTATCGAACTCAACCGGCGCATTCAGACCTTGAACGTACCCTGACAATTTCCAAACTATAGGCCTTTTCTTTAGAGAGTCAACGTGTTAACAGCCGGCCAGCCAGACGGACAGAATTGAAATTGACCACGAATTCTCCATCTGTAATATTCCAGAATAATTATTCCCGGCTCAAAATTCGAAAATTACAGACATTTTGGCGAAACAATAACGTTTTTTTTCATAGAAAAAACGCGCAAAAAGAGCTCCAAATATAATAAAGGCAGTGCCGTCAGTGAAGCAATAAAAATTTTAAAACATTTAAATGGCTTTTTCCATTGCTGTAATATTGAACGAAGCGAATGAATTAAGAAATTCCACGAAAATGTACAACATCGAACATAATTTAGGAAACACTGTCGATTTTTCATTTCAAAGCCACATATCCACCCTTATTTTTCATAAACCTTGTTATTCAATTTTCTTGTATAGGTTTTTCCTAAATAATTCGAGATTCTAAATTTTTTCGTCAAAGCTCAATCTTGAGAAATTTCAAAATATCCAGTTTAATGCAGCACGTCAGTTTACGTCAAAACCTACGTTGAAACAATCTAGCTAGCCCTCTTATCTCTGGAGATTTTCGATTGCCATTGGTCCGTCAAGAAGATAGAGCTGCGCCGAATTGCTGACGTGTTAGGTTCATACAGAGGCGGATCAGGTATAGTAGGATGAACATTGACGATAAATATTTTAATTTTCCAAATAATACGTCTCAAAATGATCGAGAATTCTGCCTCTCGATATTGTTCTGTTGAGATCAGTATTAGTTACAATAGCTCCAGCCTCCCACACGACAATAAAAGTCTATATCGAGGTATGACTTACAGACTAACAATAATAATAACTGACTCGAATATAATATAGTGCTCATTAGTTTAGGAAGCTGGTTGGGAGTTTGGGCCTCTTAGAAGAAAGAGATCTGAGCTTGTCATTCGCCAGGCATAAATTGAAAATATTATTTTACTTTCGACACACCTAACAATACTGCGTTTCCAGAGTAGATCTTTGGAAGAATGCCAAACTTCAAGTTTATTATTGGGAATAATGAAGTAACCTTAACAGTTGAACCGAAGAAATTTTCATAATTTCTAATAAAAATTGACTCACAGTTAAAATACGTCTGGAAGAATTCTTGTCGTCCACAACCACAGCGAAATCGAGGAACATCCCATAAGGAAGTCCAGATTTCTTCATCTCGACCAGAGTCTCGATCCAATTGAAGTTCGCCTCGTTCCACCTACTACCCTCAACCACCGGCCAACCTCCAAAACGCCCCAAGAGTCTCTTGATGGTATCGAAAGCGTGCAGTTCGATGTCTGTTTCGTTCATGCAAGTCTTGTAGACTTTCTTCACTATTTGTATGGTTCTAGCATCGTCTGCTCGATAAGGTTCTTCTAGGACCTTGTGGATTTGCTTATCGATAACGTCTCTGAAAAAGAATACGTGAATTTTTAGACATTTCTTCATGGAATTACCACATATTCTACGACTTATTCATAATAATGGAAAAAATCGTTTTCAGGCATTGATTTATTTGAGTATTCTTGTATGAATGGATTGTTCGTGATCAAAAGCGAGTTTCCATACTTTAATTTTCATTTGAAATGTATTCATGATAATCTTTAGGGCATCAAATTAGTTGCGTTCACTGAAATGAATTTTTGATTTATCTCTACAAAAAAAATCGTTTGGGTACTCACGCTTGGGTTGCGAATGAATCCACTACGGTCTTGCTGGGTGGTATAACAGTCTTTTCCAAGTATTTTCCACAAGCAAATTGGTAAAAATCTTGACAAGGGTCCACTTCCACATCCATGTTATCTGATATCTGCTTGGATGCAGTGAGACATTCCTCTGTTTTACATACACCCTTATCTGTAATAATTCTCGGAATTATCGAGCGAATTGAACTTCAAGGAAGTATTACCTTTGAGTATAAACACATAAATTCCCAATGCGATGACCAGTAGAAGAATAGCCAGCAAAATTATACCACATAGTAGAAATTTACCTCTTCGTTTTCTTCTGAATAAATTGTCCTGTCTGAAAAAAAAGGAGTTGAAGAATAAAAAAAAATATAAAAAAATAAAATGAAAAAAAAAATAAAAAAAAAATGTTAGGAATAAAAATAATACAGGCTTTTTTCGATTATATTTCCAATAATGAACTTGAAATCATTCGAAAAAAGCTTTTGCACGTTTGTTTCTGAGTACCAAAATGTCCCTCAGTGTTCATAATCAGAATGACAAATAAAGTCGATTTATTTTCATAAACTTCAAAATATGGAATCACCGAATTATATTGAAAATATCAGAAACTCATTATTTTTTCAGTGCTCATTTTAAGTATAAGAAATATGTACCGTCATTTTATTTTTATAAACTTCAAAATATGGAATCACCAAATTATATTGAATATGTTTATCAGAAAAACTCAATTTTTTTTCTGTGTTCTGAGACCGAATTCATTGTTCATTATGAGTGTGACAAATAATGTCAATTTATTTTTTTAACTTCAAAAGATGCAATCGACGAATTATATTGAATAAATCAGAAAAACTCTATTTTTTTCTGTGTGGCCTTCAGTGTTCATAATCGGAGTGACAAATAATGTTAATTTATTTTCATGAACTTCAGAATATGGAATCACCGAATTATATTGAATATATTAGAAAAATCAATTTTTGTTCAGTGTGACGAATATGCACTGTCATTTTATTTTTATAAACTTCAAAATATGGAATCACCAAATTATATTGAATATGTATATCAGAAAAACTAAATTTTTTTGCTGTGTACTGAAACCGAATTCATTGTTCATTATCAGTGTGACAAATAACGTTAATATCTTTCATAAGATCTTCCATAAGATGGAATCACCGAATTATATTGAATAAATCAGAAAAACTTAATTTTTTTTGTGTACCAAAATCGCCTTCAGTGTTCATAATCAGAGTGATAAATAATGCCAATTTATTTTCATAAACTTCAAAATATGGAATCACCGAATTATATTAAATATAACAGAAAACTAAATTTTTTTCAGTGCTCATTTTGTATATGACAAATATGTACTGTCATTTTATTTTTAAAAACTTCAGAATATAGAATCACCAAATTAAATTGAATATCAGAAAAACTCAATTTTTTTTTCTGTATACTGAAACCGAATTCATTCTTCATTAACAGTGTGACAAATAATGCCAATTTATTTTTTGAACCTCAAAAGATGGAATCACTGAATTATATTGAATAAATCAGATTTTTTTTTTCTGTTTTCAAAACAGCCTTCAGTGTAACTCAGTGTTCATTATCGGAGAGACAACTAATGTCAATTTATTTTCATAAACATCAAAATATGGAATCACCGAATTATATTGAATATATCAGAAACTCATTATTTTTTCAGTGCTCATTTTAAGTATGAGAAATATGTACAGTCATTTCATTTCTATAAACTTCAAAATATGGAATCACCAAATTATATTGAATATGTATACAAGAAAAACTTCATTTTTTTCCTGTGTACTGAAACCGAATTAATTGTTCATTATCAGTGTGACAAATAATGTCAATTTATTTCCCAAACTTCAAGAGATGGAATCACCGAATTATATTGGATATATCAGAAAACTCATTTTTTTTTAGTGCTGATTTTCAGAATCACAAATATGTACTGTTATTTTATTTTTATAAACTTCGAATCTTGGAATCACCAAATTATATTGAATATGTTTATCAAAAAAACTCAATTTTTTTTCTGTGTTCTGAGACCGAATTCATTGTTCATTATGAGTGTGACAAATAATGTCAATTTATTTTTTTAACTTCAAAAGTTGCAATCGACGAATTATATTGAATAAATCAGAAAAACTCTATTTATTTCTGTGTGGCCTTCAGTGTTCATAATCGGAGTGACAAATAATGTTAATTTATTTTCATGAACTTCAGAATATGGAATCACCGAATTATATTGAATATATCAGAAAAATCAATTTTTGTTCAGTGTGACGAATATGCACTGTCATTTTATTTTTATAAACTTCAAAATATAGAATCACCAAATTATATTGAATATGTATATCAGAAAAACTAAATTTTTTTGCTGTGTACTGAAACCGAATTCATTGTTCATTATCAGTGTGACAAATAATATTAATATCTTTCATAAGATCTTTCATAAGATGGAATCACCGAATTATATTGAATAAATCAGAAAAACTTAATTTTTTTTGTGTACCAAAATCACCTTCAGTGTTCATAATCAGAGTGACAAATAATGCCAATTTATTTTCATAAACTTCAAAATATAGAATCACCGAATTATATTAAATATAACAGAAAACTAAATTTTTTTCAGTGCTCATTTTGTATATGACAAACATGTACTGTCATTTCATTTTTAAAAACTTCAGAATATAGAATCACCAAATTATATTGAATATCAGAAAAACTCAATTTTTTTTCTGTATACTGAAACCGAATTCATTCTTCATTAACAGTGTGACAAATAATGCCAATTTATTTTTTGAACCTCAAAAGATGGAATCACCGAACTATATTGAATAAATCAGAAATTTTTTTTTCTGTTTTCAAAACAGCCTGTAAACTAAACAGTGTAACTCAGTGTTCATTATCGGAGAGACAACTAATGTCAATTTATTTTCATAAACATCAAAATATGGAATCACCGAATTATATTGAATATATCAGAAACTCATTATTTTTTCAGTGCTCATTTTAAGTATGAGAAATATGTACAGTCATTTTATTTCTATAAACTTCAAAATATGGAATCACCAAATTATATTGAATATGTATACAAGAAAAACTTCATTTTTTTCCTGTGTACTGAAACCGAATTAATTGTTCATTATCAGTGTGACAAATAATGTCAATTTATTTCCCAAACTTCAAGAGATGGAATCACCGAATTATATTGGATATATCAGAAAACTCATTTTTTTTTAGTGCTGATTTTCAGAATCACAAATATGCACTGTTATTTCATTCTTATAAACTTTGAATCTTGGAATCACCAAATTATATTGAATATGTTTATCAGAAAAACTCAATTTTCTGTGTTCTGAGACCGAATTCATTGTTCATTATGAGTGTGACAAATAATGTCAATTTATTTTTTTAACTTCAAAAGAGGGAACCACCGAATTATATTGAATAAATCAGAAAAACTCTATTTTTTTCTGTGTGGCCTTCAGTGTTCATAATAGGATTGACAAATAATGTCAATTTATTTTCATGAACTTCAGAATATGGAATCACCGAATTATATTGAATATATCAGAAAAATCAATTTTTGTTCAGTGTGACGAATATGCACTGTCATTTTATTTTTATAAACTTCAAAATATGGAATCACCGAATTATATAGAATATGTATATCAGAAAAACTAAATTTTTTTGCTGTGTACTGAAACCGAATTCATTGTTCATTATCAGTGTGACAAATAACGTTAATATCTTTCATAAGATGGAATCACCGAATTATATTGAATAAATCAGAAAAACATAATTTTTTTTCTGTGTACCAAAATCGCCTTCAGTGTTCATAATCAGAGTGACAAATAATGCCAATTTATTTTCATAAACTTCAAAATATGGAATCACCGAATTATATTAAATATAACAGAAAACTAAATTTTTTTCAGTGCTCATTCTGTATATGACAAATATGTACTGTCATTTCATTTTTAAAAACTTCAGAATATAGAATCACCAAATTATATTGAATATCAGAAAAACTCAATTTTTTTTCTGTATACTGAAACCGAATTCATTCTTCATTAACAGTGTGACAAATAATGCCAATTTATTTTTTGAACCTCAAAAGATGGAATCACCGAATTATATTGAATAAATCAGAAATTTTTTTTTCTGTTTTCAAAACAGCCTCCAGTGTAACTCAGTGTTCATTATCGGACAGACAACTAATGTCAATTTATTTTCATGAACATCAAAATATGGTATCAATGAATTATATTGAATATATCTGAAAACAAATTTTTTTACAGTGCTCATCTTTAGTATAACAAATATGCACTGTCATATTATTTTTATGAACTTCAGAATATGGAATCACCGAATTATACTGAATATGTATATCAGAAAAAGTCAATTTTTTTTTGTGTACTCAAACCGAATTCATTGTTCATTATCAGTGTGACAAAATAATGTCAACCTTCAAAAAATGGAATTGCCGAATTATATCGACTACAAATATCAGAAAAATTCTTTTTTTTTGTGTACCAAGAAGGACTTAATTTTTCATTGTCAGTTTGACAGATAAGGTCAATTTATTTTTATTAACTTCAAAAGATGGAATCACCGAATGAATTATATTGAATATATCCGAAAAATAATTTTTTTTATGAACCAGTGCGTATTTTCAGTATGACAAATACTTTCATTTCATTTTTGTGAACAAAAGATATAATCAACGAATTTTATTGAATATACATTTTTTTCTTATTTTCCCCTTCACGTGGAATAGCTAGAGAGCTGAATTTCTACATAATATTCCATCGATGCCTGAAATGTTGATACAAAATTTCCGGAAAATATGGCGAATAGTTTCTAAGATATCGAAGTTATGAAAAAGATTTCTCTTCTAATCTTCACATGAACCTTTCTTGTCGGTATCCTACAGTTAACCGCAAAATTTCCATCCGATTGGATCGGTATTTTCCGACTAAAATCAGATTGCTATATCTGAAGGAACCCTTTGGCGGATTTCGCCCATAAACGAATTCAACCGCCGCATTCAGACCTGAAACGTCGCTGAAAATTAAAAAACTATAAGCTTTTTCGTTAGGAAGTTATCGTGTTTACGGAAGGATGGACGACCGGACGGAAATAATTGGATTTGACCATGAATTCTACTTCTATCAGTCCAACCTAATCGTTCAAGACCATCCTAAGCTCAAAATTGGAAAATTACAGACCCCCGCTTTTTATAAAAACTTATGAGAGATAATTGCACATGATATTTGAAACAAAAATCTTTTTCTATCCGGTCCTCAAGGCTCAATAACTCAGAAAACGTTGGGTACTGAAATTAATGTTACATTCTTGCAATTTTTTTATTGGGTTTATTCAGAATTTTTTTCACGATATTTCGTGTAATCTGAATAGAGAAAATTATGTGATTTGTGAAGAAGTATGAATTCAACACCCTCTGAATTTTCTACATTCCATTCACGAATTATTGAACTGCGAAAAATTTTCAGTTCGCATTTAATTCAATCCTCTGCACATCTAGGGTTCATCTCATAAATATCATTTTAGCACCATCTCCGCTTAATCGGTCGAGATGTTTTGTTTGACCCCGATGTTTTACCGGCGCGACGTCGATTTTTATTTACATTCCAAAATTTACTCACTTGACAGGTTCATAATCCATGATGGCAATCTAAAAAAGATTTATCCTCATATATCACTGCGGTAACACTTCACCGAATATTTATTTATCGATGATGAGACACTTGTGGAATCTGTAACATTGTCGGTAGACCAGAAATAAACTGGCGCGAAACTTTGCGTTCTCAATTATTTTATAGGACCCCCCCTAGATTTGCGAGACGGGAATGGGTCGAGTGAAGCGAAGTAGTACCATTCACTGATGGGCAGATGTGGCACGAGGAAAACTATAGGTACCCTCATCACTCAACCGACTGAATAAATTGTATGATGTGAGTTGGTTGAAAGTACCTTAAAATTATTGAAGGAAATATTAATCGAAAAGTCAAGATAATCTTTCGAAATATTTGCCAGATTCCATCATAGTTTTCCTGTAATTTGAATTGATAATTGGTTATTGCGAAATCGAGAATATTATAGACTATTCTCACTGGGTATAACCGCCAGGTTTTCCTTACGGCAGGTATGACTACATTGAGGAAAGATTCTGGAAAATACCCAGGACAATAGAGAATTCAATGATAGGAATTCAAAGCGAAGTGGTTAAGTTGTCATTAACGAAGATTCAATCAGTTAATTATTCGAATAGAACGACGTAGCCAGCCTCAGTTTTCATTTTACGTTTGATTGAAAAAATATATTTTGATGAAATGATCCAGAATGAAAATGTAGATTTATTGGATGAAAAAACGTAGGAAATATTTTTTTTTCACATTTTCAGGTTTTAAAAGAAACTTTCCTTCACTCGTTTCGAAAACATGATTGCATTACGACCATATCAATTTAAACAAATCCCGAAGAAATTAAATTCGTCAGCCCAAGAGTTAGAATTGTTTTTACTATTAATTGTTTGAATATTTTTTTTTTTGGTTGATTTTAGAATCACTGTGCAGTTCACGAATGAGTTCTCATATAATGCTTGTATGTTAAGAGACATTCTTTTTAAGTGTAGTTTTTTCTGTTCTCTTTCTTCTTTGTTTTTTTGTTTGTTGTTTAATATCAAAAATTAGTTAGTCATTTTGTCACTGGTTATTTTGGTCATCAATTAATCTCTGAATACTATTCTTAGGTATATCCTGTTTGTACAATTAATAAATATTCTCATGTAGAAAACTAATAACAAAAACCAGAAATTATTTCATGATAACCATAATTTCTGGAAATTATTATGTATCAGTTTGAATTGTCAGAAATAAAATATGAATTCTGTTATTTTTATGCTAAACTACATCATCCAATTTCACCATTAGAACTTTTCAACAAAGTATTGAGATATTGTTACGTGATCACAACTTCAAGGCTTCACACGAGGCACATCGCACAACCTGTACATTCCTACTTCGGGAAACTTCTCATGGAGCTCAGCACATTTCTAGACATACCTAGAATGACCGTCGAACCATCTGAAACTGTGGGAAGAAGTGCAATTTCGCGTTTCCCATGAGACTCGTGCCTGAAGTGCAAGTCCGCGAGTTTCCCCACGTAGGAACCGTAGTTTACTTTTTAAGAAAGACATTGTTTTAAAGACAGTTCGTATTATAAGCTTTTAACATCCACTTGTAATCAACTCAAGTTTTTCTGTATTTTAATCTGTAGATCTAGTAATCCTTTATCTCATAGTTGTGATTATTATTTGGGGAAGAAATAAAGTTTCTTTTTGAAAACAGACCTTTGGACTGGAAAAACATAATCATATAATGAGTATACATAAATATCCATTGTCCATACTCGTTTATAATCGCGAAACGAAGACAATTGCCACTTATTTCTGTTTTGGCAATGAATTCTCGAATAACAGGGAGGTACTTACGGTGCTATTGTTGGAGAATAAGATTGCAAACATCCCAGAGAACTATTAAACATTGACCTGTGAAAATTTTGGATTGGTAGAACAGAAACATGTCTGAATGGTTCAAAAAAAGGTAAACATCACAAGAAATAAACAAGTCACCTAGAAGATCTAACGTTGGTTACAAAATAATGAACTACAAATGGTAAGTGAAACTTTTTCTTGGTTCATCTTTAACAGTAATGGATTATCCAATGATGAATTAAATTCGAAATATGAATATTCAAGATAGGTATCCAAAAATAAAAAAAAAATTCTCAGTGTCGATTTTATTTGCGGCATACTAATTTTCGCAGCCGTTTGAATCGAATAAATAATTTCGGATCACTCTATCATTAAAGTGATGCATTTTAATTTGCGCGACGCCATATAAACATTCTAGGCGTGTTTAATAGATTTCCTTGGAGATCAGACTCCGATTTATTCATGACGAATAATCTTCGACTGGAAAGGAGCAATGAAGTGAGATTTATTGTTTGTATTCGTTTATTTGTAAGGATTGATTGAGAATAATTTGAGAAATTTTTTAGATACTCAATATTTCATGAGGAAAACACAACAACAATAAAAACAAATATCTAATAAGTAGTTCAATTCCAAAATATTCCGGAGAAATACGAAAAAAATTGGTATGATTCATTTGGCCTTGAAGTGTGATTTTTTTCAATAAAAATAACTGTCGCGTCGTGATTTTGCTGTAGAATTCGTGCAGATTAATTTTTCATTTGAATTTAATTGTTTTGAATACTTACCGAAATAAAATTGATGAAAGATGAAATATTTCTTTCCTTTGATCTTGACGAGTATAACTTTTAGAACTATGGAAAATACCTAGTCAGAACAGAAAAGGTCACTTAAAATGCGAAGGTCATTTTAAGCCTTATTCCAGTGGCGGCTTGACCTATGAAGCAGTGCCTCGCCAATAAATTCGGAAAATTTTATTTATTTTTTTAATTAATATTTTTGGTTTCAAATTTTTTTTTCTATATTTTCATCTATGAAAATTTATAGCATAATTAGGGGACGTTAATTGCAGAGGACTTCTTTAGTAATTCAGTTGGCTTGCTTTACCCGAAAATTTCATCTTACAATGATAATTTTTCTTCTGATATGCCTCACCATCCCATACTATCATGAGCCGCCCCTGTCTTATTTTTCAAATCTTGGAGTCTGATATTCCCCATCTTCGATCTTTACCTCATTGTATCCAATATTATTCCACTTCAAACTGTATCACCTTTTGAAATACCGTTTCGAATACCAAATGTTGTATATTTTTTATTTACCCATATAAACTTTATGTTCATTTACAAATATTAAAAAGGAACTTGTGCTCGTAAATTAAAGTTGAAATTACTTATTTCGTAATGGAGAAAATACTACAGTTATTCAAGGAACAAACCAGTTTAATAAAAAATATTAGTCATACATTAAAGTTCATCAGTGGATGTTTAAAATGTTACTATCATTCGAGAGGCATAACTGTTATCACACATCATAAATAGAATATTATTCATCCTTTTTTTACCATGGCCAAAATGAAATGGAGCGATACGAATTAATCGCCTTCAAGAAGATGATGATAACTGAGTGAATACAGAACTGAAATTCAGAAGGAAGCTAAATATAAATATCAATTCCTTTGCCAAGGACGTACAGTGGAAATACAATAATATATTCGAGAAGTCAAACACATTTTCGAATTATTTACTCGCTGGACCAAATCTAAAATATTCAATAAATTTTTTTCACGTTTTAAGTTACGCCTAGATTACTTCTGGTTTGTACACGACATTTTGAGTTTTCCCTCGAACGTTGGGAATTTGAGACTCCACCGCAGATTTATCGAGGAGAAGAGCACAACAGTTTCTTTGTTGATGGTCAGAGTTGTCGAATAATTTTAATTATGTTTCGATGAGATGTACATAAATCAAGACCAAACCCAAGTTCGCCTTGAAGAATGATCAATTGGATTTTGCATTGTGTCACCATTTATTCATTTATTCAAGTGCCAATCCTAAATTCTGCACAACACCCGAAAAAATTAAGCCGAGGGTCACTTGTTGGTAGTTCTATATTCGGTCACAAAATGAGGTTATGAGCGATTTGAATTTATCATGCTATCATGTTTGTTTTTGTCTTGACGGAAATGTTTTCTTACATTATCCAAATTTTCAATGATGGGTTTGATAGTGTCATCCAAATTCCTCCAAGATGATGCATAGGTGAATTGTTTGCGGTCATCGATGATATAGTTATTCTCCCGCTAAACATTTCAATTAAAATAATTATAAGTTTGCAAGCAATAACAATAGTCGTTTATGTATGTATCGGATTAAGTTGTGGATAGCATTACAAGCAAGGACGATGGAAAGGCGGTTTTCCTTTGTAGTAGGTACATGAGTGAATTATGTCAGTGTAATGTTCAATTCTCATGTATTCGTTTAAAAAAATTTGCAAGCAATTTATATGATTCTTGCGTCACGCTTTTCACTCAGTTAATTATGGAAATTGTGTTCACATCGATGTAAAATGCATCTGAGTTCATTTCATTTTAAGACTTGTATGACAAATACTGTCAATTCATTTTTAAAAACTTCAAAAGATGGAATAACAGAATTATATTGAATATAAAACAGAGAAACTCTGTTTCTTCTGTTCACCAAAATGACATTCAGTGTTCATTATCAGTATAAAAATACTGTAATTTTATTTTCATAAACTCCAAAAAATGTAATCACCAAAATATTGAATATTCCAGAAAAAATTAGTTTTTTTTTGTGTACTGAAACCGAATTCATTGTTCATTATCAGTGTGACAAATAATGCCAATTTATTTTTTTAAACCTCAAAAATGAACGAATTATATTGAAAAAATTTGAGAAACTTAATTTTTTTTTCTCTGTACCAAAATGGCCTTAAGTGTTCATAATCAAAGTGACAAATAATGTTAATTTATTTTAATAAACTTCAGAATATGGAATCACCGAATTATATTGAATATATCAGAAAACTCAATTTTTTTTCAGTGCTCATTTTAAGTATGACAAATATGTAATGTCATATTATTTTATAATTTTCAAAATATGGAATCACCAAATTATATTGAATATGTATATCAGAAAAACTCGATTTTTCTTCTGTGTACTGAAAGCGAATTCATTGTTCATTATCAGTGTGACAAATAATATCAATTTATTTTTTTACACAAAAAACTGAATTACCGAATTTTATTAAATATATCAGAAGAACTCAATTCTTTTCTGTGTACCAAAACGAACTTTAGTGTTCATTGTCAGTTGGACAAATAATGTCGATTCATTTTCATCAACTTCAAAAAATGGAATTACCGAATTATATTGAATATATCAGAAAAACTCAATTTTTTTTTGTGCCCCAAAACGAACTTTAGTGTTCATTGTCAGTTGGACAAATACTGTCATTCTTTTTTTCATAAACTTCCAAATATGTGATCACGAATTATACTGAATATATCAGAAAAACTCTGCACTTTTTACGTGTACAAAAACTGTTTTTCATGTTCATTGCCAAAATGACAAATTCTGTAGTTTTATTTTTCATAAACTTCAAAAGATGGAATCACCGAAATATATTGATTATATCAGAAAAACTCAATTTTCTTTTCACATTGAACGGTTTGGATATACCAAAGTTTCGAAAAATAATTTTCAAAGAATCTTCTTGTGATATATTTTCGAAATTTCAAAAAATCTTTGTGCCGATATCTTACCACTATATAGAAAGTTTTAATTGGACCAGACAAGTATTTTTCGAATTATGGAGAAAAAAATTTCAGGTGACTATATCTATGGAATCCTTCGACAGATTTCTCTCATTAACGGGCTCAACTGGCGCATTCAAACCTCGAAAAAACAGGCCGGACAGACATAATTGAACTTGATTTCGAATTCTTCATCTGCGAGTCCAAAAGGATCGTTTAAGACCATTCTCTGCTCGAAATTCGAAAATCACAATCATTTGGGCGAAACAAGAAACCATTTTGTCTATATTTTGAGATGCTGAAAATTTTTGAAATTATATTGAATATGTATATCAGAAAAACTCAATTTTTCTTCTGTGTACTGAAAGCGAATTCATTGTTCATTATCAGTGTGACAAATAATATCAATTTATTTTTTTACACAAAAATTTGAATTACCGAATTTTATTAAATATATCAGAAGAACTCAATTCTTTTCTGTGTACCAAAACGAACTTTAGTGTTCATTGTCAGTTGGACAAATAATGTCGATTCATTTTCATTAACTTCAAAAAATGGAATTACCGAATTATATTGAATATATCACAAAAACTCAATTTTTTTTTGTGCCCCAAAACGAATTTTAGTGTTCATTGTCAGTTGGACAAATACTGTCATTCTTTTTTTCATAAACTTCCAAATATGTGATCACGAATTATACTGAATATATATATGTGATATATTTTCGAAATTTCAAATAAATCTTTGCGCCGATATCTTACCACTATATAGAAAGTTTCAATTGGATCAGACAAGTATTTTTCGAATTATGGAGAAAAAAATTTCAGGTGACTATATCTATGGAATCCTTCGACAGATTTCTCTCATTAACTGACTCAACTGGCGCATTCAAACCTCGAAAAAACAGGCCGGACAGACATAATTGAATTTGATTTCGAATTCTTCATCTGTGAGTCCAAAAGGATCGTTTAAGACCATTGTCTGCTCGAAATTCGAAAATCACAATCATTTGGGCGAAACAAGAAACCATTTTGTCTATATTTTGAGATGCTAAAAATTTTTGAAATTACACAACCCTTGAAGGTAAGTTATACGATATTTCGGGGATCAATCCTCAAGAAGTTCGCGTTTAATTTGTAAAAGGATACTGCCTTTGTTTTTTATTTTCCTCTAAACTTCAATATTTACTGAAATATGAAGTTGACTTTAGTGTAAAACCCTGATTCTGACGATTTTTTTTTGTCAACGCATTTTTCTATGAGAAATTGAATGGTTCAGGAGATACAATATTGTAATGAATACCTATAGTCCAAAGAGGTTATGCATAAATATTTTCGTTCATTTTGGCCAGTGAAACGGATTTGAAGGAAAAATAGGGAGATTTACACTTGCAAATGGGAGGAAGTGTTGATTTCTCGAAGATTTCCCAGCACCACGATAGGTTTTTATCCAGGTTTCGTAAAAATTCTCAATATTCTATTTGACATAACAAGGCACTCTTGTCAGATCGAAAATAAAAAAATCATCAATTATAGTCCATTTAAGAATTATTGACATCGAAACAGGCCATGAACGTCCAGTCGAGGCCTAATTTCTGGTTACAAAAGGTAACTAAATTTCATCATAGAAATAAAACATAAATATAACCTAGAAAATTGTTGAGTATACGAATTATCGAATAATTAAGCCGGAATATATCGATTGCAGTTTCTACATGGGAGTTCGGGTTTGAAAGCGCAAAAATATCGTGGAATGCTTTCATATGAAATTATCTCATATAAAAGTCAACCATGGAAAATTGAAGATCATTCAAATAAATATTTATTATTTTCAGGACCATGCAATATTTATTGGTATGTATTGGAAATCTTGCAAAATTCTAACCATATAACTATAAGAGTATCCATTTTATGTCAGGATTCAAGAAGGATAATTAATGGAATTCTAGCAGGTAGCTATTGGTGCAACAGAAAAAAAATTTTGGATACTTCGCAAGCACAGGGCCAAAAGAATGGATTGGAAAAAACTTTATAATGTATTAAGGAATAAGAGAGAAACAAAAAATTAAAAATCTATGTAGTACATGAAGTATTTTGACATGAAATTTGTACCGAACTATCAATATATGAACCAATTTGTGAATTATTTATTGCTCGGTGTTGAATACTTCAATAAAGTCAATTTTTATTTTCATTCATCGAAACTGTCTATGAATTATTGAAAATATTATAATTGATGAGCAATTTTACAATTATTCAGTATACTTTTGAATTGGGAACAATATAGCATGTGTATTAGCAGAGGGAATGTGAACAGGGTACCATACAGTATAAGTATAATAAATAAACTTGAAATATCTATAAATGATACAAGAGCAAAGATAAAAATCTCATTGAAAACTTTGTCTCCACGTATAAGTGTAGTGATTTGGATGTGTTTATTGAATAAGCTGGCATAATCCTATTGATGGACATCCTTTTGCAGGGAAGGTTTCAATATTTCAATAACCCATTTATGAAATAATTCACCATTCATAGTAATCCTTATCATTAATACCACTGTCAAGAATCCGATCACATCCAGGTAAAAATCCATCAATTGTTCCAGCATTCAAAATAGTGCACCTTCTGCCTTTACCCTTGAATATACTCGGCATACCTTTTGGATTATTTTCTAGTGTCCACTGACAAATTTGAATACCGTTTTTGAATATCCAAATTTCATCTAGATAAATGAATTTTACGTTTTGTTCCATGTATTCTCGGTATTCATCACAATATCGTACTATTTTCATTATATTTTTCTGTTTATCAGTAAGAATTTTCCTTCGATCAACTTTTTTGTATTTGTATCCAATTTTTTTCATCCAGCCATTTTAATAGCATAAGACAAAAAATACTCAAATTCAGAGCAAATTTTTATAATTACATATTCACCAATATCTTCGATAAAATCATCAAAGCAATATTTCTATGGGTAATGTTAGTGTTATTCCTATACCAACCTGAATTCAGCAACCCAAAATATTACTGAATAGTCTATTACCAACTTAAATTCGATTTTTCACATCCAACCGAGATGTCAATAATTCTTGAACGGGGTATAGTTTTTCGTGTTATTGATGTTGTCATAGCATTACTTAAATGAATGAATGACCAATAAAAAAATTGAGTTTTATTTTATATTCAATATAATTCGTAGATTCCATTTATTGAAGTTTATAACAATAAAATGAAAGTATTTTTCATGCTGACAATGAACACTGAAGGCCATTTTGGTACACAGAAAAAAAAATAGTTTTGCTGATATATTAACTATAATTCGGTGATTCCATCTTTTGCAGTTAATAAACATAAAATGAAAGTATTTTTCATACTGACAATGAACACTGAAGGCCATTTTGGTTCACAGAAGAAAAAATAGTTTTGCTGGTATATTGAATATAATTCGGTGATTCCATCTTTTGAAGTTCATAAAATAAAATAACAGTATTTGTCATTCTGACAATGAACACTGAAGGCAAACGCTCCTGATTTCAGGTCAATGCCTTTCAAATTTTTTCTTGAGAGGGAAATAAAAGAATAAATGGATATACATATTCAACTTTATTCGTTATCATAATAAAAAAATCAGATCAATAAAATACAAAACACTGAGTTTTTCTGCTTACAATTCTTAATATGTACAGGAATAATATCTTTTCGAAAAATCACAGGAACTCAACTTCTCCACGAAAAAGTTTCACCATACCCTACATTTACTCCTAGGATTCATCTTGGAACCTATGGGACAACCGAAATCCTTCGCGAAAAAATCGAGATTACTCAACGGTCCATTGACCCTGAAATTTCCAGGGGAGTGATATCCGGTCAAAACCCTGAGTTTCAACGCTTCCGGCCTATATTTCGAGCACCAAATGTTTCCAGCCGATATCCAGAACATTTGCTGGGGGGTGAAGTCGAGGCCTGGAAGACGCATCTCCGGCTCGGATCTCTTGGTCCACGACTGGTAAGCCAGGTAAGATTCCTTGATGCCTCCGTTATCGGCTATATTTTCTCCTTGGGTGTTGATCCCGTTCAACTAAAAATTATTTCGATTTCTTTGAGTCTGATGCCTATTTTAGCTTTCCTTTCATAATTGAATTGACAATAAACATAATGAAGCAAACAACAACAGTTTGACATTGAAAAAAATAAATGTACAAAATCATGGATGATTAATACAACAAAGACGACGTGACTGAGGATATCTTCAATAAAATAGAAGAGCATGACGAAATTTGAAAGAAAAATACACGATAGGTGAAAGTATACGAGAAATTCCAGCATTGGTAGTACACATTTTGCGATAGGTTGAAATTAAAAAGATCATATATGTACAATGTTAGAGATCTACATGGAGCCTAAAGGTACATTGAATTAGTTTGATTTGCAATGATAAATTCGATGTTCATATTTCGTTCTGGATGTTTTTACTGGTGCCATTTTAGATGGAAGTTTTTAATCTTGTATTCGATCAGTTCTTATGGAACCGTGATCACCAGACTTTGCATTTGTGAACGGGGTTCATGGTGGACCCAAGTTCGCAATTGAAATCCTTGGCGAAGTACTGCATATTGCTCATGGGGCCAATGACCCTAAACTTGTCTGGCGAATGTTCATCAGTGACCACTATCTGTCTCATGTCTTCCTTCCTATACTTGGAACACCAGATATGGGCGGCTGAGACCCAGAACATCTGGCGTCCGTTCAGGTTGATGCCTGGAAGGTAGGGTTCTTCGCCGTGGCGGTTCATCCAGTGTTCGTAGGCGACGTAGGCCTCCTTGAGGCCGCCGCAGTCGGCGATGTTCTCGCCTTGCGTGTTGATCCCATTCAGCTGTAAGAGAGGAATGCCAGCCTCCGTTAGTACTAGGACTACCAAAACCACTCGAGAGAGACTTACTGAATGAGCTATCATTATCTAATCCTGGTGAGAAGTTAAACTACTTAGCATACCTAGCAAAGATTCTGTTATGTACTAAACATGCCATGTCTTCGTTGAGAAGTTATGGTCTATGAACTAAAGGGATCGAGAAACAGGCCTTCCCGACTTTACTAGAAAGCTCCAGAAAGCGGTATATAAAACGACATCGGCCCGAAGCGAGAGTAGACAGTACAATACGAGATAGCGTGTAGATAAATTATTGTGTAAATGAGTATTAGTGAACTGTGAATAAATTAGTTGAGAAAGATTTGGACTATATTCATTACACTTCGATTTATCTCCACTTCAAAATAGCATGTTGATATCTAATTAGCATATACCTCCAGACCCTGACCAAAGGACCATCTCGAGAACTGTAACTCGATTAATATTTTTGGGAGAAATCACACGACCATATCGGATAAGAATCGTTCTGGTTGTCTTCGTTGTTCTTATGTTGGCATCCCTAGGTGTCACTCAATACAGAATCAGATGCCAACATAAAGAATAACAACATGTTATGTTATGTACTAAACATGCCATGTCTTCGTTGAGAAGTTATGGTCTATGAACTAAAGGGATCGAGAAACAGGCCTTCCCGACTTTACTAGAAAGCTCCAGAAAACGGTATATAAAACGACATCGGCCCGAAGCGAGAGTAGACAGTACAATACGAGATAGCGTGTAGATAAATTATTGTGTAAATGAGTATTAGTGAACTGTGAATAAATTAGTTGAGAAAGATTTGGACTATATTCATTACACCTCGATTCATCTCCACTTCAAAATAGCATGTTGATATCTAATTAGCATATACCTCCAGACCCTGACCAAAGGACCATCTCGAGAACTGTAACTCGATTAATATTTTTGGGAGAGATCACACGACCATATCGGATAAGAATCGTTTTGGTTGTCTTCGTTGTTCTTATGTTGGCATCCCTAGGTGTCACTCAATACAGAATCAGATGCCAACATAAAGAATAACAACATGTTATGTTATGTACTAAACATGCCATGTCTTCGTTGAGAAGTTATGGTCCTCTAGAAAAGTCTATGAACTAGAGTGATCGAGAAACTGGCCTTCCCGACTTTACTAGAAAGCTCCAGAAATCGGTATATAAAACGACATCGGCCCGAAGCGAGAGTAGACAGTACAATACGAGATAGCGTGTAGATAAATTATTGTGTAAATGAGTATTAGTGAACTGTGAATAAATTAGTTGAGAAAGATTTGGACTATAATCATTACACTTCGATTTATCTTCACTTCAAAATAGCATGTTGATATCTAATTAGCATATACCTCCAGACCTTGACCAAAGGACCATCTCGAGAACTGTAACTCGATAAATATTTTTGGGAGAAATCACACGACCATATCGGATAACAATCGTTTTGGTTGTCTTCGTTGTTCTTATGTTGGCATCCCTAGGTGTCACTCAATACAGAATCAGATGCCAACATAAAGAATAACTACATGTTATGTTATGTACTAAACATGCCATGTCTTCGTTGAGAAGTTATGGTCCTCTAGAAAAGTCTATGAACTAGAGTGATCGAGAAACTGGCCTTCCCGACTTTACTAGAAAGCTCCAGAAAGCGGTATATAAAACGACATCGGCCCGAAGCGAGAGTAGAC
This sequence comes from Aphidecta obliterata, assembly GCA_963966015.1. Lineage (NCBI taxonomy): Eukaryota > Metazoa > Arthropoda > Insecta > Coleoptera > Coccinellidae > Aphidecta > Aphidecta obliterata. The sequence goes on along the minus strand of OZ014430.1, from coordinate 34,334,108 downwards.
AGTACAATACGAGATAGCGTGTAGATAAATTATTGTGTAAAGAGTATTAGTGAACTGTGAATAAATTAGTTGAGAAAGATTTGGACTATATTCATTACACTTCGATTTATCTCCACTTCAAAATAGCATGTTGATATCTAATTAGCATATACCTCCAGACCCTGACCAAAGGACCATCTCGAGAACTGTAACTCGATTAATATTTTTGGGAGAAATCACACGAACATATCGGATAGGAATCGTTTTGGTTGTCTTCGTTGTTCTTATGTTGGCATCCCTAGGTGTCACTCAATACAGAATCAGATGCCAACATAAGGAATAACCACATGTTATGTTATGTACTAAACATGCCATGTCTTCGTTGAGAAGTTATGGTCCTCTAGAAAAGTCTATGAACTAGAGTGATCGAGAAACTGGCCTTCCCGACTTCACTAGAAAGCTCCAGAAAGCGGTATATAAAACGACATCGGCCCGAAGCGAGAGTAGACAGTACAATACGAGATAGCGTGTAGATAAATTATTGTATAAATGAGTATTAGTGAACTGTGAATACATTAGTTGAGAAAGATTTGGACTATATTCATTACACTTCGATTTATCCCCACTTCAAAATAGCATGTTGATATCTAATTAGCATATACCTCCAGACCCTGACCAAAGGACCATCTCGAGAACTGTAACTCGATTAATATTTTTGGGAGAAATCACACGACCATATCGGATAAGAATCGTTTTGGTTGTCTTCGTTGTTCTTATGTTGGCATCCCTAGGTGTCACTCAATACAGAATCAGATGCCAACATAAGGAATAACCACATGTTATGTTATGTACTAAACATGCCATGTCTTCGTTGAGAAGTTATGGTCCTCTAGAAAAGTCTATGAACTAGAGTGATCGAGAAACTGGCCTTCCCGACTTCACTAGAAAGCTCCAGAAAGCGGTATATAATACGACATCGGCCCGAAGCGAGAGTAGACAGTACAATACGAGATAGCGTGTAGATAAATTATTGTGTAAATGAGTATTAGTGAACTGTGAATAAATTAGTTGAGAAAGATTTGGACTATATTCATTACACTTCGATTTATCCCCACTTCAAAATAGCATGTTGATATCTAATTAGCATATACCTCCAGACCCTGACCAAAGGACCATCTCGAGAACTGTAACTCGATTAATATTTTTGGGAGAAATCACACGACCATATCGGATAAGAATCGTTTTGGTTGTCTTCGTTGTTCTTATGTTGGCATCCCTGGGTGTCACTCAATACAGAATCAGATGCCAACATAAAGAATAACAACATGTTATGTTATGTACTAAACATGCCATGTCTTCGTTGAGAAGTTATGGTCTTCTAGAAAAGTCTATGAACTAGCGGGATCGAGAAACAGGCCTTCCCGACTTTACTAGAAAGCTCCAGAAATCGGTATATAAAACGACATCGGCCCGAAGCGAGAGTAGACAGTACAATACGAGATAGCGTGTAGATAAATTATTGTGTAAATGAGTATTAGTGAACTGTGAATAAATTAGTTGAGAAAGATTTGGACTATATTCATTACACTTCGATTTATCTCCACTTCAAAATAGCATGTTGATATCTAATTAGCATATACCTCCAGACCCTGACCAAAGGACCATCTCGAGAACTGTAACTCGATTAATATTTTTGGGAGAAATCACACGACCATATCGGATAAGAATCGTTTCGGTTGTCTTCGTTATTCTTATGTTGGCATCCCTAGGTGTCACTCAATACAGTATCAGATGCCTACATAAAGAATAACAACAACTAGATATGGACCAAACCAAATAAACTATATCACCAGAATAAATCACTACCAAGATGAACCAAGAGATCAACAGGAATGAGAAAAAATAACGATAATGATAACTCATTCAGTAAATTTGGTACAATATTAATAATATTTACAGATGTGTTAGTTTATTTACATCAAACAAAAAATATAACAAAAGCTCAATGCGAATTACAGATAACATGAAAAACAAACGTGCTAAAACAAGCTAACGAAATTTACACCTTACAAAAAAATTTTAAGTTTCACCTCACACGCTGAGTAACAGGATGCAGAAGCAGCAGTTTTTTCGACTAAGTTTACTTTAGTACCCACCTCTGATTTTGAAGTTTATTTTTTTTGTGAACACATTTTTGAGCGCTCGTACTACTTACACGAGGGCTATATCATTTCGTCACGATGTCTGTATTTTTCGAATTTTGAGCCGAAAATGGTCTCAATCGACTATGTTCGACTCACTGATGACGAATCCGTCGGAAAATTCGAGTCTGTCCGTCCGGCCGTCCGTCCGTCCGTCCGGCCGTCAGCACGATAACTCTCGAACGGATCAACCTAGAGACTTGAAATTTTCAGTGTAGGTTCAGATCCCGAATGCCTCGGTTGAGTTCGTTAATGGGCCAAATTCCACCAGGGGTTCCGTAAATATGGCCGTTCAAAGTTTTGTTTCCCTGATTACTTGAAAACTACAGATTCGATCGAGATGAAATTTTGCACTCAGATGGAAAATGAGGTGTTTCAGCTACATGCGAAATTTTGTCCAGATCGCATGACCAGAACCATAGAAACCATAGAAAATTGTAACTTTTGAACGGAAATGCCTAGGGACTTGAAATTTTCAGGATAGGTGTGGATCTCGAATGTCGTGATCACGTTTATCTATGAGCAACATTATACAAGGGGTTCCGTAAATACGGTCGTTTGAAATTTTGTTTTCTCGATAAATTCGAAACTTCGGATTCGATCGAGATGAAATTTTGTATTTTAATCGAGAATGATATATTGAAGCAATATTTTGTCCAGATCGCATGACCAGAACCATAGAAACCATAGAAAATTGTAACTTTTGAACGGAAAGGCCTAGGAACTTGAAATTTTCAGGGTGGGTTTGGATCGCGAATATCGCGGTCACGTTCATCAATAAGCAAAATGAGACTAGGGGTTCCGTAAATATGGCCGTTCAAAATATTTTTTTCCAGATAGTTTCGGAACTACTGATCGGACTGGAATGAAATTATGCATCTAGCTGAGGAATAATGTATTCAAAGTACGTGCAAAATGTTGTCCAGACCGCATCACCAAGACCATAGATATCGTAGAAAATTCTAGCGAATTATCGAAACAAAATTGATCAGATGAAGCAGCGACATGAAGTCTGGAGTTTCGCCTAAGTTTCAGAATTTTTTTGACAGCTGTCAAAAATTCCTTCAATTGGTTTCTAAAACTGGAAAATGCGAATCTACCTACAAGGTGCATGTCCGAGCGCTCAAAAGCTCCTGCCTTCACGGCAGTGCTTTTCGTAATTTTTTCATGAGAAATCGAATAGTGCTTATTTCGAATTCAGGAACTTATGGTTTGGCAGATAGGATTTTTTAAATTGCTTGGAAAATGAGGACATTTTGACACTTAAATGTTAGTTTGAGAGGTTTTATCGGACCTACAAACATAATTCCGTAAAATATCAAAATGAAGAACAGAACATCAGGTCCCAACTCTTCTTTTAATCATTTTTCGATAATTTAAACTTGCAAGGTCCACCCTCACCTAACCTATCCTAATTCTAACTGATTCCCAATTTTGAATTATTGACATAAGATGGGATGTTTTAGTTCCTTATAGTGGTAGTACTTCCCAACTGTCATGTGTATTTTATGAAATTTCTTCTTCTTATTTTGAATATTGAGCCATTTTATATTAAAAATTATGGAGGAAATCTTTTTTTTTCCAATCGAAATTTTCAATTCAATATTTTCTAACCTTACAATATGTAATCTAGTATTGCCTTTCAATAATTGCGAATTTCATTTTATGGAAAATTCTATATCTGAGTACATTCTTCATAATTTTTAATAAATCTCGAATGAATTAATTTTGTATGGTCTTTGAATAATAATTGCGAAATTCATTTTATTGAAAAATTCTATATCTGAGTTTCTGAGTTTATTTTTTATCATTTTATTGAAGAATTCTATATCTGAGTATATTCTTTATCATTTTAATGAATCTCGATTTTTTTTATTGAATTAATCTTTTGTTTGGTCGTCTAATAATTGCGATTTCAATTCATGAAAAAATTCTATATCTGAGTATATTCCTTATCATTTTAATAAATCTCGATTTTTTTTTTATTGAGTTAATCTTTTGTTTCGTCTTCTAATAATTGCGATTTCAGTTTATGGAAAATTTTTTTATCTGAGTTTATTCTTTATCATTTCAATAAATGTCGATTTTTTTTTTATTGAATTAATTTTGTACGGTCTTTTAATAAATGCGAATTTCATTTTATGAATTCTATATATTATGAGTATATTATTTATCGTTTTAATAAATCTCGATTTTTTTTTTTAATTGATCTTGTATGGTCTTTTAATAATTGCGAATTTTATTTCATTGAAAAATTCTATATCTGAGTATATTCTTTATCATTTTAATAAATCTCGATTTTTTTTTATTGAATTAATCTTGTATGGTCTTTTGATAATTGCTAATTTCATTTTATTGAAAATTCTATATCTGAGTTTCTGAGTACATTCTTCATAATTTTAATAAATCTCGAATGAATTAATCTTGTATGGTCTTTGAATAATTGCGAAACTCATTTTATTGAAAAATTCTATATCTGAGTTTCTGAGTATATTTTTTATCATTTTATTGAAGAATTCTATATCTGAGTATATTTTTTATCATTTTAATGAATCTCGATTTTTTTATTGAGTTAATCTTTTGTTTCGTCTTCTAATAATTGCGATTTCAGTTTATGGAAAATTTTTTTATCTGAGTTTATTCTTTATCATTTCAATAAATGTCGATTTTTTTTTTATTGAATTAATTTTGTACGGTCTTTTAATGAATGCGAATTTCATTTTATGAATTCTATATATTATGAGTATGTTATTTATCGTTTTAATAAATCTCGATTTTTTTTTTTGAATTGATCTTGTATGGTCTTTTGATAATTGCGAATTTTATTTCATTGAAAAATTCTATATCTGAGTATATTCTTTATCATTTTAATAAATCTCGATTTTTTTTTATTGAATTAATCTTGTATGGTCTTTTGATAATTGCTAATTTCATTTTATTGAAAATTCTATATCTGAGTTTCTGAGTACATTCTTCATAATTTTAATAAATCTCGAATGAATTAATCTTGTATGGTCTTTGAATAATTGCGAAACTCATTTTATTGAAAAATTCTATATCTGAGTTTCTGAGTATATTTTTTATCATTTTATTGAAGAATTCTATATCTGAGTATATTTTTTATCATTTTAATGAATCTCGATTTTTTTATTGAGTTAATCTTTTGTTTCGTCTTCTAATAATTGCGATTTCAGTTTATGGAAAAATTTTTTATCTGAGTTTATTCTTTATCATTTCAATAAATGTCGATTTTTTTTTATTGAATTAATTTTGTACGGTCTTTTAATAAATGCGAATTTCATTTTATGAATTCTATATATTATGAGTATATTATTTATCGTTTTAATAAATCTCGATTTTTTTTTTGAATTGATCTTGTATGGTCTTTCAATAATTGCGAATTTTATTTCATTGAAAAATTCTATATCTGAGTATATTCTTTATCACTTTAATAAATCTCGATTTTTTTTTATTGAATTAATCTTGTATGGTCTTTTGATAATTGCTAATTTCATTTTATTGAAAATTCTATATCTGAGTTTCTGAGTACATTCTTCATAATTTTAATAAATCTCGAATGAATTAATCTTGTGTGGTCTTTGAATAATTGCGAAACTCATTTTATTGAAAAATTCTATATCTGAGTTTCTGAGTATATTTTTTATCATTTTATTGAAGAATTCTATATCTGAGTATATTTTTCATCATTTTAATGAATCTCGATTTTTTTATTGAGTTAATCTTTTGTTTCGTCTTCTAATAATTGCGATTTCAGTTTATGGAAAATTTTTTTATCTGAGTTTATTCTTTATCATTTCAATAAATGTCGATTTTTTTTTTATTGAATTAATTTTGTACGGTCTTTTAATAAATGCGAATTTCATTTTATGAATTCTATATATTATGAGTATATTATTTATCGTTTTAATAAATCTCGATTTTTTTTTTTTGAATTGATCTTGTATGATCTTTTAATAATTGCGAATTTTATTTCATTGAAAAATTCTATGTCTGAGTATATTCTTTATCATTTTAATAAATCTAAATTTTTTTTTATTGAATTAATCTTGTATGGTCTTTTGATAATTGCTAATTTCATTTTATTGAAAATTCTATATCTGAGTTTCTGAGTACATTCTTCATAATTTTAATAAATCTCGAATGAATTAATCTTGTATGGTCTTTGAATAATTGCGAAACTCATTTTATTGAAAAATTCTATATCCGAGTTTCTGAGTATATTTTTTATCATTTTATTGAAGAATTCTATATCTGAGTATATTTTTTATCATTTTAATGAATCTCGATTTTTTTATTGAATTAATATTTTGTTTGGTCTTCTAATAATTGCGATTTCAATTCATGAAAAAATTCTATATCTGAGTATATTCCTTATCATTTTATTAAATCTCGAATTTATTTTTATTGAGTTAATCTTTTGTTTCGTTTTCTAATAATTGCGATTTCAGTTTATGAAAAATTTTTTTATCTGATTATATTCTTTATCATTTCAATAAATGTCAATTTTTTTTATTGAATTAATTTTGTACGGTCTTTTAATAAATGCGAATTTCATTTTATGAATTCTATATATTATGAGTATATTATTTATCGTTTTAATAAATCTCGATTTTTTTTTTAATTAATCTTGTATGGTCTTTCAATAATTGCGAATTTTATTTCATTGAAAAATTCTATATCTGAGTATATTCTTTATCATTTCAATAAATCTCGATTTTTTTTATTGAATTAATCTTGTATGGTCTTTTGATAATTGCTGATTTCATTTCATTGAAAAATTCTATTTCTGAGTATATTTTTTATCATTTTATTGAAGAATTCTATATCTGAGAATATTCTTCATCATTTCAATGAATCTCGATTTTTTTTTTTGTTTGGTCTTCTAATAATTGCGACTTCAATTCATGAAAAAATTCTATATCTGAGTATATTCCTTATCATTTTAATAAATCTCGAATTTTTTTTTTGTTTCGTCAACTAATAATTGCGATTTCAGTTTATGAAAATTTTTTTTATCTGAGTATATTCTTTATCATTTCAATAAATATCGATTTTTTTTGATTGAATTAATTTTTTACGGTCTTTTAATAAATGCGAATTTCATTTCATGAATTCTATATATGAGTATATTCTTTATCATTTCAATAAATCTCGATTTTTTTTTTATTGAATTAATCTTGTATGGTCTTTTAATAATTCCGAATTTCATTTCATTGAAAAATTCTATATCTGAGTATATTCTTTATCATTTCAATAAATCTCGATTTTATTTTTATTGAATTAATCTTGTATGGTCTTTTAATAATTGCTAATTTCATTTTATGGAAAAATTCTATATCTGAGTATATCCCTTATCATATTAATAAATCTCGATTTTCTTTGATTGCATTAGTCTTTTATGTTCTTTTAATAATTGCGAATTTCATTTTATGGAAAAATTCTATATCTGAGTATATTCTTTATTATTTTAATAAATTTTCATTTCCATTGTTATAATTTTTGAGGTTTCCTCACTTATAAAAACTCCAATTCGTAGTATACACCATTATTGACATAATATAGAACATTTCAGTGACTTATATTGGTAGAACTGCAGAATTGTCATGTGTCAGAAATATGTTTGAAAATGTCAATATTTATATGCAACTTTCGAAAAATCATATCTTCTAAACTATAAGTTTCCTAAAGTTGAGACTGGCGCCATTCGTCCTTTCCTTCAAAATTGCTTCCAAGAAAAAATCTTCGACAAGATCTGGGGTGGACACTGAAGTAAATACGAACCGTTTTTTCGATATATAACGCCATGTTTGAAAAATAATTGAGGTATTATTTTTTTGCGCATATTCTGCACTAATCTTCGAGTCTATATAAATTCCACCGAAAAGTAAATCAATTGCAAATTTCTTGAGGAGCACGACTGACTAAACCCATAGCTGTTGAAGTTGAAAATACTACATGCACAAACGCTCCCGCCATCTAGCCACAACAATGCAAAACGTTTCAAACCACTCTGGAAAAAAACTCGAAACCCATGCTGAAGCTCCATTTGCGATTAAAATGAAATACCTACCTCAATCAATCGATCCTATCGACAGACATCGATTCCAAAAACCTACACGAACTAACCACATTCTACTACTCATGTAGACCTATACTTTCATCACATCAAAAAAATATAACAGACAATGAAATTATTCATCGAAAATATCATCGCTTCCAGATTGAGACCAACTTACATTACGACCAATTTCTGGAACCGTGTAATTTCCATACTGGTCTATTATGCACTGAGCCTTCTCGATGAAAGCCTTCTGGGTCGAGGGCGCCCACCAATCTACCAGATTTCCGTTCTTGTCGAACTGCCTGCCTTGGTCATCGAAACCGTGGGTGATTTCGTGACCGATCACGAATCCAATAGCGCCGTAATTCATGTACCTCGGCCTATCGGCATTGAAGAATACTCCCTGAAGGATACCAGCTGGGAATTCTGGAAGAAAAATGGTCACATTTTAACCCTGAAAAAATGCTAGGTCTTTCCCTCTACTCACGTATACTGTTCTCAATGGATGAATAGAACGCGTTTACGATAGCAGGTCTTCCGTGGGTTATCCAGTCGGTTTTGTTCACTGGTTGCCTTAAACGTTTGAAGGAGAATTGAGTACCAAAAAGGGTGAGATTCAGGACTGATCCCATGTAGTTGTTTTCTTCCATATCCAACTGCAAAACAAGTATTAGTAAAGACTCTTTATGAGATCTGGACAAGGTTTTGATTTCTCAGTGCTGAGGTTCTAAAGGATCATTTTGGAATTCTGAAAACCTAGAAGACTTCAACTGGTAGTCTCCTTTTCTTGCCTAAGCCATAGAAAGGTTCTGGATGATTTTTCTCTCCGTCGCCCAAGAATTCTTTGAGTTAACTTGGCGAGCCATTCTGTTACTAGGCGTTGAGGAGTTTCGTCCTCCTTCTCACAGAACCTGCATACATTATATTATGGTAAATTTGACCACTCTCATCCCTCAGTCTTCTGTCTGTCTCCCCCTTTTTAACTGAATATTCAGGAATCCTGACCAAGGAGATCCTGTTATTTTTCCCCAGTCGTTTGAATACACCAAGAAACTCATTGTTTTTGCAAATACATTGAATCCACCTCAATGGTTGGAATTCTGCAACCCTAGAAGATTTCACCAGAATGCCCCCTTCTAGTTTTCTCTTTCTTGCCTAAGCCAGAGAAAGGTTCTGGATGATTTTTCTCTAGGTAGTCCAAGAATTCTTTGAGTTAACTTGGAATGGCGAGCCATTCTGATACTAGGGGTTGAGGAGTTTCTTCCTCCTTCTCACCGAATCTGCATTGTTTATATTCAGGTAAATTTTACCACTCTCATCTCTCAGTCTTCTGTCTGTATGTGTCCCCCTTTTTAACTGAGTGTTCAGGAATTTAGATCAAGGAGATCCTGTTATTTTTCCCCAGTCGTTTGAGTACACCAAGAAACTCATTGTTTTTGCAAATACATTGAATCCATTTCAATGGTTGGAAAACTGCAAACCTAGAAGATTTCACCAGAATGCCCCCTTCCAGTTTCCTCTTTCTTGCCTAAGCCATAGAAAGGTTCTGGATGATTTTTCTCTTCGGTCCAATAATTCTTCGAGTTAACTTGGAATGGCGAGCCATTCTGTTACTAGGCGTTGAGGAGTTTCGTCCTCCTTCTCACAGAATCTGCGTAGATTGTATTGAGGTGAATTTGACCACTCTCATCCCTCAGTCTTCTGTCTGTCTCCCCCTTTTCAACTGAGTGTTCAGGAATCCTGTTATTTTTCCCCAGTCGTTTGAGTCCACCAAGACACTCATTGTTTTTGCAAATACATTGAATCCACCTCAATGGTTGGAATTCTGCAACCCTAGAAGATTTCACCAGAATGCCCCCTTCATGTTTTCTCTTTCTTGCCTAAGCCAGAGAAAGGTTCTGGATGATTTTTCACTTGGTAGTCCAAGAATTCTTTCAGTTAACTTGGAATGGCGAGCAATTCTGATACTAGGCGTTGAGGAGTTTCGTCTTCCTTCTCACCGAATCTGCATTATTTATATTCAGGTAAATTTTACCACTCTCATGCCTCAGTCTTCTGTCTGTATGTGTCCGCCTTTTTAACTGAGTGTTCATGAATTTAGATCAAGGAGATCCTGTTATTTTTCCCCAGTCGTTTGAGTACACCAAGACACTCATTGTTTTCGCAAATACATTTAATCCACCTCAATGGTTGGAATTCTGCAACCCTAGAAGATTTCACCAGAATGCCCCCTTCTAGTTTTCTCTTTCTTGCCTAAGCCAGAGAAAGGTTCTGGATGATTTTTCACTTGGTAGTCCAAGAATTCTTTGAGTTAACTTGGAATGGCGAGCCATTCTGATACTAGGCGTTGAGGAGTTTCGTCCTCCTTCTCACCGAATCTGCATTATTTATATTCAGGTAAATTTTACCACTCTCATGCCTCAGTCTTCTGTCTGTATGTGTCCGCCTTTTTAACTGAGTGTTCATGAATTTAGATCAAGGAGATCCTGTTATTTTTCCCCAGTCGTTTGAGTACACCAAGATACTCATTGTTTTTGCAAATACATTGAATCCACTTTAATGGTTGGAATTCTGCACACCTAGAGATCTCACCAGAATGCCCCCTTTCAGTTTCCTCTTTCTTGCCTAAGCCAGAGAATGGTTCTGGATAATTTTTCTCTTCGTAGTCCAAGAATTCTCCGAGTTAACTTGGAATGGCGAGCCATTCTGTTACTAGGCGTTCAGGAGTTTCGTCCTCCTTCTCCCCGAATCTGCATTATTTATATTCAGGTGAATTTTACCACTCTCATCCCTCAGTCTTCAACAGTATGTGTCCCCCTTTTTAACAGAGTGTTCAGTAGTCCAGATCAAGGAGATCCTGTTATTTTTCCCCAGTCGTTTGAGTACATCAAGACACTCATTGTTTTTGCAAATACATTGAATCCACTTTAATGGTTGGAATTCTGCGAACCTAGAAGATTTCACCAGAATGCCCCCTTCCAGTTTCCTCTTTCTTGCTTGAGCCAGAGAATGGTTCTGGATGATTTTTCTCTTCGAAGTCCAAGAATTCTCTGAGTTAACTTGGAATGGCGAGCCATTCTTTTACTAAGCGTTGAGGAGTTTCGTCCTCCTTCTCACAGAATCTGCATACATTATATTATGGTGAATTTGACCACTCTCATCCCTCAGTCTTCTGTCTGTCTCCCCCTTTTTAACTGAATATTCAGGAATCCTGACCAAGGAGATCCGGTTATTTTTCCCCAATCGTTTGATTCCACCAAGACAGTCATTGTTTTTGTAAATACATAAAATCCACCTCGAAAATGAACTCACATGCTCATAAAACTCCTCCAACTTGCTGTTGTCCATGAGTTCGTCCGGATACGCGATATGAGTCGACATGGACTTAGCCTTATCCACGGCGTTCTTCCTAGTCTCGTCGTCCATCCATTCGACTTCCTTCAAGATGGTCTCGAATTCGGCTCGTATATCACGTACCATCTCCAGGGCGTTCTGGCGAGCGTTCTCGTTGAAGTACTTCCTGACGTACAAAGCACCAGCAGCTGTCGATAAACTGGAAGATTTAAAATTGTAGTTACACACCTAAAAACTCAAGCCAAACATACCTGCCAGCAGATATATCGACACATTCTTTCCATCTTGGTGCCCTCTCGGTTTTTCCAGACACGACAGTGGTGTATTCGAGTTGACGCCTTCTTAGAGCCTCTGTTAAGTAGGACACGGAGGAAGCTGCAGCTCTCCACATGATATAATTGGCCTGGACCCTTGGAAAAAACGCTGATCAATTTTCATTCATGAATACTACAACTAGGTTATACATACCTCTTAGGGGTTATGGCGAGGATCTTCTCAAGGTCCGTTATGTACGATGGTACACTAACTACAACAACTTCATCCTTGGTTATTACAGTATCTGGGGCGAGGAGGGTGTTGATGTATTCAAGCCAAGGAATGCTCTGGAACCTCCTTTGTAATTCTTCAACAGTCATTGGATTGTATAGAAGGGAGGCGTTTCTTCTCTTCTCACTTGGAAGTGAAATCTAGAAATTTGAGATTAACCCTCGCATCTTTGGAGGAATATCTTATGCTCACATTCGCTAACTTGATTTCAAAATTGAGAGATTCCTCCAACTCCTTCAACGCTCTTGGTTTTTCGGCCCCGAACAAAACGGCGATGTCGACCATGTAATCGAAGTAGGCCTTGACCAACTTGTCGGAGAGGCCCCTGGTGAGGAACTCCCTCCTTAGGCCGAATGATGCTTGGTCCAACTAAAACAGAATTATGTTTGAAGATTTCTCGAAGCCATGAGAATGGATGTTTGGATACCCACATCTATAATCCTACGAGTGGAGTTCTTGAGATCGATCCCCACAGAAAAATCGATGAGGTAATCCACGCTGTATCCATGTTTCCTGAATTTGTACACCGCCTTTTTCCAGTCAAAATCGCCATCTCTCCACATGTCGCCCTCCAACACCGGCCATCCCCCCAGATTCTTGAATATCTGGTGGATGGTAGTCAACCCTTCCTTCTCGATCAGGGTCCTGTTCATGCAGGCCCTGTACAGCTTCTTCGTTAGTTGGAAAGGTTTCGGTTCCTTCGGATCTATGGGCTCCTCAATCATCGACCTGAGTTGTTCCTGCAATAAATCACTTATGATGCTGAACGATGTCACTGAAGCTTTGTCGTCGGGGATGTTCGTCTTCTTGAGGAAATTCCCGCAGGTGAACTGGTAGAAGTCGTCGCACGGGTCCACCGAAGGGTCCATGTACTCCAGGACCTTGGAGGCTGTGTGGATGCATCCCGGGGTGAGACAGATCTTGTTGGTTACGGTTTCTCCGTTCTGAACGGTATTTATGATTGATGGTTCGGCTCCTAGCAGCGGCTCGGCGATGAAGGAACCTGAAAACGTCGGAAATCGTTGAATATTGAGGAGGACAGTTAGGGTTATCGACCTTAGGAGTAAAATTTGCGTGATCTCTTCAGTATACCATGAATTATTTAACACTGAAATGATATGTAGATGAGGTTCCCGTCTCTTTTACATGCTATAACATTTATCGTGTTGATACTGATTAGTTTCTTGCAGATTTATCTACATCAAGTGAAAGAGTCTTGTTATGGTCAATTAATTATTTCAACTACCACTCTCACTTTGCATAAAATGCCATCTACAAGATACTTAGTACAAAATCGTACTACAAGAAGGTATTGGAATTTACTTTCTCAACAACCAATCATTAATTCAACCCACATGAAATGTTTGTTAACATTAAATATTGCAAATAAAATTATTTATTGTTATTTAAATGTTTCTTCATCTTGATTCTCCTCACACTATGACTGTAATTTATTTAAGATTCTTCTCGAACTTTATTTTCTTTGGTATTTTTCCAATACAAACTTTTTGTTCCATATTATTCTTCGTATCTGATTTTTTTGATTATTCCGATATTGTAAAAGATAATGTATTCAAATGGTATTCAGCTTATGGGTGAGGGGTTTTTGGATGACGACAATCTGGGTATTGCCATTGAGGGTTATGGCTTTGTAACTTACTATTAATAGTTTGGCTCCTATTATATTTCGCATTATTCAACAACACCGTCGCTAGAGCAACCAAAAGAGAAATTCCAACCAATGCTATGACGATGGTCGTCAATGTCAGACACCGTTCCATTTTCGTCCTGCGGTTCCACCATGTTGGTGATCTGCAAAAAAAAATCAATGGCATAAAAAGAGAGACAATATAATAAAGAATATGACCATTGAAAAAAAGTGAACTGAGAATGTAAAAAGCTGGAAATAGTTTTTGGTGAAAAACAAGTAATGATCATGAAGAAACATAAATGAAGAATATTTCTGCAACTTTTGGATGATTTTCCATTCCTTTCAGAATCCTGCTCTCGAAAAATATACGGATTTTTGATCAGGAAATTTTTTTTTGTACTTTACCTTCGGTTTTTTGTGAGATGTTCCGAAAAAATATTTAGGATATACCCCTCTTTCCATCTATTCTATATTTTTATTATGAACAATACTAATGAACAGTACTGGGTTTTTTTTTGAATCATTGAGTCAAGAATATTTTTTCTGAACCCTTTTTCAAACAATATAGCATGTGTGAAGACTAAAAAAAGTATTATTCATGATAAAAATTGAGTAAAGTATATTTCTTCATTATTTTCTCGAAAAATCTGTTTTTTTTTCACAATTAAGCAAGTGCGAAAAAATGTTTATTATTCATTAGTCAATTTTTATAATTGAAAATACTGTTTTATTTTCTTTTTCCTTCACACATGCTATATTGTTTAATTTTTGAAATTCAGTATTGCTCAAATTCCAAAAATCGAACAATTTTCCTATTATGTGCAAAAAAAAGAAAAAAAAAGGGAAAAATAGCAGGTATTATTCATAACAAATATTATTAAAGAATATTTCTGTGATATTTCTTCGGAAATCCGTTTGCAGTTTATTGCAGAAATATTCTTCACTCCATTTTTATCATGAAAAGCCCTTTTTTTATACATGGTATGTTTCTTGTTTGATTTTGAAATTTCAGCAAAACCGAATTTCAAAAATCAAACAATATATCATGTGTGAAGAAAGAAGAAAAAAGGAAAAAATAACAGTATTTTTCATGATAAAAATGGAGAATGGAGTAAAGAATATTTCTGCAATATTTTTTCGGAACATTTTTTCACACTTGCTTAATTGTGAATAAAAAACTGATTTCCGAAAAAATATCGCAGAAATATTCTTAACTCCATTCTCCATTTAATCATGAAAAGTACTGTTTTATTCCCTTTTTTTCTTTCTTTCTTCACACATGCTATATTGTTTGATTTTTGAAATTCGGTTTTGCTGAAATTTCGAAATCAAACAATAAACATACCATGTGTGAAAAAAAGTATTTTTCATGATAAAAATGGAGTAAAGAATATTTCTACAATAAACTGCAAACTGATTTTTCAAAGAAATATTGCAGAAATATTCTTTAATCAATATTTATCCTGAATAATATCTGCTATTTTTTCCTTTTTTTTTCTTTTTTTTTGCACATAATAGCAATTCTGAATTTCAAAAATCAAACAATATAGGATGTGTGAAGGAAAAAGAAAAAAAAACCAGTATTTTTCATCATCAAAATTGAGTAAAGAATAATTCTGCAATATTTTTTCGGAACATTTTTACGCACTTGCTAAATTTAAAAAAAAAACAGATTATACGAAAAAACATTGCAGAAATATACTTTACTCAATTTTTATCATAAATAAAACTTTTTTTTCCTTTTTTTCACACATGATAGATAAATTGTTTGATTTTTGAAATTTGAATTTCGAAAATCGAACAATATAGCATGTGTGAAAGAAAGAAAAACATTATTTTTCATGATGAAAATTGAGTAAATATTGCAGAAATATTCTTTACTCCATTCTTGAAATTCGGTATTGCACAAATTTCAAAAATTTAACAATATACCTACAATGGGTAAGAAAAAAAAGTATTGTTCATGATAAAAATGAAGTAAAGAATTTTTCTGCAAATTTTTTTCGGAACATCTCAGAAAAAAATTGGAGGTGAATAAGCAATGAATATTTTCTGATCAAAAACACGTATATTTTTTGAGGAGCGGATTCTGAAATTAATGGAAAATTATTCAATTAATTACAAATTATCCCCAAGAGATAATTGAAAATATTTTTATTCTGATGCTAAATCAACTTCTGGGAAGATGTTCGACATCAACACTTTGAGGATTTGCTAGAGGTGAAATCAAAACAGGTATTATATAATAGATTGTTCAGTTGATTATGGTTTTATAATTGTGTTATACGTACGTTATATTATAAAACATGACTTCTTTATAACCTTCAGGTATGGCAGGTAAATTGAGTGAATAACAATTTTGGTAGGTGTTCAAGCGGATGTTTTGATGATTTCTTAATTCCGCATGGGATCATTAGTGTTGCGAAACGTTCAAGAAAAAAAAAAGGTTCAAGAAGCTAATGAGGATTAAGTGGTATTTCAACTTGAAAAAAAAATTCTGAATTGGTAAAAAAAGCTTACCGTAAAGCTCTACTCCATTGGTTTTCAACACTTAAGATAACAAATATCAAATTTAATGTCATAAATTAATTGACATTCGAGACTAGTAAACGTATCCAAGTGATTCGAACACTCAATAATGAGTTTTCTATATCCGAAAAAAAAATTGCAAAGTAATTCTAACCTGTTACTTTAATTTAGAAAAACTTAAATGCAATTATTGAGGTAATGAACCAGATTCAAACCTTTTGTAATCTGCATTGCGTAACCGGAATGAGTACGAATCTCGCTCAACCATGCATTACGTTTAGCATTGTCGTAATTTCCTATTATTTGCCATTATAGATTGTAGATTTGAATAGAGTCGAGAAGAATTCACTCTGCTAAGTCTTATCGCATTTTTTTTTGTTTCTATCGAGTTATATTCCAACTATACGAATATTTGAGCATTTCACCTCTCCCACTTAAGATCAGTTTTAAGTATAACTTCAAACTCTAACATCATTTTAATATTTGTACAGAGGTTTATCAAGTAGTTGATGTGTAATAGACTAAACAAGGATGATATACATGAACTTTTCAAATATCGATAGACCAAACACGCAATAATATTTCCAACTTCTCAATCGACTGGAAACTCGAACTACTATGGATGATAAAATTCATACAATTTTATGATTTTGAGAATCAAACTGGATGAAAAACTTTTTTGGCGAATTCAAAATGTAATGAGTTTAAGTCAGTCAGAAAATCAAGAATGAACTCGAAAGACATTAACAGCACTGCATTATGATAGATACTAAATTCCCAGTTCCATTCTTTATATATACTGCTACAAAAAATTGAAGGACCAATTCTTTCAACTATAAGAAATCAAATGGAAACTTTAGAAACACTCTCGAAATTTCTGAACTTCCTCAACTTTTGTGGGGCAGTATATTAGTATGACGTTGCAGAATCCATCAGAAGCAAGTTTTCCCGATTAAACGCCTCTGTAAATTTCAACCCTTCGTTGTGGTGAATCCATAAGGCGCGCATATCAATGCAAATTAGGCAAACAAAATCGTCTGTAATCGGTAGGCAGGGCACGTACCAAGTGACTACATTTACCACGAAAGATATGACACGTCATGTCTCTTCGCCTGGAACCTCATCGATAAACAGTTTTAGGTAGTTTTAAGGGGGATTTTCCTGAATAAATCGATTTTTTTGGGAAGAATTTTTATGAAGAAACATGAATTTGGAATCGTTTTAGGAAGTATTTCTTCAAGAGAAGTTGGGATATTTTATTCAATACGTGCAGTGTTTGTTGAGTTATCGCCATGTTGAGAATGTTAATAAGCTATTTTTTCGGATTTCCCAAAGTAAATCCTTTCTCGAAATACCCAGGATGGAATAATTCTATATCTACCTCGAAACAATAACAATAAGGAGTTTCAAATATTAATTCAGAGTAAATGAAATTTGTTTACGCACTGAAATCATGTCTCGACTCGGTTATTCTCAAAATAACTGTATCGTGTAAATCTTCAATGGGTATTGTTCGAGGTCGTGAATTAAACAATGGTGTCGGGAAATTAAAGATTTTTTCCGATCATCTTCAGGGCCAATTCAAGAAAGTATTCTTTAAATTCAATTATGCTGAAGAGGATATAGATAATACTAAAAAAAATATTGAATAAAGTTCATCTTCACCCACCAGGTTACTTAATAGGTAATTGAATTCACTATTCGAAAAACAAATTCCACGCAATTCAATAAATAATTTGTTCCCTCGGGGAAAAAAAATATCACTCTGTTATGAAGTTTGCCCATTTAAAGTAATTTCAGTCATTTCGTCTTCCTGTAATTTATAATTGCAATTCAATGTCCCTGGGAATAAAGAAGCACTTCATACAGGGCGATTTGATTGTTGTGGAGGTTATTCTGAACATAACATAAAGAAATATCACCACTGCGCTTGATTTAGAACAAGGTTAATTTTCGCTCAGTTTTCCGACAAAGCAAGATGCCGAGTCACACTCTCCGAGCAAGTTCTGAATGAAAAATAACCCATAGATCATCGACCCAATATTTTTCCCAATTGGGATTGGTACTCGGTTAAGGTCCGACTACATTGTTTGCTTGTTTTGATTCAAAGCAAATATTTCGTTACTTTCATTCACTGTTTCGAAAACCGTTTTATATGAAAATTTCAATCTTAAAAGTGTTTTCATTTCGGATATACAGGGCGATTTTCGGACATTTTTAAGTGTAATAAATCTTGAACCAATGAATTGAAATTAGAAGAATCTGGACCGAAGAACGGCAATTTTAGAGATTTGCTATCTTCGTTCACCTTGTACATTAACACTTAAAATTTTCACTTTTATAAGCGAAGAAAAGTAGTTCAATAGAAAAAACCAAAACAGTAACTTGGCATACATGATAATCAATAAATTTCATTGTTGTGTAAAAGATTTTTTTCATCTATCTTGATTGATATTTCACCCTGTATGGAAATGATATACCAATTCTTATGTCGTATAATTATTCACACTAAATACAGGGTGTCCCAAGTTCGAGTGCCTACTAGACGTTTCTTGAGAACCGGACCTATTTGAAATATAAAAAATTGGGATTATGATATTGTTCGACTTTATCTACTGAGCTAAAATATTCTTGAAGCCTGAACACTTTCAGTTATACAGGAAGTGAATTACTCGAAATTTTTTTTTTCAATTTTTCGTCTCTTATACGACCGATTACTCAATTTCAAATATATTTCTATTCGAATCGTTGCATTCGTCGAAATAGTTTTCAAAATATCGAAAAAAAAACTAAAAAAAAGGGAGCTATGCGTAGTCAATATCATGTATTCCTATTTTCAATATTTCAAGCATAAATTGTTTTTACATTTTTGAAGTAGAAGAATGGCAGAATATGGTGCATCTCCTCAATTTAGGAAAACTCTTCACAGGGTGTTTCAAATATTTCGTCAAAAATTGTGATCAGAATTTTCCCATAACTATAACTTTTGTTCTTTAAATTAGAACCCTATTTTTTGAGCGCTCGTACTACTTACACGAGGGCTATATCATTTCGTCACGATGTCTGTATTTTTCGAATTTTGAGCCGAAAATGGTCTCAATCGACTATGTTCGACTCACTGATGACGAATCCGTCGGAAAATTCGAGTCTGTCCGTCCGTCCGTCCGTCCGTCCGGCCGTCCGGCCGTATACACGATAACTTTCGAACGGATCAACCTAGAGACTTGAAATTTTCAGTGTAGGTTCAGATCCCGAATGCCTCGGTTAAGTTCGTTAATGGGCCAAATCCCACCAGGGGTTCCGTAAATATGGCCGTTCAAAGTTTTGTTTCCCTGATTACTTCGAAACTACAGATTCGATCGAGTTGAAACTTCGCACTCAAATGAAGAATGAGGTGTTCAAGGTACATGTGAAATTTTGTTCAGATCGCATGACCAGAACCATAGAAACCATAGAAAATTGTAACTTTTGAACGGAAACGCCTAGGGACTTGAAATTTTCAGGATAGGTGTGGATTCTGAATGTCGTGATCACGTTCATCTATGAGCAACATTATACAAGGGGTTCCGTAAATACGGTCGTTTGAAATTTTGTTATCTCGATAAATTCGAAACTACGGAGTCGATCGGGATGAAATTTTGTATTTTAATCGAGAATGATATATTGAAGCAATATTTTGTCCAGATCGCATGACCAGAACCATAGAAACCATAGAAAATTCTAACTTTTGAACGGAAAAGCCTAGGAACTTGAAATTTCCAGGGTGGGTTTGGATCGCAAATTTCACGGTCACGTTCATCAATGAGCAAAATTAGACTAGGGGTTCCGTAAATATGGCCTTTTAAAATATTTTTTTCCTGATAGTTTGGAAACTACTGATCGGATTGAAGTGAAATTATGCACCTAGCTCAGGAATAATGTATTCAAACTACGTGCAAAATTTTGTCCAGATCGCATCACCAAGACCATAGATACCGTGGAAACTTCTAGCGAATTATCGGAAAAAAATTGATCAGTTGAAGCACTGACATGAAGTCTGGAGTTTTGCCTAAGTTTCAGAATTTTTTTGACAGCAGTCAAAAATTCCTTCAATTTATTTTTAAAACTGGAAAATGCGAATCTACCTACAAGGTGCATGTACGAGCGCTCAAAAGCTCCTGCCTTCACGGCAGTGCTTTTCGTAATTTTTTTTAATTGCGTTGGATTCTGCGAAGAAAAATCATGATAACAAACGTTATGGGAATATTCTGATCACAATTTTTGACAAAATATTTGAAACACCCTGTGACGAGTTCACCAAAATTTGAGAGATGCACAATATTCTGCCATTCTTCTACTCCAAAAATGTAAAAGCATTTTATGCTTGAAATATTGAGAATAGGAATAACGAACATAATACTGACTACGCATATTTCCATTTTTTTTCAGTTTTTCTTCGATATTTTGAAAACTATAGAATAGTTCGATTCGAACAGATTAGAATAGAAATATATTTGAAATTGAATAATCGATCATGTAAGAGAAGAAATGAAAAAAAAAATTTTCGAGAAATTTATATTCACTCCCTGTATAACTGAAAGTGGCTTCAAGAATATTTTAGCTCAGTAGATAAAGTCGAACAATATTATAAACCAAATTTTCAGAATTCAAGAAACGTCTAGTAGGCACTAGAACTTGGAACACCCTGTATACACAACAATAATTCTACTATTCATATCTACAAAGACGTTAAAAATTCCTAACACTCAAAAATTCTTCTTTTAACATTCTGAATATAAGTTCATTGTTTGAAAAAATAATGTCACAATATTTTTCTCCTCGATTCACATGAATGTTGGTATCACTTTTTATTTCGAATTAGGAGAAACTTATTGAAATGCCAAGAAACTTCCACTCACTAATGAAAATTGTTAATTTATCAAAAATTTTATCTTATTTGCATTTTATCTCAAATGTACATGAACATGAAAAAAATAAATAAAAAATTTAACATAAACGAAAGTAATGTGAGAAAACAAACTATTTTAAGGACGTTGCTCAAAATGATGTCCACCTTATCTTCTACAATTTTCAGCATATACATAAGATTTCTCTCTCAAATCAGGCCTATTTTTGTTATGAGTTTTCCTCATAGATAATAATCCATAGGTGTCATATCTGGAGATCGGGGTGGCCAAGCCATATGTCAATTTTTTATCTTCGGAAACTAACTAACTAACTATATTTATGAGACCGAAAAATGAAATTTTGTGTGAAATTTCCAATGTTTTTGGATGGAAGTGCGGTTGGTCTTCATGTGAAGTGCTAAGTAGCGAAACTTTGACGTCAGCAGTTTAGCACAATTAGACGATCGATTCGATTTGTTTCATCTAGTCATTACTGACATGATTTCCGCAGTTACTGTTTTTGTAGGTGAAAAGTACATAATAACGTACATGTTGAACGCCCACCGTTGTTGGATTTTATTGTTAAATAAATCAATAATTGTTTTTCAGCAAGACTATCGAAATATTGACTTTCTTCAAGAAGCAGGCGCTGATGTTCCACCGTGGCCACCCCATCCACCGGATTTAGATCCCATCGAGAATGTGTGAGAAAGAGACTGTCCCGTTTTCTCCATCCTCCACAAACCCTGACACACAGTTAAGTTGATTGAAACAAGGTGCCACAAGCAGACATCGTGTATATCCTCCAATTCCTTTTGTCGAAAAATCCAAGATTTTCGCGGAATCGTGCAGGTGCGGCTTTAGCATTGCAGAATCACCTTCGTGTCGCCATAAGGTCAATCGAACTATTCGCATATCGTCACAATAAACGAACGTGACGCGTTGAGGACTAGAGAGAATCTCAAGGAAGTTGTTTGGCATCGTTCGGAAAAAGAAACCTTACGATTAACATATCGATATCCAGGTTGACTTACAATTGATTGGTTGTGACAAGTAGTGAAGTCTCATTCAATTGCGCTCCTTTCGGATCGACCTAGATAGCGGATGGGTCAACGGATAGAAGAAAGACGACACCGATCAGTTTTGCCGTCATTCGATGCGGTGAACCCTGACGAAAATTTGTACTGTTTATCGCATCAATTAGTTGTGTTTATTGGCGATAACAGTTGGTGGAAATCGTATTTCGATTACTCAATTCTCTGATCTTATATGGCTGATAAATTATTTTTTTCCTTGAATAACTTCGAAGGTTTAATTTTGCAAATAATGAAGCAAGAAGATAGGAGGATCATCTCACAAATCATGGAGTAATTCATCCAATAATTTTACCCATTGCGAACCATCGTAATGATTTAATAATCCATTGCCATAGTATTGGCGAAACACGTGTTGAAGTTAATAATCCTCTGCGTAAAGGTTGAAGTATTTAATTTAAATAAATATAATGAGCGGTGAATAGTGAATCTATCAACTCATTTTTCCCATAATTTCGATGAAGCAAAACACATGACCGATAACAGTCCATTTCTTGGATCAAAATCGAATTGATATTTATTGATGTGAATTCTTCGTGATCAGAGGTTGAGATATCATTGATATTTCGACAAATAGCCGTGTTTTGACAAAATGAGAAATGAGTAAATTATGACGTTTCGAATTGGAGTTCTATATTTAAATTGTTGGTTATTGAAGTATAATTTTATCGTTGACTAAATATATATTATTCACTGTACACGCAAAAATCCAATGATAATTTGTTCGAGATATTGCTTATGTATTTGGGATTCCATCAGTACCACTAGAACCAGTGGCGTAGATAACATAGGTGTATTAGAATAAAACTTTTTTTCAACACTGTCTTAACCTTACCTAACCTAGCCTAAATATTAATTCATTTCAAGAATTATTCTCAACACCATCTCAACTTGAGCAAACCTCACCTAACCTAACTTAAATATTAATTTGTTTCAAGATTTATTTTCAACATTGTCTCCTAACGCAAATACGGATCTATTTTGATAATTTTTTTTTTGTTAACACACTCTTATAAAAATTCGAGTTCAGTCCCTCAGGAAATGTATGGCTTGGGATATATTATTTTTTTTAAATTGCTTCGGAAATGCTACCAACATGATTTCGTAAAAGATTCGGATATTTAGTGGAATTTCGTTTTCTCCCTTCGAATATCGGACTATTTTATAACATCAATTCACGAATGAATTCATTTATTTTGCAATTGAAATATTTAACTCAATTTTGCCAACGTTAACCATATTTTAGAATTTCGTAATTTACAATTTGATGGTTATAATTTTTGATCATTCGATCTTATCTAACTTTGCCCCAACCCAGTGTTTTTTCGAGATTTGTAACTTGCACTATTTTTTTCTCAACCTAACCTAAATATTGATTCATTTCAAAAACCATTCTCAACATTGTCCTAACTTAACATAAACTTTTATATTAAAGACAGTGGATCTATTTGAGATCGATTTTCAACATTACCCTAACTTAACCTAACCTAAATATGGATCTATTTTGATGATTTATTTCTCGATGGAATTCATTTATTTTCCAATTGAAATATCCAACTCAAATTTTGCCAACGTTAACCATATTTTAGAATTTCGTAATTTACAATTTGATGGTTATAATTTTTGATCATTCGATCTTATCTAACTTTGCCCCAACCCAGTGTTTTTTCGAGATTTGTAACTTGCACTATTTTTTCTGAACCTAACCTAACCCAAATATTGATTCATTTCAAAAACAATTCTCAACATTGTGCTAACTTAACATAAACTTTTATATTATAGACAAGTGGATCTATTTGAGATTGATTTTCAACACTACCCTAACTTAACCTAACCTAAATATGGATCTATTTTGATGATTTTTTTTCTCGAAGGAATTCATTTATTTTCCAATTGAAATAGTCAACTCAAATTTTGCCAACGTTAACCATATTTTAGAATTTCGTAATTTACAATTTGATGGTTATAATATTTGATCATTCGATCTTATCTAACTTTGCCCCAACCCAGTGTTTTTTCAAGATTTGTAACTTGCACTATTTTTTCTCAACCTAACCTAACTTAAATATTGATTCATTTCAAAAACTATTCTCAACATTGTGCTAACTTAACATAAACTTTTATATTATAGACAAGTGGATCTATTTGAGATTGATTTTCAACACTACCCTAACTTAACCTTACCTAAATATGGATCTATTTTGATGATTTTTTTTTCTCGAAGGAATTCATTTATTTTCCAATTGAAATATTCAACTCAAATTTTGCCAACGTTAACCATATTTTAGAATTTCGTAATTTACAATTTGATGGTTATAATTTTTGATCATTCGATCTTATCTAACTTTGCCCCAACCCAGTGTTTTTTCGAGATTTGTAACTTGCACTATTTTTTCTCAACCTAACCTAACCTAAATATTAATTCATTTCAAAAACTATTCTCATCATTGTCCTAACTTAACATAAACTTTTATATTATAGACAAGTGGATCTATTTGAGATTGATTTTCAACACTACCCTAACTTAACCTAACCTAAATATGGATCTATTTTGATGATTTTTTTTTCTCGAAGGAATTCATTTATTTTCCAATTGAAATATTCAACTCAAATTTTGCCAACGTTAACCATATTTTAGAATTTCGTGATTACAATTTGATGGTTATAATTTTTGATCATTCGATCTTATCTAACTTTGCCCCAACCCAGTGTTTTTTCGAGATTTGTAACTTGCACTATTTTTTCTCAACCTAACCTAAATATTGATTCATTTCAAAAACTATTCTCAACATTGTCCTAACTCAACATAAACTTTTATATTATAGACAAGTGGATCTATTTGCGATTGATTTTCAACACTACCCTAACTTGACCTAACCTAAATATGGATCTATTTTGATGATTTTCTTTCTCGAAGGAATTCATTTATTTTGCAATTGAAATATTTAACTCAATTTTGCCAACGTTAACCATATTTTAGAATTTCGTAATTTACAATTTGATGGTTATAATTTTTGATCATTCGATCTTATCAAACTTTGCCCCAACCCAGTGTTTTTTCGAGATTTGTAACTTGCACTATTTTTTCTCAACCTAACCTAAATATTGATTCATTTCAAAAACTATTCTCAACATTGTCCTAACTTAACATGAACTTTTATATTATAGACAAGTGGATCTATTTGAGATTGATTTTCAACACTACCCTAACTTAACCTAACCTAAATATGGATCTATTTTGATGATTTTTTTTTCTCGATGGAATTAATTTATTTTCCAATTGAAATATTCAACTCAAATTTTGCCAACGTTAACCATATTTTAGAATTTCGTGATTTACAATTTGATGGTTATAATTTTTGGTCATTCGATCTCATCTTACTTTGCCCCAACCAGTGTTTTTTTGGGATTTGTAACTTGCACTATTTTTTCTCAACCTAACCTTAATATTGATTCATTTCAAAAACTATTCTCAACATTGTCCTAACTTAACATAAACTTTTATATTATAGACAAGTGGATCTATTTGAGATTGATTTTCAACACTACCCTAACTTAACCTAACCTAAATATGGATCTATTTTGATGATTTTTTTTCTCGAAGGAATTCATTTATTTTCCAATTGAAATATTCAACTCAAATTTTGCCAACGTTAACCATATTTTGGAATTTCGTAATTTACAATTTGATGGTTATAATTTTTGATCATTCGATCTTATCTAACTTTGCCCCAAACCCAGTGTTTTTTCGAGATTTGTAACTTGCACTATTTTTTCTCAACCTAACCTAAATATTGATTCATTTCAAAAACTATTCTCAACATTGTCCTAACTCAACATAAAAAAACATAAACAAGTGAATCTATTTTGAAATTGATTTTCAACACTACCCTAACTTAACCTCACAAAGTTTTATTCCCAATTTTGAATTATCGACACAAGATGAGATTTTTTAGTGCCTCATATTGGTAGAACTGCCCAACTGTCATGTGTCTGAAATATGGTTGAAAATGTCATTATTTGAGTAACTTTCAAAAAATCATATCTCCTAAACTAGAAGTTTCCTAAAGTAGAGTTTGGTATCATTCGTTTTCTCTGCCAGAAATGAATCTGAGATAAAATCGTTGAAAAGATCTGAAGTGGGCCCTAAAGTCAACACAGTCCTATAAACAAGACCATTGTTTCATCATACATATTTATATTATTTTAGATTAATGTAATCGAGATTTTGGTGCGACAAAAAAAAAACAGTAGAATTTACTTAGTGGAAATTCTGATTTGATTTGAGATTTGATGCTGGGATTAAGAATGATTGAAAGAAGTTTGGCCATGTAGAAAGGATGTACTCGAGATTTTGCGGCGATAAATGATCAGGTTCTTCACATTCTGAAGATTCTATGTGTTTTATTGCCTAATTCTCTTCATATATGCTTACTCTTATTTACATAGTCCGAAACGGAGAGCTACTGATGTTGATTCATGTTTTGTTCCACACTACAGATAGTTTTTTAGAAGGTACAAGACACTTTCCTAACTTAGGCTCACTTCATCTAACCTAACCAGAATATTAATTAATTTTGAGAATAATTCTCAACACTGTCCTAACCTAACCTAATTAATATTAATTCATTCCAAAAATTCAACACTGTCTTAACTTGAGCTAACCTAAGCAAACCTAAATATTTATTCATTCAAAAAATTAATTTCATCACTGTCTTAACCTAACCTAACCTAAATATCAATTCATAAGTTCTCTGATAGGCATATTCCTGAGTTGCCACTTTTGTTATTTTACTCACTGACTTTTTGTCAACATATATATTGAGGTGAAGACTTGGTATAACAATTAAGTTATTCTTGGATTATATACTGTACACTGAGATCTCCTAAATTCTCTGAATTGAAACAAGCTGAAGATGACCCATACAATTCTGAGGAACTTACTTGAGGACCATATTTTTCACAGTTGTCGTCATTTTGGCGGACACTCCGAGCACTTGGGAAAGACGAAACAGTGACAGTCGCGTAAAATTCGGGCCAATTAACGCGGACTCATCCCGTATTCTCGAATGAAAGACGCGAATCTCACGGAGCTGGACCAGAACGAACGCACAAAACCGATGAGGAGCTCATTTCGAGTGTGTTTTCGCACGCGTTGAAGGACCACGGTCTGCGTTATCAGGCCGTTCGCGAACTGCGAAGGTGCGCGCTAATGAAGCAAAAACTAATTTACTGTTCGTCTTATATCCCGATAAACGATTTACATGACTGACCGTCCGCATTCGGAATCAACAATTAGGATCCACCGGGAAAAATATGCGGAGATAATTGATGGAACCGGAATGGATGTTGACGAATATTATTTTAACACTTATCGAGTTTTCGGCGTGGAAGTTTTCAGGTGGACGTCCATCGATCCAGATCAATGTTCGGATGGATTTTTTTTTCACAGGACGAACGACTCAAGTCGGGTTAGCGTAAAAATAGGGCGGTACGTTTGAGAATGTGCCAAATATGTAGAGTCAAGGTTGACCCAACAATGAAAGTTTCATTGTTTGGTTGATGAGTTCCCCACATGGACTTAGTACAAAGATAATTGTTAGATTGAATTGGTATAAAAAATAAGAAGTGAAGTCACTAGCTTTTGAGCGCTCGTTCGTCCACCTTGTACGCAGAGTCGCATTTTCAGTTTGAGAAACAAATTGAAAAATTGACCAATTTTTTTTTCGATAACTCGCTAGAATTTTTTTCGGTATCTATGATCTTGGTAATGCGATCTGGACAGAATTTCTCACGTGGTTCGGGTAAATTATTCTTCACCTTTGTGTAAAATTTCACTCCAATCCAATGAGTAGTTTCGAAATTATCTGGAAAAAAATATTTCGGGAACCCTAGTCTGATTTTGCTCATTGATGAACGTGACCGAGATTACGATCCAAACCTACCCTGAAAATTTCACGTCCCTAGGCCTTTCCGTTCAAAAGTTATAATTTTTTATGGTTTCCTATGGTTCTGGTCATGCGATCTGCACAAAATGTAGCTTGAATATATCAATCTCCATTAAAATACAAAATTTCGTCACGATCGAATCCGTAGTTTTGAAATGATCAAGAAAACTAAATTTCAAACGACCATATTTACGGAACCCCTAGTCTAATTTTGCTCATTGATAAACGTGACCGCGAAATTCGAGATCCACCCCTATCCTGAAAATTTCAAGTCCCTAGGCCTTTCCGTTCGAAAGTTATAATTTTCAATGGTTCCTATGCTTCTGGTCATGCGATCTGGACAAAATTTGCATGTAGCTTGAACGCGTCATTCTCCATCCGAGTGCAAAATTTCATCTCGATCGAATCAGTAGTTTCGAAGTGATGAGGAGAACAAAATTTCGAACGGCCATATTTACGGAACCTCTGGTGGAATTCTGCTCATTAACGAACTGAACTGCGGCATTCCCGAACTGAACCCACACTGAAAATTTCGAGTCTCTAGGCCGTTCCGTTCGAAAGTTATCGTGCTTAAGGCCGGACGGACAGACTTGAATTTTTCGACGGATTCGTCATAAATGAGTCGAACCTTTGCCATTTTCAGCTCAAAATTCGAAAAATACGGACATTGTGACGAAATGATATACATAGAAAGCTTTTCTGGGGAAAGCAATTATTTTAGAAAACAAACACGATTCAAAATTCTGATTGCTCTCAAGAATTCGATGTAGATACGGCATCAGCGCCTTTAGAACTTTAGTTTCTTTGGTTGACGTAATTGTCATGCACTTACTAATGCGTTATTATATCATCAATTTTCAAAGCCTTTTTTTTCTTCATTAAAAATGGAAGGTATAGTACGTATAAAGGATATTATGAAATTCTTTTCAGACAATTCCGAGAAAGGCGTTATTGTTGAAATTCAGCGGAATGTTCCAATCGAAAGGAACTATGAATGTCCTCAAAACACGTGAAATATTGATTTATTCCAATAATTGTTTCAACACTGTCCTTACCTAACCTAACCTTAATATAATTTCATTTCAAGAATCGTTTTAACGCTGTTTCGACGAATAAGTCAACTCCCTATATATGATCTGATTTCCATAATTCTTCATAATTTACAATGTTGACCAACGGAAACTTGTCACATATATCCTCTGACTTCTCTCACGATTATTATTTTAATCTTCAAAAAAACGCTCTTGAAACTCGAGCGGATTTTGGAAAAAATAGACCGATCCGATGGCAGAAACGAATAAAGAACAAATCCTCATACGTTTCTTCGACACCCACTTGCCGTTTTCAGGAGTTTTCGATCGATTTTGGTGAGTTGCGAAGGTTATTCTAATGACAGTGCATCAATTTTTTTTAGAATGCTGTCGAAATTGATAATATCGAAAATGGAAAGAAGTGAACTGGACTAAGGAATAGAGGTAAGTGGTTATTTCTAACGGTTTTCTAGCCTCGTCTTGTTTTACATTTTCAAGTTTTTGTCGTGCAGAAGGTTAAGGGTTGGATTCGACGTGTGGCATGTGGCGCCGTCTTGTTGGAAACCATTTTACAGAAAAATTCGACGAATTCATTAACCTCCACACAAAGATTCGGTCAATGAAACTGAGTGCCACAAATAGATTAGTTTCACTTTCAGTACCTTACACTCAATTATTATTATTATTATGAATGTGTTCCATCAACTGTGAAAAGCGAGGTAGGAATTTTTTGGATCGATAGATATTGCAATATGCTCTCAATATCTTTCACTTGACAAAACTCGTACATTCACTTGAGCTGATGTCTAGATTGAGACACGATCAGTTTGGTATATATTTACGTATTTTGGTTCATCGGCGATATTATTGAACTTGGAACAAGGCTCTTCTTGGTTTATAAGTTATGGGCCACCAAATATTTTTTTAAATTATATTTTTACTCCTTCACTAGCGTGTGATTTCTTCCAAAAATATTCCATAAGGAATACATTGAATTTACTTAGTTGTTCACATTGTTAATTGTGTTAGTTAAATGAATTTTTGTTGTTGGCCCGATTCTTTATCTTCAGAATTCTAAGACTAGAAAGATTAATGCTGAGAAGCTATTGAATTTGGTCCAAAATTGAAAGTTTTACAATATTCAAAAACATGTGTTATAAATTGAAGAACGAGGTATTAAGAAAAGAATACAATAAAATACCATATTAAATAGCATCCATATGAGGTACTTCTAGAATATTGAACTGAAAATTTTTGGCATTTTACCACACGATTTAGCATTCCCGAATTCGTTAATTATTCAATAATTCTATCTGATAAATTTTCCGTTCCTAATCGAGGAAATTCTCAAATTTTTGTCGAGATTCCAAAATTGAAGAAGAAAATAAATCAAGTAATTTACAAATCAGGTGATCAACTTACTTGATTACAGTAGTCGAAGTCATATCTTAAAAAAACGAAAAACAAATACAAAAAAGTCACAATCACAACAAAAACTCAAACAAACATATCTTCGATGATGCGAAGGTGAATATGTTCCGAACGTCCCGTACGCGATTCTTCAACGATTTCTCTGATATTCCGTCTATAATCGCGTTTCTCTTCTTCTACTATTCGGTGCCTTCGCCAGTGTGTTCACCGGATTCTGATGCTCTGCTCATTTAACAGTCAATTCCACCACCCTACCCACCTTTCTTTCGGAGATCCAAACTAACCGTATCCAAACACCGGATAACACGCGACACTCGATTGATTTCGACTGGGATGAGAAGAAGAAATGGACCCCTTTTCGGATTTTGGAAAATTCGAATGCGATTTTATGGGGCTCGAGCAGAGAGATATGCACGATTGAAATTATTATAGATTTTTCCTATTTCTCTGGAAGAAGCAAATATGGTGTTTTAGGGGGGGATTACCCAGTTTTTTTGGACCTGAAGAAATTTTCGAATACGATTTTTTTTGGATAAGAGTCGAGTGGGGAAATCGCTGATTGATAATCTGAAAACCTTAATTGATTCTGAGGAAAGGAAGAGGAAATATGAAGAATTGAAAATTGGAAAAATTCCACTCGACAGGTAAAAAAATAAAATTGGAAAATAGGGCTGCGGTTTTTTTTTCATCGGATTGCGCGACCTTGAAAACCTATATTTCCATACCGAACTTGACTATATCTGCTGTAGTTTTTCCGGAAAAAAAATTGTCGTTTTTCACTTTCTAGTTCGAGAGGCTCTACCGGCGCAAATATCGCAATGGCTAATCGTGATTTTTTTAAATCTTCTCAACCGGTTCTATAACCTCCATAAAAAAGAATTATAACAGATTTTTTATATTTCTTCTGAAAAAAGAAGGGGGGTCTACCCCTCAGTTTTTTTGGACGTGTCTTTGTGCGTAGCCCGGCACGTTCTCGGTCACTTTTCGAATACATCAGATCCGAATGATTTTGAGCAATTTGTAATGCGAAATAAACTTTTAAATGATCGGAATTTCTGATAGAGACTCGACAATGTTATTTATTGATGGACAATTCATCATTGTCTTTGTATAAACCGCGA
Organism: Aphidecta obliterata; assembly: GCA_963966015.1. Taxonomy (NCBI): domain Eukaryota; kingdom Metazoa; phylum Arthropoda; class Insecta; order Coleoptera; family Coccinellidae; genus Aphidecta; species Aphidecta obliterata. The sequence continues at coordinate 34,302,255 of OZ014430.1, read as the reverse complement.
AAACCATGTGACGGATCTTGAGAACATGTGAAACTTCTAGGATGAGCAAATATGAACTTGACTTTCTTAATGAGATCATATTATTATTATTTTTACAATGGTGCGAAGAGTTTCTAATTTTTCTTACTTTTACAAATTCGCATTTGCATGGTTGAACCTCAATGGTGAAAAATATATACAACAACGGATAATTTTCAAAATGAATTAATATTTAGGTTAGGTTAGGTTAAAACAGTGTTAAAAATAATTCTTCAAGTGAATTTGTATTTTGGTTAGGTTAGGTTAGCTTAAATGAGGACTGGTTAGGTTAGCTCAAGTTAGGAAAGTTTGAAAATAATTCTTGAAAAATTAATATTCAGGTAAGGTTAGGTTGAAACAGTGATGAAAATCATTCTTGAAATGAATTTATATTTAGGTTAGTTTGAGTTAGGAAAGTTGAGATTCGCATTTGCATGGTTGGAACACAATGGTGAAAAATATAAGCAACAAAGGATAATTTTTAAAACGAATTAATATTCAGGTTAGGTAAGGTTAAAACAATACTGAAAATCATTCTTAAAATGAATTTGTATAAAGGTTAGGTTAGGTTAGCTCAAGTGAGGACTGGTTAGGTTAGCTCAAGTAAGGACAGTGTTGAAAATAATTCTTGAAAAAATCAATATTCTGGTAAGGTTAGGTTGAAACAGTGATGAAAATCATTCTAAAATGAATTTATAGTTAGGTTAGATTGAGTTAGGGAAGTTGAGATTCGCATTTTCTTGGATCTCAATGGTGAAAAATAAATGCAACGGATAATTTTCAAAATGAATTAATATTTAGGTTCGGTTAGGTTAAAACAGTGTTGAAAATAATTCTCAAAATGAATTTATATTTAGGTTAGGTTAGCTTTAATGAGGACTGGTTAGGTTAGCTCAAGTTATATAATTGTTGAAAATAATTATTGAAAAAATTAATATTCAGGTTAGGTTAGGTTGAAACAGTGCGGTTTTTTTTCATCGGATTGCGCGACCTTGAAAACCTATATTTCCATACCGAACTTGACTATATATGCTGTAGTTTTTCCGGAAAAAAAATTGTCGTTTTTCACTTTCTAGTTCGAGAGGCTCTACCGGCGCAAATATCGCAATGGCTCATCGTCTAAGTGATTTTTTTGAATCTTTTCAACCTCCATAAAAAAGAATTATCACAGATTTTTTATATTTCCTCTGAAAGAAGCAGGGGGGTCTACCCCTCAGTTTTTTTGGACTCGTCTTTGTGCGTAGCCCGGCACGTTCTCGGTCACTTTTCGAATACATCAGATCCGAATGATTTTGAGCAATTTGTAATGCGAAATAAACTTTTAAATGATCGGAATTTCTGATAGAGACTCGACAATGTTATTTATTAATGGACAATTCATCATTGTCTTTGTATAAACCGCGAAAACCATGTGACGGATCTTCAGAACATGTGAAACTTCTAGGATGAGCAAATATGAACTTGACACTCTTAATGAGATCATATTATTATTATTTCTACAATGGTGCGAAGAGTTTCTAATTTTTCTTACTTTTACAAATTCCCATTTGCATGGTTGAACCTCAATGGTGAAAAATATATACAACAACGGATAATTTTCAAAATGAATTAATATTTAGGTTAGGTTAGGTTAAAACAGTGTTAATTAAATAATTGAATTAAAAAAATTAAAAAAATAATTCTTCAAGTGAATTTATATTTTGGTTAGGTTAGGTTAGCTTAAGTGAGGACTGGTTGGGTTATCTCAAGTTAAGACAGTTTGAAAATAATTCTTGAAAAAATTAATATTCTGGTAAGGTTAGGTTGAAACAGTGATGAAAATCATTCTTGAAATGAATTTATATTTAGGTTAGATTGAGTTAGGAAAGTTGAGATTCGCATTTGCATGGTTGGAACACAATGGTGAAAAATATATGCAACAAAGGATAATTTTCAAAACGAATTAATATTTAGGTTAGGTAAGGTAGAAACAATGCTGAAAATCATTCTTAAAATGAATTTGTATATAGGTTAGGTTAGGTTGGCTCAAGAGAGAACTGGTTAGGTTAGCTCAAGTAAGGACAGTGTTGAAAATAATTCTTGAAAAAATTAATATTCTGGTAAGGTTAGGTTGAAACTAGGTTAGCTCAAGTAAGGACAGTGTTGAAAATAATTCTTGAAAATATTAATATTCTGGTAAGGTTAGGTTGAAACAGTGATGAAAATCATTCTTGAAATGAATTTATATTTAGGTTAGATTGAGTTAGGAAAGTTGAGATTCGCATTTGCATGGTTGGAACACAATGGTGAAAAATATATGCAACAAAGGATAATTTTTAAAACGAATTAATATTCAGGTTAGGTAAGGTTGAAACAATGCTGAAAATCATTCTTAAAATGAATTTGTATATAGGTTAGGTTAGGTTAGCTCAAGTGAGGACTGGTTAGGTTAGCTCAAGGACAGTGTTGAAAATAATTCTTGAAAAAATTAATATTCTGGTAAGGTTAGGTTGAAACAGTGATGAAAATCATTCTTGAAATGAATTTATATTTAGGTTAGATTGAGTTAGGAAAGTTGAGATTCGCATTTGCATGGTTGGAACACAATGGTGAAAAATATATACAACAAAGGATAATTTTCAAAACGAATTAATATTTAGGTTAGGTAAGGTTGAAACAATGCTGAAAATCATTCTTAAAATGAATTTGTATATAGGTTAGGTTAGGTTGGCTCAAGAGAGAACTGGTTAGGTTAGCTCAAGTAAGGACAGTGTTGAAAATAATTCTTGAAAAAATTAATATTCTGGTAAGGTTAGGTTGAAACTAGGTTAGCTCAAGTAAGGACAGTGTTGAAAATAATTCTTGAAAAAATTAATATTCTGGTAAGGTTAGGTTGAAACAGTGATGAAAATCATTCTTGAAATGAATTTATATTTAGGTTAGATTGAGTTAGGAAAGTTGAGATTCGCATTTGCATGGTTGGAACACAATGGTGAAAAATATATGCAACAAAGGATAATTTTTAAAACAAATTAATATTTAGGTTAGGTAAGGTTGAAACAATGCTGAAAATCATTCTTAAAATGAATTTGTATATAGGTTAGGTTAGGTTAGCTCAAGTGAGGACTGGTTAGGTTAGCTCAAGTAAGGACAGTGTTGAAAATAATTCTTGAAAAAATAAATATTCTGGTAAGGTTAGGTTGAAACAGTGATGAAAATCATTCTTGAAATGAATTTATATTTAGGTTAGATTGAGTTAGGAAAGTTGAGATCCGCATTTGCATGGTTGGAACACAATGGTGAAAAATATATGCAACAAAGGATAATTTTTAAAACAAATTAATATTTAGGTTAGGTAAGGTTGAAACAATGCTGAAAATCATTCTTAAAATGAATTTGTATATAGGTTAGGTTAGGTTAGCTCAAGTGAGGACTGGTTAGGTTAGCTCAAGTAAGGACAGTGTTGAAAATAATTCTTGAAAAAATAAATATTCTGGTAAGGTTAGGTTGAAACAGTGATGAAAATCATTCTAAAATGAGTTTATAGTTAGGTTAGATTGAGTTAGGAAAGTTGAGATTCGCATTTTCTTGAATCTCAATGGTGAAAAATAAATGCAACGGATTATTTTCAAAATGAATTAATATTTAGGTTCGGTTAGGTTAAAACAGTGTTGAAAATAATTCTCAAAATGAATTTATATTAAGGTTAGGTTAGCTTTAGTGAGGACTGGTTAGGTTAGCTCAAGTTATGTGATTGTTGAAAATAATTCTTGAAAAAATTAATATTCAGGTTAGGTTAGGTTGAAACAGTGATGAAAATCATTCTTAAAATGAATTTATATTTAGGTTTCATGGTTGAATCTCAATGGTGAAAAATAAATGCAACAACGGATGTCAAAACAAAGCTGATCATCCAAGGCTGATCCGCATTTTGAAGTTTGTCATGGACTTGCAGTTTTGCCAGAGATTCCGTTCCTATCGGCGGAAATGTCAACGTTACTTCCGTATCGACAGTTATATGCTAAATTCGATTTCGATGTTAACGAATGATACGCTCATTAATCGTGGCGAATCAACAATAAACACATCAAAGTTTTTTCATGCCAGGGATCACATAAAGTCATTGAAATAAATAGTTATTACTCAAGGTCATCTAAGATCCTCATCGAGGTTTTTGGAACTGGTACAAGAAGATCCATGGTGAAGATGATGATTGAAATGAATCAAATAATTGATTTGCACAGAGAACTCAATTCGATTCACTCATTGGCTCTAACTTACAAAGACACTTCATGTTTATACCTAATAAACAGACCTACAGGATTATAGGAAATATTCAAAATACTGAGCCATAACGATAATAATTTTGTACGCGTTGACGTAATTTTCCATGTGTCATTAACCATGAATGCACTGACCATATTGATAACTATTTGGAAATTAGAAATTACCAGTTTGAAGGATTCGGAAAATTTTCACTGGAAATCGTGTTTGTGCCATTCACCGTTCATCGTTCTTGGACTTAAACACGATGGTTCGTCGTTTTAGCAGAGCCGACTGGGTCAGTTAATGATAGATTTGGGAGAGGAGGAGGTAGATGATGAATTATAATTGAGGAGTTTCTTCTCCATTTGAGACTCATGTTAGAAGAGTGTCCAATGTCTATAATGGTGGAAATAAATTGCTGTTATCAGTGATCTGATCATTCATCATTACGGTTTGGTGGAAAGTGAAAATTAAATATTTACTATTGTTTGATTTTCTTTCCAAATTCCTTCGATCTTTGAATGTAAAATGAAAAACTAGTTGCTTTTTGACCAGAAGGGGTTTTTTCAAATTCGGCCATCCAATCGATGGTTTTTGGAACGTCATATGTTTTCAGACGAATACAGGACCTCAATTAAAGGCAACCATCTCCCACCAAAAATATCCTGGAAGTTTTAATATAGGGATACGCAAATGACTTAAAACCATACTCGTCAAAATTATTAAACACTTCCTTTTTATGTTGAAGGTTTCCTCAGTTTTTAAGTGGCGTTAATAATCGCGAAATTCCTTAAATTTCAACTTCCAAGGAGATATAAATCAAAAAAATAATTTTATTCCCAACTAGATGAAATAGTGTCTGCGTTGCATTAAAACTTCAGCCTCATATTTTTGGATAAAAACTTGGCATTTTTCACATTATTGTTTTGGATTTCCACAAGATTAAACACATTGACACACATATTGAAAAAAATTACCAATTTCACTGTTTATTGCAAACTCGGTTATTTTCTCTCTTACGAGTTATTATTTATTATCAATTAAAGCAAACGGTACCACCAAAAATGAACGGTAAAAAATTCCAAACTTTATTGGCACATCACATCGCAATAAAAAATGATTGCAGTTCAGTAAAAATTCATTTTTTGTATATTTAAAACTGAATTTATTTCATAAGTGAATAGATAAAAAAAAAATTTGTTGGTTTGAAAGAAATATCAGCTGCATAACGAAAAAATTGGCTATGCTGAAAAGATTGGAACCAACTAAAATTGCACATTCTCTAAAATAAAACACATATCGCTCAAAATTTTCACATGCAACAATTTTTTTTATTTTTTTTTCATTGTTTTTTCTTTTATACTGGTGAATGAATCAATTTATGAAAATAATTTATTTCCCTCCAATTCTTTTCTTTTTCACTTCTAAATCCAATCGAACTTCTTCAATTTGCAGTTGTGTTGGTTCTTCATCCTTCACTCTATGTTCTTCCGCCTCTGTCATTGAAGCATAAAAAACTTCGGAAAGAAAGACAGTATCTAAACAGTCGGAAATTGAGGTTATAAGCGTATATTTTGACGTTCCCGTCACACAGTAGATCTAATGTGCCACATTTGTCAAATTCGGTCGACGTTGCCAAATATACGTAACCCTCAGTTATCTTTTGGTCGAGTGGGACGAAATATATTATAATAAAAAGAAAACTGTTTTACATAGGTTGTCAACATGCGAATTCAATCCTTTTTTTTACTTAGTCATCTCGTCGAGCACAAACAACAATCGAAAGTACAAACATTTTCGAATAACAGGGTTTGTCGTTCCCAAAGGAGTGTTGAGTGGGTTTTGAAACGTGGAATTCGATCCATTTCTTCGAATAACGGAGAGACCGGTTCCTCGGTCATTGCCTAGCCTGTTTTCCTAATTTACATACAAAAATATCACTTTATTTTCGATAGAATCAATTAAGACCATCCTTCTCAATGTTGTCAAGACTCGTTCTTTTCATCGTGAAATAATAATTGAAAAATTATTATTGGGAAGGGAAAAGTATCGCAACGTACTGAATTCTTTACAGGGTGTTCCTGAGTTGAAGGTACATACGAAAAAGGGGCACAGCAAGTTTGAATTTTGAGTTTTTCCTTCTACATTTCTAAAGATATTGAGCTGAAATTTGGCGAAGATATTACACTTCGAGTTTAACATCATATGATATGTCAATTTTCAGTGAAAATCTACAGAGTGATTTTTTTTTGGGCAATATATTTCAACCTCATTTTCCCCCCTGAAATGTTTTGTGGGGCGACACTGCTGGTTTATAAAATATGAAAAAAAATCCTTCGTACCATTTAAAACTTTTTTGTATTTTTTTTGATATTCGTATCTACCATAGTTTTCGACAGAAAAAAATTCAAACATTTCTCTCTTAGACTTTAGGAAAAAAAATTCAGTAGGGTTTGGAATTTTTTTCTCGGGTCTGTTAACAGCTGCGAAAAAATTGCTGAAGATCAAAAAATTTTAAATGAAACAAAGATTGTTTTTTATATTTTTTTGAACTGCCAGTGGCGCACCACAAAATAAAAGAGTTTGAGTTGAAAATTTACCATGTTTTATGACAAACGTGAACAAGTTCGAAGATAACAGATAGCCTCTGGAATAATAATTGACAAATATTTAGGGAAGAGAAATGTATCGAAAAAACGTACTGAAGTTTTCTATAGGGTGTTCCTGAATTGAAGGTACATAAGAAAAAAGGGCAAATCAAAAATGAAAAAGTCTTTTAAAAATGAAGTTTGAATTTTGAGTTTTTTCCTTCTACATTTTGAAGATATAGAGCTTAAATTTGGCGAAGATATTACACTTCGAGGTTAACATCATATGATATGTCAATTTTCAGTGAAAATCTGCAGAGTGATTTTTTTTGGGCAATATATTTCAACCTTATTTTCCCCCCTGAAATGTTTTGTGGGGCGACACTGCTGGTTTATAAAATATGAAAAAGAATCCTTCGTACCATTCAAAATTTTTTTGTATTTTTTTGATATTCGTATCTACCATAGTTTTTGACAGAAAAAAATTCAAACATTTCTCTCTTAGACTTTAAGAAAAAAAAATTCAGTAGGGTTTGGAACTTTTTTTTCGGATCTGTTAACAGCTACGAAAAAATTGCTGAAGATCAAAAAATTTTATTTGAAACAAAGATTGTTTTTTATATTTTTTTGAACTGCCAGTGGCGCACCACAAAATAAAAGAGTTCGAGTTGAAAATTTACCATGTTTTATGACAAACGTGAACTAGTTCGAAGATAACAGATAGCCTCTGGAATAATAATTGACAAATATTTAGGGAAGAGAAATGTATTGAAAAAACGTACTGAAGTTTTCTATAGGGTCTTTCTGAACTGAAGGTACATAAGAAAAAAGGGCAAATCAAAAATGAAAAAGTCTTTTAAAAATGAAATTTGAATTTTGAGTTTTTTCCTTCTACATTTTGAAGATATAGAGCTTAAATTTGGCGAAGATATTACACTTCGAGGTTAACATCATATGATATGTCAATTTTCAGTGAAAATCTGCAGAGTGATTTTTTTTTGGGCAATATATTTCAACCTTATTTTCCCCCCTGAAATGTTGTGTGGGGCGACACTGCTGGTTTATAAAATATGAAAAAGAATCCTTCGTACCATTTAAAACTTTTTTGTATTTTTTTGATATTCGTATCTACCATAGTTTTTGACAGAAAAAAATTCAAACATTTCTCTCTTAGACTTTAAGAAAAAAAAATTCAGTAGGGTTTGGAACTTTTTTTTCGGATCTGTTAACAGCTGCGAAAAAATTGCTGAAGATCAAAAAATTTTAAATGAAACAAAGATTGTTTTTTATATTTTTTTGAACTGCCAGTGGCGCACCACAAAAAGAAAGAGTTGGAGTTGAAAATTTACCATGTTTTTCGACAAACGTGAACAAGTTCGAAGATAACAGATAGCCTCTGGAATAATAATTGACAAATATTTAGGGAAGAGAAATGTATCGAAAAAACGTACTGAAGTTTTCTACAGGGTGTTCCTGAATTGAAGGTTCATAAGAAAAAGGGGCATATCAAAAATGAAAAAGTCTTTTAAAAATGAAGTTTGAATTTTTTCCTTCTATATTTTGAAGATATTGAGCTGAAATTTGGCAAAGATTTTACACTTCGAGGTAAACATCATATAATATCTCAATTTTCCGTGAAAATCTACAGTGTGAAAAATTTTTTTGGGCAATATATGTCACCCTTATTTCCCCTCCTGAAATTTTTTGTGGGGCGACACTGCTGGTTCACAAAATATGAAAAAGAATCTTCGTTTCATTTAAAATCTTTTTGTATTTTGTAAATATTCGTATCTACCATGGTTTTCGACAGAAAAAAATCAAACATTTCTGTCTTAGTCTGCAGCAAAAGAAATTCAGTTGGCTATGGAATTTTTTTTCTCGAAAACTTTAACAGCTGCGAATTGGTGAAGATCAAAAAATATTCAATGAACCATGATTGTTTTTTATATTTTCTTGAACTGCCAGTGGCGCACCACAAAAATAAAGAGTTCGAGTTAAGAATTTACTATGTTTTGACAAACGTGAACAAGTCCGAAGATAAAAGATATAGGTATATATTCAATATAATTCAGTGATTCCATCCTTTGAAGTTCATAAAAATAAATTGACAAAATTTATCATACTGACAACGAACACTGAAAGCCGTTTAGCAATAACTGACTTCACGTTAGTACCTACTTTTCAAATTTTTTAATTCCCTTTAAACCAAACTTCTTCGAAATAATTGTGTTCAACTTGTTCCGGATTACTTTCACCATACTCTCGATATTTAAGCTTTGACTAGTAGTTTGAACTGATCTGGTGAACTCAATTGAAGTGAAAAATCAAACACTGAAGTGTATTCGAAAACCAGTTTTGTCTCTTCGAGAAAAAAATAAATTCGTGGTACTTTCTCTAGTTCAAAATTTTTTTCAATAAAAAAAACCACACCTCTTAATGAAATAACTCTATTCGTAGGATTGATCAGGAATCCTACAATTTATGAACATTGGTTTCCTGCACCTCACCATAAACTCTCGAAGAGTTCGTGAAGATATTAAACCTGATCGAATATTTTATGGAACGATTCTTTCAAATTCATGTTGATAACTCCGCCATCAAAATTCATCGTCCGGGGTGTTATTTCAGTGACCCAAACTCATTTTGTAAAACGGATTCGATCATAACTTCGGATATTAAAGCGGATTAAAATGCCGGTTGCGTTCAAAAATGCTAATTCGATGGCCCTCACCTTCGTGATTAGGTGTTATTGGCAAACTTGTTTGGGGATAAGATCGCAAATGACCAGGTCAAGGTAGAAATCATCGGTACACTCTTTTTCTTTTATTGTATCGAATGATACACTGGAAATACACCTACGTCAGTATGATACACGTTTCTTCCTTTTATAGTTGGGAATCGATGAATATATTTCATTCGCATGATTCAGAACCAATAAAAAAACCATTGAATAGGTTCTACACTTCAAATTACACGATTTTCACGAAAATCATTACACGTGTATCGCCATGAGAATAGTATTGTCAGGTAGATAAAGACAAAACTGTAAATGTCGTGATCGTAGAATGATGGGAATTACCAAAAGCAACGAGAGGAAAATTTTCACGCCATTGTGGTCTAATACTGGCTACAAAATAACTTGATGGCTGATTACACACATATTTTTCACGAGCGAGGCTCAAAAGACCCACAACACAAGTTATTCTCACACCGAAAAGAAAAAACTTACATGGAACAATTTTTGTAGCCATACCTACCACCCTCTACAGTTTTTGATGCTTTTCAGTTGGACGTTCCTTATATTATAATCCACCACAGCCTTCTATAACTCCGAGCCGTACTCAAAGAATTGGCAACGTCGCATGCGCTCGATTGGGGGTCCGGACTCGAGAAAATATAATGGTATTATTTTTTTGAAAATTATTGGCAAATATCATTTGGATGGGTACTTATAAATCTATTACTGTGTGAAAAATCAACTTAAAATAGATCTGGAAAATCCAATAACTGATAATGTATATTCTATTTTGAACTATGATAGGGACTTATTCCCCATGCATTGTAATTGGAGATATATTGGACAATTAATTATAACTATTGTTCGAAGTGATATGTAAATCAGAAAAATTCTCTATAATTATTTTTTTTTGGTAAAACGAAAATTTGTCTCAGGAGTTCATACTGGAATGAAAAGTTTCATAAATCATGAAAAACATGAGAAAAGTTGATGATAAATATCTATTCTTTCTCAAGAAGCTCTGTCAACTATCGAAATTTTAAGATTTCTTGAATGCAAATCAGAAAAATTCTCTTTAATTATTTTTTTTTGTGAAATGAAAAATTTTCTCAGGAGTTCATACTGAAAAGAAAAGTTTTATGAATTATGAAAGACATAATAATTGTTGATGATAAATATCTTTTTTTCCTCAAGGAGCTCCGTCTACTGGTCCATCAAAATTTCAAGATTTTATGAATGCAAATCGGAAAAATTCTCTATAATAATTTTTTTTTTGGTAAAACGAAAAATTTTTTCAGCAGTTCATACTGGAATGAAAAGTTTCATAAATCATAAAGGACATAATAATTGTTGATGATGAATATCTATTTTTAACTCAAGGAGCTCTCTCAACTGGACTTTCAATATTTCAAGATTTTTTGAATGCAAATCAGGAAAATTCTCTATAATTATTTTTTTTTGGTAGACCGAAAATTTTTCTCATGAGTTCCTACTGGAATGAGAAGTTTTATAAATCATAAAAGACATCATAATTGTTGATGATAAATATCTATTTTCCTTCAAGGAGCTTTCTCAACTGGTCTCTCATAATTTCAAGATTTCTTGAAGGCAAATCAGAAAAATTCCCTATAATTATTTTTTTTTTGGTAAAACGAAAAATTTTCTCAGGAGTTCATACTGGAATGAAAAGTTTTATAAATCATAAAGGAAATAAAAATTGTTGATTATTTTTCCTCAAGGAGCTCTCTCAACTGGTCTATCCAAATTTCAAGATTTCTTGAATGCAAATCAGAAAAATTCCCTATAATTATTTTTTTTTGGTAAAACGAAAAATTTTCTCAGGAGTTCATACTGTAATAAAGTTTTATAATTCATGAAAGACATAATAATAAATTGTTGATGATAAATATCTTTTTTTCCTCGAGGAGCTTTCTCAACTGGTCTATCAAAATTTCAAGATTTTATCATCAGAAAAAGTCGCTGTGAATATTTTTTGTTGGATAAAACAAAAAATTATCTCAGGAGTTCATAAGTGGAATGATAAGTTTTATAAATCATGAAAAACATAATAATTGTTGATAATAAGAATCTATTCTTCCTCTCAACTGGTCTATCAAAATTTCAAGATTTCTTGAATGCAAATCAGAAAAATTCTCTATAATTATTTTTTTTCGTAATAAGAAAAATTTTCCCAGGAGTTCACACTGTAATGAGAAGTTTTATAATTCATGAAAGACATGATGTTGATGATGATGATCTTTTCATCGAGGGGCTCTCTCAACTGGTCTATCAAAATTTCAAGATTTTATGAATGCAAATCGAAAAAAGTTTCTGTGAATATTTTTTGTTGGATAAAACCAAAAATTATCTCAGAAGTTCATAAGTGGAATGATAAGTTTTATGAATCATGAAAAACATAATAATTGTTGATAATAAGAATCTATTTTTCCTCTCAACTGGTCTATCAAAATTTCAAGATTTCTTAAATGCAAATCAGAAAAATTCTCTTTAATTATTCTTTTTTGGTAAAAAGAGAAATTTTCCCAGGAGTTCACACTGTAATGAGAAGTTTTATAATTCATGAAAGACATAATAATTGTTGATGATAAATATCTGGTCTATCAAAATTTCAAGATTTTATGAATGCAAATCAGAAAAAGTCGCTGTGAATATTTTTTGTTGGATAAAACAAAAAATTATCTCAGGAGTTCATAAGTGGAATGATAAGTTTTATAAATCATGAAAAACATAATAATTGTTGATAATAAGAATCTATTCTTCCTCTCAACTGGTCTATCAAAATTTCAAGATTTCTTGAATGCAAATCAGAAAAACTCTCTATAATTATTTTTTTTCGTAATAAGAAAAATTTTCCCAGGAGTTCACACTGTAATGAGAAGTTTTATAATTCATGAAAGACATAATAATTGTTGATGATGATGATCTTTTCCTCGAGGGGCTCTCTCAACTGGTCTATCAAAATTTCAAGATTTTATGAATGCAAATCGAAAAAAGTCGCTGTGAATATTTTTTGTTGGATAAAACCAAAAATTATCTCAGAAGTTCATAAGTGGAATGATAAGTTTTATGAATCATGAAAAACAATAATTGTTGATGATAAGAATCTTTTTTTCCTCTCATCTGGTCTATCAAAATTTCAAGATTTTATGAATGCTAATCAGAAAAAATCGCTGTAAATATTTTTTATTGGGTAAAAAAAAATTTTTTTTCGGAATGAGAAGTTTCTTAAATCATGAAAGACATAATAATTGTTGATAATAAGAATCTATTTTTCCTCTCAGGTCTATCAAAATTTCAAGATTTCTTGAATGCAAATCAGAAAAATTCTCTTTAATTATTCTTTTTTGGTAAAAAGAGAAATTTTCCCAGGAGTTCACACTGTAATGAGAAGTTTTATAATTCATGAAAGACATAATAATTGTTGATGATAAATATCTATTTTTCCTCGAGGAGCTCTCTCAACTGGTATATCAAAATTTCAAGATTTTATGAATGCAAATCAGAAAAAGTCGCTGTGAATATTTTTTGTTGGATAAAACAAAAAATTATCTCAGGAGTTCATAAGTGGAATGATAAGTTTTATAAATCATGAAAAACATAATAATTGTTGATAATAAGAATCTATTCTTCCTCTCAACTGGTCTATCAAAATTTCAAGATTTCTTGAATGCAAATCAGAAAAATTCTCTATAATTATTTTTTTTCGTAATAAGAAAAATTTTCCCAGGAGTTCACACTGTAATGAGAAGTTTTATAATTCATGAAAGACATAATAATTGTTGATGATGATGATCTTTTCCTCGAGGGGCTCTCTCAACTGGTCTATCAAAATTTCAAGATTTTATGAATGCAAATCGAAAAAAGTCGCTGTGAATATTTTTTGTTGGATAAAACCAAAAATTATCTCAGAAGTTCATAAGTGGAATGATAAGTTTTATGAATCATGAAAAACAATAATTGTTGATGATAAGAATCTTTTTTTCCTCTCATCTGGTCTATCAAAATTTCAAGATTTTATGAATGCTAATCAGAAAAAATCGCTGTAAATATTTTTTATTGGGTAAAAAAAAATTTTTTTTCGGAATGAGAAGTTTCTTAAAACATGAAAGACATAATAATTGTTGATAATAAGAATCTATTTTTCCTCTCAGGTCTATCAAAATTTCAAGATTTCTTGAATGCAAATCAGAAAAATTCTCTTTAATTATTCTTTTTTGGTAAAAAAAGAAATTTTCCCAGGAGTTCACACTGTAATGAGAAGTTTTATAATTCATGAAAGACATAATAATTGTTGATGATAAATATCTATTTTTCCTCGAGGAGCTCTCTCAACTGGTATATCAAAATTTCAAGATTTTATGAATGCAAATCAGAAAAAGTCGCTGTGAATATTTTTTGTTGGATAAAACCAAAAATTATCTCAGAAGTTCATAAGTGGAATGATAAGTTTTATGAATCATGAAAAACAATAATTGTTGATGATAAGAATCTTTTTTTCCTCTCATCTGGTCTATCAAAATTTCAAGATTTTATGAATGCTAATCAGAAAAAATCGCTGTAAATATTTTTTATTGGGTAAAAAAAAATTTTTTTTCGGAATGAGAAGTTTCTTAAAACATGAAAGACATAATAATTGTTGATAATAAGAATCTATTTTTCCTCTCAGGTCTATCAAAATTTCAAGATTTCTTGAATGCAAATCAGAAAAATTCTCTTTAATTATTCTTTTTTGGTAAAAAGAGAAATTTTCCCAGGAGTTCACACTGTAATGAGAAGTTTTATAATTCATGAAAGACATAATAATTGTTGATGATAAATATCTATTTTTCCTCGAGGAGCTCTCTCAACTGGTATATCAAAATTTCAAGATTTTATGAATGCAAATCAGAAAAAGTCGCTGTGAATATTTTTTGTTGGATAAAACAAAAAATTATCTCAGGAGTTCATAAGTGGAATGATAAGTTTTATAAATCATGAAAAACATAATAATTGTTGATAATAAGAATCTATTCTTCCTCTCAACTGGTCTATCAAAATTTCAAGATTTCTTGAATGCAAATCAGAAAAATTCTCTATAATTATTTTTTTTCGTAATAAGAAAAATTTTCCCAGGAGTTCACACTGTAATGAGAAGTTTTATAATTCATGAAAGACATAATAATTGTTGATGATGATGATCTTTTCCTCGAGGGGCTCTCTCAACTGGTCTATCAAAATTTCAAGATTTTATGAATGCAAATCGAAAAAAGTCGCTGTGAATATTTTTTGTTGGATAAAACCAAAAATTATCTCAGAAGTTCATAAGTGGAATGATAAGTTTTATGAATCATGAAAAACAATAATTGTTGATGATAAGAATCTTTTTTTCCTCTCATCTGGTCTATCAAAATTTCAAGATTTTATGAATGCTAATCAGAAAAAATCGCTGTAAATATTTTTTATTGGGTAAAAAAAAATTTTTTTTCGGAATGAGAAGTTTCTTAAAACATGAAAGACATAATAATTGTTGATAATAAGAATCTATTTTTCCTCTCAGGTCTATCAAAATTTCAAGATTTCTTGAATGCAAATCAGAAAAATTCTCTTTAATTATTCTTTTTTGGTAAAAAAAGAAATTTTCCCAGGAGTTCACACTGTAATGAGAAGTTTTATAATTCATGAAAGACATAATAATTGTTGATGATAAATATCTATTTTTCCTCGAGGAGCTCTCTCAACTGGTATATCAAAATTTCAAGATTTTATGAATGCAAATCAGAAAAAGTCGCTGTGAATATTTTTTGTTGGATAAAACCAAAAATTATCTCAGAAGTTCATAAGTGGAATGATAAGTTTTATGAATCATGAAAAACAATAATTGTTGATGATAAGAATCTTTTTTTCCTCTCATCTGGTCTATCAAAATTTCAAGATTTTATGAATGCTAATCAGAAAAAATCGCTGTAAATATTTTTTATTGGGTAAAAAAAAATTTTTTTTCGGAATGAGAAGTTTCTTAAAACATGAAAGACATAATAATTGTTGATAATAAGAATCTATTTTTCCTCTCAGGTCTATCAAAATTTCAAGATTTCTTGAATGCAAATCAGAAAAATTCTCTTTAATTATTCTTTTTTGGTAAAAAGAGAAATTTTCCCAGGAGTTCACACTGTAATGAGAAGTTTTATAATTCATGAAAGACATAATAATTGTTGATGATAAATATCTATTTTTCCTCGAGGAGCTCTCTCAACTGGTATATCAAAATTTCAAGATTTTATGAATGCAAATCAGAAAAAGTCGCTGTGAATATTTTTTGTTGGATAAAACCAAAAATTATCTCAGAAGTTCATAAGTGGAATGATAAGTTTTATGAATCATGAAAAACAATAATTGTTGATGATAAGAATCTTTTTTTCCTCTCATCTGGTCTATCAAAATTTCAAGATTTTATGAATGCTAATCAGAAAAAATCGCTGTAAATATTTTTTATTGGGTAAAAAAAAATTTTTTTTCGGAATGAGAAGTTTCTTAAATCATGAAAGACATAATAATTGTTGATAATAAGTATCTATTTTTCCTCAAAGAGATCTCCCTCAACTGGTCCATCAAAATTTCAAGATTCCCTGACATTCCTCCCTATAGAACATATATTTATCAAATGAGCTGACTTCCTTTTCACAATTATTTGTTATTCAACTTTTCCCTATATCAAGCAAACATATTTTACAGTTGGAACTATCTATTCAATTTTATATCGAAATCCATTTTGAATCATTGAAATCCAATTCGTTCATACCCAAAAAAAATTGTACTACCATATAATTTTTCATTGAACATTCGATTGCTTCTTCACCTTTTTGATTTGAGTTTTTACCATAGATCATTTCAGAATAAATATTTCTTCTAAGCTATCAGACCCCCATTCCATGTTGCCATTTTTCCTTTGCGCGATTTACAGAACAAATAACCTCACCATCCATAAACTCTCTAAATAATGCAAGGAAGCTCCATAATTCGTAGAAAAAAACGCAGAGTAACATGATATTGACTTTATTTTATCTACAATGAGATACAATAGTCTCATAATGAGCAATGATGAAATAAAAATAAATAATATTCCGATATCCTTTGGTCCCTTATATTTGCGGTATTCACAACTATGTTATAATGAATATACTGACAATGCGAATATGCATAAAAAAATTAAATCCTAACTATCTGAATAATATCTCGTAGTTGCAACTGTACGTATAATTGAATCACCTCATATTCTTGAGCTTCTATGTGATTTCAACACCACATATCCTAATCTTTACAAGAAACATCCCCGTCGTTGGATACACAAATATGTCTTTATCGATTTTCCATCCATCTCTGCCCCAATCAAGATAAATGGATCTGTTAGACCCAACTATGACCATTCAAAATCTAAACCAGCCAGAATTCGAAGTATTGTCTAGGCTTTTCTACCCCTTAAACCTTTCTTTCCACCAAAATCTATAATGGATTTGAGCAGTTCATCTCGGGGGTCCAGGACGGGAACAAACTGCCTTTTCGAAATTTTTTTTTGTACAGTTGTAGGCATAAGAGGGGGAGGTTTGGGTATCGAAGGTTTTTCACTAAACGTTTGGGGAGGCTTCGGGAAACTAGGTAACACATTCTGCGACGTTGGACTTCGATCTGGAGAACTCCACTCCTCATCCTTGGAGGTCTTGGACTCAGTTCTCCTCAAGTTGAATCTCGAGAAAGGCACGTTTCGGTTCGTCGTGAAATCGTCTTTTTTCGGAGCAGAAGGTAGGGTCATCGATGTATTCGGCTGCCACGAGAATCTGTTGAAAGTTTCTTCTTTACTGTTACTGTTACTCTCCAAGGTCCTGAATCCACGCACCACTGGAGCTGTTTGAAGAAAACTCTTAGCTCTCATAACAGGTTTAGAGACATCTTTGCCAGTTTCTTTGAATTCTTTAGATTTTTCGGAAAACCCGTTGGAACGGAACTCTTCATTGGGTTGATTCAAATGGATGACCGAAGTGTTGTTGCTATCCCTGAAGGTTTTCTTGAGTTCGACAGACCGAACCACTGGTACTCTGGAGATGTCGAAATCCGAGGAGAAGGCTACAGAATGTGGACGTTGCGAATTTGTATTTCTACCATAAATCCTATACATGGAGTCAGTATTATGTTCTGGAACCCTCCTGGTTTGATCCTCTTGCTTCACGAGAACGTTGAAGTCGTTTTGTTGGTAGGATGAACCGTTGCAAGTTATGGTAACCCTTTGAGGTTCATTCGTGTATTTCTGTTGGGACCCATTTTGGATTGTTGATTTGAAATGTCTTTTGTTCGTTCCCTGGCCCAACTTGTAGTCGGCGTCTTCCTTAACGCTGACTGGTAGTTTTGGCCTGTCCGACCATGTGCCCATATTCACAGAAGGCGGTCCTGTGTACTGGTATTTTCTCTTTGGAGCCTCCTCGACTTCGACAGGTTTCATGTCTGCCTCCACTTTCTTCTCCAATCCAACCTTGCTCAACGTCTCCATGGATGTAGTTGGGGTGTTCAATTTATTTTGAATTTTTTTCATCACCTAGAAAATTCAAACAGACGTTAGGATGATCTCAATGGACCATAGTGGGCATTTCCAGTGATTTTGGCAGAAATTGAAAAGTGAAAGAAAAGAAACTAGAAATACCCATTCGATTTACTTTTATTGAATGTTGTGTTGTAGTGTATTTTTGTATTATTTCCAATTTTATGAAGTCCTTTCACTCAATGGCTTCGGAAAAATTATTCAATTACTAAAAACACATATACAGGGTTACAGGGGAAGTCGAACTGAATATTGAAGGACGTTATTATTCCGGTCATTTCTGATGGATTTGGTTCTATAATGTGGTGTCCGAAACTTTACCGTTATGGAGATATTGAGTTTTGAAGATTTTTTTTTAATCCCCTATTTTTAGGCTCTTTTATCGATTTTTGTCCGATTGGAGCTTCTAGGGGCAGTTTTTCCGATGTATCTAGTTAGAGGGCATGTCAATCAATAAAAATGATCAACAGAAACATAACCTACTACTAACAGCTCAATAAGAATGCTCGACAACGGTTAAAGTTAAAGAAGTTTCACTAAGTGTTTTTTAATTTGAAGCGCTTTTTTTGAAAAAAACTTCATGGAACTTATTCTGCAGAGAACTTTGAAAACTGCTACGTCTCTTCAGCTTTTCAAAAAGGTATAACACTCGCTATTAGATAGGCGAAATATTGACCAAATGACAGTTAAGGTAGTAGCGGCGACCATGTCGAAAATAAATTATAAAAATATTGCTCTGTTTTTCTTTGTTTTATTTACGTATTTTAGCTATTTTTTGTTCCCAGGATACAAAGACATACAGTCTCAGGTATGTTATTTTAAATCTTGGCCTATAGTCTGCTCATGTGATTCTTTTCGTGATGTGTTATCCGTAATTTTCTGTAAAAACGCCACTTGGCTTGGATTTGTAGACTTTTGCATCTTCTTACTATGTGACGTGGCTTGTGACTGGACTTTGATTTGTATTGTGAACATGGCAACATTTACTAACGAGGAATATGCTGTTATCCTAATGTGTTATGGATTTTCCGAAGGAGTGTAGTGGCGTGCACGCAATAAATACTTGCGACGGTATCCTACTCGTCGAGTACCTGATATTGGCGTTTTTGACATAGTTTATCGAAGACTACGAGAAACTGGGTCTGTTTCAGTACGATGGACATGGGAATACCTCGTAATCTTGATGACCACGACGATGAAGCAAATGAAATACTTAAAAGCCGATCGCTCGACGGCTTGGTATTTCCCAGTGGAAAGTCTGGTTCGAAATGCACACTCTTGGGCAAACCCTCACCATTACTCGCCAGTGCTGGTAACAGAAGAAAGGGATCCATTGGGGCGACTAGACTGGAAATGTATGCTCAATGCCGATATTGAAGATCCGGTCTTTTTTTTTTCGTGTGGACAGATGAGTCGAACTTTGGCATCACAGATTATCATAACGCCCATTATTGGGCTTCCAAAGCGCAAGATGACCCAAAAGAAGAACAAGAGGTCCAAAAGGAGATTTAGTCAAAATGTCAATAATATCAAATTACTTGATAAGGCCATACTTCCTGCCTTGTTTAGCTACTTTTACCTCAAATGAAAATGTACCCTCTACTACCTTAACTGTTATTTGGACAATGTTTTGCCAATTCAATAGCAGGTGTTATACCTTCTTGAATAGCTGAGGAGACGTTGAAGTTTTTGAACTTATTTGCAGAATAAGTTCCATGAAGTTTCTTCTAAAAAAGGCGCTTCAAAGTTGAAAACACATAGTGAAAATTCTTTGATTCTAACCGTTGTCGAGCAGTCATATTGAGCTGTTAGTAGAAGGTTCAATTTATATTGATCATTTCTATTAATTGGCATGCCCTCCAAGTAGATACATCGAAGAAACGGCTCCTAGGAGATCCAATCCGAAAAAAATTGATGAAAAAGCCAAAAAATGAAGGATTCTTTAAAAAATCTTCAAAACTCAATATCTCCAAAACGGTAAAGTTTCGGACACCATATAATAGAACCAAATCCATCAGAATTGACCTGAATAATAACATCCTTTAATATTCAGTACGACTTTCCCTGTCACCCTGTATGATGATATTGATTTATTTCAGCGTCAGAAGCAGAAACCAGTCAAAATTTAATGTTATCATCGACCCTCAAACCCTGCGCCGTGTCGTGTGAAGCTTCAAACCCATAAAAAAGTGCAAGTGTCAATGGTAATAACCTACCTCCAAGCTCTGAAGACCAGAAACGTCAAACAGACTACTACTCTTCGACATGTTACTGTTCTCGAAAGCGTTGATCCTCTTCTCGCCCCTCCTCAACGCCACTTGAGACTTGGACCTGGCGACCGGCCTCGAGGAGCTCCACTCGTTTTGCTCGATCGAAAACGACCCGGACCTGTTCACCGGCCTCCTGTAATGGTCGCTCTTCGGTCTGAACATCCGGTGCTCGGCGTCTTTGGGTTTCTCGTCCGAATCATTTTTTACGTTTTCCATGGACCTCCCCAAGACGTTGTTCTGCAGCGTCAGTCCTCGGTTCAAACTGAGAGATTTTCCTGAAAAATCCGAGTTGCTCCTGATCGTGTCGTCCTCGAAGACCTGTATCTGTTTGGGCTCGTCGTAGGTTGTTATCTTGAAGTTGGGCAAGGCGCTTTGTTTGACTTGCAACCTTACTCCCTCCTTCTTAGAGGCGGTTTGATCGGACGTTTGCTCAAACTTGCCAGTTTCGGGGTGCTTCGGATGGGTAGACTTAGGGGGGGACGCATCTCTCTTCTTCGCTTCAGACTCGTCGTAGGACAGTTTTAAACTCGTCGCCAATTCGCGGTTGTATACTAAACTCTTCCGTTTCTCCAGATTCTCCAAAGATAACTTGTTTAGAATCAATCCGTTGTCTTCGTGTGTATTGGTCGGAGTTAAGCTCTCTTCTTCGTTATGTACAGCTTGTTCTTTCTCTATTCGCTCTAACTTCTCGATAAGTTCTGGGGTTATCACGGAATCAGTCTCGGTATCCGTATTTTGACTATTGGGAAGGGTATCCTTGAACGCCCTCGGAGGAGATGGCAACTGCCACTCTTCCATCGCCTCCCCGTTCGTGACCAGAACGTCCAACACCTCCTGTTGGTTCAGTTCGTCGTCTATTTTCGATTTCTCGCTGATTTCGCTAGAATTTCCGGAATCTGGAGAGTTACCATAATTTTTGTACCGTTCTACGTCGTCCAAACTGATTTCGTTCATCGCATTAGTTTCGTATACGTTTTCGCTTATGATAACTTCTTTTTCTTCTATGGGAGGAGGAGTGCACGACTTCCCACTCGAAACTAAAATTTTATGGACTGGACGACTCGATGTTGAACTCACGTCTGGAAAATAAATTTAGAATGAGGGAGGAAGTGACTTCGACGGTTTTTTGGGTGAATCTGGAAATGCTACTGGGATTATAGAAGCAACTCGAAGAGATTCGATCTGAACTGAAAGTTAACGAGAAGAGGTCAAATAAAGTGCAATACTTCAAATGAGGGTTAGTCTAAGTGAAGAATATAGTGAGATAAAATGAGGAGAGAAGTACAGAACTGAAAATGGCATAAAGTGATCGAAATGTATCGAAACATCAATGTTCTAATATGCGATGGAGACACAATAATGACAAATATTCATCAAAATAAACATGCCTGTGTCTGTAAAAACACCATTGCAACCCCATTCATTCTTATCGGAGCCCGGATCCTCTTCCGGAAGATCTGACTTGTTTGCTTCTTCTCCCAACCGGTTCTTCTCCTCTTCTCCAATATTATTTGGTTTTAATTCTTTTTCCTGACTAGAAATAACTTTTTCTTGGACATTTTCCTCTTTGGCAATATCAATCGATTCATCATTTATGTATTCAGGTACGTCCTCCATCGGTGAAGGTGTTAATGATTGATTCAATTTCTCCCAAGAGCCCCACCTTCTGATTCTTCCCTCTTCGAAGGGTATACTCTCTGAGCTCTTCACACTGGAGACAGAAAGTTCTTTCTGGAATTTTTTTATCGGGGGTGGTAGATCCACACTTGAAATATCTGAAATAATTGATATCGTTTCGTTTTTAATCGGCGATTCCGTGGTCACACTGGTGTTATCGTCGTCCACGTTTTTGTCCACCAGGTTCAATATGAAAGGCCTCTTAGTCAAAACGGGATCATCTTCGACCTCCTCTTCTTGAATCTGATTCGATTTCGGCAAAACACCTATTATTTCTGGAGGTTTTATCTCGTTTCCTTGATCGTCCAGATTTAAGTATTCCAATGATCTCAATATATCTATCGTTGACATGTTAGAAGGAGGTCTGCTGCTTTCAGGTGTGTCTCTCGAAGGTGCTCCTTCGGTTTGGTACGGACATGAGTACGACAAAGATTCTTCAGTATACTCCGAATTTTCTCCTCCTTCATTCATACAGATCGAACTCGAAGGTGGTGTTGGAACCGGGCCTTTTCTTCTCCTGGGTACAGGAGGAGGATTAGTGGATTTTTGGGTGCCCTGGGAAGCTAGGGACAAATCTAGCATGCAAAATACAAAGCAATTAGAAACCAAAAGAAAAACCAAAAACCCCAACCAACACTCTCAACACCCACCCTCTAATGTGCACGGAAATCTTGCAAACGATAAGAGTTCCACCCTTATCTTCCTAGAGGAGATTTCAATGGAGACCCTCAAAGTGAAATATATAATATAACGATAGTTGGATGGAATCATGGATTCTCCTCAAACAAAATCTTCACTGATATCAGATGAAGGTGATTGTATCTCACACTGATCATCAGAGTTGCCATCTTCAAACTCCGAAGATGTCCCCATGGTATCCTCAAATGAATTTTTTCCATCTAGAAATACGTCATCGTCCAATTTCTCGACAGATACTCGAAAACCTGATCCATAAGAACTGCAAGACTCCGAATCTTCCATATTCTGATGTATGAAAATCTCGTAGATGCCACCAGCTTCATCTTCTGATGCGATCACTGTGAGAGTATCATCTTCATCGGCTTCATTATCTCTATAAATATTCCCGAGAGTCAAGGTGCCCTCGAACTTCTCCTGGTTTTTCGTCGAAGTGCAGGAGAAGAACTTCGAAACCGACAACTGCGAAAAGAAGTTCGAGGAAGTGGAACGTTTATGTTTGCAAGTTTTCGTTTTAATACTATTTTCACCACGACCAAATTCTAATCCCCTCACAACAGAAACGCAAGAAGCCTCTAGATGGGTCGACTCACCTGTTTTCGATGATGAAGAGCTTAAGAGGGATTGACTAGCTACTACAGGACTTAGACTCTCCAAGTTTGTGGTGGAACTTGTGAATTTCGGCGGCGGTGGTGCAGCCTTTTTTTTACGACCTGTAAATAACCAATGTTTTAAAGATATCCCAACAAATAGAGTTTAAAGATGGTATAGCTTAGACAATCTCCCAGGTTTGGAGCAACACAAAAATTTCCTTCGGAGCTTAAGCAATGCCAAAACAAAAACTCGTCTGGATCTCAACAAGAATATGCTACTTTTTTTAGGACTGCTTGCTCAGAAATTTGGTGAAGATGACAAATGTAGATTATGTGGGGAGAGAGATGCCTCGCCATTGGGAGACAACTCGAAGAATGCTGGGGTCGCGAAATTATAAGGGATGAAGTCCCTGAAGAGCTGTAACTCGGCGCAATAGATCGCCAGGTTTTTGCTCTTCAGTAACCTGTAATATTTGGGAATATGAATAATCAATCTCATTTTCGGTTACAAATCTTGGAGAAGATCTTAAGAGGAAAAAATTCTCACCTGGGAAGATCAGGCTGGACGTCGACCTCGAGTGCGAGGTCATCTTCGTCAAATTCCCAGTGCTCTCGCTGTATCGGTTCAGTTTCCTCCCCATCGCCTCCGCCTGTTCCTCCAGCCTGTTCCGTCGCGGTAGGGACGTGTTGCATTGGTCGCTGAGGATGGAGGTCTCGTGGTACCCCGAACTGTCGCTGCTGTGCCTCGAATGGCATATCACAAGCCCCGACTCGACTTTGGCGCCGTTCTCGCTGGCGTTCGAATTATCCGAGATGACCGAACCGTTCCTCATCTGTACCGGTTCCTCTTGTGGTGCGGATTGGGGAGGTTTCGGCGCTGGTCTGCGCTTCCTCTGAGGTACTTTCGGTTTTTCTTTTGGCGGTTCTGGTTTCGCGATTTGGAGCGTTGGTTTCGACGACAGGTCTTCCCTTTGGACTGGTGGTGGGAGTTCCTTGTTCGAAGGTGGTAGGGTACTCTGAAAAATAATATTGGCATTTGGTTCTCAGTGACTCAGTCTTCATCATACCGATTTCCCCCTCCTGAAGAGTAGATTGAAAACGCCACCGGTTTTATTCGGCGTGGGTTTCCTCTCCTCGTCCTTCCTCAAGGACATGATGTCGTCTGATGTGAAGTTTTGTGTTTTCGTCTTCGCTCCTTTAACCACCAGGTTTATTTCCGTTATCATGTAGTCGTTCAAGGTCAGTTTGGGATCTAGAACCTCATCTAGGTTGCCTGAAATGGAAAATATCGGATTACTTCTTGTGGTACTCATGTTATATTTGGGAATGTGTATATTTAATTTCAAATTCGGTTACCTATCTCGGAAAAGAGTCTATATATTCGAAGTATATATTGTATTACTTTGTATAATCAACGGATGTCGTTAATTTTGGAGGTGCGTGACTGAGGTTTGATACGTGAGCCATATATAAGGAAAGCTCTGGCTTCAAACGAAGCTTTGTTTTGACAAACGGAAGTAACAAATAAACTTTGTATTGGCGATTGAAGGAGTCCTCAATAAGAGGAAAAGACGCAACGTCGGTTGACCATGAGAAAATTTCGGAGAAAGAATGGGAGTGAGAGGCACAACGAAAAATGTCAACTCAGGAATAAGGTTTTTGAAGGGGGAAGAAGTTTACCTTTGAGGGGCTCTGAAAGTGTGAGGGGAAGTTGTGGCCGGTCGGGGACGGAGGTCAGTTGCTGTCGGTCGGGGACAGGGAGTGAGTTGTGCGGAAGTAGATAACTCGGACAATAGATTATAAATGGTGACAGCGGGTAGAAATATAGAATAATACGTACCATTATTTAGGGTACAAGTCGTATTATTAGCAAACTCAATTCATTATATCGCAGTTGTGAATCTCCGATTATAAAATATATGAGTAGGAAGGTTACCTTGAGAACAACCGAGACTCCACTACGTTTGTCTTCACACAACAATTGTACGCTAATGAATAATAAACTGGAGATAACTTACCACGGCCTTATCAGATTTCAAATATTTGTCAATAACAATTTATATATTCCCACAAGTTGAGTACACACGACACTAAAAGTCGTATAGCAATCATAAAATACAAAAGGTATTTGGGTGAAGATGACAACTGATTGAGGATACAATATTATCGAGTCGATGTTATCTTTCATAACACATATCTATTTTCGATACGAGGAAACTATGATTAGACAAAAAATCAGTGATCGAATTTCGATTAAACTATACCCATCATTTAGGAGTTACTCACCAGGATGTCGCACTTCGTACTTGTTCGCATCCAAATTCTTCTCCTCGCACACCTTCCTCATGATGTCTTCGATGTGCACGTGCTTGCTGACCCTCGTGACGTAGAGCTGGTTTCTCGGAAGATGCACCTTCAATCTGAAGGTGGTCTCGAAAGGTTTAGTTCCTGGGGGCACATTCTTCGCGATCGGAAGTGTCCTTGTTTTCGGTATAACCTTGATGTGTTGGGTATCTAGGGCGCCTATCGGAGTGTTCGGGTAATACGACAGCACTTTCTCCGGATAATTTTCGCTCGAAGACGTCTGAAGAGGCTGTAGGGTGTAGTTCGTGATCTGGAGCTGGTGGTTCGTCGTCACTTGTACCAGAAGATCCATCATGGGCGTCCTGAAATAATAAAATATAATTGATTGCTACTCTCAACAGTTTCATTGTGAACACCCATATCATCGCATAATTCAAGTTCATCCACTAATTGACCTTAATAGCATTCGGCGTGAAATGAACAACATCTGCAGAATTAAGTCGACTCGACGAGCATAAAATGCATTGTGTACAAATCAGCGAAGTTATTCCCTCAATCATTCCATCCAGTCGACTGTAACACTTGAATAGATTTGATTATTTGCAATTGATCTCAATCAAGAACGATGCGATTTGCGAGCTGGGGACAAACAGGGCGAGTCTTCTACATATTTTTCGGGATGGGTAATGATGAGGCCCCGAATTTTTGAGAAAAAAGCTCAACTTCGAGAAAAATTCCTAATTTTCATAATATGTGGGCAAACCGAGAAAATAATGACAAAAATCCCAGTATACGTACATATTATTCTAAAATGTTGGTCTTCGATTTCTATGAAAAATTGATGGTTCGTTAAATGACCGATGAAGATCAAGAAAATGTTAGCAGATATTTTTTTAAAAATAAATTTCTCAAATTATGCGCTTCGGAAGTCGAAAACACCAATGAAATAGAGTGATTTCCGACGTACGACGTTTTTCATACAGATGAACTAGAAATCTGAATTTCACCCATAATATAGATCTAACTTTCATCTACGAATTCCGGAAAAACCAAAGGCGCAGTTGCCACAGTTTAGGAGTACTGCGCATCCGCCGAAAGGTACAATTTCACGGTATTTCCGAAGGCCATAAATGCCGATAGGTAGGGAATAAAATAAAATTAATTGCACAGTTGTTTTCTACGCATCCGATTATATAAAGATAGGTGAAAGTGAAAATAATTCAGGGAAATCGAAATTCCGTCGATTTTTACATACATGGCATGGAAAATTTTGGATCCGTAAAAAAAAATTTTTGTCTTCGATTTCCATGAAAAATTGATGGTTCGTTAAATGACCGATGAAGAACAAGAAAATGTTAGCAGATATTTTTTTTAAAATGAATTTTTCAAATTATGCGCTTTGGAAGTCGAAAACACCAATAAAATAGAGTGATTTCCGACGTACGACGTTTTTCATACAGATGAACTAGAAATCTGAATTTCACACATAATATAGATCTATCTTTTATCTACGAATTCCGCAAAAACCAGAGGCGCAGTTGCCACAGTTTAGGAGAACTGCGCATCCGCCGAAAGATACAATTTCGAGGTATTTCCGAAGGCCATAAATGCCGATAGGTAGGAAATAAAAAAAATTTATTGCACAGTTGTTTTCTACGCATCCGATTATATAAAGATAGTTGAAAGTGAAAATAATTCAAGGAAATCGGAATTTTGACGATTTTTCCATACATGCATGGAAAATTTTGGATCCGAAAAAAAAAATGTTTGTCTTCGATTTCCATGAAAAATTGATGGTTCTCTAAATGACCTATGAAGATCAAGAAAATGTTAGCAGATATTTTTTTAAAAATAAATTTCTCGAATTATGCGCTTCGGAAGTCGAAAACACCAATAAATTAGAGTGATTTCCGACGTACGACGTTTTTCATACAGATGAACTAGAAATCTGAATTTCACACATAATATAGATCTATCTTTTATCTACGAATTCCGCAAAAACCAGAGGCGCAGTTGCCACAGTTTAGGAGTACTGCGCATCCGCCGAAAGGTACAATTTCGCGGTATTTTCGAAGGCCATAAATGCCGATAGGTAGGAAATAAAAAAAATTTAATTGCACAGTTGTTTTCTACGCATCCGATTATACAAAGATAGGTGGAAGTGAAAATAATTCAGGGAAATCGAAATTTTGGCGATTTTTCCATACATATACAGGGAAAATTTTGGATCCGAAAAAAAAAATGTTTGTCTTCGATTCCCATGAAAAATTGATGGTTCGTTAAATGACCTATGAAGATCAAGAAATTGTTAGCAGAAATTTTTTTAAAAATAAATTTTTCAAATTATGCGCTTCGGAAGTCGAAAACACCAATAAATTAGAGTGATTTCCGACGTCCGACGTTTTTCATACAGATGAACTAGAAATCTGAATTTCACACATAATATAGATCTATCTTTTATCTACGAATTCCGAAAAAATCAGAGGCGCAGTTGCCACAGTTTAGGAGCACTGCGCATCCGCCGAAAGGTACAATTTCGAGGTATTTTCGAAGGCCATAAATGCCGATAGGTAGGAAATAAAAAAAAATTAATTGCACAATTGTTTTCTACGCATCCGATTATATGAAGATAGTTGAAAGTGAAAATAATTCAGGGAAATCGAAATTTTGACAATTTTTCCATACATATGCATGGAAAATTTTGGATCCGAAAAAAAAAATGTTTGTCTTCGATTCCCATGAAAAATTGATGGTTCGTTAAATGACCCATGAAGATCAAGAAATTGTTAGCAGAAATTTTTTTAAAAATAAATTTTTCAAATTATGCGCTTCGGAAGTCGAAAACACCAATAAATTAGAGTGATTTCCGACGTACGACGTTTTTCATACAGATGAACTAGAAATCTGAATTTCACACATAATATAGATCTATCTTTTATCTACGAATTCCGCAAAAATCAGAGGCGCAGTTGCCACAGTTTAGGAGCACTGCGCATCCGCCGAAAGGTACAATTTTGAGGTATTTTCGAAGGCCATAAATGCCGATAGGTAGGAAATAAAAAAAAATTAATTGCACAATTGTTTTCTACGCATCCGATTATATGAAGATAGTTGAAAGTGAAAATAATTCAGGGAAATCGAAATTTTGACAATTTTTCCATACATATGCATGGAAAATTTTGGATCCGAAAAAAAAAATTTTTGTCTTCGATTCCCATGAAAAATTGATGGTTCGTTAAATGACCT
Organism: Aphidecta obliterata; assembly: GCA_963966015.1. Taxonomy (NCBI): domain Eukaryota; kingdom Metazoa; phylum Arthropoda; class Insecta; order Coleoptera; family Coccinellidae; genus Aphidecta; species Aphidecta obliterata. The sequence goes on along the minus strand of OZ014430.1, from coordinate 34,273,294 downwards.
ATGAAGATCAAGAAATTGTTAGCAGAAATTTTTTTAAAAATAAATTTTTCAAATTATGCGCTTCGGAAGTCGAAAACACCAATAAATTAGAGTGATTTCCGACGTACGACGTTTTTCATACAGATGAACTAGAAATCTGAATTTCACACATAATATAGATCTATCTTTTATCTACGAATTCCGCAAAAATCAGAGGCGCAGTTGCCACAGTTTAGGAGCACTGCGCATCCGCCGAAAGGTACAATTTCGAGGTATTTTCGAAGGCCATAAATGCCGATAGGTAGGAAATAAAAAAAATTAATTGCACAATTGTTTTCTACGCATCCGATTATATGAAGATAGTTGAAAGTGAAAATAATTCAGGGAAATCGAAATTTTGACAATTTTTCCATACATATGCATGGAAAATTTTGGATCCGAAAAAAAAAATTTTTGTCTTCGATTCCCATGAAAAATTGATGGTTCGTTAAATGACCTATGAAGATCAAGAAATTGTTAGCAGATATTTTTTTAAAAATAAATTTCTCAAATTATGCGCTTCGGAAGTCGAAAACACCAATGAAATAGAGTGATTTCCGACGTACGACGTTTTTCATACAGATGAACTAGAAATCTGAATTTCACCCATAATATAGATCTAACTTTCATCTACGAATTCCGGAAAAACCAAAGGCGCAGTTGCCACAGTTTAGGAGTACTGCGCATCCGCCGAAAGGTACAATTTCACGGTATTTCCGAAGGCCATAAATGCCGATAGGTAGGGAATAAAATAAAATTAATTGCACAGTTGTTTTCTACGCATCCGATTATATAAAGATAGGTGAAAGTGAAAATAATTCAGGGAAATCGAAATTCCGTCGATTTTTACATACATGGCATGGAAAATTTTGGATCCGTAAAAAAAAATTTTTGTCTTCGATTTCCATGAAAAATTGATGGTTCGTTAAATGACCGATGAAGAACAAGAAAATGTTAGCAGATATTTTTTTTAAAATGAATTTTTCAAATTATGCGCTTTGGAAGTCGAAAACACCAATAAAATAGAGTGATTTCCGACGTACGACGTTTTTCATACAGATGAACTAGAAATCTGAATTTCACACATAATATAGATCTATCTTTTATCTACGAATTCCGCAAAAACCAGAGGCGCAGTTGCCACAGTTTAGGAGAACTGCGCATCCGCCGAAAGATACAATTTCGAGGTATTTCCGAAGGCCATAAATGCCGATAGGTAGGAAATAAAAAAAAATTTATTGCACAGTTGTTTTCTACGCATCCGATTATATAAAGATAGTTGAAAGTGAAAATAATTCAAGGAAATCGGAATTTTGACGATTTTTCCATACATGCATGGAAAATTTTGGATCCGAAAAAAAAAATGTTTGTCTTCGATTTCCATGAAAAATTGATGGTTCTCTAAATGACCTATGAAGATCAAGAAAATGTTAGCAGATATTTTTTTAAAAATAAATTTCTCGAATTATGCGCTTCGGAAGTCGAAAACACCAATAAATTAGAGTGATTTCCGACGTACGACGTTTTTCATACAGATGAACTAGAAATCTGAATTTCACACATAATATAGATCTATCTTTTATCTACGAATTCCGCAAAAACCAGAGGCGCAGTTGCCACAGTTTAGGAGTACTGCGCATCCGCCGAAAGGTACAATTTCGCGGTATTTTCGAAGGCCATAAATGCCGATAGGTAGGAAATAAAAAAAATTTAATTGCACAGTTGTTTTCTACGCATCCGATTATACAAAGATAGGTGGAAGTGAAAATAATTCAGGGAAATCGAAATTTTGGCGATTTTTCCATACATATACAGGGAAAATTTTGGATCCGAAAAAAAAAAATGTTTGTCTTCGATTCCCATGAAAAATTGATGGTTCGTTAAATGACCTATGAAGATCAAGAAATTGTTAGCAGAAATTTTTTTAAAAATAAATTTTTCAAATTATGCGCTTCGGAAGTCGAAAACACCAATAAATTAGAGTGATTTCCGACGTCCGACGTTTTTCATACAGATGAACTAGAAATCTGAATTTCACACATAATATAGATCTATCTTTTATCTACGAATTCCGAAAAAATCAGAGGCGCAGTTGCCACAGTTTAGGAGCACTGCGCATCCGCCGAAAGGTACAATTTCGAGGTATTTTCGAAGGCCATAAATGCCGATAGGTAGGAAATAAAAAAAAATTGATTGCACAATTGTTTTCTACGCATCCGATTATATGAAGATAGTTGAAAGTGAAAATAATTCAGGGAAATCGAAATTTTGACAATTTTTCCATACATATGCATGGAAAATTTTGGATCCGAAAAAAAAAATGTTTGTCTTCGATTCCCATGAAAAATTGATGGTTCGTTAAATGACCCATGAAGATCAAGAAATTGTTAGCAGAAATTTTTTTAAAAATAAATTTTTCAAATTATGCGCTTCGGAAGTCGAAAACACCAATAAATTAGAGTGATTTCCGACGTACGACGTTTTTCATACAGATGAACTAGAAATCTGAATTTCACACATAATATAGATCTATCTTTTATCTACGAATTCCGCAAAAATCAGAGGCGCAGTTGCCACAGTTCAGGAGTACTGCGCATCCGCCGAAAGGTACAATTTCGAGGTATTTTCGAAGGCCATAAATGCCGATAGGTAGGAAATAAAAAAAATTAATTGCACAATTGTTTTCTACGCATCCGATTATATGAAGATAGTTGAAAGTGAAAATAATTCAGGGAAATCGAAATTTTGACAATTTTTCCATACATATGCATGGAAAATTTTGGATCCGAAAAAAAAAATGTTTGTCTTCGATTCCCATGAAAAATTGATGGTTCGTTAAATGACCCATGAAGATCAAGAAATTGTTAGCAGAAATTTTTTTAAAAATAAATTTTTCAAATTATGCGCTTCGGAAGTCGAAAACACCAATAAATTAGAGTGATTTCCGACGTACGACGTTTTTCATACAGATGAACTAGAAATCTGAATTTCACACATAATATAGATCTATCTTTTATCTACGAATTCCGCAAAAATCAGAGGCGCAGTTGCCACAGTTCAGGAGTACTGCGCATCCGCCGAAAGGTACAATTTCGAGGTATTTTCGAAGGCCATAAATGCCGATAGGTAGGAAATAAAAAAAATTAATTGCACAATTGTTTTCTACGCATCCGATTATATGAAGATAGTTGAAAGTGAAAATAATTCAGGGAAATCGAAATTTTGACAATTTTTCCATACATATGCATGGAAAATTTTGGATCCGAAAAAAAAAATGTTTGTCTTCGATTCCCATGAAAAATTGATGGTTCGTTAAATGACCCATGAAGATCAAGAAATTGTTAGCAGAAATTTTTTTAAAAATAAATTTTTCAAATTATGCGCTTCGGAAGTCGAAAACACCAATAAATTAGAGTGATTTCCGACGTACGACGTTTTTCATACAGATGAACTAGAAATCTGAATTTCACACATAATATAGATCTATCTTTTATCTACGAATTCCGCAAAAATCAGAGGCGCAGTTGCCACAGTTTAGGAGCACTGCGCATCCGCCGAAAGGTACAATTTCGAGGTATTTTCGAAGGCCATAAATGCCGATAGGTAGGAAATAAAAAAAAATTAATTGCACAATTGTTTTCTACGCATCCGATTATATGAAGATAGTTGAAAGTGAAAATAATTCAGGGAAATCGAAATTTTGACAATTTTTCCATACATATGCATGGAAAATTTTGGATCCGAAAAAAAAAATTTTTGTCTTCGATTCCCATGAAAAATTGATGGTTCGTTAAATGACCTATGAAGATCAAGAAATTGTTAGCAGAAATTTTTTTAAAAATAAATTTTTCAAATTATGCGCTTCGGAAGTCGAAAACACCAATAAATTAGAGTGATTTCCGACGTACGACGTTTTTCATACAGATGAACTAGAAATCTGAATTTCACACATAATATAGATCTATCTTTTATCTACGAATTCCGCAAAAATCAGAGGCGCAGTTGCCACAGTTTAGGAGTACTGCGCATCCGCCGAAAGGTACAATTTCGCGGTATTTCCGAAGGCCATAAATGCTGATAGGTAGGAAATAAAAAAAATTAATTGCATCGTTGTTTTCTACGCATCCGATTATATAACGATAGGTGAAAGTGAAAATAATTCAGGGAAATCGAAATTTCGTCGATTTTTCCGTACATATGCATGGAAAATTTTGGATCCGAAAAAAATATTTTTGTCTTCGATTTCCATGAAAAATTGATGGTTCGTTAAATGACCGATGAAGATCAAGAAAATGTTAGCAGATATTTTTTTAAAAATAAATTTCTCAAATTATGCGCTTCGGAAGTCGAAAACACCAATGAAATAGAGTGATTTCCGACGTACGACGTTTTTCATACAGATGAACTAGAAATCTGAATTTCACACAAAATATAGATCTATCTTTTATCTACGAATTCCGCAAAAACCAGAGGCGCAGTTGCCACAGTTTAGGAGTACTGCGCATCCGCCGAAAGGTACAATTTCGCGGTCTTTCCGAAGGCCATAAATGCCGATAGGTAGGAAATAAAAAAAAATTAATTGCACAGTTGTTTTCTACGCATCCGATTAAATAAAGATAGGTGAAAGTCAAAATAATTCAGGGAAATCGATATTCCGTCGATTTTTCCATACATAGCATGGAAAATTTTGGATCCGAAAAAAAAAATGTTTGTCTTCGATTCCCATGAAAAATTGATGGTTCGTTAAATGACCGATGAAGATCAAGAAAATGTTAGCAGATATTTTTTTAAAAATGAATTTTTCAAATTATGCGCTTCGGAAGTCGAAAACATCAATAAAATAGGGTGATTTCCGCATATGACGTTTTTCATACAGATGATATAGAAATCTGAATTTCACACATAATATAGATCTATGTTTTATCTACGAATTCCGGAAAAACCAAAGGCGCAGTTGCCACAGTTTAGGAGTACTGCGCATCCGCCGAAAGGTACAATTTCGCGGTATTTCCGAAGGCCATAAATGCCGATAGGTAGGAAATAAAAAAAATTTAATTGCACAGTTGTTTTTTACGCATCCGATTATACAAAGATAGGTGGAAGTGAAAATAATTCAGGGAAATCGAAATTTCGTCGATTTTTCCATACATATGCATGGAAAATTTTGGATCCGAAAAAAAAATTTTTGTCTTCGATTTCCATGAAAAATTGATGGTTCGTTAAATGACCGATGAAGATCAAGAAAATGTTAGCAGATATTTTTTTTAATTAAATTTTTCAAATTATAGTCGAAGTCGAAAACTTGGAATTTTGACGGTATTAGAGCTAGGTTTATTCGAACATCACATAATATCTTTTGAAAAAAATTCATAAATACATAATATTTCATCAATATTTAAATAATAATTTCATCGCGATTATAACTCAATATATGAAGAAAGCACATTTGAATTCGTGAGTAATGGACAGCAATGATAATAACAGTTTCATGTATTAATTTAGTACCCGAGTTCTTCGACTTCAATGAAATATCTTCATGGAAATGGAGTTCCTACAGTCCTCTGAATATCTAATATTTATCATCTAACGACCCATAAAGTTTATGTAACTACCATGAAGAACGCTTCTTGACCCGTTACGACGAAGACGGCCGAATCTTCGACGGAGACGAAATCACATGACCTACCTTCTCTCGACACACATCTTGACCGTCTTGCCCGTCGGCAAATGGATGGTGAGGTCCATGGCCCCAGACAACATGTCCGCCGGTGTGTCCTCCGTGATGTGCAGCATGTTGCCAGTTTTTCTGTAACAAAAAAATCGGAATTATTTATTGATTTGAAGTTGCCTTTTTTCTTTTCTATAGGCTTTCGATCCACATCGTCTCGGGGATCGAAGGCGGTCGAATTATCATCCCAAAGGACGCGAGGTCTCCTTAAAGTAAATCCAGCCCGATCCCACCGCCGGTTTACACAAGAGCTCGATTTGATTGTTTTTCCGAAGTTTTGGCATTCCCTTCAAAAGGGTTCTTCTGAATTTTTTTTTACTACGAAAATTTAAAGAGAAAATCGTAACATTTCCAATGAGTTCTTGGCTATCGTTGAGCAGTTTGTGTCGGATTAACTCCTGTGTGACCTATACGGCAAGTCTCGTTATAACAGACGACCTTCCAATGCCATCGATGGCTGCAGAAAACCTGTTCGATACCTTCGTGGGTAGATTGTAGTCGCAACAACGAAAGCAATGACATGTCGTTCGCTCGACTACATCACGACCGATGATGAATGGAAAAAAAAGGTCGTTTATGAATTTCAAACTGGTAATAGAACCGATAAATCTCCTAGAAAGTTGCAATATAAACAGATGCACCTAGAGAGGTGAGATTTGTTACTGAATAAAGAATGTTTTATAGTAACGAGTCGAGAGGAAAGTTGATGATGAATTTCTCCTCAACTGGCAATCGATCTTGAAATCGAACATCTCCGAAAACGATGAAACCTGACGGTTTTTAGTTTTAAGACGACGCATCGTGTAAAACACGAAATAGTAATTAATTATTGTGGGATCAAAAGATCTGCTACTCAAACAAAACAGTTTATAACTATCGTCACGCACAAAAGATCATCGCATATAAACATTAATCAGGGCTGATCCAGGCGTCACATTTAGATGTTAACACTCGATAATACACTTTTTCAATGAAAGTTATCCTATTCTATTCAGAGTACAAATGCAGTGATACCTCCTGAATAATACCTAAATTATTATGTTGGACGAGTTGGAATTTCGCTTTTCATCGCGGATTATTACATCATAATCCTCCTTAAGGTAGCCCGATGCAAGTTCGCGGATTAGAGCGATTTATATTCGGCTCTTTCCCCGACCTCCGTGTGGCATTGAATTCGAAGTTGATGTTGATCGAATCGATTAACATAAAATTAGCTGGTGGAAAAGAATAACGGAAAACGTCCAACTGATCACGAACCTTCGAACCGACGTGTCAATTGGTGATTCGAATCGTCATTGCTTGAACTCGACTTCAAGCTACATATCATTTGAAATTGTCGGATAATAGTTATTCTCATCACAAAATATTGAAAAAAATTCAAATTCAAATAGGTTGGCGATAAAAAAAATGAGAGGAAGTTTTTTTTTTCAATGAAAATTTGTAGCTCAATAATTAATTTGACCTCAACATACTTCAGAATACTGTGATTTTCAATTGAGTGATCGTAATATTTGATCATTTGACCTAACCTAACTCTGAAATTGACAGCTTTTAGCGGACCTACCAACCTTATTCCGTGAAGGATTGAAACAGGAAATTTCTTCTCCCTAATCTGAATTGTTTTTTTTAGTTGATCTCAGAGATATGGTTCTCTTTAACATTCCCTGGAGAACTTGACTTTTCATTGTCAGTTTCATCGAAAATTGACAGCTTTTATCGGACCTACCAACATAATTCCATAAAAGATTCAAATATTTCAGGAAATTTCTTTTTCCCCTTCTGAATTTTTTTTGGTAGTGAATATTTTTTATGTTATTATTTGGGATGCGGTAAAAGTTTATTTAGCGCCTATCTATAAATTTGATATTTTTTCGCAAACAGACTCGATTAATCTCAGAGATATGATTCTTTTCAACATTCCCTGGAGAAAGATGGAATTTTGACTATTCATTGTCAGTTTCATCGAAAATTTACAGCTTTTATCGGACCTACTAACATAATTCCGTGAAAGATTCAAATATTTCGAGGAATTTCTTTTTTCTCTTCTGGTATTTTTTTCTTTGTGAATAAATTTTATGTTATTATTTGGGATGTAGTAAAAGTCTACTTAGAGCCTATCTATCAATTTGAAATCTTTTTTGTAAACAGATTCGATTAATCTCAGAGATATGATTTTTTTCAACATTCCCTGGAGAAAGATGGAATATTGAGTATTCATTGTCAGTTTCATCGAACATTGACAGCTTTTATCGGACCTACCAACATAATTCCGTAAAAGATTCAAATATTTCGAGGAATTTCTTTTTTCTCTTCTGGTATTTTTTTCTTTGTGAATAAATTTTATGTTATTATTTGGGATGTGGTAAAAGTTTACTTAGCGCCTATCTATAAATTTGATATTTTTTTGTAAACAGACTCGATTAATCTCAGAGGCATAATTATTTTCAATATTTCCTGGAGAAAGATGGAATTTTGACTTTTCATTGTGAGTTTCATCGAAAATTGACAGCTTTTATCGGACCTACCAACATAATTCCATAAAAGATTCAAATATTTCAGGTTATTTCTTTTTCCCCTTCTGAATTTTTTTTCGTAGTGAATAATTTTTATGTTATTATTTGGGATGTGGTAAAAGTTTACTTGGCGCCTATCTATAAATTTGATATTTTTCCGCAAACAGACTCGATTAATCTCAGAGATATGATTCTTTTCAACATTTCCTGGAGAAAGATGGAATTTTGACTTTTCATTGTGATTTTCATCGAAAATTTACAGCTTTTATCGGACCTACTAATATAATTCCGTAAAAAATTCAAATATTTCAGGAAATTTCTTTTTCCTCTTCTGAATTTTTTTTCGTAGTGAATAATTTTTATGTTATTATTTGGGATGTAGTAAAAGTCTACTTAGAGCCTATCTATCAATTTGAAATCTTTTTTGTAAACAGATTCGATTAATCTCAGAGATATGATTTTTTTCAACATTCCCTGGAGAAAGATGGAATTTTGACTTTTCATTGCGAGTTTCATCGAAAATTGACAGCTTTTATCGGACCTACCAACATAATTTCATAAAAGATTAAAATATTTCAGGAAATTTCTTTCTCCCCTTCTGAATTTTTTTTGGTAGTGAATACTTTTTATGTTATTATTTGGGATGTGGTAAAAGTTTACTTAGCGCCTATCTATAAATTTGATATTTTTTTGCAAACAGACTCGATTAATCTCAGAGATATGATTCTTTTCAACATTTCCTGGAGAAAGATGGAATTTTGACTTTTTATTGTGAGTTTCATCGAAAAGTGACAGCTTTTATCGGACCTACCAACATAATTCCATAAAAGGTTCAAATATTTCAGGAAATTTCTTTTTCCCCTTCTGAATTTTTTTTGGTAGTGAATACTTTGTATGTTATTATTTGGGATGTGGTAAAAGTTTACTTAGCGCCTATTTATAAATTTGATATTTTTTTGTAAACAGACTCGATGAATCTCAGAGATATAATTATTTTCAACATTTCCTGGAGAAAGATGGAATTTTGACTTTTTATTGTGAGTTTCATCGAAAATTGACAGCTTTTATAGGACCTACCAACATTATTCCATAAAAGATTCAAATATTTCAGGAAATTTCTTTTTCCCCTTCTGAATTTTTTTTGGTAGTGAATACTTTGTATGTTATTATTTGGGATGTGGTAAAAGTTTACTTAGCGCCTATTTATAAATTTGATATTTTTTTGCAAACAGACTCGATTAATCTCAGAGATATGATTCTTTTCAACATTCCCTGGAGGAAGATGGAATTTTGACTATTCATTGTCAGTTTCATCGAAAATTTACAGCTTTTATCGGACCTACCAACATAATTCCGTAAAAGATTCAAATATTTCAGGAAATTTCTTTTTCCTCTTCTGAATTTTTTTTCGTAGTGAATAAATTTTATGTTATTATTTGGGATGTAGTAAAAGTCTACTTAGAGCCTATCTATGAATTTGATATTTTTTTTGTAAACAGACTCGATTAATCTGTGAGATATGATTATTTTCATCATTCCCTGGAGAAAGATGGAATTTTGACTTTTCATTGTCAGTTTCATCGAAAATTATCGGACCTACCAACATAATTCCGTAAAAGATTCGAATATTTTAGGGAATATTTTTTTTCTCCTCCCATTTTTTTTTCGTAGTAAATAATTTGTATTAAAAGTTAACTCAGCGCCTATTTTCGAATTTGATGATTTGTTTTTTCGAACATACTCAATGGTTGTAATTTTAGAGATATGATCTTTTCCAACATAGAATTTTGACTTTTCAGTGTCAGTTTCATCGAGAATTGACAGCTTTTATCGGGTCAACCATCATGATTGCGTGAAAGATTCGAATATTCCAGGGAATTTCTTCTTCTTCTTTTGTAATTTCCAATTAATTGATTGTAATTTGACCTAACCTAATTTATTCCAACCCAGTGATTTTTTGTCTTTTTCTCAACTAACGCAGTCATTGAAGTTTTGCTGTGGCCGCCTCTTTCGCCGGATTCAAATCCCATCGAACATCGTGAAGGTGTAATATATGGTCACCACTGGGATTTCGATGGAATCCCTACAGGAGCTAAAATATGCTATTAAATGAATGAAAAACCGATAACTTCGGAAAATAATATAATAACTGCGCTCATGATTGTCCTTCTCAAGGAGCAATCATAAATAGTACATTTGAAGACGCCGAATGCAACACGCGACAATTCAAGTTGATGGAATGGAATCTTCGAAACTAATATTCATCAATTCAGAATTATTATTCTGATGGTCGTTCTGAAAATATTCGATGATGACATAGTTGATCGTAACGATTATCAGTTCGATGGAAATTGTATAACGGATATACAGCTCGAATATACATAGGCATTATAAAACATTAAATTGACGGACGGTCCAGGACCTTGAACCTTGTTTTCTCGAAGACGAGTTCGAATAGCAGGGCAATCTTGAATATTTTATTCGCCAGATATACAAATACGATAAAAATGACAATAATTGACTGTACAGTGGTTAAAACTCAAAATCAGTTAATTTTTAAGGTTGGAAAGTATCGACGCACAGACATTCTCCACTGTATCAGATTCCACTTGTCGGAACACAACAATTATAATTATTTCTCAATCTTCATCGACTGAGATTGTGCCGAAAAGATCTTCGGATTCCGGTTGCCCAACACAACATAAAGAAACTACGATTTTTTTATTTCCCTCGAAGCAGAACGACTGAAAGAATATTGTGAGAAAAGGCAATTCACTTTCTCAATTTCTAGCAATCAAATGATTAATTTTATTCGAGCGATGGATATAATTGCTGATATGCATATGAATTACTTAATTACTCTTTGTTGCGAATTGATAATATAAAAAAGATCGCTATGTGCGGTCTAAGTAATAATACAATCGGTAGTTACGTCGAGTGTGATTATCAAAACGAATGAATGGTCTTGAAAAGGAGATATGGTCAGTTTAATACGAAGATAACCCATGAAAGTTGAAGTAACTTGAATGTACTGTGTTATCGCAAACTATTAGAGTCTGGTCGAATTATACCCCCGGCAACGTCGGACAAATATGACGGATATGATACGTTAGATCTACTCGTGACTGGTTTGTGTTTCACCTAGTTCAATTCCATCATTTTTGAACATTTAAAGCTGAAGGAGGAGTTCTTGCTTGTCCTGATTTTGATCTCAACCTGCGACTGAGATTCGTGAAGTGCTACATCTGGTCGGTGCTTCTTTACGGCATGGAAGGCTGGACATTGAGGAAGACTGCGATTAACAGGCTAGAGGCCTTCGAGATGTGGCTGTACCGCAGGGTCCTCAAGGTGCCTTGGACGGCTAGATTGACAAACGAGGAAATTCTGAGACGCGTCGACAGACAACGTGAATTGTTTGAAACTATTAAGAAGAGAAAAACGGCGTACCTAGGACACATTATGCGGAACAACAAGTATCAATTTTTACACTTACTGATCGAAGGTAAAATTGAGGGAAGAAGAGGGATCGGAAGGAAGAAAATGTCCTGGATGCGAAACATCAGGCAGTGGACAGGACTGCACGATATACAGTCCTTGATACATACCGCAAGAAATAGAGAAGCGATGGAAAATGTTATCGCAAACATCCATTAGTGGATATGCATTGGAAGAAGAAGAAAGCTGAAGAAATGCATTCAGAAAAATAAGGAAACTTTAATCTGGATAAATTCACAATTCTTCATTCAAATTGCGAACCAAAGGCTTCAGGTTTGGGGCCATGGTCCCGGAATCGGTTTCATAACCTGAAAACGAAGAACCCCCAAGTTGGTTACCCTGATCAATTTCGTTCTTTTCGGGCATCTTCTCCCGGCCCGAGGCCAATTCCTTCATCACTTCGTACAGGAAATCGTCGTCGACGAACTCGTGCAGAGCGTCGTACTTCATGAACTCATCCTTGTATCTCTCGAACTCGGATATGGTCCTTGGAAAACGGATCTGTTCCACTCTTGTCTTCACCTGTTCGCCGCCTTTTACCCGTTTGGACACGAGGATGTCGTTGACAATTCCCATATGTTCGGAATAACCCTGAAGAAGTTCGTTTATCGACGCCCTGTGGTTCTCGAATTCCCTGTCGAGGATGTGTTGGTTTGTCTTGGATATCTTGCTCCTCAGTTGGTTCAGTTCCTGCTTGAAGGCTTCGAGTTCTCTTATTTTTTCCAACTTTTCTTTGGTCTCCTTCTGGAGCTCGTGGATGTAACCTTGGGTTATGAGGTTGTTCACTTTGAGTTTGTAATTTTCGAAGACCTCTTTGTGTCGAGGAATCACGTCCTGCATTTTGGCGTAGAATGGCGATATCAGAGTTTCGAACTCTTCGGTTTCGTCGGTCATGATGTTGACGTTTCGACGATTGTTTCCGTCACTTTGACATCACACTCTATTCAGGTGTTGAAGTGGAATTTTTCAACAAAACAATGAAAGGAGATTTCACCTTTATAAAATGAAAATAGATAAGTAAAATTATAATGAAAAGTTGAAATTTAAATCAAGAAATATAAATGAAAATTATGAGATGGCCGAATATTCAAAAAAAGAAGAAATTTTACGAATATTCGAATCTTCCACGAGCTCATGTTCGTAGGTCCGATAAAAGCTGTGAATTTTCACTCGAACCGAAATGTCAAAATTTCACCATTTCCGATGAAATTCAAGAAAAATCATATCTTCTAAACCATTAATAGATAGATTCCATGAAATCCAAATAGGAATGAAGGTGATACGAAAATAATAAAAATGTGACCGATATTTCGACGAAGAAAGCACCAAAACAAAAAGCTAATCAAAATATCGATCGGTCCGTGAAATATTCAATTATTTGAAGCCTAACAAGATTCACCCACCTTCTATTTTAATTCAATTGATATTTTCAAGGTGAACACGACAAATGAATACAAATCTTCATTATTAGCGTTTGCCTGCTGAATAATCAATCGAATCCAGCGCCGAAAGCGAAATTCCGCAACTTTGGAGCTCAGAACTTTGGTGATTCGCAATTTTGAAAATCTGCAAAGTTGAAGCTATATAACTTTGGAAATTCGCAAATTTGCAGCTTCTTGATTTTGGAACTCCGCAACATTGGAAATTCACAACTTTATCCCGTACCTTTGGAGCTATGCCACTTTGGAAATTCGCCACTTTGGATCCCCACAACTTTGGAGATCCAGAACTTTGGGAATTCGCAAATTTGGAGATCCGCAACTTTGGAAATTATCAACTTTGGAGCTATATTACTTCAGAAATTCGCAACTTTGGAGCTATGCCACTTTGGAAATTTGCAACTTTGGAGCTCGTTAACTTTAAAACTGCGCAAATTTTGATATTGGCGAACTTTGGAGCCCCAAAACTTTGGAAATTCGCAACTTTAGAACTCCCTAATTTTGCAACTCCGCAACTTTGGAGTTCAGGAACTCTGGAAATTCGCAAATTTCGAGCTCCGCGAGTTCGGAAATTCAAAACTTTGGAGCTCCGCAATTTTGGAAATTATCAACTTTGGAGGTCCGCAACTTTAGAAATTCGAAACTTTGAAGCTCCGCAACTTTGAAAATTCGCAAATTTGGAGATCCGTTACTTCGGAAATTCGCAAATTTCGAGCTCCGCGACTTCGGAAATTCGAAACTTTGGAGCTCCGCAATTTTGGAAATTATCAACTTTGGAGGTCCGCAACTTTAGAAATTCGAAACTTTGAAGCTCCGCAACTTTGAAAATTCGCAGATTTGGAGATCCGTTACTTCGGAAATTCGCAAATTTCGAGCTCCGCGACTTCGGAAATTCGAAACTTTGGAGCTCCGCAATTTTGGAAATTATCAACTTTGGAGGTCCGCAACTTTAGAAATTCGAAACTTTGAAGCTCCGCAACTTTGAAAATTCGCAAATTTGGAGATCCGTTACTTCGGAAATTCGCAAATTTCGAGCTCCGCGACTTCGGAAATTCAAAACTTTGGAGCTCCGCAATTTTGGAAATTATCAACTTTGGAGCTATATTACTTTGGAAATTCGCAACCTTGGAGCTATGCCACTTTGAAAATTTGCAATTTTGAGCTCCTTAACTTTGAAACTGCGCAACTATTGAACTCCGCAAACTTTGGAGCTCCGCAACTTTCTGGAATTCGCAACTTCGTAGCTCCTGAACTTTGAGGCCCCGCAAATTTAGAGCTTTATAACTTCAGAAATATGCGACTTTGGAACTCTTCCACTTTGGAGTTCCGAAAATTTGGAGATCCTTAACTTTGAAGCTCTGCGACTTTGGAGCTCCGCAAGATTGGGTTGATATTTCTATAAACTATCAATGAATGAAAAAATTTTTACAGATTCTCTTCTAGTATTATATTGAAACCTTCGCCATTTTTCAAGTTGAACTATCGGGAACAAACCAGTGAAAACCGCAGATGAGTTATAAATTATAGTAAATAAATGGTTGGCTCCAATTCAAATAGAGTCGAGAAGAGCCCAGTTTCTCCTACATTTTACGCAGAATTGAGAAATTGGGGTTCACCCAACGGAAAACCTACATCGATCTTGACCTCATCTACGGTACTTCGTGAGATTGTGAATCATGCAGACATAAGGAGTCCACCCAGCATCCGCTTGGTTCTTGCAGATGGGACTCGATGTGGTAGAGTTAACATGCATTGATAATTTCGAAATTCGAAATTTCAATTCACGTTTCGTGAAAGACTTGAGTTTCTCATCTGTTACAGGAAACTTGACTGATGTCATCAAATCAATTGATAACTACGATCCAACATAATCGCTCGCCAAGAGCCATAATCGGTTTCTGAGAAGAACTATTCTCCAAGGCCTAATATTCCAATTTCAGAAAATCAACATACTTAACCACCAGGTGCAAGGCAATCATAATATGCAAGGTAGGCTTGAATATTATGCAATTAGCCTACGCAAAATTCAAATTTATTCAGGTATGCATAATCACCGGTGAATGTAAAAGTATTATACTTCAGTTGTTGGAAACGTATCATTTTGAGAGAAGTTGAAATTCCTAACGTGACTCAAAATATCATCGAAATCCAAGAACCTCGAAACACCGGATTTACCGGACCCATTCTGGAAATACGGTTCTGAAAGTTAGTTGTCATCGAATGCTTTCAAATATTGTCAAGGAAAGGTGAATTCCAATTGTAATTTATCGATTAGTTAACTAGCTAACTGACTTCTGATCTGGTGTTGAGTAATTCGATAATTCCATACATTCCATTGATTCCATCCCTTGATGTGTCGATTTCATGAAATGACATTGACTGGAGGGTTTGGTTCGCAGAATCTGGTGTTCGTTTCTTAATATTTGGTTCGATAGTCTCCATACGAACGCGCAAAATATTCACGTCGGTGCTTTCTCGAACTTTTTCCGATAAAACCGAAACCTGAATTTATATTATTGCTTGAGAAAGGATGTACCTGAACGTTTTTATCGACCAATAAGGCATTTCTACAGGAAGTTTCGGTCTATGATCATCGAACGAACGGAAATGAAATGGATTCTGAGCGTTCCATGATTGTGATCTTATCTTCTTACTTTACCAGCTGAATAACTTTGCTTCATAAAGTTCCTACATTACATAAACTTACACTTTTCTCTTATAGTACTGTTCATGTTATGTAATTTTACGTCTTTTTAATAGTTTTTCTTTTTGCACCCCTTGCCCTGTTTGGTTCTTGGACTTTCAGCTCGAGTTCCAGATGCAAAGGAGAGGATTAATCTTTGGAAGATCTTCTAAATTCTCACTGCTGCTGAATTTTTTACACTACATCAGAAAACTGAAATATTTCTCCCATTCACGAACTCAACCGGCGCAATCAGACCCCGAGCGTTGCCTGAAAATTCAAAAACTATTTATGTTAATTCTTTCAAAAGTTTTGGTCGAAATGATGAGAAAAAAATTGCAAAGCATAGAAGTGAAATCAGGAGTGTTTGCGCGCATGATTCTGTTTCCCAGAATGGCCTTCGGTGTTCATTAACAGTATAACAGTATAACAGTGTTCATTGTCAGAATGACGAATACTGTCATTTTATTTTCATGAACTTCAAAATATAGAATAACCGAATTATACTGAATCTATCAGAAAAACTCTTTTTCTTTACTGTGTTCCGAAATGACATTCAGTGTTTGTAGTTACTGTGAGAAATATTGTTATTTTATTTTCATAAACTTCAAAATATGGAATCACAGAATTATATTGAATATATCAGAAAGATTCTTTTTTTCTGTGTACCGAAGTGGCCTTCAGTGTTCATTTTCAGTATGACAAATACTGTCATTTTATTTCTATCATTGATGGACTCAGCGATTTATATTGAATATATTAGAAAAACTTTTTTTCTTTTCTGTGTACTGAAATGGAATTCAGTGTTTATAGTTAATGTGAGAAATAATGTCATTTTATTATTATAAACTTCAAAATATGGAACCACAGAATTATATTGAATATATCAGAAAAATATATTTTTTTCTTTGTACCTAATGGCCTTCAGTGTTCATTTTCAGTATGAAAAATACTGTCATTTTATTTGCATAAACTTCAAAACATGGAATCAACGAATATATTTATTATCAGAAAACTCAATTTTTTTTTTCAGTGAACCAAAACGGCCTTCAGTGTATGACAGATACTGTCATCTTTCTTTTCAAACTTCAAAAAATGGAATTTTATGAATTATATTGAATATATCAGAAATTTGTTTTCTTTTCTGTTTTCCCAAATGGCATTCAGTGTTTGTAGTTCGTGTGAGAAATACTGTCATTTTATTTTCGTAAACTTCAAAACATGGCATCACCGAATATATTGATTATCAGAAAACTTTTTCAATTTTTTTTTCTGTGAACCAAAACGGCTTTCAGTGTTCACTGTCAGTATGACAAATTCTGTCATTGTTTCTTTTCAAATTTCAAAAAATGGAATCATCGAATTATATAAAATATATCAGAAAAACTCAATTTTATTTTGACATGGACAGCTAGAAAGTCGAATTTCCAAATAACTCGTTTAATCGATGCCCCATATGTATACATAAAATTTCAGCAGGAAATGGGGAAATTTTTTTTCAGATTCCTAACTTTTGACAGAGATTTGAAAAAAAACTCAACCGACGCATTCAGACCTCGAACGTAACCTTGGATACATACTCTGAGCCTCTTCTTTCGAGAGTAATAAAGTTAATGTCCGGATTTGACCTCGAATTCTTCATCTATGAGTCCAACCTTATCTTTTCTAGACCATTCTCGGTTCAAAATTCAAAATAACCGTCATTTCGGCAAAATAATAAATATAGTTCTTCCACATTTTATCGTATTTATTTCTCCGTTGCAGTTCGTGTGGAACATTAATAAATATAATAATAATAAACTATGCGTAGTGAAGTAATTGCATTTAATAGCGTTATGATATGGATCAATTGATCATATTACATAGGTGTTTCTATTAGATTTCGCTGACACATGCTTACCACAAGAAAGACATCAACAAACGGTCCCCACTGATTACCATTAATATATAAACTCCGTTTAAGAATTATTGACATCTCGGTTGGCTGTGAAAAATCGAAGAGAACGCGAGGCTGTTTGTCGGTGTTACTTCGAGTTTTTCAAAGATTTGGCATATATTTCCGCTAGTGTTTCAGGTAATCTGTTATTCACCGACTCAAAGTGTATTCTGATTGATCAATGTCTCTTAAATTTTCAGATTTCACCAAGCCCTGTCCGTAGAATATTAGCATGTTATTATAGCCTGGAATTAGCAGTGGAAGAAAACCTGTGCGATACGATTATTCCTTCAAAGAGACATTGAATAACTTTGTTTTTGCTAGAATTAAAAACAATGAATATATCAGTTTAGATATCCTTTTCGAACTGGCCAAAGAGCACCTAGATTTCAATTGATCGAAGTCAACATTATATTATATCATAAAAAAAATTGGATACAAATACAAAAAAGTTGATCGAAGGAAAATTCTTACTGATAAACAGAAAAATATAATGAAAATAGTACGATATTGTGATAAATACCGAGAATACATGGAACAAAACGTAAAATTCATTTATCTTGATGAAATTTGGATATTCAAAAACGGTATTCAAATTTGTCAGTGGACACTAGAAAATAATCCAAAAGGTATGCCGAGTATATTCAAGGGTAAAGGCAGAAGGTGCACTATTTTGAATGCTGAAACAATTGATGGATTTTTACCTGGATGTGATCCGATTCTTGACAGTGGTATTAATGATAAGTATTACTATGAATGTTGAATTATTTCATAAATGGGTTATTGAAAAATTGAAACCTTCCCTGCAAAAGGATGCCCATCAATAGGATTATGTCAGCTTATTCAATAAACACATCCAAATCACTACACTACGTGGAAACAAAGTTTTCAATGATATTTTTATCTTTGCTCTTGTATCATTCATAGATATTTTAAGTTTATTTATTATACTTATACTGTATGGTACCCTATTCACATTCCCTCTGCCAATACACATGCTATATTGTTCCCAATTCAGAAGTATACTGAATAATTGCCCATCCATTATAATATTTTCAATAATTCATGGACAGTATTCAACACCGAGCAATAAATAATTCACAAATTGGTTCATATATTGATAGTTCGGTACAAATTTCATGTCAAAATTCTTCATGTACTACATAGATTCTAAGTTTTTGTTTCTCTCTTATTTCTTAATACATTATAACGTTTTTTCCAATCCATTCTTTTGGCCCTGTGCTTGCGAAGTATCCAAAAATGTTTTTCTGTTGCACCACTAGCTACCTGCTAGAATTCCATTAATTATCCTTCTTGAATCCTGACATCAAATGGTACTCTTATAGTTATATGGTTAGAATTTTGCAAGATTTCCAATACCAATAAAGATTGCATGGTCCTGAGTGAAAATAAATATTTATTTTGATGATCTTCAATTTTCCATGGTTGACTTTAATATGAGATAATTTCATATGAAAGCATTCCACGATATTTTTGCGCTTTCAAACCTAAACTCCCATGTAGAAACTGCAATCGAAATATTCCGGCTTAATTATTCGATAATTCGTATACTCAACACTTTTCTAGGTTATATTTATGTTTTATTTCTGTGATGAAATTTAGTTACTTTTTGTAACCAGAAATAAAGCCTCGAATGGACGTTCGTGGCCTGCTTCGATGTCAATAATTCTTAAATGGACTATAAGTGATATTGATGATTCGCGAGATAACAAGTCATCGAAAATTCTAGCAAAACTGATTTTCCATTTGAAAAATTTGAAAGCGCACTTATTCGTCAGCAATAATTCTGTAACTGACATTCCTCCGTTGCGAACTTCCGCGTCCACGAATGGCACCAGAAGAAATCGACGCGAGAAACATCCGTTTCACATCGCCCCAAAGAAATTCATTCGATCAAAGAATCCTCTCGGTATGAAGCAGGTGTTCCACTTCAAACCAGCCGAGTACGAGTCGGCGAGTTTTTATCCCCGCATTCATAATTAGTTTGATTCACGGCGAATTGCTAATTTGCCGATGAGGCAAACTCCGAAAGTAGGTGTTCTGCAGTTTATCCGCCGATCCATCGCCAGCCGAGATAACGGCCGCGTTTTAATTGAAGGAAACTCGAGGAATGTAACAAGAATCTAACGCAATCGGAAACCCATATCGTTTTCAATTTATTATTCTTTCTTGCTCAATTCATCGTTTTGTTTCTTTGCTATTTCTTAATTTGCGCAAGGTCGTTTCTTTAACGTTTCACTATTGTTCGTTCGATTCCGCGATATTCCATCTTTTTTATGTACAAGCATTCTCATGTAAAGGATGTTCATGACCGATACATAATCGTAAAATACAGGCTGTCTCAGCGATAACTTGGACAACTTGAAACCCCCTCAAATTCTCAGAACACTTTCAATTTGGACGTGTGTAGTTCCTATTTTAATGAAGCCTGTATATTTATTTTTCATCGGGAATATATTCGATTATGTAAGTGAGTTTTATCTATTCTCGCATCAGGATGAATAAACAATGGCGAACTATTGAACAGGAAAAGTATTGTTGAGGTTTCACGGTGAGTAAATCCGAATGAAAACTCGATTTATTAAGAGTATTACGATCTTGGTGAAAAATTAAAAAAAGTTTCTCGGTAACCTTTCCGTATTATGTCACTTGTTCCGCCACTAATTCTTGAGATCGAATTAATACGTATTTTCATTTGCAATTTCTGGAAATCGTTAAAATCGGTCAGGAATTGATTAGATTGTTTTCCTAGGTCGGCTGAGTCGCGGCCGAAGGCCGCGATCGAATCTCGAGGAACCCAGAATCTCATAAAATTTTCCCATTTCGCAAGTTCCTCAACTAAAAATCACTGATTTTCGCCACGAGTGAACAAACCCTGAGAAATGTCGAAACAAACAAAAATTTCCAAAAAAGTTCCCAAAAATTCGAAGAAAATAACACATCGGGGTGTGAAATAAGTTGAACACGATTAAATAGATTTTTTTTGCAATTTTTCCACGTCAATTTTTTAGGTTTTCGACGATTTCAAGAAAGTTCCTATTGGAATAAGAAAATTCTCGAATACAAGACTATTTCAGGGTCTGAAATGAGTTAAATATGATTGAATAAATTTTCTTGCAATACTTGCATACCACTTTTGTAAGTTTCCGATCTGCAGGATGGAAAGCCAGAAAATCGTTCGATACGAATATCAATTGAACTTTTTGGGACGATATGGACCAATTTTATTTCGTTTTTATTGGAAAATACTGAAATTCCTTTGTGATCTGTCTAATCGATGTCAGATTTTGACGAAAACTACAAAATACTACAAAAACTTCAAAATACATTGGAACAGATCGATAATGAGCCAATTCTTCAATTTTTGAAAGAATGATATCGATTTTTCGAAAATTTTGGAGAAAATTAATTTGGAGGTTAACCAATTATTCAAGACTCCAATGGAAATTTATTCTTGGACGAAAGAAGCATTTTGGAATAGCATTTTGTTACAGATCAATAAAAGATATTTCATTCAAAAAATTTTCCGTCCAAAAAGTCAATTTATTTTTTGGTCTCAATCGACAAGGTTCGACTCACTGATGACAAATCCATCAAAAAATTCGACCTAGAAACTTGAAATTTTCAGGGTGGGTTCGAATCTCGAATGCCGCAGTTTTTATTGGGCAAAATTTGACCAGGGGTTCCGTAAATATGGCCGTTCGAAATTTTGTTCTCCTGATTACTTCGAAACTACAGATTCGATCGAGATGATTTTTGCACTCAAATGGAAAATGAGGTGTTCGAGCTACATGTGAAATTTTGTCCAGATCGCATCACCAGAACCATAGAAACCATAGGAAATTGTAACTTTTGAACGGAAACGCCTAGGGACTTGAAATTTTCAGGATAGGTGTGGATCTCGAATGTCGTGATGACGTTCATCTATGAGCAAAATTATACTAGGGGTTCCGTAAATATGGTCGTTTGAAATTTGGTTTTCTTGATAATTTCAAAACTACAGATCCGATCGTGACGAAATTTTGTATTTAAATTGAGAATGATATATTCAAGCTACATTTCTCCAGATCACATGACCAGAACCATAGAAAATCATAACTTTCGAACGGAAAGGCCTAGGGACTTGAAATTTTCAGGATAGGTGTGGATCTAAAATGTCGCGTTCACGTTTATCAATGAGCAGAATTATACTAGGGGTTCCGTAAATACGGTCGTTTGAAATTTTGGTTTCTCGATCATTTCGAAACTACTGATTCGATCGAGATGAAATTTTGTATTTTAATCGAGAATGATATATTAAAACCATATTTTGTCCAGATCGCATGACCAGAACCATAGAAATCATAGAAAATTGTAACTGTTGAACGGAAAGGCCTAGGAACTTGGCTGTTCAAAATATTTTTTCCTGATAATTTCGAAACTACTAATTGGATTGGGATGAAATTTTGCACCTAGCTTAAAAATAATGTATTCAAACTACATGCCAAATTTTGTCCAGATCGCACCACCAAGACCATAGATACCGTAGAAAATTCTAGCGAATTATCGAAAAAAAATGGACACCTAAAGCACTGATATAAAGTCTGGAGTTTCGCCTAAGTTTCAGAATTTATTTGACAGCTGTCAAAAATTCCTTCAATTGATTCCTTAAACTGGAAAATGCGAATCTACCTACAAGGTGGATGTACGAGCGCTCAAAAGCTCCTGCCTTCACGGCAGTGCTTTTCGTAATTTTTTTTTATCATTTATCATCATTATATAAAAATCTTCGATGAATTCAATTTCTTCAAATTATTGTTAAAATCGTCAGAAATCCCATACGTTTCTGTTATTTTTTCAGAATGATTATTCATGAACTTCATTAAATTTCAACTGAGTTTTTTTTTAATTTTTTTTCAAACACGTTTTGTTCGATATTTGAAACTTGTGTTGCTCTAACGCAAAAGAATAAGCGGAAGTTTTTGGAGGTGATTCCTTTTCGGAAATAAGAGGAGCTTCCTCATGTAAATAAAAGCTCCCAGCCATTTCCTTGAAAAATTACACGCTTCTAAAAATAAGAAGATAAAATTGTATATTTTACCAGAACTATTCAACAAAACTAAATTTCTTCATTTAGAAATATTTTTCCCTATGGAACACTACGCCGATCTGTCGACCATAGCGATATCGTGCGAGGAGTGATGCCAAGTTTCTGGGTCTTTACTAAAACTGGAACTGTTTGAGAACTGGGGAATAATTTTTGAAAAATCAAGGTTAGGGTGAGGGTAGGGCGAGGTTAGGGTTGATAATAATTCCACTGGCTTGAATAGTTCACTACAATACCATAACTAATCCCAAAAGTCTAAACAAAGTTTCACGTTTTCACTTCAAATTATAGCAAAATTCATGAATAAAAAAAAAATAAATAGAAAAAATCTTCGAACTCTCGGGAGATTTCCGATCTTACGAAATCGAGCGAGACTCCCCCAACATTGTTTTTCACACTTGAATCGCTTCCGAAAGGAGTTACGTAAAGTACACCGTTCCAATGAAGAGGCGTCGTTCAAACAATTAAAATTCACCGTGTGAAACAGCCGAATTCCGGCCGTTACGAAATCGATCAGAATTCATCATGTGAATGGACTCGCTTCAACATAATTCGAGATCGAGAAACCAAAGAAATAATATTGAACAAAAAAAAAATAAAAATACAAAAAAAATTAAGTAGAGACCACAAGGATCTCCGGAATTGGTTCAAACGCCCTAGAATGAAAGGATGACATTCGTAGCGACTGAAAGTAGATGAATAGGTGTGTAAGGTGAGGTGATCCTTTCTTCGGTCCAGTGAAAGCTCCTCCAAGAAATCTCATTTATCGTCGATGTGAACGCGGTATGCGGCATCAGGTAACAATTTAATCCATTGTATACGAAAACAAAACTTCATATCGGCAGAATTACGGTCTAACCCACATTTTCTTCTTACGTAACATGTGTATGTATGTGAACAGAAGTATTACATCTTCGACTCCATTGAACCACAAGTTTATCTCCAACGAAACCAGGAAATGTCTTCGGTCGAGAGGCTTGACTAGAGAAATGTTAGATGGGTTTTAATCTCTTTCTCGAGGTGTCAAAAAATCGATTTCTTGCGTAACTTAGACGAAACTCCTGACTTTTTTCGATAATTCGCTAGAATTTTCTATGGTATCTATGATCTTGGTGATGCGATCTGGACAAAATTTTGCACGTAGTTTGAATACAGTATTCCTCAGCTAGGTGCAAAATTTCATTCCAATCAAATCAGTAGTTTCGGGATTATAAGAAAAAAAATATTTAGAACGGCCATATTTACGGAACCCCTAGTCTAATTTTGCTCATTGACGAACGTGACCGTGAAATTCGCGAACTAAACCCACCCTGAAAATTTCAAGTTCCTAGGACTTTCCCTTCGGAAGTTATAATTTTCTATGGTTTTTATGGTTCTGGTCATGGGATCTGGACAAAATGTTGCTTTAATATATCATTCTCGTTCAAAATACAAAATTTTATCTCGATCGAATGTTGTTTGTTGTTTCGAAATTATCGAGAAAACAAAATTTCAAACGACCGTATTTACTGAACCCCTAGTATGATTTTGCTCATTGATAAACGTGAACGCCACATTTCAGATCTACACAGAATAATCATTCTGCAAAAATAACAGAAACGTATGTGATTTCTGACAATTTTAACAATAATTTGAAGAAATTGAATTCATCAAAGATTTTTTTATACAATAATGATAAATGATAAAAAAAAAATTAAATAAAAATAGCTGCTATGAAATATCCTTCGCATAATATACAAAATTGAAAAAGCGCTGCAGTTAAGTCAGGAGCTTTCGAGCACTCGTTCATTCTTGTAGGTAGATTCGCATTTTCCAGTTTAAAAAACCAATTGGAGAAATTTTTGACAGCTGTCGAAAAAATGACAGCAGATCTTCGTCAATTAGACAGAAATATAAGGATATTTCATTCAATGATTCGTTGGAATTCAAAATGGTTCTGGTTATGCGATTTGGAAAAAAATCAGCTTATATATATTAATCTCCATTAAAATACAAAGTTTCGTCACGATTGAATCCGTAGTTTTGAAATTATCGAGAAAACTAAATTTCCAACGACCATATTTATGGAACCCCTAGTCTTGTTTTGCTCATTGATAAAAACGTGACCTCAACATTCGAGATCCAAACCTACCCTAAAAATTTCAGGTCCCTAGGCCTTTCTGTTCGAAAGTTATGATTTTTTATGGTTTCTATGGTTCTAGTCATGCTATCTAGAGAAATGTAGCTTGAATATATCATTTTCCATCAGTATACAAAATTTCGTAACGATCGAATCTGTAGTTTTGAAATTATCAAGAAAACTAAATTTCAAACGACCATATTTACGGAACCCCTTGTATAATTCTGCTCATAGATGAAAGTGATCACGACAATCGAGATCCACACCTATCCTGAAAATTTCAAGTCCCTAGGCGTTTCCGTTCAAAAGTTACAATTTTCTATGGTTTCTATGGTTCTGGTGATGCGAGCTGGACAGAATTCTGCATGTAGCTTGAACACCTCATTTTCCATTAGAGTGCAAAATTTCATCTCGATCGGATTCGTAGTTTCGAAGTAATCAGGAAAACAAAATTTCGAGCGGCCATATTTACGGAACCCCTCGGCGAATTTTGCCCAATAACGAACTCAACTGCGGCATTCGAGATTCGAACCTACCCTGAAAATTTCAAGTTTCTAGGACATGCCGTTCGAGAGTTATCGTGCTTACGGACGGACTGACAGACTCGAATTTTTCGACGAATTTGTCATCAGTGAGTCGAACCTTGTCGATTGAGACCATTTTCGGCTCAAAATTCGAAAAATACAGACATCGGGACGAATATAGCCCTCGTGTAAGTAGTACGAGCGCTCAAAAAGGCAACTTTTTGCGTTTTCGTCGTTTTTTCTACCTTTTCCGAACGTTATGTTTGGAATTCGAATTAGGGAACTTTTCGGGTACCGTCGGAAAACCCGTTTCTTCTTCTCGAGTATTTTTAAAATCGCAAACTGAAAAAAAATGTGGGCACGAAGCGTCCCCGCGTTTTCGAGAAGAAGGAATGGGCTTTCCGACGGTACCCAAAAAGTTCCCTAATTCGAATTCCAAACGAACGGAAAAAACCTTCGGAAAAGGTCGAAAAAACGACGAAAACGCCAAAACTTGCCTTTTTCCTTTTCTATAGGCTCCGGATCTGCAGCGTCTCGGGGCTCGAGGGCGGTCAAATATTCATCCCAAAGGACGCGAGGTCTCCTTAAATGTAAGTTCCCTAATTCGAATTCCAAACGAACGAAAAAAACCTTCGGAAAATGTCGAAAAAACGACGAAAACGCGAAAACTTGCCTTTTTCCTTTTCTATAGGCTCCGGATCTGCAGCGTCTCAGGGCTCGAGGGTGGTCAAATATTCATTCCAAAGGACGCGAGGTCTCCTTGAATGTAAGTTCCCTAATTCGAATTTCAAACGAACGAAAAAAACCTTCGGAAAAGGTCGAAAAAACGACGAAAACGCAAAAACTTGCCTCTTTCCTTTTCTATAGGCTCCGGATCTGCAGCGTCTCGGGGCTCGAGGGCAGTCAAATCTTCATCCCAAAGGACGCGAGGTCTCCTTGAATGTAAATCCAGCCCGATCCCACCGCCGAATAATGGTCTTCCACAAGGATCAGTTATAGAACCTCTTAGAATCATATACGATGACGGAGTCTCGGCGAATTACCACGGGCTGATATTGATATAGGGTTGAAGGATAAGAAGCAAAGGATGAACCTTCTTTCTGCACTTAACTCAAAGTTGCTCAATTTCACATTAACAGAAGGCACAACGACACGATGAACACTGCGATAGGTATCAGAAGACTCGATGGCGTCGATATTCAACAGCATTCTCGGTTTTCCACAACCACTATACAGGTGGTCGTTTTACGTTACAATAATATTATCATGGAAATCAATATTATTTTGACGTCTTCCATCTTTTTCGGAATAGAAGGTTTCGAAAGCTATCAGACGCCCATCCCATGTTGCCGATTTTCTTGTGCGCAGCTCGGAGGTACAGAAGGCTGTGCTTATGCAGGTAATGTGACTCGATTATGCCGATAGAAACGCCTAGATCTGTCCAACCGTTATCACTGCCAGGCCAAGACAACAGTACATGCCTATTCAACAACGCGAACGAATGTTTATTTACAACTAATTTCATGTTGTATAATAGGTAGGTTATTTACATCACCTGCTGCCTTGAATTGCCTCGGCTTCATTTCGACGTTGAAACTAATCAGTATTAGAAATTAAATTATTCGTTGGGAATTGAAACTAATCTCTTTAGTTTCTGTCAATGGATGGAAATAGCTGAGAGTAGAGTGGAAAGATAATATACAAATTGTGGAAATTATTGAATATTCATCAGGGAACGTCTGTGAACTTTCAACCTTGTTTCTTGGATGAGCAATGTCGAATTAACTGCTGTTACTTCTGATCGAGCGAAACAGTGTCGTGTCTTCGATGTTCGCTCGCTCACCTTTTACGTGTTTTTGATGAACAATAATTTTTTTAATTTTCCATTCTTATTTTGATGTCCCATTCCCCTAGTGCATTATTGAAAATTCCAACAGAAAATATTCAAGTCACAATTAATTGATGGTAGTCTGTAGTTAATTTTGTTCTATTCCTACGTGTAAAACGAATTCTATTATGTTACGTTCTCTTTCACCGAAGAAATACGCAATCATATTACCAAGAAATAATGGGGAATTCGACTAGCAGGTGTACATCAATCATAGGAACTATTTAAAGAAGATTATAAATCGCAGATCATCGATATGGAAGGAGTCGACGTAAAACTTCTTTCTATTATTTCATCTTTATACGCGATAATGACTTCAAGATTCTTGTTAAAATACGTCGACGAATTTATTGTTCATCGAATACTCTCAGATTTATTTTTTTTTATTTGAAATACAGGGTGTCCCAAACTCGATGACATTTCTGGGGAACAGGAGAATTTGTTTTTTTGCGTAATTGATTTTGCTCCATCGATCTAAAATATTTTCAGCACTGCAGCGTTGCCGCTTATATTGAAAACTTCAGTATTTTCATTTTCACTTCGTCATTGCGTCTAGATTATTTTTTTCAATTCTTTCCTATAGAGGTTGGGTAAGGTTAGGCCTAATAGTCCATCTAGTTTGGACACCCTGTATACAATTCTTCAATTCTTGAAAATACAGAAGAAACAGATTCGAGTCACAAAAATTTGGACAAACAAAAACACCTGTCTCTCTCTCTCCCTTATATAATAGAAAACCTGTTTCGATAATGAATTAAGGTATGCATTTCCAATATAGAATCATCCAATTATCCCGAACGTAATTTATACTTTCGCGTATTACAAAGTTCGGAATTAATATGGCATTGCACAAAATGCCAAGAGTTCTGTAACGATCGGTATAGCTAGAATTCGACCAACTGGCCCATATGATGTTATATAATTATCGAATTCATTATGAGGCTCATAAACAATCCGAGGTTCACTTCAATCGATATCATTCTAAATTTCAAGACAAAAATGTTCTATGAAGATGAGGTCGCAAAAGCTACAGGGTGATCAGGTTTCCAGATTTTTTCGTTTTGTTTTATTGGCGATACTTTTTTCGAGGTAACTCTACTATTTATTTATTCATATTCTTAACTTTATAACCTAGATTGTATTTATTTTGCGAATAAACATTATTATTATTATTTGAACCAAGAACTTTTTTGTCGTACGCCACTGACCATGTTCGATAGTAGATTCCAAAATATGTTTCTTTCGAAAACATTTTACTATTCTGCGTTTTATTCTTTCCCCAAAAATAAATTTGAAAAGGATATCGATGTGGGTAAGAATTATTTTGGAAATTTTGGAATACAAAATTATTTTATTACATATATTCCAAAAAAATTTTATTCTGAAATCTCAACGAAAAAAAAATTCGAAATGTAACCCATTTCATTCTAGGAATACATAATTTATTTATAATAGACCTTAAACATTTTTTCGATTCTATTTATGAATGGTGGCGCCTTCAGTGTTCATTGTCAGTATCACAAATACTATCATTTTATTTTTATAAACCTCAAAATATGGAATCATCGAATTGTGTGGAATATATTGGAAAGATTCCTTTGTTTTTTCTGTGCATCAAAACACACTACAGTGTTCATTGCCAGTATGACATATACTGTCATTTTATTTTTATAGACCTCTGAATATGGAATCATCGAATTATATTTAATTTATCAGATAAACTGAATTTTTTTCTGTGCACCAAAACACACTGCAGTGTTCATTGCCAGTATGTCAAATACGCTCATTTTATTTTTATGAACTTCAATAGAATTATGTATATTGAATATATTATAAACACTCGATTTTTTTTTTCTGTCTCAATATGGTCTTCAGTGTTCATATTCAGTGTGACAAATATTGGCAATTAATTTTTATGAACCTCCAGAGATGGAATCACCGAATTTTATTCAATTTATCAGAAAATATTTTTTTTTTCTACGTACCAAAACAAATTTCAATGTTTATTGTCAATATGACAAGTACTTCTATCCGTATGAACTTCGATGAAATTATCTTGAATATATTATAAACACTCGATTTTTTTCTGTGTCTCAAAATGGTCTTCATTGTTCATATTCAGTGTGACAAATACTGTCAATTGATTTTTATGAACCTCTAAAGATGGAATCACCGACTTATATTCAATTTATCAGAAAATCTTTCTTTTTTTATGTACCAAAACAAATTTCGATGTTCATTGCCAATATGACAAGAACTCTGTCATTTTATTTTTATGAACTTCAATAGAATTTTATATTGAATATATTATAAACACTCGATTTTTTTCTTTATGTCCCAAAATGGTCTTCAGTGTTCATATTCAGTGTGACAAATATTGTCAATTAATTTTTATGAACCTCCAAAGATGGAATCACCGAATTATATTCAATTTATTAGAAAATCTTTTTTTTTCTATGTACCAAAACAAATTTCAACTTTCATTGTCAATATGACAAGTACTGTCATTCTATTCGTATGAACTTCAATAGAATTATATTGAATATATTATAAACACTCGATGGTTTTTCTGTGTCTTAAAATGGTCTTCAGTGTTCATATTCAGTGTGACAAATATTGTCAATTAATTTTTATGAACCTCCAAAGATGGAATCACCGAATTATATTCAATTTATGAGAAAATCTTTTTTTTTATGTACCAAAACAAATTTTAACTTTCATTGTCAATATGACAAGTACTGTCATTCTATTCGTATGAACTTCAATAGAATTATATTGAATATATTATAAAAACTCGATGGTTTTTCTGTGTCTCAAAATGGTCTTCAGTGTTCATATTCAGTGTGACAAATATTGTCAATTAATTTTTATGAACCTCCAAAGATGGAATCACCTAATTATATTCAATTCATCAGAAAATCTTTTTTTTGTATGTTCCAAAACAAATTTCAACTTTCATTGTCAATATGACAAGTACTGTCATTCTATTCGTATGAACTTCAATAGAATTATATTGAATATATTATAAACACTCGATGGTTTTTCTGTGTCTCAAAATGGTCTTCAGTGTTCATATTCAGTGTGACAAATATTGTCAATTGATTTTTATGAACCTCCAAAGATGGAATCACCGAATTATATTCAATTTATCAGAAAATCTTTTTTTTTCTATGTACCAAAACAAATTTGAATGTGCATTGCCAATATGACAAGTACCCACTGTGAATTTATTTCTATAAACTTCAAAATATGGAACCACCGAATTATGTATATTGAATATATCAGAAAACCTTTTTTTTTCGTGTACCAAAACACACTTCCGTGTTCATGTCAGTCTAATAAATACTGTAATTTTATTTTTATTGACTTCAAAACATGGAATCACCGAATTAAATCAGAAAAACTCAATTTTCCTTCAACATTCATTTCATCGATGCCCCACATTTGGATCCAAAATTCCCACAAGAATAGTTTCTGAGTGACCGAAAGTTCGAAAAGGATTTATTTTTAGAAACATAAAATGGAGAGTTACCTAGGGAAAAGTATCACCCTGTAGATTCTCACAACAATTCTGATAGAAGTTATTGCGGAGAAACCCCAAAAAAATACCATATCCGCCCAAGTTTTATCCCAATCAAAAAAGTTTAAAAAAAAAATATGAAAAAACACTGGAAACTTGAACACCCTGTAGCTATGAAGTGTTGACAGACTTACATTCATGGAACATTTTTGTCTCCATAACTCTAAAGACTTTTTTCGATATTTTCCACTTTGTAGAAAGTTATTTTTATTTTTATTGCTTCCTCATCATATGCTATAATTATTTTTGTAAACAGTTTTTGATGAGAGAATTGTGATTTCAAGCTAATCTAATCTGATCAACGACGAAATTTGAGGTATCTACTTGTATCTGAGAAAATGCCTAGGTTATAGTTATGCCAACAAGACTAAACGTTCGAACAAAAATTATTGGTGTAAAAATTTTAAATTTCACGACATAATTTTCGTTAATCAGTTGAACAAAACGGCAAGTGGAAGCAAGTTATCTTTATCTACATTATTGTTCGAAGATAAAATATGAATACCTCCAATAACGTCATTTCTTTTTATTGCCTATTCAGTCGTCGCGAAAAACAAACAAAAAGATAAGAGTATCACGAACATCTTGGTGGTACATAATAAATTCCACGTTTGTCGAGGAATTTGCATCGTTTCGAAGACATGTATGTGTACCGTTCATGAATAATACTTGAGTTCGTTTTAATCTCGTTTTCTACACGAGAAATGAAAGAAAATTCGGCGGATTATCCGTAGGAAATATTAACCGATTGGCACATTAAAGAACCGGTTAAACCCCGTTACCTCCTCAATATTTACAAGAACGAGGACGACCTGACCTGGTGGTACCAAATATTTTTCCACCTTTCCTAAATATTACTTACTTGACAGTTTTTATGAATAATCCAAAACAGGTCGAACGGTTTCGTTTTTCCACTATAGCACAAACACAATTTCGAAATGAAAAACCCACGACGAGTCGCAGTCCGTTCGCGATCGTGTAGCACCTGTTACCTCGCCATCTTGACAGCTCACTGATGTACGCGACTTGGAACTTGGAACTCGCAACTCGCCCGCGGTTCTGGGACGCGAAGTGGGGCCCTCGTCCGGCACTCGCCGTCGCTAGATAGCGAAATTTCTCGTTTTTGATTACACCAGGACTGGACCAAACTACAGGACAGTGGCGACAATAGATGTCCACTTTTTGATTGG
Organism: Aphidecta obliterata; assembly: GCA_963966015.1. Classification (NCBI taxonomy): domain Eukaryota; kingdom Metazoa; phylum Arthropoda; class Insecta; order Coleoptera; family Coccinellidae; genus Aphidecta; species Aphidecta obliterata. The sequence continues at coordinate 34,241,074 of OZ014430.1, read as the reverse complement.
TTGTCCCCGTCACGTGGTATAAATCGCCATGTTGCGTCGGAATATTTTATGTTCACTTAGTGATTTGTGGTTGGTTTTCTCGAAGATAAACGTTTATTTGACTATGAAAGAACAAGGATACGTAATATTCATCTCAGCTCATTGCATTTGAAATATTAATAACAAATACCATGTTGTGCAGCAATTCTTCTGCAAAAGGGTTCCGTATGAAACGCTTCCCAGTGGATCCTGAGGGAAGAAGCGGTGGCAAATTGAAACTAGGAAGGATAAATGGAACCCCATAAACTATTCATATTTATGTGAGGATTGTTTGAAGAAAAAATTACGAAAAGCACTGCCGTGAAATCAGGAGCTTTTGAGCGCTCGTACCTGCACCTTTTAGGTAGATTCGCATTTTCCAGTTTTGGAAACCAATTGAGGAAATCCAGACTTCAAGTCAGTGCTTTAAGTGACCAATTTTTTTTTTTCGATAATTCGCTAAAATTTTCTACGGTATCTATGGTCTTGGTGATGCGATCTGGACAAAATTTCGCACGTAGTTTGAATACATTATTCCTCAGCTAGGTGCAAAATTTCATTCCAATCAAATCGGTAGTTTCGAAATTATCAGGAACAGAATATTTTGAACGGCCATATTTACGGAACCCATAGTCTAATTCTGCTCATTGATGAACGTGACCGTGAGATTCGCGATGCAAACCCAACCTGAAAATTTCAAGTTCCTAGGCCTCTCCGTTCAAAAGTTACAGTTTCCTATGTTTTCTATGGTTCTGGTCATGCGATCTGGACAAAATGTTGTTTTAATATATCATTCTCGATTAAAATACAAAATTTCATCTCGATCGAATCCGTAGTTTCGAAATTATCGAGAAAACAAAATTTCAAACGACCGTATTTACGGAACCCCTAGTATAATTCTGCTCATTGATGAACGTGAACGCGACATTTCAGATCCACACCTATCCTGAAAATTTCAAGTCCCTAGGCCTTTCCGTTCGAAAGTTATGATTTTCTATGGTTTCTATGGTTCTGGTCATGTGATCTGGAGAAATGTACCTTGAATATATCATTCTCCATTAGTATACAAAATTTCGTCACGATTGAATCTGTAGTTTTGAAATTATCAAGAAAACTAAATTCCAAACGACTATATTTACGGAACCCCTAGTATAATTTTGCTCATAGATGAACGTGATCACGACATTCGAGATCCACACCTATCCTGAAAATTTCAAGTCCTTAGGCGTTTCCGTTCGAAAGTTACAATTTTCTATGTTTTCTATGGTTCTGATCATGCGATCTGGACAAAATTTCGCATGTAGCTTGAACACTTCAGTCTCCATTTGAGTGCAAAATTTCATTTCAATCAAATCTGTAGTTTTCAAGTAATCAGGGGAACAAAACTTTGAACGGCCATATTTACGGAACCCCTGGTGGAATTTGGCCCATTAACGAACTCAACCGAAGCGTTCAGGAACTGAACCCATCCTGATAATTTCAAGTCTCTAGGTTGTTCCGTTCGAGAGTTATCGTGCTTACAGACGGACTAAACTAAACTCAACTATTTAAAATTAATTATTTCAACAAATTCATATTTTTCATTTCAAATAAAATGAACCCTCTTTGAAAATATAATATTACAATAATTTATGAGTTGATCGAATTCACTGAATCAACTTAGAGATATTTGAAAGTTCTCGAATTTTTGGTGATTCATTTGAGTTTATTTTAATCCAAATTTTGAAGCTTTGAGAAATATGATCATGTTTCAATTTCTATATCAATAGATATATATGTAAAAATATATCACATATATCACTCTGGTCAAACGGAAATAAGTGAGTACCATAAAATTGTTTGAGGGAAACCTCAAAAAAAGGATTTTAAAAATTGTTCAATGTTCCGAAAAATTTAATATTTCCCAAAAGAAACATCCCATTTCCCTTGTATAATAATGAAGATTTCGTTTGACTGATATCTGATATACCATTTCAATTTTGATTTGGCTTGTGACAGTCAAGATGTTCTACTTTTGAAAATTGCATCGTTGCTGCCGGTTCGAAAATTTTACAAAATTTAAACCCAAAATGTTAAGAGAATATTCATTATTTTTTTTTGGAATAGGGAACCTTTCAGATATGGAAGCTACCTCAAAATAATGAAAATCAGTAATTTCCACTCAAAATATGAATATCGAATTATGAATCAAGTTGCAGATAAAAATTCGAAGGTATTCAGTGTATATTTCAATATTTCGTTAAAAACTGCTATTTCAGTACTATTTCATTTGAATTTTGACGCAACATGGCGGCTGGGCGGAGCTTATATCCCTCTCCACTGTCTTGTATAAAGTCACTGTAGACCAAACTGGAGATAGGATTTGACATATTTGTCGAAATAAACTCGTCACCTCATGAAGCCATGATGGCGAAACACGTGTAGTGGTTTTGAAAAAACTAAGTGAATACTAAGTTGAGGGGTTTTCAACAAAATTGTTGTTTCGTTTTTCGTTAAATTAAATTGTGGAAAACTTTCTTGGTCATAGAGAGCGATACAATGCATTATTTCGGTGAGATTGTTCGTTTAATCGAAAGAATAAACAATTTTCACTTTTTCCATTATGTATGTAATTGGGAAAATCGAATGCAATAATATATGAGTTGCAAGTCTTCGAACTATCCGATCGTGTCTGGTGATGAAAGAGAAATAAACTGATGGTGCTTGAACACTTACAACTTTCTATTATGAGAAATCGTTGTACGATAATTCATTTACTTCTTGTACTATTCTAGTGCACCTTGAACCACAGTCGATTGGATCTCGAGAAACGTCCTTTCAAAGACGTTCGGACCAGCTTCGTGGAAGTGTAAACAAAGTGTGGTTGGATCTCGTTAGGTGGGTAGCGAAGACGTCTCGGAATGCCATTCCGATTATGCGATGAATTGTGCGTTGAAGAAAGCCGATCATTACTCGTGAAACCGGACGAAAAATTTTCCGAGATCATTCCATGGTTTCCAGTGATTAACGAGAGATGGAACGGAATTTCATTCGAAGGAATGCAATTTATATTTATTCACCTCATTTCAGACAATGATGGAGGGGTTGATTAGATCGCGGCCTTCGGCCGCGACTTGAAGGGTCCAAATAGGCAAATACCTATAGAAGTTGTATCCGAGAGATAATCCGAAGACTAGTTTCTGTTCATGACACATCGACTTCAAAATAATCATGATGGAAAATAAGTATAATTTTTAATGCGGCTATAATAAAAAGTGACAATGAATTGATGCAACACGACACAGCAATTTGTTATTCCACCATTATTGTCATGTTATTATGCCTCTCAATTTGCAATTACTCATCCCAATGTGTAGCCATGAAAATGTTCATCTTTTTTTTCTCGGGGATAGTTGGAATATTAATTTCTGACGCAGAAAAAATGGAATATTACACAAGTTCCCATATATAGCTGACAAAAAAAAGGACAATTTTTCCTTTAAGTGTGGTTTCCAACACGCGAGGTTACACTAGCCAACTGAAGTGATGGAAACTGGTGGAATGTTGATTTTCAATACCTTGAAGATTGTGAAATTTTTTTTTAAGTAGAGGAAAAGTTCAAAAGTAGTGAAAAGTACTGTATTAAAAATAGTCCAAATTTATTAACAGCTCTCAAATACACTATACTGGCCAACTAAAGTGATGAAAGCTGGTGGAATGGTGATTTTCATTAACTTAAAGATTGTGTAATTTTTTTATGATGTGGAAGAGTTCAGAGGTAGTGAAAAGTACTGTAATTAAAAAAGTCCAAATTTTTGTACAGCTCTCAAATACGCTATACTAGCCAACTTAAGTGATGGAAACTGGTGGAATGGTGATTTTCATTACCTTAAAGATTGTGTAATTTTTTTATGATGTGGAAAAGTTCAAAAGTAGTGAAAAATACTGTAATTAAAACAGTCCAAATTTATTAAAAGCTCTTAAATACACTATACTAGCCAACTTAAGTGTTGGAAACTGTTGAAATGGTGATTTTCAGTACCTTAAGTAATGTGTAATTTTTTTATGAAGAGGAAAAGTTCGAAAGTAGTGAAAAGTACTGTAATTAAATATTCCAAACTTTTTTACAGCCCTCAAATACCACAACTAAAGTGATGGAAACTAGTGGAATGGTAATTTTTATTACCCTTAAGATTGTGTAATATTGTTATGAAGAGGAAAAGTTCAGAGGTAGTGAAAAGTACTGTAATTGAAAAAGTCCAAATTTTTGTACAGCTCTCAAATACGCTATACTAGCCAACTTAAGGGATGGAAACTGGTGGAATGGTGATTTTCATTACCTCAAAGATTGTGTAATTTTTTTATGATGTGGAAAAGTTCAAAAGTAGTGAAAAATACTGTAATTAAAACAGTCCAAATTTATTAAAAGCTCTTAAATACACTATACTAGCCAACTTAAGTGATGGAAACTGGTGATTTTCAGTACCTTAAGTAATGTGTAATTTTTTTATGAAGAGGAAAAGTTCGAAAGTAGTGAAAAGTACTGTAATTAAATAGTCCAAACTTTTTTACAGCCCTCAAATACCACAATTAAATTGATGGAAACTGGTGGAATGGTAATTTTTATTACCCTTAAGATTGGGTGATATTGTTATGAAGAGGAAAAGTTCAGAGGTAGTGAAAAGTACTGTAATTGAAAAAGTCCAAATTTTTGTACAGGTCTCAAATATGCTATACTAGCCAACTTAAGGGATGGAAACTGGTGGAATGGTGATTTTCATTACCTCAAAGATTGTGTAATTTTTTTATGATGTGGAAAAGTTCAAAAGTAGTTAAAAATACTGTAATTAAAACAATCCAAATTTATTAAAAGCTCTTAAATACACTATGCTAGCCAACTTAAGTGATGGAAACTGGTGATTTTCAGTACCTTAAGTAATGTGTAATTTTTTTATGAAGAGGAAAAGTTCGAAAGTAGTGAAAAGTACTGTAATTAAATAGTCCAAACTTTTTTACAGCCCTCAAATACCACAACTAAAGTGATGGAAACTGGTGGAATGGTAATTTTTATTACCCTTAAGATTGGGTGATATTGTTATGAAGAGGAAAAGTTCAGAGGTAGTGAAAAGTACTGTAATTGAAAAAGTCCAAATTTTTGTACAGCTCTCAAATACGCTATACTAGCCAACTTAAGGGATGGAAACTGGTGGAATGGTGATTTTCATTACCTCAAAGATTGTGTAATTTTTTTATGATGTGGAAAAGTTCAAAAGTAGTGAAAAATACTGTAATTAAAACAGTCCAAATTCATCAAAAGCTCTTAAATACACTATACTAGCCAACTTAAGTGATGGAAACTGGTGAAATGGTGATTTTCAGTACCTTAAGTAATGTGTAATTTTTTTATGAAGAGGAAAAATTCGAAATTAGTGAAAAGTACTGTAATTAAATAAACCAAACTTTTTTACAGCCTTCGAATACGCTATACTAGCCAACTTAAGTGATGGAAATTCTTTTTGAAGAGAAAAAGTTCAAAAGTAGTGAAAAGTACTGTAATTAAATAGTCCAAACTTTTTTACAGCCCTCAAATACACTATACTAGCCAACTTAAGTGATGAAAACTGGTGGAATGGTGATTTTCAGTACCGTAAGTAATGTGTAATTTTTTTATGAAGAGGAAAAGTTAAAAATTAGTGGAAAGTTCTGTAATTAAAAAAGTCCAATTTTTTTTACAGCTCTCAAATACGCTATACTAGCCAACTTAAGTGATGGAAACTGGTGGAATGGTGATTTTCATTACCTTAAAGATTGTGTAATTTTTTTATGATGTGGAAAAGTTCAAAAGTAGTGAAAAATACTGTAATTAAAAAAGTCCAAATTGATTAACAGCTCTAAAATACACTATACTCATTTATTAACACCACTGAATTCATTTCTACGCTATCTCGTACTGCACTACTCCCGCTTAGAGTCCATTTATTTTTCCCAGAAACGATCGACCTGGCCATCCTTCAAAACGAATATCTGGGTACAAATCCAGGTGTTTCCGATATTCCGATACACACCCGACTCGGTTCATCAACCTTAAACTTGAGGATCATGAAACTATAACATCTGATCGATAAATACAATGGCGAATCGAAACAATGAAAACAATGTCTTTGAATCGAAACATTCGAAGTTGAGCTAGTTCAGACGCCACTGGGTGTGCTCGACCTGTATCCTGAGACATTCCCAGATCACGATCATCTACCGTTACATTAATAATTCAGTGCGAATAATGAGATGAAAACGCGAACGCGGAGCGTTACTATGTCACGGATGATCGGAGGAATCGGAATTAATCTAACAGTTACCCCTGTATAACTGTTGAACTTCATTGGTGAGTTTTCGACTTACTTATACGAGGCACTTCGGAAAATATCACTGGGTACGACAATTTATTTTTATAAACTTCAAAAAATGGAATCACCGAATTACATTGAATATATAAGGAAAACGCAATTTTTTTTGTGTACCAAAATGGCCATCTGTGGTCATTGTCATATAGAGAAATTGAATTACATATATTGAATATTCAATATTTAACGGCCGTGAAGACAGCGGCTAAACTTGGCAGACCAAATCTCCGGAAATACCCGATCGACCAGTGGCGTGCCGAAAAAATATTTCTATGTACTATTACGATAATTATAAGTTCTTTTTCGGGACTAATGGAAATAATACATTAATTATTTACCAAGATGACATTTAACATGAAATATAAATGGAAATTATTTATTATGGTGAATAATAGAAAAAATGTTAAGCCGAGTGGCCGATTCTTACACAGCTCGACATTTGAAAAATTCTTTTCACATAGAAGCCGTGGTTCTAGCATCACCAGATTTTCACAGGATCTTTCTTATTGCAATACTAGTATTTCGTGAAAAAATGGTTGACTTCTCTTGGGATCCAGGGGTTGAAATTTCAACCCTTACATTTAAAAAATTCTTTTCATATAGAAGCCTTCGTTCTAGCATCACCAGATTTTCACCCTATGTTTCTTATTGCAATATAAGTATTTCGTGAAAAAATGGTTGACTTCTCTTGGGATCCAGGGGTTGAAATTTCAACCCTTAAATTTCAAAAATTTGTTTTATATAGAAGCTTTCGTTCACAGATTTTCACAGGCTGTTTCTTATTGCAATATTAGTCTTTCGTGAAAAAATGGTTGACTTCTCTTGGGATCCAGGGGTTGAAACTTCAACCCTTAAATTTAAAAAATTCTTTTCATATAGAAGCCTTCGTTCTAGCATCACCAGATTTTCACAGGATGTTTCTAATTGCAATATAAATATTTCGTGGAAAAATGGTTGACTTGATTTTTTAAATGTAAGGGTTGAAATTTCAACCCCTGGATCCCAAGAGAAGTCAACCATTTTTTCACGAAATACTAGTATTGCATTAAGAAACAGCCTGTGAAAATCTGATGATGCTAGAACGAAAGCTTCTATATAAAAAAAATTTTTGAAATTTAAGGGTTGAAATTTCAACCCCTGGATCCCGAGAGAAGTCAACCATTTTTTCACGAAATACTTATATTGCAATAAGAAACATAGGGTGAAAATCTGGTGATGCTAGAACGAAGGCTCCTATATGAAAAGAATTTTTTAAATGTAAGGGTTGAAATTTCAACCCCTGGATCCCAAGAGAAGTCAACCATTTTTCCACGAAATATTTATATTGCAATTAGAAACATCCTGTGAAAATCTGGTAATGCTAGAACGAAGGCTTCTATATGAAAAGAATTTTTTAAATTTAAGGGTTGAAATTTCAACCCTTGGATCCCAAGAGAAGTCAACCATTTTTTCATGAAATACTAGTATTGCAATAAGAAACATCCTGTGAAAATCTGATGATGCTAGAACGAAGGCTTCTATATAAAAATAATTTTTGCAATTTGAGGGTTGAAATTTCAACCCCTGGATCCCAAGAGAAGTCAACCATTTTTTCACGAAATACTTATATTGCAATAAGAAACATAGGGTGAAAATCTGGTGATGCTAGAACGAAGGCTCCTATATGAAAAGAATTTTTTAAATTTAAGGGTTGAAATTTCAACCCCTGGATCCCAAGAGAAGTCAACCATTTTTTCACGAAATACTAGTATTGCAATAAGAAACATCCTGTGAAAATATGGTGATGCTAGAACGGAAGCTTCTATATAAAATTAATTTTTGAAGTTTAAGGGTTGAAATTTCAACCCCTGGATCCCAAGAGAAGTCAACCATTTTTTCATGAAATACTAGTATTGCAATAAGAAACATCCTGTGAAAATCTGATGATGCTAGAACGAAGGCTTCTATATAAAAATAATTTTTGCAATTTGAGGGTTGAAATTTCAACCCCTGGATCCCAAGAGAAGTCAACCATTTTTTCACGAAATACTTATATTGCAATAAGAAACATGGGTGAAAATCTGGTGATGCTAGAACGAAGGCTTCTATATGAAAAGAATTTTTTAAATTTAAGGGTTGAAATTTCAACCCCTGGATCCCAAGAGAAGTCAACCATTTTTTCACGAAATACTAGTATTGCAATAAGAAACATCCTGTGAAAATATGGTGATGCTAGAACGGAAGCTTCTATATAAAATTAATTTTTGAAGTTTAAGGGTTGAAATTTCAACCCCTGGATCCCAAGAGAAGTCAACCATTTTTTCACGAAAGACTAATATTGCAATAAGAAACAGCCTGTGAAAATCTGGTGATGCTAGAACGAAAGCTTCTATATAAAACAAATTTTTTAAATTTAAGGGTTGAAATTTCAACCCCTGGATCCCAAGAGAAGTCAACCATTTTTTCACGAAATACTTATATTGCAATTAGAAACATAGGGTGAAAATCTGGCGATGCTAGAACGAAGGCTTCTTTCTATATGAAAAGAATTTTTTAAATGTAAGGGTTGAAATTTGAACCCCTGGATCCCAAGAGAAGTCAACCATTTTTTCACGAAATACTAGTATTGCAATAAGAAACATCCTGTGAAAATCTGGTGATGCTAGAACCACGGCTTCTATGTGAAAAGAATTTTTCAAATGTCGAGCTGTGTAAGAATCGGCCACTCGGCTCAACATTTCTTCTATTATTTATCATTATAAATAATTTCCATTTATATTTCATGTTACATGTTATCTTGGTAAGTAATTAATGTATTATTTCCATTAGTCCCGAAAAAGAACTTATAATTATCGTAATAGTACATAGAAATATTTTTTCGGCACGCCACTGTTCGATCGGGTATTTCCGGAGATTTGGTCTGCCAAGTTTAGCCGCTGTCTTCACGGCCGTCAATATTTATAAGTCGGTGATTCAATTTTTTCGAATTTCGTAAAATAAAATGACAGCATTTGTCATACTGACAATAAACACTGAAGGTTATTTTGGGACAGAAAAAAAATCGAAGCTTTTTAATATATTCAATTTAATTCGGTGATTCCATCTTTTGAAGTTTATAAAATTAAATTGACAGTATTTGTCATAATGACAATGACCAGTGAAGGCCATTTTGGTACACAAAAAAAATTGAGTTTTCCAATATATTTAATACACTTAATTCGGTGATTCCATTTTTTGAAGTTTATAAAATAAAATGACAGAATTTTCAATATGACAATGAACACTGAAGGATATTTGGATACACAGAGAAAAAAAATTGAGTTTTTCTAATATGTATATTCAATATAATTCGGTGATTCCATTTTTTGAAGTTTATAGAAAAAATGACAGCATTTGTCATACTGACAATGAACACTGAAGGCCGTTTTGGTACACAAACAAAAATTGAGATTTTCTAATGAAAAACTCAATTTTTCTTGACTTTCAGTATTCATTGTCAGTATGACAAATGCTGTCATTTTTTCTATAAACTTCAAAAAATGGAATCATCGAATTGAGTATATCAAATATATTGGAAAACTCAATTTTTGTGTGTACCAAAATGGCCTTCACTGGTCAGTGTCATTATGACAAAAACTGTCAATTTATTTTTATGAACTTCAAAAGAAGGAATCACCGAATTAAATTGAATACATAAAAAAATTTGGATTTTTTTTCTGTTCCAGAATAACCTTCAGTGTTCATTGGCAGTATGACATGGTTTGTCATTATATTTTTATAGACTCCAAGAGATGGAATCTCAGGATTATATTGAATATATCAGAAAACTCATTTTTTTTCTATGTACCAAAATAGCATTCACTGTTCATTTTCAGTGTGGCAATTAATATCATTTCATTTTATAAACTTCGATAGATGGAATCACCGCTTTATTTTGAATACATATATCAGAAAAACTCGATTTCCTTTTCACGTTGAACAACTGAAAAGCTCAATTTCGACATAATTTCAGCAGGATATGTCGAATAGATTATGAAAAACCGAGTCAAAAAAATCTATTGATCCTCACAAAAGTTCCCATGAACCTTTGTGTCAGTTCTTACAAATAACTACAAAGTTTCAATTCGATCGGAATATTTCTATATCTAATACGGCTATATATACTGAACCCTTCGGCGGATTCCGCCGAACTGGCGAATTCTAGTCCTCGTATTTTCAGAGATATCATGTTTTCGGCTGGACGGATGGACATAATTGTGAATTCTTCGCTCTGCGAATCGTTTGAGGCCATTCTCGGCTCATGTTTAATCATGTTAATGGGCGTATTTTGACATGAATTTTTTTCTTGAATTTAGTTATTCTATTGACTGTTAGAGTCCTGCTCTTGTCCATCAAAAAAGACCAATTTGTTTACATCTTGGATTGACGCCAACATCACCTGATTCATTATTGAACTGATCCGCTGGAAAACCTTTTGTAGTTTGATTTCTCAATCGGGAAGATGTTTTATTTCAAAAACACCATTAAAATTCGAGGCGCATTGTGGTATTAATCTCATACACCATTACTTTATTCAAAATATTCTGAATGTTATAGCTACATATAAATATTTTATCGGTGATCAAAAGATAATTAATATTTGACCTTTATCGATAAGAATTTCTTGTAGGAGCGTGTTTTTAGGAAGGGAATTTCAAAATCGAAATTAGTTATTTCTTTCAAATATTATTACAGCGTTGCCAGCGCATCACAACAAACCGAATCGCATTAGAGCGACGTTTCAGTTTGGCATCGCGGTATAAAAACTAGGAAGTTGAACGAAACGTCGAAATCGATAACTTCGTGACCGACGGATCGATTATCCGAAAATTGGTCATATCCTCTTGCGAGGTGCAAAACAGATGTTCACGTTTTGTTTTGATAATTGGCGGTGGTCGGTCGTCGACATCAATCTGATCCGACCGTGTCATCCAACGCGAAGAGGAAGCGGAGGAATTGCCAAGATGAATCGCGGGCGTTCTATTCTTCGACGGACGCGCTAGCAAGGCCATGGACGTTCGTTAACCCGGCACCAAACATTTTCCTCGATGGTTATTAGTTGAACTCTGTTCGCAGAAGAAGAATATTTCTGTTTCAAAATTTTAATTACCCATTATGGTGATGTCCAGATGAACGGCTCGGTGAAGATTTCTTGTGGTGTGTCCCAACATGAACTTTTGAAAATAAGGAATTAATAATAAATCCAATATTTGAACTTTCTTCGAGGAAAGAGCATGGGTGAAACTGAGCTTCCGCGAAGATATCCTTTCACTTGAATGGTATCAAATAAATACCTACCTAATTAGGTGTCTGTTTATGTTTGAAGTTATCACATTTGGTTAACAATGTGACACGATTGTTTTTGTAATGCGGATATTTGAGGAGCACTCTAAGCGATTACGCTTGTGGCTCTTGAAACTTCTTCAGCGTAATTTCACTTATACTCGAACGTGAACTCAGGGAAAGCAACGTACAAAAGGATAGACAGCAGAAGAAATATTTTACGGTCGTTCAATTCCTCTTGAAATAACAAGTGATGAGTGATGAGTTGATGCAACCTAACTGTAGTTGGTAATTTCAACCGAAAAATAGTACTGTGGCGAAAACCGGAATATGCGCGACTATTTGCAGGAATTTACTGTTTAATAAACAAACTAGATAGTTGAATTCGAAGCTTCAAACCCCAGTTTCTAGAAGAATTTCCAGTAATGAACACTAAACTGAAACAGGAATCACTTTACTTATAATGGCACTGTAGTATCGATTTAACAGGACTATCGTTTATTATATTACAGTACTAGTTAGTTGTATTCGAAGCTATAACCTGATCTTTTACAGTAATTTTCTGTAGTTGCCTAGTATTTAACTGGAATTTGTTGCATTTCCGATTGAATGAACCACGTGGTTTTGGGAGTAATTTCCATGTGTAGCCGACATATTTTTCCTTGGAATTTTACTGGAAGTTTCTGGTTAGTTCTTCCGAAAATCATTGTTGTAATTAAGGATACTTCCTGTCAATATTCAAGTGCTATTTTGTAATTTTTGTAATGCATTTTTTTTTAATTTGTTGTTCTTATTTATTATTCATTCATTCATGTTTACATTGATTTTTTATTTCATTTATTCAACTGGAAGTTTCCGGTTAGTTTTACCGTAGATCATTGTTGTAATTTAGGATACTTCTGTCAATATTCAAGTGCTATTTCGTAATTTTTGTAACGCTTTTTTTTTAGTTTTTTGACCGTATTTATTATTCATTTATTAATTTTTGTTTATATTTATTTTTTTTCTTTTATTTATTTTGATCATTGTTGTAATTTTGGATACTTCTGTCAATATTCAAGTGCTATTTCGTAATTTTTGTAACGCTTTTTTTTTAGTTTTTTGACCGTATTTATTATTCATTTATTAATTTTTGTTTATATTTATTTTTTTTCTTTTATTTATTTTATTGGAAGTTTCCGGTTAGTTCTACCGAAGATCATTGTGGTAATTTGGGATACTTTCTGTCAATACTCAAGTGCTATTTTGTAATGTTTGTAATATATTTTTTTTTCATTTTTTTAACTTACTCATTTTTTATTTATTTATTATTTATTTCTTTTCATTCATTTATTTTTTTTTTAGTTTTACGATCTTATTTATTATTTATTCATTTTTTATTCATTTATTCTTGTTTTTATTGATTTTTTTTTAATTTGTTTAACTGGAAGTTTCCGCTAAGTTCTACCGAAGATCATCGTGTTAAATCAGGATACTTTCAGTCAGTATTCAAGTGCTATTTCGTAATTTTTGTAATGCATTTTTTTTTCAGTTTTTCGGCCTCATTTATTTTTTTATCATTCAGTTATTTTTGTTTGTATTGATTCTTCTTAATTTATTTAAATGGAAGTTTCCGGTTAGTTTTACCGTAGATCATTGTTGTAATTTAGGATACTTCCTGTCAATATTCAAGTGCTATTTCGTAATTTTTGTAACGCATTTTTTTTTTAGTTTTTTGACCTTATTTATTCATTTTTTATGTATTTATTTTTGTTTTTATTGATTTTTTTTTAATTTGTTTAACTGGAAGTTTCCGCTTAGTTCTACCGAAGATCATCGTGTTAAATCAAGATACTTTCTGTCAATATTCAAGTGCTATTTCATAATTTTTGTAACGCATTTTTTTTTTTTAGTTTTTTGACCTTATTTATTATTTATTCATTTTTTATTCATTTATTTTTGTTTTTATTGATTTTTTTTCAATTTGTTTAACTGGAAGTTTCCACTAAGTTCTACCGAAGATCATCGTGTTAAATCAGGATACTTTCTGTCAGTATTCAAGTGCTATTTCGTAATTTTTGTAATGCATTTTTTTTTAGTTTTCGACCTTATTTATTATTTATTCTTTTTTTATTCATTTATTTTTGTTTTTATTGATTTTTTTTCATTTTGTTTAACTGGAAGTTTCCACTAAGTTCTTCCGAAGATTATCGTGTTAAATCAGGATACTTTCTGTCAGTATTCAAGTGCTATTTCGTAATTTTTGTAATGCATTTTTTTTTTTTTAGTTTTTCGGCCTCATTTATTTATTTATTATTCAGTTATTTTTGTATTGATTCTTTTGAATTTATTTAAATGGAAGTTTCCGGTTAGTTTTACCGTAGATCATTATTGTAATTTAGGATACTTCCTGTCAATATTCAAGTGCTATTTCGTAATTTTTGTAACGCATTTGTTTTTTTAGTTTTTTGACCTTATTTATTATTTATTCATTTTTTATCCATTTATTTTTGTTTTTATTGATTTTTCTTTAATTTGTTTAACTGGAAGTTTCCGCTTAGTTCTACCGAAGATCATCGTGTTAAATCAGGACACTTCCTGTCAGTATTCAAGTGCTATTTTGTAATTTTTGTAAAGCATTTTTTTTTAGTTTTCGACCTTATTTGTTTATTATTTATTTAATATTCATTCATTCTTGTTTTATTGATTTTTTTTATCTTAAAGATTATTCTACCGAATTCGAGAGACATTCGTTGAATACCAGTAATGAGAGACTCCATAATAAATATAAAGACCTTTTCTGTCGCTTTGCAATCGATATTTTATTCCAAACAACTTCAACCATATGTAACAACCTGAATTAAAATATTGTAAGCTAAACAAGATTTATTCCGGTAGAATAATCTGAATTTCTGTGAGAAATACCAAACATTCCTTTGAATTCAATGTGTCCATACTGTAAGTCGTACAAACATTGTTGGGTTATACTCACAAAATTATTAATTTTACTAGATGTTCCTGTAACATTTTCGGTAATAATCCTTTTGAAATAAAAGTACCTGATCACTGCTATACCGTTTTTCTAGTTCACAGGACTCAAGTCACTTAAACCGGAATCGGCATGTTAGATTGCAAGCACAGATTGTTCTTAGAACGGTCTTTTCTTGTTGTAATAACAATAGTTTCGTTTGAACAACAAGAATTCAGTGCCGCTGATCCTTGAGGGTGAGAATCCTTAGGTGATTACAAGAAGGAGAGTTCAAAATTTTTCTGGATCTCTTCCATTATTTCAAACCAAAATGGGTTCAACCAAGAGGAATTTCACAACATTTTTTCCTTATTGGATACCCATTAGAAACGAAACAAGTATTTCATAGCCAAATACTGGCGAAAGAGATTCTTGAACATGGGATTTTTAATAGCCTGTAATTTATCGAATAAGCGTTCTCATTGTTCCAAATAAGGAGAGTTATAGAACAATCAAGTATTGGATTTTCACTTTCTTCGCTACCATTACGGAAATAATTCCGATGTGTTTTATAACCACGTTCCGAGAAAAATTAATGAACTTTCAGATTAAAATCTGAATTGTGCCTTCTTATTTAGGATTCTCGTGAAGATTGGTCGTTCAAACCAAGCAATTTTACCTTGTGAGATACTTCGGAGACAGCCTTCTACAACCCCGAGCCGTGCACGAGCAAGGCAATTGGCAACATGGGATGGGGGTCCGATAGCACTCAAGGAATTTGACGGTTGACGTTGATGAATCCTACGATTTTAATTTTAGATGATTAGTTGAAGAATTTTGATTCCGATAATAATAATTATTCTTCAACTTTAATGCCAAAAATTCAATATCCAACGTTGTCATTGTCAGTTCTTACTCTTTCTGATCTATCTTTTGAAGCCTATTATGTTTGAAGTAATAATTACCACATTCTAATGCAGAAATGAATGCGTTCCACTAAGTTATAGCCATTATTCGGAAAATTACATAGCAGTCAAATCAGAAATCTTTGCTGGGCACACAAATTTGTATAAATCAAGAAATAACTGTACAATTGCACGCTCTGTTATTCCTTCATAACTCAACATCATTACACTTGAAACAAGTAAAATTAACAGTTTCTCAGAAGATTGCAAATAATCTTCAAGAATGGGGAAAACAGTACAAGATGCATCTAGATTTGATTTTCATTACTATAAATTATTCCAAGTTTAATTATTGGGCGAGTTTTTTTCTCATTTATTGTTCTGTAATAATAATAATAAATATAGAAGCTCCTTTATTATCATAATGATTGAATACAAAGTTCCCTTCCAATTGTCAAATCGAAAAAAATAAATATAATATCCGAAATAAATTTCCCAATTTCGATCTCATAATGAGACACCCTGTATACGTGCTTAAATTCAATTTCAACTACTCCTCCTGTAGGCTGATTCATGCTGTTTAAATTTATCGAAACCTTCCAGTATGATCGTTCACTCTGTTACCTCTAACATTAGATCAATAGAATTATGAATTTCGACGATAATAAAAATATTCACAACATAACTCAATAATGAAAATTACATGTGCATTTAGGAAGTTATCCCAACTTTCAATTATGACGAAGACCAGCAAGATTCGCCAGTTCATTCCAACTATTGTCCAATAATAATTATGTATTATTTCATTGAACGCAACTATTTAACAATCGACCTTTCTTCGTTGCGGAATTTCACTTCTTTTATGTATGGAAATTAGCGTTTTAAATCGTTTGGGAAATTATCGCTTCCTCCTGTAATTAACATTATCATTCCTAATGAAGAGGTCTTTTCGCTTTCGATTTGCATTCTTAACTTCCTCAATTTGATAGTTTTCTTGAATTCAATAACAGCTCCAGTTCTCGAAAATGAACATAGTCATATATCATTTTTTTCTATGATTCAGATTCAGAGTAGATATCTGGCCTTCTCTTCTAAAAAATGTCACTGAGTATATCAGTTAAAGATTGTATAACGACCATGTTATATTTCTTCCAGAATCTTTAATTGTTCAATTAATTCGCAATAATCACAATGTCGATACATGACATCGGTTTATTAAATTGTGCTATACAGAGCCGCGAAAACGATTGTGAAAGACCAAAGACTAATAAAGTGGATATTTGTGGTGACAGATCTAGTTTTTCTGTGACTACATATGGAATGACATTAAATACTAACCAAAGATGACAGAACACTAATATCAGTACAACCTGAATAAATAGTCAAACTCAATATCGAATATTTGTGATCTCAAATCACCAACGTGAGAATTTGCAGTTGTGTCCTGACAGTTAATTCAGCGAACTGAAAAAATTGTGTTGGTTTTGTTATTGGACAATTCCGTTTCAAGACGTGACATCTAATCATCGAAACTGTTTCAATAGGCCACTTGCCAGAGATCATAACCGTTTTGTGGTGAAAATTGTCTATGTTCATGTTCTCATATTCATTTTTCTGCTAAGGCCATAGATCCACCTCTTCAAATATCTCAACAACCTGTAGGTATGCAGATAACAGGTGGTTCTTGAAAACATTATTTTTTATTATGGTAAAATAAGGGTTATCTTGGTACAAAGTAACAATACACTCGATAAAATTAATCGAGGATATTTTTAATATTCTATGTGCCTAGGAAAGTCTTTGACACCGAATAAATTGATCACCATACCATAAAATATCATCCAATTATTGACACCAATCTTTCTTGATTTTTCCGCAAGCTCACTAATCATAGAAGAATGTATCAATCAAACATTATTATAAACCAATTCCAACTCTATCAACAAATCAACTGAACTGACCTCTGTATTATCATTCGACAATTGCACTAACTACAATCATAATTCTTCTTTATCGCACAAAAAGGGCACAAAAACACCATCACAAACTTCACAACATAATTCCCCGAAAATTAACGTTCATTCTAAAACAACCTGACAGCCCTTGAATTCTTCATGGCTTAATTCAACACGCATTGATACTTCGCAATTGCAAATCCGATTCATAACTATGGGGCTTCGTACATCACTTGAGGCAGTCGGTTAACTGACAGTTGGTTTTGTATGTGTAACGGTTGATTTAAACCGCTGGATTGTTGGATGCGTTCACCAACGTTGCACAACCGTGTATGTTGGGTTGCAGGCAAAGAATTCTTTCTCAAGTAGCTAGAGATTTTTATGCGTTCCATGAATATTATATTGGAGGAAATTTCTAGATACTTATGTCATTTTCGGGACAAACAGGGAGTTAAATATACTTTTTTAGATAAAGGAGATTCACGAGCAGTTTTCCTCCAAAATGAGTGAGGAAAGAAGAGGAATTCACGTTTAATTTTCCGATTGTCATAAAACATGCATCATGTAGTTATTTGTTATAAATTTTGAATTCACCGGCTACTTTTTAGTATTCATTCGCTCTCTGATTTTATATTGCAAGGAGTGCCACTTTTAATAACAAGGAAATGGAATGCACCAAGGTCAAATAGAACGCGCATAATAACTTCATGAATCTGATGAATTACGGATTCTAGAGGACGAAATATGGAAAAAACTTACGTGCTAAAAAAAAACCCTTGGGAGTTAGAGACTTTAGAGAGACCATTCTTCGAAACCTCCAAAACTTTGTCTTTTTGCGATTATTTTGTCAGAACTGGGCATTGAATTCGGTATACAGCCGCATTGTTTGGTGATACCAAAAAAAAACTATTTTCTACCAGTGGCGTAGGTAGTTGCGGGAACTTCCATAAAATACCACACACTTATCGTTGAATATTCAAACAAAGAATGATATACGATTGAATTTTCGAACAGTTCTTTCTATAATTGAAATAAAACAAGAACTCACCCTTTGGATTTGCCATCGTTGATCAGTATTGTACCGGGAAGATTCAAGATATACTCCCCCTTCTTCCTCTTCTTCTTTTTCAGACACAACACATTAGCAGTCAACATTTTCCTTAGGAAGTTACGGCATCTCTATTGAGTCACGGATTTATTCATCCCATTAATTATTTCTCACATCATCAGGCGACCCCTTGCAATCCAATTGAAAAAAAACTGTACGCAGTTAGAATCCGAATCTGAAAAGAAGTATTATTATTATTATCGAAATTCTGCAGTAATGCCAAAATATAGCGTTCCTCCCACGAAAATTTAAGCTTTTTTTTACATAGCTACAATATAGTGCTCATTGTTTTTGAACTTAAACAGATTCTTGAGATAGCATTGTTTGTACAACTACTCGATGTATTATTTTCTTTAACGATGTTGAAGGAAAAGTAGCATACTTATTTTTATTTAATACACCTAACAGTAATGTGAGAAACAGAAACATTGAATTGAATTTCTTAATTGTATTGGTGATATCATTATTTGTTTGTCGCGAAGAGAAAAAGAACGCGTGTGTTTATGGGAAACAGAAGTTAATAGTCCATTCAATTGATGCAATATGAGAAAACGAAGATGCGTGGAAGAATATGGATTAATTACTGAAAATTTTCACTTAATTATTCCTCTCGACTGGCATGGACAGATTTTTAATATGACTTAATGAAAAATTATCATAATAAACATTTGTTTGTTACTTGCATAAAAATGGAGACTACTCGATTATCATTTCATTTTTATTCATGAATAAAAAAGGATTTCCATTGGTCATGCCAAATTGTTATTAGAGAGAGAACTCCATCAGGAGTTATAACCATATTAGTAGTTTAATTGTTATTATCATCACGCTCACTTGAGCAGAGAGTCTGTGAAGGTCAGTTAATTTCAGATGTGTTAATAATGACAGAAGTAAAATTCAACGTTGAGAATCATCTTCCATACGTTTTTTCCCCATTACATTTCATCCTATTGCAATTCTTCGTGAAAACGAACAGAATTCCTGTTCTGCATGTACAATCAGTAAATGTCTTGATGCGACTCATATTTTCACTGAACCAACTCTGATTGGCACCCTGGGAAATCCGCAATCCAGAATAATTGCACTTTCCTCTGTATATCTACATTTATACTGGCTAGAATGTAAGGTATCGATAGCTATGATTAGAATCATTCTTAAGTTAATTTATAGAGCGTGAATAATAAGAAGATATTGGGTCGGAGAATTACAGAGAAATTTTATCTATAAATAATTCGGCAAGCTTGATTCCTTTTAATGTGGGGTACTTATAATTGGTGAAGCATTTATGGTCAATGTTCAACAAAAAACAGATAGAATAAATGAAACTTGATGTGAAATTTTTTCACAAAAACTCGATGCAATTAGGGCAATATCCCACGATTGTTAATTCTTTAGTGCCCAAAGTGGAATTTCCCCATTTTTATTACCGCAGGCGCACCCATAATGCAATAAGAATGGAAATATACCCTTTTCGTACCCAAATCCCAATTAAGAATTTCTTATTTATGGTTGTTACAATACAATATTTCTCGATGACAAAACGTAACTTTTATCGACATTTTTCGGAATGCTCTAATTTCCCCTTTATCGAGATTTAAAAATCAATTGAAACGCCTACAATAACTCAACTACAGTATCCTTTCGAAATACGACTCGTTTCAGTTTGCAACATCTCCCAATTAAGAACAATGAATTCCAATTATCGCTTGATTTCGAATTACAAAAATACTTGCAGAATTCTCTGGGAAATCTGATTGTTCTTCAAGTGGATGATAAAACCGAGTTAGTGATTCGATTGGTAGGGGAGAATCTGCCCATTGTTAAGGAGTAAATGATCTAAGAATCCATTTCTTAACTTCAACTGAGGTTGATTATTTCGGACGGAAATACAATTAGGTTCTCTCGTTCCGATATTCAACCTTCTCAGTTTGTTTAATTAATTCTGTTTGAGAATCAGACAGAAGAAATTTTATTTATTATCTGGTGAGTTATTTTAGAAAAAAATTCATAAACTTTTTTTTATTCTGGAATTATTTCTATTTGTAGCCAAGTGGATGTGGCTATGAGGAAAAAAATCTACACTCACCAGAGTCAATCCATTAATCCATTTCCAAACAAAACCTCCAAGTCGGACAAAAAGCACATTGAAAAACTGAAAATTCCAAGTTCAAAATGCAATAGACGTCGGTAAAATCGTTTCTCGTGGAAATTAATTACTTCTTCGGAATCTACAAACTTGAATTATATAAATAATTATAATTAAGGGAGAATTAAATTCTTGGAATTTCTGCCTATCGATCACAAAATTTTCGACGAAAAAAATTTGTTTTCCATCTTTTCGAAAATTCGTATATTGACTAATTCAAGCACGCTTATTTCGAATATTTACTACGTTTTTCCATGAATCCTACCGTTTAGAGTGTTTAGACATAGTGCAAGGCGAAAATCATGGAAAAACGATTTGTTTTAGAAAAAAATTCATAGAATTTTTTTTAAACTTTTTGAGCGCTCGTACTACTTACACGAGGGCTATATCATTTCGTCACGATGTTTGTATTTTTCGAATTTTGAGCCGAAAACGGTCTCAATCGACTATGTTCGACTCACTGATGACGAATCCGTCGGAAAATTCGAGTCTGTCCGTCCGTCCGTATACACGATAACTCTCGAACGGAATGTCCTAGAAACTTGAAATTTTCAGGGTAGGTTCGAATCTCGAATGCCGCGGTTAAGTTTGTTATTGGGCAAAATTCGTCGAGGGGTTCCGTAAATATGGCCACTCGAAATTTTGTTCTCCTGATTACTTCGAAACTACAGATTTGATCGAGATGAAATTTTGCACTCTAATGGAAAATGAGGTGTACAAGCTACATGCAAAATTTTGTCCAGCTCGCATCACCAGAACCATAGAAACCATAGAAAATTGTAACTTTTGAACGGAAACGCCTAGAGACTTGAAATTTTCTGGATAGGTGTGGATCTCGATTGTCGTGATCACTTTCATCTATGAGCAAAATTATACGAGGGGTTCCGTAAATATGGTCGTTGGAAATTTAGTTTTCTTGATAATTTCCAAACTACAGATTCGATCGTGACGAAATTCTGTATACTAATGGAGAATGATATATTCAAGCTACATTTCTCTAGATCGCATGACCAGAACCATAGAAACCATAGAAAATCATAACTTTCGAACGGAAAGGCCTAGGGACTTGAAATTTTCAGGATAGGTGTAGATCTGAAATGTGGCGTTCACGTTTATCAATGAGCAGAATTATACTAGGGGTTCCGTAAATACGGTCGTTTGAAATTTTGTTTTCACGATAATTTCGAAACTACGGATTCGATCGAGATAAAATTATGTATTTTAAACGAGAATGATATATTAAAGCAACATTTTGTCCAGATCGCATGACCAGAACCATAGAAACCATAGAAAGTTATAACTTCCGAAGGGAAAGGCCTAGGAACTTTAAATTTTCAGGGTGGGTTTGGATCGCGAATTTCACGGTCACGTTCATCAATGAGCAAAATTAGACTAGGGGTTCCGTAAATATGGCCGTTCAAAATATTCTGTTTCTGATAATTTCGAAACTACTGATTTGATTGGAAGGAAAATCTGCACCTAGCTGAGCAATAATGTATTCAAACTTCGTGCGAAATTTTGTCCAGATCGCACCACCAAGACCATAGATACCGTAGAAAATTCTAGCGAATTATCAAAAAAACATTGATCAGCTGAAGCACTGACATGAAGTCTGGAGTTTCGCCTAAGTTTCAGAATTTTTTTGACAGCTGTCGAAAATTCCTTCAATTGATTTCTAAAACTGGAAAATGCGAATCTATTTACAAGGTGCATGTACGAGCGCTCAAAAGCTCCTGCCTTCACGGCAGTGCTTTCCGTAATTTTTTTATTCTGTTTTATTGCTAGTGGATGTAGCTATAGGGAAAAAATTCCACACCCACCAGTCCCAATCCATTTTCACATTACAAAACCTCAAAGTCGGACAAAACGCACATTGGAGAACTGAAAATTACAAATTTAAAATGAAAAAAAACCTTAGTCAAATTGTTTCTCGTGAAAATTAAGTACTTATTGGGAATCTGCACACTCGAATCAAACAAATAACCATTTTTATGGAAGAATTATTTTTTTTTTTAAGTTTTGCTTTGTAAAAAATCACAAAAAATTTCGAATTTTTATCTTTCTGAAAATTCGTATAATCACTAACTCAAGCACGTTCATTCCGAATATTCGGTTTGTTTTCCCATAGATCCTACAGTTTAGACATAGTGGAAGGCGGAAATCATGGAAAAATGAGTAATTTAGAAAAAAATTCATAAAATTTTTTTTGCACTTTTTTCAGAGTCAATCTATTTTCACATAGCAAAACCTCTAAGTCGGGGAAAAATTTTTTTGAACAATGGTCCGAATATTCGTTATTCGTTTCTTCATTTTCGAAAAAAAAATGTATATTAGTTTAAAAATAAATGAATTTATCTCCGCAAACAAGGTCAGGTAAGCTGTCATATTAATTCGAGAATTGTTCATTCAATATTTAATCATCCAACCTTTTCTCGTTTTTGTTTTCTCGGAGAAGTCGTAATGGAAATTAATGCATTGAAACGTAAACTTTTCTCATTTACTTAATTGCTTCCTTCCATCGAATAATGGCGAGATAAAAATATTCACGTGGTATTTTTATCCTTGAAACTTTTCAATTATAGGTATTAAAATCCACAAACTGAGAAAATTATATTCTACTTTCATTCATACGATATTTGGAGATTCTTAGCGTCAGCTCCGTATCATACCGGGTAGCTCTTGTTAGAAATGAATCAATGATTATACTCTCTTAAAATTCCGAATGGTCCTAAGGAAACAAAGAAATCTAACATCGAAACCATGACTGTCCTGCACAGGAATCCAACCAGTTTTCTTTATACGACACGCGAAGAAATAACGGCGGTAGTAATAGCCGGTCGATTTGCCTCTTCGGACAGAGGAAGTGCTAACTTCCTGGATATTGTCAAGAAATGAATACCAATAACTGATGATAGTTACGCTCGTGCCTTGAGGCAATTACACTAGTTGAAGATTGACAGGAAATTGTAAATATATAACTTAAATAGGAATAAACGCAGAATAATATTACGTAATTCGATTTTAGAATGTCAGGAACGAGTATGTTACCTTTAATTACCTCGAATATATTACTGTACCATCAAATATAATTCC
Organism: Aphidecta obliterata; assembly: GCA_963966015.1. NCBI lineage: Eukaryota > Metazoa > Arthropoda > Insecta > Coleoptera > Coccinellidae > Aphidecta > Aphidecta obliterata. The sequence continues at coordinate 34,217,221 of OZ014430.1, read as the reverse complement.
CAGAAGACAAACAGCTTTTTTTTATTTTCCCAGATGTCACAATCCTATTTAAGGAAGATTGCCTCCTTCGAAATAGAAGATTTTGTTGCAAAATATCACCAAAGACTGGAAATTTGTCAAAATCTGACAGCTGTTGGGGACCTGGAAATTAACGTCCTAATGCCGAAATATATACCATTTGAATGTATGAAATGAGGTATATACGATTAAATACATTGTATTTCAACTAAACCGCCCCATTTTTGGGCGTTCGCCATTATTTTCAGGGAATAATGAACGAAGAGAATCACAGAATCCATCTGACGTTTACCGATGCCAGTGTGGCTTCCGAATCAGAAAGTTTATTCGAAAGCGAATGAAAATACTATTTTGGGGTCTGAAACGATTAAAAAGGCGTTCTTTTCACGTTTCTTGAACTAAAGCGAGAAGTTTTCTAGAATTTTATATCGATTTCGGTGAGTTTTAAACGAAATTTGAAACTCGAAAAAATCCGAGAATCACAGAATGCATCTGACGTTTATCGATGTCAGTGCGTCTGAATCAAAGAGTGTCATCGAAATCAAATTAATATGCAATTTTGGAGTATCAAACGATTGAAAAAAAAGTCCTTTTGTGTTTTATGAACTACAGCGAGTAGTTTTCTAGAATTTCATATCGATTTCGTTGAGTTTTAAACGAAATTTGAAACTTGAAAAAGTCCGAGAATCACAGAATCCATCTGACGTTCATCGATGCCAGTGTGGCTTCCGAATCAGAAAGTTTCTTCGAAAGAGAATGAAAATACTATTTTGGGGTCTGAAAAGATTAAAAAGGCGTTCGTTTCACGTTTCTTGAACTAAAGCGAGTAGTTTTCTAGAATTTTATATCGATTTCGGTGAGTTTTAAACGAAATTTGAAACTTGAAAAAATCCGAGAATCACAGAATGCATCTGACGTTTATCGATGTCAGTGCGTCTGAATCAAAGAGTGTCTTCGAAATCAAATTAATATGCAATTTTGGAGTATGAAACGATTGAAAAAGTAGTCCGTTTGTGTTTTATGAATTACAGCGAGTAGTTTCCTAGAATTTCATATCGATTTCGTTGAGTTTTAAACGAAATTTGAAACTTGAAAAAATACGAGAATCACAGAATCCATCTGACGTTTATCGATGCCAGTCTGGCTTTCGAATCAGAAAGTTTCTTCGAAAGCGAATGAAAATACTATTTTGGGGTCTGAAACGATTAAAAAGGCGTTCCTCTCACGTTTCTTGAACTAAAGCGAGTAGTTTTCTAGAATTTTATATCGATTTCGGTGAGTTTTAAACGAAATTTGAAACTTGAAAAAATCCGAGAATCACAGAATGCATCTGACGTTTATCGATGTCAGTGCGTCTGAATCAAAGAGTCACTTCGAAATCAAATTAATATGCAATTTTGGAGTATCAAACTTTTGTGTTTTATGAACTACAGCGAGTAGTTTTCTAGAATATCATATCGATTTCGTTGAGTTTTAAACGAAATTTGAAACTTGAAAAAAGTCCGAGAATCACAGAATCCATCTGACGTTTATCGATGCCAGTGTGGCTTCCGAATCAGAAAGTTTCTTCGAAAGCGAATGAAAATACTATTTTGGGGTCTAAAACGATTAAAAAGGCGTTCGTTTCACGTTTCTTGAACTAAAGCGAGTAGTTTTCTAGAATTTTATATCGATTTCGGTGAGTTTTAAACGAAATTTGAAACTCGAAAAAATCCGAGAATCACAGAATCTGACGTTTATCGATGTCAGTGTGTCTGAATCAAAGAATGTCTTCGAAATCAAATTAATATGCAATTTTGGAGTATGAAACGATTGAAAAAGTAGTCCTTTTGTGTTTTATGAACTACAGCGAGTAGTTTTCTAGAATATCATATCGATTTCGTTGAGTTTTGAATGAAATTTGAAACTTGAAAAAATCCGAGAATCACAGAATGCATCTGACGTTTATCGATGTCAGTGCGTCTGAATCAAAGAGTGTCTTCGAAATCAAATTAATATGCAATTTTGGAGTATGAAACGATTGAAAAAGTAGTCCTTTTGTGTTTTATGAACTACAGCGAGTAGTTTTCTAGAATTTCATATCGATTTCGGTGTGTTTTAAACGAAATTTGAAACTTGAAAAAATCCGAGAATCACAGAATGCATCTGACGTTTATCGATGTCAGTGCGTCTGAATCAAAGAGTGTCTTCGAAATCAAATTAATATGCAATTTTGGAGTATGAAACGATTGAAAAAGTAGTCCTTTTGTGTTTTATGAACTACAGCGAGTAGTTTTCTAGAATTTTATATCGATTTCGGTGAGTTTTAAACGAAATTTGAAACTTGAAAAAATCCGAGAATCACAGAATGCATCTGACGTTTATCGATGTCAGTGCGTCTAAATCGAAGAGTGTCTTCGAAATCAAATTAATATGCAATTTTGGAGTATGAAACGATTGAAAAAGTAGTCCTTTTGTGTTTTATGAACTACAGCGAGTAGTTTTCTAGAATATCATATCGATTTCGTTGAGTTTTGAATGAAATTTGAAACTTGAAAAAATCCGAGAATCACAGAATGCATCTGACGTTTATCGATGTCAGTGCGTCTGAATCAAAGAGTGTCTTCGAAATCAAATTAATATGCAATTTTGGAGTATGAAACGATTGAAAAAGTAGTCCTTTTGTGTTTTATGAACTACAGCGAGTAGTTTTCTAGAATTTCATATCGATTTCGGTGTGTTTTAAACGAAATTTGAAACTTGAAAAAATCCGAGAATCACAGAATGCATCTGACGTTTATCGATGTCAGTGCGTCTGAATCAAAGAGTGTCTTCGAAATCAAATTAATATGCAATTTTGGAGTATGAAACGATTGAAAAAGTAGTCCTTTTGTGTTTTATGAACTACAGCGAGTAGTTTTCTAGAATTTCATATCGATTTCGGTGAGGTTTAATTGAAATTTGAAACTTGAAAAAATACGAGAATCACAGAATCCATCTGACGTTTATCGATGCCAGTGTGGCTTCCGAATCAGAAAGTTTCTTCGAAAGCGAATGAAAATACTATTTTGGGGTCTGAAACGATTAAAAAGGCGTTCCTTTCACGTTTATTGGACTAAAGCGAGTAGTTTTCTAGAATTTTATATCGATTTCGGTGAGTTTTAAACGAAATTTGAAACTCGAAAAAATCCGAGAATCACAGAATGCATCTGATGTTTATCGATGTCAGTGCGTCTGAATCAAAGAGTGTCTCCGAAATCAAATTAATATGCAATTTTGGAGTATGAAACGATTGAAAAAGTAGTCCTTTTGTGTTTTATGAGCTACAGCGAGAATTTTTCTAGAATTTTATATCGATTTCTGTGGGTTTTCAACGAAATTGGAACCTTGATATGAAAATATGGTGAAATATTCTGATTTTGTTTTCCTTTATTTTCGATAATTTCGAAGTAGCTGAATGGGTCACCGCTCTGGCGTTCAATGAAATTTTTATTGTTTATTGTTCGAATTTTAGATGGAAATATAGCAATAACTTTCGATTATTTTTTTTTCAAACAAAAATTATTTTTCATTGGCTCAACCTAATTTGGGCTATTCTCGGTTTGCTACGAACATAACAATAAGTAACTCGATATTGAAAGTAAGGATTTACGACGAATGAATAATTGATTCAATGACAAACCAGAATCAATATCAAGCTTTTAGTTCAATTACGACAGAATAGCAAACGTATTTAATTCCAATGTAACCTGGATTCCATAAGAGTATAACTACCCAGCCAATATTCTGTCATCTCAATACTGTTCAATATCACAGTTAACATATTCGTAATGGTCTTGTGATTGAGGTCACTAATTGGCCATATCCTAGGATGAACTCAATATTATCTAATAATAACGTATATATATATATATATATCCTCGAGTCATATACAACTTTACATAATGATTGATATTGATCTCAGTTTTTTTATTATTGATCGAAAAAAAATGTACAAGAAGAAGAGAAAAAATAATGAAAATTCAGAAATATCACATACATTTTTAGAAAGAATGGTATACTAGTCTTTCGACTCAATTATTTGTATCTGCTCTACAAATTCCTCAAGTTGAACACATATCCTTTATTGTTTTGTATAACTGTAACAACAAATATCGCTCGAACGTTTGTAAACATCTCAATTCTTGCAATACCTTTCAAACCAAAAAGGCTACACACTTCATACCAATTAAAATTCGAAAAACTCTCTCATTTCGAAATTGGACACGACCTCCGGTACACTTTTTAACACCTCATTTCGAGAACAAGTTGCAATTAGGATATGAACCGGTGCAATAATTTCATTGCTATTTTTTCCGGCGAATAAACTGGGTCAAGTGGAGCAGATTGAAAGAACATTTACCATCAGAAACGGTTTATCCCTGGGGATTATTCCCATGAAGACACAGAATGTTTATCACTAAAACACAGCGAGTGTTAAAACCGGACGGAAACTGCTGGGACAAGCTCTTTCCGCGGAGGTAACTGAAACTGGCTGCGCTCCAGTCATAGACGACTCGTCACGTTTGGTCCCCCCGGTATTGGAACGCGAGTTGCAAGGTAGCTGGATCAGATTCTCGGAGATTAATTCAAGCATGCGGTACTCACTTCAGATCTAGTTACGACATAGTGGTAGAAAGCAACTTTGAATCTTTGATTATGCTTATAACGTTCGAGCTTGATGCCCACAGGACAGTTACGTAGCTGACCCATATGTTGAAGAAGTGGCCCAGTACGGACCACGTACAGTGAAAAGTCTCATATCTCGAAATCTATATTCAATAATTAATTTAAATCAATTCTGGTTGCTTTTTTGAGTTTGAGAGAGGGAGTTTTTTGGGGTTAAAAAATATACCACCCTGTAGATTATCACTACAACTTTAGCCATTACTCGATTCAAACCCCAACAAGTTGCTGTTCATGTCTTCATTCAAATTCAACCCGAATACCTAGAAAACTACAAGAAATCTGGAAACTTGAACATCCTGTAGATATGGGGCGTTTGCAAATCTTTAAATGGGACGTTTTGGTCTTGAAATTGAATATTCTATCGACTGTTGAAGTTATTTTACAAAAGAGTTCAATAGCTTTGAAAATTTTTGAACCCCGAAAACTCAAAATTTCATAAAAAGTTTTCTATTTTCACATCACCTTCTATGTTATTCAGAATCGCAAAACAATACAATCAATTCCCCCAAAAAAAAATGTTACCCAGACAACTGGACTAATGGATCTGTTCAATTGTGGATTCTGAATTATTAATGTTTTGATGTTCATAACTCACGAACTAATAGAGATATATTTTTTTTAAATTTTATAAATTTTTTATCTGTGAAAATATACTTCCTTCGGGACTTTTCTGTCATTATAAACAACCATCCAGAACAAATTGAGTAGTTGTTAGGTAGTATTACATTCAACATTGAAGTTTAATATACTCTGTCAAGATTAAAGCAAAATTAATCATCGTCAAGGTTGCTTCATTAATGAAATTTGAAATGATTTTTTTGTTGGTAAAACCAGAAACCAACTTATAATGAATAAGATCTTATCTGGACGTCCTTGTAGTTTGTTCTGTTTTTTATAATGATTTGAACTGATGAGAGTCCTGAGAGATATATTGTAAGTATGAAAACTTTTAAACTTAATTCTTATCACATTCAAAATGCGGTCAGAGATTTGCTACCAAATTGATTTGAATTTTTCTATCACGTATCAGAAGGTGATTACTCTGTGATAGTACGGAACCCTAGGTGCGCGAATTAAACAGGAGCACTTATGCAATTTTCACAGAATTCTTCAAGAAGAAAACACGTTCCTGTAAAACTGTGGAACTTATCAGTAAAGAAATATTGAAGTAGGGAATTAGACACCAGATGTCGCTAGGTGTAAAATTATGTATAAAATAAATGGAAATTTTCTAAGATGGCAATTTGAAAGAAGTCTTTCCACTATAAAACCTGAAGATTGAATTAATTCTGATCTTGGTCCACTTGCCAGAAATTTCACTAGTAGGGATCCCCTCGAATATGAACCATTACTCCATCGAAGCCCCTGATATTTCACCGACAAGAAGATGACAAAACCTGCATAAAAAGACCATACACTTGTGGAAGTAAATCAGTGCAGAGAAATATTTTTCATTCATGTAAACTGAAGAAGACCAAATTTAGAATAATATGCCTACATAGCGCATCCACCATTTTGTGAAGTTATATTTTTTACGGACTTTAATTTCATGTTAGGTGACAAGGGAAGAACTCAAATCACAGAAAAATTTCTGTTGATACAACTCACGATAAAATATAGGCACTTACTCGACATTAGAAGTGTTTTATACTCAGAAGAACAATTTCTTCAACTAGATGTTCGCGAATGTGGTGGTCTTACATGAAGAATGAAACAATATAATGAAACCTGCATAAAAAGACCATACACATGTGGAAGGAAATCAGTAAGAAGAAATATTTTTCAGGCATGCAAACTGAAGAAGACCAAATTTAGAATAACATGCCTACGTAGCGCATCCACCATTTTGTGACATTATATTTTCACTGACTTTAATTTCATGCTGGGTGACACGGGAAGAATTCAAATTACAGAAAAATTTCGGTAGATACAACTCACAATGAGTTAAAGGCACTTACCGACATTAGAAGTGTTTTATAGCCAGAAGAATAATTTCTTCAACTAGATGTTTGGGAATGTGGTAGTCTTACAGAAAAGAAACAATATAATTTGCTATGAGTACACTTCTGAGCAACGACAAAATAAAATTGTCGATGTCTGCTTGTGGCACGCCGTTCCAAGCAAAATAGAGAGTTTCCTCCCTATCATACCCAACTTATGTTCGATGGGGTTTGAATCGGGTGATCGGGGTGGCTTCGGTATGAGTTAAACTTTCTTTTTTATGATGGGCTTGTCCTCTTTCTGGAGATGAAAACAATCGAAATATGCATCTATATCGAATTCAACGAATATACGAGGATTTTTTGAATCTCTCGTTTGATTTTGAATTCTGGTTTGTGTGGAAAGAAATTGCTTGGACCTAATAATTTATCCCACTATAAGTTTCAAGCAATATGCTGAAAATGTTTAGTTAAGTGTCGGGTTTGATCGTAAACGGGTGTTTTTATCGTTATTTGAAACTATTTGAGTAAGTTTAATACATTTATTTATTTCTCGATCGTGAAGTTATTTACACGAAAAAATTAGTTTATTACATCGAAATGAAAATAATAATACATATGTAAGAGTTTTCAGTTGGCTATTAGAATCGAAATATTGTATGAAATTCAGGTGATCACCTGTAGTAGTAATACTAATTAGTATTACTTAACTTAATTATTTCTCCAAGATCTTTGGGGGTATTTCCTTCATAAAATATCGTCTTTCAATGCTCAAAATATGTCCAGCTCCGAGGGTGTAAAGCAACCATAACCAGTGTGCAGATACGGTACAATTTTCCAACAATCCAATTCCAGGGAAATGTCTCCCTCTCGGAAATATCCAATGATTGAAAATCTTGAGGAAGCGGTGCTAATGTCCCAATCTCAGGGGAACAAAATCTTCAAATCCAAAGGGAATAAATTCTCGGTTCCCAGGGGAACAAACTTCTCCAATCCTCTAGTCCCAAAAGTGTTACAACCTCTCTAATCCCAGGGGAAGAGCTGTGAATTGTTTAAAATTCATTAGAAAAAATCGGACTTTTATGCAGACATTACTCAAGAGTGAATTTTTCTACTTTTCAATTCTAGGTGATATTTGTCATTTTCGGAGTACCTAAATATGTAGTGCTCTATTTTTGGTCGTTTGAAGATTTATTGTTTTTCCCGCAGATTTTATGAGTGTTTGATACTCAACATTTGTCCCAGCTTTTTTTGGTTCAGTCCACTACAAAGATATTTAGACGTGGCCAATTTTGAACTTGAACGTTGATTGAGTGTTTAAACAGTTATTTTTTTCCTAGTTGTGTAGTGATCGTTCCATGAAATATCCATTCTACCAGTCTGTAATGGCACATGCAGCCATCGGTGATAAACCCATATGGGCTTACAGTTTCGAATACAGGGGCAGAAAGACTTATGGAGATATATGGGCTGCAACAAACGAAACTATTGATTTCGATTGGGGTGAATATCTCAAATGTTATTGATTCTGGAGAAATTGAGATTCAACAATGTTTCAGGTGTATCTCATGTGGACGATGCTATATATTTGTTCGATTCTCCCGCTCTCTTCCCTCCAAACGAAGATATCATCGACAAGGAAATGAGTGAAATACTCCTAGATAGGTGGATAAACTTCGCCACCTTAGGGTAAGACGACATCTCCAGCCTAATTACAATTAAATTGACTCGACCAAATTTTTCCAGCAACCCCCAAAGAAGCTCCCAGGCGAATTTCTGGCCAAGTCTGAATTTCACCGGATTGAACCACATGAAAAATGACAACCTCTACATTCTTAACATAACTGGATGTGCCGAAGAAGGTCAGATCCGAGAAACTGTACAAAGAGGATTCTTCAAGGAAAGGATGCATTTCTGGGCTTCACAGAAGCTGATGGAGAACTTCGAAGGACTTGAATTACCTGCTCAAAAATATAAGACTGATTTATTTTAATTGTGTTGTGATGTATTTATGTGTTGAAGTTGAATTTGTATTCCAAATAGCTATAAAAAATGATTAATCGTAAAGGACAATCTTACAAAATAAGAAATAAATTCCCATTTCAATAAACTTAGTTTGTTCTTTTACCAAGTCAAATAGTTCTTTACAGTATTAAAATAGTGGCATTTTTCATTTTACTTAGGATATGTTGATGAAGGTGTGACATTTTTCTATCTTTGAGCCAGTGAAGGATTGGCAATGCATATGGAGTGAGAATATTTTCTAATATCACGAGATCTCTTCTGACGAAAGTAAAACCGAAAATCGACAATCTGTACCAAAATAACTGTGTAATCGATATCTTGTCTAGTTTGCACTTGTAGTTTTTTTATTTTGTATTGAACTGATAGACATTATGGCATATTTTTTCAAAATTTTTTTGGGAAAAGTACAAATTAGGATACAGAAACTATAAAATCCTAAAGGATATTAAGATGCTCCAGAAATGAGATCTACTTTAATTTTTTAGTATTGTTGTTCCCCAAAATATCCTATTTTTGAGTGAAAAAATTCAAGAACATAATCAAGAAAAAAATACAAGAATGTTACCACCGATCAGAATTCTGATGAAATGAACTAAAAAAATAATTTTTCGCTAAAAATAATCAGAGAGGAAAAAAAATATTTATTTTGGGTGTCTCTCTTCTGATGTCAAATTTGTCACATAAAGACTAAATGAACGTTTCAAAATAGGATGTCTGTTAGTTGGTGTCGACGTCAGACGACACGTGTGGTAGTGTTGAATACCTTGAACGAAAATCTACCAAGAACCTAAATGAACAAGGAGGAACTCCTCCAATTAACAATACTCGAGACACGTGTGGACCAAACTGAAACCTCACACGTTTAACCTTCTGTGGCGTGAAAATTAAATCGATGAAGGTTTCCGCACACGAGAACCGGAAGCAGGTTACTCCAGTTTCATTGTAAAAAAAATTCTGGAGCTCAAAAAGAAAAATTAAGAGGTTACTTTTTTATTCATATACTAGTTTTTAAGGAGAAGATACAATATTCAGTACGCATGATGATATCAAGTTGATTGATTGGACTACTACGATTTTTCGATCATTATTGATTTATAGAAATAATGGTTCTTTTTCTTCGGCATGCTGTGTTGACAAACATCATGAACACTCAAGGCAACGTCAACGATCCGATAGGATGAAATTTTTGCCAAAATCCATACCTAAACAAATAGCCTTAGGACACAAAACAAGCAACTTTTCTGAAAGACCTGGATGACCTGCATTCATAGTATGGCCAACCACTCAGGAAACACCCTGTATAGGCCATCAAAAGTAGTAACAAGTATCTGAATAAATAACAATTCGAGTTCAATTCGAAATTATGGGTTTCAATTTTTTGTCTTGATGCTAAACCTATTCTAATTATCGGAATCTATTTTAATTTTATCAAATAAATCAACAGATAAGTATTGAGTGTAAAGATTAATGGGCCGATTGTTCGTTTCTCAATTTGTTCGGAAACTGCACCCACTCGAATGATGCTATTCACTTGGATTATTTCGAGAACATTGATTAATTATAGATCTTGAATCTCACTTCACCGATAATACAGGGTGAATCATTCAACAGGTGCACCTTCTGAAATTACAAAAGGAATTGGGTGCCAATTTCTCTTCATGTTTGAGAACCCGATCCATTGATTTTAAAGGTAAAAAATTGGGGGATCATCGAATAATTTAAAATAAAAATGTGCAGGGATTATGAAAATCATGAATTGATTTCTGCAGGTGTCATCATCATCTTCGATGCCAGTTCTTCCCCGATATGAGAACAATCAAAACGTATCAGATTATTGAATCGAATTCGACGGAAGATAAATCCGTCATCGAATAAACGTGGTTTTCGAGGATCGCTAATTTGATTTTGCATTCTGGTTTGTGCGAAAAGGAATTGTATGAACTCGATGATTTCTCCCACTATATAAATTTCAAGTGATATGCTGAAAATGTTCAGTTCATAGTGAGGTTCAATCGTAAACGGGTGTTTTTATCGTCAAATAAAAGTATTCGAGTGAGTTACGTTTATTTATTGCCGATATTGTTGAAAAAATTAATTTTTTCACATTTTAATGAAGATAATAATATTTCAGTTGGTTCAGGTGAGGTCACATTTTGTCGTTTCCCCACTAATTGAGATGTTTATGAATCAATTTGTTTTGTACGAGACTTCTCAAGGAAACTAAATCTTCGGAACGCAGCTGTCAATTTCCCAGTATGAATATTTGGACTGAGGAAATTATACAGGGTGTCCCGGAATGAATGGATAATCCTGTAACACTGTATAGAAGAGCTATTGAATTCTCTGAAAAAAATAAAAAAAAAAATTTATCCCCACTAGAAATATTTTTTCAAAGTATTTCCTGTATTTTCTGTGTATCACGCTTACAAGTGGATCAAATCCATCAGTTTCTTCATAGATATGTTGAAAACCGTATAGATATCTGTTGTAACTTTTTTGTAAAAAATATCCAACTTTTTCATAATGTGAAAGTTTAATCTTTCATGGTGAAAATAAAATTTGAGAAAGCCTGTGCGGCCAACTCAAAAAAAATATGCACCTTTCATGTAAATGGTAAAATACATGTTAATAACTCATTTCGCCATGAAGAAACTGATTAATTTGATTCATTGTGAGCGTGTTACACAGAAACGCAACGTGATGAGCAGGAAATCATTATTTTGAAAAAAAAAATTTTTCTAGTGAGGATAGATTTTTTTTGTATTTTTTTCAGAGAGTCCAATAGCTTTTCTACGCAGTGTTACAGGATTATCTATTCATTCTGGGACACCCTGTATATATCAGGCCCGACAAAAACTTCTTATGGAGGTTTCAACTCCTTTTCGCATCTCAACACTTCAGCAAATTATTTAACATTTATGTAATTACAACCTGAAATATTTATGTCAAATTTTCTTGAGCCACCCTGTATATTTGAATATAAACGTGGATTAATATAAATGCATACTGTATCAAAATTGTATCTTCCTACACTTGTACTAAGTTTTTTATGGTACCCAAACTGTTTTGTGAAAATTAATTAGTGGAGTTCATTTAAGGTGATTCCAAACTTTCGAATACACTCAAAAAGGGCTGGATTATACAGCGTGTAGTTTCAAAACATTTTAGATGGATATACTTTTTTCAGGTTTTTTAACGCGACTCCCCAACTTTATGGCTTATTCGAAAGACTTTTTTATATTAACCCTGCACTTCCTGATATTTTCGGGTGCCATATTCGCGAATGGCGATGATTCACCTGTAGTAAAAACCGAAGAAGGTGTCGTGAAGGGAACCTCTTCGTTGTCAAGAAATGGACGACCTTTTGATGTGTTCAGAGGGATTCCTTTCGCTAAAGCGCCAGTAGGAGACCTCAGATTCAAGGTAAATCCAAATAATGAATCAGATATGGAAGATATTCATATTTTGCGAAACAAACAAAAATTATCAATGTATTTTGTAACTCTCAGGCCCCACAACCTGTTGAGGAATGGCTCGATACTTTGAATGCAACAGAGGATGGTCCAGTTTGTATTCAGAAGAACTATCTTTTCGCCAATGCTCATGTAGAAGGACAAGAGGACTGTCTGTATTTAAATGTTTATGTGCCTAAGGTAGGTTTTAAAGATTAATTTTATATTTAACAGTTCATTTTGAAACTACTCAATTGTTGGGTAAAGTTAGGTAGACCTGCTGTTTGAAAAAACTCACTTCAATCAAATTGTCCAATAAATTCTTGACCAGCATGAATATTTGAGAATACGAGTTATGGCGAACAAAAGCGTCGATAACTCTTTGTCTTGGCGGGATTATAAAAAATATTTTTGGTCTCACACACATCAATCGTTTTAACGAAAAAAATTTATATAAAACATACGAATAACTCGAAAATAATACTGATTTTTTTCGATGAAATTTAATATTTCTCCATTACTTTGGGATTAAAAAAAAATTATTCTGTAATTGTAAATTTTCGCAATCTTAGGGGGGAGTTATGCCAATTTTTCCCCCCTTATCGACGCCCTTGATCCCGAACAAATAGAAGCCTGGAGAAATATTCTCACCTCATATGATTCCGTTTTCATTTAAGTAGAAAGACTAGAAACGCTCAGTACAATTTTATCCATTTCGTTCCAGAATTTCGACAAGGGTAAACTTTTACCGGTTATGGTATCTATCCATTGGGGTGGTTTTTTCGCAGGAAGAGGCACTAGTGACTTTTTTGGACCAAAGAAAATTATGGACAAGGATGTCATTTTAGTCACTTTCAACTATAGACTGGGCGTAATGGGTGAGAATTTTTTTCTACGATCATCTATTCTATTCTGTTCGAATCATATTTTTATTTTGAAGCCTCTTTTCTTTTATTTCGATTGTTGGATTCCACACTACCTGAGAGTGTACAAAATTCCATATCAAATATAAATATTGAACAATAAACGAATTCTCAAACTCTTTTCAGGATTCTTATCTACCCTTGATGATGAAGCTCCAGGAAACACCGCTTTGAAAGATCAAGTTGCTCTACTCAAGTGGGTGCAAAGGAATATAAGGTATTTTGGAGGAGATCCCGGAAAAGTCACCATATTTGGCAACAGCGCAGGAGCCGGCTCTGTCCACTTACACATGATTAGCCCCCTTTCGAAAGGTGACTGGATTTTTATTCAATTCCTGTTTTTATATGGGAATATAACCCTCAATAAAACTTTTGAAAACGACCAAAAATGATTTTCAGATTGTATCTGTATCACCAATTTTTTTTTCATTTCACCATGTTTCTGCTTCTAATTTATTGTTGTTTTCTTCACAGGTCTCTTTCATCAAGCCATAAGCCAAAGCGGATCTGGATTAGCTTTGTGGGCCACTCCTCTTAACGATCTTCACAAGCAAATTTTGAGTGTGCAAGCAGGATATTTCGGTTGTGATAAATCAAGCTCGCAGGCTCTCTTGGAATGTCTCAGAAGGGTTGACGCCAAAACGTTGGTCGAATCAGGAGACATTTTCAAGGTGAGTTATAGAAAAATATAAGACTATTGACTTGTCCGGTTTGACCTCATCTTCGCCGCACGCCACTGGAGTCAAGATTTTTCTTGTTCCTTTCGAACTTTTCGACTAGATAAATGATGGGGTGAATATAGTGAGACTTCTAGAACCAAAGGAAAAATTTTGTAGTTCCAGAAGAACCAGATATAGAAGGTTGAGTTCATTAGCTTCGAATTAACCATATATTACCCGAGGATTTTTCTGTCTGGAGCAGAACATTAAACAACTGTATGATAATTAATTATATTGCTCGAATCGTTTCTTCGTTTGGTAACCTCGCCCACGAGCAATACTCGTTATGCTAAACCAAAATTATGTACTCAAACAGATAGAAGGAGTTCAGTGAACTGTTGAATGCAGAACATGAACAGGCCAAAATTTTTCTGGTGGAAATATAACATTCCTTGTTCACAAAAGATCAATTTTTTCTAAAACCAACTATTTTTCACATTCGAATTCGAGATCAGAAGGCTGTAAGGTCCGGTAAACTCGAAGGTTACTCGTCTGAAAATTCACCACAAATTGAGTGTTTCAATTCTTTTTCAGTATTTCACAGTAGATCCACTTTCAGTCTACACTTTAGTAACGGAAAATCAAACTGAAAGAAATCCTGAACCATTCCTGACAGAGATGCCGAAAGATTCTATCCTAGCAGGAAATTTCTACAGCGTCCCATGGATTATTGGAACTGTTCAGAATGAAGGCAATTTGAGAGCTAGTGGTGAGTGAGGATAAGAATACACGAATAAACAGAGTGAATGCTTTCTGATACTTCCAGCTCTTGTGAGGAATAAGGCATCGAGGGAAATGTTGAACAAATTCTTCCCCGATTTGATGATGAAAGAAATGTACTACGCAGTGAGTGTTCCAGAAAATGAAGCAACAGAATTGTACAAGAAAGCTCAAGATCTTTATATGGGAGGAGAAGAATCCCTGGATGTGGAGAATCCAAGGAACATCCAAGGCTTCGTTGATGTGAGTAAATAATATGTTTTTACATTATATTACGTTCTTTGTTTATTTTAATTGAAGAATTTCACAAAGAAAACTAATGATCGAATGAGAGAAAAATAAATTAAAAATTGGGCATTTGAATGACATCGAAGTAGAATTTTGTTCATAACGGTCCAGAACTTATTGAAAACCTCCTGAAGTGGCGTAAAAAGTGGCAAGAGGATTTATTCAATCGAATTTACCTCATTTCAGACCTTCGGTCTATTCTTCGATTTTTGAACGGGGTTTCAGGTAGCTCTCAGTTTTTTTCGAATTTCGACAGTATCGTTTGAATAGCTGGAAATCTTACTTATTATGAGTTTGGGAAATCTTCAAAAATCATTCCTTCGATTTCTCTAATTCACTTCTTCCGATAATTTTTGACTGCATTCTCTTTCATGTTGTTTACGTAATGTTTAACTTTGATGTTACTTTTGTGCTGACCCCCTTCGTTTCAACTAAAGACATCAACTTTAATGAGCAATAAAATCTTGATCTCAGGGTTCCTGACAGAATTAATACCACCCTTCAAGTTTTACAAGTTGAGATCGACCGCTGAACAAATGAATTTATACAATATTAGTATTTCTCAACTCAATTATTTCTCCCAGATCTTTGGGGGTATTTCCTCCATAAAATATCGTCTTTCAATGCTCAAAATACGTCCAGCTCCGAGGGTGTAAAACAACCATAACCAGTGATTTGCAGATACGGTACAATTTTCTAACAATCCAATTGCAGGGAAATGTCTCTCTATCGGAAATATTCAATGATTGAAAGTGTTGAGGAAGCGGTGCTAAATGTCCCAATCTCAGGGGAACAAAATCTTCAAATCGAAAGGGAACAAATTCTCGGTTCCCAGGGGAACAAACTTTTCCAATCCTCTAGTCCTAAAAGTGTTACAACTTCTCTAATCCCAGGGGAAGAGCTGTGAATTGTTTAAAATTCATTAGAAAAAATCTGACTTATTATGCAGACATTACTCAAGAGTGAATTTTTCTACTTTTCAATTCTAGGTGAAATTTGTCATTTTCGGAGTACCTAAATATGTAGTGCTCTATTTTTGGTCGTTTAAAGATTTATTGTTTTTCCCACAATTTTTATGAGTCTTTGATACTCAACATTTGTCCCAGCTTTTTTCGGTTCAGTCCACTACAAAGATATTAAGACGTGGCCAATTTTGAACTTAAACGTTGATTGAGTGTTTAAACAGTTATTTTTTTCCTAGTTGTGGAGTGATCGTTCCATGAAATATCCATTCTACCAGTCTGTAATGGCCCATGCAGCCATCGGTGATAAACCCATATGGGCTTACAGTTTCGAATACAGGGGCAGACAGACTTATGGAGATATATGGGCTGCAACAAACGAAACTATAGATTTCGATTGGGGTACGAATATCTCGAATGTTATGGATTCTGAATGAATTTAGATTCAACAATGTTTCAGGTGTATCTCATGTGGACGATGCTATATATTTGTTCGATTCTCCTGCTCTCTTCCCTCCAAACGAAGATATTATCGATAAGGAAATGAGTGAAATACTCCTAGATAGGTGGATAAACTTCGCCACCTTAGGGTAAGACGACATCTTCAGCCTAATTACAATTAAATTGACTCCACCAAATTTTTCCAGCAACCCCCAAAGAAGCTCCCAGGCGAATTTCTGGCCAAGTCTGAATTTCACCGGATTGAACAACATGAAAAATGACAACCTCTACATTCTTAACATAACTGGATGTGCCGAAGAAGGTCAGATACGAGAAATTGTACAAAGAGGATTCTTCAAGGAAAGGATGCATTTCTGGGCTTCACAGAAGCTGATGGAGAACTTCGAAGGACTTGAATGACGTGCTCAAAAATATAAGACTGATTTATTTTAATTGTGTTGTGATGTATTTATGTGTTGAAGTTGAATTTGTATTCCAAATAGCTATGAAAAAATGATTAATCGTAAAGGACAATCTTACAAAATAAGAAATGAATTCCCATTTCAATAATCTTAGTTTGTTCTTTTACCAAGTCAAATAGTTCTTTACAGTATTAAAATAGTGGCATTTTTCATTTTACTTAGGATATGTTGATGAAGGTGTGCCATTTTTCTATCTTTGAGCCAGTGAAGGATTGGCAATGCATATGGAGTGAGAATATTTTCTAACACCACGAGATCTCTTCTGACGAAAGTAAAACCGAAAATCGACAATCTGTACCATATTTTTTGGGAAAAGTACAAATTAGGATACAGAAACTATAAAGTCCTAAAGGATATCAAGATGCTCCAGAAATGCGGCCTACTTTAATTTTTGGTATTGTTTTTTCCCAAAATATCCTATTTTTGAGTGAAAAAATACAAGAATGTTACCACCGATCAGAATTCTGATGAAATGGACTGAAAAAATTTTTCGCTAAAATTCTTGTTGTGATGTATTTATGTGTTTAAGTTGAATTTATATTCCAACTAGCTGTGGAAAAAATAGAATTGATTGGAAGGGACACTTATACAAAAATCTCAGTTTTTACTTAAATAGAATCGTTTTTTATAATATTAAAATAGTCATCATTTTGTATATTCTTCATTCTACTCAGGCTATGTTGACGAAGATTTGATTTTTTCTTTCTTTATGGAGTGAGAATATTCTCTAATCCGACAAGATGTATTCTGACGGAAGTAATAACGGAAAACGAAAATCTGTTCTAAAAAAATTGTGTATGATTGATATCTTGTTTTTAAATTCGTCCTAACATCCTCAAAAATATGAAGATCAGGACTACATAAAAACTAATAAGAAGTGGCAATACCCGTTAGCAAAAATTCACATTGACCAGGGTCGAACCTTTTCCATATAGGAAAATCTCAAATTTAGACATCTAAAAATGGAAATCTCAAAAAAGTTTTAACTTCAAAGTGCAATAGCGACCAGGAAAAATTTTCCTCAGTAAAAGCAAGATCATATCCGGAATTTTCCCTCTAGCATTATATGAAAAACATGTGTTTCTTACCTTTATCGGATAGTTATTTTTTTGACAAATTTCCCATTACATATTTGGTCGATATATTTTTGGGTTAAGGAAATTCTTCTTTATTTTCTTTTAGAAATTCCTCATATAAACTGAAACAAGCATGGTTATTTCGAATATGCAGTATGTTTCTCCATTTACTTTATCGTTTCATCGAAGTATACTTCGAAAATGCGAAAAAAAGAGTTTTTTACAAAATAAAACAATATAATTCTGTAAAAACGTTCTAGAAACTTGAAAATTTTTTTTTCGATAGCTTACGAGTACGGCCAAATGAGCAAAAATTCACATTGACCATGGTCGAACCATTTCCATATAGAAAAATCTCTAATTTAGACATCTAAAAATGGAAATCTCAAAAAAGTTTCAACTTCAAAGTGCAATAGTGGCCAGAAAAAACGTTCCTCAGTGAAAGCAAAATTATTTTCGGAATTCTCCTTCTCGAATTATAAAGAAAACATGGGTTTCTCACCTTTATCAGATAATTATTTTTTTGACAAATTTTCCATTACAATATATTTTTGGGATAATTTTTTTTTTATATTTTCCTTTCAAAATTCCTCATATGAACTGAAGGAATCAAGGTTATCTCGAATATGCAGTGTGTTTTTCCATTCACCTTATCGTTTCATCGGAATAAAGGTCGAAAATGCGAAAAAAGAGTTTTTGTACGAAAAAAATCAATATAATTCTGTAAAAACGTTCTAGAAACTTGAAAAATAATCTTTTTCGGTAGCTTACGAATACAGCCAAATGGGCAAGAATTGACATTGACCAGGGTCGAACCATTTCCATATAGGAAAATCTCTAATTTAGACATCTAAAAATGGAAAACTCTAAAAGTTTCTACTTCAAAGTGCAATAGCGACCAGAAAAGATTTTCCTCAGTGAAAGCAAGATCATAACTGGAATTTTTCCTCTCGAATTATATAAGCAACATGTGTTTCTCACCTTTATCGGATAATAATTTTTTTGACAAATTTAATACGTAACATTAACATCAAGAAAAGACAATAATGCGTTATACTATCTTTGTCAAACAAATAACGAATTCAAATATACGCATTCACTCGACAAGTTTGTAGTTTTTCTGGTCTCTAAGTTTTATTGAATTGATAGACATTATGGCATATTCTTTAATTTTTTTTTTGGAAAATTGCAAATCAGAATACAGAAACTATGGAAAGTCCTAATAGCTTTTCAGATACTTCATAAATGATTTTAACTTACATTTTTTCAAATTCGTTTCCTATTTAACATATTACAATTCAAACAAATGACATTGGGTTCTGTTCAACGAAAAATAACGACTTCAAGAATGGAAAAAGAAATGATTTTGAAAAATTACGATCTTGCCAGTTTACTAAATCGTAGTATAATGGATAGTGAGTTCTTCCTCCAATTTCCAGGTGGCGTTTCTCAGATAAAACCTCTACTTCAAAGTCCAAAAGCTTGGGTTGGCGACGGAGATTCGAAGATACAAATGTCCTTAAAATAATAATTTTCAACATCTCGAATTATCAGAATCAATTAATTGAATAAGGATAATTTGTTTTCATTATGTCTCATTATACTGATAAAAAGCTACACGTGCGACATTAATCATGACAGCATTTAGAAACACCGACACAACTTGATGTTATTTATCCGCAATCATATTCCTTTTCATTTATTGTTACGTGATATCGAAAAAACTCTTACACGAGGCTGGGGTCACATACGAGATCCTGAGAATCCTGTTGCATTTTATCGAGAGATAACCGCAGAATCCATCTCCCATATTGAAATTGTCACATATTTTCCTTCGGTTAATTTGAATTGATGATTTTCGTGGTCGATGGCGAGGAAATTTTCATGCATTGAATGATAAATTCAAGCTACATTTTTTTTCAGATCGCATAACCTGAACCATTCCAAATTCCAACGAATTATTGAATAAAAAATCCTTATATTTCTTAACAGCTGGTTCGGCATAATTGACAAAGAGCTGCTGTCATTTTTTTGACAGCTGTCAAAAATTTCTTCAATTGGTTTCTCAAATTGGAAAACGCGAATCTACCCACGAGGTGGATGAACGAGCGCTCAAAAACTCCTGACTTCAGTGCTTTTTAATTTTTTTATTCCGAGGTTTTCAATCCTTATCTTGGATACAGTCCTCGACATTTTTAAACACGGATATTAAGCCATCGTTAATAAGCCGATTCTATCGTTTATAATTAGTTATGTCGCCAAAATAAAGTGCATCGTTTGGCCCAGTGTATCTTCGTGTTAGTCTGTCCAAATTTGATAATTGCAACACGATTATATAATTAGTATATTTTCGGCGTTTCCGAAAATATGCAAGTCCGAAGGCCGGAGGCTATCAGATGCAGACATCCAAGATATTTGGAAAACAATCTCCTCATAAATTAACATTCTGGGAATTTCTAAAATACCACAGGGTGTTCCTGAATTGTGGGTACAGAAAAAGGAGGGTGGTATTGGTTGGAATTAACTTTGGCTGAAAATGTACGGGATGTTTTTTTTTCTAAAGCAATGTCTCTTTTTTTGTGATTGTTAATTGAGTTTTTCGTGGCAATATAGTTTTTCGAGTTTTTCTCGTATTAATATTAATATTATTTCTTGTAATGATATTATTAGAGTTTTTCGAATCTTTATGAAACACACTCACAGATCTAGAAGATAGCAGAAAAAACTAATGATGAAACCATGAATCTATCCAAACATACCAAAGCCTATATTTTTTGAAAATTTTGATTTTCCTGAAGAGAATTGTTCCAAATTTTTTTCAGGTACGAAAAAATTGCAGAAAATCAAAAGTTATTGAATAAAACAAAGTTTCCCTTCCATATTTTCCAAAAATACTAGTGGCCCACCACAAAAATAGTTCTGGAGGAACACAAAATATCAACCTATAGATTTTCACGAATATTGAAAAATTCTCTCTTGTGATATTCAAGTGAGAATTTTATGGTATTTACTATTGTAGCATCCACATCCAGATTCTTAAATGTTAATACAATTCGAATATTATTGACATTCATCTTTAGATTTCGTATCGGCTTACACAAAATTATGTCATATACAAAATCTAGGCATTATTGTTTCAGAATAAAAATTTCAATTAATAAAATCATCCAATTAACTCAATGAGTAATTCTGAAGTTTTTTTGGAGATTAGTGAATCTAAAGTTTTCATAGATTGTTCATATGTGCTTAATTTTCATATTATGACCATAAAAATAGAAATTCGTATGTATCGTTCGACTGTTATACCAATGACCATTTAGATTCAGCCATTTGTATTAGAAATGCATACATAAATTTGAAAGAAGTCATAGTCCATAAGATTTAAGTAATTATTCTTAGAAATTGATTAGATATGTAGAATAATCTGAATCAAAACGAATTCTTCATATAGAAATCAGGAAAATTGACTTTCAATTGAAAATTCCAATTATATATACGTCTGAATTGCTTTTTGACGAAAAAAAAAATTCTGTAAAAACGTTCTGGGTACATAAAGATGATTTCTTAAGAAGCTTACTAATACAGCCAAATGGAAAGGAATTCACATTGACCAGGGTAGAACCATTTCCATATAGAAAAATCTCAAATTTGGACATCTGAAAATGGAAATCTCTGAAAGTTTCAACTTCAAAGTGCGATAGCGACCAAAAAAAAATTTTCTTCAGTGAAAGCAAGATCATATTCGGAGTTTTTCCCTTCGAATTATATAAAAAACATATGTTTTCCACCTTTATCCGATAATAATTTGTTTGACAAATTTTCCATTGCCTACACATTTCGTCGATATATTTTCGAATATGCAGTCGGTTTCACCATTTACCTTCGTTTTATCGAAGTATAAGTCAAAAATCAAAAAACAAGAGTTTTTTGACAAAAAAAAATCAATATAATTCTGTAAAAACGTTCTAGAAACTTGAAAATATTTTTTTTCGGTAGGTTACGCATACAGCCAAATGGGCAAAAACTCACTCTGACCAGGGTCTAACCATTTCCATATGGAAAAATCTCAAATTTGGACATCTAGAAATGGAAATCTCAAAAAAGTTTCAACTTCTAAGTGCAATAGTGATCAGGAAAAAATTTCCTCAGTGAAAACAAGATGATATTCGGAATTTTCCCTCACGAAATATATAAATGACATGTGTTTCTCACCTTCATCGGATAATTATTTTTTTCACAAATTTTCCATTACATGTTTGGTCGATATATTTTTGAGTAAAAAATTTTTTTATTTTCTTGTAGAAATTCCCCTTTAAACTGAAACAAGCGAGGTCATTTCGAATATGCAGTCGGTTTCTTTATTTACCTTATCGTTTTTCATCTAAGTATACGTCGAAAATGCGAAAAAAAGAGTTTTTTGACGAAAAAAATCGATATAATTCTGTAAAAAAGTTCTAGAAACTTGAAAATATTTGTTTTCGTTAGCTAACGAATTCAGCCAAATAAGCAAAAATTCACATTGACCAGGGTCGAACCATTTTCATATAGAAACATCACAAATTTGGACATCTAGAAATGGAAATCTCAAAAAAGTTTTAACTTCAAAGTGCAATAGCGACCAGAAAAAAATTTCCTCAGTGAAAACAAGATGATATTCGGAATTTTCCCTCACGAATTATATAAAAAACATGTGTTTCTTACCTTCATCGGATAATTATTTTTTTGACAAATTTTCCATTACATATTTGGTCGATATATTTTCGGGTAAAAAATTTTTTTTTTTATTTTCTTGTGGAAATTCCCCTTTAAACTGAAACAAGCGAGGTAATTTCGAATATGCAGTCGGTTTCTTCATTTACCTTATCGTTTTTCATCTAAGTATACGTCGAAAATGCGAAAAAAAATGTTTTTTGACGAAAAAAATTGATATAATTCTGTAAAGACGTTCTAGAAACTTAAAAGTAATTGTTTTCGTTAGCTTACGAAGTCAGCCAAATAAGCAAAAATTCACATTGACCAGGGTCGAACCATTTCCATATAGAAACATCACAAATTTGGACATCTTGAAATGGAAATCTCAAAAAAGTTTTAACTTCAAAGTGCAATAGCGACCAGAAAAAAATTTCCTCAGTGAAAACAAGATGATATTCGGAATTTTCCCTCACGAATTATATAAAAAACATGTGTTTTTTACCTTCATCGGATAATTATTTTTTTGACAAATTTTCCATTACATATTTGGTCGATATATTTTTGAGTAAAAAATTTTTTTTTTTATTTTCTTGTAGAAATTCCCCTTTAAACTGAGAAAAGCGAGGTAATTTCGAATATGCAGTCAGTTTCTCCATTAACCTTATCGTTTTTCATCAAAGTATACGTCGAAAATGCGAAAAAAAGGGTTTTTTGACGAAAAAAATTGATATAATTCTATAAAGACATTCTTGAAACTTGAAAATATTTGTTTTCGTTTGCTTACGAATACAGCCAAATAAGCAAAAATTCACATTGACCAGGGTCGAACCATTTCCATATAGAAAAATCTCAAATTTGGACATCTAGAAATGGAAATCTCGAAAAAGTTTCAACTTCAAAATGTAATAGCGACCAGAAAAAATTTTCCTCAGTGAAAGCAAGATCATATTCGGAATTTCCCCTCTCGAATTATATAAAAAACATGTGTTTCTTACTTTTATCGGATAATGATACTTGGTCGATATATTTTTGAGTGAAAAATTTTTGTTGGATTTTCTTGTAGAAATTCCTCGAAATTCACCCAAGTATGTACAAAATATTGGTTAAGAATCACTCGAATTTTCTACAATATTCATTGTACATGATCATATCAAGAAAGAATGTGAATTGGATTATTATTAATATTGTGAATTTTCATTGATTTTGACATTTCGATTTTCAATTGTTTTGGACCGAAAAAAATTTCATATTTCGAATATAACATCATAATAGTTCATACATAAGTTAATATCGTGAAATAGCCAATTTTATTATTCAAATATACATAATTGTTTATGATATTCGAACTAACGAGACTGATAATAATTATTTTTCGCTCTCTGCATTGAAATGCTTTATTAAATGAGTATAAATCTCGACTTATATTTCTCAACCTTTTCAATTATCAGTTTATTTTTTTCGCCAAGAACAAGATTGAAGAAAATTCTTCTCACCACGATGAGAATTCGAAAAAATTCTATATTATAAACTTGCCTTATTTAAACGTTCTTAGTTTTAATGTCGTATAAAAAATTCGATAAAAATTATCTTTCCAATAAATCATTCGAATCAAGTAGATCACTGGTTCATGTTCATGTCACTATCGAATGTGTTCAGAATAAGTGAATCGCTCCAGAAACCCCGCGATTCGATTATAACCCAGTTGCATTATCCTGATGATAAGTCCTCGTATTATTCAACGCGCAAGTTTCGTATTTTTTTTTATCCGCGAATCGGGGTAAGGCCATCAAGTACGCCCATGTAAGAACGAGTACAAAATATAAGATAATCAGTGTTAATTGGATCGGAATTGTTATTATTTAATTCGACCAATATAAAGCTGCAAGCTCTAAGAAGGAAATCGGGAATCGTGAGAAAGTGCTCCAGTGAGCGACATTGTAACGGTTTCGTGCACCAGATGATGATGAATTCGAGAGTTTTCCACATTTCGAAGTGAGTCTCATTCATTTCACTTTTTCGATGAGGAAAAAACTTCAAAACTGTTATCATTTTACTGAATCGAAACGAATCGCAAAATGTCTTTCAACTTTGATGAATATCATATTACTATTGTATTTTTTTGAATAACTCCTTCTTGCGCGTTATTTCTTTGAAAAAAGCGTTATCATTTCACCCAAATGTTATTATCAAATTTTGATCCAAACGATTAGGTTGGGCTCATAGATGAAGAAGTCGTGGAAAAATTCAATTATGTCTATCCGTCCGGTCGTAAACAGGATAACTTTTCAAAATTTTCGAGATCCGAATGCGCTGGTTGAGTTCGTTGATGGGCTAAATCCGCCGAAGGGTTCCCTAGATATAACCATCTGATTTTCTCTTCTCTCAATACTTCAGAAGAGAATGAGTTCCACCTTTTGAGTTTATAGAGATGAAATGGCCGTGGTTGTCACACTGACAATGAACAAAACTTCATTTCTGATACACAAAAAAAAAGGATTTTTCTGACAAATTCAATAAACATAATTCGGGGATTCTATCTTCTGAAGTTGATAAAAATGAAATTACAGTACCTGTCATACTGACAATGAACACTGAAGTTGATTTTATTACACAGAAAAAAAATGAGTTTTTCTGATATATTTAATATAATTCGATGATTCCAGCTTTTGAAGTTTATGAAAAAAAGGTGATTCAGTAATTTTTTTTATTCATTTGATGAGCACTTATAAGAATACTGATTCCATCTCCTGAAGTTTAAAGAAATAAAATGACAGTATTTTTCATACTGACAATGAACACTGAATTCCTTTGTGATACACAGAAAAAAATCGAGTTTTTCTGATACATTCAAAACAATTCAGTGATTTAATCTTTTGAATTTTATGAAGATGAAATGACAGTACTTGTCATACTGACGATGAACACTGAATTCCCTTTTGATACACGAAAAAAAAACTAATTTTTCTGATAAATTCAATATAATTAGGTGATTCCATATTTTGATGTTTACCGTACCTGTCATACTGACAATGAACACTGAAGTTGATTTTATTACACAGAAAAAAATTGAGTTTTTCTGATATATTTAATATAATTCGATGATTCCAGCTTTTGAAGTTTATGAAAAAGAGGTGATTCAGTAATTTTTTTTATTCATTTGATGAGCACTTATAAGAATACTGATTCCATCTCCTGAAGTTTGAAGAAATGAAATGACAGTATTTTTTATACTGACAATGAACACTGAATTCCCTTTTGATACACAAAAAAAAATCGAGTTTTTCTGATACATTCAAAACAATTCGGTGATTTCATCCTTTGAAGTTTACGAAGATGAAATGACAATACTTGTCATACTGACGATGAACACTGAATTCCCTTTTGATACACGAAAAAAAAACTAATTTTTCTGATAAATTCAATATAATTAGGCGATTCCATATTTTGATGTTTACCGTACCTGTCATACTGACAATGAACACTGAAGTTGATTTTATTACACAGAAAAAAATTGAGTTTTTCTGATATATTTAATATAATTCGATGATTCCAGCTTTTGAAGTTTATGAAAAAAAGGTGATTCAGTAATTTTTTTTATTCATTTGATGAGCACTTATAAGAATACTGATTCCATCTTCTGAAGTTTAAAGAAATAAAATGACAGTATTTTTCATACTGACAATGAACACTGAATTCTCTTTTGATACACAGAAAAAAATCGAGTTTTTCTGATACATTCAAAACAATTCGGTGATTTCATATTTTGAAGTTTACGAAAATGAAATGAGAATACTTGTCATACTGACGATGAACACTGAATTCCCTTTTGATACACGAAAAAAAAACTAATTTTTCTGATAAATTCAATATAATTAGGTGATTCCATATTTTGATGTTCACCGTACCTGTCATACTGACAATGAACACTGAAGTTGATTTTATTACACAGAAAAAAATTGTGTTTTTCTGATATATATTCAATATAATAATACTGATTCCATCTTCTGAAGTTTAAAGAAATGAAATGACAGTATTTTTCATACTGACAATGAACACTGAATTCCCTTTTGATACACAGAAAAAAATCGAGTTTCTCTGATACATTCAAAACAATTCGGTGATTTCATCTTTTGAAGTTTACGAAGATGAAATGACAATACTCGTCATACTGACGATGAACACTGAATTCCCTTTTGATACACGAAAAAAAATTTTTCTGATAAATTCAATATAATTAGGTGATTCCATATTTTGATGTTTTCCGTACCTGTCATACTGACAATGAACACTGAAGTTGATTTTATTACACAGAAAAAAATTGAGTTTTTCTGATATATTTAATATAATTCGATGATTCCAGCTTTTGAAGTTTATGAAAAAAAGGTGATTCAGTAATTTTTTTAATTCATTTGATGAGCACTTATAAGAATACTGATTCCATCTTCTGAAGTTTAAAGAAATAAAATGACAGTATTTTTCATACTGACAATGAACATTGAATTCCCTTTTGATACACAGAAAAAAATCGAGTTTTTCTGATACATTCAAAACAATTCGGTGATTAAATCTTTTGAAGTTTATGAAGATGAAATGACAGTACTTGTCATACTGACGATGAACACTGAATTCCCTTTTGATACACGAATGAAAAAACCAATTTTTTTGATAAATTCAATATAATTAGGTAATTCCATATTTTGATGTTTACCGTACCTGTCATACTGACAATGAACACTGAAGTTGATTTTATCACACAGAAAAAAAATTGAGTTTTTCTGATATATTCAATATAATTCGATGATTCCAGCTTTTGAAGTTTATGAAAAAATAGGTGATTCAGTAATTTTTTTTATTCATTTGATGAGTTTTTATAAGAATACTGATTCCATCTCCTGAAGTTCAAAGAAATAAAATGACAGTATTTTTCATACTGACAATGAACACTCTGAATTCCTTTTTGATACACAGAAAAAAATCGAGTTTTTCTGATACATTCAAAACAATTCGGTGATTTCATCTTTTGAAGTTTACGAAGATGAAATGACAATACTTGTCATACTGACGATGAACACTGAATTCCCTTTCGATACACGAAAAAAAAACTAATTTTTCTGATAAATTCAATATAATTAGGCGATTCCATATTTTGATGTTTACCGTACCTGTCATACTGACAATGAACACTGAAGTTGATTTTATTACACAGAAAAAAATTGAGTTTTTCTGATATATTTAATATAATTCGATGATTCCAGCTTTTGAAGTTTATGAAAAAAAGGTGATTCGGTAATTCTTTTTATTCATTTGATGAGCACTTATAAGAATACTGATTCCATCTTCTGAAGCTTAAAGAAATAAAATGACAATATTTTTCATACTGACAATGAACACTGAATTCCCTTTTGATACACAGAAAAAAATCGAGTTTTTCTGATACATTCAAAGCAATTCGATGATTTCATCCTTTGAAGTTTATGAAGATGAAATGGCAATACTTGTCATACTGACGATGAACACTGAATTCCCTTTTGATACACGAAAAAAAAACTAATTTTTCTGATAAATTCAATATAATTAGGTGATTCCATATTTTGATGTTTACAATACCTGTCATACTGACAATGAACACTGAAGTTGATTTTATTACACAGAAAGAAATTGAGTTTCTCTGATATATTTAATATAATTCGATGATTTCAGCTTTTGAAGTTTATGAAAAAAAGGTGATTCAGTAATTTTTTTTATTCGATGAGCACTTATAGGAATACTGATTCCATCTTCTGAACTTTAAAGAAATAAAATGACAGTATTTTTCATACTGACAATGAACACTGAATACCCTTTTGATACACAGAAAAAAATCGAGTTTTTCTGATACATTCAAAACAATTCGGTGATTTCATCTCTTGAAGTTTATGAAGATGAAATGATAGTACTTGTCACACTGACGATGAACACTGAATTCTCTTTCGATACACGAATAAAAAAACCAATTTTTCTGATAAATTCAATATAATTAGGTAATTCCATATTTTGATGTTTACCGTACCTGTCATACTGACAATGAACACTGAAGTTGATTTTATCACACAGAAAAAAAATTGAGTTTTTCTGATATATTCAATATAATTCGATGATTCCAGCTTTTGAAGTTTATGAAAAAAAAAGGTGATTCAGTAATTTTTTTTATTCATTTGATGAGCACTTATAAGAATACTGATTCCATCTTCTGAAGTTTAAAGAAATAAAATGACAGTATTTTTCATACTGACAATGAACACTGAATTACCTTTTTTCTGATACATTCAAAACAATTCGGTGATTTCATCTTTTGATTTTACGAAGATGAAATGACAATACTTGTCATACTGACGATGAACACTGAATTCCCTTTTGATACACGAAAAAAAAACTAATTTTTCTGATAAATTCAATATAATTAGGTGATTCCATATTTTGATGTTTATAAAAAAAATTACAGTTCCTGGTCATTTTAGTACACAGAAAAAAAATGGAGTTTTTCTGATACATTCAATATAATTCGATGATTCCATCTTTTGAAGTTTATGAAAAGAAAGTGCTTTAAATTTTTTTATTCATTTTGTGAACAATCATAAGAATATGATGCTGCTCAGTTCCTCAGTTTTTCACGATGAATTCGTTTCTCAAAAATTATTACAAAAAAAATCGTTATTCACTGTGGAACACGTGGAAATAACAATGTTTTTTTCGTCAATAGTCAAACTACCCACTAACCAATTCAACTTATCCCATAAGATAATCACTTGTTATTGGATGTGTATTTGTTTATTTACAATTGGCAAAAATTATTGCGGATCCAAAATGATAACATCCACTTTGTCACGTGGAAACTCGTATAGTTATCCACTATCAAATTCGATATCGCATTTTTGAACGAACAAAAATATTCCAAATTTCCTTACTTCATAATAATTAGCTTTAATTGTAATTTAATTACCGAAATCCGTATAATTTGTAGACAAATAAGACGATAAACCCAAACTATGTATTTATATTTTCAACTTCTGGATTCCAAATTCCTGCGGAACGATATTGAATACAAGAGTAAATAATCGAGGAAAGCGTGCAAATTTTATCTCATCTACACGTGTTGTTATTTGCCAGTGTAGAGGTCACGAAGAAACATCGTTTTAATGTCCTTTCAGTTGAAAAAAAATATTATTATGAGCGCGAATTTGCGTCTGGCTCTATATTGATCGAAATCGCGATATTTCGTAAACTTGTGGATAAGTGAATAAAATTTCTTCAAATCAGATTTTTGAGAACTTCGAATCACCCCTGGAATAGATCGTATAGTTTATATTGCATGATCAGCAGGGTGCATTTTTATTCAACTGACCTTATTATAATTTTTTTTTTATATAAAAATTTGATGATTTTTTTTCTTTTTTATTATTTTTTTTTCTGTTTCTTTTTTTTTTCCTTTTTCTTTCTTTTTTTTTCTTATTTCCTTCCTTTTTTTTTCTTTTTCTTTCGGATTAATGTTATGTAATGGTCTAGGCTGGAGAATTTGGTTCGATGGCCAATAAAGACCAGTTTATTTATTATTTTTTTTTTTTTTGATATCAAATATTCAATAAATGTGATGAAACATGTGAGGTTTCATGAAATTGAAACATTTTCATCTCTTACATTCGAATGAGGGTTAAATTTGTTCGTTTGGCATTGCAGAAAAATGCTCTTCTCCTTGCTGCTCCTGTATATCCACGTGTCAACATCCGCAACATACAGGGTGGACATGGACCCAACCGCTATCACAACCACCGGAAAAATTGTCGGAATCAACATGTTGTCCAGAAGAAACAGAACGTTTTCCGCTTTTCGAGGGATTCCATATGCGCAGCCCCCCGTGGGTCCTCTGAGGTTCAAGGTAATGTCCGAATAGTTTATTTGCCGGCGAAACTTTTCATGGGGTGTTATCTTAGGAACCGAGTGAACCGGAAAAATGGAACCACACGTTATTCGCGACGAAAGACGCGCCGAAATGTGCCCAAAAAAACTACCTCTTCGGCGACCAGATGGTGGAGGGGTCGGAGGATTGTTTGTACATTAATGTGTACACGCCTGTGGTGAGTCATTTTCTTCGATCTCTGGCTATTAACTCACAAAATACTGATTTCAGTTGGACCTTCAGAAGCCTTCTAAGAAACAACTTCCGGTCATGGTTTTTATCCATTGGGGTGGATTTTTCGCAGGAAGCGCCAGTAGTGATTATTTGGGACCCGAATATTTGATGGACAAAGATGTTGTTCTGGTGACTTTCAACTACAGACTCGGGGTTTTAGGTACAATATAAAATTTAATATTAAAATTCAACTTATAGTTGCAAAATGGCGAAGGTGCTGGGGAAAATAATACATTTCTTGATTTGACAAATAGGTTTTTTCTCAACTTACGATGATGCCTCACCGGGAAATTTCGGCCTCAAAGATCAAAATCTGGCGCTGCGCTGGGTGCAAAAAAATATAAAATCCTTTGGAGGCAACAAACGCAAAGTAACTTTATTCGGACAGAGTGCTGGTGGTGCAAGCGTTCATTATCACATGTTGAGCAGGAGTTCCAAAGGCCTCTTTCAAAGAGCTATAAGTGAAAGTGGCACAGCTCTTGCACTATGGGCACAGCCAGTTCAAGGAGGAGGAAAGGAACTCTCGCAAATTCAGGCCGAACTGGTTGGATGTGGATTTACGAATTCTACTAATCTAATTGAATGTCTCAGAAGAGTTCCTATGGAAACCCTGCTTAAGAGTGGCGATAAATTCAAGGTGAATATCCAAAAACTTTCCATAACTCACGAACTGTTAAAAGTGAAAAATACCAATCCACACCTAGAATTTATTGATTCAATAATTCTTCCTAGAAATTAATCTCTATAATTGGTTTCTTCTCATTTCCAGTTCTTCTCAGTCGACCCACTTTCAATATATCTACCGGTTGTAGAAAAAGCGACTCAAACAAATCCAAATCCGTTCTTGACGAAGCATCCTTTAGATTACATAAAAGATGGAAATTTCATGAAGGTACCTTGGATTGTTGGGCTCACTTCTGATGATGGTCTGGTCAGATCTTCAGGTATGGAAATAATTTATTATTTCTTCAATCGTTTTTCCCCAAGAAATCATTTCATTATTATATTTGGTGAATATAATTAAATAACTTTTCTTTCGATTTTTCAAAAACAATTTTCGTGAATTTCCGGTGGATTCGAGGAACTTCCGGAACGTATTTCGTGGATAAACTAAGCCCCGCCCCCTTCGATTGACATTTTAGAACAGGACCGTTCTTGGCCCTTCTGGCAATATTGAAAATTTTTGAGCGCTCGTACAACTTACACGAGGGCTATATCATTTCGTCACGATGTCTGCATTTTTCGAATTTTGAGCCGAAAGGTTCTCAAACGATAGAGTTCAACTCACTGATGACGAATCCGTCGGTAAATTTGAGTCTGTCCGTCCGGCCGTAAGCACGATAACTCTCGAACGGATCAACCTAGAAACTCGAAATTTTCAGTGTAGGTTCAGATCCCAAATGCCTCGGTTAAGTTCGTTAATGGGCAGAATTCCACCAGGGGTTCCGTAAATATGGCCGTTCAAAATTTTGTTCTCCTGATTACTTTGAAACTAGAGATTCGATCAATATGAAACTTTGCACTCAAATGGAGAATGAGGTGTTCAAGCTACATGTAAAGTTTTGTCCAGATCGCATGACCAGAACCATAGAAACCATAGAAAATTGTAATTCTTGAACGGAAACGCCTAGGGACTTGAAATTTGCAGGATAGGTGTGGATCTCAAATGTCGTGATCACGTTCATCTATGAGCAAAATTATACTAGGGATTCCGTAAATATGGTCGTTTGAAATTTGGTTTTCATGATAATTTCAAAACTACACATTCGATCGTGACGAAATTTTGTATACTAATGAAGAATGATATATTCAAGCTACACTTCTCCAGATCACATGACCAGAACCATAGAAATCATAGAAAATCATAACTTTCGAACGGAAAGGCCTAGGGACTTGAAATTTTCAGGATAGGTGTGAATCTGAAATGTCGCGTTCACGTTTATCAATGAGCAGAATTATACTAGGGGTTCCGTAAATACGGTCGTTTGAAATTTTGGTTTCTCGATAATTTTTAAACTACAGATTCGATCGAAATAAAATTTCATATTTTAATCGAGAATGATATATTAAAGGAATTTTTTGTCCAGATCGCATCACCAGAACCATAGAAACCATAGAAAATTGTAACTTTTGAACGGAAAGGCCTAGGAACTTGAAATTTTCAGGGTGGGTTTGGATCGCGAATTTCACGGTCACGTTCATCAATGAGCAAAATTAGACTAGGGGTTTCGTAAATGTGGCCGTTCAAAATATTCTGTTCCTGATAATTTCGAAACTACCGATTCGATTGGAATGAAATTTTGCACCTAGCTGAGGAATAATGTATTCAAACTACGTGCGATTTTGTCCAGATCGCATCACCAAGACCATAGATACCGTAGAAAATTCTAGCGAATTATCGAAAAAAAATTGATCAGCTGAAGCACTGACATGAAGTCTGGAGTTTTGCCCAAGTTTCAGAATATTTTTGACAGCTATCGAAAAATCCTTTAATTGATTTCTAAAACTGGAAAATGCGAATCTATCTACAAGGTGGATGTACGAGCGCTCAAAAGCTCCTGCCTTCACGGCAGTGCTCTTCGTAATTTTTTTTCTCCGATCTATTCGAAAAGGTTGATTCACCGAAAAGGCGGATCTACCTATTATGTGGGTCTACCCGAAAAGATGGATCTGCCTATTCTGTGGATCTACCCGGAAAGGTGGATCTACCCAGTATGTGGATCTACCCGTGAAGGTGGATTCACCCGTAAAGGTGGATATCCTGGCTTACTAACAAAATTCCAGCATTGTGGTCCCAAAAAGAAATATGGACTTCATTGAACTCAAGATTCGACGAGTTGATGCCTAAAATGATGGCGCTGAATTTGAGTGTT
Source organism: Aphidecta obliterata (assembly GCA_963966015.1). NCBI lineage: Eukaryota > Metazoa > Arthropoda > Insecta > Coleoptera > Coccinellidae > Aphidecta > Aphidecta obliterata. The sequence continues at coordinate 34,183,736 of OZ014430.1, read as the reverse complement.
CCCGACACGAACATCAGCTGGATCTGGGAACAAATAAAGAAATTTTATTTCATGAACAAAGAAGAAAAATATGATGTGATAAGAGGATTAACAGATGTAAAAAAATGAAATAATTTCGTCGTAGCTCCGATAACATTTAAATTTTTCAGTTATACAGCGACAGATCCTTCCATTATTCCACATATCAGTCAACCCTCTTGCACTCGAAGATGGGCCACAAGCCAATTTGGTTCTTCAATTTCGGTTATAGAGGGGAGCACAGTTATAAGTCACTCTTTTCCGGAGTTAACGACACCACTGCGAATTACAGCTACAGTAAGTAGAATAATATTGGAAAACCGACTATCGGACCACGAAGGGTTCCGTAGTAAAATTATCAAGGAATTGGGGGAACAATAAAAACTAGGAATGAATTTCACCTAATGACTGTATTATTTTCTAGGTGCCAGCCATTGCGACGACCTTTTATATTTATTCAAGTCGGGTGCTTTCTTCCCATCTATCACGAATGAAAATGATCAAAAAATGATCGATAGAATGGTGGAATTATGGACAAATTTCGCTATACATGGGTGAGTTTGTATGCATTTCGCTACAGTTGGTCCATCCTATATCTCGAAAACTAATTTTCTTCTCTATAAAATGAATAAAATCTGTTACAGCAATCCTGCTCCAACACATAACAATAATTTGGAGTGGCACCCTATAGAGAACTGGAAGGAGCAAAGGGAATACGAAATAATGAAAAATATCAGTTATCTCGATATAACAGGCGTATATACAAATGACAGTTCTCAGTCTTTGCAAATGAAAACAGGAATGCACAATGAGAGATTGCAATTTTGGGAACAACTGCCTCTTTTCGAGAATATTGGAGTTCTCGATCAAAATCATCTAGAACTGTAATTGAGATGATTGGTACTGTAACTCTTTCGGAAAATGTTCTTTCCAATGGATAGATTTAAAATTGGAAATTTCTTTTACTAGGCAATAAGATACTTTTCAAATCGATTTCTTGAGTAAACCGGCGGTGGGATCGGGCTGGATTTACATTTAAGGAGAGCTCGCGTCCTTTGGGATGAAAATTCGAGCCCTGAGACGCCGCGGATCCGGAGCATATAAAAAAGCAAAATGGCAATCTTTTGCATTCTCGTCCTTTTTCAATCTTTTCGGAACGTTATTTTCATATAGTCGCGAGTCGAAATAGGGAACGTTTCGGGTACCGTCGAAAAGTCCGTTTATTCATCTCGAAGACGGGGGGGCGCTTCGTGCCCCCTGAATTATTTCGACCTCGCGATTTTAAAACTTTGTTTTTATTGTCTTATTTATCATCTAGTTTTTACATTTTACAATATTTCCCAAGTAATTATTTTTGCTTGAAGATATGAATTTGAATTGAAGACTACTGATAAGTCAGTTAAGTAGAAAAAACATAAAGATCTCATGATATCTGTGATTATAGCAATATTATTAAGTATGAATAGAATTTAGTTAAGTACATTTCATATATATTCAACACCTGATTATGGTCAGTTAACTCATCATTTATATTGTTAAATACTAAATTTCATTTTTCAAGTTTAATTTCATAATTATTATACATGTAACTATTCATATGAAGGAAATAAATATAAAATAGAAATATCAATATAATATTATTTAGTCAATATAAGTCATAATGAAACGCTTCATATTTCACATAAAGTTATATTTTTTCCATCAATTGGCTTTTTTATATGAAAGGACTTCTTCTAGAGGCACGTAATTAACAAATTTATTCCGTCGTCTGGAAAATCGATATTTTCAAAAAAATTCAGACATATTTGGATAAATTGCAACTATTGTTATTACAACAAGAATATCAATTATCTCGATATAACTGGTGTATATACAAATGACTGTTCTCAGTCTTTGCAAATGAAAAGAGGAATACATAATGAGAGATTGCAATTTTGGGAAAAACTGCAGTCTCTTTTCGAGAATATTGGAGTTCTCGATCAGAGTAATCCAACTCTTTCGGAACCGAATATATATATAGAAGTGTTCAAGTATTCATCAATAAATCACACATGGAATAAAATATTCTGAACTATTTTACATGAATAGACTTTTCCTCGACGATGGCAAAAAGCGCACCTAATTGAAAAAAGTTTCATCCCACGAAAGTCAGTTACTCTAGCGTATTGAAAGTCCTCGAATCATTCCAAAAATTATTAGAATTCAAAAACATATTATCAAACGCTTTCTCTTGGCCGGTTATAGAATGAACTAATAATTTCAAAACTTGAACTTTGATGGCGACTACGGCGCCATCTATGGACTAGATCCCAAATTTGTTAGTACATAAATGGCGTAGCACGCGATTCCAAAAGTCCAAACGCCCCCTGCCGGCTAAACCCCGAACCTAGAAAACGAGTATTGTTTTCGTATTTCGCGTGCTTTTAAGCCAGATATTTTGAATTATATCCAGGAACCAGGAGGTATATTTCGGAATTTTTATCGTTTTCTGAAGAGAGTAATTGGTATTGAAAAAAAAATAGACTGTAAGGTATTTATATCAGTGTTATTCGGTTGATATACTTTCACGAAGTTATTGAATTTTAGGTTACAAGTTTTAGTCCAGTTTTCTGGGACAGGTTTGAGACGTGATTTGAAAAGGTAATTCAATAATTATCAACAAGAGTGTTATGATATTCGTATTTCAAATGTCTGTCACTCAATCTTTCTGTGAGAAAGAAATCAGAATCATTCTTAAGGTGAAGTCTGAATGAAACGATTTTATGTTTAAATGATTTTATGACATGCGAATATATAACAATGTGTCAACAAAGTTCTAGTACTAGAAAAAACACAGTTTACGATTGTTGTTGCTGTCTTCAATTACTCCTCGAAAAAAAATCAAAATAGGGCTATACATTTCCATAATTTCAATTAGAAACGCTTTTCGCATAGTGGAAAAAATAGACCGAAGAAAAGCACAAATGACCGACTATCAGATGTAGCTTTCAAATAATTGAACACTGTCGTCAGACTCAAATAGTGCTCCATTTTTCCTGTTGAATTATTATCAATTTCGATATAAATAAAATTGAAAAAAACCAATTTGTTCGCCTAAAATCAATATGCTTGACACTTCACTATCAATAATCCAATCATTCACTAAAAAGTCTTCACATAAAACTCTGAAAAACCTGAAAAACACCTAAAATAATCCGTTTGACCACAATAAATCTCGAAAAGGTACTCGTTTTCCTCCATGTTTGTTTACATTTCGCAGTGCCCTCATCGGTAGTTGGAATCGCGATATTGTAAACATAACCTATTTTTTTTTTATTTCAAAATGAGGAGCTGATAAAAGTGTACTTCGTACTCGGGCTTTTCGAGTACATTTAACAGGGTCCTATTTAACTTGTTAAATGAATTTAACATTCCAATATAAGAATAATCGAATAGTTGTACGATTTTTTTTAATTATTATTTTCGAATATCTATAACACATTCCACTTTGAATATTTGAGTATTTCCTGAACCAACCAGAATGAATAGAATACTTGGAGGTATTATGAGATATAGAGAAATTAAGAAGGAACGAATGGTGCAACAGTTTTTGAAAGTTAAAGATAATCCAATGGTAAGAAAATATCTTATGATAAGAAGTAATTTTTTTCTACTTGAGATTTGTTAACCATACTTTTGATTTCTGTTATTTTATTTCTAGCCAAAGGCTGTATTTTTTACATGTATAGACAGTAGAATGATACCTACACGTTTTACTCAAACAAATGTAGGAGATATGTTTGTAGGTGAGTATTCGCACAAGAAGAAAATGAATTCTCTCAACTAAAATTTTCATAGTTAGAAATGCTGGCAATATCATCCCGCATTCTCGAAATTTTGAAGACGAATTGACCTCGAACGAACCAGCAGCTTTGGAGCTGGGATGTGTTGTTAATGATATAAGGCACATCATAGTATGTGGTCATAGTGACTGTAAAGCAATAAATTTGTTGTATAAACTGCAAGATGCAGAGTTTGCATCGAAGGTACGTTCCATTTCGAATTAAATATAGTGAAATACTTCAAGCTATTTTTCAGGAAAATCGAAGATTGTCACCTTTACGAGCCTGGCTTTGTTCTCATGCCTGTACATCTCTAGAGAAATTCCAACAACTGGAAATTTCGGATTTTACCAAGCCCCTCGTTTTCCAGGCGGAAACTCCGATGAGGAAATTTGTTGCCTACATCGACCCAGATAATGAATTTTCACTAGAGGATAAGTTATCACAAATAAATACGCTACAGCAATTACAAAATATAGCCAGTTATGGTTTTCTCAAAAAAAGATTAGAAACTCATCAGTTACATATACATGCACTTTGGTTCGATATTTATACGGGAGAAATCTATTATTTTAGTAGGGGTGCGAAGAAATTCGTTATTATTGATGAGGGAAATATAGAAAAACTTTTAGACGAAGTCGAAAATTATTATTCATGATTAATTTTGAAAGAAGTTGCCTCAATTAGTTCCGAAGTTGACATCTATGAGCCAAATTTGAAATTTTTAGTACCCCAAATAGAATCTCAGTACCTAATTGAAATAAATCTGGCGAAGAAGATTTCATTTGAAATGTTAAATATTCTTCTTCTTTGAAATGAGTCTAGTACTTCAGATTCATTTTTGAAAATAGCCGATATATTTATATTGATGTGGAAAAAAATACCTCAATACTTTTTTGAAAACTACGTCGCGATTGTCAGGGGAATTTTTATCTGCTTGAATATAATATGAAAAATTCCATTTTATACATTGACTTGTATTTTCTGTGCATATCTGCTGAAACTACTTTTACTCGATGTTCATGAGACCATAGATAAAGGAATATATTTAGGGAAGAATCACGGAGTGGGCGACATCTACTTTGAATCCTTTGAAATACCCGAATGGTGAACAACAAACTATCGTGTTTGTGTTTATATGGGAAAAGTGTGAGATATTTGTATGATTTTGAGTCATTTATGTATCGAAAGTGATATATTAAGATGATAATTCATGTTTCAAATAAACTGTATACCAGCTGAAAATGCAGCGGATTGTAAGAGGTAATGTGGGAATAAGATCACGAAAAATGTGCTCTGTTTCGCTCATCACATAGTTCTTCTGAAATTTCTTTGCATAAATTCCCGTTGAATCCCAAGGCAGTTAAAAAATGGCAGACAATATTGAAGATTAGGAAAAGTAACTTAAAGAATATGTTGCTTTGCAGCAAGCACTTCCAGAAAGATGATTTTTTTTATCGTAAGTTCAATAATTTTCTATTATGTAGTGGTCATTTGCTATCACTTTCACCCACATAATCAAAAATTAACAGGCATTATTATTAATTCCGCAATCTTAAAAAAAATATTTGATTCACTTGTTATGAAAGACAGAATAATTTTGACCACCATTCGGCCCGACATTTTGTGATTTCAAGCGCCATCTAGCGGTACGTGATTTTCCCTATTCCTTTATCTACGCATGAGACTTTTTTGGCTCTCTGAACCTTCAAGCCGAATATTCATATTTGAAACATAATTTAAGGAAAAGGGATCAATATAATAATAATCTACGGGTTGAATTAATTTCATATATTATTTATATAATGAACTTGATAAATGAATGAAAAAACTATTTGAGAAATTATATTTTTATAATTCAACTAAAGGTTGAGATTGTTGCTTGACTTGAATAATTTTTTTTTTTTTGACCACCATTCGGCCCGACATTTTGTGATTTCAAGCGCCATCTAGCGGTACGTGATTTTTCCCTATTCCTTTATCTACGCATGAGACTTTTTTGGCTCTCTGAACCTTCAAGCCGAATATTCATATTTGAAACATAATTTAAGGAAAAGGGATCAATATAATAATAATCTACGGGTTGAATTAATTTCATATATTATTTATATAATGAACTTGATAAATGAATGAAAAAACTATTTGAGAAATTATATTTTTATAATTCAACTAAAGGTTGAGATTGTTGCTTTGTTATTGAACCATCAATAATTGGTGAAATGAAATATATATTTTATGTAATGTCTTTCTACTGTTTTGTTTGTAATGCAACTTCAAATATTTTTTAAATATTTTTATACACATTGTTTTTCAATGATTTAATAAACACATATGAAGAGTTATTTCAATTACATGACCTGTTAACTGGTCAAACTTTCCTTTAGCCTGTTTTTACAGGTAATTGTTAAAAACTGTGAGTGAGTGACGAATAACCATAGATGAAGGATATATGCCTTCATCTATGGTAACTTCTATCGAAATGAGAACCATAAAATCTATGGTGGGAACCATAGACTAATAATTATTTTATTATTAGTCTATGGTGGGAACGATATAATATATTTTCCACGTACATAATACCTATATGCGAGAAAAAAAATCTCTTTTGCCTTGAGCTATAAAAAGACTCATTCAGTGTTTTATTGAGTACCTACACATATATTACACCGAAAATATCTAGGTTGTTAAACATACATAAAGTGTCGAATTGTCAAATAACAAAATGTCATAATTGATAGGTTTTAATTAGAAGTTAATCTAAATTCCTCGTGTACATTATTGATACGTAAATTCATTGTTCCTTCGAATAGAAGGATTATGGGTATTAATGAGCTCATGGTGAGGCCTTTTTCGTAGCTATAAGATATATTGCTTATTTTATGTATTTCCAGGAAAAAAAGGAAACGCCAAGTGAGAAGAATGTTAAGGAGGTGGCGAATAAAGTTATCGAAAAATGTAAGAATGCTTTAGGAACCAGAAATGCCCTTAAAAAGAATCAAACTCTGCAAAAACCATGCTCTCCCAAATTATCATTGGATAAAGTAAGTACATATCATTCTTCCAGAAAATCACGTACGGTACAAACGGTGAAGAATATGATCACCTCTTGGATTTCGATTAAATTATAACAAAAGCTTAAATATGCTATGAAATCAATGAAAAACATAACACTTGTCGCGGAAATATTTTTAATATGAAAAAAACTGGAAAAGCATAAAGGCATGATTTGATCCGGAGTATTTTACAACTACAAATGAAAGAAAAATGATCGAGATGACAAGCAATTTCTACCAACTGCATAACTGACGACTGAAGTGAAGAGTCGACATTCTGAGTGTTTCAGCTTAAAAATCGTTTCTTTTGGGTAGCAGTGCTCTCAAATTGAGTAATGTCATACATTTTTCCTCGAAAAGACAATATCCGAGTGGTTACCATATTCTACACCAACTATTTTTCAGGTTTCACAGGATATAAAAAACATCTTGAGTCAATTGAGTAGAGAAACTCCCAAACCGATTAAGCGGTCTTCACAACCAGTTGAACTAAAAATAGAGCAGAAGGAATTTTTCAAATTAGAAACGACAAGGAAGCTGAGGACGATGAAACACAATATTAAAAAGAAACCGAGCGCACAGAGTACACACAGCTCTTCCATGAATTTCTATAAACCAACGCCGGTTTCGAAGAAAACAGACAGCGTTAACAAAATAAGATCGGGAAACTTTTCGAAATCCGGAAGCCTGAACACGATACACTCGAATTCGCTGTTCAAAAAAATACCAATAACGAGATCCGAAATGCAGAACTTCAAACGCAAAATCGAGTTGAGCGCCTTGGAAGCTATAAAATCGCCCGAACTGGTCAAGATGATAGACAGGCAAAAAGTTGCCAGGTGCGTTAAGAACCTGATGGAAGAAGCGTTGGTCGAAAGTGAGCATACTCATAAAGTTCCACTCATAGATGTGGGCAGGTTCATCAATAAATCCCTGAAAATGTCCAAAGATTTCCCAGAAGTGAAAAAGAAAACTGCGAAAAAATTGAAGAGCAGAACTATATTAGATAACGAAAAGTCGGATAATGAAGGGGAAACGCCGAAAAATACACAAATGGAGGTTTTGAAGAGTGAAGAAACTGGGGACATTCCTTCGAATCAAAATTGCCATACAATTTTCGAGAAAGAAATATTTGAAAACCAAGTGCCGACGGTTGTTCAGCCCTTAAAACCCCCTCCAAACAATTTAAAGCCCCCTAAAAACAGTTCCATAGTTCAAGGCCAATCAAAGACCACAGGTAGTCTAATAGTGAAAAAAAAAATGGCAGTTTCGAAAAACGCGATGAATTCGAGTCCAATCTCGCAGAAAACTGCATCGAATGCGAATAACGAAGTGGTAACTTCGAATATTAAACAAATCGTTGCGAAATCTAGCAAAAACGAACGTTCAGACATCGGTGCGAGTACGAAAGGAAGTAATAAAAGGGGGAGCAATGTGAAGACGAGGTCGAACTCTACCCTGAGGAACACGACGACCAATGGCAAGCCAACCACCTCTTCCACTCCTAAACCAACAACGATTCCACGGTAAGTTGAGAAATTATCAAATTTACTGCTATAAAGTAATGAACCTTTACGTTTGTCTCTAAAGTAGACGTAGACATCATCAGGGATTTGAAACAGGTGCTTAACGTGGGCAATTAACAGGGTTATCATTGGGGTCTGAAGACGGTTAAGAAACACAAAGGGGAAATTCACTGTTAGATAAGAGATAACACTAGCTGAAACAGGAGTAACGGCAGATTAACTGTTCACAACACAAGCATGCAGAAGAAAACAATTATCATTAAATCAACAAAACCGACTTAAATGCATTTTGAATTTCCTAATTTCCACCTTCTATCCTCTATTAAACATCCTGGTAGCGGCACCACTCTGGGAAAAATCACGTACCGCTAGATGGCGCTGAAAATCACAAGATGTCTGGCCGAAAGGGGGGCAAAATTTTTCTGTCTTTCGTAACAAGTAAATCAAATATTTTTTTGAGCGCTCGTACTACTTACACGAGGGCTATATCATTTCGTCACGATGTCTGTATTTTTCGAATTTTGAGCCGAAAATGGTCTCAATCGACTATGTTCGACTCACTGATGACGAATCCGTCGGAAAATTCGAGTCTGTCCGTCCGGCCGGCCGTAAGCACGATAACTCTCGAACGGAACAACCTAGAGACTTGAAATTTTCAGTGTGGGTTCAGTTCCTGAATGCCTCGGTTAAGTTCGTTAATGGGCCAAATTCCACCAGGGGTTCCGTAAATATGGCCGTTCAAAATTTTGTTCTCCTGATTACTTCGATACTTCAGATTTGATCGAGATGAAACTTTGCACTCAAATGGAAAATGAGGTGTTCAAGCTACATGTGAAATTTTGTCCAGATCGCATGACCAGAACCATAGAAAACATAGAAAATTGTAACTTTTGAACGGAAACGCCTAGGGACTTGAAATTTTCAGGATAGGTGAGGTTCTGGAATGTCGTGATGACGTTTTTCTATGAGCAACATTATTTTTGGGGTTCCGTAAATATGGTCGTTTGAAATTTAGTTTTCTTGATAATTTCAAAACTATAGATTCGAGCGTGACGAAATTTTGTATACTAATGGAGAAATATATATTCAAGCTACATTTCTCCAGATCACATGACCAGAACCATAGAAACCATAGAAAATCATAACTTTCGAACGGAAAGGCCTAGGGACTTGAAATTTTCAGGATAGGTGTGGATCTGAAATGTCGCGTTCACGTTTATCAATGAGCAGAATTATACTAGGGGTTCCGTAAATACGGTCGTTTGAAATTTTGGTTTCAAGATAATTTCGAAACTACGGATTCGATCGAGATAAAATTTCATATTTTAATCGAGAATGTTATATTAAAGCAATATTTTGTCCAGATCGCATGACCAGAACCATAGAAACCATAGAAAATTGTAACTTTTGAACGGAAAGACCTAGAAACTCGAAATTTTCAGGGTGGGTTCAGATCGCGAATTTCACGGTCACGTTAATCAATGAGCAAAATTAGACTAGGGGTTCCGTAAATATGGCCGTTCAAAATATTCTGTTCCTGATAATTTCGAAACTACCGATTCGATTGGAATGAAGTTTTGCACCTAGCTGGGGAATAATGTATTCAAACTACGTGCGAAATTTTGTCCAGATCGCATCACCAAGACCATAGATACCGTAGAAAATTCTAGCGAATTATCGAAAAAAAATGGTCAGCTGAAGACATAAAGTCTGGAGTTTCGCCTAAGTTTCAGAATTTTTTTGACAGCTGTCAAAAATTCCCTCAATTGATTTCTAAAACTGGAAAATGCGAATCTACCTACAAGGTGGATGTACGAGCGCTCAAAAGCTCCTGCCTTCACGGCAGTGCTTTTCGTAATTTTTTTTTATAAGATTCCGGAAATAATATTAATGTCTGTGAAAGTCGAGAACCACTTCGGACATTTTTGATTATGTGGGTGAAAGTGAATGTGATAGCAAATGACCACTATATTAGAGAAAATTATTGAACGATAAACAAAATCATCTTTCAGCTTTCAGGAAGTGCTTGCTGCAAAGTAACATATTCTTTGAGTTACGTTTCCCAATCTTCCAGATTGTTTGCCATTTTTTAACCGCCTTGGGATTCAACGGGAATTTATGCAAAGAAATTTCTGAAGAACTATGTGATGATCATTGAGGAACAGAGCACATTTTTCGTGATCTTATTCCATCATTACCTCTTACAATCCGCGGCATTTTCAGCTCGTTCACAGTTTATTTGAAACAATTGTCCATAAATTATCATCACAACATAAATATATCACTTTCGATGCAGGAAATTCAAAACACATATTTTCAGCACTCAAAACAAGAAAATCACAAGTTTATTTCAGATTCCCAAAAAGAAGGGGGGGAACAAAAAAGAACCAAAAACATAAACCCCTCCCTTATCTCGTTCAAATACCGTTAATCCACAAGTAAAGGATATCCATAGAATGAACCGATCTGGCGTCTGCGCCCGCCATTTTCATTATCCGTACAGAAATCCATATTATCATTAACATTAGGGAGTCGGATTGCTGGGTCCGTCCGACAGAAAAATAACCACAGAATCCTTTTCTACGAATCGAAGTACGGAGGCTAACCTAGAAATGTGGGAGCTTGCGGAGGAGTTTTTGAGCTGAACGGTGGTCGATTTTTGTTCGCTGCTCGGATTTTTTTCTTGAAGAAAAAAACAGGGTTTTTGTCATGTGAGTAACAATATTTTATAATTACAACTTTATCATTCAGATACAGGCTTATCCTAATTTGCTACACTTGTCTTCAACAGTCTCCATTATTTACCCCATGTGTTTATCTCATATCATTTATCCTCAATTCACAAGAGGCCATTTGCTCCTACTCAACGTATTTTTTTCCATGTGGGTTAGCTTCTTGTGAATTATTTTGTATCCATTTTTCATACTTCATTATCAAGTCTATTCCATATTATTTAATGATTCTAACTGACCATATGTATTAAATTGTATCTCACAAGAGTTTGAATGTTCGAATGCTTAATAATCACCTTAATTATAAGGTTTTGCAATATTCTTTAAATGATTATATATGTAATCGTTGTAGTTTGCAGCAAATAGCAAGGATATTCATAAGCACCATTGTAGGCATTATGTTTCATCACCTTATATTGATTGAGCATTTTAAAAAGCTACTCTCCACGCATTATTATCCGTTATGACTCCTCGTTTATTGTTTATATGATTGACTGCTTATATCGTTTACTATCTATATCATCCACTGCCTATATCGTTTACTATCTATATCATCCACTGCTTATATCGTTTATTGTTTATTTCGTTTACTGTCTATAACATTTACTGGTTATATCATTCACTGCTTATATGGTTTATCTAATACTTGATGGGATTATTGACCAGGGAGACAACTATCGGACGACGCAACCTAAAATTAATCAAGGCTTCGCCCAACGGTTGGAAATATATATAACAAGGACACTGTCGCATTCCCGTCTCCTTGCAACGTGGGAGATCATCAATCGTCAAATGATAGTTTGACCCCTGCGAAGTAAAACTCCCAATTTACCGCCTTCAATCTACACAATCATTTTTAAACACCATTTGAGAGAATTCTCACCGGTCAACCTGTTTATTAATATTCTTTTACTTGTGAGTTAATGGTAAATGAACGAGAAAAGGGGGGAGGTTTGTTTTTTTCTTTCCCGTCTGGGTAGTTTTTTTTATCCTCCCCACCTTTTGGCACTCTGAAATAAACTTAATATTTTCTTGTTTCGAGTGCTAAAAATATGTGTTTTAAATTTCCTATTTTCCCGTCAATCTCTTCTATTGAATCGAGCGTAATTTGGGTTACATACTTACATACACAACGTAGAGTCCTTTAAAAACCACTATACGATCACGATCTTGGCCAAAGATTATCTAGAGTAATAGTTTCAAGTTAAAAAGGACGCCTGTAAGGCAGAGTTCTAGTTCTTTACGGTTTTCAATAGAAAACTGTAATGTCGGTAATAGTTTATCAGTTCGAAAGTACCAATACAGTACAGTGGGTAACCGAATTTGAAATCAAAGATTCATATTCCCAAATGTTACACTCGAGTAGGTTACTGTAAACTAGCGTATTCGATCAAATCGAAAAAGTGTTTCGTTCTCTTTCAGGGATTCCCAACGACCGCTCATGTCCGCTCCAGTTTCTTCGCTCTCCGCCGGATCCTCCAGGCTGCTCTACGGTTTCAGAAATAGCCACTCTGGCATGGGAGCCTCTTCCCACAGCTACTTCAGCAAGTTGGGGAGCACGAACTCTGGGATCAGACGAAACGTCGATCCGGTGGTCCAGCTGAAGGAAGAGGTCAACCAAGCGATCAAGGAGAGGAAAACGTTCACAGTTTCGGGACGTTTTCCGGCGGTAAGGAGGGCCCTGGTTAAAAGAGGATGGGTGGAAAAATACAACGTGTGTAATAGGGAAAGACTACAGAATGAGATGAACTCCTTGAAGAACAGGTTGGTGACCAAATGAAGACTGGAGGACAATGAAAATTTGTGATTGATTTCAGATCGATAAACCAGCTGGTGGACCTTCTGCAAGTGAAGGACCTCAACGAGATATGCAGGAAACTGATAAAATCCAAACTCCTCGGTAGTCACCAGGTGGACCTCTATTGGGGGCATAATTTCGACTCCTTCAAGATAAACAACGACAAAGTGAAGCTGACCAAAATCAACAAGTTCAGGAGAGACGTGTTCAGCTACACGAGCAAGCAAGGGCTGTGCGACGCGGCGAGAAACGCTCATTGGTTCAATTTTCCCGGATTGGCACACATCAACCACCCGAGGACCTACGCCCTGGCCAAAAACGGAGAAACCAATGATTTCATCAAGGTGAGAGTAAGTTTAACGCGAGTCGGGCGAAATCCAGCATTCTTTCGACAGGATTTTCGACGAACTGCTGCCATGTCTCTCCTCAAGTGGATCGTGAGGAGCCACGAGACGAAGGAGTGTAAAATCATTAGCCTCTCGGGTAAGATCCCCCTTGAGGCTTTCCAATTCGCGTGCAATGAATGTTATAAATTGGTGATAGAGGCTAATAACCAGGATATCGATCAACCTCTTAAAGATGTTAGTATGGAGGTTATTCGCGTTTTCGAATTTAATTCAACTCGATTTTTTTCAAGGCTCTTGATCATGAGTGGTGTCAGTTTCTCGAGTACTACTATAAGATCCTACATATAGGCAATCATTTCAAGGCCAGTAATTCGGAAACGGAAGAAACGATTGTTGAAAAATCCGAGTACCTTATAAATAAATTGACGCCGCACTATCCCCACATAAGGATGGACGGCACCATGAACATTTGGATTCTCAAACCTGCAGCTGGTTCGCAAGGAAAGGGCATCCATATCTGCAGAACTCTCCAGTATATAATGAATGCGGTTCAAACGAATAACCAAATCAAATATATAGCGCAGAAATATATAGGTAAAATACTACCCAAGTGATGAATTTCTGCTATCGTCAGATTTTTCAGAGCGGCCTCTTTTGATCTTCAACACAAAATTCGACATAAGACAATGGTTTTTGATCAGTTGTGCCCTTCCGTTGACTATTTGGATGTATAAGTAAGTTTGATTCCAAATAATTAAATAATGATGATTTTATAGGTTATGAACCATATTACAAATGCAACCACAAATACAGATATCATAGGTTGCGTTCCAAAACTTTTCTCATTTATGAACCGATCTGGCGTCTGCGCCCGCCATTTTCATTATCCGTACAGAAATCCACATTATCAGAAACTTGGGAAGTGGGTTTGCTGAGTCAGTCCAAGAGAAGAATAACCACAGAATCTTCTCCTACAAATTGAAGTACGATGCCTTACCTCAAAAAAAACTAGCGCTTGCTTGGGAAAGTTTTTTCTCTGAACGGTGGTTGATTTTTGTTCGCTGCTCGTTTTTTTTTCTTGAATGGAAAACAGGGTGTGTTAGTTTTATCTGAAACCTTCGAGGGTGAAAGAGATACTTTGGTTTTGTCATGTGAGTAACAATATTTTATAATTACAACTTTATCATTCAGATATTCTCCTAATTTGCTACACTCGTCTTCAACAGGGACCATTATTAACCCCATGTGTTTATCTCATATCGTTTATCCTCAATTCACAAGAGGCAATTTGCTCCTACTCAACGTATTTTTTTTCCATGTTGGTTTGCTCCTTGTGTATTGTTTTGTATCCATTTTTCATACTTCATTATCAAGTCTATTCCATATTATTTAATGATTCTAACTGACCATATGTATTAAATTCATAAGTGCTTAACACAAAAATCTGTCTTGTATAAACGAATGCTTAATAATCACCTTAATTATAAGGTTTTGCAATATTCTTCAAATGATACTATATGTAATCGTTGTACTTTGCAGCAAATAGCAAGGATATTCATAAGCACCATTGTCGGCATTATGTTTCATCACCTTATATTGATTGAGCATTTTAAGAAGCTACTCTCCACGCATTATTATCCGTTATGACTCCTCGTTTATTGTTTATATGATTGACTGCTTATATCTTTTACTATCTATATCATCCACTGCTTATATCGTTTACTATCTTTATCATCCACTGCATATAACGTTTATTGTTTATTTCGTTTACCAGGGAGACAACTATCGGACGACGCAATCTTAAAACTAACTTAGGCTTCGCCCAACGTTTGGAAATATATATAACAAGGTCATTGTCGCATTCCCGTCTCCTTGCAACGTGGGAGATCATCAATCGTCAAATGATAGTTTGACCCCTGCGAAGTAAAACTCCCAATTTATCGCTTTTAATCTACTCAATCATTTTAAACACCATCTGAGAGAATTCTCACCGGTCAACCTGTTTATGAATGTTCTTTTACTTGTGAGTTAATGGTATATGAACGAGAAAAGGAGGGAGGTTTTTTTTTAGCATCCCCTTCTGGGTTGTGTTTTTTTTTTCCCCTTCCCTTTTGGCACTCTGAAATAAACTCAATATTTTCTTGTTTCGAGTGCTAAAAATATGTGTTTTAAATTTCTTATTTTGCCGTCAATCTCTTCTATGGAATCAAGCGTAATTTGGGTTGCATACTTACATACACAACGTAGAGTCCTTTTAAAACCAATCTACGATCACGATCTTGGCCAAAGATTATCTAGAGTAACATTTTCAAGTTAAAAAGAACGCCAGTAAGGTAGAGTTCTAGTTCTTTACGGTTTTCAATAGAAAACTGTAATGTCGGTAAGAGTTTATCATTCCAAAAGTACCAGTACAGTACATTTATAATACCAAAAAATACTACTCCAAAAAAAAATTACCCGCCAACATCCATTTCTCATCCCATTTATTCAAATTCATCATGAAATGACCACGGATCCGGAGCCCATTCGAAAGCAAAACGGCAACTTTTATGGTTTTTCTCGTTTTTCGACATTTCCGAACGTTATTTCCATACATTCGCGAGTCGGAATAGGGGACGTTTCGGGTACCGTCGGAGAGCCCGTTTCTTCTAGTAGAAAACTTCACCTTTTTTAGTTTCCGCTAAAATTCTTACCGGCATTACAGTTCTCTATCAAATGCGACAGAGAACTAGAACTCTACCCTAAACGGGTTCTAATTGCCACTCTAGATAATCTTTAACGAAGATCGTGATCGTATATAGGTTTAAGGACTCTACGTTGTGTATGCAACCCAAATTACGCTCGATTCAATAGAAGAGATTGACAAGAAGGTGGGAAATTCAAAACAAGAAAATCACAAGTTTATTTCGAGGTTCTCTAGAGTTTGAAAATAGCATCAATTTGTGTAAGGAGCACCTAGAGTTCACTTCATATAAAAAAGCCATAGTTGGACAGTAGGGAACATTAACTAACGTTGAATAGATTCAACTCACTACAAAAAGCAAATGAATATCTTGTGCATTAAAGCGGATAACATGAAATAACGCATCAAATAAGTGATGGAAACAATTAAATAAGATAGGAGAAGAAAGAATGACAAGCATTAAGCATGTAAACAATTAATAAGTTGTCAAAAGCCATCCTACGTTTCGACGTAAGACCACAGATCTCTTCTTTTTGGGCATGCATCTGCAATCTCGAGTAGGTCACTGTAAACTAGCGTTGCGCAGATGTCAGTTCTGCACACTACAATAATCAATTATTTGTGATGAATGGATCGGAATCATTATTTTCCCCGCCGTCGATATAAAATATTCAAAAACTATTCAGCATGTTTCGAAATGGCCGGCATAAAAAGGATAAAAGTTGGGTTAAAGGTTCAGTAGCTGTCAAGTTGTATCGTATCGTTATACATACAACATAGCCCTAGATATTCACCAAAATCCAACCCAATAGCCCCGATTTCCATTTGCAGAGAATGTTACTTACGATTCAGTTCTCAGACCTACAATTTGCGCAAACTGGACGAATCGGTGCATCTCACCAATAATTCCGTGCAGAAGCATTACCAGAACACGTCTTACGACATCACCCTGCCGCACTATAACATGTGGGACTCGATCCAATTCAAGAATTACCTGTCCAACATCGGATATCCCGATATCTATCAAAAAGTGATCTACAAGGGGATGAAAGAATGTATAATCGGGGCGGTGATGATTCACCAGGACAAAATAGACAAGAGGAAGAATTGCTTCGAGTTGTACGGCGCAGATTTCATGCTCACCGAAGATTTCCAGCCGTGGTTGATCGAGATCAATTCCAGTCCGGCCCTGTTCTCTTCGACCCCAATCACCTCTAGGATGTGTCCCCAAGTGCTGGAGGACACCATCAAGGGTAACTTTTTTTCCCTGTCCTACCTTTAACTTCTCGAAGTAGCTTGGTCAAAAATTATTCGGGCTCTTTCCATCGTCACCGTTATCGAAATTGATGAAATTAATGCCAAATGATTATCAGAGGAACTTCAAAGGAAAAGTTGAAATTCAACTCAACTGTATATAGGGAAAAATCACGTACCGCTAGATGGCGCTGAAAATCACAAGATGTCGGGCCGAATGGTGGTCAAAATTATTCTGTCATTTCTGTCTTTCATAACAAGTGAATCAAATATTTTTTATAATATTGCGGAATTAATAATAATGCCTGTGAAACTTGAGATAACCACTTCAGAAATTCTTGATTTTGTGGGTGAACGTGAATGTGATAGCAAATGACCACTATATAATAGAAAATTATTGAACTTACTTACTTCATCTTTTAGGAAGTGCTTGCTGCAAAGTAACATATTCTTTGAGATAGGTTTCTTTATCTTCAATATGGTCTGCCATTTTTTAACTGACTTGGAATTCAACAGAAATGTATGCAAAGAAATTTCAGAAGAACTATGTGATGAGCATTTAGGAACAGACCACATTTTTCGTGATCTTATTCCCACGTTACCTCTCATTTTCAGCTCGTATACAGTTTATTTGAAACAATTGTCCATAAATTATCATCTAAATATATCACTTTCGATACATAAATGACTCAAAATCATACAAATATTTCACACTTTTTCCATATAAACACACACACGTTGGTATTTTGTTCACCATTCGGGTATTTCAAAGGATCAAAAGTAGATGTCGCCCACTCCGTGATTCTACCCTATATTCAAAACTCACAGAACTGGAAGAAATCATAGAACACAGAACATTACATAGGTTGCGCTAAAAGTAATATACCACGGTATAAAATAAAGGTTGATTTGTGTACTACCAACCGAAACAGCCCAAATAATTTTTCATTATACACCGTCAACATCAAGAGAATATTAAAATATTTGTTTTTAGTGGTTGTTGATCACGCAGCAAATTCGAAAGCTAAGACAGGAAATTTCGAACGCATCTACTTACAACCGAACTTACATTGTAACAATTACGATAACGTTAACAGTATGAAGGTATCGGGGAAACCGTTATCGAAAAACTATTTTTGTCTGGAGGAGGATAAAAATGCCGAAAGAATAAAACCCCTTTCTATAACCGAAAATTTACAAAACGAAAAATGCCTATCCATATCAAAATCAGAAATATTGACTCAAGGAGTGAAGGAAACTTTAGAGAACCTGTTGAAATTCATACAGAGCGAGAAAAAACGGAGGCAAAAAAAGACGCTCGTCACCAAAGGTGAGTTTTCGAAATTTTTTCTCACCGGTATCGCATAGAATCGTATTTCACTCTTATTTTGAAGGTACAGACCCTATAATATCCATAGAAGAGAAATGTTCCTCTACAAGTAATAGTCTTTCTTTCGCAAGTTTGAAGTCTAATTTGAGCTTACTAGCCGGATCTAGCAGGATTTCATTCACGAAGGAAGATGAAAATATGCTTGGTCAAGCTCTGAAGATGCTCAAGAACAGGAGAGATGGCGAGGTAGTGAAGTATCTGTTGAATGTTGTTGAAAGTATCGCGAATAGGGTACCCAAAAGAGAAAAGTGAATATAGTACAATGTTTACCATGTCTTATTAGTTCAACTTTCGTTTATTCTTTCAAAATATACGTGCAAACTGAAAAAGAAAAAGTTAGCAAAATCTTTTTCGCTTTTCAAATAATCTGGAAAAAATGACCGCAAATCATATAATAACTGTGAGAGGAAATTTTTATTTGCACTTGTATAATATACATATATAGTTCCTTCAGTCAGAAGATTCATTATGTATTTTTAAACATCATAAAAAGTTGATAGTATATCGGCCGTTTGCACAGGTCTCCAACAAAACTTTGTTTGCTCCAGTATGACCATAGATAATAATATCTATGGATATGACTTAACAATTTTGGCTATATCTGGCAACGTCCGCCAAATAACGTGATAAATTAGATCTTCGGTGTGACAAAAAAGTCATAACCTCAATTTCTGCCTATTTTGATACTGCTTACCTCCAAAGTGAAGATCAATAATTCAGAAAAAAAGGTTGCTCTATGCTAACGACAGCAATATAACATTTAACCTAAAAAAAGAGAGATGCAAACGACCGTATGTGATGCATTTACAAAATCTAACATAATTTCAATAGAATGATCAATTTAGAATAATTGTTTCATAATTCTTTCCCTACACAGATGACAAGGCATTTACAACTTTATTTGTTTTTGGACGGCTTAGGAAAACGAAAAATATTTGAAGAAAACGTCGAAAAATCATAGAAAGTCATCACTCGATATTTGACATTCTTATACAAACATTAAAATTCTGTGGTTTGTCCAATAAAATCAAATGTAGAAACTTATGTCATGATTCCTTCTCAGAGTCCGGTGTTGGTGGTCTACTTAAAGGTTCAATACTTCCTGGCAAAACCCACGATTTACGATATTTAGGGAGTTCTTTATGTTTTTGCGTCAAAAGTTGCGCCCTTGTGGATTCATGTATATTTGGATCATAGACTTCGAAGCTGATATAATGTTTATCTTCAGTGGGAGGATCGTCGTAAAGATGATCCAAACTCTCCTTCACAATACTTCTTGTTCTCTTCTGAAACTCTTCTTTCTTCTCATTGAATCTGGGAACATATAATTCGGAATGGAATTTCAAGATATCTAAAAACTGGTATAGAAATGGCGTGTAAAATAAAACTTTCGCGATTCGTTTGGTCTACAAACACGTTTAGCGGGTTGCATATTCTCAAATTTTAATTTACACAAGCGAGGATTTTTTCACTTCCTTATATTGGTTGAACTGTCATTCATCTGAAACATAGAATATAGAATACCTATATTCTATACTCAAAGATCTGAAATGTCGTTGAAAATGTCAATATTTACGTATTTCAATTAAATTTGAGAGAATCTTATTCGTATCTCCTAAACATTTCCTAAGATTGAGATACTAGTATCTCTCGATTTCCAATGAAAAAGTATGTATACAAAAAAAATCATCCAAATCAGAGGTCGTCAATAAAGTAAAAACTCAAAACTATTCCTTCTATGAATATTATCGCTGGGTTTTGCCATCAAAGCATATTTTCAAATAATAATAGGTATCCTGAATATATTTAGATACTTAAATGTTGAAACTCACAGTTGGGCGGCTTCTTCATTAACTGCGTACGGTAAACTTCCTTCTATATTATTGAATATCCATTGGATATACTTCAACACTTGCCAAATATGATTTTCAGTCTTAACCCATTTCGTGAATGCTGTCGACAGATCCAATTCATTGGTTTCCGCATTCACCCCGGGATGGAACATTTTAGATTGAAAACGAACGATCTTGAACATTAGAATTATTAGCCGATGAAAATAATAGATATTTCGATAAACCTACAGGGAGCTTGAATGTATCGGGAAACTCTGGATCTAGAATTAAATCAAAACGAAATACTCCCTCGTCATATGGCCCTCTTTTGACGAAAATTATTCCAAACCATGCTAAAACATTAAATCTACGGGTCAGGCAAAAAATATTGATCAGAAGATTCAAATATTATTGAACTTAGGATTACCTAGAAGATTTTCTCTCGAGGGAATAACATAAACACCTTGTATATTTTCGCTCATTACTGTTTTACTGAAAAAAGAAATGCTCAATACTACCTTCTCAACTAAAAAATTCATACTTACTACTCGGCTAGAATTATATACTCCAAACGAATATTTTTATAAAGTTTACCTAGTTCGCCTTTGTTTTTCAGGAACAAATTTTCATTGTTATGTTCGCCAGGTATAACTTTTCGCAAGGAGCCTTGTCTAACGAATCTCGAACTTTCTCCTAGATTAGCTCCCTGTAAAAATGATGTTTACATTACGAGAACTATTTTTTTCAGCCAAAAACTTTAATACCTGATGGGTTGTGTCCCCTTCGCTGCTCATTATTACAAGTTTAATCAATCCAAAACTTATTTTTAATTGTTTTAATTTTTAATCAGTATATTATCAGTGCTCGACCAGGTTATGGTTCTGACATTTCTAACCTTGAAATGTCAACTTTTTGTGACGTTTGAAACAACAACAACGATTAGCCAAAAATCAGCTGTGTGATTGCGTAAAGTTTAAATTAGATTGTATTATTCACATTATGTATATATTTATTTTTGATTATCTCTACATAAATATATAGTAATGAATAAACAAAATAATCATGAACTTCGACTATTAACTTCTTGAGGATTACAAGAAATAAGCAAGTGGATGAAAGAAGAGTTTTTTGTTAAGCGAGGTGAGAAATATATTTTTTCCTGCATAATATCGGTAGTGAATTATGTCGAATACGGTAAGCTAAATCGAACAGTTTTATTATTCTTCGTGGATTTTTTCCTGATTAACTTATAACTATTTTTAAACATTTACTTAACCTAGGAAATTTGGTTAATTTGTTTTTATAACTAGAAAATTCAAAAAGTACGAGGGGCTTAATGAATGTATTGCAAATTAACCAATAATAATTGAGAAGCGGTGAAATTGCTGCCAACTGAAATATTCGATGTATGAAATTATGAAGAAAAATCTTTATTGGGGGTTTGAGATCTGGAACCCTAATCGTTTTTCTCTTACACTTACAGCTATGATCAAGTCCATGAAAACAATATATTCATCGATTGAAAATAAAACAAATCAAATATGTTGCATCTCAATAAAAGGTAAGATTAATAATAATGTGAAACTATTTTATATCATTTTGAAGTAATACTTGTTTTTTAAGTTTCCTACCATCATTTAGGAATATCAGATGTTTGAGTACCTCTGAGATCTCAACAGCTTTAAAGCCATTTTATTTTGCTGTACATCCAGATCTTTTTGGGCAGTACCCAGAGCAAAGAGTAAGCTTCCTTTATGGATAAGATATTACGATACATTGTTTATTTATTTTCATTCAGATTCTTTTTGCTGAGTCAATATCTTGAGTTGTTCAATTTATTATGTTTTGTTCATAAGTAACTGTTACAAAATATTATCAGAAATGCTTCTCTTAGACAATAAATGAGAACTCTCTGAAGCAGTTAAGTTCTGTAATGGAAACTTTGCAAAGTAAAAAAGCTGTAAGACCAATTACATTGCCTTTTTACTTGAAAGGGAAGGAGAAAAATGGTAAGTAAAAATGGAGTTCGTGGAGAGTCTTGTTTCATTTTACCTTTTTAAGGAAGATTTCGTTTTGTGAAAATAAGTATCCGGTCCCCAAATTTGAGGGAAACAGTTTTGACGATACTGAAAAGTTGTAATTTATCCACAGAATATGTGGATAAAATTCCCAAACCCCCTGAGCCAACTTATAGATCACAAACAATTAAGGTTGACGTGGATAAAATGGACTTTTCCAACCTGAGCGAAAATGATCCGATTTTCGGACAATTTGTTATAAAACAAAAAATCAGAGAAGCTCAAGATTCGTTCAAACTCAGGAATTGGCTCATCAAAAATCACACTAAAGCGAAGATTTTGGGCGAGAAATATAAACCGTTGGCTGAAGAGGTGAAAAGATTACAAGAGGCTATTAGAGATGAGTGGGATTTGTTGGAAATAAAATGGAATTGTGGATGGAATGAAACACAATATAGGGGATGTTTGCAGAGTTTTATGGCACTAGCTGAACAACATTCTGAAGCAATGCATCAGTTGAAAGGTTTTTAGTTGTTTTTTTGTTTAATAATAAAGGGTAGGGGTAGGAGTCGAAGAATATTTTCGTTATGTTTTTCTAGTAGATGAATGTTTGAGATGTCCAAAAGTCGATAACACGTTTTAAGAAGAAAAATACCATAAAAAAACATAATATTTTTGCATTTAAAAATTCGACGATTAGAACGCTCATGACAATTACGTCAACCAAATAAACTAAAGTTCTGAAGGCGCTGTTGCCTTATCTACGTCAAATTCTTGAAAGCAAATCAATTAGATTTTTGAATCGTGTATATTTTCTGAAATAATTTGATAATAACTTTGAATAGACAATTCTAAATGAATGTAAGTCTTATCGAGCATCTTCTACACATCAATAACACATTTTGAGGGGAAAAATACCATTAAAAAAAACATTATATTTTTGCATTTGAACATTCGACGATAAGTACGCGCATGACAATTACGTCAACCAAAGAAACTAAAGTTCTGAAGGCGCTGTTGCCTTATCTACGTCGAATTCTTGAAAGCGAATCAATAAGAATTTCGAATCGTGTATATTTTCTGAAATAATTTGATAATAACTTGGAATGGACAATTCTCAATGAATGTAAACTTCATCGAGCATCTTCTACACATCAATAACACATTTTAAGAAGAAATTACCATAAAAAAACATTATATTTTTGCATTTGAAAATTCGACGATTAGTAAGCGCATGACAATTACGTCAACCAAAGAAACTGAAGTTCTGAAGGCGCCCTTGCCTCATCTACGTCAAATTCTTGAAAGCAAATCAATAAGAATTTTGAATAGTGTATATTTTCTGGAATAATTTAATAATAACTTTGAATGGACAATTCTCAATGAATGTAAACCTTATCGAGCATCTTCTACACATCAATAACACATTTTGAGAGGAAAAATACCATAAAAAAAACATTATATTTTTGCATTTGAAAAATTCGACGATTAGTACGCGCATGACAATTACGCAACCAAAGAAACTAAAGTTCTGAAGGCGCTGTTGCCTCATCTACATCAAATTCTTGGAAGCAAATCAATAAGAATTTTGAATCGTGTATATTTTCTGAAATAATTTAAAAATTACTTTGAATGGACAATTCTCAATGAATGTAAACTTCATCGAGTATTTTCTACACATCAATTTTTAGGTTATAATAAAAAAATTTCCAGGTAAAGTTCTGGTTTTCGCTCCATTCACGGGAATCAGTTTAGATGGCCACATAATGTTAAATAGCGCAGAAGTCCGTCATAACTGGCTAGAAGTGAGTTATTCAATCAACGTCTACAAATATTTGTAGTAATCATAAATTTTCAGTTGATAAAAAATATCTCTACACATGATGCTGTTCTAGCACGAATACCAAATTTTGAGAAAGCTGTATCACAGGTTCTTAGGAACATTAAAATTGGCAGAAGGTGAAATATTTTAATGTTGATGGTTCAAATTTCCAGAATCTTTTATACAATTAATTTTTCTAGGAAGTTCATGTTCAAAATCATGGCGGGAGAATATGAAAGCAATTTACTGCAAATAACCACATCTATGAGTGATTATCTTAGCTACAGAAAATTTCCTAAAAGTTGGCCTGGCAATTTGCAAAATTTCGAACTTGTTGTAGAAAAGTAAGTAAGATATATTTTAATGGAGGAAATCATGTATGTTCAAATGACTATTTGTTTACGAATTTCGTTGCTTCAAATTCAATAATTATTATTTTCGATCATTTTATTTAACCTAACTTCATCCGAACTCTGTGATTATTTCGGATTTGTAACCATCGATTCCTTTATCTATGTTTGTAACTTGCACCGTTCTCCATTAATTTTCGATGCAAAATTTCATATCTACAAAACTGAATATTTCCTAGGATGGGACTGGTTCCATTCGATTTCTTATGAAAAAGTGTGTTTCCAAAAATGAAACGATCCAAATCAGCAGATCGTCAGTAAAGTGAACAGGAGCTCATTATTTTCGTTCAGCCCGCCTGGATTTAATTTCTTCTTGTACGATATGAATTTTACGTTTCAGCGAAGCTGGACCATTAATGGTATCTCCGACGGGTCAATTCATTGTTCCAAGTTCCCTACCAGGTCAGTTATTAGTCAATTTTATAACAACTCACATGGAGGAGGCAAAAATAAAATCGAACAATTATAAACGGTGAGTTTCTTATTAAAAAGTTTTAAGCATATCTATGTACAACCATAATAATAATTTGATATTTTCTAGAGATAAACACAAGGAAAAATACCTACATAGTAAATGTAGACACGAACTCAATTTGGAATTTTTAAGGAAGGACGACAACGTGACCCCAGAACTTATGATTAAATGCTGTGAAAAATTGTTGTATAACCAATATGAAGTCAATAGTTTTTTGAAAGGGATGTGTTTGAATATTTGTACATATTATTCAGTTCTATCCGATGGAGTTATTTGTATTCCTTGGAATTTTGAGTTATGATGAATTTTAAAGCAATATTGAAGGAGAGAACTGAACTGAGAGGTATAATAAAATGCAAGCTATTTTTGTCCTATTAGGAAAAATATAAATCACATAAAATTCATGAAAATTTATTTCTCTTCAACTGAAAACCAATCACTAAGAACTCGATCCATCAAAAGTCGCAACGGCCAACAACAGATTTCTTCTCGTGAAATGTAAATGTATCAAAGGACTACTTTTAGTAGCAAAGTCTCTCAGTAAATACTGCTCACCAGTCTTAACATCCGGATTATGCGACACATTCACTTCCTCCGAACTTATGTCTTCCGTAACCTTGCTGAAATCCCATACTTTGAGGCTGAAGTCCAACCCACCCGAACAAAGGATGTTTCCACATCTGCTGAACGTAAGCGTATGCACCGGTTTCTCGTGTCCTGTCAGTTCTGCGACTAAATGACCGTGAGACAGATCCCAAACGAGAACCCTACAATCTGCACCGGACGAGGACAGGAATCGCCCACAAACGCTGAAAGCGAGAGCGTGAATTGGGGCCTTGTGTCCGGTCATGAGCCTGACGTGATTTCCTGAGGTACAATCCCACAAGCACACTCTTCGGTCGCTCGATCCTGTCGCTATGTAGTTCGAGTTCGGATGAAACTGGAGACACTGAAAATCATAATATTGAAATTATTTTGCCTTGATTTCAGGTTATGATGAATGAAAAAACTAGATAATCGTTCAGATCAATATCTTGCAAATAAAAAAATGTCTCGTTCATCTGGCAACGTCGCCCATATATGACAGATGTGATACATTAGATCTACCGTGTGAGAGAAATGTCAAAAATTTTAAGGGTTATCCTATTACAGCAAAATATTCTTTACTCACATCAACATCGGAAAAGTGCCCTGCGAATAATCTCAAGGGCGAATAATGATCTGTCGCCCACAGTCTCGCCGTTCTGTCGTGAGAGGCCGTCGCGAAATAATACCCCAACGGGGAAAATTTCACGTCCCACACGGGGAACAAGTGTCCCTTATAAACCACCAGACTCGTCCATATCTGAAGACTCCACAATCGGATGGTCGAATCCTCGGAACAACTCAGCAGAAGTGTGCGATCTGGCGAGAACGCTACGGCATAAACTGGACCGGCATGACCTGACAGTGTACGGCAAATTTCTCCGGATCTTTCGTTCATAATTCGCACCTGAAAATTTCAATTTTACACATGTAAATCGGTTAGAAGAGTGAACTCACCATGAGATCCTCGGCATCAATATTAACTTCTTGTAATTGTTGAGCCGATTTCAGCGTCTTGAGTTTTTGAGGTACCAAACTCCAGACCTTGATGAGTGCATCGTTGAAACCTACTGCTAACATACTGGAATCTTCAGTGATTTCTGCACAACATACTCTAAGGACGAAAATATTTTTTTTAAAGTTAACTCTTCGTATGGGAATTGTATTTAACTTACGTTTGACTAGTATTCATTAAAGTATAACAGCAAACTGACGGTAGAGTTTCTGGTCCCAAAGTTACCCTTCTTGAAGCTTCACGTATTGCCTTGACTTTTTCCAATTTGTCATTATCCTTCCTGAAAATTTTCTTTGATTTTTGAAATTTTTATCGACAATAAGTTTCTTTACTTACAAATCCGGGGCTGGTATTCTATCAGCAGGTGGAGCGTTTGGATCGGACTTGGTTTTTTTAGAAAACAAGGGATCCTTTTTCGCCTTTTTCTTTTTGGGTTTCTCTGGATTTTCTTGATCTCCTTCACCATCTTCCTCCTCTATCGGAGCTGCCAAAGTTTGTATATCTGGTGCCTTGGGGATACCATAAAAAACTTTGATTTTATTATCTGCAAGAAATAAATCAGTACCATTCATTTATTTCTCATAAATATCCAACAATTTCAACTATTAAAGCATATCCGAATATCATCATCAAAATTTCCTTTCCTACTATATCCATGATAATATTACCTTGTCTTTTAGCTTCTCCTCCGACTGCTCCAGAAGTAGCATCTATTTGACTCTTATTTCTCGCAACACCCTCATACATATCAAAATAAAGGTGTTCCTGGACAATATTCAATAAAACCGAAGCCTTTTTATCGTTCAAGTGTCTTTTCAATAAGGAAAGTGTATCTCTAGACATTCTTATAATGAACTGATGAGATTTGAACGTATCCGTCAACTCATTTCCATTCATGTGATCTTTGTTCGTCACTAATGCCAACTTTTTCAAATCGTCTTGATAATACGTATCCTGTTCGGGCCCAAAAGTTTTCATCAAAGTTACGGCTTTGTCCGTATGACAATTATATACCAATTCTAAATACATGTGTACGAGAACCGGGTACAAAATCATTCCTAATTCATGCTTATAAATGTCGAGAGAATCTTCAACGAAATTTTTCAATTCCCGGTATGAATTAATATATGTTTCCGGATCTCCATCACTTTTGTACCCAGTCAATACACTACTAACATTGGAATCTTTTTGTAAACTAGCCGAGGAGTCCAAACCATCGCTTATATTAGCCTCTTTCTTGAAAAGCTCCTCGGTATTCTAGAATAAAATAGTTGTTAAGACGTCGATGAAGGACTTGAAATGTTCTTACCTTTAGGTTGTATTTCTTTAAAATCTGCAACACGGCCGCTAAATGTGATTTGTTTACATCTTCTACTGAAGGAACATTTGGGGCAATAGCGTTATTCATAATTCCGTAAGTTTTTCTGTAATATTTGAATAATTATAAACTATTCGCCTTGAATTGCAGACAAGAAATGAAAGTTTTTCATTAGCTGAGAGCTTTGTGGAAATTTGTTTAGTACACAATATTTGAGGTTAGATAGAAATGTCAATAAATTATAGAACTAAAAACATGTTAAATGACATTCCAACTACCAATGAGGGCGCTGTGAAATGTAAACAAACATGGATGAAAACGAGTATATTTTCGGGATTTATTGTGGTGAAACGGATCATTTTAGGTGTTTTTCAGGTTTCTCCTTCGAATTTGAGAGTTTTATGTGGAGACTTTTGAGTGAATAATTGGATTATTGATAGTGTAGTTCCAAGTTTATTGATTTCAGTAAACAAATTGGTTTTTTCAATTTCAAATATATCGAAATTGATAATAATTCAACACGAAAAATGGAACAATTAATGACAACAATCACAATTGTAAACTGTTTTTTTTTTCTAGAACTAGAAATTTGTTCACTCATTGTCATATTATCCAATGTCCTAAAATTGATGAACATTATATTATATTTAAAATTTAAACATAGAATCGTTTCATTCAGACTTCACCTCAAAGATGATTCTAATTTCTAATTTAGTCACAGTCATTTGAAATACGAACTCTTGTCGATAATTGATGAATTACCTTTCTGAATCAGCACTCAAACCTGCCCCAGAAAATTTTACTTAAACTTGTTAACCAAAATTCAATACGCAAACGTATTTCAACTGATTAACACTGATACCTTACCTTACCCAATCACTCTGCTCATAACACGATAAAAATTTCCAAATATATCTCACGAATATCTGGTTCCTGGATATGAAATAAAAATATCTGGCTTGAAAGCACGTCGAATATGAAAACAATACTCGTTTTCTAGGTTCGGGATTTAGCCGGCAGGTGACGTTTAGACTTCGGAGTCGCGAATAGTTTACATCATAGAATTCATAGACGATAATAAAATTATTATTCATCTATGGTTTACCTCAAATGACATTTCTTTAGGAATCACGCACACTCGAATAAATGAGCAGGGTTGCCAGGTCTACTGATTTTTCAGTAGATCTACTGATATGCATATTGATCTACTGATACATTTCATGATCTACTGAAAAAAATTATGACATTTATTTATAATATTGTGGTATTCATGAGTATTTTCAAATTGAGGATAAGTTATATGTTTATTTTTTTTATAAAAATGTTCGTTTCTACTTTGTTGAAAATAGGTTACTTTTTTTGTTCAATGAAAATACATATTTTTTTGGCGTCATGGTTATCCATTCCTGAAATTTGTAGAGCATAAAATGAATCTACTGAATTTTTGACAAGGTATCTACTGATGACATACAAATCGGACTGGCAACCCTGTAAATGAGCGCCCTGAAAGTGAACGCGATTCAAAAATCGTACTCTTACTTGGACGAAAAATTAACATTGATAAATGGAAAATAACACCTTTTAGAAGGAAATAAACAACAATGTTATTCAAATAATTTGGCACCCTGCTTGTTGAATCTTATTTATTCAACATAGTTTTCCTTAAGAGATTGTTCTTTCAAGTGGGTAGGATATAAAAAAACTTTCAATCAAATCTTGTTGTATTGAGGTCAATTCAGAATTATGCAACTATTACGATAAAAAAAACCAACAACTACTGTATCTAACTTGTAATTATTGATCCATTTCATTTCTTTTTATAAAAATTGTATCACTTGAAACACTTAGAAGAGTTCAATAGAAATAATCTGTAGAGTACCTACTGTACTGTTGTATCATTCCTGGTCAATCGGAATCTCAAATAAATTCACAACAATTTTCATTATCCAAATTTTCTTTCAACAAAATATCAACAGAACTTATACTTCAAACCATAAAATCAAAATAATCTCCAGTGTTTTTCTCATTTCATAATTGAAATAATACCATTCAAATGATTTTCATATATCCGAAGAAGGTTTTATGAACTTCCGTTTTGCTTTACTCTGAAATTTCTTCTGAATAGTTTCATTAACTGAAGAGAAACTTTTCGCCATTTCGAGATCCGATACATCTTTCTCTTTATTCCTTTCAATTTCATCGAATCTTCCAGCGAACTCGCTAGCCATCATTTTCTCAATTTCCGGGTTTGCACCTAGAAACGACAGCCTTCCTTCGATTAAACCTTTACAATTCGATATTGATGTTTCCACAAAAACTGTATTGCCCTTCTTTTTCATTCCTTCTGTTATTTCTGCAGAGTATATCCTTCTGCTTTCCTCAGCTTGAAGTTGTTTGAGGGCATTTTCTTTAGATTTCTTCATGAATGGCATCTCTAATACACCTTTGGAAAGCTTATTAGATTCCGAGAGAGCTTTAATATCTGGTTTCGTTTCCATTGTGAGATCAGTTTCTTGTTTAACGGATAATGAACAATGGTGTAATTTTATATTTAACTAATATCCAATTTTTTACGACGGAACTTCAAACATACATTTAACGTGCAATTTGAAAAGAAAATAAGGTTAAGAATGCAATGACCACAGAGTAAAAATTCAGACATGTGTTACAAGTAATCTTTGGTCTTGGTTGGATCAGGCAAAATCTATTTTCTGATCTGAGGATATCGAGGTCTGGAGCTGAGCAACTGCTAAAAAGCGAATATAATAATGATGAAAGTAAAAGTATGATAAGAGTAGAAGTCCGTAGAATACTTTGATTCTGCACCGAATTCTGGCACCACGAATTAAGATAAAAGTTAGGCTGTCAAAAATTCTGTGATCGGTGTTTCTGTCAAGTGGTGAAATTCTTCAATTTTTCTTTTGCAACTGCTTGTGTAAAGGCCTGGGTGCCGAAGAGTTTTCAAGTACAGGTGAGTTATAAATAATAATAATTTATGTATGAATGAGGAATATTTCATATTGTTGAATTGTGCAATTCACGAACGATTGAAATATTAAATCCAAAGAAATATTGATTGAACTGTAAAGTTACTAACCCAAAAGTTTTCCAAACCATGGCTAAATTGCATTTATTTTTATGTCTTCAAGGTATTTTAAATTTTTGGGACATGCAATTTGGAAAAAACAACTATACTTCAGCTAAGGACTCTTATATTTTGAAGTTATAGAAAATTAATTCTCAACGCAGTGAATTGATACCTATTATTTTTCAGGAATAGTCGACCGAAATTAAAATGCTTTTATCAACATACCGTTGTTTGAGTGTTCGCTTAACATTGTTCAAGGTAAGAGAATTTTTTTCAATGTATTGGTTAACTTATTGTAAAAAGTGTTCATATTCTTTCATGTATTCATTGAATATTTACTTATTCCATTCGATCCACATTAGAATGTCCAATATTTGAATGCTTATACATGTTTTTCTCATAAAACAAAGATTGAATTAAAATATTTACTGGGAATTTTTTGTGTTTATCATTTCATTCCACCAATCCGATGATATTCTTCGCATAAGGCAAGCTTATCCATGAAGATTTCAAATCAAGCTAGTTGCATGAAATTTGGTAAAAAATAACACGGTAATGATTGCCTTCGACATAAGGTATATAGTCCACGTCGAAGATCAAGAATCTTTAAACCGAGGGATCATATTTAAAAAGGAAAATCATTGCGGGGGTTACTATCCAACAAGGAAACTGAGAAATGTACATATTTTTATATTAAACCCAAGCTCAAAGCTTGGACCCTGACGTATTTAATTTTCTTTATTGATAGGAAAGTTTATTATTTGAAACAAGGAAAATTTAGTCATTAATTTCAACGAATACCAATATCAACAAATCTATTAAGAAAAAACGATTAAAAATAAATAAACCTGAACTTCAAACTGGATAAATACAAAGATAGTACAATAATTACGTCAATGGTTTTTCCGTCGTAAATAAGATATTTGTGGCGCTTAAATACGACCAGATTCCGAATTTTAGTAATTTCGCGGTGCCAAGTATTACGTATCGAGATGCACATAATAATGTACGCGACCTAGACCTTCCACTAGGGTATCTCCGCTTAAAATAGACTGATCTTCGATCGAAAATAAAACTTGGCTAACGCTTTTCGACAAATTTCGAAAATGCGCTTCAATACGAAGCAAGGATAATAAATTGCAAAATTCTCATTTGCCAAGAAATTCCGAGGACTTCTAAGAAATGCCCTCAGCCCAGGATCAAAAATCTCGACTACGCAATTGCACTCAAAAATTATTTTTTCAGAGGCCAGAAACTGCATACGTTCCTTACACTAGATTCGATCGAATGGCCATGCCAACAGCCTTTCTTCTTGCAGTCGTTGGAATGGGACTCTCGACTTACGGTACCCGCCAGATGATCTTGTGCAGCAGGGAGAAAGCAGCAAAAAAACCGAGCGAAAATTGATCGAGAAAAGAGAGCGTACAATTGGTTCGAAACTTTATATCCTCCATCTGTTTCTGTTAAAGTTCACGAATTCCCGACTGACTGATAGATATATTAATAGGAAAACTAGAATATTGAATTGTATATGATTTGTTTTTTGTATATATGATAATTTATTATTCTCAACAGAGTATGTAATAATAAATTGATCAAATATGTTGGAAGTTCTTTACCATCCACTGTTTTAATTTATTGGTATAAATTTCCAGTTTTAGAAACCGATGGAAGAAATTTTTGACATCTGTCAAAAAAATGACAGCAGCTCTTTGTCAATAATGACGAATCAGCCATGACAGAAATATAAGGATTTTTTCATTCAATAATTCGTTGGAATTCAAAATGGTTCTGGATCGATCTGGAAAAAATTTAGCTCGAATACAGGGTGTCCCAAGTTCGAGTGCCTACTAGACGTTTCTGGAGAGCCGGAGCTATTTGAAATCTGAAAATTGGGATTATGATATTGTTCGACTTTATCCTTCTTGAAGCCTGAACACTTTCAGTTATACAGGGAGTCTCTCACATGATCGATTATTCAATTTTGAATATATTTTTATTCGAATCGTTGCATTTGTCGAAATAGTTTTAGAAATATCTGGAAAAAAAAGGAAATAATATTATGCGTAGTAATTTTTTTGTTAAATTTCAGAATATACATACATAATTTCAATATTTATTCATTTCTAATATTCAGAATTATTTTAATATTTATGTACTTTTATTTTCTTATTCTCAGAATTGTTTCAATATTTTTTCGATTTTAGACAATTCTTTTATTCATTCAAATTTCTGAATTATTTCAATATTCATTTCTCACTTCTTTTTTTCAATTTTCAGAATTATATCAATTTTTTTGATTCCCAGAACTATTTCAATACATATTTATTTTATTGCTATCCAATTTTCAGAATTATTTCAGTAATTTTTTTATCCACTCATTTCTTATTCTCAGAATCATTTCAGTATTTAATTCTATACATTTTTTCAATTTTCAAAATTGTTTCAATCTTTTCTTCAATTTCAGAATGAATTCTTCCTTTTTTCAATTTTCAGAATTATTTCAGTATTTATTTTATTTCTGTTCAATTTTCGAAAATTTTTATTGATTCATTTTTATCTTCAGAATCATTTTTATTTTTTTTTATATATTTCTTCTCCTGAAAGTGATTTCAGTAATTTTTTCATTAATTTTTCAGTTTTTAGAATCACTTAAATTTTTTTTAATTTTCAGAATTATTGCAACGTTTATCTCATTTCTCTCAAATTTTCAGAATTATCTCAGTAATTGTTTTATTCTTTCATTCTTAATTTCCATAATCATTTCGGTATGTATTCTTATAAATGTTTTCATTCTTCAGAATTATTTCGATATTTTCAATTTTCACATTTATTTCGATATTTATTTTATTATTTCATTCCTTTTGAATCTTCAGAATCATTTCTGCAATTGTTTCATTCATTTATTCTTGATTTTCAGAAATATTTCAATGTTTATTTTTATTCATTTTTTTTTTTCAATTACCAGAATTATTCCAATATTTTTCTTTTTTTCAGAATTATTTCAATCTTTCAATTAGTTTCTTGTTTTTTCAGAATCATTTCAATATATTTTTTTAGATAGTTTCCAAAGACCGTTAAATATCTTCAAAACGGTGGTCCTTGGATATCATGATAAACATCGTTTATGCATATTAGAAGGAATTGAAATAAAACAACCACGATTAAAAATAAAATTTTCAAACAACAGCCGAAACAACAACAGGTTCATCATTTTCTCCTTAAAACGCTAAGTAATGACACATACCTAAAACTAAAATTCCGATACACGCGATAACAAGACAAAAACACAAGTTCGATCCCGTCACGATATTATTGAATAATCTCGCGTGGATCCTCAGCGTCGACGCGAATAACAGAACCGAATCCAATTCGGACGTGGGCGTTCCACTGTGGACGAAGGGTTGGATTCTCACTTTATGACCGACATCTTTCAACATTTCGCAAGCGTTGCTGAGACGGATAGCCTGAAAGAAAAAAAAAATTTGTATATAGAAGAATTTTTCACAATTTAGAGGTGTTTAGCTCACTCAATTACCTGAATAAATGGTATAACTGCAATAAATATCCAAAGCAAAATGATCATCAGGCTGATACCTACGATAGGTAAGGTTTTGTTGTCTACAATGTCTAGTTTCATTAGCCATAATATCCCAGATATTGCGTAAGAAATGTTGACAAGAGTGAAGATGCTGACCGATAGGGAAACTTCTGAATTCACATAATTCAACATCTTTTTGAATTCCTCTATATCCTGAAAAAATGTAAATACAAATCACCAATTTTGGGGATGAAATTTAGTAACACTAAAAATATGAAATTTCCTATACACAGACGGTTAATATAAGATTTTATCTACTCCTATTGAATTATATATTCATTATTCAACTACTTTTGAGCAATTAATAGTGTCTGTAAACAAACACCGTGAGTTATAATAACTCACTACTATAACTCCCTGTCTCTGTGCTTCTGAACATGCCGATTGGCCGGAAGGGAACAGTCCATTATTGTGGGGAGGTCACTTGAATAATTTTGACGTTTTCTCAAATTAAGTTGATACCTCATTATTATTGTGAATGTTTTGATGACAAAGATAAATTCAGATAGTGAAGATGAATTATTTTGTACAACTTCAGAAATAAGACAATCAGCCAATGCTACCATCCAGAATCTATTGCCCGAAAAAACCCAAAACAAATATTAAGGAGTATACAATAATTTTCAAGATTGGCGTAGCAGTAAGAATATTAAGTCATCGTTTACAGAGAATGTTCTTTTGGCATATTTTAGTGAACTTAGCACTAAATATGTGCCCCTATGGACTTTCTACTCCATGTTAAGAAGCACAATCAACATAAATAATGCATTGATATAGGTAACTATTAAGATTTGTAAATAAAGTTCTTTCTCTGTACTTGTATCTTAGTATTTATTGTTATAGTCTTTGATAAAATATAGTATTCAACTTGCGATAATGGTCATAACTCACAAAATCAAATTTAATTTGATTTTGAATCTTTAATTAATCCTAGAATGTTGCAGATTACTACCAACTATCTCGTCAGAGAAGATAAACTCCAGAAGAAAAATGAAAGCATTAGAGCAACTAAAAAAAAAAATCAAATTTCATTTGATTTTGAATGTTTTATTGATCCTAGAATGTTGCAGATTACTACTAGCTATCTCTTCAGAGAAGATAAACTCCAGAAGAAAAATGAAAGCATTAGAGTAACTAGGATACAAAAAATAAAATTTCATTCGTCTCTAATTAATCCTAGAATGTAGCTATCTCGCCAGAGAAGATAAACTCCAGAAGAAAAATGAAAGCATTAGAGTGACCAGAATGAAAAAAATCAAATTCCATGTGATTTTGAATTTTTAATTAATCCTAGAATGTTGCAGATTACTACTAGCTATCTCGTCAGAGAAGATCCTCCAGAAGGAAAATGAGAGCATTAGAGTAACTAGAACCAAGAGAATAAAAAATTACGAAAAGCACTGCCGTGGAGGCAGGAGCTTTTGAGCGCTCGTACATGCCCTTGTAGGTAGATTCGCATTTTCCAGTTTTAGAAATCAATTAAAGGAATTTCCGACAGCTGTCAAAATATTCTGAAACTTAGGCGGAACTCTTGATGAAGTCTTGGTGATGCGATCTGGACAAAATTTTGCACGTAGTTTGAATACATTATTATTCAGCTAGGTGCAAAATTTCATCCCAATCCGCTCAGTATTTTCGGAAATATCAGCAAAACAATATTTTGAACGGCCATATTTACGGAACCCCTAGTCTAATTTTGCTCATTGATGAACGTGACCGCGATATTCGCGATCCAAACCCACCCTGAAAATTTCAAGTTCCTAGGCCTTTCCGTTCAAAAGTTACAATTTTCTATGGTTTCTATGGTTCTGGTCATGCGATCTGGACAAAATATTGTTTTAATATATCATTCTCGATTAAAATACAAAATTTCATCTCGATCGAATCCGTAGTTTCGAAATTATCGAGAAACCAAAATTTCAAACGACCGTGATTACGGAACCCCTAGTATAATTCTGCTCATTGATGAACGTGAACGCGACATTTCAGATCCACACCTATCCTGAAAATTTCAAGTCCCTAGGCCTTTCCGTTCAAAAGTTACAATTTTCTATGGTTTCTATGGTTCTGGTCATGCGATCTGGAGAAATGTAGCTTGAATATATCATTCTCCATTGGTATACAAAATTTCGCCATGATCGAATCTGTAGTTTTGAATTTATCAAGAAAACTAAATTTCAAACGACCATATTTACGGAACCCCTAGTATAATTTTGCTCATAGATGAACGTGATCACGACATGATGAATTACAGCACTCGCCTCCGGCTCGTGCTGCAAACTTCATCTGCGTGAGTTCTGACCTATATTACCGAACGTTGAATAATATACTATTTTTTAACCATATGTGTGTAGTGCAATTATTTTAGAGAATATACACGATTCGAAATTTTTATTGATTTGCTCTCAAGAATTTGATGTAGATACGGCAACAGTGCCTTTAGAATTTTAGTTTCTTTGGTCGACTCAATTGTCATGCTAATCTATGCTCTGGATGACGTAAGTGGCGCCCTACTCTTCGAATCGTATGTCGTATTGAAACCTAAATTTAAGATGAAAAGATTTTTACCCTCATCCACTTGATAGGCTCCACTGCGTACTGCAGCAGTTTTTCCCTCAAGAAGAATAAATACGAGATCAGCAGTTGGGTCTGTATGCAGTAATTTGCAATTATTATCGCTTCGATCATGTCATGCCATAAAATAGTAGCCACCAAGAGGACTTTTAGGGTTACATCTAACTTCGGCGATCTGAAAATATAATGTTAGTCGATTAATTGATTCGACCGTGTCCAAAGATTTACCTGCTTTCTGGAATCCACTTGAAATCGATGTTTCCTTCGTAGGTCATTGAAGCAATAGATATGGAAGACATCAGCATCCAGATAACACTCACAGTTAAAAAGATCCATAATGTTTTCATCAACTTCTTTTGAACTATGAAACCATTCGAAAGATTACTGGAAGCTAAAATTACCTGAAATGTACGCTAATTGTATCAACTGGCAACATCGCACAAATATGACAGATGTGATACATTAGAACTACTGTGTGACAGGAATGTCGATTTCACTCACCCTTTCCATGAGAAGAGATATTTGATCGTCGTCCGACCTTCTCATAACATAAATGGCATGCAAGTACGCTATAAGATGCAAAAAACTAGGTAAAACGAAACTGAAAACTGTGGATCCATAACAGATTTTGTCCTGTATGTATTTTTCACTTACTCCGACTCCCCCATACAAATCGGTGCTTGGGATCAAGTAGCAAAATCCTCTATCTCTTCGGAAACACGACATATATTGCAAGAAATAGCCGGAGATCATGAAGAGCATGAGCACGAGAACGTAAAAAAAATTTAGACATTCGAAAAATGTACTGTATTCTTGGGAAGTTACGAGGGGACGTAGACTCATTATTCTCATCAGTCGAAGGTACGGAATTATCATTTTTTCTTGGAAGTAATTCAGGATTGTTGTGGCACTATAAGTGGACGATGCTTCTGGGTTTATTTCTGCGACTACATGGTCCTACGAGAGAATTTTATAGTTTTAGATTTGGAATCAGAACGCGTCAGAAAATTGTTAATGATGTACGATTCGATTGTGAGTCTTAGATTACCTAGTGGAGTATATGAGAAATTTGGAAAGAAAACCTAAAAGGTGATCTTGTTATTGTAGGTTATTTTGTGGATGATAAACAATTTGAAGACTGTTGAAAATGAAACGTTGTTGAGTGGAAAAAAATAAACATATAGGCAGGCAAATGAGGTGTTGATGATTCGGATTCGATAATATCAAAATTACTTTTACATTAATCAAATACTCTGCCTCTATTAGGTATTCCCTTTGTTGAGTCCTTACTTGATCGTCGCATTCCATTTTCGGTTTTGAGGCAGTGTTTTTCGAAACTGTAACATTTTTAACTTTAGTTTCATGCAAATTAAAAGACATTTCGATGACATTTCTAACATCTTAATTCTTCACTGCAATTATGTCCATCCTTCCAGAAAAAACTCAATACCCACCCACAAAAAACGAACACAACACACCAGACTAGTTGTTAGTTATCGAAAGAACGACCTTCTGTAAATAAAGGAAAGATAACCTTTATTAGATCGTAAACAACGATCAAATATTTTTCAATTAAAATACTTGTGCAACTCCATTCGGCGGCTTTTTGGAAAAAGGTTGTTCTGTTGATTTTATTAATGATTTCCTTTCTTATGCATGATGAAATCTATCCTATAATCTTATTGCTTCTGATTTAATTGGTCGAACCCCTAACATTTATATGTTATCTTGTTGTTCTTCGATAGGAATTATATGATAACTATTCTATGGATATTTTTTATTTATTCTCAGACTTTGCAGCATGGCCATATTGAATTATAAATTTAGTTCACGAAGAACCAGTTTTTTATTCGTTTCAGCCCTCAAAACTATATTTTTATTCGATTTCGCAGACACTTTTTGACCCCGACTAACGGCGAGTTAACTGGCCTCGATAAATGTCAGATGCGTAGATAAAAGAATATATTCTTTTTATCTATGTTCAGATGAGTTCTGTGATACAGGTTTTGAATTTCGTTAATAATTTCCTGAAAATGATAGAAAACTCCCAAAAGTTGAAAGACAATGATTTCAATCGTATTTACCCACCAATACAAAAAATTTAATTCCTCTGATATATTCAATATAATTCGGTGTTTCCATCTTTTGAAGTATTCAAAAATAGAATGACACTACTTGTCAAATTGACAATGTACACTGACGGTAATTTTCGTGCACAGAAAAATTAAGTTTTCTGATATATTCAATATAATTCGGTGATTGCATCTCTTGAAGTACATAAAAATAAAATGCCACTTCTTGTCAAATTGACAATGCACATTTTGCTACACAGAAAATCTATTGTAGTTTTATTATTTTTAAAACTGACAGTATTTGTCATACTGAAAATGATCACTGAAGTCTGTTTGGGTACACAGATTTTTATTAAATCTGGCAGAATAAATTTTCTGAAAATGATACATAACTCCCAA
This sequence comes from Aphidecta obliterata, assembly GCA_963966015.1. Taxonomy (NCBI): domain Eukaryota; kingdom Metazoa; phylum Arthropoda; class Insecta; order Coleoptera; family Coccinellidae; genus Aphidecta; species Aphidecta obliterata. Next base: position 34,143,905 of record OZ014430.1, on the reverse strand, counting down.
AAGTGGGGTTGTTAGGTTGAAAGACAATGATTTCAATCGTATTTACCTACCGATACAAAAAATTAAGTTTTTCTGATATATTCGATGATTCCATCTTTTGAAGTATGTATTCAAAAATAAAATTATACTACTTGTCAAATCGACAATAAACACTGAAGGTAATTTTTGTGCACAGAAAACATTAAGTTTTCTGATATATTCAATATAATTCGGTGATTCCATCTCCTGAAGTACATAAAAAAAATGACACCACTTGTCAGATTAACAATGAACATTTTGTTACACAGAAATTCTATTGAAGTTTTATTATTTTCAAAACTGACAGTATTTGTCATACTGATAATGATCACTGAAGTCCGTTTTGGATTTTTTTTAAATCTGATAGAATCAACACGATTGAAATATTCTAAAATTCTTATAAAAAAAATTACGAAAAGCACTGCCGTGAAGGCAGGAGCTTTTGAGCGCTCGTACATGGACCTTGTAGGTAGATTCGCATTCTCCAGTTTTAGAAACGAATTGGAAAGATTTTGACAGCTGTCAAAGAAAATTTCAAACTTAGGTGAAACTCCAGACTTCATGTCAGTGCTTCAGCTGATCAATTTTTTTCGATAATTCGCTAGAATTTTCTACGGTATCTATGGTCTTGGTGATGCGATCTGAGAAAAATTTCCGTTCAAAAGTTACAATTTTCTATGGTTTCTATGGTTCTGCTCATGCGATTTGGACTAAATATTGCTTTAATATATCATTCTCGATTAAAATACAAAATTTCATCTCGATCGAATTAGTAGTTTCGAAATTATCGAGAAAACAAAATTTCAAACGACCGTATTTACGGAACCCCTAGTATAATTCTGCTCATTGTTAAACGTGAACGTGACATTTCAGATCCACAACTATCCTGAAAATTTCAAGTCCCTAGGCCTTTCCGTTCAAAAGTTATGATTTTCTATGGTTCTGGTCATGTGATCTGGAGAAATGTAGCTTGAATATATCATTCTCCATTAGTATACAAAATTTCGTCACGATCGAATCTGTAGTTTTGAAATTATCAAGAAAACTAAATTTCAAACGACCATATTTACGGAACCTCTAGTATAATTTCTCTCTATTACCAGAAGAACCTAATAATTTCACACTTGCGTCTTCTCCCAACAGCCTTTGTTCTAGAGAAATTCTGCAAAAATAAAATGATATTATAGCGAGATCTATTCAATTTGTACTTGTTGTTTGAAATTTATTGATTTAAAATAACTTACCCTTCTTCTTCACCCAATATAATTCTTTTTCTGACAACTTGCTCCTATTGTTCTTTCAATTGTTTAGGTCAGAGCTTTGTTCTATCCTCTCCTCAAATTCATCGTCAGACAATTCCTCAGAGCTGTTCTTACCTTAAAAAAAAAATATGTCAATCAGTTCACTATATATTATTCATAAGATCCTACCCTTTAATTCTTTCTCTTCTGTTTTCCTCAATTTTCCAAGTTTCTTTTTATCCATTTTTGAAAATACCGGATTAATCAACCTAAACTCTTCTGAGTTTGGATCTATTTGAAAATCTTTATTTGTGAACATGATCTTGAATCGTTAATCGTTGAATACGTTCAATTCTAGTTTATTATTCTTGGAATTTTTTGAGGTTAGGTTGAATTTCTAAATAAAAATCATAGAACTGTATGAAATGAACACATATTCGAATTTTTTCTTTTATTGATTTTATCTGATCAAATAATCTGAAATTTTTCATTTTTCGTAGAGATATTTGAAGAAATTCCCAGTAAAAATCAATTGTTATTCAATTATATATGCATATTCAAACTTGATTCTATTTGACAGGTATAAGTTGTGACATTATTTTGTTGGTAGGTCAAATGACCGATACCTCTACCCTCTACAAGATTTTGACTTGTCATTCAGCTTCGTTTAGTAGGGTTTGCTTTATTCTGGAAAGTTTATTGTTTTTCAAATAAAAACTACATTTCCCGAATTTTGTTGTCCCTGAAGAAAATTTTCCAATAACAATGCCTAGTTCAGAAGTAACAACTTCGAAAGTTGTGGTTCATCCCCTGGTGTTATTGAGTGTAGTTGATCATTTCAACCGAATGGGAAAAATTGGTAATCAAAAAAGAGTGGTTGGTGTCCTATTGGGTTGTTGCAGAGCCAAAGGGGTACTGGATGTATCTAATAGTTTCGCAGGTTAGAAATATGAAATTCTGTTTTGAAATGTTCGCCACCAACTTGACTTATATTTACAGTTCCTTTCGATGAAGATGACAAAGATAAATCTGTATGGTTCTTGGATCATGATTATCTCGAAAATATGTATGGAATGTTCAAAAAAGTTAATGCTCGTGAGAGGGTGGTAGGTTGGTACCACACCGGACCCAAATTGAATCAGAACGACATTGCCATTAATGAGTTAGTCCGTCGGTATTGTCCCAATTCCGTTCTGGTTATCATCGATGCCAAACCGAAAGATCTTGGCTTACCCACAGAAGCCTATCAAGCCGTTGAAGAGGTCCACGACGACGGATCTCCAACATCTAGGACTTTCGAACATGTTCCAAGCGAAATTGGCGCCGAAGAAGCGGAGGAAGTTGGAGTGGAACATCTATTGAGGGATATTAAAGATACGACGGTTGGAACGTTGTCGCAAAGAATAACGAATCAACTATTAGGTTTAAGAGGTCTCCATTTACAGTTGAGGGATATTAGAGATTACCTCCTGCAAGTCAGCGAAGAAAAATTACCAATAAACCATCAGATAATTTATCAACTACAAGATATATTCAATTTATTGCCGGATATCAATAACGAAGCGTTCAACAAATCTTTTTATGTTAAAAATAACGACCAAATGCTTGTTGTTTATTTAGCTGCTTTAGTCAGGTCGATAGTCGCTTTACACAATTTAATAAATAATAAGTTGACAAATAAAGATGCTGAAGAGGGGAAGAAGGAGGAGAAGAAAGACAAGGAAAACAAAGAGAAGGAAGCGAAAGATAAAGATGCGAAAAAAGATGAGAAGAAGAAATAAATTATTACTTGAAGGCAGTGTTTGAAAACTTTTTAATTGCTTAGTTCATTTACATACTTGAAATATTTTCACTAAATAATTCGTTCATCGTGAGTTTGTTATCCACGCATCTGTTTTATAAGGAAAAATAAATCTATTCAATTAGCATTGTTTTTCAATTTTTGAGCGCGTTGTCATTTTGCCCAAAAATCATTGATTTTCGTATTTTTAGTTACAAACTATTAGTTTAGCCTAAAAAGATTAATTCTGGTCGTCCGTAAACACGATAACTCTAACTAAACATAACCTATAGAGAATATGGGAACAAGTTTGAAATTATCTAATCAAATGAATGCACGTTATAGGAAAATTGCGAGATTTATTTTTTATTTTACATAAGGATACAGTGTAATTTGAACAGAACAAGCGTTTATAGTCTTCACTAAACGTCAAGAAAAAGTTCAATTTCTTCCTGCGTTTTTATGTACCACTTTTCAAGTAGCGCAAACGTTTATGGTAAGTGAAGGAAAAATTATACAGTCACACATTCTTTGCGTTCTCATAACTGTGCTTGAAACCGTTTGCCAATTCGTATAATGTCCTGTAATTGAAATTGCGTCGCGCTTTACCCATTTTACTACCATTATTTTCCATCTCTTTATCGATAATTTATTCTTTTATTTTCGGCACGGAGTCGATTAGTTCGACTAGTTTTCGGTTAATAATTACGTTACGTTCTTCTAGTAGATGAATGTTTAAGGTTTCCCGAAGTCAATACAAATGTTAAGAAAAAAATAATAAGAAGCACTGCCGTGAAGTCATCAGGAGCTTGTTCATCCACGTTGTAGGTAGATTCGGTTTTTCCAGTCTTAGAAACCAATTCAAGACATTTTTGACAGCTGTCAAAATAATTTTCAAACCAAGGCGAAACTCCAGACTTCACGTCAGTGCTTTAGGTGATTTTTGTTCGATAATTCGCTAAAATTTCCTTCGTATCTATGGTCTTGGTATTGCGATCTGAACAAAATTTCCCACGTAGTTTGAATACAATATTCTTCATCTATGTGCGAAATTTCATTCCAATCCAATGAGTAGTTTCGAAATTATCAGGAAAAAAATTTTTCGAAGGGCGATATTTACGGAACCCCTCGTCTAATTTTGCTTAATGATGAACGTGGCCGCGAAATTCGCGATCCGAACCTACCCTAAAAATTTCAACTCCCTAGGCCTTTCCGTTCGAATGTTATAATTTTCTATGGTTCCGGTCATGCGATCTGGACAAAATGTAGCTTGAATATATTATTCTCCATTAAAATACTAAATTTCGACATGATCGAATCCGTACTTTTGAAATTATCAAGAAAATTAAATTTCAAACGCCCATATTTACGGAACCCCTGGACTAATTTTGCTCATTGATGAACCTGACCGCGACATTCGAGATCCACACCTATCCTGAAAATTTCAAGTCCCTAGGCCTTTCCGTTCGAAGTTTATAATTTTATTCGGTTTCTATGGTTCTGGTCATGCAATCTGGACAAAATGTAGCTTGAATATATCATTCTCCATTAAAATACAAAATTTCGTCACGATCGAATGTGTAGGTCTGAAATTGTCAAGAAAACTAAATTTCGAACGCCCATATTTACGGAACCCCTGGTCGAATTTTGCCCAATAACGTACCCAACCGCGATATTCGAGATTCGAACCTACCCTGAAATTTTCAAGTCTCTAGGTCTTTCCGTTCGTAATTTATAATTTTCTATGGATCTGGTCGAGCGATCTGGACAAAATAAATAGAAATAATAAATTTTCGTATAAAATAATCAATTCATTGGCGTAGCCTTCCCAATATCTTCCAGAAAGCTAAAAATCTACAAGACTGTTTTTACACGAGGACATTCGCCTATAATCACATCCATATCCACTGTTGTGATCTAGTTTCATTGTTTTTGTCGTAACTGATCTAACTCAAGCTGAAAGGAACCATTATTGTTTGTGAAATTTCTACTAGGAACTATAAAATAAGCAGTGAAAGTTTTTACATAATAAGAAATAATAATTTATAGGAATGAGATTAGTTATTGATGTTTTTACTCGCTATTTGCGTGAAATTTGGCACATAAAAAATCAGTTTCTCAACAGATCGATCCTCCCCGCTCGAAAATCAGATCTATTTATTTTGAGGGTAGAATAACAATAGATGAGAAGAAAGAAGAATTAGTATATACTTGAAAACTATGATTTCGTCCAGATCGCCCGACCAGAACCATAGAAAATTATAACTTGCGAACGGAAAGACCTAGAGACTTGAAATTTTCATGGTTGGGCAAAATTCGACCAGGGGTTCCGTAAATATGGTCATTTGAAATTTAGTTTTCTTGATAATTCCAAAACTACGGATTCGATCTTGACGAAATTTTGTATTTCAATGGAGAATGATATATTCAAGCTACATTTTTTCCAGATCTCATAATCAGAAACATTTTAAATTCCAATGAATTATTGAATAACAAATCCTTATATTTCTGTAACAGCTGATTCGGCATAATTGACAAAGAGCTGCTGTTATTTTCTTGACAGTAGTCAAAAATTTCTTCAATTGGTTTCTAAAACTGGAAAATGCGAATCTACCAACAAGGTGGATGAACGAGCGCTCAAAAGCAGCTGACTTCACGGCAGTGCTTTTATAGTTTTATTTTAAAGATTATTCGATTATTAGTTGGCATTGGTTATGTTAACTCTGAAGTCTTATTCATATAGACCAATTATTCAATGTAGCTGCACAAAAAATCAAATGGCATCAAATAACGACATTTCGGTGGCCATGCCTTGCAGAAGATCCCCAAATGCGATGATTTTGCGACAACCAACATCTTCCCATTCCTCAGGAAATGTAAATCTACCAGAATGCAGCAATTGACGAAGTTGCGTGACGCAAGAAAATCTCTCCTCCAACTATCGGTATATTTCTCTTCGAATTACGTTTCGAATTGCATACCATTGTTCCGAAACTGAGTGAAACCGTGAATTATGAAATCTTCTGCCTCCGAGATTTCCAGCTTTGAATCTTCTGGAGTCAGCCATGCGGGAAGCCGTCGGTGTGGAGGATTTCGCTGCTTGGATCTTTAACATTCATTCCAGAAACTCATGTGGTGTGTGTCATTCTTCTTATTGTAGTACAGTGTATTATTGTAATATTTTTGTACCAGTGGTATTCGCAAAGTGGAGGGTTGAGGTAAAAACATAGGATGTCCACTCGATGAGGTTAGTTATGATTTTTTTTTGGGAACTTTCGAGGAAAACTATGATATTTTCGCAGTTAACATTTAGAACAAATTTCAATTGAAAGTATTTTTTAGTTCTATTATTTTTCCAGAATTTGTTGAGAATTTTTTTATGACTTCAGAAGCGCATGTCTCAACTGAAAGAAACCCCTATAAAATTTTTGAAGATCAAACGATACTTCCAAGGTAATGTGCATTGAATTTTCTTCATTCCTCAGTTATACAGTGCGTTTCCAAATTAATGGTACAAAAGAAATGTTGAATTTTTTCAAAGCTTTTTCCCCATAGCATCTGCATTTCTCAAGATTTTCAGCTGAAACTCTGCAAAGATATTACACGATAAGGTTCATACTATAGAAGAGAATTTCCTAAAAAACTCTAGAGAATGGTATTTTTTCTGGGGCAATGTTCCATTTCCCCCCCCTGAACTTTTTCGTGGTGCGCCACTGGTAGTGAAAAAAGAACTTTGTTCAATTTGAAAACTTTTCGTTCTCATACAATTTTTTCGTATCTTCTACCGTTGTCTAGAAAAAAAATGCGACAGGATAATCAATCAAAATTTTCGAAAAAATTCAGTAGTCTCTGGCATATTTTGATAAATACAGGGTAGATTTCTTCAGGAATGTAAAAATCTTCGTTTGTACCTCCAATTTAGGAATACACTGTATATTACATGATATGTATGGCCAGTGCTCCTTTTTTTTATTTTTACTCCACCTTATATATTATTTGTATATATATTTTTATCGATGTTGAATTCAAGACGTAAAATATTTTTTTAAATAATTCAAAATCATTCACATAATATATAGCTATTAAGTCAGATAAATGGTGGAATAATAGTACCTACTTTCTTATATAAAATTGTCTTCACATACGTTCAATTCCTCTCGCAGAATTTGCGACAAATCTCCATCTTCATGAAACCATGACATGTTACAGTAATACTAGGCGACATTCGTTCCATTTAACGGAACCTCTAATCTTTCATCTGTTGAAATCAGATCTCATAACATTTTGTATCCACGACCTTGGAATAAGTGAGGATTTTCAGTTGAACAAATCAAAATATTTATATATTATTATCATTAATCGATTTTTGGTGAGATACCAGGAGGTGGCAAAATTTTATTGTTCTTCTGTAATTAGAAGTAGGTGGATGAATGTTTCTTCACTGAAACAATGAACCTACTTTTCACAATCGAATAGTTCCACACAGGAAGTTCTTACTTTTGTTTTCGAGCCCATTGAAAGATACAATAATTGATCGGAGGGTATAAACATAAACAATGGTAAAGGATAATGATCGAGTTAGTAAGAAGTTTCGAAACCAACATCGGAAGAGTCTAGGGTATTCTTCGAAATCAAAAAAGAAGAATTTATATTCCATATAATTCTATGTCTATCTCTTGAAGTGTCGTTTTCATCAAATGACATTTGTCACACTGACATGTTCACAGAATCTGTGGTTCGTTTCATTATCTTTGGTTCGATAGTCTCGTTGCAGTGATCCAAATGATCATAGATTAGTTTATTTCTTCGGAAAAGCCAACTAATGACATGTTTGTGCTTGTCTCGTAGAACCATGTTCTAATGAAGAGTTAAAATGTCAATGACGAGATATTACATTTATGTGGTATTCCTGATAGCAACCTCCAATAAAATTCTGGCGACTGGAACGAAGTCTAGGGATATTCTTCGAAATCGAAAAAGAAGAATTCACATTCCATATAATTCTATTTCTATCTCTTGAACTGTCGATTTTATCAAATGTCATTTGTCACACTGACAGGATCACAGTATCTGTGGTTCGTTTCATAATCTTTGGTTCGATAGTCTCGTTACAGCGATCCAAATGATCATAGATTAGTTTATTTATTGGTGCCAACTAACGACATGTTTGTGCTTTCTCGTAGAACCTATCACCATGTTCTGGATAATGGATGGTTCATTCCCGGAAATGAAGAGTTAAAATGTCAATGACGAGATATTACATTTATGTGGTATTCCTGATAGCAACCTTCAATAAAACTCTGGCCACTGGAACGAAATGCCCCAAGCCAGAACTGATATCGCCATGTCGATGTTTGATGAAACGAGAAGAACGTCAAGTTTGGTGAGTATTCGGTCTTTGGAAAGGTTTCTTCTTCACTTCAACCAGCTTCCATCTTCATGATCAAATTTCAGGTGTTCTCACAGCGACCTACCAAAGGTTATATCCGGCCTTCGGTCTCTTAGTAAGCATCTTACATCTCCAATCGACGAGTTGATCTTGGAGAACAACTATTTACCCTCACTCCCTGGAAGGACATTCGCCAACCTCAAAGTTCTTCGTATAATGCTGCGACAAAACGGATTGGAAAGGGTTTCGCACGATTGGCTCCATGGCCTCGAAGACGTCCTTATGGAGTTATTCATCGTAGAACCCAAACTGAGATATCTCCCAGACGATTCACTCAGCCGGATGAACGTCCTCGAAGCCATCACAATACAAACCAAAGACCTGAAGAGGCTTCCCCAAATTTCGTCTTTAGCGAAACTGAGATACCTCCAAGTGGAATCGTTGGCCTTAGCCGAACTTTCCCCGAGGAACTTCAAGAACCTACCAGCTTTACAGAAGTTCCATATGGGTAGAAGTAAAAATTTGAGACGACTCGAAGCTGGTCTCTTCGAGGATCTTCCACTTTTGAAGAGTATCAACATGTCCCACTGTGGTATTTTCTGGATACATCCGAGGTCATTCTTGAATCTTCCGGAATTGAAGGAATTGTATTTGATGCACAACGATATACGGGATGCTGGGATGGTTGGGAGGGCATGTAAAGATCTCAGTTCCCTCAAAGAACTTCATTTGGACCACAACAACATTGAGAACTTACCGAAAGGTTCTTTCGTGGATTTGCCAAAACTCCGAAATCTTCACATATCCTTCAACAATATATTGGAAATACACCAGGGGGCTTTTCATAGGGTACCAAGGTTGAAGGACCTCTACCTCAACAATAATAGAATCGCGAAGATCCATCCAGAAAGCTTCATACATTCCTCCGATAGTGGTCTAGAAGAGTTGTGGATGATCAACAACCATATATCGAAAGTCTCCGAACTCAGATCTCTCCTCGACGCTCTTCCTAGGTTGGTTTACCTCGATATGAGTTTCAACGAATTAGAAGTCATACCATTTGGTTCCTTACATGGTCATCCAACTTTAGAGGTTATAAAATTAAACAGTAACAAAATTCGACAGATTGATAAAGAGTCATTCATGGCGATGCCTGCATTGAGAGAGTTGAGTTTGAGGAATAATTCTTTATCCAACTACGACCAAGGACCACTCTGGAATCTACCATTCCTGAAAGGTTTGGATCTTTCACTGAACAACTTCAGAAAGTTGGATCCCCTCTTCTTAGCCAACCTCCCTTCACTAAGAAGGCTCGATGTTAGCGACAACGAGTTGGCGATAATCGACCCAGTTTCCCTCTCCTCCACTCCATTAATCGAGTTCGTGAATTTATCATACAACAACTTGAGGTTCATCCATCCGGCCACCTTCAAACACTTGGAGAAGTTGTACGAGTTGGACGTCAGTCGGAATCATCTCGAAGAGTTCCTGGTGGAACTTCCTGAAGGTCTTGAATACATCCACTTGAACTTCAACAAGCTCAGGATGCTACCTTCAATTTCTGGAAGTACCGAATTGTATTCCTTAAAACACCTGGATCTTTCTTACAATCTCATAGGTAAAATTACCACGTTGAATACGAAAACGTTACCATCTTTGAAAAAATTGTACCTGGGCAATAATTTCGTGCAACGTTTGGAGGAGGGAGTCTTGGAGGGTGTGCCAAAACTGGAAATACTCGATTTGAGCGCTAATAAAATGATCTACATCCACCCTGCTTCCTTCAGGAATTTACACAGTTTGATCGAACTCAATTTGAGGAATAATTTCATCGAGAGTATATTTGTTGGTACAATGCAAGGGTTGTCCAAATTATCCAAACTTGACGTGAGTGGGAACAAATTGGTTGAATTCTTGCAAGGGAACATGAGGTTCAATCTTAACCTGCAACATTTAAATATTTCCAATAATTTCCTTATAGATATGCCTAGGAACATATTTAGAATGAAACAAATAATGATTCTTGATATGAGTCGTAACAGGATAAAGAACCTTCCAGTCGAAGCGTTTTCGAAGTTGGAACATCTTGTAGACTTGAGGATATCTAACAATTTCATAAGGGAACTTCGATTGAGTACATTCTCTAGACTGAGGGATTTGAGGGTACTGTATTTGGACCATAATGACATCGATGAGGTTGAAACCAACACCTTTCAGTCTTTACCCAGCTTGGAGATGATAAAACTGGATAACAACAAACTGACCAAAATACCAAGTTACACATTCAACAACCTCACAATGCTTCAAGTTGCTGAATTCCAAAGTAATAACTTGGAGATGGTAGCGAGTGATGCCTTCAACTTAGTTCCTAATCTCCTGTTCCTCAATATAAGTAGAAATAATTTAAGAAATATCGAAGATAGTGGACTGAGAAATGTACCATCTTTGGAAGTGTTAGACTTGAGCACCAACAGCATCAGAAGGATAGAGCCTGATAGTTTCAAACGTATGGAGTGGCTGGTGGAGATAAAGCTGGACGATAATGACATTTGTGGAATCTTTGGAACACCCTTTAGTGATATGCCAAGACTGAGGGTTATTTCCTTAAGGGGGAATAAATTGAGGAAGGTACCTGAGGAAATTTTGGAGAGGATAAGGACGAACATTGCAGTTTTCGATGTTGATGGTGAGTTACCTTCCCCCTTAATTACAACGAATTCATTCTATTTTTATTTCAGAGAATCCTCTTCATTGTGACTGCAATGTCCTTTGGCTGCAAGTTTGGGCAGAGGAGTCATTGGTGATGGGTCCTCATTGTAGCAACGGCAATCTGGTTCGAGAATTGAAAATCTCACCCTCTCATTGCAAGCAGAAACCAATGAAAGACGCTTCAACCGAGTGTGATGACAATCCACATGGTTTTTCCCAAGTTTTCTCGAAATATTCGAAGTTCAGAAATGTATCCAGCGAGGAAAAGACGAATATTTTGGCGCCTCTACCACAGGAATCAGATTATTTTTACGACGAATATGTGGATTATCCCTTCAATGACTCCATGTCTTTAGTTTCTTATGAGGGGGAGGGAATTTTGGACCGTTTCCTCAGGGTTAACCACAGCTCCCCCATGAAGCCTCAACTATCTTCGCATGTTATTCCTGGTGACACGCCTACAATGTATGCTGCACCATCGAAAAATAAAACCAAGCCTGACATACCAAAGGAAGTACCCCATTCGCCAAGTAGCAGTGGATTCACCTTCTTCGGGGTACCTCTTTCTGGCATAAATTTGAGCCAATTTCTAGGAGCCAACAAGAGGAATGGGGCGAAGTCTGCTTCCAACCTGAAATCTTCAGTACCAGTTGCTGACAGGAAGATGGCAATAATGAATATTCCAGTTATGAGAGGTACTACTGCACGAAATATTTACAGGCAACCCCCCAGTGCTCCCTTCATAGAAATAGGGGGATTTAGACCAATGTTACCTGGAGAGGGGGGTTTCCAACCCATGGTGGAAACAACAACTAGTCTAGCTGAAAGTTCAACAGTAGTACCCAAGTCGACCCTAAAATCGATATTCATAACTTCCAAAGATGAAGCAGATCTGAAGACTTCACAGGACTCCTCGACTTCAGCCACATCCCCAATCCTGCAGTATTCCATGGAGAAATCTGATTATTCTTCAACTGAAAGTTTTTCCCAAGTGGAAACCACATACTCTTCAACAGTCACACCATCACCGACGGTACTTTCATCTGATACAAGTGATTTGGAGATTCCTTCCACTGTAACAACTGGTGGTTTTGGTCCGACCAATGCGACGATATTCAGGGAAAGTGTTGAAGGTACCACGCGAAGTACTGGGGAAGAAACAGTGCATGAAGGTTTGGAAGTTGGAAGTGAAGTTTCGGTAGGTTTTGTGACTGAAAACTTAGACTCGATAAGTGAACAAACCACTGCCTCAATTCAAAGACCAAGATCTACCACCCAATCTATAAACTTCAAGAGTACCACAGAAATACCGACAATTATAACACAAAGGAAGAATTCCCAAAATTCTTCGAGTGGCAGTTGGGAGACGATATCCTTCAAAAATAGCAGTAGGGGGACGTTCTTGGATAAAATCGCGATAGTACCAAACACAACCAAGAGACCTGAAACTGTGGTAACAACGCCAACACTTCTTGTACCAGGCGGTCAACAGCCACCCATGAGATCAGCTGGGAGATCTACGATCACCAAGGTACAATCACCCTTCACCACCGGCGCTTCTCCTTTGATCAGAGTACCAGATGTGAAAAAAGTGAAGCAGACTGGCGAAACTGTAACTTTGGACCCTCAAATTACAAAGTTGGACAAGTTGAAGGAAAGTTGGTACTTTGCAAACTATAACAAGACTTATACTGAGCCATATCTTGGAGTGAATCCTAATGGAGTTGTGGGGATGGGAGTTCCTGGATATACCTTATTAATCTCTCTACTTGGGGTGATACTTTCTGGATAGTCACTGTAAATTTGGTGAAGGTGATTGGATAAAATTGAAACGAACGTGGGTGGATCAGTTTTGCAGACAGTGGCAGCGCTCTCCGAAGGGATAACGGATTGATGTTTCGTCCCAGAACTACTGGTTGGACTCGCCAGTAAGGCATATCCAGTAGTTTCAGATGTCTTTGAACACGTTGATAATCATTCTTAAATTTAAAATTTTTTATTGTACATTAAATATTGTGTTTTTTCAATGATAAACTTGTCAGTAAACAATATTTTCGTTTTATTAACATAAAGCTCTGAAATGGCGAGGATTACAACTTGGAACTAAAGATCAAGAATAAACTCACTCAAAATTTTATTTACTTTGAGAAAATATTCAAAATATATTCATAGTAAAATCGAGCTACAAGGCCCAAGTCCAACAAGGAATATTGACTTACTTAAGTTCAACCACTGCTGCGAAAAAAACAACTTCCAAAAACTGGTGCAAATATTGAAACAATTCTGAGAACTGAAAATGAATATTGAAATAATTATCAAAATTGAAAATAAATATTGAAACGATTTTAAAAATTGGAAATGGATAAACAAAACAATTGCTGAAATAATTCAGATAATTGAGAAGAAATTAAAAAATTAATATAGAAATAATTCTGAAATTTTAAAATAATTGAATGAAACTATTGTTGAAATAATTCTGAAAATGAGTAATAAATATTGGAATCATTCTGGAAATTCAAAATAAATAATGAAATTATTCCGAAAATTGAAAACGAATGAATAAAACAATAGCTGAAATAATTCTGAAAATTCAAAATGAATATGTAGATGAAACAATTGCTGAAATAATTCTGAATATTTGAAAGAAATAAAATGAATAAATATTGAAATAATTCTAAATATTGGAAAAATTGATGGAAATAAATATTGAAGTGATTATGAAAATTGAAAATGAGTAATAAAACTATTCTGAAAATTAAGGATAAATAATTCTTAAAATTGGAAAGAAATGAATATTGAAATAATTATTTAAATTAAAAGGGTTATTTGAGATAAATATTGAAATATTCCTGAAAATTGAAAAAAAAAAAAGAATAGAAATAAATATTAAAATATTTCTTGAATTCAAAAATGAATAAATAAAAACATTTTTTGGAATAATTCTTGAATTTGAGGAAAAAATTTAGAATCAAATAATTATTTGAATAATTCTGAAAATTCAAAACGAATATTGAAATCTCTCCAAAAATTGATAATGATTAAATAATACAATTGCTGAAATAATTCTGAAAATTGAAGAAAAAAATTAATATTGAAATAAATCTGAAAATTTAAAGAATAAATGGAAATATATATTGAAATATTTAATTGAAAATGAATAATAAAACTTTCCTGAAAATCGAAGAAAAATAAAATGAAATAAAAATTGAAATGATTCTGAAAAATGAAAAAGTGAATGAAAATAAATATGTATCGAAACAATTTTGAGAATAAAAATAAATAAAACAATGGCTGAAATAAGTCTGAAAATTGGATAGAAATAAAATTTGATTCTGAAATAATTCAGAATAAAATTAATTTTTGGATTATTCTGAAAATTAAAGAAATTAATGAGAACAATTGATTGAAACGGAATTAAGGAAAAAAAACTTTCCAAGAACTAGTGCATGCCATGAAGTGAGTATTTCACCTATGTGCATTCAAAAACAAAATGTTATCAAATATTTTTTTATCTCAAACGAAACAACCGTTCAGTCAGTCCATTATCTCTGCGTCTTGGTCTCCTCATTTTCTTGCACACCAGGCGTAATGTTAGGAAATATAAGAATTCAATAAGACTGAGTAAACTGAAACCAACAAACAATCCTAGTAAACCACCGCAGTTAGCTGGAAAAAAAATAACAATAAAAACAAAACGAGATAAGAGTAATCCTACTCACAGACAAGATCTGTGAAGCCAAACACAACGCTTTTGATCTGTTTGCTGAATTTCGATTTCTCGAAGAAGAAATGAGCCACAGCAGTATTTTTTCTGAAATAATTATTTTAGATAAACAACAAGAAGAAAAAAATAGTATCGACAACATTCCATTCATAGAAACGAGAGAAGAAAAAAATTTAAAAGAAGTGAAGTTACTAAAAGAAAAAAAAATACCAACAAAAATAAATGAATGATATACTCAAAAAATTGTTCTGTTCCAACTCGCCTGTAATCTATCTCCACTTCTTCAGATTCGTTCTTATAATATTCGACTTTGAGGTTACTGTAAGTACCCGTTTTTAGATAAGTAATTTCGTAGCATCCAGGTAAACAGTTGCATCGGGAACTAAAAAAAAAAATACAGAATAAGAAGCATAATAATAATAATAATCAGATACTCACGCTATGGCGTGTCCCTTTTCAGAAGCCACTTCTACCATATCTGAAAAATATTTTATAAATCTTAAAACCATATCGTATCATTTGAATTGTGGCGTGCCTCCGCACGTCCGGGAGATGGCGTTGCCCACAGCGACACGCACTGCTATCCCGCGTGGTCTCCCGCTTATTCAAAGAGAGTTGAAGGGCTAAATATTTCCAAAGCTTAATAGTGATTGAGTACGATATTTTCATACTCACTTTTGGCCTCGTCCTGGCACATTGCCTGTTTTTTGCTACAAGTTGTGACATCTCTTGCCTCTGAAATGATTGCTTTACAGAACTTCACTGGAACAGTGTTGAGGAGCAACTTACTCGGCAGAAAATAAGGGATGCAACCGCATTTTATTTTTGTGTGATTCGAGAGACATTCTAATCTGCAATTTCTCTCCGTGTATGCCCTAAAAATTGCAACAATTAGCAAACAGACGAATTGTTTTCTTGCATTTTTTTTCAGTGAGAATTTTTCACTGAAGGCTTCCTCTTGAGCTCGGTTTTCAGCCTGCAATATTAGTGGATCGGTTTCTTCATCTGAGATGATCGATGCAGGATAGCAACTGCTCTTATAGTTCCCGAGTGAATTTCTGTCTGGACCAAAAGTAAAAGTAGGATTGGCCATCGACAAAATGAAAACGAAATGAATAATTGTTGGATGATTTAATCTATATAACTCAATTTATACTCAATTAAAATTCATAAAACACTATAACTTTATTGGAAAAATCATCACTATAAATCAACTCGGTGTTAGTGCTATATACAATGTGATGTTCGAATATTTTTACTGGAGGTAGTGAATAGAACATTTTTTCTTCCTAGTTTCTCTTTTTCGGTTGTCATTCCAGTTCCTCAGATTCAAACATGGAACTTTGAAAAATATGTAGTAGAAGCATTCAACCAAGCTCAAAATACTGAATCCCAAGAATGCTCCTAGCAAACCACCAGTATTTGCTGGAACAATAAATTTTGAAAAAAAAAATAGTTTTAATTTTAATAAATCGAATATGGAGGATTCGAACTTACACAAAAAGTCAGTGAAACCATATATTTCACTCTTCAGCTCTTTAACATATCTATGCTTGAAGAAAAAGAAATGTACCACTGCAATATTTTCTCTAAAAAAAAAATAGATACTTTGTGATCTGCAGTCACTACCAGCATATCTCATATCAAAAAACCCTGAATTTTTTTTGTTCGAATACATAGCAAATAAAAGGCCAAGTAAGATTGTGGAATTTTCATAAAACTTACTTCAAATATGAATAGTTGTAATTATCTAATCCTGCATCACTGTATCCTTTAGACCTCGTTAAAGGACTGCATGATCCTGATTTCGTGAAAGAGACTTCAGCACATCCTGGTAGACAATCGCAGGTTTTGCTATGAAAGCGTAACATGAAAATGAAGAATATGAGAGACCATCTACTACTTAC
Organism: Aphidecta obliterata; assembly: GCA_963966015.1. Classification (NCBI taxonomy): domain Eukaryota; kingdom Metazoa; phylum Arthropoda; class Insecta; order Coleoptera; family Coccinellidae; genus Aphidecta; species Aphidecta obliterata. The sequence continues at coordinate 34,127,137 of OZ014430.1, read as the reverse complement.
GACCTTCCGTAGACTATGTTTGTATCATCTGTAAATTCGTTTGATATTAATTGATAAATATTGGAATAATTATTAGAATTAGAAAAATTAATATTATCGAAATGATTCTGTAAAATAACTAATAAATAAAAAATTTAATTAATTCCGAGAATAAAAATATAAATGAAAAATATTGAAATATTTCTTTAAAGTGAAAAAACAAATATTGAAATAATTCTGAAAATCAAGAATAAATGAAACGATTGCAGAAATAATTCTGAACATTGGAAAGAAATAAAATAATAAAATAAAATGGAATTAAATAATTCTGAATATTGAAAAAATATTGAAATACATAATTATGGAAATTGAAAACATCGATGAAAATAAATATTGAAATGATTATGGACCTTTGAAACAAATAAATAAAACAATTGCTGATATAATTCTGAAAATTGAAGAGAAATAAAATGAATATTATGATAATCCTGGAAACGAAGAGAAAAATTCAAATAATTCTGAAAACTGAAAAAATAAATAAAACAATTGCTTAAATGATTCTAAAATGAAGGAGGAATTAATAAAAATAAAAATTGAAATAATTCTGAAGATTAAAAGTGAATGAATAAAAAAATTGCTGAAATAATTCTGGAAATTGGGGATAAATGAAATAAATATTGAAATATGTAATTCTAAAACAAGAAAAACATTCAAATAATTCTGAAAACTGAAGAAATAAATGAAACACTTGCTGAAATAATTCAAAAAATGGAAAAGAAATAAATAAAAATGAATATTGAAATAATTCTGAAAATTGAAGAAAAGACTGAAACAATTCTGAAAATTAAAAAAAAAATTATATAATTCTGAAAACTGAAAAAAAACAAAACAATTGCTGAAAATGGAAAAAATTAAATGAAATAAATATTGAAATGATTCTAAAATCAGAAAAATAAATGAATGATATTGAAATAATTCTGGAAATGAAAAAAATGAATGAAAATAAATATTGAAATAATTCTGAAAATACATAAATATTGAAATTATTCTGAAAAATAAAAATACATAAAAATAAATAAATATTTAACTGATTCTAAAAATTAAATAAAACTTGCCAGACCTGTATAATGAAAGTAATCGAATTAAGCTTACCTTGTGCTTGTTTGGCACAACTTTGATCTCTCTTTCCACATACTCTCTTACTTCTGCTCTCTGGAAATAAATCATGAAAACATACATGTACAGAAAATTCTCATATTCTCTAGCATCTAAAACTAAGTACTTACGTGGAAGAAAGTAAGGAATACATCCACACATTTTCAGCGTGTGATTTGACTGACATTCTTGGTAACAATTATTGGTTGTGTACGACCTGCAACGTTCTGATATGTAACTTCTTTTTACAGCACTGTTTATCACTTCGTTTCATGTTTCACATTACCTGTGTTGTGTGAGCTTGTCGAGTTCCCTTGTTGTGTTAAAGTGTGTGTTATTTGTGGGACTTTCGATTATTTTATTTTGTCACATATTTCACATTCACGAATATAATTGCTATGGTGCTTTCATTCTTTCTACCCGCTTCAAGTGCGCCACATTTTCCCACTTTTCTCTCCGAGGAAAATTCATTCGTCGAATGTGTTATAATAGTTTAGTATTTGTTGGTATCGATTGAATATTGGAGTGAGACGTGAAACTAACCTGTAATACTGTAATTTCCTCTCATTCGAAAAATAACATTGTCTTTTCGCTATAGAGACACTCCTGAGGGAATCTGTAGCTTCTCTTATTACTGGATTGATCATATAACGTGCTTCTACTCCTGGACTCAACAGAAAACCAAAATCGGCCGTTTTGGGAGTTTCTAATGGATTCGCGAGGACTATCTGAAAAAAAAATTGGTTATCGCTGTATTCATTACGTCTTAGGTGGGACTCGAACCTTGAAACCAACGCTGTTGGTTGAAGAGCAATAATAGTTGTCGACTTGAGTGTCTAAGATTATAGAGAGACCTAGGTGTTGGCCAGATCCTGGAAAAAATTAATTACCATCAACTAATCCAAAACTTAGAGGTGGACTCCCTCGTTAATGTGTTTTCAAATTTTTTGAATTAAATACAGATGTTAAAATCAAAACGCCTCACCTAGGGGCCTCCTCGGTATATATTCTGAACTTGCATCCGATATTTTATCAGGAAAACCATCTTCAGGATTCCAGTCATAAATATAGTTCGAGTAGGTTTGATTCAAGTATGAAGTGCTTTTCCTTGAACAAAAAATCTTCTTATACGACCAATCTGTACGGTGAAAGATATTGAAATAATTCTAAAAATTGAAAACATTGATAAAAATATATACTGAAATGATTCAAAAAATCAAAAATGAAAGAATAGAAAAATTACTCAGGAAATTCTGAAAATTGAAGAGAAATGAGATGAACGTTACAATAATTCTGAAAATAAGGAATAATTCTAAAAACTGAAAGAATAATTAAAAAAAATTTCATCATTCTGAAAATGGAGAAGAAATGAATAAAAATAAATATTGAAATGATTCTGAGAATTGAAAATGAATAACAATTGCTGAAATAATTCTGGAAATCGAAGAAAAATGAAATAAATGTTGAAATAATCTGAAAAAAAAAAATTGAAATCATTCTGAAAACTGAAAAAATACTGAAATAATTCTGAAAATGGAGATAATGTTGAAATAATTCTGAAAATTGAAAACATTGATAAATATATATACTGAAATGATTATGGAAATTAAAAATGAAAGAATAGAACAATTACAGAGATACTTCTGAAAATTGAAGAGAAATGAGATGAACGTTGCAATAATTCTGAAAATAAAAAAAAATTTGAAAATTTCTAAAAACTGGAGAAGAAATGAATAAAAATAAATATTGAAATGATTCTGAAAATTGAAAATGAATGAAATAACGATTGCTGAAATAATTCTGAAAATTGAAGAAAAATGAAATAAATGTTGAAATAATCTGAAAAAAATTTAAATCTTTCTGAAAACTGAAAAAATTGCTGAAATAATTCTGAAAATGGAGAAAATGTTGAAATCATTCTGAAAATTGAAAACATTGATGAAAATATATACTGAAATGATTATATAAATTAAAAATGAAAGAATAGCACAATTACTGAGATAATTCTGAAAATTGAAGAGAAATGAGATGAACGTTGCAATAATTCTGAAAATATAAAAAAAATTTGAATAATTCTAAAAGCTGGAAGAATAAATGGAGAAATTGTTGAAATCATTCTGAAAATGGAGAAGAAATGAATGAAAATAAATATTGAAATGATTCTGAAAATTGAAAATGAATGAAAAACAATTGCTGGAATAATTCTGAAAACTGAAAGAGAATCAAATAAATATTGAAATATTTCTGAAAAAAAAAATTGAAATAATTCCGAAAACTGAAAAAATTGCTGAAATAATTCTGAAAATGCAGAAAAATATTGAAATAGTTCTGAGAATCGAAAAAATTGATGAAAATACAAACTGAAATGATTATGGAAATTAAAAATGAAAGAATAGCACAATTACTGAGATAATTCTGGAAATTGAAGAGAAATGAGATATGAACGTTGTAATCATTCTAAAAACTGAAAATTTAGATGAAAAATTGCTGAAATCATTCTGAAAATGAAGAAAAAATGAATAAAAATAAATATTGAAATGATTCTGAAAAGTAAAAATGAATGGAAAACAATTGCTAAAATGATTCTGAAAATTGGAGAAAAATAAAAAAAATATTGAAATAATTCTGGAAAAAAAAATTGAAATCATTCTGATAACTGAAATAATTCTAAAAATTGAAAACATTGATAAAAGTACATACTGAAATGATTATGGAGATCGAAAATGAAAGTATAAAACAATTACTGAGATAATTCTGAAAATTGGAGAGAAATGAGATGAACGTTGCAATAATTCTGAAAATAAAGAAAAAATTGAATAATTCTGAAAACTGAAAGAATAAATAAAAAAAAGCTGAAATAATTCTGAAAATGTAGAAGAAATTATTAAAAATAAATATTGAAATGGTTCTGAAAATTAAAAATAAATGAAAAAGAATTGCTGAAATAATTCTGGAAATCGAGGAAAAATAAAATGAATATTGAAATAGGTAATTCGGAAAAAAAAAATTGAAATCATTCTGAAAACTGAGAAAATTGCTGAAATAATTCTGGAAATGCAGAAAAATTATGAAATACATAATTCCAAAAAATGAAAACATTAATAATAATACTGAAATGATTATGGAAATTGAAAATGGAAGAACAATTACTGAGATAATTCTGAAAATTGGCCAGAAATGAGATGAACGTTGCAATTTGCAATAATTCTGAAAATAAAAAAAATTTAAATATGTTATTCTAAAAACTGGAAAAATCAATAAATCAATTGCTGAAACCATTTTCAAAATGTAGAAGAAATAGGTATACAAAAAAAAATTTGAATGATTCTGAAAATAAGAATAGAATGAATAAAACAGTTGTTGAAAATTGAACAGAAATAAAATAAATACTGAAATAATTCTGAAAATTGAAGAAAATTTTGAATTTATTCTGAAAATTGAAGAAAAGATTTGAATAATTTTGAAAATTGAAAAACATTATAGAAATAAATATTGAAATGATTCTGAAAATTGGATAGCAATAAAATAAATCTTGAAATAATTCTGGGAATAAAAAAAATTGATATAATTCTGAAAATTGAAAAAAAAAGTGAAAAATAAATTTTGAAATAATTCAGATATTTGAAAATGAAGAAATAAAAGAATTGTCTAAAATCGAAAAAATATTGAAACAATTCTGAAAATAAGAATACAGGTGTTCGTAAATTTGATTACTACCAAACCAAATTCCACTTACGGATTCCAATAAATTTTATTCGGCGGCAACCTATTGAACGAACAACACAACCCTTCATCCGTTAAATCGTTATTGAAATACTCATCACAATCGACCCTCTCGTTCTTCCAGAAGCAAGACTTCAACATATCGGAACAAGATTGGCCCACCTAAAATCCACGAAAACGACTTCTAAAAATCCCCTGATCACTTGGGGGTTGTTCTTACCGTTATCAGAAAATTCTGCATTGTATCCCAGTCAGTTTCGAATTCCGTATCGTTTACATCGCTATTAAGACTGCAGTAGTCGTTCAGCAATTTTTTTTGAGCTGGTGTACTAGAACAAAAAATTAGCTCCTATTTTCCAGAACCAGTTCGGAATCGGTTCCGAACCAGTTCGGAGTCTCACTCACCCGTGGGAAACGATCCGTTCAGCTTCATGTCTCTTCGCTTGATTCATGTTACATATCGTGATCGATGGAAACGGTATCGAATTCAAATCGGCGTCTGAAGGACTGAAACTTATGATGACGGGACTTTCGGACCACTTCACGTATATGTTCGATATGAAATATCCAGCCGAACAAGCGGCGATCCCGAAGGCGCAGAACCAGAAGAGTCTGGAAATTATTTCGATCAGTTCTTGGTTCGTTGTTGGAATTTTATCGACCCACCTTTCGCATAAGGATAACGTTGGATCGCCGACGTATCTTAAACCGTGTAGGGTTGTATTGTCACAGTAATTTTCCACCTGGTACAGGAATTTCTTGGTTACTGGAGCGGATATCGATTTCTTCTTGGTTTTCATGCTGCGGGAAATATGATGAAGATGATCATTAATATAAATGGGTGGAATTCGGAAAGAATTCGAGGAGACGTGTCCCAGCTAGGGATGGGACAAATTTACGAAAATTTCATCGAATTGAAGTCAACGATATGGAAAGGGGTAGCTTGGATGAAATCAAGAATAAAAGTCTTATAAACATGGATATGCAAACGCTTCGTTTTTGAGATACGGGGTGTTAAAGTTTGGATTCGTCAATATTTTTTTCCTCAAAGCATCTACATTCCTCAAGTTATTCAGCTGAAATTTGACGAGGATATTACATTTTGTGGTTCACATCATATGACATGTCGATCGATCATGAAAATCTATAGGGTGATTTTTTTTTGACGAAATGTCCTCTTTTTCCCTCGAGAACTTTCTTGTAGTCCGCCACTGGTCCTCCAGAACGTTCTAGTGCGCCACTGGTGGTTTAAAAAATATGAAGAAAAATATGATTTCATTCGAGAACTTTTTGATTTTTTTATATCTGCTTCTGTTTTCGACAAAAAAATTCAAACAATTCTTGTCAAAGAAATCGAAATTAAAAAAAAAACAGTAATTTGAAAAAAAGAAAATTTTCCAGGAAAACGTAGAAGAAAAATCAGTGTTGATTCAAATATTGTTGGTGGAAGAGGGAAATTTCCATCATTTGTTGTATTTCAGTTCTGTTATTGTAATTGTTCAATGCGTTTTCTGTTGTAATTTATTCTCTTTGTTATGATCATTTTTCTTGTGTTGCATAGCATTTTTTGTGATTATTATCATACGAGTTTTTCGAATTATTCAGAACCACTCCCATAGATCGGAAAATTACTGAAAAAATCAAACCTACAGAATATTTTTGAAAATTTTGATTTTCCTGATTTTTTTCGGAAAAGATAGCAGATACGAATAAAATGAAGGATATTTTGATATTTTTATTTGGAAGAAACGTCCTCTTATTCGCTCCAGAACTTTCTTGTAGTGCGCCACTGGTGGTTTGAAAAATATGAAGGAAAATATTATTTCATTTGAGAACTTTTTGATTTTTTCATATTCGCTTCTGTTTCGAAAAACAAATTCCAGACAATTTTCGTCAGAAAAATCGAAATTTTCAAAAAACATTCAGTGATTTGAAAGAAATAGAAAATTATCCAGAAAAAAGTAGAGGAAAAATTAGTGTTGATTCAAATATTCTTGGTTGGGGAGGAACTTTCCAACATTTGTTGTATTTCAGTTCTGTTGTTTGTTGCGTTTTCTGTTTTAATTTATTCTCTTTGTTATGATTACTTTTCTTGTATTGCATAGCATTTTTTGTGATTATTATTATACGACTTTTTCGAATGATTCCGAACCACTCCCATAGATCGGTAAAATACCTAAAAAAATCAAACCTACAACATTATTTTGAAAATTTTTTTTTTCGTGAAAGATAGCAAATACGAAAAAATGCAGGATATTTTGATATTTTCATTTGGAAGATTTCCTCTTTTTCCCTCCAGAACTTTCTTGTAGTGCGCCACTGGTTTGAAAAATATGATTTCATTTGAGAACTTTCTGATTTTCCATATTTGTTTCTGTTTTCGAGAAAAAAATTTCAAACAATTTTCACCAGGAAAATTAAAATTTTCAAGAAAAATTCAGTAATTTGAAAGCAAAAGGAAATTATCCAGGAACAAGTACAAGAAAAATGAGTGTTGATTCAAATATTGTTGGTAGGAGAAGGAAATTTCCAACATTTGTTGTTCTGTTGTTTGTTGTGTTTTCTGTTTTGATTTATTCTCTTTGATTATTCTTCTTGAGTTGCATAGCATGTTTCGTGATTATTATTATACGAGTTTTTCGAGTGATTTTGAAACACATCAATAGATCGGGAAAATACCCAAAAAAATCAAACCTACAGTATTTTATGGAAATTTCGATTTTCCTGATTTATTTTTCGGAGAAGATAGCAGATACGAAAGAGATGCTGGATATCAAAAAAATTTTCGAATGATTCCGAACCACTCCCATAGATCGGTGAAATACCTAAAAAAATCAAACCCACCAATTTTTTTTTTAAATTTCGATTTTCTTTTTTTTTCGTGAAAGATAGCAGATTCGAAAAAATGCAGGATATTTTGATATTTTTATTTGGAAGAAATATCCTCTTTTTCCCTCCAGAACTTCCTTGTAGTGCGCCACTGGTGGTTTGAAAAATATGAAGAAAAAAAAATATGATTTCATTTGAGAACTTTCTGATTTTTCATATTTGCTCAGGTTTTCCAGAAAAAAAGAGAAGATAGAAGATACGAAGAAAATGCTGGAAATCATAAAAATTTTCAAGAGTTATACTCTTCATACGTTCAAAACTACCAGTGGCGCATGACAAAAAAGTTCTGAAGGGAAAAACATATCCACACCGAAATAATACAGGGTGAGCAATATTCGCCGAAATCTTTCTCAAGGATATGGATGCAATAAATAATACGAAGTTTTTGGAATGAAAATTTTTCTCACCTTATACCTGCTGGAGGTATTTGAATAGCCACGTCTTTATTTTTATTTCTGTAATATTCATCAATTTTGAATATTGTTGATTTTTTATCCTCGGGATGTGTCGAGAATCCATTGATGGGTTTTCGAGGACGTATGGTATTGTAAGAACCAATCATCATATTTCCCTTCTAGGATCCCTAAAAAAAATTTTTTTTTTGCATGCTATATTCTTCCTTATATCTCAAAAAAGATTCTTCTTGAAAACTTTTATGAATGAATTTTCGTGTATGTACAGGATGGGCCATAAAAAGTTAACAATGTCGCAGCACTGTCGAACAAAAGTGTTTTTTGAGACGTTTTGTGGTTCTTCTCTTTTTTATTTCCTTCTTACCTCTCTAATAGTTCGAACACTTGAGGAAACAACTTTAGGGCAACCTTTCGATAGCTGCCTTCCGGCAATACAGAGAAAATTGCCGTTTCCTTCGCGGGTATGTCAACTTTGCGTGATGCCTAAAACGTGTTCAAGTTTAATCTAAACCATCTATCACCCTTAACAGGATGGAAAAGAATTCATGTTTGTTTTTCCTATGAAACTAATGAGGAGAGGATGTCACATATTCCACGATGTATGGGCAGACTTCCAGCGTCAATTTCGGTGGATAACACCATTCGTTATATCAGTTTTGTGCATTTTCTAATTTATATTTAATGAACGGCTCCAAGACGAGCCAGAATCACGTGACCGTCGATGTAGTTAATTATTGTACTGTGACAAATTGAGGTCGAGTGATAAAGGAAAGAATTTTTTTTAAGTGATTAAAAGTTTACTCCGGCATATTGCGCTGGGCCAACAAGTACAAGAAAAATAAGTGGTAATTCAAATATTGTTGGTTGGAGGAGGAAATTTTCAACATTTGTTGTATTTCAGTTCTGTTGTTTGTTGCGTTTTCTGTTGTGTTATGATTCTTCTTCTTGTATTGCATAAGATTTTTTGTGATTATTATTATACGAGTTTTTCGAATGATTTCGAACCACTCCCATAGATCGGTAAAATACCAGAGAAAATCAAACCTATAGAATTTTTTTTGGTAATTTTGATATTCCTGAATTTTTTTCGGAAAAGATAGCAGATACGAAAAAAATGCAGGATATTTTGATATTTTTTTTTGGAAGGAATTTTCTCTTTTTCCCTCCAGAACTTTCTTGTAGTGCGCCACTGGTGGTTTGAAAAATATGAAGAAAATTATGATTCCATTTGAGAACTTTTTGATTTTTCCATATTTGCTTCTGTTTTCGAGAAAAAACATTTCAAACAATTTTCGTCAGGAAAATCAAAGTTTTCACCAAAAAATTTTACGACCCGATTTTGAAATTTGAGATTTTTCAATTTTTAAATCTTTGAATTTGAAATTTTTCTATAAGAAAATGGATCGACCCTGGTGAGTTTTGATTTTGTTTAATCTTTATGCATCTTTTGGCTACCGAAAAAAAATACTGTAGAGATCCTAGGAAGATTCTACCTAATTTTATGATTTTTTTTCTCCAAAAAAACCCCTTTTTTTCGATCATTCAACCTATGTTGCGAAAAAACAATAAGATTTATGAAAAAGCTGCATATTCGAAATGAGCGTGGTCGAATTTGCTCATGTGAGAAATTTCAAGAAGATACTCGAAAAAAAAATCTTCACCAAAAACTTTCATGACCCATATAAACAAAGAAAATTTTCCAAAAAAATTATTATTCGATATAGAAAAGAAATACTTGTTCTGTATATAACTCGACTATGTAGTTTTCCAATATGCATTTGCTTTTGGCGAGAAATGATTTTCCTGGCCGCTACTCCACTTTGAATTCTAAAATTTCAAATTTTTTCAATTTTTAAATCTTCGAATTTGAAAATTTTCTATATGAAAATTGATCGACCCTGGTGAGTTATGATTTTGTTTAATTTTTCTGCATCTCTTGGCTACCGAAAAAAAATACTGTAGAGATCCTCGGAAGATTCTACCTAATTTAATGATTTTTTTTTCTCCAAAAAACTCATTTTTTCGATCATTCAACCTATTAAAAAAATTATTATTCGATATAGAAAAAGGATACTTGTTTTGTATATAACTCGAGTATGTAGTTTTCCAATATTCACTCGTTTTTCACGAGAAATAATTTTCCTCACCGCTACTGCACTTTGAATTTTGAAATTTCAGATTTTTCAATTTTCAAATCTTCGAATTTGAAATTTTTCTTTATGAAAATGGATCGACCCTGGTGAGTTTTGATTTTTGTTTAATTTTTCTGCATCTCTTGGCTACCGAAAAAAAATACTGTAGAGATCCTAGGAGGATTCTACCTAATTTTGTGATTTTTTCTTCCAAAAAACTCATTTTTTCGATCATTCAACCTATGTTGCAAACAAACAATAAGATTTATGAAAAAGCTGCATATTCGAAATGAGCGTGGTCGAATTTGCTCATTTGAGAAATTTCTTGAAGATACCGAAAAAAAAAACTTTTCGCCAAAAAATTTCATGATATAATCAAGGAAAACTCGCCAAAAAAATTATTATTCGATATAGGGGAGAAATACATGTTTTCTATATAACTCGACTATGTAGATTTCCAATATGCATTTGCTTTTGGCGAGAAATAATTTTCCTGGCCGCTACTCCACTTTGAATTTTAAAATTAAATATTTTCCAATATTTAAATCTTCGAATTTGAAATTTTCTATATGAAGAGTGTTGATTTTTGTTTGATTTTTCTGCATTTCTTGACTACCGAAAAAAAAAACACCGTAGAGATCCTAGGAAGGTTCTACCTAATTTTATGATTTTTTCTCCAAAACCTCATTTTTTGGATAATTCGACTTATTTTGCGAAGAAACAATGAGATTTATGGAAAAACCGGCTGCATATTCGGAATGAACTTGTATGAGAAATTCCTTGAAGATAACGGAACAATAAAATTTTCACCAAAAAATTTCAGAACAAGCAAGATTTTCAATATGCATTTGCTTTTCGCGAGAAATGATTTTACTGGCCGCTACTCCACTTTTTCAATTTCAAAATTCCAGATTTTTCCAATTTTTAAATCTTTGAATTCGAAAGTTTTCTCTATGAAAATGGATCGACCCTGATGAGTGTTAATTTTTGTTTCATGCGTCTTGTGACTACCGAAAAAAAATACTGTGGGTTGCGGTTTTAGCTAATGATATAATTTTTTTCTCCAAAAAACTAATTTTTTTATAATTCAACATATATTGCGACGAATCATTTCTGGTTCATTGTGAGTAATAATCTTAAATGATACAGACATTATAGACCAACTTCTGCAATAATGAATAAATGAAGATTATGATGTCCATGCGTAATAATTGACGCAGACTGTGCAGAAAACCACCCCTTCGGTCTCCCGCCGGGCATTAAAAAACGACAACGGTCAATTATAAAAATCGAGTCTGCAATTTGTTGTTCCATTATCACACACAATCACACACACCTTGTCTTTCGACATTGCACATGTCCCATGACCGCCGTGAAAAGCGAAAAAACACGCATGACGCCCCGTTTAGGGCCTTTTTAGCCTCGTGCCCCACAAGGACTCTCTACCGTTTGGAGCGTCGTGAAAGACCCCCCAAGTGGACCCCCAAACATGCACGAACAATATTTTTCCACGGGCGTTTTCGTTCGACTTTTGTTTAAGGCAAAAGTTGCGGCGTTCCGGGGTTGACAAATGTACCCCCCACGGAATGAGGCAGGCTCCGTTAGATATATGAGTTTTGTTGTTGTATTTGTGAAATATGTGCCCCGCTCCGGAATCATTTGCCGTGAAATTGTACATGAGTTTGAGAAGTTAATCGTGTATAATAGAGGAGGGGGGATGTGAAGACGTTAGGGGCGGTTTCTTGGCAGTGGAAATATCCGGGTGATTCATTGTTCTCGTGTGGACTGTTGAACCCAAATTTTTGTATTTTTACTGAATTAATAATAATGTTATGGAAAACATTTTTCCCCTAAATCGAATAATTGTTTTTTTGGCAAATCTTCAGTCATTTTCATGAAATTTCTTGGTGAAATTTTTTTTTCCGGTATCTTTAAGAATTTTTTTATACAAGCAAATTCGATTATTAAGCTGGTTTTTCCATACATCTTAGTGTTTCGTCGCGATATACGTTGAATTACAAACGACATTATTCTTTTGGAAAAATCATAAAATCAGGTAAAGCCTATCTAGGATCTTTTTTTCCGGAGCCAAGAGATGAAAAAAAATGAAAATGAAATCATGACTCATCAGGATCGATCCATTTTCATAGAGGAAAATTTCAAATTCGAAGATTTGAAAATTGGAAAATCTGAAATTTTAAATTTTCAAAGTGGAGTAGCGGCCAGGAAAATCATTTCTCGCGAAAAAGCAAATACATATTGGAAATCTACATACTTGAGTTATATAGAAAATTTGTATTTCTCCCCTATATCGAATAATTTTTTTTGGAAAATTTTCCTTGTATACCTATGGGTCATGAAATTATTTGGTGAAATTTTTTTTTTCGGCGTCTTCAAGAAATTTCTCATATAGCTAAATTCGCCTACGCTCATTTCAAATATGCTGCTGGTTTTTCCATACATCTTATTGTTTCGTCGCAAAATAGTTTGAATAATCGAAAAAATGAGTTTTTTGGAGAAAAAAATCATAAAATTAGGTAGAACATTTCTAGGATCTTGACAGTACTTTTCTTCGGTAGCCAAAAGACGCAGAAAAATTAAACAAAAATCAAAACTCACCAGGGTCAATCCATTTTCATAGAGAAAAATTTCAAATTCGAAGATTTGAAAATTGGAAAATCTGAAATTTTAAATTTTCAAAGTGGAGTAGCGGCCAGGAAAATCATTTCTCGCGATAAGCAAATACATATTGGAAATTTTTCGATAGCCAAAAGATGCAGAAAAATTAAATAGAAATCAACACTCACTAGGGTCGATACATTTTCATATAGAAAAATCTCGAGCTCGAAGATTCAAAAATTAGAAAATCTGAAATTTTAATATCGAAGTGGAGTAGCGGCCAGAAAAATTATATCCCGTGAAAAGCAAATGCATATTGGAAATCTACACTCTCGAGTTATATAGAGAACATGTATTTCCCCCATATCGAATAATAATTCTCTTGGCGAATTTCCCTTGTATATGGGTCATGAAATTTTAAGGTGAAAATTTGTTTTCTAGGTATCTTCGAGATATTTCTTATAACGGGTGATTTTTTTGAAGTTAGGATTTTCATGCATTAGTATTTGCTCAGATTTTTTTGAGGTTAGGATTTTCATGCATTAGTATTTGCTCAGTCTGCTTTGACATTTCAAGAACTGAAGCCGAACGATCTGCCACAACGTCGAATTTTCAGTGAATGGGCCCTAGAAAAGTTGGCAGAAAATCCGCTTTTTTATCGACAAATTTTGTTCAGCGATGAGGCTCATTTCTGGTTGAATGGCTACGTAAATAAGCAAAATTGCCGCATTTGGAGTGAAGAGCAACCAGAAGCCGTTCAAGAACTGCCCATGCATCCCGAAAAATGCACTGTTTGGTGTGGTTTGTACGCTGGTGGAATCATTGGACCGTATTTTTTCAAAGATGATGTTGGACGCAACGTTACGGTGAATGGCGATCGCTATCGTTCGATGCTAACAAACTTTTTGTTGCCAAAAATGGAAGAACTGAACTTGGTTGACATGTGGTTTCAACAAGATGGCGCTACATGCCACACAGCTCGCGATTCTATGGCCATTTTGAGGGAAAACTTCGGAGAACAATTCATCTCAAGAAATGGACCGGTAAGTTGGCCACCAAGATCATGCGATTTGACGCCTTTAGACTATTTTTTGTGGGGCTACGTCAAGTCTAAAGTCTACAGAAATAAGCCAGTAACTATTCCAGCTTTGGAAGACAACATTTCCGAAGAAATTCGGGCTATTCCGGCCGAAATGCTCGAAAAAGTTGCCCAAAATTGGACTTTCCGAATGGACCACCTAAGACGCAGCCGCGGTCAACATTTAAATGAAATTATCTTCAAAAAGTAATTGTCATGGACCAATCTAACGTTTCAAATAAAGAACCGATGAGATTTTGCAAATTTTATGCGTTTTTTTTTTAAAAAAAGTTCTCAAGCTCTTAAAAAATCACCCTATATAAGCAAACTCGGCCACGCTCATTTCAAATATGCACCTGGTTTTTCCATACATCTCATTGTTTTGTCGCAAAATATGATCGAAAAACTGAGTTTTTTGGAGAAAAAAAATCATAAAATTAGGTAGAACTTTTCTAGGATCTTGACAGTATTTTTTTTCGGTAGCCAAAAGATGCAAAAAATTAAACAGAAATCAACACTCACCAGAGTCGATCTATTTATATAAAGAAACATTTTAAATACGAAGATTTAAACATTGGAAAATCTGAAATTTCAAAATGCAAAATGGAGTAGTGGCCAGAAAAATTATATCGTGAAAAGCAAATACATATTGGAAATCTACATACTTGAGTTATATAGCAAATTTGTATTTCTCCCTTATATCGAATAATTTTTTTTTTGGAAAATTTTCCTGGTATACCTATGGGTCATGAAATTTTTCGGTGAAATTTTTTTTCCGGTATCTTCAAGAAATTGCTCATATAGGCAAATTCGCCTACGTTCATTTCAAATATGCTGCTGGTTTTTCCATACATCTTATTGTTTCGTCGCAAAATAGTTTGAATAATCGAAAAAATGAGTTTTTTGGAGAAAAAAATCATAAAATTAGGTAGAACATTTCTAGGATCTTGACAGTATTTTTTTTCGGTAGCCAAGAGACGCAGAAAAATTAAACAGAAATTGAACAGAAATCACCAGGGTCGATCCATTTTCATAAAGAAAAATTTTAAATTCGAAGGTTTAAACATTGGAAAATCTGAAATTTCAAAATTCTAAGTGGAGTAGCGGCCAGGAAAATTATCTCGTGAAAAACAAATACATATTGGAAATCTACATACTTGAGTTATATAGAAAATTTGTATTTCTCCCCTATGTCGAATAATTTTTTTTTGGAAAATTTTCCTTCTTATGGGTCATGAAATTTTTCGGTAAAATTTTTTTTTCGGTATCTTCAAGAAATTTCTCATATAGGCAAATTCGCCTACGCTCATTTCAAATATGCCGCTGGTTTTTCCATACATCTTATTGTTTCGTCGCAAAATAGTTTGAATAATCGAAAAAATGAGTTTTTTGGAGAAAAAAATCCATAAAATTAGGTAGAACATTTCTAGGATCTTGACAGTATTCTTTTTCGGTAGCCAAGAGACGCAGAAAAATTAAACAAAAATCAAAACTCACCAGGCTCGATCCATTTTCATAGAGAAAAATTTTAAATTCGAAGGTTTAAACATTGGAAAATCTGAAATTTCAAAATTCTGAGTGGAGTAGCGGCCAGGAAAATTATCTCGTGAAAAGCAAATACATATTGAAAATCTACATACTTGAGTTATATAGAAAATTTGTATTTCTCCCCTATATCGAATAATTTTTTTTTTGGAAAATTTTCCTTCTATACCTATGGGTCATGAAATTTTTCGGTGAAATGTTTTTTTCCGGTATCTTCAAGAAATTTCTCATATAGGCAAATTCGCCTACGTTCATTTCAAATATGCTGCTGGTTTTTCCATACATCTTATTGTTTCGTCGCAAAATAGTTTGAATAATCGAAAAAATGAGTTTTTTGGAGAGAAAAATCATAAAATTAGAAAGAACATTTCTAGGATCTTGACAGTATTTTTTTTTCGGTAGCCAAGAGACGCAGAAAAATTAAACAAAAATCAAAACTCACCAGGGTCGATCCATTTTCATAGAGAAAAATTTTAAATTCGAAGGTTTAAACATTGGAAAATCTGAAATTTCAAAATTCTAAGTGGAGGAGCGGCCAGGAAAATTATTTCGTGAAAAGCAAATACATATTGGAAATCTACATACTTGAGTTATAAAGAAAATTTTTATTTCTCCCCTATATCGAATAATTTTTTTTTTGGAAAATTTTCCTTCTTATGGGTCATGAAATTTTTCGGTGAAATTTTTTTTCCGGTATCTTCAAGAAATTTCTCATATAGGCAAATTCGCCTACGCTCATTTCAAATATGCTGCTGGTTTTTCCATACATCTTATTGTTTCGTCGCAAAATAGTTTGAATAATCGAAAAAATGAGTTTTTTGGAGAAAAAAATCCATAAAATTAGGTAGAACATTTCTAGGATCTTGACAGTATTCTTTTTCGGTAGCCAAGAGACGCAGAAAAATTAAACAAAAATCAAAACTCACCAGGGTCGATGCATTTTCATAGAGAAAAATTTAAAATTCGAAGGTTTAAACATTGGAAAATCTGAAATTTCAAAATTTTAAGTGGAGTAGCGGCCAGGAAATTTATTTCTCTTGAAAAGCAAGGGGATATTAGAGATCTACATAATCGAGTAATATATAAAACATGTGTTTATTTTCCATATCGAATAATTAGTTTTTGGCAAATTTCTCCTTGTATATGGGCCACGAAATTTCTGGGTAAAAATTTTTTTTTCCGGTATCTTCGAGAAATTTCCAATAAAAGCAAACTCGACCAAGCTCACTTCGAATATGCAGTTGGTTTTTCCATACATCTCATTGTTCCGTCGCAACATATGTTAGAATTCTCAAAATTATTAGTCTTTTGGGTGAAAAATCATGAAATAAGATAGAACTCCCTTAGGAATTTCACAGTATTTTGCTTAGTAGCCAAAGAACTGAGACAAATGAAACAAAAACCAACACTCACTAGGATGGATCCATTTTTATAAATGAAAATCTGAAATTCGAAAATTCAAAAATTGGAAAATCTGGAATTTTAAAATTCAAAGTGCAGCAGCGGTTAGGAAAATTATTTCTCGTAAAAAGCAAATGCATGTTGAAAATCTAGATAGTCGAATTATATAGAAAACATGTATTTCTCCCCTATGTCGAATAACTGAATTAACAAAATT
This sequence comes from Aphidecta obliterata, assembly GCA_963966015.1. Classification (NCBI taxonomy): domain Eukaryota; kingdom Metazoa; phylum Arthropoda; class Insecta; order Coleoptera; family Coccinellidae; genus Aphidecta; species Aphidecta obliterata. The sequence goes on along the minus strand of OZ014430.1, from coordinate 34,109,986 downwards.
TTTTAGTGATACATTTTTTTTCGTACTATCTTCTAGAAATTTCGCACATTTTTCGGACTTTTTATCGGATTAGCCGATATCGGACAAAAAAAATACGCTTGCGATCTGGAGGTATCTGAGGTGGATATGCCCACTGTCGAGTTCAACCGGTAGCTCTGGGACGAAACTAAAGTCTATACTAAAAATGCATTGAAACATCAAAATTTATAATTTATCATATTATTTTAATTGGTTTAATGTAGGTACAAATGAATTAAATATAATGTTAATACTTTTATAATTTTCCAATACTAGTGAATTCACTTGAATCCGTATACTTCGATCAACACCCTGGGATCCCTTTCGGCAGGAAGGGTGAAGTAGATTTCAACCTCATCAGAGGACACATCGATTTCTCCAGCATAGGCTCTTTCCCTTCCAATATTCAGGAATCGCACAGATGAAATCGACTTAACATTGCTAAACGAAGCCGTATATTTCAGATTCTGATCACTGGTACTCTTAATAGGGTAAACTACGAGATCTCTCAACAGGAGCTCGTCAATACTCTGTCTCTTACTGTACACTTGGTCACCCCAGTTGCTCCAGCCGTCGTCGTCTGGAAGGCTCGCCTTCAGAATGGTCTTGGCTTCGCCATCGAGTTTCCGAACGGTTACTCCCTCCTTCAACACACTCAACTTGGTGGTAACCTCAACTTTGGCGAACGAAGCTGAGACAACGCCGAGAAGAAGGGCGCAGAAAAATATTTTCGACATTTTTATGACGTGTTGGTTTGGTTCGTTTTGGATTCGAAATGTTGGAAGATTTCCGTCCATGGTGCTTTATATGAGAAAATCGGAGTGTTTTGATCATTCTTATCTCGATTTGTACTTGGAGGAAAATTGCCACTTGAGTTTTTATTGATTTTGGTATTTCCATTCTTATATAAATATTTGGAAAAAGTCATATCTGAGGTTTTTCCATTTATTGTGACAGATTTAGAATCATCTTCGAATAATTAGGAAGTACTCCAATGATTAGATTGTGATTATAATTTAAAATAGGAAACATGAGTGGTTTTCTGTTATCTCCTGAAAAATATTTCATTATTTTTCCGAAAATTTACAATTGAACTTTAATTTTTATTATTATTACATACTTATATGTATTTCTTCTTGTTAAAATAATTGTCCATTTTATTACCCTTGGTGAATTCTTGAAATTGAAATAATTCTGATTGGACTTCAATCTAGAGCATTCCAGAACCAGATAAAATCTTTTGAAAACGTTTCTATTGTTCTTCCATAATATTTGAACTGATTATACGTTCATCGAAAATTTTGGGAGGTTATATAAAAAAATTAAACAAAAATTAAAACTATCCAGTGTCAATCCATTTTCATAGAGAAAAATTTCAAATTCGAAGATTTGAAAATTGGAAAATCTGAAATTTTAAATTTTCAAAGTGGAGTAGCTGCCAGGAAAATCATTTCTCGCGATAAGCAAATACATATTGGAAATCTTTTTCGTTAGCCAAAAGATGCAGAAAAATTAAATAGAAATCAACACTCACCAGGGTCGATACATTTTCATATAGAAAAATTCCAAACTCGACGATTCAAAAATCGAAAATCTGAAATTATCAAAGTGGAGTAGCGGCCAGAAAAATTATTTCTCGTGAGAAGCAAATGCATATTGGAAATCTACATACTCGAGTTATATAGAGAACATGTATTTCCCCCATATCGAATAATAAGTTTCTTGGCGAATTTCCCTTGCATATGGGTCATGAAATTTTATGGTGAAAATTTTTTTTCTAGGTATCTTCGAGATATTTCTTATATAAGCAAAGCATCTCATTGTTTTGTTGCAAAATATGATCGAAAAAATGAGTTTTTTGGAGAAAAAAAATCATAAAATTAGGTAGAACTTTTCTAGGATCTTGACAGTATTTTTTTTCGGTAGCCAAAAGATGCAAAGAATTAAAAAAAAATCAACACTCATCAGGGTCGATTTATTTTCATAAAGAAACATTTTAAATTCGAAGATTTAAACATTGGAAAATCTGAAATTTCAAAATCCAAAATGGAGTAGAGGCCAGAAAAATTATTTCGTGAAAAGCAAATACATATTGGAAATCTACATACTTGAGTTGGAAGAAAATTTGTATTTCTCCCCTATATCGAATAATTTTTTTTTGGAAAATTTTCCTTGTATACCTATGGGTCATAAAATTTTTTTTTCCGGTGTCTTCAAGAAATTTTTCATTTAGGCGAATTCGCCTACGCTCATTTCAAATATGCTGCTGGTTTTTCCATACATCTTATTGCTTCGTCGCAAAATAGTTTGAATATTCGAAAAAATGAGTTTTTTGGAGGAAAAAATCATAAAATTAGGTAGAACATTTCTAGGATCTTGACAGTATTTTTTTTCGGTAGCCAAGAGACGCAGAAAAATTAAACAAAAATCAAAACTCACCAGGCTCGATTCATTTTCATAGAGAAAAATTTTAAATTCGAAGGTTAAAACATTGAAAAATCTGAAATTTCAAAATATTAAGTGGAGTAGCGGCCAGGAAAATTATCTCGTGAAAAGCAAATACATATTGAAAATCTACATACTTGAGTTATATAGAAAATTTGTATTTCTCCCCTATATCGAATAATTTTTTTTTTGGAAAATTTTTCTTGTATACCTATGGGTCATGAAATTTTTCGGTGAAATTTTTTTTCCGGTATCTTCAAGAAATTTCTCATATAGGCAAATTCGCCTACGTTCATTTCAAATATGCTGCTGGTTTTTCCATACATCTTATTGTTTCGTCGCAAAATAGTTTGAATAATCGAAAAAGCTAGTTTTTTGGAGAAAAAAATCATAAAATTAGGTAGAACATTTCTAGGATCTTGACAGTATTTTTTTTCGGTAGCCAAGAGACGCAGAAAAATCAAACAAAAATCAAAACTCACCAGGGTCGATCCATTTTCATAGCGAAAAATTTAAAATTCGAAGGTTTAAACATTGGAAAATCTGAAATTTCAAAATTCTAAGTGGAGTAGCGGCCAGGAAAATCATTTCTCGTGAAAAACAAATACATATTGGAAATCTACATACTTGAGTTATATAGAAAATTTGTGTTTCTCCCCTATATCGAATAATTTTTTTTTTGGAAAATTTTCCTTCTTATGGGTCATGAAATTTTTCGGTGAAATTTTTTTTCCGGTATCTTCGAGAAATTTCTCATACAGGCAAATTCGCCTACGCTCATTTCAAATATGCTGTTGGTTTTTCCATACATCTTATTGTTTCGTCGCAAAATAGTTTGAATAATCGAAAAAATGAGTTTTTTGAAGAAAAAAATCATAAAATTAGGTAGAACATTTCTAGGATCTTGACAGTATTTTTTTCGGTAGCCAAGAGACGCAGAAACATTAAACAAAAATCAAAACTTGGAAAATCTGATATTTCAAAATTGTAAGCTATACAGGGTGTTTCAGAATAAGATGCTGATTCTTAAAGGGCGTAAAACATTAGTTGAGGTTGAGTGATTTCAAGAAAAATTGTTCCAATAAATTCATGCCCCAAACTATAGGGTGTTGAAATTTCGAAAAAAATCACATAACATCACATTTTTCGATTTTGAAGTTATAGAACTCCAAAACTTTAACAACCTGTAGTTCGAAAGTTAAGAAAATAAGTTCACTCAAACTTTTCTTCTCGAAATGACCCTTCACAAAGAGAGAAAGAAACACCCTTCTTTTCCATCATTATATGAAGTCCACAATCTTGCAACTAAAAGCTATACAAAGTGTTCCAAGATAATTTTTTTGGAGCAATTTCCCCTTTTTTTTTCCTTCAGAATTTTTTTCGTGGTGCGCCAATGAAAGTTTGAAGAGAATATTTGTTTCGTTTGAAAACCTTTCATTGACTGCAATTTTTTCGTATCAGCTACCGTTTTCGAGAAAAAAAAGTTGAACAATTTTAAGTCGTAGGGAAAATCGAATTTACAAAAAAATTCATGACAAAAAGAATTGTTTGGCACTTTTTTTCTTGAAAACGGTAGCAGATATGGACAAAAATTTTCGAATGAAACAAAGATTCTTTTTCATATATCTGAACTACCAGTAGCGCACCACAAAAGAAGTTCTGGAGTGAAAATGGGAATATGCCTCAGAAAAATTTTACCCTTTAAATTTTCACGGAAAATTGACACGTCAAATGATGTAAACCTCAAAGTGTAATATTTTCACGTTTATTCTTGAAGGGCGTAAAACATTAGGTTAGGGTTAGTGATTTTAAGAAAAATTGTTCAAACATTTTTAGATATTGATGTTATAGAAAAATTGTAAGGAAATATATTATATATTATTCGAACTTAGTACTTTTCCATAATTTCATGAAGTCAACAATACTGCAACTGAAAGCTATACAGGATTTTCCAGAATAATTTCAAGCCTAGAAAATCAACTACTCAACTTGTTTCGAGTGTCACCTGATGACATTTCCTGGTGGTTATGTGAATATAACCTCAAAATTTTCAAAAATTCCAAACATTTGTTATTTGTATAAAACAAATTGTTAGGACCAAAAGTGATTAGACTATAAAATAGTATAAAATGATAATGACGACCTTGACTGTGATAGACTTGACCAACATCAGAACTGGTTCTGCTAGATGTTTTTTCAGAATCTGTATTTCACGTTTTAACTTTTTGTTTTGTTCTTTGTTTTCTGTTTTGCAACAACTCTTCTTTCGGTTTTGTGTTGCCTCATTGTATTCTTCTATTGTACTTTTGTGGAATTGGATTTATTCAGCAAGTGAATAGATGAACATTTTTTTATTGATTAGAAAGTGAGCTTCATCACTACTGAAAAATTGGCTCAATTCCAATAGGAGAAGATCAAACTAAAAATCGTTCATTCTCGAAAATAAAATCCAGAACAAGATCCAAAATTTCTTTAGGATAATTCTCATATTACACCATATTTCATTAATTAGCGAATAAATCAATTCATGAAAATCCTTTATTTCTCTCAATTTTTTTCAAATCCTTTGTCTAATTTTTCATTCTGAATTTTTGCCCTCTACTTTGGGTTGTAAAACAGTATCGATCATATCAAAAATGTCGAAAAGTGAGGTTATGGCAGTTATATTTTCGACATTTTTGTCACACAGTAGATCTTATGTATAACCTCTGTCATATTTAATTGAGTTTTTCTCAAGTAGGGGAAGTTTTACGTTACTCTCATATAAATATGAGGTACCTATTAAAATCCGTGAAATGTAACGACTAAACAACTCACCCTTAAGAACTTCTCAAGTATGTACCCTCGAAAGGTAATATCTAAACTGAGAATAAAAAAAATCTCAATAGAACAGTCTCGTCATCGAATGCTCGATTATTTTCATGTCGTTCAGACACGCCCTAATGATCACTTGGTTCTGACTGAAAATACAGGGGAGAAGGAACAAATACGATCCTTTTTTGAAGGAGCCGTTGACACAGGTATTTAGCGTATAATTTGATCGCGATTCAACCCCAATTTTTCTGGGTGAAACTGAAAGGAATCGAGAGGGGAAAATATTGAAGCTTACAAGTGACTCGTTTCTGTTTCCTACACCTCTGTATAAATTCGAGTTTTATGGATACATTTTTGAGACAATTTTCCAGAGCTACTAGGGCGGCTTGCGCAATACAAAGTGTTCAATGTTTTTTAATAGAAGTCAGATCAAAGGAGTGAATATAAATGAAGCCAGGTGCAACAATTGTTGTCGGCATCTTCCGCCGTTCAAAGTTGAAATTAATTATAAAAATATTCAACACAATGACTACCGGCTCATTGTGCCTCTTTGAGCCGGCCCGAATCAAGCCCCCCCCCACAGTGACACAAGTATTGATACCATTGAATAGATACGGAGATTGGGACCTCCTGTACTCGAAATTTGTTCATTTAGACACCTAGACAGTCTTCACACAGACCTTTTGTGCGAATAATTGATTGAGGGGCTTGGCTTTACTTTCATCGCGCGATTCTTAATTATTAAAACAATCGAAAATGAAGTTGTTCTTGGAATATTACACGAAAAGATTCAATATTCACCCAACAAATGAAGAATCAGTCAAAACAAGAAGATATTGATTTGAGCTTGGCGGATGAGCTTGGCGCATCCACCAATTGACGATTCTCAATATTAGATCTTTGGAATGAAATAAAAAGAATAATTAATTTTCATAGCATTATTCGATGAGCAGAAAACAGCAGTTTCTAGCATAGTAAATCTGAGGAATGGTTTTTAGTAATCTAAGTTCTCAAAAATCCACATAGTCCGCAAAAGCTTCTTTTTCGAGATACATCAGGGTGTTTCAATTTTTCAAAGTTTTTTTTCTCATAGCATCTGCATTTATCAGAATATTTCACGATGTTAATATTACACTTCAACGTTCACAAAATCTACAGGGATATATTTTTTTCGCAGCAGTTTCCCCTTTGTTCTGAACTTTTTTGTGGTGCGCCAATGGAAGTTGAATATTTGTTTGGTTCAATAACAATTTCATTGATTGCAATTTTTTTCGTATCGGCTACCGTTCTCGAGAAAAAGAAGTTAAACAACGTAGGGAAAATCAAATTTGCAGAAAAATTCATGTTTGTAATTTTTTTCTCGAAAATAGTAGCAAATACAGAAAAAATGTTACCAATCAAAAAGTTTTCAAATGAAACAAAGATTCTGTTTCATATTTTCTGAACTAACAGAAGCGCTTCAAAAAAGTTCAGGAGAGAAATGGCACTTCTGGTAGTTCAGAAAAAATCAAAAAGAATCTTTGTTTTATTCGAAAGATTTTTGTTTTTCTGAAATTTTTTTCGGATCTGCTACCGTTCTTGAAAAAAAGAAGTTGAACAACGTGGGGAAAATCAAATTTGCAGAAAAATACTAATGAATTTTTTCGAAAATTTCAATTGACTTTTTTTTTTCTCGAAAGCAGTAGTAGATGTCTGTCATCATGGCTGATTTGAATGGTTTTTAGTAATTCAAGTTCTCAAAAATCCACATAGTCCGCAAAAGCTTCTTTTTCGAGATACATCAGGGTGTTTCAATTTTTCAAAGTTTTTTTTCTCATAGCATCTGCATTTATCAGAATATTTCACGATATTAATATTACACTTCAACGTTCACAAAATCTACAGGGATATATTTTTTTCGTAGCAGTTTCCCCTTTGTTCTGAACTTTTTTGTGGTGCGCCAATGGAAGTTGAATATTTGTTTGGTTCAATAACAATTTCATTGATTGCAATTTTTTTCGTATCGGCTACCGTTCTCGAGAAAAAGAAGTTAAACAACGTAGGGAAAATCAAATTTGCAGAAAAATTCATGTTTGTCATTTTTTTCTCGAAAATAGTAGCAAATACAGAAAAAATGTTACCAATCAAAAAGTTTTCAAATGAAACAAAGATTCTGTTCCATATTTTCTGAACTAACAGAAGCGCTTCAAAAAAGTTCAGGAGAGAAAGGGCACTTCTGGTAGTTCAAAAAAATCAAAAAGAATCTTTGTTTTATTCGAAAGATTTTTGTTTTTCTGATATTTTTTTCGGATCTGCTACCGTTCTTGAAAAAAAGAAGTTAAACAACGTAGGGAAAATCAAATTTGCAGAAAAATACTAATGAATTTTTTCGAAAATTTCAATTGACTTTTTTTTTTCTCGAAAGCAGTAGTAGATACGATAAAATTTCAGGCAAGAGAAAAGCTTTCAAATGAAATAGATATTCTTTTTCGTACTTTCTGAACCACCAATAAGGACCACAAAAAAGTTCTGGACAGAAAGAGGAACAGAAAAAATATCATCCATTGATTTTCCACGAATATTGACATGTCATATTATAATGTTAACCTTGCAGTGTGATATTTTCACCAAATCTCAGCTGAATATTTATAAATGAAAAAGAATCTTTGTTTCATTCGAAAGCTTTTTAATTTTTTGCAATTATTTCGGATCTGCTACTGGTTTTGAGAAGAAAATGTTGTCTCTGTCGAGATTAATGAATTTTTTTGAAAATTCTTATTCTTATTTTCTCGAAAATGGTAGCAGATACGAAAAAATTGCAAGCAACAAAAGAGCTTTCAAATGAAAGAAGTTTTCTTTTTCATTTTTTCTTAACTCTCACTAGAGAACAAAAAAAAAGTTCTGGACAGAAAAAGGGGACATTGCTTCAAAAAATATATCACCCTGTGAATTTTCACGAATATTGACATGTTATATGATGAAAACCTTAAAGTGTAATGTTTTCACCGAATTTCAGCTCAATATTTTGATAAATGCTGATGTCATGAGGAAAAACTGTAGAAAAATTACATCGTGTTCCCTTTTCTCTCCAGAACTTTTCTGTGGTGTGCTACTGGTAGTTCAGAAAAAATGAAAAAGAATCTTTGTTTGATTCGGAAGCTTTTTGTTATCTTGCAATTATTTCGGATCTGCTACTGTTTGTCTCTGTCAAGATTAATGAATTTTTTTGAAAATTCTAATTCTCTCTACGACTTTTATTTTCTCGAAAACGGCAGCGGATACCAAAAAATTGCAAGCATAAAAAAAGCTTTGAAATGAAACAAATTTTTTTTTTCATTTATTCTGAACTCCCAGTGGCGCACCAAAAAAAAAAGTTCTGGACATAAAAAAGGAACATTGCTTCAGAAAAAATATTACCCTGTGAATTTTCACGAATATTGAAATGTCATATGATGTAGACCTCAAATGTAATGTTTTCACCAAATTTCAGCTGAATATTTTGAGAAATGAAGATGTTATGAGGAAAACTGTAGAAAAATTAGATCGTGTTCCCTTTTTTTGTCTAGAATTTTTTTGTGGTGTGTTACGGGTAGTTCAGAAAAAATGAAAAAGAATCTTCGTTTTATTCAAAAGCTTTTTGTTTGCTTGCAATTATTTCGGATCTACTACTGTTTTCGAGAAAAAAAATGTTGTCTCTGTCCAGATTAATGAATTTTTTTGAAAATCCTAATTATCCCTACGACTTTTTTTTCTCGAAAACGGCAGCATATACGAAAAAATTGCAAGCAACAAGAGAGCTTTCAAATGAAACAAATTTTCTTTTTCATTTTTTCTTAACTCCCAGTAGAGAACAAAAAAAAAAGTTCTGGACAGAAAAAGGGGACATTGCTTCAGAAAATATATCACCCTGTGAGTTTTCACAAATATTGACATGTCATATGATGTTAACCTTATATTGTAATGTTTTCACCAAATTTCAGCTGAATATTTTAAAAAATGCAGACGTTATGATGAAAAAACTTTGAAAAAATTACATCGTTTTTCCTTTTTTCCTCCAGAACTTTTTTTTGCTGCTCTATTGATTGTTCGAAAAAAAAATGAAAAAGAATCTTTGTTTCATTTGAAAGCTTTTTGTTTTCCTGCAAATTTTCCGTATCTGCTACCGTTTTTGGGAAAAAAAATGTTAAACAATTCTCTCTGTCATCATGGCTGATTTGTTTATTTGAAAATTTTCATTTTCCCCATGACATATATAGAATTGTTTAACATTTTTTTTCTCGAAAACGGAAGTTGAAACAAAGATTTTTTTTTCACATTTTTCAAACTACCTGTGGCGCATCACACAAGAAAATTCTGGAGGGAAAAAGAGGACATTGCTCCAGAAAAAATAACACCCTGCAGATTTTTAGGGAAATTGATGTGCCTGCCAATTTTCTGAATATCTGTTAAATATTTGATAGCTCAGAATCTCTCATCCTCAGCAGTTCAAATTGTTCAGTAATCCGGTTCTGTCTAGATCTTTATTGGTATTTTACTGTTTCATGAGTGAATAAAAATCATCACTGTATCGTTGTGGGAACCGTAATTAGACGTATCACGGATATGGGATATTTTCATATTCGCTTGTAAAATCTGTATTTTATTCGATTTTAAAGGAAGCGACGTTTATAGCCAACAACGCTTAGAATTGGAAGTAATGTGGTAGTTTGGTAGATTTCGTAATCGTAAAATGAGAAATTAATAATTATTCACATGGTTTCAGCTGGATATTGGAAAATTGGACTGAATTAACATTCAAATCATTTTACATTTTGTTATTTATTTGTTTGGTCTAAACAGCTACAGCTTTTTGGAGATCCTTTCATCATTCCTACAATATTGATGATCAATTCTTTGTTCTTTAGTTTGGTCGAATTTGAGAAAATATTATTGCTTAGAAAACTTCCTCTCTCCATCAATTCTCTGCCCATCATTTGAAATGGTACCCTCTTTGAGGCGAGTATAGAACTCGAATTTTCGTTCCTACTTTTATCAAATGATATACAGTTAGATTTTGTAAAATCTGATTGAAACAAAGGGCAAGGAGGAATGAAAATCAGGACGTTTCAGTATGACTCATTCGCTGTCATTATAATATGTTAGAATAAAAAGAATATGAAAATATCTTATATTCCAGACCATTAGGCGAATCACTGAACATAAACCTCGACGAACACCCTGGGATCTCTTTGGGAAGGAACGGTGTAGTAGATATCAATTGAATCAGAATAAACTTCGACACCGGTTGCATAAGCTCTTTGTCTTCCAACGTTTATAAATCGTAAAGATGTAACTGTGACACCCTTGCTGATTAAAAAAGTATGCACCCACTTTTCTGCTTTACTGACTTCAGGAAGGATAAGGAGGTAGCGGGTTAGAAGAACGTCTCCAGTCTGCCTCTTCCCATAAACCAGGTCGCCCCAGTTGCTCAAGCCGTCATCATCAGGAAGATCAATTTTTGATCCATTCACCAACTGACTCAACTTTGTAGGAACTTTAACGTCGGCGAGAGAAGAGGAGACAACGCAGAAAAAAACGATGGTGAAAAATATTTTCGTCATTTTGATGTGTTGGTTCTGTTCGTTTCGGAATTGAACTATCGGAAGTTTATCCCTCCGGGTTTTTATATGGTTGGATCGATATGGATTTTCTAGGAAATCCCAAAATTGACGCGCTTATCGTTTTCGAACATATAAAATTAAAATTGCCACTTGAACCATAATCATTACCGATATTTCCATTCAATGATCCGAATATTAGGAAAGTTTTATCTAAGATTTTTCTTTGGATGCCCTTAATACTGTTCAAAGTTCTATTATAATCAGATTATAATATATAAATTTTTTATCTCCATTCAATCCATTCATCTCTAAACATTTTTTGGCTATCTCTCATAACAAGGACCTATCTGTCGAAGATGCATGGAAACTCATCTTTTATTACAAGTTATAACTCGTGCCCGAAAAATAATTTGGGAAAAAATTGTGGATGTCGATGTACGAGCGCTCAAAAGTTCTTGCCTTCACGGCAGTGCTTCTCGTAATTTTTTATAGAAGCTATTGCATAAAAATGATTGTTTCTTGTGAACTTCAACAGCCTGTATCTCTCTTAGGGATCGAGATAGAGGTATATAATATACATTTTTCCGAATCAGGACAACGAGGAGAATATCCCATTAATTTTTTAACGATTAAAACTGTTACACCCTGTATACCTTCCATGAGTTTGTGCAGCATTAGAAGATACCTGATGTGATCCAGAAGTGCATTGAAATATCCAAATTCTTCGAATCATTTTAATTGGTTGCATTTACAAATAAATTAGTTTCATTTCAATTAATATAACAATATGAAAAATGTTTGATAAAGAATCTGTAATATTGAAATAACTTATATACCAGACCAGTAGGCGAATCACTGAAGTCCATATATCTCGACGAACACCCTGTGATCTCTTGGGTAAGGAAGCCTGTAGTAGATATCAATTGAATCAGAATCAACTTCGACTCCGGTTGCATAAGCTCTTTGTCTTCCAACGTTTATAAATCGTACAGATGTAATTGTGACACCCTTGTTGATCAAAAAATTATGCACATAACTCTCGCTTTTATCATCCACATCAGGGTCATAATGGAGAATGAGCTCGCGTGTTTGAAGAACGTCTCCACTCTGCCTCTTCCCATAAACTAGGTCGCCCCAGTTGCTCCAGCCGTCGTCATCGGGAAGGTCCTTCAGCTTCAGAATTTTTGATCCATTTCCCAACTGACTCAACTCTGTAGGAACTTGAACGTCGGCGAGAGAAAAGGAGATAACGCAGAAGAAAACGATGGTGAAAAATATTTTCGTCATTTTGATGTGTTGGTTCTGTTCGTTTCGGAATTGAACTATCGGAAGTTTATCCCTCCGGGTTTTTATATGGTTGGATCGATATGGATTTTCTAGGAAATCCCAAAATTGACGCGCTTATCGTTTTCGAACTTATAAAATTAAAATTGCCACTTGAACCATAATCATTACCGATATTTCCATTCAATGATCCAAATATTAGGAAAGTTTTATCTAAGATTTTTCTTTGGATGCCCTTCATACTATATTCACATATTCACACTACTATAAATTTTTTATCTCCATTCAATCCATTCATCTCTAAAAATTTTTTGGCTATCTCTCATAACAACGACCTATCTGTCGAAGATGCATGGAAACTCATCTTTTATTACAAGTTATAACTCGTGCCCGAAAAATAATTTGGGAAAAAATTGTCAAACCGTAAGGCGTTCTTGATTCAGTTCTTGTTTCAGTTGAAGTTATAGTATATTATTCAACGAGCAGTAATGTAGGTCATAACTAACGTAGATGAAGTTTGCAGCACGAGCCGAAGGCGAGTGCTGTAAGTCATCAAATGCATGCATCATTTATGTTGATTGTGCTTCTTGGCATGAAGTAGAAAGTCCATAGGGGCGATGCTTTATATTTAGTGCTAAGTTCACTAAAATATGCCGAAAGAACATTCTCTGTAAACGGTGACTTAAAATTCTTACTGCAACACCAATCTTGAAAATTGTTGTATACACCTTTATATTTGTTGTGGGATTTTTGGGCAATAAATTCTGTATGGTAACATTGGCTGATTGTCTCATTTCTGAAGGTTTACATAATAATTCATCTTCAGTATCTGAATTCATCTTTTTCAGCAAAACATTCACAATAATAATTATGCATTAACTCAATTTGAAAAAACGTCAGAATTATTCAAGTGACATAACTCCCCTCAATACCAATAATGGACTGTTCCCTTTCGGCCAATCGGCATGTTCAGAAGCACAGAGACAGGGAGTTATAGTAGTGAGTTATTATAACTCACGGTGTTTAATTACAGATACTATTAATTGCTCAAATGTATTTGAATAATGAATATATAATTCAATAGGAGTAGATACATATTTTAAAGTGCTGTGGAGAATAGTATAAATTGTGATAGTGAGCCGATCTGGCGTCTGCGCCCGCCATTTTCATTATCCGTACAGAAATCCATATTATCATTAACATTAGGTAGTCGGATTGCTGAGTCTGTCCGAGAGAAAAATAACCACAGAATCTTTTTACACAAATCGATGTACCATGTTAACCTGAAAATTCTAGCTCTTGGTTGGGTTGGGAGTTTTTTGGCTCTGAACGGTTGTTGATTTTTTTTTTCTGGCTGCTCGTTTACATGAAAAGCGAGGGTAGGATTGTGAGTTAGTTTGATCTTAAACTTTCGAGGGTGCCATGTGAGTAACAATATTTTATAATTACAACTTTATCATACAGGCTTATCCTAATTTGTTACACTTGTCTTCAACAGGGTCCATTATTTACCCCATGTGTTTATCTCATATCATTTATCCTCAATTCACATGAGGCCATTTGCTCCTACTCAACGTATTTTTTTCCATGTTGGTTTGCTCCTTGTGTATTGTTTTGTATCCATTTTTCATACTTCATTATCAAGTCTATTCCATATTATTTAATGATTCTAACTGACCATATGTATTAAATTCCTAAGTGCATCTCACAAGAGTTTGAATGTTCGAATGCTTAATAATCACCTTAATTATAAGGTTTTGCAATATTCTTCAAATGATACTATATGTCATCGTTGTAGTTGGCAGCAAATAGCAAGGATATTCATATGCACCATTGCCGGCATTATGTTTCATCATCTTATATTGATTGAGCATTTTAAAAAGCTACTCTCCATGCATTATTATCCGTTATGACTCCTCGTTTATTGTTTATATGATTGACTGCTTATATCGTTTACTATCTATACCATCCACTGCATATATCGTTTATTGTTTATTTCGTTTACTGTCTATAACATTGATTGGTTATATCGTTTACTGCTAATATGGTTTATCTTATACTTATGGGATTATTGACCAGGGAGACAACTATCGGACGACGCAACCTAAAAACTAACTTAGGCTTCGCCCAACGTTTGGAAATATATATAACAAGGACTCTGTCGCATTCCCGTCTCCTTGCAACGTGGGAGATCATCAATCGTCAGATGATAGTTTGATCCCTGCGAAGTAAAACTCCCAATGTATCGCCTTTAATCTAGTCAATCATTTTTAAACACCATTTGAGAGAATTCTCACCGGTCAGCCTGTTTATGAATATTCTTTTACCTGTGAGTTAATGGTATATGGAAAAGGAGGGAGGTTTGTTTTTTCTTCCCGTCTGGGAAGTTTTTTATCCTCCCCACCTTTTGGCACTCCGAGTGCTAAAAATATGTGTTTTAAATTTCCTATTTTCCCGTCAATCTCTTCTATTGAATCAAGCGTAATTTGGGTTGCATACTTACATACACAACGTAGAGTCCTTTTAAAACCACTATACGACCACGATCTGGGCCAAAGATTATCTAGAGTAATATTTTCAAGTTAAAAAGGACTCCTGTAAGGTAAAGTTTTCTTTACGGTTTTCAATAGAAAACTGTAATGTCGGTAAGAGTTTATCATTTGAAAGTACCAGTACAGTACAATAGAGAAACCATAAATGGCTCTAGAGGATTTTTAGATAAAATAACGTTAACTCCATTATCATCCATTATCGTATATCATCTTCAAATATTACAACGCAATACAAACGGTACTAGGTTTTGTGTACAAAAAGTTAACGAGTTCAAAGTTGTTATCCAAGAAGAGATGACTTCGAAAAATATGAAGATTCAGGACAGTCCCTCCGTAGTTTTTTGCCAATAATCCTCGATGACGAGATAACTAGCGGCGGAAGAGTTCATCATTAACTTTGAATCAGATGAAGGACTATATAAATCAGTTGAACTTCGGGAGATATCATGAAGAATGAGGGACATTTCGTGGTCAGTCTTATATAAGGATAAAAATGCTATTCACTTTCGAAGAAGACGTAGGTTAAATTTATTTGACCTAAAATATTTTTTGTTCGATTTTAGAAAGGTTGGTATTGGTGCGATATTTCATCCGATTCCCTAATTAAATTCAGAGGTGTTGGCACGACGGTGTTAACAGGTTCTTAGGGAGGAGTGGGTGTATCGTTCTCCGAGCTGGGTCCACCTCGATGCCTTGCTAGAACGCCTCCGACACGCCTGTTCGTCCGCTAAATGATCATCATCTGGTTAATTCATTATATTTACCTTCATCCACGAATTGGCCCATAACGAGACAGAAGTGAAGAATTAAAAAAATTGGAACAACTGTGTTTTCTTCTTATTTTAAAATTAATTGTGGTATGAATATTGGAATTATTTATGTGAACTTTGTCGATTTGAAATTGTAGATAATCCATTTCTGCTAGATGTGGATCCTAGAAAAGTTTAAGTGACCGTTTGTGGTTTTATTATTTTGTATCCTTTTAAATTCTAACGTTAGATCTTCTCGATGACTTGTTGATTTCTTGTAATGTTTAGTTGTTTCTGGAGCATTTAGACATGTTTCTGCTCCAACAATCCAAAATTTCCAGTTTCTTCGTGAATTCGTCATTTCCAAAGCTGGAATAACTGGCAAATCTTTTCATTTCGCTATCATAGTTTCATTGCGATTAGGATCGAGGATCTAAACCATTATAAGAAAATTACGAAAAGCACTGCCGTGAAGGCAGGAGCTTTTGAGCGCTCGTACATGCACCTGGTAGGTAGATTCGCATTTTCCAGTTTTAGAAATCAATTGAAGAAATTTTCGAAAGCTGTCAAAAAAATTCTGAAGCTTGGGCGAAACTCCAGATTTCATGTCAGTGCTCCAGCTGATCAATTTTTTATCGATAATTCGCTAGAATTTTCTACGGTATCTATTGTCTTGGTGGTGCGATCTGGACAAAATTTTGCACATAGTTTGAATACATTATTCCTCAGCTAGGTGCAAAATTTCATTCCAATCATATCGGTAGTTTCGAAATTATCAGGAACAGAATATTTTGAACGGCCATATTTACGGAACCCCTAGTCTAATTTTGCTCATTGACGAAAGTGACCGTGAAATTCGCGATCAAAACCCACCCTGAAAATTTCAAGTTCCTAGGCCTTTCCGTTCAAAAGTTTCAATTTTCTATGGTTTCTATAGTTCTGGTCATGCGATCTGGAAAAAATATTGCTTTAATATAACATTCTCGATTAAAATATGAAATTTTATCTCGATCGAATAAGTAGTTTCGAAATTATCTTGAAACCAAAATTTCAAACGACCGTATTTACGGAACCCCTAGTATAATTCTGCTCATTGATAAACGTGAACGCGACATTTCAGATCCACACCTATCCTGAAAATTTCAAGTCCCTAGGCCTTTCCGTTCGAAAGTTATGATTTTCTATGGTTTCTATGGTTCTGGTCATGTGATCTGGAGAAGTGTAGCTTGAATATATCATTCTTCATTAGTATACAAAATTTCGTCACGATCGAATCTGTAGTTTTGAAATGATCAAGAAAACCAAATTTCAAACGACCATATTTACGGAACCCCTAGTATAATTTTGCTCATAGATGAAATTAATCACGACAATCGAGATCTACACCTATCCTGCAAATTTAAAGTCCCTAGGCGTTTCCGTTCAAAAGTTACAATTTTCTATGGTTTCTATGGTTCTGGTCATGCGATCTGGACAAAATTTCACATGTAGCTTGAACACCTCATTCTCCATTTGAGTGCAAAGTTTCATATTGATCGAATCTGTCGTTCCAAAGTAATCAGGAGAACAAAATTTTGAACGGCCATATTTACGGAACCCCTGGTGGAATTCTGCCCATTAGCGAACTTAACCGAGGCATTTGGGATCTGAACCTACACTGAAAATTTCAAGTCTCTAGGTTGATCCGTTCGAGAGTTATCGTGCTTACGGACGGCCGGACGGACGGCCGGCCAAATCAAATTTTCCGACGGATTCGTCATCAGTGAGTCGAACATAGTCGATTGAGACCATTTTCGGCTCAAAATTCGAAAAATACAGACATCGTGACGAAATGATATAGCCCTCGTGTAAGTTGTACGAGCGCTCAAAATGGATATTTAGAAACACCAATTATATTACAATATACATAAAAATTGTCAAGTTGTAAGACGTTCTTGCTTTAAGTTCTTGTTTTATTTATTTCATCTACTCCTATTGAATTATATATTCATTATTCAACTACATTTGAGCAATTAATAGTATCTATAAACAAACAACGTGAGTTATTATAATTCACTACTATAACTAACTGTCTCTGTGCTTCTGAACAAACCGATTGGCCGAAAGAGAACAGTCCTTTATTGGTATCGAGGGGAGTTATGTCACTTGAATAATTCTGACGTTTTTTCAAATTGAGTTAATGCATAATTATTATTGTGAATGTTTTGCTGAAAAAGATGAATTCAGATACTGAAGATGAATTATTATGTAAACCTTCATAAATGAGACAATCAGCCAATGTTACCATACAGAATTTATTGCCCAAAAATCCCACAACAAATATAAAGGTGTATACAACAATTTTCAAGATTGGTGTTGCAGTAAGAATTTTAAGTCACCGTTTACAGAGAATGTTCTTTCGGCATATTTTAGTGAACTTAGCACTAAATATAAAGCATCGCCCCTATGGACTTTCTACTTCATGCCAAGAAGCACAATCAACATAAATGATGCATGCATTTGATGACTTACAGCACTCGCCTTCGGCTCGTGCTGCAAACTTCATCTACGTTAGTTATGACCTACATTACTGCTCGTTGAATAATATACTATAACTTCAACTGAAACAAGAACTGAATCAAGAACGCCTTACGGTTTGACAATTTTTTCCCAAATTATTTTTCGGGCACGAGTTATAACTTGTAATAAAAGATGAGTTTCCATGCATCTTCGACAGATAGGTCGTTGTTATGAGAGATAGCCAAAAAATTTTTAGAGATGAATGGATTGAATGGAGATAAAAAATTTATATATTATAATCTGATTATAATAGAACTTTGAACAGTATGAAGGGCATCCAAAGAAAAATCTTAGATAAAACTTTCCTAATATTCGGATCATTGAATGGAAATATCGGTAATGATTATGGTTCAAGTGGCAATTTTAATTTTATAAGTTCGAAAACGATAAGCGCGTCAATTTTGGGATTTCCTAGAAAATCCATATCGATCCAACCATATAAAAACCCGGAGGGATAAACTTCCGATAGTTCAATTCCGAAACGAACAGAACCAACACATCAAAATGACGAAAATATTTTTCACCATCGTTTTCTTCTGCGTTATCTCCTTTTCTCTCGCCGACGTTCAAGTTCCTACAGAGTTGAGTCAGTTGGGAAATGGATCAAAAATTCTGAAGCTGAAGGACCTTCCCGATGACGACGGCCAGAGCAACTGGGGCGACCTAGTTTATGGGAAGAGGCAGAGTGGAGACGTTCTTCAAACACGCGAGCTCATTCTCCATTATGACCCTGAAGTGGATGTTAAAAGCGATAGGTATGGGCATAATGTTTTGATCAACAAGGGTGTCACAATTACATCTGTACGATTTATAAACGTTGGAAGACAAAGAGCTTATGCAACCGGAGTCGAAGTTTATTCTGATTCAATTGATATCTACTACAGGCTTCCTTACCCAAGAGATCACAGGGTGTTCGTCGAGATATATGGACTTCAGTGATTCGCCTACTGGTCTGGTATATAAGTTATTTCAATATTACAGATTCTTTATCAAACATATTTCATATTGTTATATTAATTGAAATGAAACTAATTTATTTGTAAATGCAACCAATTAAAATGATTCGAAGAATTTGGATATTTCAATGCACTTCTGGATCACATCAGGTATCTTCTAATGCTGCACAAACTCATGGAAGGTATACAGGGTGTAACAGTTTTAATCGTTAAAAAATTAATGGGATATTCTCCTCGTTGTCCTGATTCGGAAAAATGTATATTATATACCTCTATCTCGATCCCTAAGAGAGATACAGGCTGTTGAAGTTCACAAGAAACAATCATTTTTATGCAATAGCTTCTATAAAAAATTACGAGAAGCACTGCCGTGAAGGCAAGAGCTTTTGAGCGCTCGTACATCCACCTTGTTGGTAGATTCGCATTTTCGGCATTTTCCAGTTTTAGAAATCAATTGAAGGAATTTTTGACTGCTGTCAAAAAAATTCTGAAACTCAGGCGAAACTCCAGACTTCATGTCTTCAGCTGACCAATTTTTTTTCGATAATTCGCTAGAATTTTCTACGGTCTTGGTGATGCGATCTGGACAAAATTTAACACGTAGTTTGAATACATTATTGTTCATCTATGTGCAAAATTTCATTCCAATCCGATCAGTAGTTTCGAAACTATCAGGAAAAAAATATTGTGAACGGCCATATTTACGGAACCCCTAGTCTTATTTTGCTCATTGATGAACGTGACCACGATATTCGCGATCCAAACCCACCCTGATAATTTCAAGTTCCTAGGCCTTTCCGTTCAAAAGTTACAATTTTCTATGGTCTCTATGGTTCTGGTCATGCGATCTGAACAAAATATTGCTTTAATATATCATTCTCGATTAAAATACAAAATTTCACCTCGATCGAATCCGTAGTTTCGAAATAATCGAGAAAACAAACTTTCAAACGACCGGGTTTACGGAACCCCTAGTATAATTCTGCTCATTGATGAACGTGAACGCGACATTTCAGATCCACACCTATCCTGAAAATTTCAAGTCCCTAGGCCTTTCCGTTCGAAAGTTATGATTTTCTATGGTTTCTATGGTTCTGGTCATGTGATCTGGAGAAATGTAGCTTGAATATATCATTCTCCATTAGTATACAAAATTTCGTCACGATCGAATCTGTAGTTTTGAAATTATCAAGAAAACTAAGTTTCAAACGACCATATTTACGGAACCCCTAGTATAATTCTGCTCATAGATAAACTTAATCACGACAATCGAGATCTATACCTATCCTGCATATTTAAAGTCCCTAGGCGTTTCCGTTCAAAAGTTACAATTTTCTATGGTTTCTATGGTTCTGGTCATGCGATCTGGACAAAATTTCACATGTAGCTTGAACACCTCATTTTCCATTTGAGTGCGAAGTTTCATCTCGATCGAATCTGCAGTTTCGAAGTAATCAGGAGAACAAAATTTCGAACGGCCATATTTACGGAACCCCCGGTGGAATTTGGCCCATTAACGAACTCAACCGAGACATTCGGGAACTGAACCCACACTGAAAATTTCAAGTCTCTAGGTTGATCCGTTCGAGAGTTATCGTGCTTACGGACGGACGGACAGACTCGAATTTTCCGACGGATTCGTCATCAGTGAGTCGAACATAGTCGATTGAGACCATTTTCGGCTCAAAATTCGAAAATAACAGACATCGTGACGAAATGATATAGCCCTCGTGTAAGTAGTACGAGCGCTCAAAAAGCTTGGATTCAAACGAAATTTTGCATGCCTACCCTACTCCCTAAGAGATATTTTCGATTTTGGGGGAACACCAGTGGCGTGCAATTCGGTCACATCTCAATTATTTCGAAGACAAAAGTTTGTCACTGTTATTTTTAAAGAATAAATAAGGCAATTTCGAATTGCTGGTTTGATTTTGAGTAAAATTTGTTTACACAACAAAATTTAAATTTTCTGTTTCAGAGATAATAAGATTTTTTGAAAAATAATCATTTTCGTCACTGATAAATTTCCTATTTGATTTGTAGCTTTCAAAAAATCTTATTATTGAATGGAAACATCGGCATTGATTATAATTCAAGTGGCAATTTTAATCAACGATAAGCGAAACAATATCGTGATTCCCTGGAAACTCCATATCGATCCAACCATATAAAACCGCGGTGAGATAAACTTTCAATGGTTCAATTCCAAAACGAACAAAACCAACACATCAAAATGACGAGAATATTTTTCGCCATAGTTTTTTTCTGCGTTATCGCCTCTTCTCTCGCCGACACTAAAGTTCCCACAGAGTGGAGTCTGTTGAGAAATGGATCAAAAATTCTGAAGCTGGAGGACCTTCCCGATGACGACGGCCAGAGCAACTGGGGCGATCTAGATGGAAAGAGGCAGAGTGGAGACTCTCTTGAAACACGCCAAGTCGGTGTCCTTCCTGAAGTGAAATCAACAGATGAGAACTGGACGTTTACTCAAAGGGTCCTCGATGGTGCAAGGGTCACATCTGTACGATTTATAAACATTGGAAGACAAAGAGCTTTTGCGAACGACATAAACATTTATGCTGATAGAGTTGAAATCGATTTCACCGTTCTTGCCCAAAGGGATCCCAGGATGTTAATCGAGATATATGGATATTAGTGATTCGCCTACTGGTCTGGTATTTAAGATATTTCAATAATCCAGCTTCTTACTCTAACATATCATATATTGTTGAATTAATTGAAATGAAACTAATTCATTTGTAAATGCAACCAATTAAAATGATTCGATGAATTTGGACATTTCAATGCACTTCTGGATTACATCTTCTTCTGATGTTGCTCAAACTCATGGAAGATTCAGAAGTAAGTCCCAACTCAGAAATGATTTTCATTCCTCCTTGCCCTTTGTTTCAATTAGATTCTATGAAATCGAGCTTCGATAAACAAAGATCTCCAGTTGCTTAACCCCGTTTATTTAAAAAATTAGAGAGGTCAAATGCAAAAGTAGCACTTGTTGGGATTAAATATACGCGTTTATGCGATGTTTGCACTTTCAGTTTGATATGATGCTTTATTGTCTTTTCTTGATGTTAATGCTACAAATTCTTGTAATCAACTTGAGGTACATGCAAGGACAATTTATAAAAAAAATATGACTCCAGGGTGTAGATTCTGAATATTCGTTTACTTTTTGCGATTAACTATTTTTCTGATCGCTACTGTAGAGTGAAGTTGGAAGTTTCAAAAATTCCCATTGTTGGATGACTAAATTTGAGGATTTTCCTAATCAAAATGGATCGATCTTGGCGAGAACGGTTATTTTCCGAATTAGCTGTGTATGTTGTCTATCGGAAAAAGTTATTGCAGAATTCCTAAAAACGTCTTATAAAATTCTATAATTTCTTGTCCAAAAAAAACTATATTTTTCGAATCTATCCACTCATGCAGCGACAAAACTACGACATTTATGGAGAAACTGACAGCATATTCGTTATCAGCGTGGTCGAATTAGCTTATGTGAGAAATTCCAAGAATGAAAAAAAACTTTGTTCACCCAAAATTTCTCTGAACACACAAGGAAAATTTATTGAAAAAAAATCATTGAACATGAAGAAAAAAAATGTTATCTATTTAATTTGAGGGTATAGATTCTGAATATTCATTTGCATTTCGCCAGGAATTTTTTTTCTGGTCGCTACTGTAGTTTGAAGTTAAAACTTTCAAAAATTTTCATTATTGGATGTCTGAATTTGAGAATTCTCTAAATAGAAATGGATCGATTCTGGCGAGAGTGGATTTATTCTGAACTAGCTGTATATGTTATCTATCGAAAAAAATCATCGCAGAACTCCTAAAACCGTCTTACAAAGTTTTATGATTTTTTGTCCAAAAAACAATTTTTTTAGAAACTTTCCACTTACACAGCGTCAAAACTACGAGATTTTTGAAGAAACCAACTGCATATTCGTTATGAGCGTGGTCGAATCAGCTTATATGAGAAATTCCAAGAATATCCAAAAAAAAATTTTTTCACCCAAAATTTCCCTGACCATAGGTACTTACGAGGAAAATTTATTACAAAAAAAACTCTTCGATATGGAGGAAAAAAAGCGTTATCCATATAATTGGAGGGTTCTGAATATTCATTTGCTTTTTGCGAGAAATTATTTTCCTGGTCGCTACTGTAGTTTGAAGTTGAAACTTTCGAAAATTCCCATCATTGGATGTTTAAATTTGAGGATTTTCTAAATCGCAATGGATCGATACTGGCGTGAGGGAATTTTTTCAGAATTAGCTGTAAATGTTATCTATCGAAAAAAATTATTACAAAATTCCTAAAACCCTCTTACAAAATTTTATGATTTTATGTCCAAAAAAACTATTTTTTTTCGAAACTTTCCACTTATACAGCCACAAAACTACGAGATTTATGAGGAAACCGACTGAATATTCTTCACCAGCGTGATCGAATTAGCTTATAAGAGAAATTCCTAGAATAAATAAAAAAATTTTTTTTCGACTCTTATTTTTCTGAGGAAAATTTATGAAAATCGAAATTGTTAAATATAGAAAAAAAAATATGATATGTATATAATTCGAGGGTGTTGATTCTGAATATTCATTTGCTTTTTGCGAGAAATCATTTTCCTGGTCGCTACTGTAGTTTGAAGTTGAAACTTTCGAAAATTCCCATAATTGGATGTTTAAATTTGAGGATTTTCTAAATCGAAATGGATCGATACTGGCGTGAGTGAATTTTTTCAAAATAAGCTGTATATGTTATCTATCGAAAAAAAATATTACAAAATTCCTAAAACCCTCTAACAAAATTTTATGATTTTATGTTCAAAAAAACTATTTTTTTTCGAAACTTTCCACTTATACAGCCACAAAACTACGAGATTTATGAGGAAACCGACTGAATATTCTTCACCAGCGTGATCGAATTAGCTCATATGAGAAATTCCTAGAATAAATAAAAAAAATTTTTTTTCGACCCTAATTTTTCTGAGGAAAATTTATGAAAATCGAAATTGTTCAATATAGAAAAAAAAATATGATATGTATATAATTCGAGGGTGTATATTCTGAATATTCATTTGCTTTCTGCGAGAAATCATTTTCCTGGTCGCTACTGTAGTTTGAAGTTGAAACTTTCGAAAATTCCCATCATTGGATGTTTAAATTTGAGGATTTTCTAAATCGCAATGGATCGATACTGGCGTGAGGGAATTTTTTCAGAATTAGCTGTAAATGTTATCTATCGAAAAAAAATATTACAAAATTCCTAAAACCCTCTAACAAAATTTTATGATTTTATGTTCAAAAAAACTATTTTTTTTCGAAACTTTCCACTTATACAGCCACAAAACTACGAGATTTATGAGGAAACCGACTAAACATTCTTTACCAGCGTGATCGAATTAGCTTATATGAGAAATTCCTAGAATAAACTAAAAAAAATTTTTTTCGATCCTCATTTCTCTGAGGAAAATTTATGAAAATCGAAATTGTTCAATATAGAAAAAAAATATGATGTGCATATAATTCGAGGGTGTAGATTCTGAATATTCATTTGCTTTTTGCGAGAAATTGTCTTTCTGGTCACTACTGTAGTTTGAAGTTGAAACTTTAAAAAATTCCTATTGTTGGATGTCTAAATTCGAGGATTTTCTGAATCAGAATGAATTGATCCTGGCGAAAGTGGACTTTTTTCCGAATGTATATGATATCTATCGAAAAAATATTATTGCAAAATTCCTAACACCCTATTACAAAATGTTGTCTAAAAAAACTACATATTTTTTTTCGAAATTTTCCACTCATTCAGCCACAAAACTACGAGATTTATGAAGAAACCGACTGAATATTCGTTATCAGCGTGGTCCAATTGGCTTATAATTTCTAGAATATACTGAAAAAAAAATTTTTTCACTCAAGATTTCTCTGACCAAGGAAAGTTTATAAAAAAAAAATCCTCGATATGGAGAAAAAAATATGTTATCTATATAAATCGACGGTGTGAATATTCTGAATATTCATTTGCTCCTCGCGATAAATTATTTTTCTGGTCGCTACTGTAGTTTTGAGCCAAAAATGAAAATGTTGGAGGCATTAAAAACGTTTCATTCCATCATGTCGAAATGCCAACAAAAATTTTTTTCAAAGTTCCAGTTTATTATAATAAGCATACATTCTAAAGCAAAAACGAATAAACGAGCCAGGAAATCCATGGAAACAAATTTCACGTATAATAAAACCTCGGAGTGTGCACTCTTGTCCAATCAAATGTTGGCTGCAGTCGCATATGCGGCTTTATATTATCGTTAAATCTATCGAATTAAAATCAACTCCAGGAGAATAAACTTAAATTTTATGTCCCCGTTTTAGGTTGCCAGTCCCTAATTGAATCTGCGTTACATATCTCTCATCCTTATAACTGTATTTTATGGCGGTTATGTTATGAAAATGTCTCAAGTCAATTCTGCAGTGCTTATCGATAAATACTACATTTCAATATCGGTGGCTGCTCAATAATTGATTCTGAAATGCGGCGTTTCTCATGGCTGGAATCCAGAATTTAATATACTCGCTTATTTATATTTTATGACTTCTTGTCGAGTTAGAACATTTTGGTGAAGGGAGTAGAGATCTTCAGAGTCCAACTTATAACCTCGAAGGGTTAAAGGAGTGTTTTATGAACTGAACATAGGAAAGAACATACATTTTGGGACCCAAAATTTCAAACTTGACGTATATCTCACTGGGGAAATTGCTTCGCCTGAAAATAACATCGTCAATAATATAAAGATTGAGCCTACAAAGAATAATGAGCATTGGAAATATGTATATAGATAATTTCTATCTCGTAGTTTTGTCGCTGTATAAGTGAAAAGTTTCGAAAATAATAGTTTTTATGGACAAAAAAATCAAAAAATTTCGTAAGAGGGTTTTAGGAATTGTGCAATAATTTTTTTCGATAGACGACATATACGGCTAATTCGGGAAAAATCCACTCTCGCCAGGATGGATCCATTTCGATTTAGAAGATCCTCAAATTTAGACATCCAATAATGGGAATTTTTGAAAGTTTCAACTTCAAATTACAGTAGACCAGAAAAATAAATTTTTCGCAAAAAGCAAATGAATATTCACAATTTACACCCCCGAATTATATAGATAACATATTTTTTTTTCTCCATATCGAAGTTTTTTTTTTTTTAATTTTCCTTGTATGTGTATGGTCAGAGAAATGTTGGGTGAAAAATTTTTTTTTTCAGTATATTCTAGGAATTTCTCATATGCTAATTTGACCACGCTGATAACGAATATGCAGTCGGTTTCTTCATATATCTCGTAGTTTTGTCGCTGTATAAGTGGAAAGTTTCGAAAATAATAGTTTTTATGGACAAAAAAATCGAAATATTTTGTAAGAGGGTTTTAGGAATTCTGCAATAATTTTTTTCGATAGATAACATATACGGCTAATTCGGGAAAAATCCACTCTCGCCAGGATAGATCTATTTTGATTTAGAAGATCCTCAAATTTAGACATCTAATAATAGGAATTTTTGAAAGTTTCAACTTCAAATTACAGTAGACCAGAAAAATAATTTTTTCGCAGAAAGCAAATGAATATTTAGAATCTACACCCTCAAATTATATAGATAACATATTTTTTCTCCATATCGAAGTTTTTTTTTTTAATAAATTTTCCTTGTATGTATATGGTCAGAGAAATTTTGGGTAAAATTTGTTTTTTTTCAGTATATTCTGAAAATTTCTCATATGAGCTGATTTGACCACGCTGATAACGAATATGAAGTCGGTTTCTTCATATATCTCGTAGTTTTGCGTTGTATTAGTGGAACGTTTCGAAAATAATAGTTTTTTTGGACAAAAAAATCATAAAATTTTGTGAGAGGGTTTTAGGAAATCTGCAATAATTTTTTTTGATAGATGACATATACGGCAAATTCGGAAAAAATTCACTCTCGCCAGGATAGATCCATTTTGATTAAGAAAATCCTCAAATTTGGACATCCAATAATGGGAATTTTTGAGAATTTCAAGTTCAAACTACAGTAGCGACCAGAAAAATAATTTCTCGCGAAAAGCAGATGGATATTCCGAATCTACACACTCGAATTATATAGAGATAACATATTGTTTTCTCTATATCGAAGAATTTTTTTTTTATAAATTTTCCTTGATATGGTCATAGAAATTTGGGGTAAAAAAATTTTTTTCTCAGTATATTCTAATAATTTCCCATATAACCTGATTCGACCACGCTGATAACGAATATGCGGTTTGGTTTCTTCATAAATCTCCTAGTTTTGTCGCTGTATAAGTGGAAAGTTCCGAAAAAGAGAGTTTTTTTGAAAAAAAATCATAAAATTTTGTAAGACCATTTTAGTAATTCTGCAATGATTTTTTTCGATAGATGACATATACAGCTAATTCGGAAAAAATCCACTTTTGCCAGGATCGATCCATTTTGGTTTATAGAAAATCCGCAAATTTAGATATCCAATAATGGGAATTTTTGGAAGTTTCAACTTAGAACTACAGAAGCGACCAGAAAAATAATTTCTCGCAAAAAAGCAAATGAATATTCAGAATCTACATTCTCGAATTATATTGACATATTTTTTGCTCCATAGAAATTTCGGGTGAAAAAAAATTTCTTTTTAGTGTGTTCTAGGAATTTCTCATATAAGCTAATTCGACCATGATGATAACGAATATTCAGTCAGTTTCTCCATGAATCTCGTAGCTTTGTCGCTGTATGAGTGGAAAGGTTCGAAAAAAAGAATTTTTTTGGACAAAAAATCATAAAATTTTGTAAGACGGTTTTAGGAATTTTGCAATAATTTTTTTCGATAGATAGCATATACAGCTTATTCAGAAAAAAACACTCTCGCCAGGATCGATCCATTTTGATTTTGGAAATCCTCAAATTTGGACATCCAATAATGAAAATTTTCGAAAGTTTCAACTTCGAACTACAGTAGCGACCAGAAAAATGATTTCTCGCAAAAGGCAAATGAATATTCAGAATCCACATCCTCGAATTATATAGATGATATATATTTTCTCTCTAGGTATATCGAAGAATTTTTTTTTATAAATTTTCCTTGCATGTACCTCAAGTTGATTACAAGAATTTGTAGCATTAACATCAAGAAAAGACAATAAAGAATCATATCAATCTTGAAGTGCAAACATCGCATATTTAATCCAAACAAGTGCTACTTTCGCATTTGACTTCTCCAATTTTGTAAATAAACGGGGTTAAGCAACAGGAGATCTCTGTTTATCGAAGCTCGAAACGGGATTGGTTGCGACACGCTATGTACTGCATTGTTATTCGTATGACAAAGATAGAATAATGCGTTATTGTCTGTTCTTAGTGTTTATACTGAAAATTTTTGATATTATCTTGGAAAGCTGCTTATGCGGTGTCGCAGTGCGGTGTTGCCAACGCTCATTATTTTATGGAGACTGGGATACAGCTTTTTGGGGCCTCTTCCATTATTCCTTCAATATTATTGATCAATTCTTCGGTGTTTAGTTTGGTCGACCATCAGGGTTTGGAGACCTCAATTTCAGAAAATATTCTTGCTTAGAATACTGCCACACTGTCCATCAATTTTCTGCCCATCGCTTGAAATGGTACCCTCTTTGAGGCAAGTATAGAATTCGAATTTCCGATTCCAGTTTCATCAAATGATATACACTGAGATTCTGTAGAAGGTGATTGAAACAAAGGGCAAGAGGAATGAAAATCATTTCTGAGTTGGAACTTACTTCTGAACCTTCCACGAGTTTGAGCAGCGTTAGAAGATACCTGAGGTTATCTACAAGTGCATTGAAATATCCAAATTCATCGAATCATTTTAATTAGTTGTAGTTACAAATAAATTAGTGTCATTTCAATTATTTCAACAATATATAATATGTTCGAAAAAGAAGCTGGAATATCAAAAAAAAAAGTTATATACCAGACCATTAGGAGAATCAGTGAAGTGCATATACCTCGATGAACACCCTGGGATCTCTTTGGGCAGGAACGGCGTAATAGATTTCAACTTTATCAGGTAAAACAGTTATTTGGTTCGCCCAAGCTCTCTGTCTGCCAACGTTTATAAATCGTACAGATGTGATTGTTGCACCATTGGCGATTGGATCAGTAAACGTCCAACTCTTATCTGTAGAACTCACTTCAGGATGGACACTGAGGTAGCGTAAGTGAAGAACGTCTCCTCTCTGCCTCTTCCCATAAACTAGGTCGCCCCAGTTGCTCCAGCCGTCATCATCGGAAAGGTCCTTCAGCTTCAGAATTTTCGATCCATTTCCCCAACTCAACTTCCCCACTCAACTTCCCCACTCAACTCTGTAGGAACGTCAATGTCGGCGAGAGATGAGGATAAAACGCAGAAAAAAACGATGGTGAAAAATAATTTCGTCATTTTGATGTGTTGGTTTTGTTCGTTTTGGAATTCAACTATTGAAAGTTTATCCCTCCTGGGTCTTTTATATGGTTGGATGGATATGGATTTCCGAGAAAATTACGAAATTGTGTCAATTTTCATATCTTTTTTGAGCTTATAAAAAGAAAATAACCACTTAAACTATAATCGATACCGATATTTCCATTCAATAATCCAAATATTGGGAAAGCCCTATTGTTGGTCTTATCTTTAGTTTTTCCTTTCAGCAAAACAAATAATGCCCTCTATACTGTTTAAAGTTTCGAAACACTATCTTATAATCAGATTATACTCTTTTTCATGCAGATTCTTTATCTTCATCCATTCCTTCGCTGTTACAACTGTACATAGCATAAAAATACAGACATATTTTTTTTTAATTGAAATACATGTTTCCATTATTTCCCACCCCTTCTCACCATAATTAAGTACACATATACAGTGAGTGTTTCCGCCGATGCGTAGAGCATCTAATGAAAAAGAAAGGGCCAAATAATCAGAAGGGGGTAGTATCACGCTGTCCTCTCGGGTCGTTGTTGTTATCGCAACGTTTCTATCAAAGGTTTTCATTAGACTTAATTTTATTGTTCGACCACTCGCAGAGAAAAGTGGCTGATTATTATTGAATTTGTTTCGTATCTATATCTATTTGATTACCCCCTGATTGAGTGCCTTATTTGTAACGAGCGTGGAGAAATGAAATTTGGAAATCGTATTAATAAAGGTTGAGATGATTACTTCTATTTGGATCATGGTCGATTTGTGGGCATCACGGTTGGTTTTCATTTCACAGGCGATCTTCCGAAGATCCACCAATGAGGAAATAACAATATGTCCAAACTATCGAGTTGAATCATTTGCACCAAAAAATTAAATACAGCCACAAGAAAATGCCCCAATTTTCCTCCTTCCTAAGACGTCATTGGAAATATTTTCATCATTTCATAACATCCTAAATAATATAAATTCCCTCTTCCATTTCTTGTTTTCTTTTTTCAGGGTCTATTTTCTCGTATTCCTTCTTCGCTAGTTCTGAAATGAGTCATTCTAGTTTCGGTGTCCTAGTTATTTGGTGTATCTCTCAATTTCTGTAGTATCGTGATGTGTTTCTAGCTTCTCTTAGATTTCTACTTTGTATTCCTCCAATTTTCTTTATTTTCCTCTTGTTTATCACAAGAATTTTGTTACTATACGTCATTGTTGGTCTTATTATAAATTTGCATATTTTCACTTTCAGTTCTTTATCCCAAGATTTTTAAGGCTTTTTGGTCTGTTTCTTTTATATGTTAGTTGAAGTTCAGATTTTTGTCCATTGTTATTTTATAGTGTCCCTACTTTTTATTCCTTCTCGTCTATTATTAATTTCTCTGTTGGATTATTCAGTTTTTCTTGGCTATTTTTTTCGTTAATCTTCATTCTCCATTTCTTCACATATAATTTTTTCAGTTATCCATCGTAATTTCAGGAAGGTTTTTCAGTACTTTATGTTGCTATTTCGTCTATTATGTTATTTTTGTCGTTATGTTACTTATGATTTTCATGATTTCGTCTATGTTCATTCCATTGAATTTGTCAATTCTTCTCTTCTATGTTTCACAATTTTCTCTGAGAATTTTTTGTCTTCGAAGTCTTTAGGTTTGAAGTGTGCTCCAAGAATTTCTGCAAAAAATCTTTGCTTTATCCTTTTCTTCGATAATTATCTCATTGGTTTTTTTTATATTTTGTTAGTCCTTTCTTCGCTTTTCAGATTTTCCTGTCTTGTTTATCGTTCCTTTTTTATTATTCTCAGCTTTGTCTTTAACAAGATGTTTAATCCATTCAATATGGACTGCTTCCAATATTCTTTCCTTGTTATTTTTCTTCAGTTTGATGAGGTCTGCGATTTTATCCGTTAGTTTATTTTTCTTCTACTTCTGTTGTTTTTTCTGAAGTTTTCTTTGTTATTTCTTCATCATTTCACTTCTTCTTCTAGATCTTGTTAATCAAGATTTCCTGTTTCTTCTATGTGTTGGTGGAAGTTCAGATTTTTGTTCTTGTTAAACATAGATATTTCGTCTCTACATCGAATAATTTATTTTTAGTACAACTTTCCCAGTTTGGAAATTTTTTAGTGAACAAATTTTTGATGGCCGATTTCGATGGAATTCATAATATACGCTAATCAGACCACGCTGATGCAAAAACGCAGTCGGTTTTTTTGATTGACTTGTAGTTTAGTTGTAGTCTACGTCAGATTTTTCGAAAAACTGAGTGTTCAACGAAAAATATTATAATTATTTCTAGAAAAATTTGAATATTTTTTCCAATGCTCTTTTTTGGCGGGCAGAGGAGGCAGCTATAAAGAAAAAAATTCACAAACGCCAAGATCAACCCATTTCTCAGAAGCAAACCCACAAAATTTGGAATTCAAAAATTTGGGTCTTGAAAATTTCAAATTCAAATTGCAGTAGCGAGCAGAAAAATTATGTTTCGTGCAGAGCAAGTACATATTTTGAAATCTGAACTCCCGAAATATACAGATAACATTAATTACGGGTCTTCATCGGATAATTCATATTTTGGCAAATTTTCCTTACATATGGGTCTGAAAAATTTTTAGTTGAAAAATTTTTGGTCATAGTATACGCTAATTAGATCACGCTGATTCTAAAAACGCAGTCGCTTTTTTTGATTGCCTTATAGTTTAGTTGAAGCCGTCGAAATTTTCGAAAAACTGAGTTTTCGACAAAAAAATTATAATTATGTCTAGAAGAATTTGAATATTTTTCCAGTGCTATTTTTTGGTAGACAAATGAGGCAGCTATGAAGAAAAAACCACAAACACCAAGATCGACCCATTCCTCAAAAGAAAAACCTCAAAGTTTGAAATTAAAAAATTTGTGTCTTGAAAATTTCAAATTCAAATTGCAATAGCGAGCAGAAAAATTATGCTTCGCGAAGAACGAGTACATATTCGAAATCTGCACCCCCGAATTATATTGATTACATGTATTTCGTTTCTATATCGAAGAATTTATTTTTTGTCAAACTTTCCTTGCATAAGGGTGTCGAAATTTTTGAAAAAATTTGTGGTAGCCGATTTCGATGAAATTCATAATATACGCTAATTTGACCACGCTGATTCCAAATATATACGCAGTCGGGTTTTTCGATTGCCTCATATTTAAGTTGAAGTCGAAATTCTTGAAGAACTGAGTGTTCGACGAAAAAAATTATAATTATTTCTAGAAACTTTCCAAACATTTTCCAGTGATTTTTTCGGTAGCCAAAAGAGTCAGCTACAAAGAGAAATAATCCACAAACACCAAGATCGACCCATCTGCCAAAAGGAAATTCTCAAAGTTGGAAATCCAAAAATAAGAAAATTCCTTCTTGTAGGAGGAGATCCACAATCAGTGGGGTTAATTTTTCAACTCCTTCAGATATTAGCCCCTCCCTCCTTGGGAATACCTTATAGGGAAGTGAAAATTTCAGTGGCCTTTTCGAAACAAAAATAAAAACGTGGAATAAGTGCCCAATAATAAGCCGATGTTTCGAAATAATAGCATCAAACCAGCTTATTGGTATCTGATGATAGGATACTAAATCTGTGGACATCAAAATGAAGGAACATCAGCACAAATCATCTGAGAAGTCCGGAGCCCTAGTTTACGAGCAAAACCCGGTGGGGGGCACATCGGAGGAGCCAAAGGACGTAGCAAACCGATGTATTTAATACTGTAAATAAATCGAAACGTTTGTTCTGAGAAATATTACCCCCTCGATGAGGAATATGGTAATAAGTGGCTACAACCAGGAGTAATGTGCAAGGAGAAGTAATGGTCGGATGAGATATTATTAGTCTGAAATGGTTTATGCTATTGGAAATGTTCGATGCGGACTATTTATATTTTATCATTGTTTATTGTTGGGTTGTGTTGGTACGGTAAGTTTCCTGTTTGAACTCAAACAAGGAAATGGGGGAACCATCGCTCGTTATTCCTTGGAATGTACTTCAAATAGGGGAAGCTGCAAAACAGAGAGACTCATCAAATAACCTACTGACGCATTCAGGCCTCGAGAGTTATCAACAAACATTTGGGCAAAATAATTTTATTTTATTTTCTCGGGTGACAATGTTCGAATTTCAAGGCGAAAACTCCATTACAAACCGATTTTTTTCCGAGTTGTTGGCTCCTTTCACCTCGCCACCATCAATCACCCCGATTTTATAATCCAATATTTCAAAACGACCATAAACCAACAAAGATCGACGTTGTAAAAAATTCGACTTAATAGATTTGTTAGGCGTTGTAAATCTCGATACCATGACCACCCGTGAAATTGTTAAAAGTCAGTGGTGTAAACAATCCTTGTTAGGGAAATTGCACCCCCGAACAAAGCAGCTGAGGATTTCGGACCCGAAATTCTATTGTCGAAAGTTGACTTTAAAATGAGATTTCTTCCTGACAGGGGGACGCACTTTGGTTTATTGCCCGTTCTGGGAATGTCATTGTCGTCGGATATTTCGGAATTGCGAAAATGTACGGTCAGGGACGACCTGTCACGTTGGCAGTTCGATAATTAGCCCTACAGTTAGAAATTCAGGAGGGCAAGTGCACCAATTTTTATTTTAAGTGTTTATTGGTTTCCTACGATGATATGTTATATGTATATAATACTCAAAAATTTATCAACCCCCCTGTACATCAATATGGTTGCTTTGGCCCATCCCCAAGAAATGTTCTTTTTCGGAAACTAATTCCCAGGATTTGTTCATCTGAGAGGTAGCAAATGCGAGCAGCCCCTTTTCTGCTCTAATTCGCGAACAGATTTAATTAACAAACTTGACATAAATATTAATTAAAACTTCCTCGGTTACGGGATCATAACAAAGCAACAACTAAATTAATTTATTGAGCTTAATGAAAGGCAGCACATCTGTAATTAAGAAGAAACTTCCGCCTTTTTCAATTTATTTTTCCGCTCGTTCCAGGGTTATTCTTATAAAATTTTCACTGGGATTTTCCAGGAGATTTTGGATCGAAAATGGATCAAGTGAGGGAAATTTGTCAGACATACAGTTGACTGATGTCAGAAGTTTACTGAACTGACAGAGTTACCAGCTTGATTGAATTAAAATTCATGCAAAATATGAGGAAAATCAGTAGAAAAAATAAGTTTTCGAGAAAAATTTTGAAAAATTGAAAATGTTCAAATTACTACGTATGCTACGAGGAAACTTTGTAGAATCTGAAGAAGCAGACTGCATATTCGTAACCAGCTGAATTGAATCAACACCCACGTGAAATTTCAGGAAAATCGACAAAAAAATTAGTTTTTACGAAAAATTTTATAAAAAATTAAAATGTAGAAATTTCACCGCAACACAGAGAATTATCAATAAGTACACGAAAAAGCCGGCTGCATATTCGTTACCAGCTTGATTGAATTAACATTCATGTGAAATTTAAAGAAAATCAGTAGAAAAAATAAGTTATCACAAAAAATTTCATAAAAAATTAAAATGTAGATATTTCATCGTAACACCAGAAAACTATTGATAAGCCCACGAAAAAGGCGACTGCATATTCATAACCAGCCTGATTGGAATATCATTCATCCAAAATTTCAGAAAAATCAGTAGACATTTTTTTTTTTAAATTGAAATGTGAAAAATTCATCGTAATACCAGAGAACTATTGATAAGCCTACGAAAAAGCCGATTGCACTTTCGTAACCAGCTGAATTGGATTAGCACCTAAGTAAAATTTCAGGAAAATCGGCAAAAAATCAGTTTTTACGAAAAATTTTATAAAAAATGAAAATGTAAAAATTTCACCGTACCACAGATAACTATCTATAAGTAAACGAAAGAGCCGACTGCATATTCGTTACCAGCTTGTTTGAATGAACATTCATGAAAAATTTCAGGAAAATCAGTAGAAAAAAAGAGTTTACACAAAAAATTTCATGAAAAATGAAAATGTAGAGATTTCATCGTAACACCAGAGAACTATCGATGAGCCCACGGAAAAGCCGACAGCATATTCATAACCAGCTTGATTGAATTATCTATCATTCATCTCAAATTCCAGGAAAATCAGTAAAAAAAATTAGTTTTCACGAAAAATTTTATAAAAAAAGAAAATGTAGAAATTTCATCGTTATACCAGAGAACTATCAATAATCCCACGAAGGAGCCGACTGCATATTCGTAACCAGCTTGATTGAACTAACATTCATGTAAAATTTCAGGAAAATCAGTAGTAAAAATAAGTTTACACAAAAAAATTCATAAAAAATGAAAATGTAGAAATTTCATTATAACACCAGAGAACTATTGATGAGCCCACGGAAAAGCCGACTGCATATTCTCCACTATTATATCCACTATTCTTAACCAGCTTGATTGAATTATCTATCATTCATCTAAAATTCCAGGAAAATCTGTAAAAAAAATTAGTTTTCACGAAGAATTTTTTTAAAAATGAAAATGTAGAAATACCAGAGAACTATCAATAATCCCACGAAGAAGCCGACTGCATATTCGTAACCAGCTTGATTGAACTAACATTCATCTGAAATTTCAGGAAAATCAGTAGAAAAAATTAGTTTTCACGAAAAATTTTTATAAAAAATGAGAATGTAGAAATTTCATCGTAATACCAGAGAACTATTTATAAGTCCACAAAAAAGCCGGCTGCATATTCGTAACCAGCTTGATTGAATTTACACTTATGTGAAATTTCGGGAAAATCAGCAAAAAAAATTAGTTTTTATGAAAAATTATATAAAAAATCAAAATGAAGAAATTTCATGGTAAGACCACAGAACAATTAATGAGCCCACGAAAAAGCAATCTGCATATTCGTTACCAGCTAGATTGATTTAACACTCACGTGTAGTTTCAGGAAAATCAGCAAAAAAAATAAGTTTCCACGAAAAATTTCATGAAAAATGAAAGTGTAGAAATTTCATCGTAATACCAGAGAACTATTAAAAGCCCACGAAAAGGCCGTCTGCATATTCGTTACCAGCTTGATTGATTCAACAACCACGTGAAATTTCAGGAAAATAGGAAAAAAAAAATATGTTATCACGAAAAATTTCATGAAAAATTAAAATGCAGAAATTTCATCGTGATACCAGAAAACTATCATTGAGCCCACGAAAAAGCCGACTGCAAAAATTCTTTGCCAGCTTGATTAAATTAACACTTCCGGAAAATCAGTAGAAAAAAAAAGCTTTCACGAAAAATGTTATGAAAAATGAAAATGTAGAAATTTCGTCGTAATACCAGAGAACTATCAATGAGCCCACGAAAAATCCGTTGGCATATTCGTTACCAGCTTGATCGATTCAACACGTGAAAATCGGCTAAAAAAATAAGTTTTCAACAAAAATTTTATAAAAAATTAAAATGTAGAAATTTCATCTTAACATCAGAGAACTATTGATGAACCAACGAAGAAGCCGACTGCATGTTTTTTACCAGCTTGATTGAATTAACACAGCTGTCAAAATTACAGTACGCCCTGTAGAAAATAATCCATAGGTGCCAGCTCAAGAGATCGAGGTGGTCAAGCCATCAACCAGATTATAAAGCTTCATCTTCAACCCATTTATCCACCATAATTCTCAAACATTTCCAAATATATTCCTCGAATACAAAACTATCATAGTGGAACGATTCTTCAAAAGCCATCCTTCGCGTCCGGCCATTTATCACAAACAACGAGAACATAGCACAATGGCAATATATCGACAATAAACTTATCCTTCTACAAACAAAACATATAAAATACATAAAAAATAAATACGCTATTTGTTTTCTTCGGACATAACTATTCGAATACCATTTCTTTCACTCATGAAAATAATTAATTCAGAATTTCAGGCCCACTTGGAGAGTCATTAAATATTCAGATATAATGAGCGTTGTGAATGAACACATCCCGGAGTCCATAAACTTTAACTGCCCAAGATCTGTGGTCATCTTTTATTTTGTTCTTTAACAAATAATATTGGGGACTCTAAAATTTCAATATTTATGGTTTCGAGCCGGGTCTAGACGCTCGTACTTTTTCCGTGTCCCGTCTGGGCGTGAATGGGTCGGAGAAAAAATTCTACGTCCTCGTTCTTGTTCGAATTTCATCGGAAATTGATACCCGCAAATTGCACGGAAAGAATAAATTTGACATATCATATTATTGACAGTTGACAGTTAGGTCTACCAATATATAATCAGTGATACCAACATATTGCATTGAAATACCCTATTTTTCAGTTTTTCCAAAAATCAGTTTAACACTTGGTTAGCTAAAGTTCTCGAGAATAATAATCATAAAAAAATAACTGAGTATCTCTAATTTGAGGATAATAATTTTTGATCTTTTGGCTGTATCTTATTCTATCTATCCAGACCAAGTGATTTTTCCAGAGCTGTATTGAAAAATAGGAAATTCGACAGATTTATCATATTTTTGACAGTTGACAGGTTTACTACTATACTATCACTGCTACCAACACATCGAATCGAAATACCCTATTTTGAGTCATGTGATTCCAGTTTTCTCAATCATAAGTTTGCAACTAGGTTAGCTCAAGTTTACTAGAGAAGATTCCTAAAAAATATCTGGATAATTCCAAGTTTAATGATTATAATTTTCGATCATTCGATTTTCCTAACATTATTTCATCCCAGAGATTTTTTGAGAGATGTATTGAAAAATAGGAAATTCGACATATTTATCATATTTTTGATAGTTTACAGGTTTAGTACTATTCTATCACTGCTACCAACACATCGAATCGAAATACCCTATTTTGAGTCATGTGATTCCAGTTTTCTCAATGATAAGTTTGAAACTAGGTTAGCTCAAGTTTACTAGAGAAGATTCATAAAAAATATCTGAATAATTCCAAGTTTAATGATTATAATTTTCGATCATTTGATTTTACTAACATTATTCCATCCCAGAGATTTTTTGAGAGATGTATTGAAAAATAGGAAATTCTACATATTTATCATATTTTTGACAGTTGACAGGTTTACTACTATACTATCACTGCTACCAACACATCGAATCGAAATACCCTATTTTGAGTCATGTGTTTTCGGTTTTCTCAATGATAAGTTTGAAACTAGGTTAGCTCAAGTTTTCAAAAATAGATTTATAAAGAATATCTGAATAATTCCAAGTTTAATGATTATAATTTTCGATCATTTGATTTTCCTAACATTATTCCATCCCAGAGATTTTTTGAGAGATGTATTGAAAAATAGGAAATTCGACATATTTATCATATTTTTGACAGTTGACAGGTTTACTACTATACTATCACTGCTACCAACACATCGAATCAAAATACCCTATTTTGAGTAATGCGATTCCAGTTTTCTCAATGATAAGTTTGAAACTAGGTTAGCTCAAGTTTAAAAGAAAAGATTCATAAAAAATATCTGAATAATTCCAAGTTTAATGATTATAATTTTCGATCATTTGATTTTCCTAACATTATTCCATCCCAGAGATTTTTTGAGAGATGTATTGAAAAATAGGAAATTCGACATATTTTTCATATTTTTGACAGTTGACAGGTTTACTACTATACTCTCACTGCTACCAACACATCGAATCGAAATACCCTATTTTGAGTCATGTGATTCCAGTTTTCTCAATGATAAGTTTGAAACTAGGTTAGCTCAATTTTACAAGAAAAGATTCATAAAAAATATCTGAATAATTCCAAGTTCAATGATTATAATTTTCGATCATTTGATTTTCCTAACATTATTCCATCCCAGAGATTTTTTGAGAGATGTATTGAAAAATAGGAAATTCGAGATATTTATCATATTTTTGACAGTTGACAGGTTTTCTACTATTCTATCACTGCTACCAACACATCAAATCGAAATACCCTATTTTGAGTCATGTGATTCCAGTTTTCTCAATGATAAGTTTGAAACTAGGTTAGCTCAAGTTTACTAGAGAAGATTCCTAAAAAATATCTGAATAATTCCAAGTTTAATGATTATAATTTTCGATCATTTGATTTTCCTTACATTATTCCATCCCAGAGATTTCTTGAGAGATGTATTGAAAAATAGGAAATTCGACATATTTATCATATTTTTGACATTTGACAGGTTTAGTACTATACTATCACTGCTACCAACACATCGAATCGAAATACCCTATTTTGAGTCATGTGATTCCAGTTTTCTCAATGATAAGTTTGAAACTAGGTTAGCTCAAGTTTACTGGAGAAGATTCATAAGAAATATCTGAATAATTCCAAGTTTAATGATTATAATTTTCGATCATTTGATTTTCTTAACATTATTCCATCCCAGAGATTTTTTGAGAGATGTATTGAAGAATAGGAAATTCGACATATTTATCATATTTTTGAC
Organism: Aphidecta obliterata; assembly: GCA_963966015.1. Classification (NCBI taxonomy): domain Eukaryota; kingdom Metazoa; phylum Arthropoda; class Insecta; order Coleoptera; family Coccinellidae; genus Aphidecta; species Aphidecta obliterata. The sequence goes on along the minus strand of OZ014430.1, from coordinate 34,070,132 downwards.
CTAACACAATTGCACCGAAATACCCCAGTTTGAGTTATGTGTTTCAGTTTTTCTAACGATCATCTCAAGTTTTCGAAAAAAAGATGTATTGAAAAATATAAAGATTGACATGTCAAGAAGATACATTTCTAATTCCCAACTTATAGTTTAGGATTTATATGATTTTTCAAATGTTTCTTGGAAAATTATGGAATTTTAACATTTCAATGACAGTTTGATTGAAAATTTATACCTTTTACTGGAACTACCAATATAATTCCTAGAAGATTGAAATATTCAACTTGCCAATCTCACTATTCTTTAGAATTTTGTTATTTCCAATTCAATGATATTACTTCTTGATTTGAAATTATTGACATAAGATATGATGATTTAGTGTCTTAGATTGGTAGCACTGCTCAACTGTCATTTTTCTACAATATTGTTACAAATGTCAATCTAACGTATTTCAATGCAATTTTGAAAAAATCATATTTTGTTTTACAGAATTATATCTGAAAAAAATCAGATAAGATCTCGAAAACATAATCATTGATAACAATATGTTCTGCGAAATCAGTGAAAAACTACAATGAAGTCTCTGCATAACTACACAAGGTTTACGACTGCTATAAATATAAAAAGCACATATAGAGGGTGTTTTTTTTTCCGGCAACTAAGACATTGAAGTCCCGAAAGTATGTAGAGCTTTAGACCAATAAAGTCAAGAAGACACAGGGATATTTACGATTCTCGAAACGGTCATTTTCGAGCCGTCGCGTTACATTAGATCCAGTGGTTTATGAGTTATGACGTTTCGAGATGGATCGAAGAGGTCTAGTTATGGTTTCGAGAATTGATGTTGGCGAGGAGAACGATTAGTCGTAAATTTCCGTTTGATGAATGGTGCTTGTCACGAACTAGAGAGATCATATTTTATGGGATTTCGAATTGATCCCATACGTTATGATTGAATGTCGTTTTATGCGCAATATAATAATCTCTCACGAATTATATTTTATTTTTCGAAACAGGTTAATGACAAAAATGAAATGGATCTAACTTAACATGTGTTCCCCTCATTTGATACGCGAAAAAACTCGACAAAGGCCGGATTAAATTGGAGCCAAAGATATTATTCATCATATTTTCCAGAAAAGAAAGGGACGTCATGAAATAATAATGATGAATTCTCCGTTTCGATTCGATTTATTATTCCGGATCTATCGAATGAAAAAAGTCGTAATTCGCTCTGGCCATAGGGCAGCTGTGATGTCACTGCAGGGCGCTCACCCGTCGAGCGCAAAGGGTGGTTTTTTATTGTCCCACTGGGACAGAAGGCCGCATTGTTATTAATATTGTTATTAAAAACTGTACAACTAGTTAATTTATAGAGGTTTTATCGAGTTCGAGATCTTTCTGTGTTTCTCGAGGAATTATGGGTTGTTTTGAAACATTCGAAATCCAATACGGATCGACGGACGCCGCCCTCATTGCTGACAATTTACGGAAGGGTTGGGAAAAATTTCGGGACCAACATGAAGAAACAGATATAATATATTATTTTTATTTTGTATATAAAGGGAGAAGCAACTGGAGAAATTGCTTGACAAAATCTGGAACAGAAAGTATTAAATTTGGAAGAAATAATGAAGATGGCAATAAAAAACAACTACAAAGGTAGAAATAAATAGGATAAATCAAAGACTTCAGTAAACTGAAGCAAATAACAAGGAAAAAATAAATGGAAAACATATTAAATAATTCAACCTCATGATAAAGGTAGAGCTCAGAATTAAATTAAAAAAAATGAAAACTATAATCGATCGAGTGAACATAGACGAAATCAAGAAGTAACTTGAATATCAAAAAGTCACCTGGAATAAACCAAATCGCGAACAGAGCGCTGAAAACGATGGAATTACGACGTGAATATTGAAAACAATATACAAAGCAATTCTCAAAAGTTGAAATCGTACGAGAAAAAAAGAATAAATATTGAAGAAGAAAATGACCAATCAATAATGTTTCACAAAAAAAAATCCAGAAGAGAAAATAAAAATAAAAGATATGGAATGGAATGTGAAATACTTATGTATAACAATGGGCAAAAACTTCCATTAACACAGAAGAAACAGGACATTTTGCTCAACAATATCTCTAGAACAGGAAGTGAAATTAAGAAGAAATAAAGAAGGATGCTAAAAAAAAACAGGAGTAGAAGAATACTAAACTACCGGATAAAATCAAAGACCAAAGATGATTAAACATCTTGTTAAAGACAGAGCTGAGAATATACTTCCTAAAGAAGGACGATAAACTAGACAGAAAAACAAGGATAAAGCTGAGATTTTCGCAGAAATTCTTGGAGCACACTTCAAGCCTAAAGACTTCGAAGACAAAAAATTCTCAGAGAAAATAGAAAAACATTAAAGAGAAAAACTTAGAAATTCATGGGAAAGAACATAGACCAAATCATAAGTAACAAAACGACAAAAAATAACATAATAAACAAAATCGCAACATAGAGTACTGAAAAATCTTCCTGAAATTACGATGGATAACTGAAAAAATTATATGTGAAGAAATGTAGAATGAAGACTAACGAAAAAAATATCCATTCAATAATGTTACACGAAAAACTGGATAATCCAACAGAGAAAATAATAATAGACGATAAGGAATAAAATGGAGGGACAATGTAAAATGACAAGTATAACAATGAACAAAAATCTGAACTTCAACTAACATATAAAAGAAACAGGCAAAAAAGCCTTAAAAATCAAAGGATAAAGAACTGAAAGTGAAAATATGCGAATTTATAATAAGACCAACAATGACGAAAAAAAAATTGAGAAAATTGGAAGAATATAAAGTAGAAATCTGAGAGAACCTATAGACACATCATGACACTACTGAAATGATGAGATATACCAAATAACAAGAACACAGAAGGGAAAATAAAAATAAACGATATGGAATGAAATGTAAAATACTAACGTATAACAATGGACAAAACTTCCACTATCACAGAAGAAACAGGAGATTTTGCTCAACAAGATCTAAAACAGGAAGTGAAAAAATTACGAAAAGCACTGCCGTGAAGGCAGGAGCTTTTGAGCGCTCGTACATGCACCTTGTAGGTAGATTCGCATTTTCCAGTTTTAGAAATCAATTGAAGGAATTTTCGACAGCTGTCAAAAAAATTCTGAAACTTGGGCGAAACTCCAGACTTCATGTCAGTGCTTCAGCTGATCAATTTTTTTTCGATAATTCGCTAGAATTTTCTTCGGTATCTAAGGTCTTGGTGATGTGATCTGGACAAAATTTTGCACGTAGTTTGTATACATTATTCCTCAGCTAGTTGCATAATTTCATTCCAATCCGATCAGTAGTTTCGAAACTATCAGGAAAAAAATTTTTGAACGGCCATATTTACGGAACCCCTAGTGTAATTTTGCTCATTGATGAACGTGACCGCGATATTTGCGATCCAAACCCACTTTGAAAATTTCAAGTTCCTAGACCTATCCGTTCTATGGTTTCTATGGTTCTGGTCATGCGATCTGGACAAAATATTGCTTTAATATATCATTCTCGATTAAAATACAAAATTTCATCTCGATCGGATCCGTAGTTTCGAAATGATCGAGAAACCAAAATTTCAAACGACCGTATTTACGGAACCCCTAGTATAATTCTGCTCATTGATAAACGTGATCGCGACATTTAAGATTCACACCTATCCTAAAAATTTCAAGTCCCTAGGCCTTTCCGTTCAAAAGTTACAATTTTCTATGGTTTCTATGGTTCTGGTCATGCGATCTGGACAAAATATTGCTTTAATATATCATTCTCGATTAAAATACAAAATTTCATCTCGATCGAATCCGTAGTTTCGAAATTATCGAGAAAACAGAATTTCAAACGACCATATTTACGGAACCCCTAGTATAATTTTGCTCATAGATGAACGTGATCACGACATTCGAGATCCACACCTATCCTGACCATTTCAAGTCCCTAGGCGTTTCCGTTCAAAAGTTACAATTTTCTATGGTTTCTATGGTTCTGGTCATGCGATCTGGACAAAATTTCACATGTAACTTGAACACCTCATTCTCCATTTGAGTGCAAAATTTCATCTCGATCAAATCTGTAGTTTTCAAGTAATCAGGGTAACTAAACTTTGAACGGCCATATTTACGGAACCCCTCGTGAAATTCTGCCCATTAACAAACTTAACCGAGGCATTTGGGATCTGAACCTACACTGAAAATTTCAAGTCTCTAGGTTGTTCCGTTCGAGAGTTATCGTGCTTACGGCCGGACGGACGGACAGACTCAAATTTTTCGACGGATTCGTCATCAGTGAGTCAAACATAGTCGTTTGAGACCATTTTCGGCTCAAAATTCGAAAAATACAGACATCGTGACGAAATGATATAGTCCTCGTGTAAGTAGTACGAGCGCTCAAAAATAGAAGTAAAAGAATAATAAACTACCGGATAAAATCGAAGACTTCATTAAACTGAAGGAAATAACAAGGAAAGAATACCAACGAAAACTGGAACCAGACCATATCAAATTGATTAAACAGCTGGTTGAAGACTTCTTGGAGCACACTTCAAGTCTAAAGACTTCGAAGACAAAAATTGCCCGAGAAAATTGAAAAACAGGAGAAAAGGATTTACAAATTCAATGGAATGAACATAGACGAAATCATGAAAAACATAAGTAACATGTAACAAAAAAAATTTAACGTCCTTCCTAACTATAACATAACGACAAAAAATAACATAATAGACAAAATCGCAACATAGAGTACTGAAAAACCCTCCTGAAATAACGATGAATAACTGAAAAAATTATATGTGAAGAAATGGAGAATGAAGATTAACGAAAAAAATAGCCATTCAATAATGTTTCACGAAAAACTAAATAATCTAACAATAAAATAATAAATAAGACCAACAATGACGTATGATACCAAAATAAAGAGAACTGGAAGAATACAAAGTGGAAATCTAAGAGGAATTATAGACACGATACTACAGAAATGAAGAGATACACCAAATAACTAGGACAAAGAATGAGAAATAAAAATAAGCGATATGGAATGAAAAGTTAATAGGAAAAAGATGTATAACAATGGATAAAAACTTCTACGAACACAGAAAAAACAGGAGATTTTGTTCAACAAGATCTGAAACATGAAGTGAAATTTAGGAGAAATAAAAAAGGAAGCTACAAAAAAAAAAGAAAATGATAAGAAAAGAATACCAACGATAAGTTCAATGGAATAAATATAAACGAAATCATGAAACCTAACATAAACGTCATAAAATACCCTGAGATAGACCAAATCGCAACTAATACTGAAAAACCTTCTTGAAATAACGATGGTTAACTGAAAATATAATATGCAAAGAAATGGAGAATAAAATTTAACAAAGAAAATAGCCACTCAATAATGTTTCACAAAAAAATAAATAACCCAAAAGAGAAAATGATAATGGACGATAAGGAATAAGATGAAAGGACAATGTTAAATAATTGGGTAGATACAGGATATCTATCTTGCTTGTCACGAAACATAATTTTTCAATCAATTTTTCCAAAATATATTCAGGTACATAATTGAAAATCTGACAATGAAACGTACCATTTCCTAGACCAACAATATCTTTTTGTCGGCCCGTTTGGTAGATCTCTAAAGTAGAATGCTCCGTTCCGCCGATCTATTTGGATCACAGATAACCCACAAAGCTGGCAAAACATCAATTTCCATCTGCATTTCTTGTCGATCAGATAAAAAACAATAGGGAGTCCGATATCGCGTTTGCCATGCCCGCATCCAAGTGTTCGGAATCATTTGTTTCAAACAGACGTCCTTTCGACCACAGAATCGTTATGTATCCGAATGTTCTGTGTCCCCCTTTCGGGTTGGCCCGATCCGCCGAGGTAAAGATGTCACTTGAATAGGTTTTTCGTATATTTATTGCCTTCTATACAAAATTGTCCCATCATTTAGTTTGGACATCCATATTGCCGTTGGCTCCCCCGATCCTTCCACTGATAAGATCTCCTGATTTGGGACAGTTAATAGATTCTGTAAATATGAGGCTAGGGCCACTTTCGAAAGGGATGCCATTCTCTATGGATTTTTGAATTTTACGATCTCTGGGATATATGAAAGGTAGAAGTTTACTAAATGACTTTTTGTTGCGGTTTGAAAGTCAACAACTTTTTGGCTTTGAGGACAACCGCCCCTTTCGAGCAAAGCCCGGAGATTAAATCCAGATGAGAGGTGAAATTTATGGCGGATTTCGTGGAATCGTCAAGTACGATTTCAATTAATAAGCAACTTAGAATGTTAGAATTCGATTGTTTGAATCAAATTGATAATTAACGGATTCAGATCAGTGTGAAAAGTCTGTAAAGCTGTTTTCTGAACACGCCACTGGTCGCAATTTTGAAGATATCGAGCTCAAATTCGACAAAATTAATTGATTAAACTCACTGGAAAACCCAATATTTTCATCATTTCATTCATGCGGATTTTTCTGTTTAATTATATACTCAGTCAATCAAGACTTTATTGAATTGAATGGCTTTGCTGGAGCGAAAACTGAAATGGAAGGAAAACAACCAGAATTAAATGAGATTACGTGATTAGGTGGTTAGATGGAAAGCACTCTAACCCCTACTGATCTTTGCGAATCCACCACGAGTAGATTGAATGTCCAATTAGACGGCCTCGTCTCCTAATTGGTGACAATAATACGTGGAGATGGAATCATTAATCCACTTTCACAAGAAATTAGATAGGGTTTGTTTGACGAATTAGATCGTCGATTCTATATTAATTCAAGGAAACAAGGGATAATCAACAATAAGCAAAAATGAATGAGGAAAATAAAATGGAATTTCGTTATTCTGCGTTTTGACCATCAATTTACCGAAAAAAGTAGGAAAAATCGAGAATCGTTTTTCCGATTTCAACCAATTTGAATAAGCATCTGAAGATCGCAAGTCTATGTATGTGTATCCAATTTGAGCTCGACATCTTCAAAATTGCGACCAGCAGCGTGCCTACAAAATGGGCTTTACAGACTTTTCACACTAATATTTCCTTGGAGATAGTCTTTTTTCGTCATTTGCATGAAACAATGAAGGTACACGATTGAATTCTTCAAATCTACAATAAACAAACACAACTACAAAATATAATGACCCCATTTGAAGAAAAATAGATTTTTCAAGAAAAGTTATTCGAAAATTTCCACAAATTCTGAAAATTCCAGGAATTTTCTATACACGTGGCAACGTCGGATTTTTCGAAGAAAGTCTTATTATTCATCATAAAATGGAACAAGTTTTGTTCGAAAATCCCACATAATAGGTAGACAAAACAAAAGAGGGATCTGTAATTTCGGAAAATCTCGGAAAACTCAGAAACTGCTGATAGGATTTTCACCAATTTCAATGAGCATTTGGAGATCGTGAGTCCTTATATTCGTGCCAAATTTAGGCTCGATATCTTCAAAATTGCGGCCAGAAGCGTGCCCACAAAATGGGCTTCACAGACTTTTCACATTAATATTTCATTGAAAAAGGTATTTTTCTGTCTATTCCAGACGAGTTTGATTGGACGAAACAACGGAACGAAGCGAAGGAATTCTTTTACTTAAAGAAAAAAGGAAGTATATTGGCCCCATTCGAAAAAAAACAGATCGAAAATTTCGACAAATTCGGAAAATTGACAAAGATCGTGGAGTCCTTGTTTTCGTGCCAAATTTGAGCTTGATATCTTAAAAATTGCAGCCAAATTTCGGAAAATCCTAGAAAACTCGAAAACCGATGAGAGGATTATCACCAATTATAATGGGTTTTCTCAGCATGCGAAGGTGCACCTATATCCTGAATTTTTCAGATTTTTCGCTCGAAAATTGTTGAGTTCCGACCATCCATTAACAAAAAATGTAAGAAAATGTTTGAATTGTTTTTCCGATTTCCACCATACTCGATGTGCATCTGTAAATCGCAAGTCTCTGAGTTCATACCGAATTTGGGATCGATATCTTTCAATTTGCGGCCAGTAGCGTGCCCACAAAATAGTCTTTACAGACTTTTCTTACTGACTTTTTATTAGAGAAGTTATTTTCCGTCTATTCCAGCCAAATTTGGTTACGTGAAACAACGGAATGATGTGATGGAATCCTCTGAATCTATGAAATATTGAAATAATATGACCCCACTTCGAAAAACATAGACTTTTCAAAAAATATTCAAAAATTCTAGTCCCGTATTTTTTATACCTGTAAACATCGCAATTCTTTGGAGGAAGTCTTATTACCCATCTATAGAATGAAGCGAGTTTCGTTTGGGAATCTCACATAATGGATGCACAAAAAAATAATAAAAATGAATTTGAAATTTCGGAAAATCCTAGAAAACTCGAAAACCGATGAGAGAATTATCACCAATTATAATAGGTTTTCTCAGCATGCGAAGGTGCACCTATATCCTGAAATTTTCAGATTTTTCGCTCGAAAATTGTTGAGTTCCGACCATCCATTAACAAAAAATGTGGGAAAATGTTCGAATGGTTTTTCCGATTTCCACCAAACTCGATATGCATCTGTAAATCGCAAGTCCCTGAGTTCATACCGAATTTGGGATCGATATTTTTCAATTTGCGGTCATCAGATTGCCCACAAAATAGTCTTTACAGACTTTTCTTACTGACTTTTTATTAGAGAACTTATTTTTCGTCTATTCCAGCCGAATTTGGTTACGTGAAACAACAGAATGATGCGATGGAATCCTCTGAATCTATGAAATATTGAAATAATATAACCCCACTTCGAAAAACATAGACTTTTCAAAAAATATTCAAAAATTCTAGTCCCGTATTTTTTATACCTTTGGAAACATCGCAATTCTTTGGAGGAAGTCTTATTACCCATCTATAGAATGAAGCGAGTTTCGTTTGGGAATCTCACATAATGGATGCACAAAAAAATAATAAAAATGAATTTGAAATTTCGGAAAATCCTAGAAAACTCGAAAACCGATGAGAGGATTATCACCAATTATAATAGGTTTTCTCAGCATGCGAAGGTGCACCTATATCCTGAAATTTTCAGATTTTTCGCTCGGAAATTGTTGAGTTCCGACCATCCATTAACAAAAAATGTAAGAAAATGTTTGAATTGTTTTTCCGATTTCCACCAAACTCGATGTGCATCTGTAAATCGCAAGTCCCTGAGTTCATACCGAATTTGGGATCGATATCTTTCAATTTGCGTCCAGCAGCGTGCCCACAAAATAGTCTTTACAGACTTTTCTTACTGACTTTTTATTAGAGAAGTTATTTTTCGTCTATTCCAGCCGAATTTGGTTACGTGAAACAACGGAATGATGCGATGGAATCCTCTGAATCTATGAAATATTGAAATAATATGACCCACCCCACTTCGAAAAACATAGACTTTTCAAAAAAATATTCAAAAATTCTAGTCCCGTATTTTTTATACCTGTGGAAACATCGCAATTTTTTGGAGGAAGTCTTATTACCCATCTATAGAATGAAGCGAGTTTCGTTTGGGAATCTCACATAATAGATGCAAAAAAAAATAATAAAAATTAATTTGAAATTTTGAAAAATCCTGGAAAACTCGAGAACCGCTCAGAGGATTTCCACCAATTATAATAGGTTTTCTCAGGTTGCGAAGGCGCACTTATACCCTGCAAATTTAAGATCGATCGCTCGAAAATTGCAACCTGTAGAGTTCCAACCACCAATGAACCAAAAAATTTAGGAAAATTCGTGAATCGTTTTTCCGACTTCCACCAAAATCAATGGGCATCTGGAGATCGTGAGTGCTCATATTCATGCCAAATTTGAGATCGATATCTTCCGAATTGCGGCCAGTAGCGTGCCCACAAAATAGGCTCTACAGACTTTTTTCACTAACCTTTCATTACAGAAGGTATTTTCCGTCTATTCCAGCCGAGTTTAATTACGCGAAACAACGGAACGACGCGGAAAAATTCTTCAAATCTACAAAACGTTGAAATATAATCACCCCACTTGACTTTACAAGAAAATTTCCCCAAATTTTGGAAATTCTAGAAAATTCATCATTATTGCATCTTATGAACATCTATGATCATAATGTGGATTCCGCCCTCTTTCTTCATGACAAATTTGATGAACCTAAATAATTACGAAAGTCGCTATTATAAAATCATCGAATTAAAGTAACCCAAGAGATTGATGAACGAATAATGACGTGATGAAATCAAACAATGACATTAGATACCTGCTTCGTTGAACAGAAATAGCCCTCCCAAATTGCTTTAATTATTCTACAGAATGATACTTCGGCAACTTCAAAGCTTTCTCGAGTGAATCAGTTTTATGGTCGTCCAGAGGAATAACTCACTTCAATGTAAAGAGTACGTGTTGGAGACTGATCATGGGGAAAATTCTGATAGAAATCAAAAGAAAATGGAATTGGAAATATATCTAACTTAGTATTCACTAATTAACTTAGTCTGCGATTTTCACTAATTGAGAGTTTAACCAAACCACTACACGTGTTTCGCCATAACATGGTGACGAGATAGAACTAATTCAAATATATCTGTACAAGCCATTGCGACACACTTTAATTAATTATTAACCAATGAAAAAAATTCAGACAAGTTACCGCTTCGTACACTTCTGGAAGTAATTATTTGGTCCACTTTCCGATGTACACAATTCAACTCCGAAGAAGTTCAGGCCGAATTCGTCTCAGTTTCAATTGAGTAAGCTATCGTATTGTCGAATGAAAATTCCATTATTAAATCCAATGGAACACCTTTCCATTCATTAGATGGCGAGTAATCATGATGAATCTTCGGGGCGGCCTCTTTGATGTCTCGGATACATCGATACAAGCAGACGTTACTCGAACGCGTACTCGCCAATTTGGATTTTTCGAATGTCGAAAACTCACCACTCGAATTCAGCAGGTCCTCGATGTGACAAAATACTGAATTGCACTTCTCTTCTCGATAAGGACCGTTGAAATGCGTTTATTACCAGACAATACTCGAAACCGAACAAAACAAATTCCCCCAGCCGAATGCGAGCCGTCAAAGTCAAACACTCGAAATAACTGAAAAAGTCGTCTTAAACGTTCCGATTTCTCACGAATCTAAGATATCCAGGGGAGTAATTACGCACCCTCAAATGCTCCTTACCGGAAGTAGCACGTGCATTCGTTCACTGCATACTCCGATTGTTCGACTTCCCCGTAATTATGACATGAGCGAGCTGAAAAGTCATGGGGGGATAGAATGTTGAATGTGTAGAACACTGTATTGTAATTTCTTCTGCATCACAATGGATCTTGGCCGATTTCTTTGGCCCAGTGTGAGGTATTTTGGAAATAATTATGCGTTCGATGAATGGTGATGTTCGATTGTATTTGGTCTTATGAACCAGATTCGAATGGTCTTTTCTGAAGGGTAAAATTTTTCGATGCTGGAACAGTCAACGATTTTCAACGAACTTTTAACGAAGATTCGAGGCGAAGAACCGTTCCGGCCACCAATTTACCGAAAAAAATCGGAAAATTCGTGAATATTTTTCCGATTTCCACCTATTTCAATGGGCATCTGGCCATCGCAAAATCCCCTCATTAATTTGAGCTAGATACCTTACGAATTGTGAGCAAAAGCGTGATCACAAAAGAGGCTTTGCAGACTTTTCACATTATTTTTTATCAGAGAAAGTATTTTTCCATCTACTTCAGCTGAGTTTGATGCCTTTAAAGCACGCAACGAAGCGAAGAACTTATTTAAATCTACAAAACGTTGAAATTTAATGATATTACATTGGTTTTACAAGAACCATTTCCAGAAATGTTTGAAATTCCCGAATATTCCGAATTTAACATAGATGTGGCAACGTCGAAAATTTTTGGATGAAGTCTCCTTAGCCATCTGTGAAATGTGAAATGAACCTGAAACTTCGGAAAATATTAAAAAACTCAGAAACCCCCAAGAAAAGCTATTCGGAATTTCCACAAATTATGAAAATTCCAGAAATTTTCCATACACGTGGCAACGGCGGATTTTTCAAAAAAAATCTTATTATTCATCATAGAATGGAACAAGTTTTGTTCGAAAATCCCACATAATAGGTAGACAAAACAAAAAACAAAGGAGGGATCTGTAATTTTGGAAAATCTCGGAGAACTCAGAAACTGCTGATAGGATTCTCACCAATTTCAATTAGCATCTGGAGATCGTAAGTCCTTATATTTGTGCCAAATTTGAGCTCGATATCTTCAAAATTGCGGCCAGAAGCGTGCCCAAAAAATTGGCTTCACAGACTTTTCACATTAATATTTCATTAAAAAAGGTATTTTTCCGTCTATTCCAGACGAGTTTGATTGGACGAAACAACGGAACGAAGCGAAGAAATTCTTTTACTTTAAAAAAAAAAGGAAGTATATTGGCCCCATTTGAAAAAAAACATTTTTCCAGAGAAACTGATCGAAAATTTTGACAAATTCGGAAAATTTACAAGAGGAGGAAAACAAGTGGAGTGCTTGTTTTCGTGCCAAATTTGAGCTTGATATCTTAAAAATTGCGGCCAGTAGCGTGCCCACAAAATAGGCTTTACAGACTTTTCATACTAATATTTCAAGAGAAGGTATTTTTCCGTCTATTTCAGCCGAGTTTAATTAGGTGAAACAACGAAACGAAGCCAAGAATTTTTTTCAATTCACAAAATATTGAAATCTAATGACCCAATTTGAAGAAAAACATAGATTTTTCCAGAAGAACTGTTCGAAACTTTTCACAATTCTGAAAATTCCAGAAATTTTCCATACACGTGACAACGTCGGAATAATTTGGACAAAGTCATATTATCCATCATAGAATGGGGCAAGTTTCGTTCAGAAATCTTATATAATAGATGAATAAAAAAAAACAAGAGAGAATCCGAAAGTTCGGAAGATCACGGAAAACTCACAAACTGCCGGAAGGATTTCCACTTCGATGAGTATCTGGAGATCGTGAGTCCTTCTTTTCGTGCCAAATTTGAGCTGGATATCTCAAAAATTGCGGCCAGTAGCGTGCCCACAAAATGGGCTTTACAGACTTTTCATACTAATATTTCATTAGAGAAGGTATTTTTCCGTCTATTCCAGCCGAATTCAATTAGTTGAAACAACGAAACGACGCGAAGAAATTCTTTTAATTTACGAAATATTGAAATATAAGAACCCCATTTGAAAAAACAGATTTTTCCAGAGAAACTGATCGAAAATTTTCAAAAATTCTGAAAATTCCTGAAATTTTCCATACACGTGGCAACGTCGAAATTTTTCGGATAAAGTCTTATTATCCATCATAGAATGGAGCAAGTTTCGTTCGGAAATCTCACATAATAGATGAACAAAAAAAACAAAAATGAATCTGAAAGTTCGGAAAATCATGGAAAACTCACAAACTGCCGAAAGAATTTCCACCGATTTCGTAAGTATCTGGAGGTCGTAAGTGCTTGTATTTGTGTCAAATTTGAGATGATTATCTTCCAAATTGCGACCAGTAGCGTGCCCACAAAATGGGCTCAACAGACTTTTCACATTTGTTTCATTAGAAAAGGTATTTTTCTGTATATTCCAGTCGAGTTCAATTAGGTGAAACAACAGAACGACGCGGAGAAATTCTTCTAATTTATAAAATATTGAAATATAATGACCCCATTCGAAAAAAAACATAGATTTTTCCAAAGAGAGCGATCGAAAAATTTCACAAATTCGAAAAATTCCAGAAATTTTCCATACACGTAGCAACGTCGGAATTTTTCATACAAAATTTTATTATCCATCATAGAATGGAGCAAGTTTCGTGCTGAAATCCCACAAAATAGATAGACAAAAAAAGAAAAATGAATCTGAGTGCGGGAAATCATGGAAAAGTCAGAAACTGCACATAGGATTTCCACCAATTTCAACAAGTATCTGGAGGTCGTAAGTGCTTGTATTTCTGTCAAATTTGAGATGGTTACCATCCAAATTGCGGCCAGTAGCTTGCCCACAAAATGGGCTTTACAGACTTTCCACATTTATTTCATTAGAAAAGGTATTTTTCTGTCTATTCCAGTCGATTTCAATTAGGTGAAACAACAGAACGACGCGGAGAAAATTAATTCACAAAATATTGAAATATAATGACCCCATTCGAAAAAAAACATAGATTTTTCCGAAGAAAGCAATCGAAAAATTTCACAAATTCGGAAAATTCCAGAAATTTTCCATACACGTGGCAACGTCGGAATTTTTCGGACAAAGTCTTATTATTCATCATAGAATGGAGCAAGTTTCGTGCGGAAATACCACAAAATAGTTAGACAAAAAAAGAAAAAGGAATCTGAGTTCGGGAAATCACGGAAAACTCAGAAACTGCACATAGGATTTCCACCAATTTCAATGAGTATCTGGAGGTCGTAAGTGCTTGTATTTGTGTCAAATTTGAGATGGTTATCATTCAAATTGCGGCCAGCATCGTGCCCACAAAATGGGCTCTACAGACTTTCCGCATTTATTTCATTAGAAAAGGTATTTTTCTGTCTATTCCAGCCGAGTTCAATTAGGTGGAACAACAGAACGACGCGGAGAAATTCTTTTAATTTACAAAATATTGAAATATAATGACCCCATTCGAAAAAAAACATAGATTTTTCCAAAGAAAGCAATCGAAAAATTCCACAAATTCGGAAAATTCCAGAAATTTTCCATACACGTAGCAACGTCGGAATTTTTCGGACAAAGTCTTATTATTCATCATAGAATGGAGCAAGTTTCGTGCGGAAATACCACAAAATAGATAGACAAAAAAAGAAAAAGGAATCTGAGTTCGGGAAATCACGGAAAACTCAGAAACTGCACATAGGATTTCCACCAATTTCAACAAGTATCTGGAGGTCGTAAGTGCTTGTATTTCTGTCAAATTTGAGATGGTTACCATCCAAATTGCGGCCAGTAGCTTGCCCACAAAATGAGCTTTACAGACTTTCCACATTTATTTCATTAGAAAAGGTATTTTTCTGTCTATTCCAGTCGATTTCAATTAGGTGAAACAACA
The DNA here is from genome assembly GCA_963966015.1 of Aphidecta obliterata. Lineage (NCBI taxonomy): Eukaryota > Metazoa > Arthropoda > Insecta > Coleoptera > Coccinellidae > Aphidecta > Aphidecta obliterata. The sequence goes on along the minus strand of OZ014430.1, from coordinate 34,054,995 downwards.
GAACGACGCGGAGAAAATTAATTCACAAAATATTGAAATATAATGACCCCATTCGAAAAAAAACATAGATTTTTCCGAAGAAAGCAATCGAAAAATTTCACAAATTCGGAAAATTCCAGAAATTTTCCATACACGTGGCAACGTCGGAATTTTTCGGACAAAGTCTTATTATTCATCATAGAATGGAGCAAGTTTCGTGCGGAAATACCACAAAATAGTTAGACAAAAAAAGAAAAAGGAATCTGAGTTCGGGAAATCACGGAAAACTCAGAAACTGCACATAGGATTTCCACCAATTTCAATGAGTATCTGGAGGTCGTAAGTGCTTGTGTCAAATTTGAGATGGTCATCATCCAAATTGCGGCCAGTAGCGCGCCCACAAAATGGGCTTTACAGACTTTCCACATTTATTTCATTAGAAAAGGTATTTTTCTGTCTATTCCAGTCGATTTGTATTAGGTGAAACAACAGAACGACGCGGGGAAAATTAATTTACAAAATATTGAAATATAATGACCCCATTCGAAAAAAAACATAGATTTTCCCAAGGAAAGCGATCGAAAAATTTCACAAATTCGGAAAATTCCAGAAATTTTCCATACACGTGGCAACGTCGGAATTTTTCGGACAAAGTCTTATTATCCATCATAGAATGGAGCAAGTTTCGTGCGGTAATCCAACAAAATAGATCGACAAAAAAAGAAAAAGGAATCTTAGTTCGGGAAATCACGGGAAACTGAGAAACTGCACATAGGATTTCCACCAATTTCAATAAGTATCTGGAGGTCGTAAGTGCTTGTGTCAAATTTGAGATGGTTATCATCCAAATTGCGGCCAGTAGCGTGCCCACAAAATGGGCTCTATAGACTTTTCACATTTATTTCATTAGAAAAGGTATTTTTCTGTCTATTCCAGTCGATTTCAATTAGGTGAAACAACAGAACGACGCGGAGAAAATTAATTCACAAAATATTGAAATATAATGACCCCATTCGAAAAAAAACATAGATTTTTCCGAAGAAAGCAATCGAAAAATTTCACAAATTCGGAAAATTCCAGAAATTTTCCATACACGTGGCAACGTCGGAATTTTTCGGACAAAGTCTAATTATTCATCATAGAATGGAGCAAGTTGCGTGCGGAAATACCACAAAATAGATAGACAAAAAAAGAAAAAGGAATCTGAGTTCGGGAAATCACGGAAAACTGAGAAACTGCACATAGGATTTCCACCAATTTCAACAAATATCTGGAGGTCGTAAGTGCTTGTATTTCTGTCAAATTTGAGATGGTTATCATCCAAATTGTGGCCAGTAGCGTGCCCACAAAATGGGCTTTACAGACTTTCCACATTTATTTCATTGGAAAAGGTATTTTTCTGTCTATTCCAGTCGATTTCAATTAGGTGAAACAAGAGAACGACGCGGAGAAATTCTTTTAATTTACAAAATATTGAAATATAATGACCCCATTCGAAAAAAAACATAGATTTTTCCAAAAAAAGCGATCGAAAAATTTCACAAATTCGGAAAATTCCAGAAATTTTCCATACACGTAGCAACGTCGGAATTTTTCGGACAAAGTTTTATTATCCATCATAGAATGGAGCAAGTTTCGTGCGGAAATCCAACAAAATAGATCGACAAAAAAAGAAAAAGGAATCTGAGCTCGGGAAATCACGGAAAACTCAGAAACTGCACATAGGATTTCCACCAATTTCAATAAGTATCTGGAGGTCGTAAGTGCTTGTATTTGTGTCAAATTTGAGATGGTTATCATCCAAATTGCGGCCAGTAGCGTGCCCACAAAATGGGCTCTACAGACTTTTCACATTTATTTTATTAGAAAAGGTATTTTTCTGTCTATTCCAGTCGATTTCAATTAGGTGAAACAACAGAACGACGCGGAGAAAATTAATTTACAAAATATTGAAATATAATGACCCCATTCGAAGAAAAACAGAGATTTTTCCAAAAAAGCGATCGAAAAATTTCACAAATTCGGAAAATTCCAGAAATTTTCCATACACGTGGCAACGTCGGAATTTTTCGGACAAAGTCTTATTATTCATCATAGAATGGAGCAAGTTTCGTGCGGAAATACCACAAAATAGTTAGACAAAAAAAGAAAAAGGAATCTGAGTTCGGGAAATCACGGAAAACTCAGAAACTGCACATAGGATTTCCACCAATTTCAATGAGTATCTGGAGGTCGTAAGTGCTTGTATTTCTGTCAAATTTGAGATGGTTATCATCCAAATTGCGGCCAGTAGCGTGCCCACAAAATGGGCTCTACAGACTTTCCACATTTATTTCATTAGAAAAGGTATTTTTCTGTATAGTCCAGTCGAGTTCAATTAGGTGAAACAACAGAACGACGCGGAGAAATTCTTTTAATTTATAAAATATTGAAATATAATGACCCCATTCGAAAAAAAACATGGATTTTTCCAAAGAAAGCGATCGAAAAATTTCACAAATTCGGAAAATTCCAGAAATTTTCCATACACGTGGCAACGTCGGAATTTTTCTATTATCCATCATAAAATGAAGCAAGTTTCGTGCGGAAATCCCACAAAATAGATAGACAAAAAAAAAGAATGAGTCTGAGTTCGGGAAATCACGGAAAACTCAGGAACTGCACATAGGATTTCCATCAATTTCAATAAGTGTCTGAAGATCTTGAGTCCTCGTATTCGTACCAAATTTGAGTTCGTTATCTTCCAAATTGCGACCAATAGCGTGCCCGCAAAATAGGCATTACAGTCTTTGACATCGATTATCCAAGAAAAAAATGTGAAAATTACAGAAATTTCCGTAGCATCTCCACGAAATAATTAATCTCCTGAAAAAAAGAGTGTCAAACTTTCTTGGACAAATCAAATTTTTAATAATAACCAATGCAAATTGATAATTCTAATGACTTTTTCGATAGGAACAACGAGAGGAACCCTCTGGCGTGTTTCTCACTCCATTTCAAGAAAAATAAAATAAAAACCCAACTTCACTAAGTTTTTGAACCAGGTACAAAAATTGTTTTCAAACACCCAGTATCTCCGCAACAAATTTATGATTCTTTTTCCATTTCGACCCAAGGAATTTCAACTCGAAGTTAAAAAAAAATAATTATATCACGAGAAGAATTTCCCCGAATATCCAGCAATTCCCAAGATCGAGACACCTCCTATTCCTGATACCAAAAAATCAACAAGTTCCCCGAGACAACGTGATCGAGAACTCCTCCTCCTTCTAGATTGGCCTCGATCGGGCCAACAAGCGCGCAGAAACCAGCTTTCGGTCTCTTTGAACCAATGCCGACCACCCCCCTCTCAACCAATGGTCCATCCAACATCCCCGCCCATGAAAGCACCCCAAGCATGGCCTACTGACGTTCTTCGCCTACTGAGTTTCCCACTAGTCACGCTGTGAACACCGGGTAGAGAGGTCATACACACGAACAATTAACGCGAAAGAAAGTTCGGTTTTCGGGAAATGTGCGTTTGAAATTCCGAGCTTTGAAGTTAGAGTGATTCATCATGATCAACCCATTCATGGACCACAACCACCTGGCGGCCACCTACGGGATCAGGATGAGCCCGAACGCTCATAACGGGGGTGGCGCGACGGTGCCGACCCCGCACCAGAACGCGGCCGCCGCGATGTCCGGTCCAGAGGCCCAAGGTCACCACTTCCAGGCCAATTACGGCCATCTGAACCACTTCAACTCGCACCATTCGGGCTACGCGACCAGGGACTTCCTGATCAGGAGGGAACACAACGAATTCCCGGCCGCCCAAACGGCGCCCAGCGAGTCCCTGTTGTTCCACCACGACATGTCGCACCAACACCACCTCGCCCCCCATCACCAGCTGATGTACACGAGGAGCGATCCGCACTCCGCGTACCACCCCCAAACCAACCCCCATCACCAATACCTCGGCGCCCACATGTCGCACATGGCCCATCACAACAACTACGAGGGTGCCTTTTTCCGGTACATGAAGCCGGAGGTGAAGAAGGAGATGCAGTGCCTGTGGATCGACCACGACCAGTCGCACAAGAAAATCTGCGGGAAACACTTCTTGGCCATGCACGAAATTGTGACGCATCTGCAGGTCGAGCACGTCGGCGGCCCGGAGTGCACCGTGCACGCCTGTTATTGGCAGAACTGTTCGAGGAACGGCAAGCCTTTCAAGGCGAAATATAAGTTAGTGAATCACATCAGGGTGCACACGGGGGAAAAGCCGTTTTCCTGCCCGTTTCCGACGTGCGGCAAGGTTTTCGCGCGGAGCGAGAACCTCAAGATCCACAAGAGGACACACACCGGTAAGTGCACTTTTACAAGACATGTTTCTGTTTCTGCGGTTATTGCTGTCTTTGTTGAAGAACCCTCCGAATTCACCCTTTAATTTTGGACAAGGCTTCACACCATGTCATGCAGTATTTTCTATCTTCTCGACAGAATTTCCGTGTTTGTTTATTTCTCAATTTATGGATAAACGTTATTTATATTATCGTGTGAGGAACCCCCATGTCATGGTAATGGAATAATCACAAGGTTCTAATTTTTTTCGAGGTTACAAATTTTTTGAAAATTAAACCTGGTGTAATTGGAGGTGTAATTTTCTGGAAATATTCGTGACCTCAAAAAAAAAATTGCAGGAATAATCAGATATTATTAATTCCAATGGATAAGGCATTTTTGTTAGCATATGTTGATTTGTATTTCTGTCGATAAAGAGTTGAGAGAGAATCTGTTGAAAATTTCCGGACTAGGCCGGAAAGTAAGTTTCCCGTAGCAACGACTGACACCTATTACGTTGTTATCATTGGCTAGGTGGGTCTGATTTCGATAAATACAATTGATCATTACCAAAGCAACGAAATACCAACATGAAATAAGTTGCCATTTTGATTTTTGAAAGCTTGGAGTGTTTTTGGTCGCATTTATCGCAATAAAGAAATGTGTCTCATTGATTTGTTATACTACACGGTTGCCGAAAAAATAGTGTACGAAACATGTCCAAAAACAATTTTTTTGGACTCGCAGACTTCCAGGACTCGCTAACGCTCGTCCTAGAATTTTGTCTACTCGTCCAAAAAAATTTATTATTTATATATTATGAGGCTTCAAATTCGTCATAACTCATGCACTTTTTTCGCGAACGGATATTTTTTCACAACGCAGTCTAGTCTATCTTCTCGACAGAATTTCCGTGTTCGTTTGTTTCTCAATTTATAAATAAACGTTATTTTTTTTATTGATGCCCCATTTTACCTGTTTCAAGAACACCTCAGCGTGTTTAAATCGAACTTTCAAACACGCGCGTTTTTTAAAGTCACTATGGCAACAGCAACGACTCGAGAAACGTGAAAAATCTAAATGACAATTTTTCGATTATAGATCTGACAGGAGTACCTACCTTGTTAAAGCAAATAGAATATTACTAAATGCAAATGCAAATGCGGTATCAAACGCGATTCTCCTTTACTTTTCAAAAAATCTATATTAGAATTCATTTTCAAGCTCTGCGGTGACAACAATTCATTTTCGATGACAAATCTCGAATTAGGTTCTGTTTTCCTCATTACCATGACAACGAAAGGTATACTGATCAAGAATTCAACCATTTTACATTCTTATTACCATTTTATGTAGTAATAATTCCAGTATATATAACAGGATAACTGGTTTTTAAAACACTTGCTCTATTTCGAGCACTCCGGCTTCGCCGTCGTGCTCGAAAAGTCGCGCGTGTTTTAAAGACCTTTTTATCCACTTATACTTTAATATACTATTATATTATTGTGAAGTATTAAACTAGATTCATCTGAAACCCCCATGTCATGGTAATGAAATAATCAAATGGTTCTAATTTTATTCGAGGTCACAAATTTTTTGAAAATTAATTTTCTGGAAATATTCATGACCCCAGAAAAAAATTGCAGGAATAATTAGTTATCATCAATTCCAATGGATAAAGCATTTTTTGTTAGCACCTGTTAATTTGTATTTTTGTCGAAAAACATTTGAGAGAGGATCTGTTGAATCGTATTTACCTCATTTCAGACCCGAAAGGGTCTATTCTCCGATTTTCGAGGCTGATCTCGTAATTTTCACTTAAATCGCTTCAAATCTGGAAAAAAAAACATTTTATGAGGCTTGAAATTCGTCATAACTCATGCACTTTTTTCACGAACGGACATTCTTTCACAACGCAGTCTTTTCTATCTTCTCGACAGAATTTCCGTGTTTGTTCATTTCTCAATTTATGAATAAACGTTATTTATATTATTGTGTAGTATTAAACTTGATTCATCGGAAACCCCCATGTCATGGTAATGAAATAATCAAAAGGTTCTAATTTTATTCGAGGTCACACATTTTTTGAAAATTAATTTTCTGGAAATATTCATGACCCTAGAAAAAAATTGCAGGAATACTTAGTTATCATCAATTCCAATGGATAAAGCATTTTTTGTTAGCACCTGTTAATTTGTATTTTTGTCGAAAAACATTTGAGAGAGGATCTGTTGAATCGTATTTACCTCATTTCAGACCCGAAAGGGTCTATTCTCCGATTTTCGAGGCTGATCTCGTAATTTTCACTTAAATCGCTTCAAATCTGGAAAAAAAAACATTTTATGAGGCTTGAAATTCGTCATAACTCATGCACTTTTTTCACGAACGGACATTCTTTCACAACGCAGTCTTTTCTATCTTCTCGACAGAATTTCCGTGTTTGTTCATTTCTCAATTTATGAATAAACGTTATTTATATTATTGTGTAGTATTAAACTTGCTTCATCGAAAACCCCCATGTCATGGTTATAAAATAATCAAAAGGTTCTAATTTTTTTCGAGGTCCCAAATTTTTTTAAAATTAATTTTCTGGAAATATTCATGACCTCGGAAAAAAAATTGCAGGAATAATTAGTTATCATCAATTCCAATGGATAAAGCCTTTTTTGTTAGCACCTGTTAATTTGTATTTTTGTCGAAAAACATTCGAGAGAGGATCTGTTGAATCGTATTTACCTCATTTCAGACCCGAAAGGGTCTATTCTCCGATTTTCGAGGCAGATCTCGTAATTTTCTCTTAAATCGCTTCAAATCTGAAAAAAAAACATTTTATGAGGCTTGAAATGTGTCATATTTCATGCACTTTTTTCACGAACGGACATTCTTTCACATCGCAGTCTTTTCTATCTTCTCGACAGAATTTCCGTGTTTGTTTGTTTCTCAATTTATGAATAAACGTTATTTATATTATTGTGTAGTATTAAACTTGATTCATCGGAAACCCCCATGTCATGCTAATGAAATAATCAAAAGGTTCTAATTTTATTCGAGGTCACAAATTTTTTGAAAATTAATTTTCTGTAAATATTCATGACCTCGGAAAAAAAATTGCAGGAATAATTAGTTATCATCAATTCCAATGGATGAAGCATTTTTTGTTAGCACCTGTTGATTCGTATTTTTGTCGAAAAACATTTGAGAGAGGATCTGTTGAATCGTATTTACCTCATTTCAGACCCGAAAGGGTCTATTCTCCGATTTTCGAGGCTGATCTCGTATTTTTCTCTTAAATCGCTTCAAATCTGAAAAAAAACATTTCATGAGGCTTGAAATGTGTCATATTTCATGCACTTTTTTCACGAACGGACATTCTTTCACATCGCAGTCTTTTCTATCTCCTCGACAGAATTTCCGTGTTTGTTTGTTTCTCAATTTATGAATAAACGTTATTTATATTATTGTGTATAATTAAACTTGATTCATCGGAAACCCCCATGTCATGGTAATGAAATAATCAAAAGGTTCTAATTTTATTCGAGGTCACAAATTTTTTGAAAATTAATTTTCTGTAAATATTCATGACCTCGGAAAAAAAATTGCAGGAATAATTAGTTATCATCAATTCCAATGGATAAAGCATTTTTTGTTAGCACCCGTTGATTTGTATTTTTGTCGAAAAACATTCGAGAGAGGATCTGTTGAATCGTATTTACCTCATTTCAGACCCGAAAGGGTCTATTCTCCGATTTTCGAGGCTGATCTCGTAATTTTCACTTAAATCGCCTCAAATCTGAAAAAAAAAAACATTTTATGAGGCTTGAAATTCGTCATAACTCATGCACTCGTTTCACGAACGGACATTCTTTCACAACTCGCCGAAATCGTTGGAAAACTCGGGTAAAATTTTCGTGGTATTTAGAGAAACGTATGGGGATACGTTTTTTATACGTTAACCCCTTCGAATCGGTCTTTCTCCTAGAAAATCGGTCCACCGACCTCGACCAGACGACAAATTAATTTGCCACGATGAATGTCTGTCATCTTTGGACTTTTTCGAAATTTCATAAAAATGTTGAAGTTTCTCCTCATCTCCTGAATGAAAGAAAATACCGGTAAAGTTTTCACTTTCTGACGAAATCGACAAAATTCTCGAGAAAATTCTTCGAGTTGACATAGTAGTAGACATCTTATTGGTTTCAAAGTAAAAATGTGATTTTTTTTTTTTAAAACCTACCCACAGAGTTTCTTTTCAAATTTAATTATGTCCGTCCTTCCCGCCGTGAACACCATAACTACCGAAGAAAAATGCCTAGGGTTTTGAATTTTGGGGCTACGTTCGAGGTCTGAATGAGCCGGTTGAGTTCGTTAATGGGCCAAATCCACCAAAGGTATTCGTAGATATATCTGAATTTTTTTCTTCTCAATAACTCGAAAAATACCGATTCGATCGAACAGAAACTTTGTGATTACTTGTAAAAAAACGACACGACATGTTTATTTCCACTAGGAAGAATTGAATACTTGGGTATCCCAGAAATTATTCGCCATATCCTGCTAAAATTTTGTGTCTTCATATGGGACATCGATTAAATTCAGCTTTACTTATTGCACCTCTTCAAGTGTCGGCTTTGTAGGTTATTTGTCGTGTTAGGCTCAAAAACGATTCATTTCTTCTCCCGAAAATTATGAGGAGAAACTTTTTGAGATGCTACTAAAATTATGTTCCATCGGCACAAAAAAAGCTATTATTAAATAAAATTGTTCCAACGAATAACCACAGCAAAGCAATTACAGATTACTTCTAATATGAAATATTCAATACAACATTTTCTAACCTAACCTAAATATGAGATAGAGAAGAATCATCCCTAATGATTAATCTGAATGCGTGAGACCAAAATTGGCAGACAAAAAGTGTGGATCCTTCTTCTGAGGACTCAACTGTCACGGGATCAGTGAAAGGAGTCCATAAATTGACTCTTGGTGGGCGTGGAACAAACAGTCCTCGCTATTGTGATAGAAAAATGTTGGACCTATGTCAAAATTTCTCGGAAAAATATGTTTGGAATTGCGGTGCGGGTTCGGGCTACCTAGTTCAAGTTTGTCGAGACTTAAAATCGAGCTCATAGCACGATGGTCAATTTGATTCAGTTACGAATTTGAGTTGATTCAAAAAGATTTATTTAAATACTAAGAAAGAAAAAATGGGGGTTTTACTTGAATCCCAAACATATTTTGGAAATATAGATTTTTATCTGGATACCCACTCAGAAGTCATTCTGGTTGGATCTTTTGAAAAACTGACTTTACAACCCTTAGGTTTGGTTTCTTTTGAAAATTTTCCAAAAAGGTTTATAACGTATTATATTCTCTCAATATAACTGATTATTCCTACGGAACCTCTAACCTCATTTCTTACCTGTCGTAGTTTATTATCAGGGATATTCTGATTTATACTTTGTATTGTTGACACCTTTCGATTACACGGGATTCTTATCGACTATTTGACAAAATGCAAAGAATCTGAGGTAGCTGATATAAAAAAGGGATAATGTTTTCTAATGATCCATTAGGCTTACAGCCGTTTTTACCACAAATTTAAACCTGAGCTCGATTCAAGTGGTGCTCCATGACATTTCTTGATATTTGACATGAATATAACCTCTGAACTCTTGAACATTCGAAACTTTGTTATTGTTTTGATAGTTCAAAGTGACAAATTAAGTTTGTTACAGTTTTGTGTCTTTGCCATAACTCATTATACTTTGCTCTATTCTTTGTTTATTTTCTGCAACTATTTATTTCGTTGTTCAGTGTAAGTTGCTTCATTTTCTCTATTATATATTCGTAAAACGAAATCGATTTCATCCAATCTGACTTTTATCGAAAATCCATGGAGTAGGAATGTGAATAATAGATATAAGTATTTAATTTTCGTTTAGTTTATAAAATCCTATGAGTTTTGAATTTTGAAAATCCGAAGAAAGAGGAGAATTTAAGAAAACAAATTGAAATTTGGCGAATACCGAAAAGTTAGAGAGAATGAATAGGGCAATTGAAAAATAATACATCAAGATAGAATGCTCTTTCGCGTTATTCCTTTTTTTTTTCAAATATATCTGGTTGTTGTTATGATTTTGTTACTGCATGAACTTTGTTTTTGCCTTGCTCTTCTTTGCTTTTTTGTACCTTGATTTGGAGTTTGCTCTCTGGTCTTATTGTTATTTTTATTTTATTTCACATAAGAATATAGACCAAATATATCAAAAAAAAATAAATATTTGATTTCCAAATGTTAATAAAATCTTATGAGTTGTAAATTGTGGAAATCTGAAGAAAGCGGAGAATTTAAAGACAAATTGAAATTTGGCGAATATCGAAAAGTTAGATAGAAGAATTCATTTTCTTAAAGAGAAAGAATAGGAACATTGAAAAAGAATGCATCAAGATAGAATTCTCTTTCGCGTTATTACCTTCTGTTTTTTTTCCAGATATATCTGGTTGTTGTTATGATTTTGTTACTGCATGAACTTTGTTTTTGCCTCGCTCTTCTTTGCATTTTTGTACCTAGTTTGGAGTTTGCTCTCTGGTCTTATTGTTATTTTTATTTTATTTCACATAAGAATATAGAACAAATATATCAAAAAAAAAAATAAATATTTGATTTCCAAATTTTAATAAAATCTTATGAGTTGTAAATTGTGAAAATCTGAAGAAAGCGGAGAATTTGAGAAACAAATTGAAATTTGGCGAATATCGAAAAGTTATATAGAAGAATTGATTTTCTTAAAGAGAAAGAATAGAAAAATTGAAAAAGAATGCATCAAGATAGAATTCTCTTTCGCGTTATTACTTTCTTTTTTTTTCCAGATATATCTGGTTGTTGTTGTGATTTTGTTACTGCATGAACTTTGTTTTTGCCTTGCTCTTCTTTGCATTTTTGTACCTTGATTTGGTGATTTCGAGTTTGCTCTCTGGTCATATTGTTATTTTTATTTTAATTCTCGTAAGTGTATCTGCATGGAACAGCTTCAAAAATATAGAACAAATATATCAAAAAAAGAAAATTAATATCTGATATTCAAATGTTAATAAAAGCTTATGAGTTGTAAATTGTGAAAATCTGAAGAAATATCATTGGAAGTAAATAATGTGAGAATAATAAGGAATGACCGAAACCATATCAGTACTTTTGTCAGAAGGGAATTATCTCGTAACTAAATAGATAAAAAAAAAATTATTGATTCGAAAGATGTGTAAACTTTATCACTACTGAAGAATTGGATAAATGCGAACAAGACAAGAACAAACAAAAATTGTACAGTATCTAAAATCAAATTGAGAACAACACGATATTTGGCGATCAAACCAATTTCCACATCACACCATATTTCATCAATTATTCTGGTGAAGAAATTCACACGTGAAAATCATTGATTTCTCTCTCATTTTTTTTTGTGTTTCCAATTCTTTGTTCCTGCTGTTCCTGTTTTTTCTTCAAGTTCTGATCTAGCAAACCCCCCCCCCCTCCATGGGAGCAGAAGAATTTTTTCTGAATTATTCACCTTCATTTTGAGAATAAAAACTGTATCGAACTAATCAAAACAGCAGGATATTGAGGTTATGGGCGTGATATTTATCCCCCCCCCCCTGTCACACAGTAGATCTAATGTACCAGATCTGTCATATCTGGGCGACGTTGCCGGATATAAGATGCAAACGAACATTCACATCCACGCAGAACAGAAATTCGACAAAACGTCCAATTCTATCCCACCAAGAACCCAACTTCGAAACGATTCGAATGGGAGTAATTAATTTAAATCACACACGCGAGCCAGGGAACAATGCCCCCCCTCGAAATAGCAATTACGCGCCCGCAAATGAAGCGTTTCGCCGATTCAAACTCCATTCGAATAACCAGTGTGTTCCTGACACTTCGCACCATCGAAATATCCCTAAACATCTTGGGGGAATTCACTAAAATCGCTAACGTACGTTACGCGCCGGATTGTTTATATATACAGGGATGCCATGCGAACGTCGACGACGGGGTATTAAATTATATTTATGTCCCGAGTTTATTGTCGACCTGTATGGTGGAAGCGGTGCGCCTGAATCCAAATTCGATTTTGAGGTTTTTATGGTGTTTGCCTTTGAAGCTGTTGAATATTCAGAGGGGCATAAATTTCGAGTTTGATTCGGTCCAGTTTCGGGACGAATTCGGATTTTTTATTAGGTCCGGAGTAGTTTTTTCATTAGAAAACAATAATTTCACAAGTTAGACTAAACTAAGGGTATCTGGCAACGTCGCCAAGTATGACAGATCTGGTACATTAGATCTACTGTGTGACAGGAACGTCAAACATATTACAATATCCAGTTGATTAAAAATAACAAATTTAGTGTTTGCACATCGGGTTTATCCTGAGCTAGCTGTACTGACGAGCCGAGGATGAATTTCGATGTTCCATGGGGTTACGTGTATTATTGGCTTGCTTTATTAGTCTATCTAAAACAAATTTTCTTGTTTCATTATTGTAATTTAGTGGTTATGATCACATTAATCATCAAGAAATGTCTTCGAGTTAAACGATGAAAATTTGTCCTTCTATGTAGCACTTAACCTAGAATGTATATCGAGAAGAAATATAAATTCACGTAGCATTCATCGAATCGAATAACAAAAAGTATATAAAGAGTACTAAACGATTAGAAACGGCTCCTTCCCATGTTACGAAATTCCTTTCTCCCCCCATCATAAATAGGTGCTTAAAAACTCATGCATCCATATACCTATTTTGACACCAAACTGACACAAAAGAAAGCCCCGCTTTGTGAAGACTGCTGATTGAGAAAAGGGGGCCCTGAAGGACCGTCGATTCGAGCCATGTGTGCGCCCCCAACAAAGGGCATGAGGTACTTCACGAGAACGTCCCGACTGCGATTGGCCTGGATGGTCCTTCAGACCCCACGAGGGATTTTTGACTGTTGCAGTTTAGTCTCGATTGGCTAATCTGAAAGAAGTCCGATTTTATCGTTCGCTCGTTACGCTTTCAACGACTGTTTTGACATCGACTTTATTTCCACATAATGGTATACCATTTATGAGTTCTACGCTACTTCTTGAAATTTTAATAAATGGACCAAATCCTCCTAAGGGTTCGGGAAATATGGCAACCGAATTTTTGTCCCAATAATTCGAAAAATATTGATCCGATTCAATCGAAACTTCGTGAAAAAACGACATGAAGATGCATCTGAAATTTCATGAGATCTCATCGATAGAAAAATCCCAAAAAATTTTTTATTTTAATTTCGATATCTCAGAATCGTTTTTCCGTATCTTGCAGAAATTTTTCCACATTTGAAGCATCAAAAATCAGCTTCGCTGCTGTGCTACGTGAAAAGAAAATTGAGTTTTTCTGATCTGGCGTTGAGAAATTCGATTCCATTTCACGAAGTGTCGATTTTATGAGATGGCATTATTTGTCACACTGACGGCAAGTTTGGTTATATATCTGTGGAATAAAGGCACGAATATTCATGTGAAATTTTATGAGATCTTATCATTAGAAGAATTGAAAAAAAATCTTGTCTACATTTGGTGCATCAAAAATCAGAATCGCTGCTGTTTTACGTAAAAGAAAATTGAGTTTTTCTAGTCTGGCGTTGAGAAATTCGATATATTCCAAATAATTCAGTGATTCCATCTCGTGAAGTGTCGATTTTATTGAATGGCATTATTTGTCACACTGACGGCAAATTTAGTTGCATATTTGTGAAATAAATACACGAATATTCATGTGAAATTTCATGAGAACTCATCATTAGAAGAATTAAAAAAAAAACTTCTTTTAAAAAACTTGTCTTCATTTGGCGCATCAAAATCAGCTTCGCTGCTGTTTTACGTGAAAAGAAAATTGAGTTTTTTTGATCTAGCGTTGAGAAATTCGATATATTCTAAATAATTTAGTGATTCAATCTCGCGAAGTGTTGATTTTATAAAATGACATTCTTTGTCACCCTGACGGCAATTTTGGTTGTATATTTGTAAAATAAAGACACAAATATTCATGTGGAATTTTATGAGATCTAACCGTAAGAAGAATTAAAAAAAAAATCTTTTTAAAAAACTTGTCCACATTTGTTGCATCAAAAATCAGCTTCGCTGTTCTTCTACGTGAAAATAAAATTGAGCTTTTTTGATCTTGCGTTGAGAAATTCGATATATTCCAAATAATTCACTGACTCCATCTCGCGAAGTGTCGATTTTATAAAATAGCATTATTCGTCACACTGACGGCAATTTTGGTTGTATATTTGTGAAAAGGACACGAATATTCATGTGGAATTTTGTAAGATCTTATCGTTAGAAGGATTCGAAAAAAAAACTTTTCATTTGAGAAATCAAAAATCAGCTTCGCTGCTGTTATACGTGAAAAGAAAATTGAGTGTTCCTTATCTGGCTTTGAGATTTCGATATATTCCAAATATTTCAGTGATTGCATCTCGTGAAGTGTCGATTTTATCAAATGGCATTATTAGTCACACTTTTACAAGTTTGGTTGTATATTTCTAAAATAAAGACACGAATATTCTTGTGAAATTTCATGATATCTTATCATTAAAGGGAAAAAAAATTATTTTTAAAGAACTTGTCGGCATTTGACAAATCAAAAATCAGCTTCGCTGCTGTTCAACGTGAAAATAAAATTGAGTTTTTTCGATCTGGCGTTGAGAAATTCGATATATTCCAAATAATTCAGTGATTCCATTTCGCGAAGTGTCGATTTTATGAAATAGCATTATTTGTCACACTGACGGCAATTTTGGATGTATATTTGTGAAAAGGACACGAATATTCATGTAAAATTTTGTGAGATCTTAGCGTTAGAAGGATTCGAAAAAAAAAATTTTCATTTGAGAAATCGAAAATCAGCTTCGCTGCTGTTCTACATGAAAATAAAATCGAGTGTTTCTTATCTGGCGTTGAGATTTCGATATATTCCAAATAATTCAGTGATTGCATCTCGTGAAGTGTCGATTTTATTAAATGGCATTATTAGTCACACTTTTACAAGCTTGGTTGTATATTTGTAAAATAAAGACACGAATATTCTTGTGAAATTTCATGATATCTTATCATTAGAAGGAAAAAAAAAATATTTTTAAAGAACTTGTCAGCATTTGGTAAATCAAAAATCAGCTTCGCTGCTGTTCAACGTGAAAATAAAATTGAGTTTTTTCGATCTGGCGTTGAGAAATTCGATATATTCCAAATAATTCAGTGATTCCATCTCGCGAAGCGTCGATTTTATGAAATAGCATTATTTGTCACACTGACGGCAATTTTGGTTGTATATTTGTAAAAAGGACACGAATATTCATGTGAAATTTTGTGAGATCTTATCGTTAGAAGGATTCGAAAAAAAATTTTTCATTTGAGAAATCAAAAATCAGCTTCGCTGCTGTTCTACGTGAAAATAAACTTGAGTTTTTCTTATCTGGCGTTGGGATTTCGATATATTCCAAATAATTCAGTGATTGCATCTCGTGAAGTGTCGATTTTATTGAATGGCATTATTTGTCACACTTTGACAAGTTTGGTTGTATATTTGTAAAATAAAGACACGAATATTCTTATGAAATTTCATGATATCTTATCATTAGAAGGAAAAAAAAAATATTTTTAAAGAACTTGTCAGCATTTGGTAAATCAAAAATCAGCTTCGCTGCTGTTCAACGTGAAAATAAAATTGAGTTTTTTCGATCTGGCGTTGAGAAATTCGATATATTCCAAATAATTCACTGACTCCATCTCGCGAAGTGTCGATTTTATAAAATAGCATTATTCGTCACACTGACGGCAATTTTGGTTGTATATTTGTGAAAAGGACACGAATATTCATGTGGAATTTTGTAAGATCTTATCGTTAGAAGGATTCGAAAAAAAACTTTTCATTTGAGAAATCAAAAATCAGCTTCGCTGCTGTTCTACGTGAAAAGAAAATTGAGTGTTTCTTATCTGGCGTTGAGATTTCTATATATTCCAAATATTTCAGTGATTGCATCTCGTGAAGTGTCGATTTTATCAAATGGCATTATTAGTCACACTTTTACAAGCTTGGTTGTATATTTGTAAAATAGAACATGAATATTCTTGTGAAATTTCATGAAATCTTATCATTAGAAGGAAAAAAAATTATTTTTAAAGAACTTGTCAGCATTTGGCAAATCAAAAATCAGCTTCGCTGCTGTTCTGAAAATAAAATTGAGTTTTTTCGATCTGGCGTTGAGAAATTCGATATATTCCAAATAGTTCAGTGATTCCATCTCGCGAAGTGTCGATTTTATGAAATAGCATTATTTGTCACACTGACGGCAATTTTGATTGTATATTTGTAAAAAGGACACGAATATTCATGTGAAATTTTGTGAGATCTTATCGTTAGAAGGATTCGAAAAAAAACTTTTAATTTGAGAAATCAAAAATCAACTTCGCTGCTGTTCTACGTGAAAAAAAAATTGAGTTTTTCTTATCTGGCGTTGAAAAATTCGATAAGCTTTTTACAAGCTTGGTTGTATATTTGTAAGATAAAGACTAGAGTATTCATGTGAAATTTTATGAGATCATATCATTAGAAGGAAAAAAAAAATATTTTTAAAAAACTTGTCAGCATTTGGCAAATCAAAAATCAGCTTCACAGCTGTTCCACGTGAAAAGAAAATTGAGTTTTTCTTATCTGGTGTTGGGATTTCAATATATTTCATATAATTTCGTAATTTTACTTGGGAAGTGTCGATTTTCTAAAATGGCCTTATTTGACGGCTGGTTTGGTTCACCGAATCTCTGCTTCTTTCTATCGTCTTTGTTTCGATAGTCTCGCTACAGTAATCTCATATTGAATCAAAAAGATCATGAATTGATTTATTTTTCACTTAAAAACATTTCAGAAACCCAAGTTAAATATTGTGCGAGGGTGAGTTTGCTGAGACTTGGAGCCAAGCAGTGTCTTTTCGAATTTTTATAAAAACTGAGTCATCATTACCTTCTCTTCAACCCCCCCAATCCATCAGACGTTGAACTTGACAACATGGCCCGGTTATTGTACCACCACCCATTCATCCCCAGAATCCCATAAAGGGTTATCGAATCTATAAACAACCTTTTTAAGAGTGTTACTTCAACGAATAGCACAAGGGGGCTGTATATCGCATACGAACAGAGGGATGTAGTGTTAAAGTGTCCTTCCATCTGCTCCAAGTCCTCCCTCTCCTCATATCTTGTTTCCCTTGGCGCATAAATCTGGGTTTTGCATAATCGCCGGCAATGTTTTATCACGATTTCATTCATGAGAAGACGGGGTGGAGTATGGAGTTCGAATTTATGTGAGGAAGGGTAGTTTCGAAAAACTATGTACACCTGATCGGACCGTCTTCAGGGCAGTCCCGAGAAGGGTGGTGATAATTCGAACCGTGATCGATGGGCATTTAAGAGCTTTCCCGTATTAATAATCGGATGGGTGGGATGGGACCTCCGAACCATCATATTAAAATTATCAAGTGGTGCATTTACCGTGGTACCTTGGGCATTTCCTAATGGGCCGGCTACCGGTGGGGCCCCCGGGGTACCATCGGGACCCGCCTCTCCAGCACCCGGCCTACCATCTCTTCACTGCTTGGGATATTGAAATATTGCCAACTGTACGGGTAGGATTGTTTCGTTTTAATTAACTCGGAAAATATTAAACTAACAGAATCTATCATGAGTATAAATCATTCGGGTCGGATTGATGCGATGAGAAATCGAGTAGATTTTTCTTCGGGATGGGAGTTTTGGGAATGGACGTTTTTTTACCCGCGGGGATCCACGAATATATCAGCCGTGCGAGATTGATTGTTCCGAGTATCACTTTGATTTGATATGACAGGACGATACAAGAAGAATCTGTTCATCATTCATTCTCGTTCATTTGAATAATCCTCGATTCGGATTACCTCCGTGTTTAATGAATCGATTTTTTTCCATCTGTTGAATAATTCGACGGCCGTAGCTGGCATGAACATGATTCAAGAATTTTAAATTCCCAAACAGATTCCTTTGTTGGTTATATTTTCCCCGAACATATTCATCTGATTTAATTCCGAAACATTAACTCAGTTTTTCTACAATTTAAAGTTTTATAATTCACGAATTGACTCGTCTTACCGACATAATTAAATGAAGTAATTCATCACTCATGGTCAACAATGGATCTGATATTTGAATTTTTGGAAATGATCAGAAACCCCAAAAGTGGTAAGGAAAAGTTGCAAAATTTTTTAAGACAAGATTTCTATTTTTAACTGTCTGAAACTTATCGCAAACGGCCAAAAGTGGTGTGGAAACAGTGCAAAAGGATTTACATGAATAATTTCCACCTCATTTTAGACCAGAATTCTATTCATAACTGTCTGAAAATAGTCGAAAACACACAAAAAGTGGTATGAAAACGTTGCAAAAAATTTATTTCTTTTTTTTTACTTCATATATGAACAGAATTATTTTCCCCTCATTTTTAACGAGAAGTTTGTTTATGACTATTCGAAAAAAGAACGAAAACCTCAAAAGTGGCAAGGAAACGTCGAAAAAAAATTTATTTAATCGTTTCTACCTCGTTTCAGTTCAGAAATTCGTTCATAACTGTCTGAAAATCATCGAAAACCCTCAAAAGTGGTGTGGAAACATTGCAAAAGAATTTACATTATAAATTTTCATCTCATTTGAGGCAAGAATTCTGTTCATAACTGTCTGAAAATTACCGAAAACAACCAAAAATGGTATGGTTTAAGTTTAAACAAAATTATTTCTTCGTTTTCACTTCATAACAGAACATAATTCCATTCATAACGATCTGGAAATAATCGAAAACACACAAAAGTGATGTGGAAAGCTTGCAAAATCTTGTTTTGATCGTTTTCCCTCATTTTTGGCCAGAATTTTGTTCGTGACTGTTTGGAAATAATCGAAAACCCACAAAATTGGTATGGAAACTTCGAAAAAACATTTATTCAATCCATTTTACCTTATTTCAGATCAGAAATTCGTTTATAACTGCCAGAAACTAAACGAAAACCCCCAAAAGTGGTTTGGAAACGTTGCAAAAAAACTTATTTCTTTGTTTTTAGCTCATATCACAACAGAATTTTACTCATAACGGTTCGAAAATAATTGAAAAAACACAGAAGTGGTGTGGAAAGCTTGAAATATTTTTTTTTAATCGGTTTTCTTCATTTTTGGCCAGAATTTTGTTCGTGACTGTTTGGAAATAAGCGATAACCCACAAAATTGGTATGGAAACTCCGAAAAAAAATTTATTCAATCCATTTTACCTTATTTCGGATCAGAAATTCGTTAATAACTGCCAGAAACTGAACGAAAACCCCCAAAAGTGGTATGGAAACGTTGCAAAGAAATTTATTTCTTTGTTTTTACCTCATATCAGAACAGAATTTTATTCATATCGGTCTGAAAATAATCGAAAACGCACAAAAGTGGTGTGGAAAGCTTGCAAATTTTGTTTTATCGTTTTACCTCATTTCTTACTAAAATTTTGTTCATGACTGTTTGAAAAATTATCGAAAACCTCCAAAAATGGTATGGAAACGTTTGAAACAAAAATTATTTCTTCGTTTTCACTTCATAACAGAACATATTTCATTCCAAACGATCTGGAAATAATCGAAAACACACGAAAGTGGTGTGGAAAGTTTGAAATATTTTTTTTTATCGTTTTTCCTCATTTTTGGCCAGAATTTTGTTCATGACTGTTTGAAAATAAGCGAAAACCCAACAAATTGGTATGGAAACATTGAAAAAAATTTATTCAATTCATTTTATCTTATTTCAGATCAGAAATTCGTTTATAACTGCCGGAAACTAAACGAAAACCCCCAAAAGTGGTATGGAAACGTTGCAAAGAAATTTATTTCTTTGTTTTTACCTCATATCAGAACAGAATTTTATTCATAACGGTCTGAAAATAATCGGAAACACACAAAAGTGGTGTGGAAAGCTTGCAAATTTTTTTTTTATCGTCTTACTCCATTTCTATCTAGAATTTTGTTCATGACTGTTTGAAAATGATCGAAAACCTCCAAAAATGGTATGGAAACGTTTGAAAAAAAAATTATTTCTTCGTTTTCGCTTCATAACCGAACATTTTTCATTCCAAACGATCTGGAAATAATCGAAAACACACGAAAGTGGTGTGTAAAGCTTGAAATATTTTTTTTAATCGTTTTTCCTCATTTTTGGCCAGAATTTTGTTCATGACTGTTTGGAAATAAGCGAAAACCCAACAAATTGGTATGAAAACATTGAAAAAAATGTATTCAATTCATTTTATCTTATTTCAGATCAGAAATTCGTTTAAAACCGCCAGAACCTAAACGAAAACCCCCAAAAGTGGTATGGAAACGTTGCAAAGAAATTTATTTCTTTTTTTTTACCTCATATCAGAACAGAATTTTATTCATAACGGTCTGAAAATAATCAAAAACACACAAAAGTGGTGTGGAAAGCTTGCAAAATCTTTTTTTAATCGTTTTCCCTCATTTTTGGCCAGAATTTCGCTCATGACTGTTTGAAAATAGGCGAAAACTCACAAAATTGGTATGGAAAGTCTGAAAAAAATTTATTTCTTCGTTTTTTCCCACGTATTAGAACAGAATTTCATTCATAACTGTCTGAAAATAATCGAAAACACAGAAAAGTCGTGTGGGAAGCTTGCAAATTTTTTTTTTATCATTTTACCCCCAGAAGTTTGATGGAAACGTTGCAAAAAAAAGTATTTCTCCGTTTCACCTCATATCAGAACAGAATTTCTTCAATAACAGTCTGAAAATTATTTAAAACACATAAAAGTGGTGTGGAGAGCTCGCAAAAATTTCTAACCAGAATTTTATTCACTGTTTGAAAATAAACGAGAACCCCCAAAAGTGGAACGCAAATGTCGCAAAAGAATTATCGAATCGTTTTTACCTCGAGAAAAAGTTTATTCTTCAACCCTAAATTAAAGATTAATTAATAAAAATTTTTTGTTGATGTGGTTTTAGAGATTCTTCCACAACCGAATAAACTCATAAATACTACAATAATAATTATAAGGAAAAAAGTTTTGAGGTTCGAACAAATACATACATAGTAGAATGCGAATGGAGCAACAAAAAAAGAAAGAAAAATTATAAAATTAATAAACAATTTCGAACAACAGTCCTCAATTCTCAAAATACAGATGTGAAACGTGGCTCTAGACATACATGAAATGTCTAAATCAAAAAACATAAAAAAATCACCAAATTCCCTGATAACAACAAAACAGGATGTAACATATCGAAAAACTAAAACCGAATTAAAAACTCGTGGACAACGAGACTACCCGTCGACGAGCCGCTAATGCCAGAAAACCACCCCTCGATGATTCCGTCGCATGGTAGGCGTCGTACAAACATTCGTCTCGCACGTCCGCCATTTTGCCTGGTGCCAGAGACACATGGGAACGATCGATGTTCCTCGCGGGGAGGTTCGGAGATTTCTCCCTCATCACCGTTTAGAGGAAAAAAAACACAGGGCCGTACCGGGACATCTCCCCCCTTCATTTCATTCTATTGAACACCTCTCTTATTTCCGCGCTCGCGAGGCCCGAATGCGCCAGTGTAGTTCACCTTCAGTAGAATAACGAGACGAAAGTTCATGTTGAATTTTGGGAGGATCGTATAACTGGAATAATAAAAAAAAAAAAATTTGAATACTCATATGGGGTATGGATGAGATGAGTTAAATTAAAATTGGAAAGGTGAAAAGAAAATTGAGTTTTCTGGTGTTGAGAAATTTGATAAAATCATTTATCGAATAAAATAAAAACATGTACGGCGTTCACCAGGTTATTTTAACAGAGTGGAGGCATTTGGCTCAACTGCCCCTCCTCGAATCCGCGCAAAGTTTCTCCGAACCGATTTCTACCCATTCGAACGCAACCCCCTAGTGCCTCCCTGTTCTCCTACTACCTACGCGAAAAACAAAGGCTATCGCTTCGATTCGCCCCCTTATTCGTCCTCCATTCATTTGTCTTTCGGGTATTTACACCGATCTTATAATTACAGGAATCCTGTTTGTTTGTATGCTTGTTTTGCCCACCCCGAGCACACGGCGTCGACGTTCATTTGTTTTGTCCCCGGCGAATCGAGAAAACAAATTACGATCGTCGTCGTCGCCGCCTCGGATTGGGGTGGATTAAATTAAATCCAGCGTTGTTCCCGTTTTCCGTGTCGTATTTAGTCCAGCATTATTCGGGAATTCCAAGGATTCGATGTGGCAAGAGAAATTCTTATGCTTTTAAATATAACTTTTAAACTAATCACTAAACGACCGCTACGCGGTCGTTTTTTTTAGTATCCTAAGGTGGATTTCAAACGGTAGGCGGGATTCATCAGTCAATCTGTGGTTTAATTATATGCCTCTCGTTACTATAAGTTTATGTATTGATCGACACTAAACGACCGCTACGCGGTCGTATTTTTTAGGATTCTAAGGTGGAATTCAAACGGTAGGCGGGATTTATCAGTCAATCTGTGGTTTGATTCTATGTCTCTTATTACTTCGAGTGTATGCACTGAAAATATATCGAACGGTGTTGACTGCATCGGATGAACATGTCAAAACAGAATGTGTCGTCGTGGGGATCGAACATCGAACGGAGAGATCTTATTTGAAAGAATTTCACCCATGGCCGAACATCCGATGCGTACTTCTTCATGCCCAAACGAGTCAACAAGGCCTCTCGCACACCATTCAACCACAAGAATGGACTTCTACGCGAACATTCTCTGTATAAACTGAATGAAAGTTTATTTCCGCAACGAAAATCTCACATAATGAAGTCATTATTCTCGCCGTGTTCGAGTTGGCTATTTCAACTTTGCCGACCGCTGTACAGAACGCCCTTTGGTGGACAGGGGGGTAACTAGGGGATGGGGAATGAAACTTTCACTTCAGAAAATATTTTGGTCGAGTGGGGTTTTTCCAATCTGCAATAGGGACATTCTTTTCTGATTTAAACATCTTCACATTAAAAGTAGGAAATTGAGGTTGTGAGATTAATATTTCCGACGTTCCTGTCACACAGTAGATCTAATGTATCACATCTGTCATATTCGACCAACGTTGCCATATACAGGGTTATTCCAAAATCGACGTGAATCATGAAGGACGTGGTAGTATGAGTCATTTGAGCCATTATTGATATCCAAAAAGTTTACGAGTTATTCGATTTTTTGTGTTTTTTGAAAAACTACCCACCCTACTCAATTTTTCGTCAATTTTGGATTATTTTCATCAGAGAAGGATATGATATGTATGAAAAAAGCGAAAATATGCTGGAATAGATGGTGAAAAAGAATTCGTATGATTTGAAAGTTGGTATAGAATAGCCAATTTCTATTCTATTTGAATTCGCCTGCAACTTTCGAACTCTTCAATTCATGTAAAGTATCCAAAAAACGCAAAAACTCAAATAACTGGTTATGTGTTGATTTTTGGATATCAATAAATATGGCTCAAATTACACCAAATGAGTCATACTTACACATCCTTCAAGGTTCACGTCGAATTTTGAATTACCCTGTATACAGAATTGATATACATAATAACTTGTTTCGGTGTGGTTAAATGGGGAAATTTCAGGATACGGACCTGTGCGGGGCTCTCACCACCGCTGCCTAGCAAATATTTACCTGAATTATGAATGGAAGCTGTGGCCAACAGATTATCCCATCTTAGTACACTTAAAAACTCCCTAACAATCAGAAACCACACCGTTCTCAAGTTTGTAGTGGATGTTTGTTAGTTCTCGAGTATTAACGCACTAACTGACTCAACCGACACTCGCAAACTGTTTAGTAAACAAAGTTGGAGAAAAATATAATCCCTTTTTTTGAAAACATTTTTCAATACATACTCGAGTAGATCTGAAAATATTTTTGTTTGTCCCAGTTCAACTTAACTACATCTGGCAACGTCGCCCAAATATGACAGATGTCGTATATTAGATCTACTGTGTGACGGGAACGTCAAAATTAATACGCTCATAACCTTGCTACTGTTTTTCTTCCCAAAGTGAAGAAGAATAATGTTATGTTCCAATGAGAGAAAAGATAAGAACTACAAATTGAAAAGTCTGAGTTCAAAATTAAATTGAACAATAAAGGATGAGTGAAACAAACTAAATAAAAACAATAAAAACAATTTGTCCACGATTATGTCGAAAGCTCATTAACTTGATTATGATCAACTATCTCAGAAATAAAAAAAAAATTACAACCCATGCAAAAGTCGCCCCCCTTCCATTGTGAGAGAATGGCAGCCATTGTTTCGTTATTCATTTGTTTAGTTACCACGTTCATTTATCATGCCAAGCCATGAGAGATTGTTTCGTGCCGTTGTTGTAACGAAACTTTAATTTGAGTGATTTAATATTGCGCTGTGCGGACGGTGAAGTTGGATTAGAATACCTAATTCGAATAATTAAATGATAGAAGGGTTTTCTTCGCAATCAGTATGATAATTAGGTAGTACTACGATTGAAAGAACATCTTAGTCTGAAGTTGAATATAGTTGCACTTTTGCCCATCCCAAGCTGTTATGCATGGCAGCCATGAAATTCTAACTAGTAAATTATAGTCTAATCCCGTTTTCATGGTGGAAAAAGGGGTTGTACATAATAGCAGAAGGGTGAGTTATGGATTGTGTCACGACATTATGTCAAACTCGAGCACAGATAGGTACTACAAACGTTTCAGGTATTCTTCCATTTGGGTTCACGTGATATCTATGAGAACATCCTAATTATCTTGGGTATTGTATCTGCCATATGGAAGATACTCGACTTTATCGTGTTTTATTTCTTTATGTCACCAGAAATTTTGAGAAATGGCTAGATTTTGTTATTCCATCCTCAATAATCATTCCGTCTACCTTGAAGTTTTTATAGTTTTTTTATATATAATGGCTGGGTAGTATGAATAATATCCACATCAGCTGTGACTGTTACAGTTAATATGATTAAATAGCAATTTAACATAATGACTGGATATTATGTATATGGACTGAATGAAGTAGATAATATGATTAATTAATTCATTGCGTTTCATTACTTAATCCGCGCCTTACTAGATGTTTCAAAGAATAGCAAGACTTTTTGATTAATTTTACGTCAATCATCACTCTGTCTAAATTAGATAGTTTAAGTATATAAAAATGGCTTGATATCACGAAAAATATTAGCATTAGAAACTTCGGAAGTAACTACTAAAAACAACATGATTACATAGCAATTATACATATTGGCTGGACATTATGTATATGGACTAAATGGAGTAAACAATATGATAAATTAGGTTATTGCGTTTCATTACTTTATCCGTGCCTTACTAGATATTTTAAAGAATAGCAAGACTTTTTGATTTTATGATCATCCATTCTATTGGATAGTTTTTATATATAATGGTTGGATATTATGAGAAATATTGGACTAAATGAATAAGTAGATAATATGATTAATTAATTCATTGCGTTTCATTACTTTATCCGTGCCTTACTAGATGTTTCAAAGAATGGCAGGACTTTTCCATCAATTTTAACTCAATAATCACTATGTCTAAATTGGATAGTTTTTTTATAGGGTGTCCCAAGTTTGTGTGCCTTCTAAACGTTTCTTGAGAACAGGACCTATTTGAAATCTGAAAATTTGGATTATGATATACTGTTCGACTTTAACTACTGAGCTGAACTATTTTCGAAGCCTGAACACGTTCAGTTATACAGGGAGTGAAAATGAATTTCTCGAAAATTTTTTTTTTGCATTTTTTCGTCTCCTGAATTTTGGGAAACTCGTCCCTGTGTGTTTCAAATATTATGTCAAAAAATATTTGAATTTTCGACAGCTGTCAAAAAAATTCTCAAACTTAGCCGAAACTCCAGACTTCATGTCAGTGCTTCAGCTGACCAATTTTTTTTCGATAATTCGCTAGAATTTTCTATGATATCTATGGACTTGGTGATGCGATTTTGACAAAATTTCGCATGTATTTCGAATACATTATTCCTCAGCTAGGTGCAAAATTTCATTCCAATCCAATCGGTAGTTTCGAAACTATCAGGAAAAAAAAATTTTGAACGGCCATATTTACGGAACCCCTAGTCTAATTTTGCTCATTGATGAACGTGACCGCGATATTTGCGATCCAAACCCACCCTGAAAATTTCAAGTTCCTAGGCCTTTCCGTTCAAAAGTTACAATTTTCTATGGTTTCTATGGTTCTGGTCATGCGATCTGGACAAAATATTGCTTTAATATATCATTCTCGATTAAAATACAAAATTTCATCTCGATCGAATCCGTAGTTTCGAAATTATCGAGAAAAAAAAATTTCAAACGACCGTATTTACGGAACCCCTAGTATAATTCTGCTCATTGATAAACGTGAACGCGACATTTCAGATCCAGAAAATTTCAAGTTCCTAGAGGCCTTTCCGTTCGAAAAATATGATTTTCTATGGTTTCTATGGTTCTGGTCATGTGATCTGGAGAAATGTAGCTTAAATATATCATTCTCCATTAGTGTACGAAACTTTATCACGATCGAATCTGTAGTTTGGAAATTACCAAGAAAACTAAATTTCAAACGACCATATTTACGGAACCCCTAGTATAATTTCGCTCATAGATGAACGTGATCACGACATTCGAGATCCACACCTATCCTGAAAATTTCAAGTCCCTAGGCATTTCCGTTCAAAAGTTACAATTTTCTATGGCTTCTATGATTCTGGTCATGCGATCTGGACAAAATTTCAGATGTAGCTTGAACACCTCATTCTCCATTTGAGTGCAAAATTTCATCTCGATCAAATCTGTAGTTTTCAAGTAATCAGGGGAACAAAACTTTGAACGGCCATATTTATGGAACCCCTGGTGGAATTTGGCCCATTAACGAACTCAACCGAGGCATTCGGGAACTGAACCCACACTGAGAATTTCAAGTCTCTAGGTTGTTCCGTTCGAGAGTTATCGTGCTTACGGCCGGCCGGACGGACAGACTCGAATTTTCCGACGGATTCGTCATCAGTGAGTCGAACATAGTCGTTTGAGACCATTTTCGGCTCAAAATTCGAAAAATACAGACATCATGACGAAATGATATAGCCCTCGTGTGAGTAGTACGAGCGCTCAAAAACAAATGTTATGGGAAAATTCTGTTCACAATTTTTGAAAAAATATTTGAAACACCCTGTGATGAGTTTTCCAAAATTTAGAAGACGCCCAATATTCCGCCATTCTTTTACTCAAAAAAAGGTAAAAACAACTTATGCTTCCGCTTAAGGATTTCATAGATGTAGCCATAGTTATCTATTGTATTGTTTGCATACTTATTTTCATAAAAAATCTTTGTGGAAAAATTCACAACTTCGATATTGTTGATAACTTCGACAAGCCGTCAGAACGAAATTTCAACGAGTAACTCCCCGCTCATTTTCTCCATGTTTTCCTCACACGCACGCTGATTTTGGCATCATTTATCTTCGGCGCGCTCGAGAGAGAGAGAGATATAGACACAAACCGAGTCTTCTACCCATTATCAAAATTCAAATCGCACACCATTCTCCGGACATATTCGCAAACACATAAAAAATGAAAACGGGTTTTCTCATTCCCAGAGCAGATGAATCGAGTTGTATACGAGGCGAGTGTAACTCGAACAGAAATAATTTGTTGTCAAATTTGGTTTATCGGTTTATGTGAAATATGATTCGGTCGGTCGGACGGTCTCGGGGCTTGAGAATCAAAATTTCACATGGGAGACGACCCAAAGCTGTTGGCATTCCGGCGTGGGTGACCTGACCCCTGACCCCCCGTGCTTCGACCCTCTGCCCGTCTTCTTCGTCCTCGAAGTATCTCCGGGCATGCTGGATTCTTCTTACTAATATGTTGTTATAGTTTAACGAGTATTTCGATCGCGCGGATACTTTCGACTTTTCGAGTCGTTGCGGAATGTTTAGGGTTGAAGCACTACACCCTGTCAAAATATGTTGAAATGAAGAAGCTGTTCTTGATTAAGTTATTCTTGAGTATTGAGGGCTAAATCATTATTTTTCGGCAACGCTTGGCAACGCTGTAAAAATCCATTGTCCAGCGCCTTCGGCGATAGGTCAGAAGTTGTTACGTAAAACAGGAACATGTCTCTGGGAAGTTATTTTGTGGGAATTTCTTCGAATAAGAATCCAATGTATACTCCGTTTAAGAATTATTGACATCTCGGTTGGCTGTGAAAAATCGAATTTAAGTTGGTAATAGACTATTCAGTAATATTTTGGGTTGCTGAATTCAAATTGGTATAGGAATAACACTAACATTACCCGTAGAGATCTTGCTTTGACGATTTTATCGAAGATATTGGTGAATAATTATAAAAATTATCCCCGAATTTGAGTATTTTTTGTCTTATGCTATTAAAATGGCTGGAATTGACCAGGATACATCGCGCCTAACAAGAGAACGCCAGGCAGTTTGTCGGTGTTACTTCGAGTTTTTCAAAGATTTGGCATATATTTCCGCTAGTGTTTCAGGTAAACTGTTATTCACCGACTCAAAGTGTATTCTGATTGATCAATGTCTCTTAAATTATCAGATTTCACAAAGCCCTGTCCGTAGAATATTAGCATGTTATTATAGCCTGGAATTAGCAGTGGAAGAAAACCTGTGCGATACGATTATTCCTCCAAAGAGACATTGAATGACTTTTTTTTTGCTAGAATTAAAAACAATGAATATATCAGTTTAGATATCCTTTTCGAACAGGCCAAAGAGCACCTAGATTTCAATTGATCGAAGTCAACATCATATTACATCATAAAAAAAATTGGATACAAATACAAAAAAGTTGATCGAAGGAAAATTCTTACTGATAAACAGAAAAATATAATGAAAATAGTACGATATTGTGATAAATACCGAGAATACATGGAACAAAATGTAAAATTCATTTATCTAAATGAAATTTGGATATTCAAAAACGGTATTCAAATTTGTCAGTGGACACTAGAAAATAATCCAAAAGGTATGCCGAGTATATTCAAGGGTAAAGGCAGAAGGTGCACTATTTTGAATGCTGGAACAATTGATGGATTTTTACCTGGATGTGATCCGATTCTTGACAGTGGTGTTAATGATAAGGATTACTATGAATGGTGAATTATTTCATAAATCGGTTATTGAAAAATTGAAACCTTCCCTGCAAAAGGATGCCCATCAATAGGATTATGTCAGCTTATTCAATAAACACATCCAAATCACTACACTACGTGGAAACAAAGTTTTCAATATTTTTATCTTTGCTCTTGTATCACTCATAGATATTTTAAGTTCATTCATTAAACTGTATGGTACCCTGTTCACATTCCCTCTGCTAATACCCATGCTATATTGTTCCTAATTCAAAAGTATACTGAATAATTGTAAAATTGCTCATCAATTATAATATTTTCAATAATTCATGGACAGTTTTGATGAATGAAAATGAAAATTGACTTTCTTGAAGTATTCAACACCGAGCAATAAATAATTCACAGATAGGTTCATATATTGATAGTTCGTTACAAATTTCATGTCAAAATTCTTCATGTACTACATAGATTCTCAATTTTTGTTTCTCTCTTATTTCTTAATACATTATAACGTTTTTTCCAATCCATTCTTTTGGCCTTGTGCTTGCAAAGTATCCAAAGAATTTTTGTTGTTGCACCATTAGCTACCTGCTAGAATTCCATTAATTATCCTTCTTGAATCCCGACATAAAATGGTACTCTTATAGTTATATGGTTAGAATTTTGCAAGATTTCCAATACCAATAAATATTGAATGGTCCTGAGTGAAAATAAATATTTATTTGAATGATCTTCAATTTTCCATGGTTGACTTTAATATGAGATAATTTCAAATGAAAGCATTCCACGATATTTTTGCGCTTTCAAACCTGAACTCCCATGTAGAAACTGCAATCGAAATATTCCGGCTCAATTATTCGATAATTCGTATACTCAACACTTTTCTAGGTTATATTTATGTTTTATTTCTATGATGAAATTTAGTTACTTTTTGTAACCAGAAATAAAGCCTCGACTGGACGTTCATGGCCTGCTTCGATGTCAATAATTCTAAAATGGACTATATGTACCAACTTTTCCCCCTATTGATCATCTGAGCCGTGTTGCGCATCCTTCCCCGATTAAGCCTCTAATCCACGAGCTGATTATCTCCGACAATCCAGTTGTACAAAACAAGATGGCGCACGAAACATTGTAAATCTCTCGAACAGCTGGCGTATCGAGCGTCGGATTCCGACCTTGCGTACATAGAAAATAAAGCGATTAAGTTTATAGAACTGCATAATCCGCCATTCTGTATATCGTACCCCCGTCGGTTGCATTCCTTCCAACCCCTCCGCGCGGCGTATTAAACGGGGAGAAGCCGACTATAAACGTTTCTTTCATGCTTTCACAACACAAAACCCCGCACACTATAAACACATTATCTGGCAGGGATGGATTCAGATTGAATCCATCCCCCATCCCATCCAGGGAAACCACCACCCAACTATCACAGGTTCGAAGTTTTTCGGCTGAAATTGGGACAAATAATATACTTATAGTTCATTTAAGAATTATTGACATCGAAGCAGGCCATGAACGTCCTGTCGAGGCTTTATTTCTGGTTACAAAAAAGTTACTAAATTTCATCATAGAAATAAAACATAAATATAACCTAGAAAAGTGTTGAGTGTACGAATTATCGAATAATTAAGCCGGAATATTTCGATTGCAGTTTCTACATGGGAGTTCAGGTTTGAAAGCGCAAAAATATTGTGGAATGCTTTCATATGTAATTATCTCATATAAAAGTCAACCATGAAAATTGAAGATCATTCAAATAAATATTTATTTTCACTCAGGACCATGCAATATTTATTGGTATTGGAAATCTTGCAAAATTCTAACCATATAACTATAAGAGTACCATTTTATGTCAGGATTCAAGAAGGATAATTAATGGATTTCTAGCAGGTAGCTAATGGTGCAACAGAAAAAAATTTTTGGATACTTCGCAAGCACAGGGCCAAAAGAATGGATTGGAAAAAACGTTATAATGTATTAAGAAATAAGAGAGAAACAAAAATTAAGAATCCATGTAGTAAATGAAGAATTTTGACATGAAATTTGTACTGAACTATCAATATATGAACCAATTTGTGAATTATTTATTGCTCGATGTTGAATACTTTAAGAAAGTCAATTTTTATTTTCATTCATTGAAACTGTCCATGAATTATTGAAAATATTATAATTGATGAGCAATTTTAAAATTATTCAGTATACTTTTGAATTGGGAACAATATAGCATGTGTATTAGCAGAGGGAATGTGAACAGGGTACCATATAGTATAAGTATAATAAATAAACTAAAAATATCTATGAATGATACAAGAGCAAAGATAAAAATATTGAAAACTTTGTTTCCACGTAGTGTAGTGATTTGGATGTGTTTATTGAATAAGCTGACATAATCCTATTGATGGGCATCCTTTTGCAGGGAAGGTTTAAATTTTTCAATAACCCATTTATGAAATAATTCACCATTCATAGTAATCCTTATCATTAATACTGTCAAAAATCGGATCACATCCAGGTAAAAATCCATCAATTGTTCCAGCATTCAAAATAGTGCACCTTCTGCCTTTACCCTTGAATATACTCGGCATACCTTTTGGATTATTTTCTAGTGTCCACTGACAAATTTAAATACCGTTTTCGAATATCCAAATTTCGTCTAGATAAATGAATTTTACGTTTTGTTCCATGTATTCTGGGTATTTATCACAATATCGTACTATTTTTATTATATTTTTCTGTTTATCAGTAAGAATTTTCCTTGATCAACTTTTTTGTATTTGTATCCAATTTTTTTTATGATATAATATAATGTTGACTTTGATCAATTGAAATCTAGGTTCTCTTTGGCCAGTTCGAAAAGGATATCTAAACTGATATATTCATTGTTTTTAATTCTAGCAAAAACAAAGTCATTCAATGTCTCTTTGAAGGAATAATCGCATCGCACAGGTTTTCTTCCACTGCTAATTCCAGGCTATAATAACATGCTAATATTCTACGGACAGGGCTTGGTGAAATCTGAAAATTTAAGAGACATTGATCAATGATACACTTTGAGTCGGTGAATAACCGTTTACCTGAAACACTAGCGGAAATATATGCCAAATCTTTGAAAAACTCGAAGTAACACCGACAAACTGCCTGGCGTTCTCTTGTTAGGCGCGATGTATCCTGGTCAATTCCAGCCATTTTAATAGCATAAGACAAAAAATACTCAAATTCAGAGCAAATTTTTATAATTACATATTCACCAATATCTTCGATAAAATCATCAAAGCAAGGTTTCTATGGGTAATGTTAGTATTATTCCTATACCAACCTGAATTCAGCAACCCAAAATATTACTGAATAGTCTATTACCAACTTAAATTCGATTTTTCACAGCCAACCGAGATGTCAATAATTCTTAAACGGGGTATATGTTAATTATATTTGAAAAAATCGCGAATATCCTGAAACGATTATTCGCACGCTGACGCAGGACTCCCAGAACGAACGAATGCGACGTTGTCATTATCTGAGGAGGAACAGAAACAGGTCACAATAACGTCTCGGAAAAAATCATAGAATGATCCCGAGCGGATACGGGCAATCAAAGGACGTACCCCTACATCATGATACTTCGGGATGAACAAAAAACTACTGAATGACGATTTGTATGTGGAAGGCGTTTCGAGAAACTAAAACGGTATCGAATTTCATCACTTATTTGCGGTTTGTTTGCGGGCACATAAATCTGTTTCATGAGAAAAGGAAGCACGAGAAAGTATCGGTGTTCAGGGTAAGATACTATGAGAACAGACAAGAAGGAGGGTTTCACTCGAGATAATAATCTACCAAAAACACTGTTGGTATAATAGAATAAGATTCTAAATTAAAATTGTATTCCGAGAATTCCTTCAGAAGTTAAAGCTGCAAAAAAATGTCCCACAATCCCCGTACCTACCCCAAAATCCCATTACCGTGAATGCGCACTTTCTGGAATGTAAAAAAAAGAGATTCAAGGGAAAACCTATATTTCACGTGGAAGGCCTTGACTTCACCTCCCAGCTCGGGTGTCTAAATTTATCATCCCTTGTTCCTATGACAACTTTTATATTTTATTTTACTTTGGGACCATTGTCATTTTACGAACCGTGCACCGCTACCATTATCCGAACGTCAAGTTATATTGGAACCGTAAATACGAATGGATGGTTCCAAACGGCATACAGGATGGTCTTCCCCAAGCTGCAACATTTATATCCGGTTAGATAATATTAGGATAGTGTAAAATTTTCAAATGAACAACAATGACTAAATGAACTTTTCTCTTTGTTATGGTCTTGAGGTGTTTGAACTGTGCTAGGTGCAGCACCTCCTCGAGACACACCATGATAATTCATATCCATTATTAATATTCAGAATTTCTCAACACAGCAGTCCTACCTAATTGATTTACGTTAACGATAATTACGAATTTCATTCCTTATTATTCGAGAGATTTTGTAATATTGTAGGTTGAAAGTGGGTTTACTCGGATTTTTTTCTGAACCATCTGAGATCCCGTTTTGGCGAAACGTCCCATCCCAAAGAATGTGTACCTTCGAAATTTGACGCAATAAATTAGGTTCGAAATTTTATTAGTTCAACTCTTCCCAATTTTTTATGCCCATCTTGTTTTATGAACCATTAAGATGATTTATACGGGGTTCGTTCAAGGTTAATGACTTCACATCGGATTGGTTTGTTAGCTTTTATTATTTGTCGATGAGAAGATAATATACGAGTTATTGATACGGGCTTTGTTTGGGAAAAAGATTGTTTTCTCGAATGATCAGTTTTTTTAAGAATATCAAACGCTTGTGATAATTACAGGAGATCCATTTTCGGAAAAAGTTTCACCAAATTAAACATGACTGGTCTGCAGATTGGAAGTATATAAAAAAGTTTGAGTAAAATAAAGCATCCCAAATTTTGTGGAAAGGTTTCTCAAAAGACTGTGTTTTACTAAAGGTTCGACTTGAGAATCTTTTTATTTGCTCCCTTTAAAGTAGTAAAAATTTTCTGCTGCAAGGACAGGGAAAGTGAAAGGAAGAAGTTTTGATAATAAAGTAACTTTTCCTTCAACTTCCAATATCTCCGATTTGCTTGGTTCGATCGATTCAGGTGTAGTGAAAAAGTTGCAACATCTCAACTAAATGGATTTTCAATATTCAGCTAATGCATGAAATCGTCCGTTTCACGAGAAAAGGAGTAACTTTCCTTCAACTTCCAATATCTCCGATTTCCCTGATTCGATCGATCCAAGAGTAATCGAAAAGTTGCAACATCTCAACTGACTGAATTTTTCAATATTCAATTAATGCCTGAAATCGTTCGTTTCGCGAGAAATGGAGTAACTTTTTCTTCGACTTCCAATATCTCCGATTTGCCTGGTTCGATCGATTCAGGTGTAGTGAAAAAATTGCAACATCTCAACTAAATGAATTTTTCAATATTCAGCTAATGCATGAAATCGTCCGTTTTACGAGAAAAGGAGTAACTTTCCTTCAACTTCCAATATCTCCGATTTGCCTGATTCGATCTATCCAAGAGTAATCAAAAAGTTGCAACATCTCAACTGACTGAACTTTTCAATATTCAATTAATGCCTGAAATCGTTCGTTTCGCGAGAAATGGAGTAACTTTTTCTTCAATTTCCAATATCTCCGATTTGTCTGGTTCGATCGATTCAGGTGTAGTGAAAAAATTGCAACATCTCAACTAAATGAATTTTCAATATTCAGCTAATGCATGAAATCGTCCGTTTCACGAGAAAAGGAGTAACTTTCCTTCAACTTCCAATATCTCCGATTTGCCTGATTCGATAGATTCAAGAGTAATCAAAAAATTGCAACATCTCAACTGACTGAATTTTTCAATATTCAGGTAATGCATGAAATCGTCCGTTTCGCGAGAAATGGAGTAACTTTTCTTCAACTTCCAATATCTCCGATTTGCCTGGTTCGATCGATTCAGGTGTAGTGAAAGAGTTGCAACATCTCAACTAAATGAATTTTCAATATTCAGCTAATGCATGAAATCGTCCGTTTCACGAGAAAAGGAGAAACTTTCCTTCAACTTCCAATATCTCCGATTTGCCTGATTCGATCGATCCAAGAGTAATCAAAAAGTTGCAACATCTCAACTGACTGAATTTTTCAATATTCAGGTAATGCATGAAATCGTCCGTTTCGCGAGAAATGGAGTAACTTTTCCTTCAACTTTCAATATCTCCGATTTGCCTGGTTCGATCGATTCAGGTGTAGTGAAAGAGTTGCAACATCTCAACTAAATGAATTTTCAATATTCAGCTAATGCATGAAATCGTCCGTTTCACGAGAAAAGGAGAAACTTTCCTTCAACTTCCAATATCTCCGATTTGCCTGATTCGATCGATCCAAGAGTAATCAAAAAGTTGCAACATCTAAACTGACTGAATTTTTCAATATTCAATTAATGCATGAAATCCTCCGTTTTATGAGAAATAAAGTAACTTTTCCTTCAACTTTCAATATCTCCGATTTGCCTGATTCGATCGATCCAAGAGTAATCAAAAAGTTGCAACATCTCAACTGACTGAATTTTTCAAAATTTCCATTAATGCATGAAATCGTCCGTTTCGCGAGAAATGGAGTATCTTTTCCTTCAACTTCCAATATCTCCGATTTGCCTGATTCGATCGATCCGAGAGTAATCGAAAAGTCGCAACATCTCAACTGACTGAATTTTTCAATATTCAATTAATGCATGAAATCGTCCGTTTCGCGAGAAATGGAGTAACTTTTCCTTCAACTTCCAATATCTCCGATTTGCCTGGTTCGATCGATTCAGGTGTAGTGAAAAAGTTGCAACATCTCAACTAAATGAATTCTCAATACTAAGCTGATGCATGAAATCGTCCGTTTTACGAGAAAAGGAGTAACTTTTCCCTCAACTTCACTTCAACCTTCGAGCTAAGCTTAAAAATCTGACACTTAACCCAGAATTAGTGACCGTGCAAACCAAATGGACAATTCGAGTTATGCGAATGGCCAATAATCCATCCGATTGTGAACGCTTCATTCTCTTACTTTCTCGACTTCAAAATCAACCCGGTCAATAAATACCCACGGCAATATGTCACTTCTTTCGAAATAGTAACAAGTTATTACAGTATAAATCGCCTATGCCACAGAAGATAATTAATGAATGCAGTTTCCATGAAATGCTACTCTTGTTTATGGACGTGTGGCCTTTGGAGTCAGCCGTTTTCGCCGGGCATCGGTATTATGTCCTGTCTTCGCCGCTAAGTTTCAAATCTATGGGGTCAAGACGAGTTTATGGTTTTTCATCTTGAAATACACGATTTTATTTTTTCTGTGACAATTGTGCGATCACTCTGTGCGTTAACCATAGAAAACGTGAATTGTTTACAAATAAACGCTGCGAGCGTCCCAACAACAAAGCGGAGATGTCCGAAAACCGGAAACTGATTCGAGCTTTCCACGTTATGTATCTGACAGCTGACAGAACAATGCGTCTTCCTTCTTCTTCTGCGTCATCTTGACTGTGCAAGCTGACAAATCGATGTCTTCTCGTGATGGCGGGCCGGATGAATGCTACTTTATCAAAACCTCCCATCTGCGGATACGGAATTGATTGGATCAGCCTGAATTATTCGCTTATCATCATCAAAGTCCGAATCATGAAGTGTCGCATTTAATTTTATGTTATTACTGTTAGGCTTAAAGTGAGAGTATTGAACGAACTCTTTGGTATATTTACAGCGACTTATCTGCCTCATGCCAGATTTTTTCTTGGAAGTCGAACGTTTGACAGGTGTCAGTAGAATGGTGTAATTCAATATGCAGCTAATGTTATTTCAATAAACAATGGTCTGAACTGTGGCTTCCCCCAAACATCTGCTTCATTATGTGTTCGCCACCCAAACTTTTTCATTTATTAGGATAATTCGGCCCATTCGAATGACAAATTATAATTAATTTGAGAAACGAACGCATTTATAACGAAGAATTTTAACATAAATTGTTGGGGTCGGAAAATGCACACGCGAGATTTGAATTTTACGAAAGTAAACAAGTCAAGAAACTACCATCCATTCAAAATATGTAAATTTATCTAGGTATTTATCTTTTGATTCCAGAAAAAGTTCGAATTTTCAACCTGATTGTGAATAAAGAATTCTTTTGCTTATATTTTTTCGAATACAGTTATCTTATTTAAGGACATCGAGAGACATCGAGAGAATTTCTTTCATA
This sequence comes from Aphidecta obliterata, assembly GCA_963966015.1. Classification (NCBI taxonomy): domain Eukaryota; kingdom Metazoa; phylum Arthropoda; class Insecta; order Coleoptera; family Coccinellidae; genus Aphidecta; species Aphidecta obliterata. Next base: position 34,017,144 of record OZ014430.1, on the reverse strand, counting down.
ACTTCGAAAAATCCCAAAAATGTATTTGATGACATTTAACTTATATTAGTCCCTTGAATGGTCTCATCTTCGAAATTTGGACTTAAGTTTCCATTCAGTCCAACCTCAAGGACAACATCGAGATAGAATTTCGTTCTTAACTTCCTGAAAATTATCGAAAACTACCAAAAATTGTACAATAAATTTCAAGGACAATGTATGTGATTATGTTCAACTTATTTTAGTGCCTCGAATGGTCTTATCTTCGAATTTTGTACATAAGTTTCCATTCAGTCCAACCTCAAGGACAAAATCGAGCTAGAATTTCGTTCATAACTTTCTGAAAATTATTGAAAACTACCAAAAGTTGATGGATAAATTTAAGGGACAATGTATTTGATGTCATTTAACTCATTTTAATCCCTCAAATGGTCTAATCTTCGAATTGTTGGACATAAGTTTCCATTCAGTCCAACCTCAAGGACAATATCGAGCTAGAATTTCGTTCATAACTTTCTGAAAATTATCGAAAACTACCAAAAGTTGATCGATAAATTTAAGGGACAGTGTATTTGATGTCATTTAACTCATTTTTGTGCCTCCAATGGTTTAATCTTCGAATTTTTGACATAAGTTTCCATTCAGTCCAACCTCAAGGACAATATCGAGCCAGAATTTCGTTCATAACTTTCTGAAAATTATCGAAAACTACCAAAAGTTGATCGATAAATTTAAGGGACAATGTATTTGATGTCATTTAACTCATTTTAATCCCTCAAATGGTCTAATCTTCGAATTGTTGGACATAAGTTTCCATTCAGTCCAACCTCAAGGACAATATCGAGCTAGAATTTCGTTCATAACTTTCTGAAAATTATCGAAAACTACCAAAAGTTGATCGATAAATTTAAGGGACAGTGTATTTGATGTCATTTAACTCATTTTTGTGCCTCCAATGGTTTAATCTTCGAATTTTTGACATAAGTTTCCATTCAGTCCAACCTCAAGGACAATATCGAGCCAGAATTTCGTTCATAACTTTCTGAAAATTATCGAAAACTACCAAAAGTTGATCGATAAATTTAAGGGACAGTGTATTTGATGGCATTTAACTTATTTTTGTCCCTCAAATGGTCCAATCTTCGAATTTTTGACATAAGTTTCCATTCAGTCCAACCTCAAGGACAATATCGAGCCAGAATTTCGTTCATAACTTTCTGAAAATTATCGAAAACTTCCAAAAGTTGATCGATGAATTTAAGGGACAGTGTATTAGATGACATTTAACTCATTTTTGTCCCTAAAATGGTCTAATCTTCGAATTTTTGACATAAGTTTCCATTCAGTCCAACCTCAAGGACAATATCGAGCCAGAATTTCGTTCATAAGTTTCTGAAAATTATCGAAAACTACCAAAAGTTGATCGATGAATTTAAGGGACAGTGTATTTGATGACATTTAACTCATTTTTGTCCCTCAAATGGTCTAATCTTCGAATTTTTGACATAAGTTTCCATTCAGTCCAACCTCAGGAACAATATCGAGCTAGAATTTCGTTCATAACTTTCTGAAAATTATCGAAAACTACCAAAAGTTGATGGATAAATTTAAGGGACAATGTATTTGATGACATTTAACTCATTTTAGTCCCTCAAATTGTCTAATCTTCGAATTGTTGGACATAAGTTTTCATTCAGTCCAACCTCAAGGACAATATCGAGCTAGAATTTCGTTCATAACTTTCTGAAAATTATCGAAAACTACCAAAAGTTGATCGATGAATTTAAGGGACAGTGTATTTGATGACATTTAACTCATTTTTGTCCCTCAAATGGTCTAATCTTCGAATTTTTGACATAAGTTTCCATTCGGTCCAACCTCAAGGACAACATCGAGCTAGAATTTCGTTCATAACTTTCTGAAAATTATCGAAAACTACCAAAAGTTGATGAATAAATTTAAGGGACAATGTATTTGATGACATTTAACTCATTTTAGTCCCTCAAATTGTCTTATCTTCGAATTGTTGGACATAAGTTTTCATTCAGTCCAACTTCAAGGACAATATCGAGCTAGAATTTCGTTCATAACTTTCTGAAAATTATCGAAAACTACCAAAAATTGTACGATAAATTTAATGGACAGTGTATTTGATGAGATTTAACTCATTTTTGTCCCTCAAATGGTCTAATCTTCGAATTTTTGACATAAGTTTTCATTCAGTCCAACCTCAAGGACAACATCGAGCTAGAATTTCGTTCATAACTTCCTGAAAATTATCGAAAACTACCAAAAATTGTACGATAAATTTAAAGGACAATGTATTTGATGACATTTAACTTACATCAGTCCCTTAAATGTTCTCATCAACGAATTTTGGACATAAGTTTCCATTCAGTCCAACCTCAAGGACAATATCGAGCTAGAATTTCGTTCATAACTTCCTGAAAATTATCGAAAACTACCAAAAATTGTACGATAAATTCAAAGGACGATGTATTTGATGACATTTAACTTATATCAGTCCCTTAAATGTTCTCATCAACGAATTTTGGACATAAGTTTTCATTCAGTCCAACCTCAAGGACAATATCGAGCTAGAATTTCGTTCATAACTTCCTGAAAATTATCGAAAACTACCAAAAATTGTACGATAAATTTAAAGGACAATGTATTTGATGACATTAAACTTATTTCAGCCTCTGAAATGGTCTCATCTTCGAATTTTGGACATAAGTTTCCATTCAGTCTAGCCTCAAATAACCGAGCTAGAATTTCTTCCATAACTTCCTGAAAATTATCGAAAAATACCAAAAATAGAACTATAAAATCAAAGGACAATATATTTAATTACATTGAACTTATTTTAGCTCTTTTAATGGTCTCATCTTCAAATTTTGGACCTCAGTTTCCATTCAGTCCAGCCTCAAGTACATCGAGCTAGACTTTCTTGAAAATTATCGAAAACTTCCAAAAACGGAACGATAAAATTAAAGGACAATGTATTCAATGGCATTAATTTTATGATTGGTTCGACACACCGTCGTTTGGGGGGAATTTTCGTATCAAAGACATCCAATTCTATAATTGTTTTTCATTTGACATTGAGTGTATCTATTTCCATCATAATATATAAAAGATATCGATTAAAAGCTGTAAAACCGAAACATGAAACCATCTCCTGATCAAAATGTCTCTTTCATCTTCCACGTGAAACAAACTGTTTTGTATTATACCCATTTAACGCCTACACGTTGGACATTCTCCTCTTTATCTGCACAATCCATCTCGCCAGTATAAACCACCGTGTCAGGTAACAATTCTAAATTTCAGGTGAAATTTGATATCGAGCGCTACCAGATCGAAGAACATGCACCCGCGCTTTGACTCCTCAACTTTATCGTTTTTTAAAAATTTCACGATTTGATTTTATTCTCTTTGACCTTCGTTACTAAATTTCAGCAAATCAATTATAACGTTCGACGATTCCTATTGTAACATTGACACCTCCATGGTCCATTCGTCATCATCAATAAACGTCTTTTTGTTGGGGATATCGAAATTTCTTAGCCTCATGTTTTGAAAGTTGAATCAACTGAATCTCCTCGAGGGATAAAAATATCAAATCTGCCATTGCAGAAATCTCCGCTATATATCTTCATTACATTAATCCTCCATAAATCATTCAGAGGCGTGGAAGAGACCCTTTCGAAAGGGATTAAAGTTTAAGTTCGAAACTTCTCGGATAATGGAAGAACCATCCAAACGGTTTCTTCCACGCAGCAGCCCCTCTGTTATGACTCGAAACCCTCGAATCGGTTGAGTCAACTCTACTTAAAAAGGAAGTTCGCTATTGACACTCGATTCGAGAGTGAACAAATAAACGAGTACTCATACAGGGTGTCCCAGGAGGAATGTGCCACAAGATTGACTCATATCAAGAGATTTTCATCAAACAAGAAGTGACATCATAAAATAATGATCATTTCCATTAAGGGTGGTTCACATTCGAAAGAATGCACCCCTTGAAGAAATGAAATTGTCAGTTTCGTAAACTGCCAATCATTACCGGGAATAATCGGGGCCCCACCCAACAAATTAAAATTTCAGAATAGAATTTAAACCGACCCACCTCACCAGAGCGACGTTAGACATAAGAAATCGAGTTCGGACATGAGTTGTTCAACGGAGATAATTCGAAATTTTTCAAGTCATACTCGAAACCATCAATATCGATCAATGCCATCGCTTCGAGATGAGGAATAATAACATCCTGTTCTGAGAAATATCTACTCATGACGAGCGACGTTTCCAGTTCCGTCAGAAATTTGTATGTGACTCTGTGGTTGGTGACATATGACATAACAAAGTGGGGTTATTCATAGAACTCCCGCATCAATGCATAATTGATCCAAAAAAACAACCGTCGGTCGTTAATTACGCTCCATATCAGTTCCTCTCGAGAAAAATAATCTCTGAAATCAGAATCTGATGATGACTTCACCTCTCTAGATGAAAATCAGCAATCAGTTTCTCTTCTGTGACACCCCGAAATTAAATTATGCGTTCCCAACATTTTTGTTACATAATTTAAAACACCGAGTTGGCTAGTGGTCAGTTTTGACTGACACAAAGGCCTCAGGTAGAAAAACACGAATCCACGTTCACATGTCATGCCTATGCCTACTTCACAGAAAAGAAGAAAAAAAATAGTAAATTTCGGTTTTATTACAGTTTGTTGTCGGATTCGCCGCGGCGAGGGTCCCTATTCTTTCCTTTCTCCTCATTCTTTTAACATTCCGCCATTATTCACCGATTTTTGGAACAGAGAGGTCGTTGGCGCGGATGAAATTTGATAAATGATGGTGGTTCCTGAAATCCATAACCTCCTAGTTAAAGACGGTCCTCCGCGTCGTAAATTAGATTCTTGGGGCGTCCGAATGGGATCTTTGATTTTATATGTTCATTTCTCGGGCTTGGAGCTACTATAAAATCGGAAGCAGTTACCAAATTTTTGGGGATTCAGATACGGGACCTTGAAATTAATTGGTTTTCGGACGTTTGAAAAAAAATTTATCACCATTTGAATCGTTTTGGATTTATTCCCCAGTTTTATGTCGGAATTCTGTTGAAGTTGATGGGCAAAAGCGACTCGGGGATGATTTTAACACTAGATTCCTCAGGATAAAAGGGACCTTGTTGTGTTTTTTGAGTTTTTTTGGAATTGGCCTCGAAAGAACTTCTTCAGGTCTCGAAATCCGCTCATAGCTTATTTTTACAAACTTGAAGGACAAAGTATTCAATGATATTCACCTCAGTTTAGACTCTTGAATAGCCTTATCTTCGATTTTGGGACCTAATTTTCCATTCACTCCAGCTTTAATAACATTGAGCTAGATTTCCTTCTATAATTTTCTCAAAACTACCAAAAAAACACCCAAAAATTCGATAGCAAAGTTGAAGGACAGAGAATTCAATGATATTCACCTCAGTTTAAACTCTTAAATAGCCTTATTTTCGATTTTTGGACCTAATTTTCCATTCACTCCAGCCTTAATAACATTGAGCTAGATTTTCTTTTATAATTTTCTCAAAACTACCAAAAAAACACCCAAAAATTCGATAGCAAAGTTGAAAGACAAAGAATTCAATGATATTCACCTCAGTTTAAACTCTTGAATAGCCTTATTTTCGATTTTTGGACCTAATTTTCCATTCACTCCAGCCTTAATAACATTGAGCTAGATTTTCTTTCATAATTTTCTCAAAACTACCAAAAAAACACCCAAAAATTCGATAGCAAAGTTGAAGGACAAAGAATTCAATGATATTCACCTCAGTTTAAACTCTTAAATAGCCTTATTTTCGATTTTTGGACCTAATTTTCCATTCACTCCAGCCTTAATAACATTGAGCTAGATTTTCTTTCATAATTTTCTCAAAACTACCAAAAAAACACCTAAAAATTTGATAGCAAAGTTGAAGGCAAAGTATTCAATGATATTCACCTCAATTTAAACTCTTAAATAGCCTTATCTTCGGTTTTGGGACCTAATTTTCCATTCACTCCAGCCTCCAGATTTCTTTTCATTATTTTCTCAAAACTACCAAAAAAACACCCAAAAATTTGATAGCAAAGTTGAAGGCAAAGTATTCAATGATATTCACCTCTTGAATCTCCACACTTGAATAGCCTTATCTCCGATTTTTGGAACCGATTTTATATTCACTCTAGTCTTAATGACATTGAGCTAGATTTCCTTCTATAATTTTCTCAAAACTACCGAAAAAACAACCAAAAATTTGATAGCAAAGTTGAAGGACAAAGAATTCAATGATATTCACCTCAATTTAGACTCTTAAATAGCCTTATCTTCGATTTTTTGACCTAATTTTCCATTCACTCCAGCCTCAATGACATCGAGCTAGATTTCCTTTTATTATTTTTTCAAAACTACCAAAAAAAACCCCAAAAGTTTGATAGCAAAGTTGAAGGCAAAGTATTCAATGGTATTTACCTCAATTTAGACTCTTGAATCGCCTTATCTCCGATTTTTGGACCTGATTTTATATTGACTCTAGTCTTAATGACATTGAGCTAGATTTCCTATTATAATTTTCTCAAAACTACCAAAAAAAAACCATCATAAATCTGATAGCAAACTTTAAGGACAAAGTACTCAATGATATTCACCTCAATTTGAACTCTAAAATAGCCTTATGTTTGATTTTTGGACCTAATTTTACATTCACTCTAGCCTCAATGACATTGAGCTAGATTTCCTTCTATAATTTTCTCAAAACTACCAAAACAACATTCAAAAATTTGATAGCAAAGTTGAAGGACAAAGAATTCAATGATATTCACCTCAATTTGGACTCTTAAATAGCCTTTTCTTCGATTTTTGGACCTCATTTTCCATTCACTCCAGCCTCAATGACATCGATCTAGATTTCCTTTTATTATTTTCTCAAAACTACCAAAAAACACCCAAAAATTTGATAGCAAAGTTGAAGGCAAAGTATTCAATGATATTCACCTCAATTTAGACTCTTGAATCGCCTTGTCTCCGATTTTTGGACTTGATTTTATATTCACTCTAGTCTTAATAATATTGAGCTAGATTTCCTTCTATAATTTTCTCGAAACTACCAAAAAAACAACCAAAAATTTGACAACAAATTTGAAGGACAAAGAATTCTATGATATTCACCTCAATTTAGACTCTTAAATAGCCTTATCTTCGATTTTTGGACCTCATTTTCCATTCACTCCAGCCTCAATGACATCGAGCTAGATTTCCTTCTATAATTTTCTCAAAACTACCAAAACAACATTCAAAAATTTGATAGCAAAGTTGAAGGACAAAGAATTCAATGATATTCACCTCAATTTGGACTCTTAAATAGCCTTATCTTCGATTTTTGGACCTCATTTTCCATTCACTCCAGCCTCAATGACATCGATCTAGATTTCCTTTTATTATTTTCTCAAAACTACCAAAAAACACCCAAAAATTTGATAGCAAAGTTGAAGGCAAAGTATTCAATGATATTCACCTCAATTTAGACTCTTGAATCGCCTTGTCTCCGATTTTTGGACCAAATTTTATATTCACTCTAGTCTTAATAACATTGAGCTAGATTTCCTTCTATAATTTTCTCAAAACTACCAAAAAAACAACCAAAAATTTGACAGCAAAGTTGAAGGACAAAGAATTCTATGATATTCACCTCAATTTAGACTCTTAAATAGCCTTATCTTCGATTTTTGGACCTCATTTTCCATTCACTCCAGCCTCAATGACATCGAGCTAGATTTCCTTTCATTATTTTCTCAAAACTACAAAAAAAAACCCCAAAAATTCGATAGCAAAGTTGAAGGCAAAGTATTCAATGATATTTACCTCAATTTAGACTCTTGAATCGCCTTATCTTCGATTTTTGGACCTGATTTTATATTCACTCTAGTCTTAATGACATTGAGCTAGATTTCCTACTATAATTTTCTCAAAAATCCCAAAAAAAACATTCAAAAATCTGATAGCAAACTTAAAAGACAAAGTACTCAATGATATTCACCTCAATTTGAACTCTGAAATAGCCTTATCTTTGATTTTCGGACATAATTTTACATTCACTCCAGCCTTAATGACATTGAGCTAGATTTCCTTCTATAATTTTCTCAAAACTACCAAAACAACATCCAAAAATTTGATAGAAAACTCAAAGGACAAAGTATTCAATGATTTTCACCTCAATTTAGACCCTTAAATAGCCTTATCTTCAATTTTTGGACCTAATTTTCCATTCACTCCAGCCTTATTGACATTGAGCTAGATTTCCTATCATAATTTCTTCAAAACTACTAAAAAACCACCCAAAAATTTGATAGCAAACTTAAACGACAAAGTATTCAATGATATTTACCTAATTTCAGATTCACCTCAATTTATACCCTTAAATAGCCTTATCTTCGATTTTTTGGACCTAATTTTCTATTCACTCCAGCCTCAATGACATCGAGCTAGATTTTTTTTCATAATTTTCTGAAAATACCAAAAAAAAACAAAAATTGGATGGCAAATTTAAAGGACAATGTATTCAATGATATTTACCTCATTTCAGACCCTTAATTAAATAGCCTTATCTTCGATTTTTGGAAGGAGGAATTTCTAGGGTTGTTGATAGTTATAAAACATTACTTTCGTACTCTTCTTGTTTCAATGATTTTCAACAGCTCAAAATTCCAGTAGCCCTGTACCAATAAGATTTATAATAGTTATTTATATTTTCATTCTACTCAATGTTTTGTTTTTGTTTTTTGACAGAAGTGTCTCAAAAAGTGTCATTACGAGATTTTAATGGTGTAAGCATTGAAAATATTTCATTTTCCCCTTATTTTCTTTCCAGGTGAAAAGCCATTCAAATGCGAATACGCAGGGTGCGATCGGAGGTTCGCCAACTCCTCGGACAGGAAGAAACACTCGCACGTCCACACCTCAGACAAACCCTACAATTGTCGGGTAGCAGGCTGTGATAAATCCTACACCCATCCCTCATCCCTAAGGAAGCACATGAAGGTCCACGGCATGTCCGGAAGGTCACCGAGAAGCTACGACAGCGACGGAGAAGAATCGAACACATCTTCAGTTGGGAGCATATCCATAGCTGCCAGTCCTCAGGTCACCCATCCACCCCTGAACAACAACGCCAGTTTGGGAGAATGGTACGCGAATTACCAACAAGGCAATTCCACCCCCGACCCCCTTACGGGACTCGGTCCCTTCGGGAACATACCCCCGCCGTACTGACAATAGTTGATGTCCTTCGTCCAAGAGGATTGTACATACGACTGTAAATTTTGAATTATACCCCATAGAGAAAAGTTATATTTTGTGATAAGGAGGAAGACAGAAGTTCGGGTAAAGTTACCTTCGACGATTGACTGTATCTGAAAGGGTGAATCTTTGACTTGCACGTATTTTTCAAAAATTGAATGCTCAAGATCAAATAAAAGATTTTGCTTAGTATTCACTAATTAACTTAGTAAACAAAACAACTACATGTGTTTCGCCTACCATGGCTTCATCAGGTGACGAGAAAAAACTCGTCGTTATGTCGTTTTATCTCGTCACCTGATGAAGCCTTGGTATGACAAAACACGTGTAGTGGTTTTGTTAAACTCTTAAGTAATGAAAATCGCAGACTAAGTTAATAAATGAATACTAAGCTAATATGGATTTTCATCAAGTATCGGCCGAATCAATGAAAATCTTTAAAAAGTTTTGCATTTTATCGAGTTGAACTAAGTTTTATTGAGTTGAATTTTTTCAGAATTTTCAACCACATTTCAACTAATATGAGAAATGTGAGTTGTATCAAGACTTTTAATGAGTTCATTGAAAGGTGGTCAGTATGAAAACAACAGTAAAATTATTGTATATACAAGTCAAAGACTCATCCTATAGTTTGAAGTGATTTTTTTTTTCACTGGAATAAAACGGTTCCACTAAATTTTCATCATGTTTGTCTTGGCTTTCCTCTATTTTTCTATATATTTGTAATTGTGATTCGGTTTGTTTTGAAATTATCTTCATATTTGTGAAAATTAATTTTTACCTCCCATATTTTGTTTTTACTATTAATGTTTATTTTTTCCTACTTTTTACTAGAGGACATAAGTTTGTTCTCCCCACCAACGTTGCCTTTTCATATAATATTTCTTATCCCTTCAAATAATAATCGTCAAAACAATGTAAAATGAAGTTGGGCCTCAAGACAGAATGAAAAATTCATTTTTGTGCATTTTTTAATTCAAGCAAGAACTGTGATAATTTTCCAGAGATACAAAATTGTTTCAGCACTTATTTCGATTTGTATCAAGGTAGCTTCCGAGAGATTGATTTGTGCAATTTTCCGAGACCGATCATGATTTTCCTCTTCTTGTTTTATGGTTAATGATTGTAAATATGTAAATATGTAATTTATGAAATCGATAATTGAAATTCTTATAAATATGAATTTTAGAGTTACTCCTCCTGTTTTGGATGTCTATATTTTGCGAAATGTACAAAGAATATGAATTTAATGTAAATATCTATATCTATCAGGGATCTCTGTAAATCTTGTAAACCCAAAATCGATAACTACTATTTTAAATTAAAATGATTCTGAATAAACTTTGAATCTTCAAAAAATACGTGATATTTTTGTTAGTAGAACCCTGAAGAAAAGTAGGATAAAATGATAATATGCCAAGGGCATATTTTCTGGATATGCAAGCTTTAAGATTTTTTCCACATCATTTTTTCGAGAATTTCGACGTCTGCTGCAGAAAGAGAGAAGAAACCGACGAGTTATTTGAGACCAGCGTGGTCTAATAAGTTCATGTGAAAAGATAAACGAAGAATAAAATGTTCACGAAAAAGTTTTTACAAGGAAATTTAATCAAAAAATTAGTTCTTCGATAAAGGAAAGTAATGAATTTAATCTATATAATTAAAGGGTGTTCATTACGGATATGTACTCGTTTTTTACGAGAAATAAATTTTTTGTTATCTACTACACTTTGAAGTAGACATTTCTAAAGTTCCCCATTTTTACATGTCCAAATTTGAGGTTTCCCTACATGGAAATAGATCGACCCTGATAGGTGTGGATTCTTTTCCGTTTGTCCTCTTCCCCTGGCTGTTGAAAGCAATAATAAGATAGTTCCTAAAGCGCTCCTACAAGTTTTTATGATTTTTTAAAAATTTATTCTTCGATGTAGAGACGAAATATATAGAATCTATTTAATTCGAGGGTGTATATTCCGAATATGTTCTTGCTCTTCACGAGAAATAATTTTTTTGGTAGCTACTACAGTTTGAAGTAGAAATTTCTATAGTTCCCCATTTTTACATGTCCAAATTAGAGGCGTTCCTTGAAGGAAATAGTTCGTCCCTGAAAGTTGTGGACTTTTTTCCAGACAAATCCGCATCCTCTGGCTGTTGAAAGCAACAATAAGATAGTTCCTAGAGCGCTCCTACAAGTTTTCATGATTTTTTCACCTAAAATTTAATATTTTCGACGATTTCGACGTGTGCTGCGACGAAACTATAAGATCTATGGGGAAACCGACTGTAGTTTTGGGATGAGCGTGGTCGAATTGGCTTGTATACAAAATTTCGATAAGATTACTGAAAAAACAAATTTTCACGACAAATTTTTAACATGGAAAATTTGTAAAAAAATTTATTCTTCGATGTGGAGACGAAATATGGGTAATCTATTTAATTCGAGGGTGTATATTCCGAATATGTTCTTGCTCTTCACGAGAAATAATTTTTCTGGTAGCTACTACAGTTTGAAGTAGAAATTTCTATAGTTCCCCATTTTTACATGTCCAAATTGGAGGCTTTTCTCGAAGAAAATAGTTCGTCTCTGATAGGTGTGGACTTTTTTCCATTTGTCCGCATCCTCTGGCTGTTGAAAGCAACAATAAGATAGTTCTTAGAGCGGTCCTACAAGTTTTTATGTTTTTTTAGAAAAAAATTAATATTTTCGATGATTTCGACGTGTGCTGCGACGAAACGATAAGATCTATGGGGGAACCGACTGTACTTTCGGGATAAGCGTGGTCAAATTGGCCTGTATACAAAATTTCGATAAGATTTCTGAAAAAAAAAATTTTCACGACAAATTTTTAACATGCACAAGGAAAATTTGTAAAAAAACTTATTCTCCGATATAGGGAAGAAATATATGGAATCTATATGATTCGAGGGTGTTAATTCCGAATGTGTTCTTGCTTTCCACGAAAAACAATTTTTCTGGGAGCTACTGCACATTTAAGTTGAAACTTCTAAAGTTCCCCATTTTTACATGTCCAATTCGAGGCTTTCCTCAATGGAGATAGTTCGTCCCTGAAAGATGTGGATTTTTTTCCATTCGTCCGCATCCTTTGGCTGTTGAAAGCAACAATAAGATAGTTCTTAGAGCGCTCCTACAAGTTTTTATGATTTTTTCACCAAAAATTTAATATTTTCGAGAATTTCAACGTGTGCCACGACGAAACGATGAGATCCATGGGTCAACGGACTGTATATTTGGGATCAGCGTGGTCGGATTAGCTTGTATAAAAAATTTCGATGAGATTACTGGAAAAAAAAAAATTTCACGATAAATGTTCAACAAGGAAAATTTGTGAAAAAATTTATTCTCCGATATAGGGACGAAATATGTGGAATCTATATGATTCGAGGGTGTAAATTCCGAATGTGTTCTTGCTTTCTACGAGAAACAATTTTTCTGGGAGCTACTGCACATTTAAGTTGAAACTTCTAAAGTTGCTCATTTTTACATGTCCAATTTGAGGCTTTCCTCAATGGAGATAGTTCGTCCCTAAAAGATGTGGATTTTTTTTCATTCGTCCGCATCCTTTGGCTGTTGAAAGCAACAATAAGATAGTTCTTAGAGCGCTCCTACAAGTTTTCATGATTTTTTCACCAAAAATTTAATATTTTCGATGATTTCGACGTGTGCTGCGACGAAACGATGAGATCTATGGGTCAACCGACTGTATATTTGGGATCAGCGTGGTCGGATTGGCTTGTATGAAAAATTTCGATGAGATTACTGGAAAAAAAAATTTTCACGAAAAATGTTTAACAGGGAAAATTTGTGAAAAAATTTATTCTCCGATATAGGGACGAAATATATGGAATCTATATGATTCGAGGGTGTAAAATCCGAATGTTTTCTCGCTTTTCACGAGAAACAATTTTTCTGGGAGCTACTGCACTTTTAAGTTGAAACTTCTAAAGTTGCCCATTTTTACATGTCCAATTTGAGGCTTTCCTCAATGGAGATAGTTCGTCCCTAAAAGATGTGAATTTTTTTCCATTCGTCCGCATTCTTTGGCTGTTGAAAGCAACAATAAGATAGTTCTTAGAGCGCTCCTACAAGTTTTTATGATTTTTTCACCAAAAATTCAATATTTTCGAGAATTTCGACGTGTGCTGCGATAAAACGATGAGATCTATGGTTCAACCGACTTTATATTTGGGATCAGCTTGGTCGGATTAGCTTGTATAAAAAATTTCGATGAGATTACTGGAAAAAAAAATTTTTACGAAAAATGTTTAACAAGGAAAATTTGTGAAAAAATTTATTCTCCGATATAGGGACGAAATATATGGAATCTATATGATTCGAGGGTGTTAATTCCGAATGTGTTCTTGCTTTTCAGAGAAACAATTTTTCTGGGAGCTACTGCACTTTTAAGTTGAAACTTCCAAAGTTCCCCATTTTTACATGTCCAATTTGAGATTTTCCTCAATGGAGATAGTTCGTTCCTAAAAGATGTGGATTTTTTTCCATTCGTCCGCATCCTTTGGCTGTTGAAAGCAACAATAAGATAGTTCTTAGAGCGCTCCTACAAGTTTTCATGATTTTTCCACCAAAAATTTAATATTTTCGAGAATTTCGACGTGTGCTGCGATGAAACGATTAGATATAATATGTGGGAACTGGAAACCGACTGTATATTCGGAATCAGCGGAATCCTGTTGAAATTGAATGCAAGTCAAATAAATCAAGATTTATTTAAATTTTGTTTTATGATTTAGATGAAGTTCCTGAAATTGTGTGAAACATAACGTGTGGTTAATATATCAAAGTAGAAGTTGGGCTGCCAGTTCTCTTTTTTTTCTTCAAATAATTGGCTCATTCGGGAGAAGTATTTTTCGTATGGTAATTTGAATAGACTAGGCGGATTTCAACACTCTCTTATATCATAATCCATTTTTAATTTTTCACTGAAAAAATCAAACAAACTTATTAACATCTAATCGAATTCGAAAATATTTCTTCATCTGATATCAATCGAGTATAAGTCTATGTCGATGTCCAAATATGAAGTTGGGTATAGACAGAAAAAAAAATTAAGGGTACGGCTACAAGTTTGAAAATAAATTCCCGTCACTAACTATATATTATTCAGCTGACGCTGGAAGGTAGTCTGTCGCGAATAAAGATCGTCGATAAGTATTGACTTATTCGTGGATTCTCCAGAGATGGCGAACTGAGAGTTATGCCAAGTTCTTTGCCCTTTCGATGCCGCAGCCGATAAAAAACTTCTTGGTTCAGTATTTGTTGAAAATTGAAATGGACTGCGGATCGTCCAGATCTTCAATGATCCTTAATTTTCCATCGAGCTAAACTTTTTTTTTTCTGGAAGTTAGTGAATCTATCCCGAGCGCAGTAGCGGCTCGTGGGTTTGGATCGTTTCCATTGCATGCCTGGCACATGCGACTGCAAACTGAATCATTTGAATATTTTGGACTAAATGGATATTTATCATTCCGAATAATCAACTGAGATCCTAACGTGTTCTTCGAGCCCGAACGTTCCTCTTATTTCCATATCCCATATTAATGTTTTTGTGGTGATCCATATTATCACCTGACAACCAAACGGTAATTAATACGGCACGGCCACGCTGACATTCCTGGGATTCTGAACACATTGAAATATGCCCAGAATGGACCCGGGACAGGTAGACTGGAAGGATGGTATAGTCCCTTTATAAATATTCAAATTTGACCAGTCATAAATTTCATGAAAAAGTTATGCGCCTATTAAAAGGAACAACATATTAATCCTACAAATATATTTTTAATATTTTGTAGTGTGTTGTTTTAATTTTATGTACACATTCGAAATTTCTTGTATTTTATACATGTTTGTCGGATATTTATGGTTAATTCGTTGGATCTGATACGGGCCTAATTGTCCCATCTTTTTGAGTTTCTTTTATGAGGTAGGATGAATGACGACGGTTCTTGTACGTTTAGGCGTTACGGAATCAACAGTATATTTGAATGAAATTATTTTCTATAATTTGGGAAAACCTCAAAGTTTCATCTTTGAAGAGCAATAGCTACCAAAAAAAAATTTCCTCGAAAAAAGCAGGAACATATTCGGATTTTACACCCTCGAGTTATATAGATCACATAATTCGTCCCTATATCGAAGAATAATTTTTAAATGACCAACTTTGAGGTTTTTCTTCATGGCAATAGATCGACCCTGATAGTTGTGGATTTTTTTCTATTGGTCTGCATCTTTTGGCTGTCGAAAGTAATAATTGCATAGTTCCTATAAAGCTCCTACAAGTTTTTATGAATTTTCCAACAAAAATTTCATTTTTACGACAATAAAAAATTTTTACGTGCAGATAGAAGGAAAACTTGGCAAAATAATTATTTTTCAATATAAAGAAGAAATATATGTTATCTATATCATTCGAAGGGGGGAAATTCTGAATATGTTCTTGCCTTTCACGAGAAAAAATTTTCCAAATAGCTACGGCACTTTCAAATTTTTTACGTGCAGATAGAAGGAAAATTTGGCAAAATAATTATTTTTCAATATAAAGAAGAAATATATGTTATTTATATAATTCGAGGGAGAAAATTCCGAATATGTTCTTGCCTTTCACGAGAAAAAATTTTCCTGATAGCTACGGCACTTTCAAATTTTTTACGTGCAGATAGAAGGAAAATTTGGCAAAATAATTATTTTTCAATATAAAGAAGAAATATATGTTATCTATATAATTCGAGGGGGAAAATTCCGAATATGTTCTTGCCTTCCACGAGAAAAAAATTTCCTGATAACTACGGCACTTTCAAATTTTTTACGTGCAGATAGAAGGAAAATTTGGCAAAATAATTATTTTTCAATATAAAGAAGAAATATATGTTATCTATATAATTCGAGGGGGAAAATTCCGAATATGTTCTTGTCTTTCATGAGAAAAAATTTTTCTAATAGCTACGGCACTTTCAAATTTTTTACGTGCAGGTAGAAGGAAAATTTGGCAAAATAATTATTTTTCAATATAAAGAAGAAATATATGTTATTTATATAATTCGAGGGGGAAAATTCCGAATATGTTCTTGCCTTTCACGAGAAAAAATTTTCCTGATAACTACGGCACTTTCAAATTTTTTACGTGCAGCTAGAAGGAAAATTTGGCAAAATAATTATTTTTCAATATAAAGAAGAAATATATGTTATCTATATAATTCGAGGGGGAAAATTCCGAATATGTTCTTGCCTTCCACGAGAAAAAAATTTCCTGATAACTACGGCACTTTCAAATTTTTTACGTGCAGATAGAAGGAAAATTTGGCAAAATAATTATTTTTCAATATAAAGAAGAAATATATGTTATTTATATAATTCGAGGGAGAAAATTCCGAATATGTTCTTGCCTTTCACGAGAAAAAATTTTCCTGATAGCTACGGCACTTTCAAATTTTTTACGTGCAGATAGAAGGAAAATTTGGCAAAATAATTATTTTTCAATATAAAGAAGAAATATATGTTATCTATATAATTCGAGGGGGAAAATTCCGAATATGTTCTTGCCTTCCACGAGAAAAAAATTTCCTGATAACTACGGCACTTTCAAATTTTTTACGTGCAGATAGAAGGAAAATTTGGCAAAATAATTATTTTTCAATATAAAGAAGAAATATATGTTATCTATATAATTCGAGGGGGAAAATTCCGAATATGTTCTTGTCTTTCATGAGAAAAAATTTTTCTAATAGCTACGGCACTTTCAAATTTTTTACGTGCAGGTAGAAGGAAAATTTGGCAAAATAATTATTTTTCAATATAAAGAAGAAATATATGTTATCTATATAATTCGAGGGGGAAAATTCCGAATATGTTCTTGCCTTTCACGAGAAAAAATTTTCCTGATAACTACGGCACTTTCAAATTTTTTACGTGCAGCTAGAAGGAAAATTTGGCAAAATAATTATTTTTCAATATAAAGAAGAAATATATGTTATCTATATAATTCGAGGGGGAAAATTCCGAATATGTTCTTGCCTTCCACGAGAAAAAAATTTCCTGATAACTACGGCACTTTCAAATTTTTTACGTGCAGATAGAAGGAAAATTTGGCAAAATAATTATTTTTCAATATAAAGAAGAAATATATGTTATTTATATAATTCGAGGGAGAAAATTCCGAATATGTTCTTGCCTTCCACGAGAAAAAATTTTTCTAATAGCTACGGCACTTTCAAATTTTTTACGTGCAGGTAGAAGGAAAATTTGGCAAAATAATTATTTTTCAATATAAAGAAGAAATATATGTTATCTATATAATTCGAGAGGGAAAATTCCAAATATGTTCTTGCCTTTCACGAGAAAAAATTTTCCTGATAGCTACGGCACTTTCAAATTTTTTACGTGCAGATAGAAGGAAAATTTGGCAAAATAATTATTTTTCAATATAAAGAAGAAATATATGTTATCTATATAATTCGAGGGGGAAAATTCCGAATATGTTCTTGCCTTTCACGAGAAAAAATTTCCCTGATAGCTGCGGCACTTTCAAATTTTTTACGTGCAGATAGAAGGAAAATTTGGCAAAATAATTATTTTTCAATATAAAGAAGAAATATATGTTATCTGTATAACTCGAGGAGGAAAATTCCGAATATGTTCTTGCCTTTCACGAGAAAAAATTTTCCTGATAGCTACGGCACTTTCAAATTTTTTATGTGCAGATAGAAGGAAAATTTGGCAAAATAATTATTCTTCAATATAAAGAAGAAATATATGTTATCTATATAATTCGAGGGGGAAAATTCCGAATATGTTCTTGCCTTTCACGAGAAAAAATTTTCCTGATAGCTACGGCACTTTCAAATTTTTTATGTGCAGATAGAAGGAAAATTTGGCAAAATAATTATTTTTCAATATAAAGAAGAAATATATGTTTTCCATATAATTCGAGGGGGAAAATTCCGAATATGTTCTTGCCTTTCACGAGAAAAAATTTTCCTGATAGATACGGCACTTTCAAATTTTTTACGTGCAGATAGAAGGAAAATTTGGCAAAATAATTATTTTTCAATATAAAGAAGAAATATATGTTATCTATATAATTCAAGGGAGAAAATTCCGAATATGTTCTTGCCTTTCACGAGAAAAAATTTTCCTGATAGCTACGGCACTTTCAAATTTTTTACGTACAGAAAGAAGGAAAATTTGGCAAAATAATTATTTTTCAATATAAAGAAGAAATAAATATATGTTATCTATATAAATCGAGGGGGAAAATTCCGAATATGTTCTTGCCTTTCACGAGAAAAAATTTTCCTGATAGCTTTGGCACTTTCAAATTTTTTACGTGCATATAGAAGGAAAATCTGGCAAAATAATTATTTTTCAATATAAAGAAGAAATATATGTTATCTATATAATTCGAGGGGGAAAATATCGAATATGTTCTTGCCTTTCATGAGAAAAAATTTTCCTAATAGCTACGGCACTTTCAAATTTTTTACGTGCAGATAGAAGGAAAATTTGGCAAAATAATTATGTTTCAATATAAAGAAGAAATATATGTTATCTATATAATTCGAGGGGGAATATTCCGAATATGTTCTTGCCTTTCAAGAGTAAAAATTTTCCTGATAGCTACGGCACTTTCAAATTTTTTACGTGCAGATAAAAGGAAAATTCGGCAAAATAATTATATTTCAATATAAAGAAGAGATATATGTTATCTATATAATTCGAGGAGGAAAATTCCGAATATGTTCTTGCCTTTCACGAGAAAAAATTTTCCTGATAGCTACGGCACTTTCAAATTTTTTACGTGCAGATAGAATGAAAATTTGGCAAAATAATTATTTTTCAATATAAAGAAGAAATATTTGTTATCTATATAAATCGAGGGGAAATATTCCGAATATGTTCTTGCCTTTCACGAGAAAAAATTTTCCTGATAACTAAGGCAATTTCAAATTTTTTAATTTGGCAAAATAATTATTTTTCAATATAGAGAAGTAAAGAAGTTATATATGTTATCTGAATGATTCGAGAGCGTAAATTCCGAATATGTAGTTGCTTTTCACGAGAAGAGATTTTTCTGGTAGCTACTGCAGTTTTGAATTGAAATTTCTAAATTTCCCCATTTTTACATGTCGAAATTGGAGGCTTTCCTGGAAATAGTTCGTCCCTGATATGTGTAGATTTTTTCCATTTGCCTGCATCCTCTGGCTTTTGCAAGCAACAAAAAGATCGTTCCTAGAGCACTTTTACAAGTTTTTATGACTTTTTCACACAAAAAAATTAATTTTTTCGAGAATTTAAACGTATGCTGCGACGAAACGATTAGATCCATGCAAAAACCGTCTGAATATCCGAAATCGGCGTGCTCGAATCAGCTAGAATGAAAAATTCCGATGAGATGACTGGAAAAAAAAATTTCACAAACATTTTTTTACATACCTAGGTACAAGAAAAATTTGGCAAAAAAATAATTTATCCATATAGTGAAGAAATTTATTCTGCACTTTGGAGTTGAAACTTTTAAAGCCCCATTTATATATGATCGAATTTTCCCATTCAATTCGAAAATTGACAGCTTTCTCCGGCCCTACCAACATAATTCCGTAAAAGATTCGAATATTTCATTAAACTTCTCCTTCTTCTTTTCCATATTGTCCCAACTGTCATGTGTACGAAATATATTTGAAAATGGCAATATTCACTTATTTCTATGCAACTTCAAAATCATATTTTCCAAACTAGAATTCTCGATCTCGAACTGGAACCATCCCTCCAAAAAAAAAAAGATCGAAATCTACCTCATATACATAGTGAATACTAAATATGTGACCCAACCGGAGGAATATCTTATCGGAATTCAGACGATTCAACATCATCGCATGAAAATTACAATCACCAACTGCCATAGTTACCACTCACAAAAAGGTGTTGGAAGACCAACAGGTGTATCCGTTTCAAGTTGACACAACGCTAATTAATTGGTCTTTTCACTTCTTCAGATCTGTACAGTGTAGGCGGTAGCGTATAACATCTTTGTTGTTGTTGTGGTTTCTCCGACACCCTCCCGGTGTGTGAATATTGAGGCCGGCTGTATATAACGCCGCGATCAAGGTGCACTAAACGAAATACCTACTAATTACTGAAATTTTTCTGCGTGTATTATGGATAAAACTGTACTGCTATGCGTTACTGATGACTCCACCAGTAGTTCCGGAACGAAACACTTCTGTCTTGTTACATTCGCATTTAAAATCATGAGAAGAGAAATGGAATCATGTATGAAGAAATCTCTCATGTCTCCTGACAGTGCAACCAGAAAAATATCGGTTTTTAGGGTCTGTTCATTTTTCATATTTCACCAGTACAATATTATTTAGTTGGTAACAATGAATCATTTCCCCGCTCCTCGGTTGTAACATCTTGGCACTGTTGGGGGTACAGTCTTACAATGCGCTCGCTGTTAGTATTGCTTTTTTATCGTTTCCAGGAGCGCCGAGGATGGGGAGATTCATATACTCTCATCTAAGTGTTGAAGAATAACTCGAGAAAAAATTCTATGTTCAGTGTCTACTTCTTCAATCATACCACCTCGAGATCAACGAATAAAACCCGAGGATTCATCTCGAGATGATCCAATAGAAACGAGCAGCATCCCCGCCCATCAGACATAATTAAACCGTCGCAGAAACACATTTTCAACCCTTGTTGGAAAAAAATAAACAATTCCTAATGAAGTCGACACCGACCTATCAAAATAGATATTTTTATTGAAATATTAAAACATAAAAACCCCAATAGAATCACAATATACAGCCCACAAAATTCGAAATGCTCACTAAACGGCATTCTTCGGATTTTTATATCCTATCCATATCGGCAGATAAGCTCCCTATTAATTTGATTTTATTTTACGATGACGTAGCCCGATAAATTTGATCTCTGGTCATACAGGACCTAAAAAATGAAATAAAATGGGGGGAGATGGCGCCAGCCGCCCAGTGGCGTAGCGGACAGTTCGACCAAAGGCAATCACATCGATCACTTTCGATTTTTCATCAGAATTTGTTGGTAAACATGCCACAATTTCTTTGATCTTTGTTCGTTCTTGTATTCAATAACTGTACAGGGTGTCCAAGATACAAATACAAAACCTCGAACTAATCGAATAAAAATTAATTAAAATAACTAATGGGAAAAAATTTAAATAATCAGTGCCCACTTTTCTCTTGAAAAAACACTTTTTCATTGAAAATCGAATGGTACCAGTCTCAATTTTTCGACATTGAAGTGTCAGTTTGACATTTGACAGCTTTCATCGGAACTACCAACACAATTCCGTGAAATACTCGAATATGTCATGCAATTTCTTCTTCTTCATTCTAATATTGAGCCATTTCATAATATTGATTTATGGAGAAAGTCCTCTTTTAATCAGTTCAATCTTGTTGTGTTATAAAAATATTTTTCCATCCATAAATTGACGAAAGTGCATTACCACCTTGATAATAATCAATGTTGGCGTCAATTTCCGAACATTCCTTGTCCGCCTATGGCGACACGATCGAATCCAATCAAAACAGTATTTGTCACGTTTTTCTCCAGTAATTGGGGATCGTTCTTTAATGGTCAAATTGTTCATGATGCCGTTTAAAATGTTTACTGGCCGGAGGTTTGGTAGTGAGAGGCCATTTGCGCCAGAGAGCAAGAACATTTATAATAAACATAAGTGGTTATTGGTCTGTTCCACCTTCCCAAGAAGCGCTTTCGGAAGATTGTTAACATTTATATTGACGGCGCTGGAATCGATTCAAATAAATAAGTGCGGCTTTGTATGAGCCATCGTCCCCTGTAACATTGTAGTGGACTTGGGAGATTTCACCAACAACAGCCGAGGAAAATAGGAAGTTGAATCAGATATTTGAACTATTGAGATATATTCATATTTTACATAGATCCGCATTGGATGTGGGCACAAATCCAGAAATTTCGAAATTTTTCACACTCGTGGCAACGTCGCAATTTTTCGAAGAATCACAGAAACAGCTCATTTCATTTTATTATGAGAAAAGGTATATTTCGGTCCATTCTAGCAGGGTTTAATTACGAGAGAAAAAGAAAGTCGAGATGAAACTTTCTGAAATTTATCAAAAGTGTCAAGAATCATAAAATATTTGACCATTTCCATAAATTCGGAAAATTCCTGAAATTTTCCTATTTTTTATATACTTGGCAACGTCGTTTTTTTCCAAAGAAAGACTCCAGATAGAGCTTATTCCATTTCAGTCTAATTACGTGAAAAAATGAAAAATCGAGACGATACTTCCTGAAATTTGTCAAATATGTCAAGGATTACAAAATTTACAGAACGTTGAAATGATCCTACTTCGAAAAACACAGATTCTACAAGAGATCTTGAAAATTTCCAAAAATTTGGAAAATTCCTGAAATGTTCCCATTTTCCATATACTTGGCAACTTCGCAATTTTTTCAGACAATATCTACAGGACGCTGTGAAGGTTTTTTGAAAATCTTACAAGAGAGTAAACAAAAAATATCCAGAAAAAAAATTGATATCTCGGACTTAGAAACCGCTGGTCCGATTTTTCCCAATTTCAATAGAGACATCTACCCTGCAAATTTCTGATTTCTCGAATATAAATAAATTTTCTTCATTTGACATTTTTTTTCTACCGAAACAACAATGACCCTTCGAAAAACACAGATTCTACAAAAGATGTTAAAAATTTCAATAAATTCGGAAAATTCCGGTAATTTTCCTATTTTCCATACACTTGGCAACGTCGAAATTTTTTCAGAAAAAAATCTACATGACGCTGTGAAGGTTTTCTGAGAATCTCACAAAAGAGATGAACGAAAAATATCGAGTTTAAAAATTGGAATTTCGGGCACGAAAACCGCTGGTCCGTTTTTCCTTATTGCAACAGAGACACACCTACCCTGCAAATTTCTGATTTCTCGAAAATAAATAAATTTTCTTCGTTGGACATTTTTGTACAAAGGATGTTAAAAATTTCCATAAATTTGAAAAATTCCTGAAATTTTCCTATTTTCCATACACTTGGCAACGTCGCAATTTTTTCAGAGAAAATCTATAGGACGCTGTGAAGGTTTTTTGAAAATCTTACAAAAGAGATAAACAAGAAATATCCAGAAAAAAAATTCAAATTTCGGACTCAGAAACCACTGGTCCGATTTTTCCTTATTTCAATAGAGACACACCTACCCTGCAAATTCCTCAGAAATAAATAAATTTTCTTCGTTAGACATTTTTTGTCTCTCTAAAGAACAATGACCCTACTTCGAAAAACGCAGATTCTACAAAAGATGCTAAAAATTTCGATACATTTGGAAAATTCCTGAAATTTTCCTATTTCCCATACACTTGGCAACGTCGCAATTTTTTCAGAAAAAATCTACATGACGCTGTGAAGGTTTTTTGAGAATCTTACAAAAGAGATGAACGAAAAATATCGAGAAAAAAATTGAAATCTCGGACTCGAAAATCGCTGGTCCGATTTTTCCTTATTTCAATACAGACACACCTACCCTGCAAATTTCTGATTTCTCGAAAATAAATAAATTTTCTTCGTTGGACATTTTTGTACAGAAGATGTTAAAAATTTCCATAAATTTGGAAAATTCCTGGAATTTTCCTATTTTCCATAAACTTGGCAACGTCGCAATTTTTTCAGAGAAAATCTATAGGACGCTGTGAAGGTTTTTCGAAAATCTTACAAAAGAGATAAACAAGAAATATCCAGAAAAAAAATTTAAATTTCGGACTCAGAAACCGCTGGTCCGATTTTTCCTTATTTCAATAGAGACACACCTACCCTGCAAATTTCTCAGAAATAAATAAATTTTCTTCGTTAGACATTTTTTTTCTCTCTGAAGAACAATGACCCTACTTCGAAAAACGCAGATTCTACAAAAGATGCTAAAAATTTCGATACATTTGGAAAATTCCTGAAATTTTCCTATTTCCCATACACTTGGCAACGTCGCAATTTTTTCAGAAAAAATCTACATGACGCTGTGAAGGTTTTTTGAGAATCTTACAAAAGAGTTCAACGAAAATGTCGAGTAAAAAAATTGGAGTTTCGGGCTCGAAAACCGCTGGTCCGATTTTTCCTTATTTCAATAGAGACACACCTACCCTGCAAATTTCTGATTTCTCGAAAATAAATAAATTTTCTTCGCTGGACATTTTTGTACAGAAGATGTTAAAAATTTCCATAAATTTGGAAAATTCCTGAAATTTTCCTATTTTCCATACACTTGGCAACGTCGCAATTTATTCAGAGAAAATCTATAGGATGCTGTGAAGGTTTTTTGAGAATCTTACAAAAGAGTAAACAAAAAATATCCAGAAAAAAAATTGAAATCTCGGACTTAGAACCGCTAGTCCGATTTTTCCCAATTTCAGTAGAGACACACCTACTCTGCAAATTTCTCAAAAATAAATAAATTTTCTTCGTTAGACATTTTTTTCTCTCTAAAGAACAATGACCCTACTTCGAAAACACAGATTCTACAAAAGATGCTAAAAATTTCGATACATTTGGAAAATTCCTGAAATTTTCCTATTTTCCATGCACTTGGCAACGTCGCAATTTTTTCAGGAAAAACCTACATGATGCTGTGGAGGTTTTTTGAGAATCTTACAAATGAGATGAACGAAAAATATCGAGTAAAAAAATTAGAATTTCGGGCTCGAAAACCGCTGGTCCGATTTTTCCTTATTTCAATAGAGACACACCTACCCTGCAAATTTCTGATTTCTCGAAAATAAATAAATTTTCTTCGTTGGACATTTTTGTACAGAAGATGTTAAAAATTTCCATAAATTTGTAAAATTCCTGAAATTTTCCTATTTTCCATACACTTGGCAACGTCGCAATTTTTCAGAGAAAATCTACAGGACGCTGTGAAGGTTTTTTGGAAATCTTACAAAAGAGATGAACAAGAAATATCCGGAAAAAAAATTTGAATCTCGGACTCGGAAACCGCTAGTCCGATTTTTCCTGATTTCAATAGAGACACACCTACCCTGCAAATCTCTGATTTCTAAAAAATAAATCGTCATTTTTTTCTCTCTAAAGAACAATGACCCTACTTCGAAAACACAGATTCTACAAAAGATGCTAAAAATTTCGATACAATTGGAAAATTCCTGAAATTTTCCTATTTTCCATACACTTGGCAACATCGCAATTTTTTCAGGAAAAACCTACATGATGCTGTGGAGGTTTTTTGAGAATCTTACAAATGAGATGAACGAAAAATATCGAGTAAAAAAATTGGAATTTCGGGCTCGAAAACCGCTGGTCCGATTTTTCCTTATTTCAATAGAGACACACCTACCCTGCAAATTTCTGATTTCTCGAAAATAAATAAATTTTCTTCGTTGGACATTTTTGTAGAGAAGATGTTAAAAATTTCCATAAATTTGGAAAATTCCGGAAATTTTCCTATTTTCCATACACTTGGCAACGTCGCAATTTTTCCAGAGAAAATCTATAGGACGCTGTGAAGGTTTTTTGGAAATCTTACAAAAGAGATAAACAAGAAATATCCAGAAAAAAAATTCAAATCTCGGACTCAGAAACCGCTGGTCCGATTTTTCCTAATTTCAATAGCCTGCAAATTTCTGATTTCTCAAAAATGCTGCAAATTTCTGATTTTTCAAAAATAAATAAATTTTTTTCGTTAGACATTTTTTTTCTCTCTAAAGAACAATGACTCTACTTTGAAAAACACAGATTCTAAAGAAGATGTTAAACATTTCATTAAAATTTGGAAAATTCCTGAAATTTTCCCATTTTCCATACGCTTAGCAACGTCGCAATTTTTTCAGAGAAAATCTACAGGACGCCGTGAAGGTTTTTGAGAATCTCACAAAAGAGATGAACGAAAAATATCGAGAAAAAATTGAAATCTCGGACTCGAAAATCGCTGGTCCGATTTTTCCTAATTTCAATAGAGACACACCTACCTTGCATTTTCCTAATTTCCTGAAAATTAATAAATTTTCTTCGTTCGACTTCTTTTTTCTCTCGAAATAAGAATGACCCTACTTCGAAAAACACAGATTCTACAGAAGATGTTAAAAATTTCCATAAATTTGGAAAATTCCTGAAATTTTCCTATTTTCCATACACGTGACGACCTCGCAATTCTTTCAGAGAAAATCTACAGGAAGCTGTGAAGGTTTTTTGAGAATCTTGAAAAAGGGATGAACAAAAAATATCGGGGAAAAAATTGAAAACTCGGACTCGGAAACCGCTAGTCCGATTTTTACTGATTTCAATAGAGACACACCTACCCTGCAAATTTCTGATTTCTAGAAAATAAATCAATTTTTTTCTATCGAAGAAAAAAACAAACTTCTCGGTTCTTAACCAAGAAATAACTCAGACAACTCACATTTCATCCAAAATACACTACGAGCAAAACATTATGTTGAAACAAAAGTGATCCTGTAAAAGATGAATATTTCAGATAGCCACCAGACAAAACTTCCAGACGCCAGTCGGCATTCCATAGGCCAACTTTGTCATACACGAAAACTTGTCTCAATGAACTTGCCGTAGCAGGCTGCGTAAACGCAGTTCATTCAATGTTTCGGTATTGGTCTGTCACAAAATAAATTAGTCGAATAAATTTCTTTGTCTACGTTTTCATTTATCGAAATATTACTTAACACCGACTGGAATCATTGAATTAAGAATTTTATTCACGCAAGGTGCGGAGGGCGCCACTTCCTATCCGGAGGTGTCTAATGCCGGAGCTACCGACTCAGTAACGACATCTGTTCTGGACATAGCTCAAACTGCCTACGATCTAATCTCGAAACATCCCATAATTCACATCGACTCGGAAAAATTATCCAATTTTTCTCCACCGCGACGTTTACGGCCTCACGTGTCGATTGGCAATGCCTCAAATTTTTCACGATCAAGCGTGGAATCACAATAACAAGCTCTAATACAAGTGATTTACAACAATACAGTTGCATAACGTACGGTACACCTCGCGATCGATCAGTTTAATTAGAAACCGAACTACGGACGGACCCCTGGGGGGCGCCAGACCACCACCCGTCGCCTCTGGATCCACAGAACGGACCTCTAAACCAGCACGCGTCCCCCCGCAATTAGGTGAATATGTTAATATGGCGCATTCCAAACATTGTTACTATTTATTGGTAAGGGTTAAGCAGTTGGAATATATTGGGGGTTCGTCTTGTTCTTCTAATGGCCTATTAAAACGACAATTCTCGTGTTGTACGTTCGTCAAAACCAAAGCTAGGCTCTTTAATAGTTTTGTCAATTAATACAATTTTGATTAGTCGATAATAAGAATATTATTACGTAATTTATGTGGAGGGAAAATTTTATCCCAGTCTTCTTCACTCTCATATATCTCATACATCTCTCAAGTATCCATTCTACATTACCAACAGCTCAGTATGTAGCGCCATCTAGAGGAGAGGTGCATATTACACTGAATTACCATAGATATAGAACACTATTGTTCCATGCCATGCCTGGCACATGCGACTGCAGAAGGAAAGTTTGATAACGTAAAAATAAAATATTGGACTGAATTAAATGCTGATTTCTCTGAACAATTCGAATGGTCGATAGACGTTGAAAGAGGCACCAGCATGCGTGGAAATTCCGAATGAGTAATATCCCCAGATAGAAAGGAATTTTCAATGTAGGCTGTTAATAAATTCGACGACGAAGGTCCGAAAAAGTCCGGTCATAATGAATTTATGGTACGGGGGAACGGGTCTCTCCCTCTCTCTATTTATCATAAATGAGAGATGTTGTCTCGGATTCTGCTGATTATTTATCGTTCTTGTAGCATTTCAATTTATTTACCTATGAACTGGACGTTGGAGGAGAATGCTGCAAGACTTGGTCGAACTGAAGATTTCTCAGGCTGTCGAAATATGCCGGAGTTATTGTGGGTTCGGGATCGATACGGAAATATTTGCGATTTTTTTTTCAGTAATTTCAGTAATTCCAACTAGGTATATCCTACAGTTTGTTATTTGAAATTACCTCGTTATGATTTCAAGCTACTTTTTTTTAAATTAATAATTTTTGTTGAATCCACTAAAACTCGTTCAACCGACATAATGAGATGTCAAGGAGACTAATTTATTGCTCATGATCAAACATATTTTATTGGATGCAACATTCAGTCTATTGTCAACGTCACTGGGATACGAGAAAATTCTTCATACTTTTCAAGTTATCAGTGGCGCACCACAAAAAAGTTCTGGATTGAAAAAAGGGGAATACCACCCTGTAGATTTTCACTGGCAATTGACATGTCCTATGATGTAAATTTTTTTTTGTGTGCTACTTGTAGTTCGAGAAATATAAAAATAATATTTGTTTCATTCAAAATTCACTTTTTGATCTCTTTTCATCTGCTGCTGTTTTCTATATAAAAAAAAATTTGAACGATTCTCGTCGGAAGAATGAAAATTTCCACAAAAAAAAAATTATTTTTTGGATAATTTTGGGGTTCCATTATCAGTTTTGTGAGATCAAATGATTCTCATGTGTTTTTGATAGCAAATTTTCTTTCAAAACTGAATTTTTGTGAAAATTTTGATTTTCCTGAAGACTTATGAAGAGTTGTTTCACAATTTTTTTCTTGAAAACAGTGGCAGACACGAGAAACTTCTCCATTCCCTTCAAAATACAAATGGTGCTACACAGAAAAGTTCTGAAGAAAAAAACGGGACATTGCTACGAAAAAAATACCACCCTGTAGATTTTCACTGGCAATTGACATGTCCTATGATGTGATTTTTTTTTGGTAGTTCAAAAAATTTGAAGATTATATTTGTTTCATTCGAAATTCACTTTTTGATCTTTTTTCATCGGCTGATGTTTTCGATCAGAAAAAATTTTGAATGATTCTTGTCAGGAAAATCGAAATTTTCAAGCAAAAATCATTATTTGGATAGATTTGGGGTTCCATTATCAGTTTTGCGAGATCAAATGAATCTCATGTGTTTCTGATAGCAAATTTTCTTTCAAAACTGAATTTTTGTGAAAATTTTGATTTTCCTGAAGAGTTGTTTCAGAATTTTTTTCTTGAAAACGGTAGCAGACACGAGAAACTTCTCCATTCCTTTCAAGTTATAAGTGGTGCACCTCAAAAAAGTTCTGGAGGGAAAAACGGGACATTGCTACGAAAAAAATTCCACCCTGTAGATTTTCACTGGCAATTGACATGTCCTATGATGTGATTTTTTTTGGTAGTTCAAAAAATTTGAAGATAATATTTGTTTCATTCGAAATTCACGTTTTGATCTTTTTTCATCGGCTGATGTTTTCGATAAAAGAAAATTTTGAACGATTCTTGTCGGGAAAATCGAAATTTTCAAGCAAAAATCATTATTTGGATAAATTTGGGGTTCCATTATCAGTTTTGTGAGATCAAATGAATCTCATGTGTTTTTGATAGGAATTTTTTTCAAAACTGCATTTTTGTGAAAATTTTGACTTTCCGGAAGACTTATGAAGAGTTGTTTCACAATTTTTTCTTGAAAACGGTAGCAGACACGAGAAACTTCTCCATTCCTTTCAAGTTATAATTGGTGCACCACAAAAAAGTTCTGGAGGGAAAAACGGGACATTGCTACGAAAAAAATACCACCCTGTAGATTTTCACTGGCAATTGACATATCCTATGATGTTATTTTTTTTTGGTAGTTCAAAAAATTTGAAGATAACATTTGTTTCATTCAAAATTCACTTTTTGATCTTTTTTCATCGGCTAATTTTTTCGATAAAAAAAATTGTGAACGATTCTTGTCAGGAAAATCGAAATTCTCAAGCAAAAATCATTATTTGGCTAAATTTGGGGTTCCATTATCAGTTTTATGAGATCAAATGAATCTCATGTGTTTTTGATTGGAAATTTTTTTCAAAACTGAATTTTTGGGTAATTTTGATTTTCCTGAAAACTTATGAAGAGTTATTTCACAATTTTTTTTCTTGAAAACGGTTGCAGACACGAGAAACTTCTCCATTCCTTTCAAGTTATGAGTGGTGCACCACAAAAAAGTTTTGGAGGGAAAAACGAGACATTGCTACGAAAAAAATACCACCCTGTAGATTTTCACTGGCAATTGACCTGTCCTATGATGTACTTTTTTTTGGTAGTTCAAAAAATTTGAAGATAATATTCGTTTCATTCAAAATCCACTTTTTGATCTTTTTTCATCGGCTGATGTTTTCGATAAAGAAAAATTTTGAACGATTCTTGTCGGGAAAATCGAAATTTTCAAGCAAAATTCATTATTTGGATAAATTTCGGGTTCCATCATCAGTTTTGTGAGATCAAATGAATCTCATGTGTTTTTGATTGGAATTTTTTTTTCAAAACTGAATTTTTGGGTAATTTTGATTTTCCTGAAGACTTATGAAGAGTTGTTTCACAATTTTTTTCTTGAAAACGGTGGCAGACACGAGAAACTTCTCCATTCCTTTCAAGTTATAAGTGGTGCACCACAAAAAAGTTCTGGAGGGAAAAACGGGACATTGCTACGAAAAAAATACCACCCTGTAGATTTTCACTGGCAATTGACATGTCCTATGATGTGATTTTTTTTCGGTAGTTCAAAAAATTTGAAGATAATATTCGTGTCATTCAAAATTCACTTTTTGATCTTTTTTCATCGGCTGATGTTTTCGATGAAAAAAAATTTGAACGATTCTTGTCGGGAAAATCGAAATTTTTAAGCAAAAAACATTATTTGGATAAATTTGGGGTTCCATTATCAGTTTTGTGAGATCAAATAAATCTCATGTGTTTTCGATAGGAAATTTTTTTCAAAACTGAATTTTTGTGAAAATTTTGATTTCCCTGAAGACTTATGAAGAGTTGTTTCACAATTTTTTCTTGAAAACGGTAGCAGACACGAGAAACTTCTCCATTCCTTTCAAGTTATAAGTGGTGCACCACAAAAAAGTTCTGGAGGGAAAAACGGGACATTGCTACGAAAAAAATACCATCCTGTAGATTTTCACTGGCAATTGACATGTCCTATGATGTAATTTTTTTTTGATAGTTCGAAAAATTTGAAGATAATATTTGTTTCATTCAAAATTCACTTTTTGATCTTTTTCATCGGCTGATGTTTTCGATAAAAAAAAACTTTGAACGATTCTTGTCGGGAAAATCGAAATTTTCAAGCAAAAATCATTATTCGGATAAATTTGGGGTTCCATTATCAGTTTTGTGAGATCAAATGAATCTCATGTGTTTTTGATAGCAAATTATCTTTCAAAACTGAATTTTTGTGAAAATTTTGATTTCCCTGAAGATTTATGAAGACACAATTTTTTTCTTGAAAACGATAGCAGATACGATAAACTTCCCCATTCCTTTTAAGTTATCAGTGGCGCACTAAAAAGGGTTCTGGAGAAAAAAAAGGGACATTGCTACGAAAAAAATACTACCCTGTAGATTTTCACTGTTAATTGACATGTCCTATGATGTAATTTTTTTTTGGTTTTTCTCGAAAACAGATACGAAAAAATTGTTAGGAACCATAAAGCTTTTAAATAAAACAAAGACTCCTTTCCATTTATTTCAAATCAACAGTAGCGCTCTACCAAAAAGTTCTGAAAAAAAAGGGGATATTGCTTCAGAAAAATTATCACCCTGTAGATTTTCATTGGCGTTCGATATTTCATATAATGTCAACCTTGAAGTGTTAATTTTCGAGAAATATTTAGAAAAATGCAGGTGCTACAAAAAAAACTTTGAAGACATTCAAACCCATGTTTATGATATCATCCCACTCCTGTACCTTATATTGAGGAACACCCTGTACAAACTTCCCAAAAATCCGGTATGGTATCTGGCGACTTTTTGAATAGAAAAATAGGGATATCCATACAATGCACCTATTTAATAATGTTCCCAACATACCCTCGAACGCCATGGAATAATACAGCCCCCCAACTCGCGGAACTTGTGGGAGGGAAGCATATGTTGTCGATTAACTCGAAAACACCCCGCACTTTCTGCATCCCATGGGGCAAAATGAAAATATGAGAGTTTACTTATTTCCCACTTTCCTCGAGATATTATCGCTTCCCCCCCAGTAATAAACGCCCCTGCGTTTCCCAGCGGGCACTAAGTGTATTTCGAGATCAAAGTACAACAACCACTTATGGTCGGTCCCGTACGACTAATTTCTGCTTTGGGATTTTCATTTACTCCCAAATGAATCGAAAAAAAATCATCGAGGGGTGGTTTTTTCCAGGTTGAATAGCTGATCAACGAAACATAAAGACCGAACCGAATCGGAAAGGTGGAGCAGATAAAATCCGAGGATTGTTGGGTTATATCAGATCGGCGTCAAATCAGCACACAATGGAATTATAAACACTCTTTTTTTGTTAAACCGTCGGGATGATGCTCAACTTTCTGGCTCGTCTGCGATCTGATTCCGATCCCCCGATAAGATCTGTCCGATGAGGGTTCCGAAGAAAGCGAAATGACTTTGGGACTCCGGTTACCTGATCTTATCCCGATGGATGTCTTTTCGTATTATTAGAATGTTTACATGGCAGATTTACTCTGACAAGGCCGAACAGAGAGATCGAAGTGCGACACAGATTGTGTTAGATAATTTCGATGTTCATCAGAAAAAACTTCCCTTGGTCGAAGTCAGAAAATTTATAAATTATACTAGATAAACTAATAAGCAAGCCAACAAAACAATTCATGTATCCCAGATACCAACAAATCCATCATTTGCAGTCGTAGACAGGTGTCGATCCATATCAGATCTCATCAGTACGATAATCAAAATGTTAAATTCGATGTGAGAAACAGAAACCTTTAAACATAAGGCAACGTGGACCTGAGAAAATTTCCGAATCACGCCATCTGTCCGTTCTAAGAGCAACTGTCTCAAATATCTGTAGATCATGAACTGTCTTAACGGCTCCCCGACACAAAATACACATGTATGGCGCGCCGTAAACATTACGAGCTTATAATATGGTCACATATGGAATATACGGGTTCAAGCTTCAACCGTATTCTTCTGAATAATTGACTAGAAGAATAATATACGGCTGTTAATCTGAAATTATCGAATTTACCCCCATCTCTATGGTTGTTATTTCAGAGACTTTTTATGTTTTACTCAACCTCGTTTTTCTTGATTCAAAGACACACTCTCTATGGATAGAATATAATGCAGAATCCAATTGTATTCTCAACTTTTACCTCTATCTCTATCGTTTTTAATTTTGCGACTTTTCATGTTTTACTCAACCATGTTTTTCGACGTTTTTCGCAAAAACACCATTTCTATGCATATAATATGATTTCCTCAAATTTACCCCTATCTCTATGGTTGTTAATTTCACGACTCTTCATGTTTTTCTTAACCTTGTTTTTCGCAAGGACACTATCCCTATGCATAGAATATGATTTTCTACACTTTACCCCTATTTCTATGGTTGTTATTTCAGAGACTTTTTATGTTTCACTTAACCTCGTTTTTCTTGACGTTTGTCTCAAAGACACACTCTCTATTGATAGAATACGATGCAGAATCCAATTATATTCTCAACTTTTAACCCTATCCCTATAGTTTTCAATTTTGTGACTTTTCATATTTTACTCAACCATGTTTTTGACGTTTTTCGCAAAAACACCATTTCTATGCATATAATATGATTTCCTCAAATTTACCCCTATCTCTATGGTTGTTAATTTCACGACTTTTCATGTTTTACTTAACCTTGTTTTTCGCAAGGACACTATCTCTATGCATAGAATATGATTTTCTCAACTTTACCCCTATTTCTATGGTTGTTATTTCAGAGACTTTTATGTTTCACTTAACCTCGTTTTTCTTGACGTTTGTCTCAAAGACTCACTCTCTATTAAAAGAATACGATGCAGAATTCAATTATATTCTCAACTTTTACCTCTATCTCTATAGTTTTTAATTTTGCGACTTATCATGTTTTACTCAACCATGTTTTTTGACGTTTTTTGGAAAAACACCATTTCTATGCATAGAATATGATTTCCTCAAATTTACCCCTATTTCTATGGTTGTTAATTTCACGACTTTTCATGTTTTACTTAACCTTGTTTTTCGCAAGAACACTATCCCTATGCATAGAATATGATTTTCTCAACTTTACCCCTATCTCTATGGTTGTTATTTCAGAGACTTTTTATGTTTCACTTGACCTCGTTTTTCTTGACGTTTGTCTCAAAGGCACACTCTCTATTAATAGAATACGATGCAGAATCCAATTGTATTCTCAACCTTTACCCCTATCTCTATAGTTTTTAATTTTGCGACTTTTCATGTTTTACTCAACCATGTTTTTGACGTTTTTCGCTAAAACACCATTTCTATGCATATAATATGATTTCCTCAAATTTACCCCTATCTCTATGGTTGTTAATTTCACGACTTTTCATGTTTTACTTAACCTTGTTTTTCACAAGAACACTATCCCTATGCATAGAATATGATTTTCTCAACTTTACCCCTATTTCTATGGTTGTTATTTCAGAGACTTTTTATGTTTCACTTAACGTCGTTTTTCTTGACGTTTGTCTCAAAGACACACTCTCTATTAATAGAATACGAAGCAGAATCCAATTATATTCTCAACTTTTAACCCTATCTCTATAGTTTTTAATTTTGCGACTTTTCATATTTTACTCAACCATGTTTTTTGGCGTTTTTCGCAAAAACACCATTTCTATACATATAATATGATTTTCTCAAATTTACCCCTATCTCTATGGTTGTTAATTTCACGACTTTTCATGTTTTACTTAACCTTGTTTTTCGCAAGGACACTATCCCTATGCATAGAATATGATTTTCTCAACTTTACCCCTATTTCTATGGTTGTTATTTCAGAGACTTTTTATGTTTCACTTAACCTCGTTTTTCTTGACGTTTGACTCAAAGACACACTCTCTATTAATAGAATACGATGCAGAATCCAATTATATTCTCAACTTTTACCTCTATCTCTATAGTTTCTAATTTTGCGACTTTTCATGTTTCAGTCAACCATGTTTTTTGACGTTTTTTGCAAAAAACACCATTTCTATGCATAGAATATGATTTCCTCAAATTTACCCCTATCTCTATGGTTGTTAATTTGACGACTTTTCATGTTTTACTTAACCTTGTTTTTCGCAAGAACCCTATCCCTATGCATAGAATATGATTTTCTCAACTTTACCCCTATCTCTATGGTTGTTATTTCAGAGACTTTTTATGTTTCACTTAACCTCGTTTTTCTTGACGTTTGTCTCACAGACACACTCTCTATTAATAGAATACGATGCAGAATCCAATTTTATTCTCAACTTTTACCCCTATCTCTATGGTTTTTACTTTTGCGACCTTTTATGTTTTACTTAACCATGTTTTTTGACGTTTTTCGCAAAGACACTATTTCTATGCATAGGATATGATTTCCTCAAATTTACCCCTATAACTATGGTTGTTAATTTCGCGACTTTTCATTTTTTACTTAACCTTGTTTTTAGGACGTTTTTCGCAAGGGCACTATCCCTAAGCATAAAATATGATTTTCTCAACTTTACCCGTATCTCTATGGTTGTTATTTCAGAGACTGTTTATGTTTCACTTAACCTCGTTTTTCTTGACGTTTGTCTCAAAGACACACTCTCTATTAATAGAATATGATGCAGAATCCAATTATATTCTCAACTTTTACCTCTATCTCGATGGTTTTTAATTTTGCGACCTTTTATGTTTTACTTAACCATGTTTTTCTGACATTTTTCGCAATGACACTATTTCTATGCATAGAATATGATTTCCTCAAATTTACCCCTATATCTATGGTTGCTAATTTCGCGACTTTTCATTTTTTACTTAACCTTGTTTTTTGGACGTTTTTCGCAAGGGCACTATCCCTATGCATTGAATATGATTTTCTCAACTTTACCCCTATCTCTATGGTTGTTATTTCAGAGACTTTTCATGTTTTACTTTACCTCGTTTTTCTTGACGTTTGTCTCAAAGTCACACTCTCTTTTGATAGAATATGATGCAGAATTCAATTATATTCTCAACTTTTACCCCTATCTCTATGGTTTTAAATTTTGCGACCTTTTATGTTTTACTTAACCATGTTTTTCTGACGTTTTTCGCAATGACACTATTTCTATGCATAGAATATGATTTCCTCAAATTTACCCCTATATCTATGGTTGCTAATTTCGCGACTTTTCATTTTTTACTTAACCTTGTTTTTTGGACGTTTTTCGCAAGGGCACTATCCCTATGCATTGAATATGATTTTCTCAACTTTACCCCTATCTCTATGGTTGTTATTTCAGAGACTTTTCATGTTTTACTTTACCTCGTTTTTCTTGACGTTTGTCTCAAAGTCACACTCTCTTTTGATAGAATATGATGCAGAATTCAATTATATTCTCAACTTTTACCCCTATCTCTATGGTTTTAAATTTTGCGACCTTTTATGTTTTACTTAACCATGTTTTTCTGACGTTTTTCGCAATGACACTATTTCTATGCATAGAATATGATTTCCTCAAATTTACCCCTATATCTATGGTTGCTAATTTCGCGACTTTTCATTTTTTACTTAACCTTGTTTTTTGGACGTTTTTCGCAAGGGCACTATCCCTATGCATTGAATATGATTTTCTCAACTTTACCCATATCTCTATGGTTGTTATTTCAGAGACTGTTTATGTTTCACTTAACCTCGTTTTTCTTGACGTTTGTCTCAAAGACACACTTTCTATCAATAGAATATGATGCAGAATCCAATTATATTCTCAACTTTTACCCCTATCTCTATGGTTTTTAATCTTGCGACCTTTTATGTTTTACTTAACCATGTTTTTCTGACGTTTTTCGCAAAGACACTATTTCTATGCATAGAATATGATTTCCTCAAATTTACCCCTATCTCTATGATTGTTAATTTCGATACTTTTCATGTTTTACTTAATCTTGTTTTTTGGACGTTTTTCGCAAGGGCACTATCCCTAAGCATAAAATATGATTTTCTCAACTTTACCCCTATCTCTATGGTTGTTATTTCAGAGACTGTTTATGTTTCACTTTACCTCGTTTTTCTTGACGTTTGTCTCAAAGACACACTTTATATCAATAGAATATGATGCAGAATCCAATTATATTCTCAACTTTTACCCCTATCTCTATGGTTTTTAATATTGCGACCTTTTATGTTTTACTTTATCATGTTTTTCTGGCGTTTTTCTCAAAGACACTATTTCTATGCATAGAATATGATTTCCTCAAATTTACCCCTATCTCTATGGTTGTTAATTTCGAGACTTTTCATGTTTTACTCAACCTTGTTTTTTGGACGTTTTTCGCAAGGACACTATCCCTATGCATAGAATATGATATTCTCAATTTCCCCCTATCTCTATATCTCTTTCTGTTGATAGAATATGATGCAGAATTCTATTATATTCTAAACTTTTACCCCCATCTCTATGGTTTTTAATTTTGCGACCTTTTATGTTTTACTCAACCATGTTTTTCTGACGATTTTCACAAAGACACTATTTCTATGCATAGAATATGATTACCTCAAATTAACTATCTCTGGTTGTTAATTTCGAGACTTTTCATGTTTCATTTAACCTTGTTTTTTCGACTTTTTTCGCAAGTACACTATCTCTATGCATGGAATATGTCTTTTCGTATTATTAGAATGTTTACAGATTGCGTTAGATAATTTCGATCTTCATCAGAAAAAAGCTTCCCATGGTAACAACTCAACAAGTAGCAAACAATAAGCACCATCTCCTTCTGTTGATGCCACCCGAACCATCCGTCATCTCCTCTTTTGCACACATGAGCGCAAAGTATGAATCGACCAAAGTGCGACGTTACGACCCATTCGTAATCCCTCTTCAGGGTACCGTACGCAAACTTAATCGTTTGTCCCATTTATTATGAGTTATGGGGTGTGCAAAGTCAAGGAGCGTGCTATTCTCGTGATTGTATGTGTGTATTGCCGGGGGTGGCGATGGTGGCGCCACGTATTATAGTCGCGGCACCCTCTTCCGGCCGCTGGAACGGCGGACATACGTTCTTGCGGTGTTTGCAATCTGGATGGTATTCTTTCGCCTTTCTTTTAATTCCTTCGGGGACGGTGGTCGAAGCGTAATGGGTTTGTTGATTTGGGGAGTGATGGTTTATGGGATTTTTTTCGGGGATAATTCGCGTTTATAAACATGACTCACTTTATTATGTCTAGGGGTTGTGTTTTATTAACCTCCAGAATAGTGGAATTATTGTGGTGTAACTAATGCGAGGCTCGAAATTCTGAAAAAATATTTTTGTATCTTGATCCACAATATCAATAATATAGAAATAAGTAAACAAAATGAAAAGTTGCACTGAAAAAAGCCTAGGAAACGCCGAGTGGAAAACGAATGGTGACATGACAGCTCCTTATAAATGATGGTATTGGTTAATGAAATGATAATGGTAATGAGATGCATTCCTTCGGTGACCTGACCTCTCCCAATCGTTTTGCTTGTCGTTCTTCTGTGGCTCGGTCTGACTCGCCATTATAACCAGTCACGGGTCTCTAGTCGTTCCATTACATTAAACCCGATGAAATATAGGACGAGACGGACGAAAGACAAATAGGTTCAACGAAATCCGGACACGTACCAGAAGAATTATAATTATATCCTCAACTAACACTTAACTTACCCCTTTCTCTATGGTTGTTAATTTCGCGACTTTTTACGTTTTACTAAACCTTGTTTTTTCGACGCTCGTCGCCTATGCATTGAATTCGATGCAGAATCCAATTATATTCTCAAATTTTACCCCTATCTCTATGCTTGTTAATTTTGCGATGTTTCATGTTCTACTTAACCTCGTTTTTTGACGTCTGTCACAATAACACTTGCCCTATGCATAGAATATGATGCGGAATCCAATTATTTTCTCAACTTTTACCACTATTTCTAGAATTGTTAATTTTACGACATTTTATATCCTACTTAACATTGTTTTTCAAAAGTTTGCCACAAGGACAAGCTCCCTATGCATAGAATATTATGCGGATTCCAATTCTATTCTCAAATTTCACCCCTATTTCTATTGAGTAGATTCCACAAAACCACTCAGTAGACTAATCAACTCGAAAATGAAAGTTGGAAAAACTAAATAATTTTTTTTCGAGAAAAATAGGGCAGATATTGGCAAGTTTGATATGGAAATATAGGTTTTCGAGGTTGCGCAATCCGATGAAAATGAAATCGCAGCCCTATCTGCAAATTTTCATTTTTTCAACTGGAAATTTGAATTTTTCCAACTTTCAATCCTTTATATCTCGACTTCTCCTTGTCGGAATCAATCGAGGTTTTCAGATTATCAACCAGCGACTTCGCCACTTCATTATTATCCAATAAAATCGCATTCGAAAATTTCAATTTTTTCATCAAAAAAAACTAAGGGTCAGACCACCCCAAAAACGCTATATTTGCTTCTCTCAGATAAAATATAAGGAATCTTCGATAATTTTTTCATATGGAGGATATAGAACCAATTGAGTAGATTCCACAAAACCACTCAGTAGACTAATCATAGTGACATTCGCGCCAGTACACTCTTTCAAACGCAACTCGAAAATGAAAGTTGGAAAAACTGAATAATTTTTTTTCGGGAAAAATAGGGCAGATATTGGCAAGTTTGATATGGAAATATAGGTTTTCGAGGTTGCGCAATCCGATGAAAATAAAATCGCAGCCCTATCTGCAAATTTTCATTTTTTCAACTGGAAAATTGAATTTTTCCAACTTTCAATCCTTTATATCTCGACTTCTACTTGTCGGAATCAATCGAGGTTTTCAGATTATTAACCAGCAACTTCACCACTTCATTATTATCCAATAAAATCGCATTCGAAAATTTCAATTTTTTCATCAAAAAAAACTAAGGGTCAGACCCCCCCAAAAACGCTATATTTGCTTCTCTCAGATAAAATATAAGGAATCTTTGATAAGTTTTCTATATGGAGGATATAAAACCAATTGAGTAGATTCCACAAAACCACTCAGTAGACTAATCATAGTGATATTCGCGCCAGTACACTCTTTCAAACGCAACTCGAAAATGAAAGTTGGAAAAACTGAATAATTTTTTTTCGGTAGAACTAAGGTAGATATTGGCAAGTTTGATATGGAAATATAGGTTTTCAAGGTTGCGCAATCCGATGAAAACAAAATCGCAGCCCTATAAGCAAATTTTCATTTTTTCAACCGGAAATTTGAATTTTTCTAACTTTCAATCCTTTATATCTCGACTTCTACTTGTCGGAATCAATCGAGTTTTTCAGATTATCAACCAGCGACTTCACCACTTCATTATTATCCAATAAAATCGCATTCGAAAATTTCAATTTTTCATCAAAAAAAACTAAGGGTCAGACCCCCCCAAAAACGCTATATTTGCTTCTCTCAGATAAAATATAAGGAATCTTCGATAATTTCTTTATATGTAGGATATAAAACCAATTGAGTAGATTTCACAAAACCACTCAGTTTACTAATCATAGTGATATTCGCGCCAGTACACTCTTTCAAACGCAACTCGAAAATGAAAGTTGGAAAAACTAAATAATTTTTTTTCGGGAAAAATAGGGCAGATATTGGCAAGTTTGATATGGAAATATAGGTTTTCGAGGTTGTGCAATCCGATGAAAATAAAATCGCAGCCCTACCTGCAAATTTTCATTTTTTCAACTGGAAATTTGAATTTTTCCAACTTTCAATCCTTTATATCTCGACTTCTCCTTGTCGGAATCAATCGAGGTTTTCAGATTATTATTCAGCGACTTCGCCACTTCATTATTATCCAATAAAATCGCATTCGAAAATTTCAATTTTTTCACCAAAAAAAACTAAGGGTCAGACTTCACCAACTTCACTGCTATCACTATGGTTGTCAATTTTGCGACTTTTCATGATCTACTTAATTTCGTTTTTCAAACGTTTGCCACAAGAACAATGAATTCGATGCAGAATAGTCACGTGATAAATAAATTATCAACTAACAGTCGCCCCATTCCACCTGATGAAATATTCCTCGGAGCGGACAGAATTAAAAATGAACCACCGTCAAAAAGTGACATGAGAATGCAACCAGACTGAAATATGATCGCATTATACGGACGTGCGAGAGACTCGTGGCTGAAATTCCCGAAAAAATATGGAAATGAATATTCCGAGACAGGGGGGGCTATTATTCTTCCAAATGATAATTAGTATTCCAGTCCCGTCCACAATTAGAAAATGACAATTATGAGAGAATTGGAATCGAGGCAGATTCGCACAGGATGAGCCATCATAAAATAGATTTTGAGAGGCTCTCCCAAAACCACTGACGTGTCACGAGTTTGAAGGTCACCAATCGACACTTCAAGAGATGGAATCACATGGAAAATAGAATGTAATCCAGAAAAATTGGACAACTCTTTCAAATTCTCCATTTTCATTAGTGCCATACCAAAAATCCAGCGATTTCCATCGGATTAAGGCCAGCCCAGATCGAACGCTGTCACGGACGAATGAATAAATCATCTCGTTCACCGTTCAATTTCCAAGTGTGCAAAAAGTCCCGAAACAAGTATAACATCCAATCCATATAAGCTACCGTATACAATTAGTTTAGCTAGGTATGGATTCTCCTGTCATCTGTCACATGTCAATCAATTTCCGCTGCCGGACCACCCAGGTGACTGAGATGCTGCGGCAGGTATTTTACCGCCTGCAAACAATACGTCAATTGGCATCTCGCATTGTCCGAGGGACTTGAGATTCTGCACGCAGAACCAGAGGGTAGTCGCATACCGTCTCGAGAGATCGGTCCAAATTACGTTTGGATTCCCGGCTCCTGGCAATGAGCAGTAGGTTTCAGAAGAAAACTGACAACACGGGATGGGGGTCCGATAGCAATATCTCCAAATTTATGCATGTGCGATTCGAAAATAATGAATTTTTTTTCAGTATGTTGTTCCTGGTTATTTTTCTAAATATTTTTATTTTATTTTATTTTCGTCTTATAATATTTGATGGTAATATTTCGATTGTTATGGTTGTGATTATTTATAATTTGAAATTATTTTGTTTTTCATTTTGTTTTCATCGTATTCTTGCTCGAATTGATCCTGCTGATCTGCTTTTGTCGTATATTTTGCATTTTTGTTATTGACAAGTTTTATGTTTGTCCCTTTTCTGGCGTTGCCGTTTTTTTTCTGGGATAGCAATCTTTTACTTTCAGTATGTTATTCCTGGTTATTTTCCTGAATATTATTTATTGTATTTTATTTTCGTCGTATAATGTTAAATGGTAATATTTCAATGGTTATTGTTGTGATTATTTATGCTTCAAGATCATTTTGTTTTTCATTCTGTTTTCATCTTGTTCTTTCTCGAATTGTTCCTGCTGACCGGTTGTATATTCTGCATTTGTTTATTGACAAGTTTTCTGTTTGTCCCTTTTTAGGTATTGCTGTTTTTTTGGGATAGCAATCTTTTTTCTTCGGTATGTTATTCCTGGTTATTTCGAATAATATTATTTATTATCGTTGTGTAGTGTTTAATGGTAAAATTTCGATGGTTATTGTTATGATTATTGATACCTAATTTGTTTTTGTTTTTCTTTATATTTTCATCTTATTCTTAGTTGAATTATTCCTGCTGACCTGCTTTGGTTGTATATTTTGCATTTGTTTATTGATAAGTTTTCTGTTTGTCTCTTTTTGAGGTTGCTGTTTTTTTCTGGTATTGCCTTCAGTATGTTTTTTCTGGTTATTTTTCTGAATATTATTCTTTGTTTTTTATTTTCATCGTATGGTAATATTTCAATGGTTATATGTAGTTGTGATTATTCATAATTCGAAATTATTTTGTTTTTCATTCAGTTTTCATAATATTCATGCTCGAATTGTTCCTGCTGACCTTCTTCGGTTGTATATTTAACATTTTTTTCATTAACAAGTTTTCTGTGTGTCTTTTTTTTTGGCGTTGCTGTTTTTTTTCTGGGATAGCAATCTTTTGCCTTCAGTATGTTATTCCTGGTTATTTCTCTAAATATTATTATCATCATTTTTATCATTTGGGATCTGCAACCTAACCCAATTTTAACCTCATTACTGAGATTATGCTTCTTTTCCTACCTCAATACTGAGATTCTGCTCTTTTTGCCTACCTCATTTCTGAGATTATGCTTCTTTGTTTACCTCATCACTAGGATTATGCTTTTTTTCCTACCTCATCACTAGGATTATGCTTTTTGGTCTACCTCATTACTGAGATTATGCTTTTTTGCCTACCTCATCACTGAGATTATGCTTTTTTGCCTACATCATCACTGAGATTATGCTTTTTTGTCTACCTCATTACTGAGAATTGGTTTTTTTGCCTACCTCATCACTAGGTTTATGCTTTTTCGATTACCTCATTACTGAGATTATGCTCTTCTGCCTGCCTCATCACTGAGATTATGCTCTTTTGCCTACTTCATTACTGAGATTATGCTTTTTTGCCTACCTCATCACTAATATTATGCTCTTTTGCCTACCTCATTACTGAGATTATGCTTTTTTGCCTACCTCATCACTAGTATTATGCTTTTTTGCCTACGTCATTACTGAGATTATGCTCTTTTGCCTACCTCAACACTAGGATTATGCTTTTTTGCCTTATTCATAACTGAAATTATGCTTTTTTGTCTACCTCATAACTGAAATTATGCTTTTTTGCCTACCTCACTACTGATATTATGCCTTTTTTTGCTACCTCATTACTGAGATTATGCCTTTTTGCCTACCTCATTACTCTGATCATGCTTTTTTGCCTACCTCATTACTGAAATTATGCTTTTTCTGCTTACCTCACTA
Organism: Aphidecta obliterata; assembly: GCA_963966015.1. Taxonomy (NCBI): domain Eukaryota; kingdom Metazoa; phylum Arthropoda; class Insecta; order Coleoptera; family Coccinellidae; genus Aphidecta; species Aphidecta obliterata. Next base: position 33,972,778 of record OZ014430.1, on the reverse strand, counting down.
CTGGGATTATGCTTTTTTGGCTACCTCACTACAGAGATTATGCCTTTTTGCCTACCTCATTACTCTGATTTTGCTTTTTTACCTACCTCATTACTGAGATTAGGTTTTTTTTGTTTACCTCATTACTGAGAATATGCTTTATTGTCTACCTCATTACTGACCTGCATTGGTTGTATATGCTGCATTTTTTATTGACAAATTTTCTGTTTGTCTTTTTGAGCGCTCGTACTACTTACACGAGGGCTATATCATTTCGTCACGATGTCTGTATTTTTCGAATTTTGAGCTGAAAATGGTCTCAAACGACCAAGTTCGACTCACTGATGACGAATCCGTCGAAAAATTCGAGTCTGTCCGTCCGTTTGGCCGTATACACGATAACTCTCGAACGGAATGTCCTAGAAACTTGAAATTTCGAATCTCGAATGCCGCGGTTGAGTTCGATATTGGGCAAAATTCGCCGAGGGGTTCCGTAAATATGGCCGTTCAAAGTTTTGTTTCCCTGATTACTCGAAAACTACAGATTTGATCGAGATGAAATTTTGCACTCAAATGGAAAATGAGGTGTTTAAGCTACATGTGAAATTTTGTCCAGATCGCATGACCAGAACCATAGAAACCATAGAAAATTGTAACTTTTGAACGGAAACGCCTAGGGACTTGAAATTTTCAGGATAGGTGTGGATCTCGAATGTCGTGATCACGTTCATCTATGAGCAACATTATACAAGGGGTTCCGTAAATACGGTCGTTTGAAATTTTGTTTCCTCGATAAATTCGAAACTACGGATTCGATCGAGATGAAATTTTGTATTTTAATCGAGAATGATATATTGAAGCAATATTTTGTCCAGATCGCATGACCAGAACCATAGAAACCATAGAAAATTGTAACTTCTGAACGGAAAGGCCAAGGAACTTGAAATTTTCAGGGTGGGTTTGGATCGCGAATATCGCGGTCACGTTCATCGATGAGCAAAATAAGACTAGGGGTTCCGTAAATATGGCCGTTCAAAATATTTTTTTCCTGGTAGTTTCGAAACTACCGATCGGATTGGAATGAATTCATGCACCTAGCTGAGGAATAATGTATTCAAACTACGTGCAAAATTTTGTGCAGATCGCATCACCAAGAACATAGATACCGTAGAAAATTCTAGCGAATTATCGAAAAAAAATTGATCAGCTGAAGCACTGACATGAAATCTGGAGTTTCGCCTAAGTTTAAAAATTTTTTTGACAGCTGTCAAAAATTCCTTCAAATGATTTTCTAAAACTGGAAAACGCGAATCTACCTACAAGGTGCATGTACGAGCGCCCAGAAGCTCCTGCCTTCACGGCAGTGCTTTTCGTTATTTTTTTTTGAAGATTCTGTTTTTTTCTGGTATAGCAATCTTATTTTATTTTCGTCGTATAATGTTTAATAGTGAAATTTCGATGGTTATTGTTATGATTATTTATACTTTAGATTTTTTTTGTTTCTCTTTCTCTTTTTATCGTATTATTGCTCGAATTATCCCTGCTGACCTGCTTTTGTTGTATATTTCCAATTCGTTTATTTATATTCTGTTTCTATTCAATCCTGAAGAAGGCCCAAGAGAGGGGCCGAGACGTCGCTGGAAGAATAGTTGCAGAAATCTATATATTATCTTACCAGGAGGACCCTGCAATATCTCTAAATTCATGCATGTGCAATCCCAAAATAATGAAATTTTTTTCCTAACCTACAGTTTCCTAAACAAACATTTGCTCACGCGCGCACTCCCATATTACAACTCATATCCAGACCATAACTCATCATGCGTCTTCGGATATGAATGGATCCTGTCAATTCCCGTCGCGACGGTGGATAATAATTCGAAGTCAGTAAGGCAAGAGTAATTCATATAAAATCCCTGATTAAGCCCGGCGTACACAGGCACACTTCACGCGCAGGGCCTCAGCGCGTGGCGCGGAGATCTGGTCCGGACGTCTGATGAATGAAGGGCACCTCCCACCCCATTAACACGGTCATAAGCAGATCGGATGGAGCTTCTCTATTTCGGGAATACGGGGGACCTGTTATTAGGCCTCGGAACATCAATGGAACCGATAAGTTATTAAATGAGGTAGGTCCCTGTAATTTAGACGTTCCGCTGGAATATTCACTAGTCGCTTCAAACCGCTTCATTGATTATGTTTCATTTTTGAGGAAAACGTTTCCAGAGGCGGCCACATCCTGAACTGGAGGTGACCCATAAACACTTACGCCGACAAAAAGGAATAATAAACAGCGACTGCGCGGGAGTTTGCGCGAAACGTCACGGCAGGACCGTCGAGCGTGCTGCCACCTGGAATCCGCCTCAGTTCATCGACAATTCTTCAATTCTTTCATATCTTCATGATTATAATTTTTCTCGAGAACACATGGAAGTCAATTAAACCTTTATATCCCATAATATAGACCTGTATATTTAATTTGTTGGAGTACTTATTTATACATTCAGTCAGAAGATTCGCTACTTCCTCTTCAACTCCGATTACGCCAATGAATTATTCATTTCCAATTAATTGAATATACAAATAAGAGCGATTATTGGAGCATCACACTGATAGCTAATTGATGTATGTTCTGTACACGAGTAGTTGGCGTTATCGAGTCAACTATAAAAGGCAGGTTATCTTGGATTGGGTCTTTAAACACCGTATTATGGGGATAATTCATTATAGGCTTTGTCACATTTCGAATTTCAATGAGACAAGGTATATCGAGGAAACTCGTGAAGCAATAATTGACCCATGGTCGAGTTAACAGCTGGTAGTTTCCTCATATAGGTACTGGGTGTCACAAAATTCATCAACAAAAAAGTTTCTGTATAAACATCCAGGAAAATGTGTTCTAGAGACTAAATTAGAAATTTTCCAATTCAATGATTATAATTTTTTATCATTTGAGATTTGCAACCTAACCTAATTTCAACCTCATTACTGAGATTATGCTTCTTTTCTTACCTCAATACTGAGATTCTGCTTTTTTTGCTTACCAGATTACTGAGATAATGCTTCTTTGCCTACCTCATCACTAGGATTATGCTTTTTTGCCTACCTCATTACTGAGATTATGCTCTTTTGCCTAACTCATCACTGAGATTATGCTTTTTTGCCTACTTCATCACTAGGATTATGCTTTTTGGCCTACCTCATTACTGAGATTATGCTTTTTGCCTACCTCATTACTGAGATTATGCTTTTTTGCCTACCCCATAACTGACATTATGCTCTTTTGCCTAACTCATCACTGAGATTATGCTTTTTTGCCTACCTCATCACTAGGATTATGCTTTTTTGCCTACCTCATCACTAGTATTATGCTTTTTTGCCTACCTCATTACTGAGATCATGCTCTTTTGCCTACCTCATCACTAGAATTATGCTTTTTTGCCTACCTCATTACTGAAATTATGCTTTTTTGCCTACATCACTACTGAACATCCAGGGAAATGTGTTCTAGAGACTAAATGAGAAATTTTCCAATTCAATGATTATAATTTTTTATCATTTGGGATTTGCAACCTAACCTAATTTTAACCTCATTACTGAGATTATGCTTCTTTTCCTACCTCAATACTGAGATTTTGCTTGTTTTGCCTACCTTATTTCTGAGATTATGTTCCTTTGCCTACCTCATCACTAGGATTATGCTTTTTTGTCTACTTCATTACTGAGATAATGCTCTTCTGCCTATCTCATTACATCACAAGGAATATGCTTTTTTGCCTACCTCATTACTGAAATTATGCTCCTCATCACTGAGACTATGCTTTTTTGCCTACCTCATCACTAGGATTATGCTTTTTGGTATACCTCATTACTGAGATTATGCTTTTTTGTCTACCTCATTACTGAGATTATGCTTTTTTGCCTACCTCATTACTGAGAATTAGTTTTTTTGCCTACCTCATCACTAGGTTTATGCTTTTTTGTCTACTTCATTACTGAGATAATGCTCTTCTACCTATCTCATCACATCACAAGGATCATGCTTTTTTGCCTACCTCATTACTGAAATTATGCTTCTTTGCCTACCTCACTACTGAACATCCAGGGAAATGTGTTCTAAAAACTAAATGAGAAATTTTCCAATTCAATGATTATAATTTTTTATCATTTGGGATTTGCAACCTAACCTAATTTTAACCTCATTACTGAGATTATGCTTCTTTTCCTACCTCAATACTGAGATTTTGCTTGTTTTGCCTACCTTATTTCTGAGATTATGTTCCTTTGCCTACCTCATCACTAGGATTATGCTTTTTTGTCTACTTCATTACTGAGATAATGCTCTTCTGCCTATCTCATTACATCACAAGGAATATGCTTTTTTGCCTACCTCATTACTGAAATTATGCTCCTCATCACTGAGACTATGCTTTTTTGCCTACCTCATCACTAGGATTATGCTTTTTGGTATACCTCATTACTGAGATTATGCTTTTTTGTCTACCTCATTACTGAGATTATGCTTTTTTGCCTACCTCATTACTGAGAATTAGTTTTTTTGCCTACCTCATCACTAGGTTTATGCTTTTTTGTCTACTTCATTACTGAGATAATGCTCTTCTACCTATCTCATCACATCACAAGGATCATGCTTTTTTGCCTACCTCATTACTGAAATTATGCTTCTTTGCCTACCTCACTACTGAACATCCAGGGAAATGTGTTCTAAAAACTAAATGAGAAATTTTCCAATTCAATGATTATAATTTTTTATCATTTGGGATTTGCAACCTAACCTAATTTTAACCTCATTACTAAGATTATGCTTCTTTTCCTACCTCAATACTGAGATTTTGCTTGTTTTGCCTACCTTATTTCTGAGATTATGCTTTTTTGCCCACCTCATCACTAGGATTATGCTTTTTTGCCTACCTCATTACTGAGATTATGCTCTTTTGCATAACTCATCACTGAGATTATGCTTTTTTGCCTACCTCATCACTAGGATTATGCTTTTTGGCCTACCTCATTACTGAGTTTATGCTTTTTTGTCTACCTCATTACTGACATTATGCTCTTTTGCCTAACTCATCACTGAGATTATGCTTTTTTGCCTAACTCATCACTGAGATTATGCTTTTTTGCCTACCTCATCACTAGGATTATGCTTTTTTGCCTACCTCATCACTGAGAATTTGTTTTTTTTCCTACCTCATCACTAGGTTTATGCTTTTTTGTCTACCTCAATACTGAGATTATGCTCTTATGTCAACTTCATTACTGAGATTATGCTCTTTTGCCTACTTCATTACTGAGATTATGCTTTTTTGCCTATCTCATTACTGGGATAATGCTCTTTTGCCTAACTCATCACTGAGATTATGCTTTTTTGCCTACCTCATCACTAGTATTATGCTTTTTTGCCAACCTCATTACTGAGATTATGCTCTTTTGCCCACCTCATTACTGAGATTATGCTTTTTAGCCTACCTCATCACTATTATTATGCTTTTTTGCCTACCTCATTACTGAGATTATGCTCTTTTGCCTACCTCATAACTGAAATTATGCTTTTTTGCCTACCTCATAACTGAAATTATGCTTCTTGGCTTACCTCACTACTGATATTATGCTTTTTTTGCTACCTCATTACTGGAATTTTGCCTTTTTGCCTACCTCATTACTCTGATCATGCTTTTTTGCCTACCTCAAAACTGAGATTATGCTTTTTTTTACCTTCCTCATTACTGAGAATTCGTTTTTTTGCCTACCTCATCACTAGGATTATGCTTTTTTTCCCACCTCACTACTGAAATTATGCTTTTTTTGCTCACCTCACTACTGATATTATGCTTTCTTGGCTACATCACTACTGAGATTATGCCTTTTTGCCTACCTCATAACTCTGATTTTGCTTTTTTACCTACCTCATTACTGATATTATGCTTTTTGGCCTACGTCATTAGTGAGATTAGGTTTTTTTTGTTTACCTCATTACTGAGAATATGCTTTATTGTCTACCTCATTACTGAGATTATGCTTTTTTGCCTACCTCACTTCTGATATTATACCTTTTTGCCGTTTCGCACTTATCTTTATTGATGGATTTGGATGATGGAAACAATACGATCGTCAGGGTACGAATAAGTCATCCCCGGCTATTCGGAGGCACCAGTTTCGCAAAAACCACAAATCATAATCTCCCTTCGAACCGAAACGGAAGTTCCCCAAACTCCCTTGTTATAGATATATAAATAATTTTCGGTTGATAGAACTCGTCGTGGAAGAGGAAACAGTTATGAATAAAGTGGGGGAGAGGCCTCTCGTTCGAAGGGCGCAAAGTAGTATTCGGCCCTTCGGCCTTCCCGTTTCTTACCCTCGAAAAAGATGATGTCGACGTCAAACGCAGAGCCCGAGTATCTTCCCGGAGTTGTAATTATTCCCTTTCGGAAAGTTCATCTTGTCGACAAATGGAACGTTTCGCTTGCGGAATCGATTTTTGATTTTCGTCAAAGATTTTGCGGTGTCGAGAAATTCTCGAAACCCGCAAAAACTAGAAAGTTATCTGATAACTTTTTCATTCTCATATCGGGCGACCGGGACTCGTTGAAAATCGCCATTTCAGAAACAGCAGGACATCGTCTATCAGTGTTGGATCTGAAAAACAGCGATTGGATTTGATTTAACAGCTCCGCTTTATTAAATATTGAAACGGCGGTGTCTAAAAAGTAATACCATTAAGTGTTTTACAATTCAGCCCACAGCGGCGCGTTTTACGAGCATTGTAACTCAATTTGGAAAAAAGAGTAATTTCCGAGCCAGATATGGCAAATATACAACTTTTTTTCGTTTTTTCTTTCTGTGGATGAGTACGAAACACGATGGGAAACGCCTAGACGAAAGGCAAGTTCTTTATATGGCTGATACATTCGATAGCCTTCAAATTATTTAGATACCTGAAGTGATTTACGTAGTATTGACGATTTTCACTAATTAAGGTTTTTTCTAAACCACGAAACATGTTTCGCCATTACCATGGCTTTTTCAGGTGAGATTTAATAATTTTTTCATTATTAATATCCTTGTATTATTAGTTTCTCGTTAAGATATCATCAAGTTCAAACAAATTCGATAAGGAAGAATTATCCAACTCTACCTGGTCGCCAAGCTAATTAGGTGAACCTTTTTGTTTATTGATTTATATGCTTTTCGAAAGATTGAGTTTTATACCTTCACTTTCAATGTGAAACATTTCGTAATTATGCGTAAAGCAATGCTCTTCAGTCAATAAGTGTTCGGCGAAATTTGAATTTGTTTTTCTGTTGACGAAAGAACATCTATGTTCCTCAATTCTTTTCTCAGAGGTTTTATCGGTTTGGCAGATATAGAAACTTGGACAATCTCCGCGTGTTAATATATATTTTGTTTGGTATTTCTCACAAGAATTCAGATTATTTTACCGGAATAAATCTTGTTCAGCTAACAGTATTTTAATCTATGTTATACCATTTTGTTAAAGTTGTTTGGAATAAAATATCGGTTTTCGACGAAAGAACGAACATGATGATAATTTTAAGCATTTTTTGGCCTTCTACCTAGAATTGAATATTTTCGATCAACGATTGATACTAACTCTCGAATAATTAACATTAAATACAAAAAAAAAGAAAAGAAGGTTAGTATACGATTAAGAAACATAGTGTAGGAAGGAACATGGAAATAGAGAAAATCAGAGGTTAGAGTCAGGTTAGATCAGATCAGAGGAAGGAAGCAAGATTAGATCAGTAGCGATCTGCACGGACGGCCCAACATTTACCGTACCGGTTAACAGAGGGCGCCACCGAATGGACAAAACTCAAAAGATACTACCCAAAGGATTGAAAGCGACGGAAAAGGTGTGAGCATCTGAAGAAAGTAATTCTGTAATCAGATCAGAATATTTGTCGTACGACACTGACCATTTTCCTCAAATGATTTCTTCTTTTGTTTTTCTCAAAAAGTTTCAAATATCTTTCATTTTTTTGTTGACCATTTTTAGTGTTATTGAAATCGTGAAAAATGGTCAGTAGCGTACGATAAGAAAGTGTTGGGGTCACATCATAGAACTGTTACAATTTCGGATAATTTGCCTTTTCAAAGATCTAATTTTCAAGGCTACTCTGCCGCTTCAACCTCAAAACTATTTGTCGTACGCCACTGACCATTTTCCTAATATCATTTCTTTTTTTGTTTTCCCAAAAAGTTTCGAGTATCTTGCGTTTTTTTGTTGGCCATTTGCGGTGAAGAATCGAAAAGGGTTTTAATGTTATTGGAATCGTGAAAAATGGTCAGTGGCGTACGATAAGAAAGTGTTGGGGTCACATCATAGAACTGTTACAATTTTGGATAATTTTCCTTTTCAAAGATCTAATTTTCAAGGCTACTCTGCCGCTTTAACCTCAAAACTATTTGTCGTCCGCCACTGACTTTTTTCCTCGTATGATTTCTTTTTTTGTTTTCCTCAAAAAGTTACAAGTATCTTCCGTTTTTTTGTCGGCCATTTGCGGTAAAAATCGAAAAAGGATTTTAGTGTTATTGAAATCGTGAAAAATGGTCAGTGGCGTACGATAAGGAAGTGTTGGGGTCACATAATAGAACTGTCACAATTTTGGATAATTTGCCTTTTCAAAGATCTAATTTTCAAGGCTTCTCTACCTTTTAATCTCAAAACTATTTGTCGTACGCCACTGACCATTTTCCTCGTATGATTTCTTTTTTTGTTTTCCCCAAAAAGTTACAAGTATCTTTTATTTTTTTGTTGACCATTTGCGGTAACTAATCTAAAAAGGATTTTAGTGTTATCGAAATAGTGAAAAATGGTCAGTGGCGTACGATAAGAAAGTGTTGGGGTCACATCATAGAACTGTTACAATTTTGGATAATTTGCTGAATTTTCAAAGCTACTCTGCCGCTTTAACCTCAGAACTATTGGTCGTACGCCACTGACCATTTTCCTCATATGATTTCTTTTTTTGTTTTCCTCAAAAAGTTTCAAGTATTTCGCGTTTTTTTGTTGACCATTCGCGGTAAAGTATCGAAAAAGGATTTTAGTGTTATTGAAATCGTGAAAAATGGTCAGAAATACCGGAATAAATCTTGTTCAGCTAACAGTATTTTAATCCATGTTGTACCATTTTGTTGAAGTTGTTTGAAATAAAATATCGGTTTTCGACGAAAGAACGAACATGATGATAATTTTAAGCTTTTTTTGGCCTTCTACCTAGAATTGAATATTTTCGATCAACGATTGATACTAACTCTTGAATAATTTTTCCTAGGAAATACAAAAAAAAAAGAAAAGAAGGTTAGTATACGATTAAGAAACATAGTGTAGGAAGGAACATAGAAATAGAGGTTTGGCAGAAAATCAGAGGTTAGATCAGATCAGAGGAAGGAAGCAAGATTAGATCAGTGGCGATCTGCACGGACGGCCCAACATTTACCGTACCGGTCAACAGAGGGCGCCACCGAATGGACAAAACTCAAAAGATACTACCCAAAGGATACGGAAAAGGTGTGAGCATTTGAAAAAAGTAATTCTATAGGCGTCATTCGGGTGCCCATTTATCGAATAACCTTTCAAATTATGCCTCCTATTCCATCGTTTCCATAATGACCCAATCGTGATTTCTGCTAGTTAGTAAGGTTGCCTAGTGGTTGTCCCCAGTAAATATCCACTCAGCGAATTTTTGCATTCTATGAAGTCGTTTCAGTATCTGGTACACTATCGTTTTGATCTTGCTATTGTATGATAATTCCTTTTCGAAGAATCCGAACCCGAACAGGCAGTACTCGCGAGATCACATGAAGATATGGTTTCGGACCATTGTCGATAATATACCAGAGGCATAGTTCACGTTTATAAACGGGAGAATTTCAGTTTGGACTTCTTTCTCGATGCCGTGTCGTTTTATGTTTCGGTATAAATCATAAGAATAAATATCGAGCCGAAGGTCCTCTTCGAAATTCAACAAAAACACGCGTGGCCGAGTTTCGAAATTAATTGTCGACTTATCTAACATTCGATATTCCGGTCGGGTTCACCAACTGCTCCCTTTTTACCCGAAGAAAAAGTAACGGACCGTTAGCCGTCGTCCGCGAGGACAACTTGTTGAAATTTCAAATGTCCATGTTCGTAAATCCCATTAACTCTCGAACAAAATTGATTATGTTTTCGACGTGTATCGTCTCGAGGAATATATGAATTTTTATCTTCGTCGGGCCGTTTCACACCTTCCTCGAGATTCCGTCTTTTTTGTTGTCGCGGTGGTTTTGCGACGTTTCGATTCGCCCGGTTTCATAATTTCAAATTGGCGAAAATCATCTTCGAAAGTTTAAAGTCGAGAAAGTTACATCTGTATATTCCAAGACAATTTGAAAATTTTTAAAAGCACTGACGTGAAGCCAGTAGCTTGTTTTTGTATTCCGAAACGGTCTTCAGTGTTCCTTGTCAGTATGACCCAAACTGTCATTTTATTTTTATAAACTTCGATAAATGGAATCACTCAATTATATTGAATATATCAAAGAACTCAATTTTTTTTTGTGTACCAAAACGACCTTCAGTGTGACCATTATATTTTTATGAACTACAATAAATGGAATCACCGAATTATATTGAATATATCAGAAAAACTCGATTTTTTTCTATCAACCAAAACGACTTTCAGTGTTCTTTTTCAGTATGACGAAAACTGTCAATTTATTTCCATAAACTTCAAAAGATAGAATCACTAAATTATATTGAATATATTAGAAAAACTCAATTTTTTTTCTGTGTACCCAAATGGCCTTCAATTTTCAATGTCAGTATGACGAGTACTGTCAATTTATTTTCATAAACCGCAAAATATAGAATCCCCGAATTTTATCAGGAAATCTCAATTTTCATTTCACGTGAAACACCTAAAATTCTGAATTTCCACATAACTCATTTAATCAATGCCTTAATCACAAAATTTTAGCAGGATATGGCGACTCGATACCGAATTTTTGAAAAAAAATTTTCATAAATCCTCCAGTAATACGATCCATACGAAATTTCACACGAACCTTCGTGTCGTTATCGTTCTACTTTGTAGAAAGTTTCAATTAGATTGGATCGGTGATTTTCGAATTGTTGGGATGATAAAAAATGTTGACTTATTTCCATAATGAGATGTCATTTTTCGTTTCTCAAACTTTCAAGTATCTTGCGTTTTTTTGTCGACCATTTGCAGTAAAAAAATCGAAAAAGGATTTTAGTGTTATTGAAATCATGAAAAATGGTCAGTGGCGGACGAGAAGAAAGTGTTGGGGGTCACATCATAGAACTGCTCAAATTTGGATAATGTGTTATTGCAAAGATCTGATTTTCAAGGCTACTCTGCCTTTTTGAACTCAAAACTATTTGTCGTACGCCACTGACCATTTTCCTCAAATGATTTTTTCTTTTGTTTTTCTCAAAAAGTTCTTGCGTTTTTTGTTGACCATTTGCGGTAAAGAATTTAAAAAGGATTTTAGTGTTATTGAAATCGTGAAGAATGGTCAGTGGCGTTCGATAAGAAAGTGTTGGGGTCACATCATAGAACTGTTACAATTTTGGATAATTTGCTGAATTTTCAAGACTACTCTGCCGCTTTAACCTCAGAACTATTTGTCGTACGCCACTGACCATTTTCCTCATATGATTTCTTTTTTTGTTTTCCTCAAAAAGTTTCAAGTATTTTGCGTTTTTTTTGTTGACCATTCGCGGTAAAGTATCGAAAAAGGATTTTAGTGTTATTGAAATCGTGAAAATGGTCAGTGGCGTACGATAAGGAAGTGTTGGTGTCACATCATAGAACTGGTGCAATTTTGAATAATTTGCTATTTCAAAGATCCAATTTTCAAGGCTACTCTGCCTTTTTAACCTCAAAACTATTTGTCGTCCGCCACTGACTTTTTTCCTCGTATAATTTCTTCTTTTGTTTTCCTCAAAATGTTACAAGTATCTTTCGTTTTTTTGTTGACCATTTGCGGTAAAGAATCGAAAAAGGATTTTAGTGTAATTGAAATCGTGAAAAATGGTCAGTGGCGTACGATAAGGAAGTGTTGGGGTCACATAATAGAACTGTTACAATTTTTGATAATTTGCCTTTTCAAAGATCTAATTTTCAAGGCTACTCTACCTTTTAATCTCAAAACTATTTATCGTACGCCACTGACCATTTTCCTCGTATGATTTCTTTTTTTGTTTTCCTCAAAAAGTTACAAGTATCTTTCATTTTTTTGTTGACCATTGGTGGTAACTAATCTAAAAAGGATTTTTGTGTTATTGAAATCATGAAAAATGGTCAGTGGCGTACGATAAGAAAGTGTTGGAGTCACATCATAGAACTGTTAAAATTTTGGATAATTTGCTGAATTTTCAAGACTACTCTGCCGCTTTAACCTCAGAACTATTTGTCGTACGCCACTGGCCATTTTCCCCATATGATTTCTTTTTTTGTTTTCCTCGAAAAGTTTCGAGTATCTCGCGTTTTCTTGTTGACCATTTGCGGCAAAGAATCGAAGAAGGATTTTAGTGTTATTGAAATCGTGAAAAATGGTCAGTGGCGTACGATGAGGAAGTGTTGGGGCACATCATAGAACTGTTGCAATTTTGAATAATTTGCTATTTCAAAGATCTAATTTTCAAGGCTACTCTGCCTTTTTAACCTCAAAACTATTTGTCGTCCGCCACTGACTTTTTTCCTCGTATAATTTCTTTTTTTGTTTTTCTCAAAAAGTTACAAGTATCTTTCGTTCTTTCGTTGACCATTTGCGGTAAAGAATCGAAAAAGGATTTTAGTGTAATTGAAATCGTGAAAAATGGTCAGTGGCGTACGATGAGGAAGTGTTGGGGCACATCATAGAACTGTTGCAATTCTGGATAATTTGCCTTTTCAAAGATCTAATTTTCAAGGCTACTCTGCCGCTTTAACCTCAAAACTATTTGTCGTCCGCCACTTTTTTTTTTCCTCGTATGATTTCTTTTTTTGTTTTCCTCAAAAAGTTACAAGTATCTTTCGTTTTTTGTCGGCCATTTGCGGTAAAAAATCGAAAAAGGATTTTAGTGTTATTGAAATCGTGAAAAATGGCCAGTGGCGTACGATAAGAAAGTATTGGGGTCACATCATAGAACTGTTACAATTTTGGATAATTTGCCTTTTCAAAGATCTAATTTTCAAGGCTACTCTACCTTTTAATCTCAAAACTATTTGTCGTACGCCACTGACCATTTTCCTCATATCATTTCTTTTTTTGTTTTCCTCGAAAAGTTTCGAGTATCTTGCGTTTTTTTGTTGGCTATTTGCGGTAAATAATCGAAAAAGTATTTTAGTGTTATTGAAATCGTGAAAAATGGTCAGTGGCGTACGATAAGAAAGTGTTGGGGTCACATAATAGAACTGATACAATTTTGGATAATTTGCCTCTTCAAAGATCTAATTTTCAAGGCTACTCTGCCGCTTCAACCTCAAAACTATTTGTCGTACGCCACTGACCATTTTCCTAATATCATTTCTTTTTTGTTTTCCTCAAAAAGTTACAAGTATCTTTCGTTTTTTTGTCGGCCATTTGCGGTACAAAATCGAAAAAGGATTTTAGTGTTATTGAAATCGTGAAAAATGGTCAGTGGCGTACGATAAGGAAGTGTTGGGGTCACATAATAGAACTGTTACACTTTTGGATAATTTACCTTTTCAAAGATCTAATTTTCAAGGCTACTCTACCTTTTAATCTCAAAACTATTTGTCGTACGCCACTGACCATTTTCCTCGTATGATTTCTTTTTTTGTTTTCCTCAAAAAGTTACAAGTATCTTTCGTTTTTTTCGTTGAACATTCGCCAGAAAAAATCTTAAAAGGATTTTGGTGTCATTGAAATCATGAAAAATGGTCAGTGGCGTACGATAAGAACTGTTACAATTTTTGATAATTTGCTATTTCAAAGATCTAATTCTCAAGCCTTTTCAACATCAAAACTTTCTTGTCGTACGCCACTGATAATTCTTCCTCATATGATTTTTTTTCTTGGAAACTTTCGAGTATCTTTGGTTTTTTTCGTTGACCGTTCGTAGGAAACAATCGAAAAAGGGTTTTGGTGTAATTGAAATCTTGAAAAATGCTCAGTGGCGTACGATAAGAAATTGTTGGGACATAGAACTGTTACAACTTTTCATAATGTGCTATTTCAGCGAGTTAATTTTGAAGGGTTCTCTGCCTTTTCAACCTAGAAACTTTTTGAACGTATGCCACTGACTATTTTTCCTCATATGATTTTATTGAAATCATGAAAAAGGGTCAGTGGCGTACGTCAGGATAATGTGCTATTTCAACGAGCTTGCGAACAAACGAAGAAGGTACACCTTCGAATTTCGTCATTTCCAGCCCGGCCAAAGTCTCCAACCGCCCCCGACGAGGGTGAAAGTGTTTGTGTGTGTGTGTTGCAGTTGACGGTTGATGGTCCAGGAAATGATGGGGTGGTATCGATTGCCCCGCCCCCTGCTGCGAGTGTGTCGTCATGGAGACCGCGACAATGTTGTGGGGGACCACATCAGCTTGGCAAACCGAGACACGCTGCAACGGATGCAACAACGTTGTTTTATCCAAGATTAATTATTTTCAAACTAAACTCTGTAACCATTTCGATTATCGAACCGAAATCGTCGATGTTCGAAAACCGATCGGACTAATCACTGTTCCTTCAACGCGCCGAAACCAGGTGTTAACCCATGCTCATTAGTTCTTTCACACTTCGTCCGCTCGATGACAAGCGAAATGACCCATGACCCTCGGCGTTAATGAGTTGGTCGGCCACACCCCCGACTCGTCCCGAAATCGTATTTACAACCCGGTGAATCATATCCCTCTATTTATTATGCCCGCTAATATATTCGCCGAGCAGAGTTCGAAGTTAGGTGAGTACTTCCTTGGAAAAAAGTAGAGACTCACTCAACAAAATATATTCATGCATAACATGAGGTGTCTCATTCGAGAGCTTGTTACTGTGTCCTTACGCCACATGAGACACAACACTGTTAATTGTTTATACTCTATTAAATTTTTTTGGAAATTTTGAATTTCCTCGCCAATTGGATATGATAGTTCAACATTTTTTTTCTCGAAAACGATAGCAAATACGAAAGAACTGCAATGGATCAAGAAGTTTTAAATGAAATACGGATTATTTTCCATATTTTTCAAACGACCAGTGGCACAGCACAAAAAAATTCTGGAAGGAAAAGGGGGACATCTACTCTGAAAGAAATCACCCTGTAGATTTTCACTGGCAATTGAGATGTCAAGGTTTTTCCAATTTTCAATGACTGGTTGGTATTTTGTCAGGTCATTTTCACCTATCTTCTTCCAAACCTTTTTTGTGGTGCGCCACTGATTGTCCGAAAAATATGGAAAATAATCTTTGTTTCATTCGAAAACTTTCTGATTTTCTGCAATTTTTTTGTATCCGCCAACGTTTTCTAGAGAAAAAATGCTGAACAATTCTCTCCACCATGATTTCATTGAAATATCTTAAATTTTTTCGAAAATTTAGACTTTCCCGACGAATTGAAGATGATTGTTTAACATTTTTTTTTTGAAAACGATTGCAGATACGAAAAAATTGAAATCGATCAAAAAGTTTTCAAATAAAATAAGGATTATTTTCCATGTTTTGAACGGCCAGTGGCGCAGCACAAACAAATTCTGGAGGGAAAAACAACAAAACAATTTCCTCTGAAACAATATCACCCTGTAGATCTATTTTTTTCAGAGAAAGAATGATAAACATCCTCTCGACCATAAACTTCTCCGAATATCTCAAATTTTTTTGAAAATTTTGATTTTCCTGACGAATTGGAGATGATTTTTTCAACTTTTTTTTCTTGGGTTCTCGAAAACGATGGCACAACAGTGATGAACAGTGTTGAGGAACAGTCAAAGAATTCGGAGTGAAACACACATTTTGATTTGACATGAGGTAACACTGTAGCGAGACTATCGGGCCAAAGATTATTGAACGAACCATAGATTCTATGAACCATGACGAATACTCTCATTCTTTAAAATGGAAACTTCAAGAGATAGAATCATAGAATTACTTGGAATGTATCTGAATTCTCGACGCCAGCACAGAAAAACTCAAATATCTTTTCACATAGAACAGCTGAAAAGCTGAATTCAAATTATAGTATATTATGGAGACAAAAAATTTCAGCAGGATGTGGCGAATAGTTTCAGAGATATCGAAGTTTTTAAAAAGAAATTCCCATAAACCTTCGTGTCGTTTCTTACAGCTGTATACTTACAAAGTTTCAATTATTTCCTATTTATTTAGGAAAAAATCAGATGAGTATATCTAAGGAATCCTTTGGCGTTTTTCGTCCATTCGCCAAGTCGACCGGCGCATTCAGACCTCCAACGAGGCCTAAAAATCGAAAAATTTTTGTCTGGAGCAATATCCCATCTTTCCTTCCAAAACTTTTTTGTGGTGCGCCACTGGTTGTCGGAAAAATTTGGAAAATAATCTTCGTTTAATTTGAAAACTTTTTGATAACCAGCAATTTTTTCTATCTACCAACGTTTTCGAGAAAATAAATGTCAAACAATTCTCTCGACCATGAATTTATTATTATTATATTATTGTTCAAAATTTTTTTTGCGAAATATAGGAAATACGAAAAAATTGCAATTAATCAAAAAGTTTTTGAATGAAGTAGGATAATTTTCCATATTTTTTATACGACGAGCGGCGTACCACAAAAGAATTCTGGAGGGAAAAACGGAACATTTCCTCTGAAAAAATATCACCCTTTAAACTTTCAGTGGCGTGTTGACATGTCAAGAATTTTTCAATTTTTCGTGTAAATCTACAGGTAGATATTTTGTCAGGAGCAATTCCCCCTATTTCCTTCCAAAACTTTTTGTGGTGCACCACTGATTGTCCAGAAAATATGGAAAATAATCTTTTTTTCATTTGAAAATCGTTTGATTCCTTGCAATTTTTTCTATCTGCCAAAGTTTGCGAGAGAAAATATGTTGAACAATTGTCTCGATCATCAATTTATCCAAATATGTATCTTACATTTTTCTGAAAATTTTGACTTTCTGACGAGTCTGAGATGATTGTTCAACTTTTTTTTTTCGAAAACGATATCAGATACGAAAAAATTGCAATCAATCAAAAAGTTTTCAAATGAAACAAGGATTATTTTCCATATTTTTTGAACGACGAGCGGCGGAGCACAAAAAAATTCTGAAAGCAAAAAGAGGACATTTCCTCTGCAAAAATATCACCCTGTAGATTTTCACTGGAATGTTGATATGTCCAGAATTTTTCCATTTTCCGTGAAAATCCACAGGTTTTATTTTTTTTGTGGAGCAATTTCCCCTTTTTCCTTCCAAAAGTGGTGCGCCACGGATTTTCCAAAAAATATGGAAAATAATCTTTGTTTCATTTAAAAATTTTTTGATTTTTTGCAATTTTTTCTATCTGCCAACGTTTGCGAGAGAAAAAATGTTAAACAATTCTTTCGCCCATGAAATTATCCAGAAAATTTTGACTTTCGGAAGAATTGGAAATGATTGTTCAACAAGTTTTTTCCGGAAACTATAACAGATACGAAAAAATTGCAATCAATCAAAAAGTTTTTAAATGAAACAAGGATTATATTCCATATTTTTTAAACGACGAGCGGCGTAGCACAAAAAAATTCTGGAGGGAAAAGGGGGACATTTCCTCTGAAAAAAATATCACCTTGTAGATTTTCACTAACATGTTGACATGTCAAGAACTTTTCAATTTTCCGTGAAAATCTACAGGTTGATATTTTGTCTAGAGCAATTTCCATTATTTCCTTCCAAAACTTTTTTGTGGTGCGCCACTGATTGTCCAAAAAATATGGAAATTAATCTTTGTTTCATTCCAAAAACTTTTTGATTTCCTGCAAATTTTTTTCATCTACCAACGTTTTCGAGAGAAAAAATGGTAAACAATTCTCCCGACCATGAATTTATCCAAATATCTAAAATTTTTCTGAAAATTTTGACTTTCTGACAAATTGGAGATGATTATTCAACTTTTTTTTTTTTCGAAATTTATAGACCTTCCAAAGAAATTCAAGCAGCTCTGAAAATTTCAAGAAACTATACCTTTTCTTTCGAGAGTTATCATGTTTACAGACGGCCGGAAGGACGGTCAAAATTGAATTTGGCCACTAATTCTTCATCAGTGTGTCCAACCTAATCGTTTGAGACCATTCTCAGCTCAGAATCCGAAAATTATAGAAATCTCTTCAAAATTATGAAGCCCTTACTTCATAGAAACGAAAAGTGACAGTTCATAGACATCTGATATGTCATGAAAAATGACATCCCTGCACTTTCCAGAATTGTTCTCGCTAATAAGTTGAATTACCTCGTCTTAAAGGACCAATTTCAAAATTCCAGTTCTTCCCCAACTTCAAAATAAACACATGGACCAAGAAGAATTCCAGTAATATCAAATCGGACTCGAACCAATGAAACCAACTAAATTAGAATATAATGTTGAGGGAATTTCCAACAAAATTTCGAGCTGGAAAAATTGGAGGTTTTAGGAAATGGAAACGTATGTATTAAAATCAATTGGAAATATTATTCAAGTTTATTTTATTGGAAAAGCGAATAACACCCCAGAATAAATAAAAAAAATTTTATTCATGAATCATATATACAGGGTGTTCCAAACGCGATGGCAATGTCGTTTCTTGGTAAATTTAATCTACTCTATCGATCCAAAATATTTGTGATGCGGCGATGCAAAAATTCAGATTTATCAAATAACACACCCTGTATATCATTGCATTTTCCTCTTCGTTATTGCTTCTCGATTATGTTTTGCACAAAAAATGAGGAAATCCATGAATTTTTCGAAAACCGCTGGAAATTGGAATAAGGAAATGTTATACAAAAATATTATTCAAGAAGTAATAACGAAGCGAAAAATACAATTATATACAGGATGTCTCATTTAAAAGATCAAAATTTGTTTGCAACTTATATCTTCTACTCTGAATTACTCTCGGTTTAAGCAGCCCAACCGAAGAGAAAAATTCCAGAACTTCCGTCCATAGCACGATCGAGACGAAACCATCTTCGCCCTTGTCCACCCAAAGAAGCAGCACTTCTGCGCGCCGAGTGAGGATACCCGACAAACCGAAAGGCAGCGCTTTGAGCCTTTGGGGAATTCTGAAGAGCTGCATAGGTCACGATCTCTCCCAAATTCCCCTCCCGATCAACTTCAACGAGCCGTTGTCTATGCTTCAACGATTGACGGAAGAATTGGAGAACGCGGAATTGCTGGATAAAGCCGCAAGGTTTTTATTTTATTTATTTTTTTATTTGCGAATCTATTTTGATTCATCCCATTTTTTTCAGTTGCTCTTGTCCTTATGAACAACTCGTTTATCTCGCAGTTTTCGTCATTTCTGGATATTCCAGAAGTACTCGAACGACGAAACCCTTCAATCCACTTTTGGGAGAAACATACGAATTCGATCGAATGTCGGATCTTGGATGGAGAGTTATTTGTGAACAGGTGGGGAGGTCACATAATTTTTCATTCCCGGTATTTATTTATACAGAGTGTTTCTGCATTTGTGGTACAAACGAAGAGGGGGTGACTACAGGGATAATATCAATAATCTTTCCTTCAACCACTTTTTTGTGGTGCGTCACTGATTGTTCAAAAAATATGGAAAATAATCTTTGTTTCGTTTGAAAACTTTTTGATTTCTTGAAATATTTTCGTATCCGCCAACGTTTTTTTGGAGAAAAAATGTTATACAATTCTCTCGACTATGATTCCATCCAAATCTATTAAATTTTTTTGGAAATTTTGGATTTCCTCACGAATTGGATATGATTGTTCAACATTTTTTTCTCGAAAACGATAGCAAATACGAAAAAACTGCAATCGATCAAAAAGTTTCAAATAAAATACGGATTATTTTCCATATTTTTCAAACGACCAGTGGCACAGCACAAAAAAATTCTGAAAGGAAAAGGGGGACATCTGCTCTGAAAAAAATCACCCTGTAGATTTTCACTGGCAATTGAGATGTCAAGGTTTTTCCAATATTCAATGACTGGTTGATATTTTGTCAGGTCAATTTCACCTATCTCCTTCCAAAACTTTTTTGTGGTGCGCCACTGATTGTCCAAAAAATATGGAAAATAATCTTTGTTTCATTCGAAAACTTTCTGATTTTCTGCAATTTTTTCGTATCCGCCAACGTTTTCTAGAGAAAAAATGCTGAACAATTCTCTCGACCATGATTTCATTGAAATATCTTAAATTTTTTCGAAAATTTCGACTTTCCCGACGAATTGAAGATGATTGTTTAACATTTTTTTTTTAAAACGATAGCAGATACGAAAAAACTGCAATCGATCAAAAAGTTTCAAATAAAACACGGATTATTTTCCATATTTTTCAAACGACCAGTGGCACAGCACAAAAAAATTCTGGAAGGAAAAGGGGGACATCTGCTCTGAAAAAAATCACCCTGTAGATTTTCACTGGCAATTGAGATGTCAAGGTTTTTTCAATTTTCAATGACTGGTTGATATTTTGTCAGGTCAATTTCACCTATCTCCTTCCAAAACTTTTTTGTGGCGCGCCACTGATTATCCAAAAAATATGGAAAATAATCTTGGTTTCATTCGAAAACTTTCAGATTTTCTGCAATTTTTTCGTATCCGCCAACGAGAAAAAAATGCTGAACAATTCTCTCGACTATGATTTCCTCCAAATATCTTAAATTTTTTCGAAAATTTCGACTTTCTCGACGAATTGAAGATGATTGTATAACATTTTTTTTTAAACGATTGCAGGTACGAAAACATTGCAATCGATCAAAAAGTTTTCAAATAGAATAAGGATTATTTTCCATGTTTTTAAACGACCAGTGGTGCAGCACAAAAAATTCTGGAGGGAAAAACAACAAAACAATTTCCTCTGAAACAATATCACCCTATAGATCTATTTTTTTCAGAGAAAAAATGTTAAACATCCTCTCGACCATGAACTTCTCCGAATATCTTAGATTTTTTTGAAAATTTTGATTTTCCTGACGAATTGGAGATGATTTTTTCAACTTTTTTTTCTCGAAAACGATGGCGATTTTTCAAACGACCAGTGGCAGCACAAAAAAATTCTGGAAGGAAAAGGGGGACATCTGCTCTGAAAAAATCACCCTGTAGATTTTCACTGGCAATTGAGATGTCAAGGTTTTTTCCAATTTTCAATGACAGGTTGATATTTTGTCAGGTCAATTTCACCTATCTCCTTCCAAAACTTTTTTGTGGTGCGCCACTGATTGTCCAAAAAATATGGAAAATAATCTTTGTTTCATTCGAAAACTTTCTGATTTTCAGCAATTTTTTCGTATCCACCAACGAGAAAAAAAGCTGAACAATTCTCTCGATCATGATTTCCTCCAAATATCTTAAATTTTTTCGAAAATTTCGACTTTCTTGACGAATTGAAGATGATTGTTTAACATTTTTTTTTTAAACGATTGCAGGTACGAAAACATTGCAATCGATCAAAAAGTTTTCAAATAAAATAAGGATTATTTTCCATGTTTTTAAACGACCAGTGGCGCAGCACAAAAAATTCTGGAGGGAAAAACAACAAAACAATTTCCTCTGAAACAATATCACCCTGTAGATCTATTTTTTTCAGAGAAAAAATGTTAAACATCCTCTCGACCATAAACTTCTCCGAATATCTTGAAGTTTTTCGAAAATTTTGATTTTCCTGACGAATTGGAGATGATTTTTTCAACTTTTTTTTTCTCGAAAACGATGGCGATTATGAAAAAATTGCAATCGATCGAAAAGTTCTTGAATGAAATAAGGAATATCTTCCATTTTTCCAAACGACCAGTGGCAAACCAAAAAAAATTCTGGAAGAAAAAATATCACCTTGTAGATTTCACCTGGCAATTGACATGCCAAATGATTCTTGAGAAATGCAGATTGTATGAGGAAAAATCTTCGAAAATATTTAAACTTTAACACCCTGTATCTCGAAAACGAAGTATTTGCGGACCCATATTTATCAGATTCTTATTCTCGATATAAACTAGGTAATCACCTCTCAACATTCTAGAAACACCCTGTATCTTATATATAAAGTGCATAAGGCCATCTGTTTATTGTTTATTTCATTTTGAAGTGCTGTAAACTTGGTTTATTACAAAAATTGTTTTTCATGATTAATCGGAAGTAAGACTAGATCATTTTAAAATATCTAAAGGTGTTGTTAGAGGTAACACAAATTCAATTAAAAAGTGAATTCCAGATCTCTCATCATCCTCCGGTATCAGCTCACCATTGCGAAGGAAACGGCTGGATATTCTGGCAGGAATTTTCATTCGAGACAAAATTCACTGGCAACGATATTCAAGTATGCAATTAATTTTCAACCAGAGAAACACCCTGTATATCTTACGTTGCAGGTGACTCCTTTCGGCGAAGCGAATGTCGAATTCAGCCAAGGCAATTCTTTCAAATGGAATAAGATCGAAACTACAGTTCATAATTTTCTTATAGGAAGCTTATGGGTCGATCACAAAGGTAGTTGAATATACTGAAAATATTTCGATCTATGTGTATTTTTAAAGGGGTCGTGGAAATAACCGGAAAAAATAACGCCGAAGGAATCGTCTGCAAGTTGGATTTCATCCCTTATTCCGGCAGCTCCATGAAGAGAATCAAGAACGAAATGAGAAAAGTCAAAGGGGAAGTTCTGGATGCCGACGGCGTGAAGAAATGGAATATCGAAGGCAAGTGGCGAGCTTTACTGACCCTACTCAAACATACCAGGACATGAAAGTGCCATTATCGCGGGTTATTACAGGAAACTGCGACGATAAAGTCGAGATTTCCCCAGTTCTGACACAAGGTACAAACGAGGAGGTCATTCTGGCACAAGATACAGACGAGAATGTCATTCTGGCACAAGATACAAACGAGGACGTCATTCCGGCACAAGATACTGACGAGGATGTCATTCTGACACAAGATACTGACGAGGATGTCATTCTGGACGAGTCGAGGATAGCTTGGCGATGTGGCGTTCTCCCAGAAGGTTCAGAAAATTACTACAGGTAATATTAAGATGCTGTCGACGATTTTTTTCTCGTGCTGAGTCACATGTCTCTGTTTTCGCTCAGCATTTTCTTTGTTTCGAAACTCTCTATCATTTTCACGCCGAGCCTTGAGTCCCTGTTTTCGCTCAACTCATAAAAAAGTTATCAAAAGAGGTGGGCGCCAAAATAAACTCAACCAAATCCTGATTTCAGTTACAGTAAATTCGCGTGTCAATTGAACGAGCCTGAAGATGGCGTTGCTCCCACCGATTCCCGACTCAGACCCGACCAAAGGTTCATGGAGGATGGACTTTGGGAGGAGGCCAGTCAGGAAAAAGTCAGGCTCGAGGAAAAACAACGCAAGGTTATCCAGGAACGATCAGAAGATGAAGGTAAGCCACGTCTGTCAAATAATGTCAAAATATAGAGGTTAAACCAATTGCAGACACAGAAACGAAGCCTTATATACCTCTATGGTTCGAACCCACACAGAGGGACGACGGTAGTCTCATTCACAAGTACAATGGTACTTATTGGAAATGCAAGGAACAGAAGGATTGGTCCAAGTGTCCAGATATATTTTAGTCAAGAAATAACGATGAATTCCTTTCTCTACTCGGAGATCAACACATTACTCATCATCGCGGAGCAATCATTGAAAGGTATCCTTTCCGACCGACACCGATAAAAAATCATTAACCGATCACAAAAAGATCGAGATAATCTGGCATGTTTTAATTTCGGATATCATTCAGATAATTAATTGTTTAACAATCGTCTTCTTCGTAGTCCTTTTTTCCCGTAACGTCCGACCCACCTTCGACCATAATGGAGTGCATTGTTCCAGCATAAAACATTCTCATTCTGGATTCACGGTACTATTAGCGTTATTGATGATGCGACTAGAATATTGATTGATGATCGACCCACCTGTCCATAAAGTCAGCGCTAGAAATGAGGAGCACCGATATGGGATGTGAATAATCATCGTAGTCTCGAGAGAACAGGACGAATACATTTATTTTCTTCTCAGTACAAAATAATCCTTATAATCGAAAAAAAACATTCAAATATCTATAATTTTGTAGAATTACAGAGGGAACAAATACGGAGTTGTCCCGATCGAAATTTGACCGTGCATTAAATTCATTAATATCCAATCTCGAGCGTGGACAAAA
The DNA here is from genome assembly GCA_963966015.1 of Aphidecta obliterata. Taxonomy (NCBI): domain Eukaryota; kingdom Metazoa; phylum Arthropoda; class Insecta; order Coleoptera; family Coccinellidae; genus Aphidecta; species Aphidecta obliterata. The sequence goes on along the minus strand of OZ014430.1, from coordinate 33,948,442 downwards.
TAAATAACCAGTTATAAAAAACCAGTCCACTAAATTAATACCATACATTTTCCCGGTTATTTATCTCTTTCGTGTGTTGGCAATACGTTACATGTATTAATCCAATAAATAAATATGGCCACTATAAATTGCCCCTTGTCCGAGCCATCGGAAAAGGCCCAAGTTATTTATAATCCAATTATGGGAAAGATGGGAGGGAGAAAAAGAAAGAGGAGGATTTTTCGGGGAAATGTACACGAAAATTCGGATGATTTACGGTGGGAAATGGGAAAATAGTTCTCGTCCGTAATAGCTGCATTGAGTGGAAAAACGAAACACAGTAGGATTCTCTTCAAGATTCAAGTCTCAAAATTATGCCGTTGAAATCATCACTGTTTTATCTGTGTCAGTTTGTGCACCTCAATTTTTAATCATTCATTACTAGATAGATGGTGAAAAGTTTCGAAATTCAGTCTCTTCATCTTTATTCCGAAATAAAGACACTGCCAATATTAAGTCGCAGTTGTGAAATATAACCTAGTAATTTGAACAGAATATTCGTGAGCACCAAAAGTTGAAACCGTACGGATTTGATATAAGCTTATTTAATTAGAAATATCTGTGATATCGATACCTTTTTGCCAAATTATCGTAAGCCTCAACGTACTACGTTGAGGCTTACGATAGTTTGGCAAAAAGGTATCGATATAATCCCCATAATGAAAATTGAGTATCATATTTATATGAACTTACCCCATATTCTCCACCACACCACAGCACCTAGATAGTTTGTACCAAGACCGATGAATTCACATCACAACACAGTTCACTAATAAAAATATCGAAAGCTTGCTTTTTTGGAGAAGTTTTTCTCCGTTCTCACCAGTTCTCGAACCAGTCACTTGATATTTTGTGATTACAATTTGACAGCAAGGCATAGACAAAAAAGAAAACAGTTCATTAAACAAGAGAACTTGATCACGTAAACAAATCTAGGGGTGTTCGGAAGTTCGACAATTATCAGCTGTTTCGAGTTCAGTGTCGAAATGTTAATGTCAAACTTAACCTATTTTTGATCAATTCCCGAAAGTGTGGTTGTTCGCTTTCTTTTTATCAACATTTTACTGATACTTAGAGCGCGATTTGAGTGTGGTAACTTGAAAATTGGCCTTATGGAATTGATCCGATTATTTTGTTATTACAATTTGACAGCAAGTCTTAAGACTGATGAATAGAGTTCATAAATCAAGAGAACTTGATCACAAAGTAAACAAATCTAGGGGTGTTCGGAAGTTCGACAATAATCAGCTGTTTCGAGTTCAGTGTCGAAATGTAAATGTCAAATTTAAACTATTTATGATCAATTCCCGAAAGTTTGGTTGTTTGCTTTCTTTTTATCAACATTTTATTGATCCTCAGAGCGCGATTTGAGTATGGTAACCTGAAAATTGGCCTTATGGAATTGGAATTGATCCGATTATTTATTTTGTTATTACAATTTGAGAGCAAGTCTTAAGACAAGGATGAATAGAGTTCATAAATCAAGAGAACTTGATCACAAAGTAAACAAATCTAGAGGTGTTCGGAAGTTCGACAATTATCAGCTGTTTCGAGTTCAGTGTCGAAATGTAAATGTCAAATTTAAACTATTTATGATCAATTCCCGAAAGCTTGGTTGTTTGCTTTCTTTTTATCAACATTCTATTGATCCTTAGAGCGCGATTTGAGTATGGTAACCTGAAAATTGGCCTTATGGAATTGGAATTGATCAGATTATTTATTTTGTTATTACAATTTGACAGCAAGTCATAGACAAAGATGAAAAGAGTTCATAAATCAAGAGAATTTGATCACAAAGTGAACTAATCTAGGGGTGTTCGATCATTATCAGCTGTTTCGAGTTCAGTGTCGAAATATAAATGCCAAACTTACCTATTTTTGATCAATTCCCGAAAGTGTGGTTGTTTGCTTTCTTTTTATCAACATTTTACTGATCCTAAGAGTGCGATTTGAGAGAGGTAACCTGAAAATTGGCCCAACGAAATTGATTCGATTATTTACACAACTTTGACAGATCCTGAATTAGCTGAGACGTTGAGATCAGTGATTATTAATCTGGTTAGCTCGGTCTGTGTTTGTTTTCTGCAGTTCGCGAATTTAATCGGAACATAGACATCCATTTAATTTTTCCACTGAAGATATGGTTTTATAAGACCATAGAAACAGAACTAGAACAAGGTAGGTATACGAATTTTACATAGAGAATAATTGAATGAACCAAAAAATCATAACCAACAAATAGTTCGAAATCTACCATCTATTCATACGACAGGAAACGGCCCGTCATTACATCACATTTAAATGTTCTCCAGAACCCTAATAACGTCTGACGATCTCAATCGATTTTGTCAAAACAACCATACATAAAATATAAGGCCCACTCCGAGTTTACAATGTGTTTTTCTACACTGTTACACACAATGGCTAAGCCATTGTAGGCTGATTTGTCCCAACCGATCCGAATAAGTTATTTCGAACACAATACTTCATTATTTTATCGTATCAGATCAACAGCATCATTAATCTTGCTAAAGGTCCGGTCCCGTTGGCCATGCTACGCGCGTCTACCTAAAATTGAAATATGTTGGAGAGGAATGTTCCCTTTCCACTCGGATGGGAGCAACTAGAATCAATCGATTGAAAGAAATTTTTCATATTTATAGGTTATGGAAACATAGAGATATATGTGAAATAACCAAAAATTTGACACTTCAATAATGGATGCTCAGTCATAACTATAAACTGACCAAAGAACATTGAGAAAAGATTCTTCTTCGAAACTGCGATCGTAATGGCTGTATTGTTGGATCGAACAGAAATACAAGATCATCCTGTACTCTTCATAGACAGGTGTGAATCGTCATGTAACACCATTGGATGCCCCAGGGCATCCAACGCTATTGGCCGATTCTCTTTTGTCTTAGGGTCCTCCATCACGTCGGGCGGATCCTGCTTAATGGTTCACTCTGTAAACTGACATCTCTCCAACATCACTGCGAGACAGTTCATTCACCACCTGGTATGGGTACGTGTGGTGATTTTATATCTTTCGATTTAATAACTGTCTTCAAAGAGTACCATTAATAATTATTAGATCGAATTGAAACTTTGTAGTTAGTATTTTTGGAAACTTCTGTTTACTATTCTGTGGTCCATTTGTCGAAGTCTCGATTCTATAAAATGACGACCGATTTGGTTCACACAATCTGTGGTTCGTTTCATATTATTTGGTTCTATGGTCTTGCTGTCATCTCATGACAAACCCAAATTGATTTCACATCGCTGTCAACAGTCATCGAAAGTGTGATTTTATCTGCACATCGAATAATAAACCAACCCATACATCACATTTCGCGAAGTGTCGATTCTATAAAAACGGTTTGGTTCACAGTATCTGTGGTTCGTTTCATATTCTTTGGTTCGAAGTCTTGTTGTCACACAATAACAAACCCAAATTGTTTCGACGTCGATGTCAAGTTAAATCTGTCAAACAGTCAAGAACATCGAAAGGTGTGATTTTATCTGCACATCGAATAAATTAATCAACCCATACATCACAAAATGGTGAATATTCTTTATCATTTGCACCTCTCAGTTTCCCATAAATACTCTGAAATGTTAGAATTGTACAATTCTGTGATCCATTTGGCGAAGTGTCGATTCTATGAAATCGGTTTGGTTCACAGAATCTGTGGTTCGTTTCATATTCTTTGGTTCGAAGTCTTGTTGTCACACAATGACAAACCCAAATTTTTTTGACGTCGATGTCAAGTTGAATCTGTCAAACAGTCAAAAACATCGAAAGGTGTGATTTTATCTGCACATCGAATAAATTAATCAACCCATACATCACAAAATGGTGAATATTCTTTATCATTTGCACCTCTCAGTTTCCCATGAATACGCTGAAATGTTAATATTGAACAATTCTGTGATCCATTCCTCGAAGTGTCGAATCTATGAAATCGGTTTGGTTCACAGAATCTGTGGATCGTTTCATATTCTTTGGTTCGAAGTCTTGTTGTCACACAATGACAAACCCAATTTTTTTTGACGTCGATGTCAAGTTGAATCTGTCAAACAGTCAAAAACATCGAAAGGTGTCATTTTATCTGCACATCGAATAAATTAATCAACCCATACATCACAAAATGGTGAATATTCTTTATCATTTGCACCTCTCAGTTTCCCATAAATACTCTGAAATGTTAGAATTGTACAATTCTGTGATCCATTTGGCGAAGGGTCGATTCTATGAAATCGGTTTGGTCCACAGAATCTGTGGTTCGTTTCATATTCTTTGGTTCGAAGTCTTGTTGTCACACAATGACAAACCCAAATTGTTTTGACTTCGATGTCAAGTTGAATCTGTCAAACAGTCAAGATCATCGAAAGGTGTTATTTTATCTGCACATCGAATAAATAAACCAACCCATACATCACAAAATGGTGAATATTCTTCATCATTTGCACCTCTCAGTTTTCCATAAATACGTTGAAATGTTAGAATTGTACAATTCTGTGATCCATTTCGCGAAGGGTCGATTCTATGAAATCGGTTTGGTTCACAGAATCTCTGGTTCGTTTCATATTCTTTGGTTCGAAGACTTGACACAATGACAAACCTAAATTGTTTTGACGTCGATGTCAAGTTAAATCTGTCAACAGTCAAGGACATCGAAAGATGTGATTTTATCTGCACATCGAATAAACAAATCAACCCATACATCACAAAATGGTGAATATTCCTTATCATTTGCACCTCTCAGTTTCCCATGAATACGCTGAAATGTTAATATTGAACAATTCTGTGATCCATTTCTCGAAGTGTCGAATCTATAAAATCAGTTTGGTTCACATAATCTGTGGTTCGTTTCATATTCTTTGGTTCAAAGTCTTGTTGTCACACCATGACAAACCCAAATTGATTTGACGTCGATGTCAAGTTGAATCTGTCAAGAACATCGAAAGGTGTGATTTTATCTGCACATCGAATAATAAACCAACCCATACATCACAAAATGATGAATATTCCTTATCATTTGCACCTCTCAGTTTCCCATAAATACGCTGAAATGTTAATATTGGACAATTCTGTGATCCATTTGGCGAAGTGTCGATTCTATGAAATCGGTTTGGTTCACAGAATCTGTGGTTCATTTCATATTCTTTGGTTCGAAATCTTGTTGTCACATAATGACAAACCCAAATTGTATTGACTTCGATGTCAAGTTGAATCTGTCAAACAGTCAAGAACATCGAAAGGTGTGATTTTATCTGCACATCGAATAAATAAATCTACCCATACATCACAAAATGATGAATATTCTTCATCATTTGCACCTCTCAGTTTCCCATAAATACGCTGAAATGTTAATATTGGACAATTCTGTGATCCATTTGGCGAAGTGTCGATTCTATGAAATTGGTTTGGTTCACATAATCTGTGGTTCGTTTCATATTCTTTGGTTCGAAGTCTTGTTGTCACACAATGACAAACCCAAATTGATTTGACATCGATGTCAAGTTAAATCTGTCAAACAGTCAAGAACATCGAATGGTGTTATTTTATCTGCAAATCGAATAAATAATTCAACCCATACATCACAAAATGGTGAATACTCTTCATCATTTGCACCTCTCAGTTTCCCATAAATACGCTGAAATGTTAATATTGGACAATTCTGTGATCCATTTGGCGAAGTGTCGATTCTATGAAATTGGTTTGGTTCACATAATCTGTGGTTCGTTTCATATTCTTTGGTTCGAAGTCTTGTTGTCACACAATGACAAACCCAAATTGATTTGACATCGATGTCAAGTTAAATCTGTCAAACAGTCAAGAACATCGAAATGTGTGATTTTATCTGCACATCGAATAATAAACCAACCCATACATCACAAAATGCTGAATATTCTTTATTATTTGCACCTCTCTGTTTCCCATGAATACGCTGTAATGTTAATATTGAACAATTCTGTGATCCATTTCTCGAAGTGTCGAATCTATAAAATCGGTTTGGTTCATATAATCTGTGGTTCGTTACATATTCTTTGGTTCGAAGTCTTGCTGTCACCCCATGACAAACCCAAATTGATTTGACGTCGATGTCAAGTTAAATCTGTCAAACAGTCAAGAACATCGAAAGGTGTGATTTTATCTGCACATAGAAAAATAAACCAACCCATACATCAAAAAATGGTGAATATTCCTTATCATTCGCACCTCTCAGTTTCCCATAAATACGCTGAAATGTTAAAATTGAAGATTTGCGCCCCCTACGCTGAACTCCTGGGGACCAAGCAGATGTTCCCGGCACGCATTGTTGTCTCCCAGTGGGGGCCCTTTGTCCAATCAGACGCCTTGCGCTGTCTGCCACCATCCTCTGTTCCAGAGATCGAATTGTGTAGTAATATCGCGATATATAACATCAGGTGAGTGGAGGATCCAGATCTGCGATTTCAAGGAAATATGATTAAATGTCCCGATGAAATTGGCCCCTATTTGGGTTCCTCTCCCGCATTTGATGGTGCATTTGTCGAAATGTATACCCTGTATTGTTTTCTTTTGTTGCAATTGATTGCGTTCGGAAGGGTCGGAAGTGGAGGAGATTTTTATCATTATTCACGGATTACGGAAAGGACAGACTGTACGTTTTTCACTGTTCATTTGTCCGAGCCCTCGAGAAGAAAAAGAAGAAAAATAGTTCAACAAACAGTGACTGATTGAACGAATTTGACAGTTAAGTTTCAGTTTGATTGAATATTGGGAACTACCAACCTAAGAACCTAAGTGCCTCACATTGGTAGTACTACCGTAACCTAAATCTCATATGTCAATATTCAAGTTTTTCGATTTGCCTTTTTCAAATGTACAACATAAATGAGTTTATCCCGTGGATCTTAAAGGGTCAGAAACTCAACCCAAAGTTTATTTTCATTCCTTTCGATACCGCCCTGAAAGTTGTCGAAGGTGAGGCCGGTGAAAAATGAGGAAGAGGAAGAAAAACGATTCGATGTGCGGATATTGGACAGGGGAATAAATCCTAACGAATCGTTTTCGACTGACCGTTTATTGTTAGCAGATTGTGAGGTTTATTGGGGAATGAAGAAAAATGAGTCGGTGGGTTGTTTAAAAAAAACACCATTGATTGATACAAAGTGATTTGAAGTCAAGATAAAATATTTTTAGTAATTAATTATTTATTTCAATAATTTGGTCGTGGTTGAAAATCTATAATCGCCTATTGCGTTTCACGAATTGTAATTATGATAAAATTAATATATTGATAGGACTGAAAAATGGCATCACAAAATTATTAAGATATGTTTTTTCTTCCCTTCTTTATCACATAACTACCTATTAAACCCCTTATCACCGGATTCAGGAAAATTTATCTATTCTGATAATTTTTTAACTAGGTCGGAAGTATACAACCCAAAATAATTTTTCTAATTTCAGCTCGAATTAGAATTTTTTTCATGCTTGGTTTCAAAGATAAAACTCACTAAAATTAATATTCATTCAGTTTTAATGATGATGAAGGTCAAGGAACCTTGAATTCACGAAATTCTCATAAAAAAAAAATGCTCCAGGTGAGGCTCGAACTCACAACCCCGGCATCGCTCACGCTTACTGTCTTATAAGTACCGTGCGCTAACCAATTGCGCCACTGGAGCGATAGGAATTTTGGGCGTTTCAGATCATGTAATACATAAACGCAACGATTTATACGTCTGAAATGCTATAATTTATTTTCCTCGGAGAAAATTATGGTCATTTGAGGATATTAAGCGGGTTTATTCTTCAATTCAACATTCCCTAGGCGATCTGATAGGAAATTATTGGGAATTTGAAGCTTAATATTATAAATTGTTCAAAATTGTTGTACCTACCTTCTTGGCTTTTCGATTGGTTTTTGGTGGAGAGGTGAAAATTGGGAAAATATATGTCCCGCAGCTTTATTTCAGCTGGTAGGGGGGCGATTAAAAACATACAACGACCCCCTGGAGACGTTTCATTAGAAACTCGCCCCGACTGTTATTAAAACAACGCGCCTTAGGGCAATTAAAAACCTGTTGATTAAATTATAAGAAGTAATATTGGTGGTTCATTCTCGCGGCCGAGGTCTTCATGTACACGCTAATAATTTCGAACAGGGATGAAGTAGGGGTCGTGCAGTTTTCGCTTATGACTTTTCGTAACAGTCACAGAAAGAAATTTGTAGGTTTTCTACCGTGGTTTAACCGTAGAGGAAGATTAATTCTTATGAGATTTTTCATTTATATCACAAATTATGTTGGAAATTATCGACGAGGATTTACTATTCGTGACAGAAACAAAAATTACCAGGAATTAATTACAAGGTTAAAGTGATATTCGAAAATTTCGCTCTCCAAACTGACATTTAAAATAGCTGTCACGTTTCCAACTGTCAAAAAATTCTCGGCCATTTTACTAGTTGCCATGGTAACGAGTCAGAACGACACGTTATTGGTTTCACAGTATATAGTTGTGAAATTTTTGAATATGGAGATTTTGGCAAAAAGAAATACTTCGATAAAGGAGTGTAATACATGTTTTCTGTATAATTCGAGGGTGTAGATTCTGAAAATGCTCTTGATTTTCACGAGGAATGATTTGAATAGCTGTAAATCGAGGTATCAAATCAAGAATTTCAAATAATGAAATTCTAAATAGGTATTGATGTAGGTATAGGAAATTAATTGCTATAAAAAATGTTCAAATCCTGATTAAAGTGGACTCTGAACTCGTTATTCATATCAGGAATTCTACTTCTTCAGTTCTGGGTTATTATGGAATTCCTGTATAATCTCAAGGTACGACGTTATAATTCTCCTGATTATACACCTTTCCTTCTCGAACACTCACGGGCTCGAAGAAAAACGACCTGTTGTCTTGAAAAAAACAAAAATCAACCAACGCACCAACAACTCCTCAACATTTCTCTGAAATTACTCGCAGTCGAGATGTTAAAAATGGTCAACTTACATCACGACCGAGCGTACATACATACATGTTAAATATACACACGCAGTTGCCTCAAACGAATATACATATTCTCGATCGGACGATTGTAGTTTACGAATGTGTTAATGCTTTCGAATTAATAAAAATAATAACAATATCTGGCTGCGGTGTGACTTGTTCGAGGACGATTATTTCACGTACATGTGGCACGACCGCAAGATAAGACGTTTTGTGTATACACTTTTGGTTGGTTCATGATGCGAGAAAAACTATCCTAGTAATTTTTGGAAAATTCAGTTTTCAGTTCTGAAGTGGAGAAGGTGATATAACTCGTGATTGAGTTGATAGGTCGCGTTTGTGTTGGAAGAAATGGCCTCCATATTAGCTGGTACCGAAATTGTACAATATTTGGCTGTGTTTTTCGGTGAGTTTACTCGGAATTTTTTATGAATTTTATTCTACGAAATTGTCACATGAAATAATGTTTAATTATTGAGAATTTCGTAGAAAATATATATGTTTACATATATTATTGTTCTATCTTCAAATCGATGTGGCCTTGATGATATAAGTTACTGCTTATGGGTAAAATGATGACTTTCCTATCTGTTCGTTTTTTTAGCGCTCGTACTACTTATTTTAGTTTATTTTCGTCTATAATCGCTTAGGGCATTGGGATTTTTTTTTTTTTTATTATTAATTTCCATGACTATAAATAACGGTTTACCTACAACCTGACCGAAATTTCGTCGAGATTTCTGAATTTTTTTTCTGTAATAATCGAAAACATCTTATGTATTTGTATTTCAAAAAATGCATATTATATCTTTTTCGAAATATTTCTCGTTGAAAGCATACATATCATTGTATAAATCTCAATTTTTTTTATAAATTTCAAACCAATAGCTCAAAAGTAAGAGGAAGGGGGGGTACACTTCAAAAGCTCATATTTCACCAAATATTCACTCATCTGAAAAATTCATAAATAATTTTTGGAACCATTTTTGACGACCTATCTAACAATACCGAACACGTCTCCATAAACTGAATTTTTTTCTCATCCCTTAGTCATATGGCGAGTGCCTTCGTTAATTTTTTTTTATAATTTTACTACATATCATTAAATATCGGTTAATACTATTCATAGAAGACATACCTCTCAAATTTCATCCCTAAAATGTCGAGGGTCCAACCATAATGGACCTTGAAAATTAAAAAATCTTGAAAAAATATGAAAATGCATATGTTATCTTATTTGGACTCATTTTCGTTGAAATTATAATGTGAGTTCTACTAGCCTGAATTTTTTAATAATTTTTCAACCAATAACTTGAAAGTAAGAGGGAGGGGGCACACTTCAAAAGCTCATATTTCACCAAATATTGACCTATCTGAAAAATTTATTCGAAATTTTTTCCACCATTTTTGACGACCTATCTAACAATACCGCATACGTCTCCATAATCTGAATTTTTTTTTTCATCCCTTAGTCATATGGCAAGTGCCTTCGTTAATTCTCTTCTATAATTTTACTACATATCATTAAACATCGGTTCATACTATTCATAGAAGACAACTCTCTCAAATTTCATCCCTAAAATGTCGAGGGTCCAACCATAATGGACCTTGAAAATTAAAAAAATCTTGAAAAAATATGGAAATGCATATTATATCTTATTCAAACTTATTTTCATTGAAATTATAATCTGACTTCTTCTGGCCTGAATTTTTTAATAATTTTTCAACCAATAACTTGAAAGTAAGAGGGAGGGGGCACACTTCAAAAGCTCATATTTCACCAAATATTGACCTATCTGAAAAATTTATTCGAAATTTTTTCCACCATTTTTGACGACCTATCTAACAATACCGCACACGTCTCCATAATCTGAATTTTGTTTTTTCATCCCTTAGTCATATGGCAAGTGCCTTCGTTAATTCTCTTCTATAATTTTACTACATACCATTAAACATCGGTTCATACTATTCATAGAAGACAACTCTCTCAAATTTCATCCCTAAAATGTCGAGGGTCCAACCATAATGGACCTTGAAAATTGAAAAAAACTTGAAAAAATATGGAAATGCATATTATATCTTATTCAAACTTATTTTCATTGAAATTATAATCCGAGTTCTTCTGGCCTGAATTTTTCAATAATTTTTCAACCAATAACTTGAAATTAAGAGGGAGGGGGGCACACTTCAGAAGCTCATATGTCACCAAATATTCACTCATCTGAAAACTTCATATAAAATTTTTTTCCCCATTTTTGACGGCCTATCTAACAATACCGCACACGTCTCCATAAACTGATTTTTTTTTTATCCCTTACTCATATGGCGAGTGCCCTCGTCAATTTTTTTCTATAATTGTACTACATATCTTTTAATATCGGTTCATATTATTCATAGAAGACATACCTCTCAAATTTCATCCCTGAAATGTCAAGGGTTCAACCATAATGGACCTCGAATACTAAAAAATGTTGAAAAATCATGAAAATGCATATTATATCCTATTCAAACTTATTTTCATTGAAATTGTAATGTGAGTTCTACTAGCCTGAATTTTTCAATAATTTTTCAACCAATAACTTGAAAGTAAGAGGGAGGGGGCACACTTCAAAAGCTCATATTTCAATAAATATTGACTTATCTGAAAAATTCATTCGAAATTTTTGTAACCATTTTTGACGACCTATCTAACAATACCACACACGTCTCCATAAACTGAATTTTTTTTTTCATCCCTTAGTCATATGGCGAGTGCCTTCGTTAATTCTTTTCTATAATTTTACTGCATATCATTCAATATCGGTTCATATTATTCAAATTTCATCCCTAAAATGTCGAGGGTCCAACCATAATGGACCTTGAAAATTAAAAAAATCTTGAAAAAATATGGAAATGCATATTATATCTTATTCAAACTTATTTTCATTGAAATTATAATCTGACTTCTTCTGGCCTGAATTTTTCAATTATTTTTCAACAAATAACTTGAAAGTAAGAGGGGGGGGCACACTTCAAAAGCTCATATTTCACCAAATATTGACTTATCTGAAAAATTCATTCGAAATTTTTTTCACCATTTTTGACGACCTATCTAACAATACCGCACACGTCTCCATAAACTGAATTTATTTTCCATCCCTTAGTCATATGGCGAATGTCTTCTTTAATTTTTTCTCATATTTTACCACATATCATTTGATATCGGCTTATACTATTCATAAAAGACATACCTCTCAAATTTCATCCCTAAAATGCCGAGGGTGCAATCATAATGGACCTTGAAAATTAAAAAAATCTTCAACAAATATGAAAATGCATATTATATCTTATTCAAACTTATTTTCATTGAAATTATAATCTGAGTTCTACTAGCCTGAATTTTTCAATAATTTTTCAACAAATAACTTGAAAGTAAGAGGGAGGGGGGCACACTTCAAAAGCTTATATTTCACCAAATATTGACTTATCTGAAAAATTCATTCGAAATTTTTTTCATCATTTTCAACGGCCTATCTAACAATACCGCACACGTCTCCATAAACTGAATTTTTTTTTTCATCCCTTAGTCAAATGGCGAGTGCCTCCGTTAATTTTTTTCCATAATTTCACTACATATCTTTAAATATCGGTTCATATTATTCATAGAAGACATACCTCTCAAATTTCATCCCTAAAATGTCGAGGGTTCAACCATAATGGACCTCGAATATTAAAAAATGTTGAAAAATTATGAAAATGCATATTATATCTTATTTGAACTCATGAAATTATAATGTGAGTTCTACTAGCCTGAATTTTTCAATAATTTTTCTACCAATAACTTGAATGTAAGAGGGAGGGGGGCACATATTTCACCAAATATCGACTCATCTGAAAAATTCATTTGAAAACTTTTTCATCATTTTTGACGGCCTATCTATTAAGATCCCACACGTCCATTTGCAATAAAAAAAATTTTAACCCTTAGATATTTCAAAGTGTTCCTTATGATTTTACCACATCATTCTATAATTTCATAATGCCAATAGGCTCCGAGTAAAATGTCAAAAATTATAAGCGCTCTTTATTGGCCATTTTGACTACGGAACCCTCAAAATTGTAAGGTGGTAGTTTTCTACGAAAGAATGTTCACTAGACTCGACAATTCAAGAGTGTTGAAATCATGGGTAGTTATGAACTTAATTGGTCCAAAGAATGTTTGCAGCAAGGGGGATGTTTTCAGCAACCGATTCAATTGCATTTTTTTTTTAATAATGAAATAATTCTTCCAACATTTCAAGCTGAATTCAACTGTCCAGGACCTACTTCAATGTCTTTATTTTTTCTTAGCACATTCTTCCTTAATCATTTCATCTCTTCTCTATTCTCTATTCTCACTCATATTTTCTTTTACACCTTATCATAACTTGTTTCTTCCTCTTATTTAAATAAACTGATGGCATCTCCCTTATTTTGCAGCTTCCCTGAATATCATCACAAGTGGTCTAGGATATGGCTGGCCATCCGGCGCCCTACCACACCTTCTCAACTTCACCGACACGTCAGTGAACCTCCACCTAACCCCCTCGCAAGGCTCTTGGGCGGCCATAGGTCCCCTCACCGGGGCCATCATAGGCTCACCCCTGGCAGGTCTGACCTTGGACTATGTCGGAAGGAGAAAAATGATACTCTTCACCTTCTTCCCCTACATCACGGCGTGGTTGATCGTGGCCTTCACCTCCAGCCCCGAATTGTTGATTTTCGGGAGGGCCATATCCGGGATCTCCGATGGGTGTTTGTTCACTTCCGCCCCTATTTACATCGGGGAGATCGCGAACCCAAAAGTGCGGGGGTTGTTGTGCTCGAGTATACCAGTGTGTTTGATTCTGGGTGTCTTGATCATAAACATTTTGGAAGCGGTGATTTCGGTGCCGGTCGCTGCTCTTATCTGCACGATACTCCCGACCACGTCCTTCCTGGGGATGCTGTTCATGCCTGAAAGTCCCTACTACCTGCTCATGAAGGGCAAACATTCTGAGGCCCAAGGAACCCTGGAGAGGATCAGAGGTACCGAGGAGGTGGAGGAGGAGTTGAAGAGGATGAGCGACGCTGTCAGATCCCAGAAGGAGGAGAGCAGGGGGACCTTCAAAGACATCTTCACTGTTGCCTCCAACAGGAAAGCCTTATTGATCATGATGCTGCTTCGAGCCACCCAACAGTTTTCAGGGATCACAGCGTTGATCTTTTACATATCGATAATCCTGGAGGAATCTGGGAGCCAATACTCCGTCACTGTGTCGACTTTACTGTTCTTCACCGTTCAGTTGGCGATGTCCATCCTGGGTTCCGTAGCAGTGGATTGGACTGGGAGAAGGATGCTCCTCCTCTGGTCGGCGTTGGGCTCTGGAGTCGCGCTCTTCCTGGAGGGTCTCTATTTTCAACTGGATCAAGATGGTGCGGATGTTACCAGCTGGCAGTTCATTCCAATTACTGCTCTAATTGTTTATGTTATATTTTATGGGTTTGGACTTCAGAATATACCGATTTTGATGCTTGGCGAACTTTTCCCGACGAATATTAAGGCTGTAGCCTTGTGCTTCGGAGATCTTTATTTCGCGGCTTTGGCCTCCTTCGTGTCTAAATATTTCCAGGCTGTTAGTAACGATATAGGGATTTATTTCGCGTTTTATACTTTTGCAGCCAGTTGTTTCGTCGGTTTTTGTTTGATTTATTTATTTGTGCCAGAAACGAAGGGTATCACATTGGAGGAAATCCAATCGCTGCTTAAGACTGGAAGGAAATTTACAAATCAAAGTGATAAAACTGATAAAGAAGGACAGGTGAAATAAGAGTTTTTTTCTGGATAATTCTCTATCTGGACTTTGGTAACTTTTTTAATTTTTAATTCGTTATATTGTTCAAGTAACATGTGAAAGTTTTTGAAATACATTGAAAAACCTGCTTTGTACTGCATTTTTTTATGTCAAACGTTTCCTTAGTTGATATTTCTCGAAATTAATAGCAGAAAATGAAGTTTTTTCTCCATTTATTTTTTTTATTTTCATGTCGTCATTTCAACAAAATTCAAAGTCATTTTATATATTTTTGAGCGCTCGTACTACTTACATGAGGGCTCTATCATTTCGTCACGATGTCTGTATTTTTCGAATTTTGAGCCGAAAATGGTCTCAAACGACTATGTTCGACTCACTGATGACGAATCCATCGGAAAATTCGAGTCTGTCCGTCCATCCGGCCGTAAGCACGATAACTCTCGAACGGATCAACCTAGAGACTTGAAATTTTCAGTGTAGGTTCAGATCCCAAATGCCTCGGTTAATTTCGTTAATGGGCAGAATTACACTAGGGGTTCCGTAAATATGGCCTTTCAAAATTTTGTTCTCCTGATTACTTAAAAACTACAGATTTGATCGAGATGAAATTTTGCACTCAAATGAAGAATGAGGTGTTCTAGCTACATGTGAAATTTTGTCCAGATCGCATGACCAGAACCATAGAAACCATAGAAAATTGTAACTTTTGAACGGAAACGCCTAGGGACTTGAAATTTTCAGGATAGGTGTGGATCTCGAATGTCGTGATCACGTTCATCTATGAGCAAAATTACACTAGGGGTTCCGTAAATATGGTCGTTTGAAATTTAGTTTTCTTGATAATTTCAAAACTACAGATTCGATCGTGACGAAATTTTGTGTAGTAATGGAGATATATATATTCAACCTACATTTCTCCAGATCACATGACCAGAACCATAGAAACCATAGAAAATCATAACTTTCGAACGTAAAGGCCTAGGGACTTGAAATTTTCAGGATAGGTGTAGATCTGAAATGTGGCGTTCACGTTTATCAATGAGAGAATGACATATTAAAGCAACATTTTGTCCAGATCGCATGACCAGAACCATAGAAAATTATAACTTTTGAACGGAAAGGTCTAGGAACTTGAAATTTTCAGGGTGGGTCTGGATCGCGAATATCGCGGTCACGTTCATCAATGAGCAAAATTAGACTAGGGGTTCCGTAAATATGGCCGTTCAAAATATTCTGTTTCTGATAATTTCGAAACTACCGATTTGATTGGAATGAAATTTTGCACCTAGCTGAGGAATAATGTATTCAAACTACGAGCAAAATTTTGTCCAGATCGCATCATCAAGACCATAGAAACCGTAGAAAATTTTAGCGAAAAAAGAATTGGTCACCTAAAGCACTGACTTGAAGTCTGGATTATCGCCTTAGTTTGAAAATTTGTTTGACAGCTGTCAAAAATTTCCTCAATTGGTTTCCAAAACTGGAAAATGCGAATCTACCTACAAGGTGCCTGTACGAGCGCTCAAAAGCTCCAGCCTTCACGGCAGTGCTTTTCGTAATTTTTTTTTGTAAAATCGGTTCAAAGGACAGAAAGTTGCATTTCGAATTTTTAAAGTGATGAAAATATCAAATTAAGGAAGAAGTGAGACACGCATTGATTCCACATCGAACATTAGGTGACCCTCGTCGACGCCACTGCAATTATCATTCCCCCCAACATCTGAGTACACTCCTGTACTCGTCTAGGCGTCGACAAAATGAGATGGTCGATGTCTGCTTGTGGCATTTCGTTCCAAACGACTTGAACTTGGTGGATTAACTGTGTTAAGTTTAATCATAATCTCCTCCAAGAAGTTTGAGCCATTATTGATGTTCCTCAGATCGAAACTGGGTGAAACTGTATGTTTATATTTAGAATTCGAAATTCGAATCGAAAATTTTCCCTTTGCACTTTATATGACTCGCATATCAGAGGAATTTACAAAATATCGATAAGAGATATAAATAATTATCGACTTTCGAAGCATAACCGTAGAAAGTTAGACATCCAGTATCGAAACTGGTTCTCACGATTCCCAATTATACCGAGTCTTCCGGGTTAGTGATATCAGTTAACAATTTTCATTCCTCGATTGTAATGGTGCGTTCCTGTCAGTTTAGTTCGATTTTTTCGAATAATTGCGATGAATTTGATTTATAATTTTATAAATAATGTTGGCCAGGCATGAAGTTGTCCAGTATTTAGCTGTGCTCTTTGGTAAGTTGTGATTTAACATGAATTATTCACGGCCGGTTGAGTGTCAGATAAAAGTCGAGGAAATTCCGTATTGCTGTCAGCTGATGACATTTTTTGATAGTTCACGTGAATATAATCTCTGAATTAGAAGTTTAGCCTTTGATTTTGATTAATTTTTTGTACTAATACACTTTTCATAAGAAATCGAATGGTATCAGTCTCAATCTCAGGAAACTGAAGGTTTAGGAGATATGATTCTTTTTTTAATTAGAAAGTAAAGAAATTCTGACATCTTATATGGACTTTTACAGACCTCCAACATAATCCCGAAAAAGGTTCAAAAATTTCATGGATTTTTTTTTTCTTCAATGTTATTCATAATATTATTTCATTTGTATACGAAAAAAATCCATTCGAATAAAAGGAATATATTCATCAAAAACAACAAAGATAAACAGAATCACAGAACAAAGAATGATTTAAATGAAAATAATCAAAATCTTTGAAGTAAATAATATACCAGAAGAAAAACATTGCGTTCACAATGGAAGAATATTGCACAAGTATCAATAGGACTACAACAAAAATATTGCACAAAGAACAATATGAATTACAAACAACAGACCAACTCTAAGGAAACAAAATTACATACACTCAATAAAACCGCATGAAAAAAATTAACAAAATCATAGAATACATAATTATTGGTTAAAAATGAAGATATTTCAGAAGATAAATGAAGCATGACGGTTGGAGAATGATTCACGAAAAAATATATTTCTGAAGTGTACATAAAAGAAGGAAAGCATAACGTTCACGATGGAAAAAAATTTTTGCACAAATATAATGTGACTACAATAAAATATTGTACGCAGGAAAATATAAACCACAGAAAAATGAACCAACTATTAGAAAAAATAATAATAAATTATAAAACCACAAAAACATAGAAAACAGAATTATTAGCGAAATAAAATATATTTCTGAAAATAACAAATCACAATAATAGTAGAAACAACAAAAATTAGTCTAATCAAAAAAGGAACACCTGGAAAATGTTTGTGCTAATTAATATGGTTTTATATTTTCCGATATTTAATAGTGAGACTTCTGATGATCTTACTATTGTGAAGCATGAAAATTAGAAAATATTTCGCAGAAAAATATATTTTTGAACACATCAAAGAAGGAAATCAAAACGTTTATAATGGAAAAAATATTGCACAAATAAGAATGTGACTATAATTAAAATATTGCACTAAGAAAAATATAAACTGAAAAAAATAAACCAACTATGTATAAGAAAAAATAATAATGAATTATGAAACCACAAAAAAAACTTCACAAAATCATAGAACATAGAATTATTAGCGAAATAAAATGTATGTATTTCTGAAAATAACAAATTACAATAATAGTAAAAACAACAAAAAATAGTCAAATTAAAAAAGGAACACCTGGAAAATGTTTGTGCTAATCAATATGGTTTTATATTTTCCGATATTTAAATGATGAGAATTCTGATGTCCTTCTTAGTGTGAAGCATGAATATGAAAATATGAATGTGACTACAATAAAAATATTGCACGAAGAAAAATATAAACTAAAAAAAAATAAACCAACTATAAGAAAAAATGATGATAAATTATGAAACCAAATCGAAAAAAATCTCACAAAATCATAGAACACAGAATTATTAGCGAAATAAAATATATTTCTGAAAATAACGAATTACAATAATAGTAAAAACAACAAAATGTAGTCAAATTAAAAAAGGCACATCTGGAAAATGTATGTGCTAATTAATATGCACAAATATGAAAAACAATTTGCACAAATATGAACGTGACTACAACAAAAATATTGCACAAAAAAAAATATAAACCACAAAAAATAAACAAACTCTCAGAAAAAAAAAAATTTGATGAAAAAACAGAGAATAATTCCACAAAATCATAAAACACAGAATTATCAACAAAAGGAAATATGTCCCTGAAGATAACAGAAAAAAATCACAATAACAGTAAAAACAACAAAAATTGGTCGAATCAAAAAGGGAATTCCTGGAAAATGTTTGTGCTAACTATTATGGTTTCATATTTTTCAATATTTCAATAGTGAGAATTCTTATGTTCTTACTATATTGTAAAGCATATAAAAATTAAAATATAAAAGAATGATTCACAAAAAAATATATTCCTGAAGTGTATATAAAAGTAGGAAAACATAACGTTTACAATGAAAAAAATATTGCACAAATATGAACATTACTACAACAAAAATATTGCACGAAAAAAATATAAACTACAGAAAATAAACAAACTCTAAGAAAAAAAAATATTCGATGAAAAAACATGAAAAAAAATTTCACTGAATCATAGAACACAGAATTTTCAACAAAATCAAATATATTTTTGAAGATAACAAAAAAAAATCAAAATAAAAGTAAAAACAAAACAACGAAAATTAGTCAAATTCAAAAGAGAACTCCTGGAAAATGTTTGTACCAATTAATATGGTTTCATATTTTTCAATATTTCAATGGTGAGAATTCTGACGTTCTCTAACTGTAAAACATAAAAAATGAAGAATACTTCACATAAAATATATTTCTGAAGTGCATATGAAAGTAGAAAAACATAACGTTCACAATGAACAATATATTGCACAAATATGAACGTGACTAAAACAAAAATATTGCACGAAAAAATATTAACTACAACAAAGAAAAAAAATATTCAATGAAAAAACATAGAAAAAAATCCACAAAATCATAGAAGATAGAACTATCAACAAAATGAAATATATTTCTGAAAAAAAATATATAAACTACAAAAAATAAACAAACTCTGAGAAAAAAAAATATTTAATGAAAAAATATAGAAAAAAATTTCCCGAAATCATAGAATGCAGAATTATCAACAAAATGAAATATATTTCTGAAAATAACAGAAAAAGATTCACAATAACTGTAAAAACAACAAAAATTAATCCAATTAAAAAGGGAACCCGTGGAATATGTTGCTGCTAATTAATATTGTTTCATATTTTTCAATATTTATATTTCTGAAGTGTATATAAAAGTAAGAACACAACGTTCACAATGAAAAAAATATTTGCACGAATATGAATGTGCGAATGTGAGAAAAATACAAATGACATAAAAATAGACAAAAATAATATATTAAAATGAAACAACATAGGAAAAAAATAACAAAATAATAGGCAACAGAATTATTAACAAAATTAAATATATTTCTGAAGATAACCGAAAATAAATCACAATAATAGTGAATACAACAAAAAATAGTCAAATTAAAAAAAGAACTTCTAGAAAATGTTTTTCCTAATTTATATGGTTTTAACTTTCTCAATATTTTTATAGTCAGAATCCTGATGTTCTTACGAATGTAAAATATATAAAAAGTGAAGAATGATTCACAAAAAAATATATTTCTGAAGTGTATATAAAAGTAGGAAAACATATCGTGCATAATGAAAAAAATATTGCATAAATATGAATATAATATATACTAATATAATATAAAAATAAACAAACTCTGAGAAAAAAAATATTTATTTGATGAAAAAACTCACAAAATCATAGCACACAGAATTATGAACAAAATGAAATATATTTCTGAAGATAACAAGAAAAAATAACAATAACAGTAAAAACAACAAAAACTCGTGAAAAGTGTTGTTGCTAATTAATATGGTTTCATATTTTTCAATATTTATTTCTGAAATGTATATAAAAGTAGGAGAATAACGTTCACAATGAAAAAAATATTTGCACAAATATAAACGAGACTACAACAAAAATATTGTACGAAAACAAATATAAACTACCAACTGCAAGAAAAAAAATATTGAACGAAAAAACATGGAAAAAAAATCCGTGAAATCATAGAACACATAATCAACAAAATGAAATATATTTCTGAAGATAAAAGAAAAAAATCACAATAACAGTAAAAACAACTAAAATTGGTCGAATTAAAAAGGGAATATTTTTATAGTGAAACTCCTGAACATTAAAATTGGAAAATGAGTCACAAAAAAATATATTTCTGGAGTGTATTTATAAAAGTAGGAAAACATAACGTTCACAATGAAAAAATATAAACATAAAAAAAAACAACTCTAGGAAAAAAATATTTAATGATAAAACATGGAAAAAAATTTCACTAAATCATAGAACAAAGAATTATCAACAAATGAAATATATTTCTGATGATATCGAAAAAATTAACAATAACGGTTCGATCTTATATTGAGATAATTTTGATGTTCTTATTACTGTAAAACATAAAGATTGAAGAATGATTCACAAAAAAATATAATTCTGAAGGAAATAGAAAACATTCACAACGCAAGAAATATTAAACAAATATGAATGTGACCAGCATTAAAGAATGATTTCTTATCTACAAAAAAAATTATAATGGAAAAATGGTTATATCTACATCTTCTAGTTTTAGCCATTCTTGAGTATGATGGCACTCTTGATAATTCTTGGGTTCGATTATAATCCAGAAACAAGAAGAACTAACGCCAACACTTTCAGCTTTCAGCACTCGATACTTTGGTGATAAAACATACACAGAGATGGTAATTTGGTTGCCCTTCCAGTTCTTTGATATTTCCTTCTCATGCTTTGTTTTGAATCCATACACTGACTACTTCTTCATTTACAGGTTCCCTCAATGTGATGAACAGTGGCATGGTATACGGTTGGCCTTCAGCATCCTTACCACAGCTCTTGGGCAACACCGAAGACATCCACCTCACGACATGGCAAGGCTCCTGGTTAGCCATAGCACCATTCTTCGGCGCCCTCCTCACAGCACCCCTCTCATTCTCAGCAGCTGGCATCCTCGGACCCAAGAAGACCATAATCTTCACCTTCTACCCTTACATCGCCTCCTGGATCGTTATCGCAGTAGCTGATAGTTTCGAGGCGCTTTTCCTCGCCAGGTTAATGGCGGGAATCGCGGATAGCTGCCTTTTCAACACGTTTCCGATTTACATAGACGATATTTGTAACAGCAGTACCAAGAGGAGGTTTTACTCGTTGTACCCTATAAGCTTCGCGGTAGGAATCCTTGTGATTAATTTGGTAGGGAGTATGTCTTCGATGCAGAACACCGCGATGGTAGCCTCAGTTTTGGTGCTTGCTTCGTTTTCGGGGATAGTGGTGGTGCCTGAAAGTCCATACTTTTTGCTGATGCAGAATAAACTGAGCCAGGCGAAGCAAGCACTGAGGTACACGAAGAATAAGGATGAAGTCGAGGAGGAGTATGAGAAGTTGAGGGAACAAGTGTTGTCTCGGGGAGTCTCGGAGTTGGACCTCGAGAAGATATTTTCAGTACCGATAAGAACAAATTTAGGTATAGGAATGTTACTAATATCTGCGCAACAATTGTCTGGTATAACCCCAATAATCTTCTATATAACCACGGTTTTGAAGGAGACAGATGTGCAGTTTATTTTCGATGCGAACCTCACCATAATGTTGTTCGCTCTTCTTCTCGCCGTCGCGATATTCAGCGCCATCATAACAGACGCCAAGAGTGGTAAAACTGTTCTTCTATCCTCCCTCCTCATTTCATCTGTAGCTCTAATCTCCATCGGATTATATTTCGACAGTGTAAAATTCAGGAACGACTTCTCAATCCTCTCGACCATCCCCATAGCCGCTCTGATAATCTACACGATTTTTTACGGTTTAGGTTTGCACAACATACCGTACGTTTACATGAACCGAATGTACTCGAGGAACATCAAATCGAAATGCCTCGCTCTAATCTACATGTATTTAAGTGTACTCGCATCCTTAGTATCCGTATTCTTCACGTGGATGAACGATTCGAGGGAGATTTATTCGGCGTTTTATTTCTTCGGCGGTTGTTGTATCTTCAATTTCGTTCTAGTTTTGGCGTTTGTTCCGAGGTGTAAAGACTGGTGCGAGGAGGCGGAATGGTTGTTGAAGTCGCACGAGACTACGGATCAGGAGTATGAGTTTTTGTTGACTAGTTTCGAGTTGTCCGATTTTTCGGAATGATCCATTCTGCCCCTTTCGATTGTCCGAATTCGAATTGAATTTTGAATGAAAATTGTTGATTTTATATTCATTCAAGTAGGTCCGATCGAATATTTCTGTAAATATGTGATTTTAAATAATTTATAATGAAATAAATAATTTATCTCGATGGTATTTTTTCTTCTCAGGAAAATATTGCGTAACTTCTGATGCGCTTAATAGTTATTTAATCAACTAGTTTATTAATGACAGCGATTAATGGTCGAAATATTTTAACGCGTGAGCGGAGCGAGCGCGTTAATGTTTGAGACCATTAATCGCTGAATTAATAAACGAGTTGATTACAAGATTTTTCCGTCGACCTCATCAGGAATTGAATATAAATTCTGGATCGGAACCAATTTTTATTTTGCATGATATACAAATTTGACGTAATACAAATTTCTATGTTTATTTCGATATATTAATATTTATGCTTCCTATAGAACAATTCGAAAAATTCATAGAGGGAATATTGGACATGTTGTGACATTCTGAATAGTTTACATTTATTTCATTTCCTATAATGTCCGATAAGGAAGGTATGGATGAAGTGGAGGTTGAAGCATTATTTACTTTGGAACTACATATTATGACATAAAAATTTTTCTGCAGTTTCTATTTTATTCTGAATCGAGTTTTCAATATACCCTTCTGCAACAGAAGTTGATTTCCAACCACCAAGTCTTTTGATGGCTGAAAAATCTGCACCACTGTCAGAAAGAATAGACGCAGAAGAACGCCGAAAACAGTGACCTGTATACAAATGTGGTTGCTCTAATTTAAGAAAGTTTGCAATCATTGACGGTAATTTAGAAAATGTATTAATTCCAACTGGTTGTGTTGAGCATTTATAGTTCTTATAAAAAACGAAAAATCTTTCGTGTGGAGTGTGAGCTGGCCTCAAGGATATATATCTCTTTATTATGTTTAAAAGTGTATGCTCATCATTATCCACCACAGTGAATACTCTATTCGAATGTGTTTTCGATGAATTCACTGTCACCAAAAATTTCGATTCCATATCTTGTACATCCTTTCTCTGCAACCTTAACAATTCATCTTTTCTCAATGAACCCGCTAATCCGAATATCAAAGCGACCTACAAATCAAACAATGATAGTTATTTCACTATAACGAGATAATGAGAATAAGTTGGAATAACGATTCAATTGAGTTTTATTTTTACCTTCGACATCAAGAAAACACTATCAGGAGCATTCGCTATGAACTCTCTCACATGTTCTTCTTCGAGAACTTTCGATTTTTTTAGGATATATCCCTCTCTTTTCCGTTTAATAAACATCACCAGTTTGTGGTATCTGCTTATATCAGTATTGTCTTTCACATTTAGTGTTGATTTCAGCATCGAATATTTTGGCCATAAACTTGCTAGATTCCCCTTTTCTGCAATACCCGTAAAGTATGCCAACAAAACCGTTTCCGTAAAGTTCCGAACCTTCTTGTCCTTGCACCAAAGATCTGAATTCAGCATAGGTTTTCTCATATAAATGGCGGCTCTTTTCAGGAAGCAGACTCAAAGTTGCTGCTTCAGCAGTTTTTGTCACATCTGGCGGTGTCAAAGGGATATTTTCTTCGTTATTCATTATGTAGTAGCGGATAAAATCAGATTATGATCGAAAGCGAATAAATAAATTTGACAGCTCGATCGTGCTCCGACATAGATGCATCTATGCTCCGACTGAATATTTTATAATCGGTTGCCATGATAATATGAAAATATCATTTTTTTACGATGGTGTGAAAATATAGTCCTTTCTGCACTTTCTACGGTGCCAAAATTTCAATTTTGTCGAACCAGTGCAAAACATATAGTGTCGTATAGAAAAGACAAATTTGGAAAAATTGGGTTTCGGAATTTTGAAATTCGGACGCGAAGCGTCGCATGTACTTGTCTGGAGGATGCTCGATGGTGGAGTTGAAGAAACGGCCTCTCTTATGGTGGTGGTCCAATCTGTTTAACCCTTTCGGAAGTATTTTAAAAATATTCCCAAAAAATAAAGATATTTTTAATGAAATAAATAGTTCACCTCGGTGATACTTCTTCATCTCAAGAAAGTATTACTGAACTATTGATGCGCTCAAATGTTCTGAATATCATTTTTCTACGATTGTGAAACGAGATACTTTTTTTTTCACTTTCTTCTGTGCCAAAATAATAACTTTTTTGAACAAGTGTAAAACATATAGTATCTTATAGTAAAGACAAATTTTGGAAAATTGGGTTTGAACTATTATTATATATTTATATTGTTGATTATTCTTCGATAAAATTCAAAATAAGAAATGGATCATTACTTTTTATTAGTTCAAATATCGAATAGCGAGGAAATCTCTTTTCCGCTCATAACGTTCCCCCAGCGGCTCCCACATAATTTTCATTAAATTATTTATAGAGCACACCCAAGGGCACATTTAACACGTGACTAACTGAAATGGGGTTATCTCGGTTTATCACCATTATTAGATTCTGAAAATTCATTAAGGGTTAAATAGAATGGCAAACAACGGTCTAATAACTCTTTAAAGCCGCGATATATCAATCCCCATCAGTCATTTACCCCCTGATTTTCTGAACTTTATCCGCCCCGTTACAAGGAGATCGCTTCGCAGGGTTGGACTAGGGGAGGTTTCATACTTTAGAGAATTCGCAGAATTCATATAATTCGAAGAAGAGCCTATATCGGGGTCTGAAATGAGGTAAATACGACTTCTTTCAATTCTTGCCCACCACTTTCGTAGGTTTTCGTCAGTTTGAACTGTTGATGTTATTGTTAAGACTATTCTGAGAATTAGTAATATTTCTATTGAATGTAATTTGCGATAAAAAAACAGACTGAATTCGATCGTAGAAAAATGACATGTGAAAAGAAAGTTCAGTTTTTCCGATCTGGTGTTGAGAAATTTGATATATTCCATATAATTCTGCGATTCCATCTATTTTGGAGTGACGATTCATGAAATGACATCATTTGTAACACTGACGGCTGGTCTAGTTTACGAAATCAGTGATTCGTTCTTCAAGCTTCGGTTCTATGGTCTTGCTTCAGTGTCACCTTAGGTCAAATCAAAATGATCATAGATCATAGAACATTTCAGGAACCCAAATTAGTTTGACATCTCTGTCAAATTAAATGTCAATATGAAGATATTTGATGAAATCTAGAGGATGAAATGTGAAAATAAAGTTCAGTTTTTTCGATCTGGTGTTGAGAAATTTGATATATTCCATATAATTCTGCGATTCCATCTATTTTGGAGGGACGATTTTATGAAATGACATTGTTTGTCACCCTGACGGCTGGTTTGGTTTACAAAGTATGTGGTTCGTTCTTTGATCTTTGGTTCTATGGTCTCGCTACAGTGTCATCTTATGTGAAATCAAAATGATCATAGATCATAGAACATTTCAGGAACCCAAATTGTTTTGACATCTCTGTCAAGTTAAATGTCAATATGAATATATTTGATGATATCTAGAGAATGAAATGTGAAAAGAAAGCTCAGTTTTTCCGATCTGGTGTTGAAAAATTTTATATATTCCATATCATTTTGTGATTCCATCTTTTTCGGAGCGACGATTTAATGAAATGACATTATTCGTTACACTGACGGCTGGTTTGGTTTACAAAATCTGTGGTTCGTTCATTAATCTTCGGTTCTATGGTCTCGCTACAGTGTCATCTTATGTCAATTCAAAATGATCATAGATCATAGAACATTTCAGGAACCCAAATTGTTTTGACATCTCTGTCCAGTTAAATGTCAATATGAATATATTTGATGAAATCTAGATAATGAAATGTGAAAAGAAAGTTCAGGTTTTCCGATCTGGTGTTGAGAAATTTGATATATTCCATATAATTCTGCGATTCCATCTATTTTGGAGGGACTATTTTATGAAATGACATTATTTGCCACACTGACGGCTGGTTTGGTTTACAAAATGTGTGGTTCGTTCTTTAATTTTCGGTTCTATGGTCTCGCTACAGTGTCATCTTATATCGAATCAAAATGATCATAGATCATAGAACATTTCAGGAACAAAAAATGGTTTGATATCTCTGTCAAGGTAAATGTCAATATGAAGATATTTGATGATATCTAGAGAATGAAATGTGAAAATAAAGCTCAGTTTTTCCGATCTGGTGTTGAAAAATTTGATATATTCCATATAATTTTGTGATTCCATCTTTTTCGGAGCGACGATTTAATGAAATGACATTATTTGTTACACTGACGGCTGGTTTGGTTTACAAAATCTGTGGTTCGTTCATTAATCTTCGGTTCTATGGTATCGCTACAGTGTCATCTTATTTCAATTCCAAATGATCATAGATCATAGAACATTTCAGGAACCCAAATTAGTTTGACATCTCTGTCAAGTTAAATGTCAATATGAAGATATTAGATGAAATCAAAAGCATGAAATGTGAAAAGAAAGTTCAGTTTTTCCGATCTGGTGTTGAGAAATTTGATATAAGTATTCCATATAATTCTGTGATTCCATCTATTCTGAAGTGACGATTTTATGAAATGACATTTTTTGTCACACTGACGGCTGGTTTGGTTTACAAACTCTGTGGTTCGTTCTTTAATCTTTGTTTCTATAGTCTCCCTACAGTGTCATCTTATGTCGAATCAAAATGATCATAGATCATAGAATATTTCAGGAACCCAAATTGGTTTCACATCTCTGTCAAGTTAAATGTCAATATGAAGATATTTGATGAAATCTAGAGAATGCAATGTGAAAAGAAAGTTCAGTTTTTTCAGATCTGGTGTTGAGAAATATGATATATTCCATATTATTCTCTGATTCTATCTATTTTGGAGTGACGGTTTTATGAAATGACATTATTTGATTCACTGACGGTTGGTTTGGTTTACAAAATCTGTGGTTCGTTATTTAATTTTCGGTTCTATGGTCTCGCCATATCATCTCATGTCAAATCAAAATGATCATAGATCATAGAACATTTCAGGAACCCAAATTGGTTCGACATCTCTGTCAAGTCGAATGTCAATATAAAGATATTTGATGAAATCTCTAACAAAGGAGATGAAAGGGCCAAGATGCTGGGTCCGCATCTGGTTGAAGCTCTCCTTTCTTCATTCTCTATTACAAAAACACACACTGTATAATTCAATTTGGAAGAATACAGTTACAAGATGGGGACACTTTTTAATTTCGCACCATAGGGATTACATTGAATTAAAATAGTGAACGACGTCTGTGGGCTCAAATAGATTAGGATTTAGCGCTTTCATCAATTTTTGGATCTATGGTTCATAATGTTTAACCTTCGGTTTTGTTCGAACAAATAATTTTCCCTAATGGACTTTCATCAATTACTTCCATTCAACATTTTCGGACTGGATTCCTGTTGAAAAATGATTATTTTTAAAATATGTGAAAAATCAGAATTCATCAGTATCGCTGCCACACTGTCTGGCGAAATGAAGGATGGTCCTCTCTAGAATGCACAACAATTTGGGAGGTTCTTTTGTCCGGAGAGGTCCAACATACACCTGTGCTTGTCTCGGTTTGAAAAACGATGCGAGTTAAAACAATTTATCACCACAATGGAAACTTTATTCGTTGCATAAAGTTCAATGAAAAGATCATTCGGACCCTTTTGTCCCTTTTTCTGTATTGTCACTTCGCACGACATGGGAATGCTAGTCATGCATGAAAACAGCCGAAATAATCTGGAAAGTTATTAATCATAATGAAATATTTCGAATTGTAAATGGCTTTTTTCCTTTTCGAGGGTTTCATTAATATTCCGAGCGCTAATGTTTTCGTGGAAACGGGCGAAATATCTGGCATCGCATAAAAATTCGGCTTTACCTACAGCTGTCCCACGTGAAAAGAAAATTGAGTTTCTCTGATCTGAAATTTGATTCCATTTCACTATGCCATTCTGTAACGGATCATAGAATGCGATTTTTACGATAAGTCAATATTCAAGAATAAAAAATTCAAACTTCAAGGATAATTCAAACTATTTCATCACGCGTTAATGAAAAATACATACAAGTATCCATATATCAAATGAATTCAAGGAAAAATCCCATAAATCGCGCTTCGAACATAACGATAATTCTTCAATGTGCAAAACGTCAAAGAAAAGTATAAGCGTGCTATTTGTTGTACCGCGATGTTCTTCGCACTGCTCGCGTGTTAAAGCACAGTTAATAACTGGGAAACATATCGAACCGAAACCCTTTAATCATACCAGAAGATCCAATTCCGATTCGAGAAATGGAATAACCGCTTTTTATACGAAATTAATAACTTTTCTGACGCATAGCGTGAAAAACATCGAGGTCCAATGCAATCAAAGAGAATCCCGAACATAGAATAACGATTTTCGAGAATTCTATTCGACACTTCAAACCGTAATTTTGACAGTGGAAATTTTTGCATTTTTCCAGGATATTTCAGATGGAAAAGTCATTTGTTCGAAATCAACTCGAACGAAGTCGTGGGCGAATAGCTAAAACCTAATCCCTTCATACTACAAATATACAATAATAGATCAATATTCGAAATCTAAAAGGATGAATGACTTTACATG
Source organism: Aphidecta obliterata (assembly GCA_963966015.1). Classification (NCBI taxonomy): domain Eukaryota; kingdom Metazoa; phylum Arthropoda; class Insecta; order Coleoptera; family Coccinellidae; genus Aphidecta; species Aphidecta obliterata. Next base: position 33,918,654 of record OZ014430.1, on the reverse strand, counting down.
AGCTTACAGTGTCATCTTATGTCAAATCAAAACGATCATAGAACATTTCAGGAACCCAAATTGGTTTGACATCTCTGTCAAGTTAAATGTCACTATGAAGATATTTGATGAAATCTAGAGAATTAAATGTGGAAAGAAAGTTCAGTTTTTCCGATCTGGTGTTGAGAAATTTTATATATTCCATATAATTCTGTGATTCCATCTTTTTTGGTGCGACGATTTTATGAAATGACATTATGTCACACTGACGGCTGGTTTGGTTTACAAAATCTGTGGTTCGTTCTTTAATCTTCGGTTCTATGGTTTCGCTACAGTGTCATCTTATGTCAAATCAAAATGATCATAGATCATAGAACATTTCAGGAACCCGAATTGGTTTGACATATCTGTCATGTTAAATGTCAATATGAAGATATTTGATGAAATCTAGAGAATGCAATGTGAAAAGAAAGTTCAGTTTTTCCGATCTGCTGTTGAGAAATTTGATATATTCCATATAATTCTGTGATTCCATCTTTTTTGGAGCGACGATTTTATGAAATGACATTATTTGTCACACTCACGGCTGGTTTGGTTTACAAAATCTTTGGTTCGTTCTTTATTCAGTTCTATGGTCTCGCTACAGTGTCATCTTATGTCAAATCAAAATGATCATAGATCATAGAACATTTCGGGAACCCAAATTGGTTTGACATATCTGTCGAGTTAAATGTCAATATGAAGATATTTAGAGAAATCTAGAGAATGCAATGTGAAAAGAAAGTTCAGTTTTTCTATCTGGTGTTGAGAAATTTAATATATTCCATATAATTCTGTGATTCCATCTTTTTTGGAGCGACGAGTTTATGAAATGACATTATGTCACACTGACGGCTGGTTTGGTTTACAAAATCTGTGGTTCGTACTTTAATCTTCGGTTCTATGGTCTCGCTACAGTGTCATCTTATGTCAAATCAAAATGATCATAGATCATAGAATTTTTCAGGAACCCAAATTGGCTTGACATATCTGTCAAGGTAAATGTCAATATGAAGATATTTCATGAAATCTAGAAAATGCAATGTGAAAAGAAAGTTCAGTTTTTCTATCTGGTGTTGAGAAATTTAATATATTCCATATAATTCTGTGATTCCATCTTTTTTGGAGCGATGAGTTTATGAAATGACATTATGTCACACTGACGGCTGGTTTGGTTTACGAAATCTGTGGTTCGTTCTTTAATCTTCGGTTCTATGGTCTCGCTACAGTGTCATCTTATGTCAAATTAAAATGATCATAGATCATAGAACATTTCAGGAAACCAAATTGGTTTGACATCTCTGTCAAGTTAAATGTCAATATGAAGATATTTAATGAAATCTAGATAATGCAATGTGAAAAGAAAATTCAGTTTTTCCGATCTAGTGTTGAGAAATTTGATATATTCCATATAATCCTGTGATTCCATCTATTCTGGAGTGACGATTTTATGAAATGACATTATATGTCACACTGACGGCTGGTTTGGTTTGGAAAATCTTTGGTTCGTTCTTTAATCTTCGGTTCTATGGTCTCGCTACAGTGTCATCTTATGTCAAATCAAAATGATCATAGATCATAGAACATTTCAGGAAACCAAATTGGTTTGACATCTCTGTCAAGTTAAATGTCAATATGAAGATATTTAATGAAATCTAGATAATGCAATGTGAAAAGAAAATTCAGTTTTTCCGATCTAGTGTTGAGAAATTTGATATATTCCATATAATCCTGTGATTCCATCTATTCTGGAGTGACGATTTTATGAAATGACATTATATGTCACACTGACGGTTGGTTTGGTTTGGAAAATCTTTGGTTCGTTCTTTAATCTTCGGTTCTATGGTCTCGCTACAGTGTCATCTTATGTCAAATCAAAATGATCATAGATCATAGAACATTTCAGGAAACCAAATTGGTTTGACATCTCTGTCAAGTTAAATGTCAATATGAAGATATTTGATGAAATCTAGAGAATGCAATGTGAAAAGAAAGTTCAGTTTTTCCGATTTGGTGTTGAGAAATTTGATATATTCCATATAATCCTGTGATTCCATCTATTTTGGAGTGACGATTTTATGAAATGACATTATATGTCACACTGACGGCTGGTTTGGTTTACAAAATCTGTGGTTCGTTCTTTAATCTTCGGTTCTATGGTCTCGCTACAGTGTCATCTTATGTCAATTCAAAATGATTATAAATCATAGAACATTTCAGGAACAAAAAATGGTTAGATATCTCTGTCAAGTTAAATTCCATATTATTCTGTGATTCCATCTATTTTGGAGTGACGATTTTATGAAATGACATTATTTGTCACACTGACGGCTGGTTTGGTTTACAAAATCTGTGGTTCGTTCTTTAATCTTTGGTTCTATAACTTTTCTGACGCATAGCGTGAAAAACATCGAGGCCCAATAAAATCAAAGAGAATCCCGAACATAGAATGAAGATATTCGAGAATTCTATTCAACTAATTTTGTCAGTGGAAATGTTTGTCTTCTTTTTTTTCCAGGATATTTTAGATGGAAAAAGTCATTTGCTTCGAGATTAACGCGAACGAAATCGTGGGCGAATAGCTAGCACCTAATCCCTTCGAATATCTCCCGAGTACATTATCGACGAAAGCCACTATAAGTACACACACCTACATGTTTTCTATGACTACAAATAGACCCAATAATTGATCAATATTCGAAATCTAAAAGGATGAATGACTTTACATGAGCTTACGGTAATCCTTTTCTGATTGAAACCAGCGTTCGACGTTTAATGTATACGTTACATAACAACTTTACGAGATTATGAACCAGTGTTCGAGCCCCCGTGACAACGACAACACGACTACGTCGTAATATGGGGCGGAAAAACAGCAGATTAATCATTGAGGATTTACATATATTTCGAGAGTATTTAATTTGTGAGGGGTAAAGATGCAAGCGACGGGTTTGATGAAACAACCTTTGGTTTATTATTTCAATCGAAAATTTTCGTCTTGAGGGGAAACATGTACAAATCTGACATCTGCGAAACACTAGTTTATATTTATTTACAGTAATCTACCAACTCAGATTCGCAGAGCCCGTCCGAGAAAGAATAATCTGTGGTCACAGAAGCTCCTTTGAGAAATGGAAGGAGTGTGGCTAACCTCGAAGTTGGAGGCTCTCTTCTCTTGGCTTTTTAGCTCTCGGCTTTGGCTTTTGAGTTCTACAGTGATATCTTATCTTTTCAAAGGTGAAACAGGTTTGGTTTGTGAGTTTGTTGATCTTAAACTCTCAAGGGGTGGAAGAGATACTTGAGTTTAACACATGAGTATAATCATATTTAGACTACGTTATCATTATTTATATTATAGATGCTTCTTGTAATTCTCTACGCTCCTATTCAGCTGTTTTATTACTTATTCAATGCGTTATTTCATGTAAATACTTTTGATCCACAAGACTTCCATTTGCTTTTGTAGTGAGTTATTACTATTAGACTTTAGTTATTGTTCCTAACTGAGGGACTATTGCGATTCATAGGATAACTTATTTTACCATGTTCATTTGCTTCTCGCTTATTGTCTCGTATCTATGTTTCATATTTAATCATCGAGTCTATTCAATATTATTTGTTGATTCTTACTGACCATGTGTATTAAATTCCTAAGTGCTTTCTACAAGAACTTGTTGTATTAACGATTGTTAATTTTCACCAGTCAGCTTGTTGCTTTTTATGAATATCCTTTACTTGTGGATTAACGGTATTTGAACGAGATAAAGAGAGAGTCCTCTGGGTTTAAAGTTTTACAGTCGACCTATTACTATTCATTGTACAGAACGGGTTTTCTCGCGGGTCTTTCCCGATTCTTATTATCGGACCTGAAGTTGGGGACCCATCCCCAACAGCACCTATTAACTTGTTATTTTCCTGTTTTGGGCGTTAAAAATATGTGTTGTGGATTTCCTATTTTCCCATCAATCTCTTCCATTGAATACACAACCACTATACGATCACGATCTTGGCCAAAGATTATCTAGAGTAATGTTCTCACGTTAAAAAGAACTCATTTGAGGTAGAGTTCTAGTTCTTTGCGGTTTTCAATAGAAAACTGTAATGTCGGTAATAATTATACCTCGTGAAAGTACCAACATAGAATCCAAATATCAAAAAAATTTCGTCATTTTCTTGACAAAAACTTCGACAACAGTTGCTCTCACTTGAAATCGTCCTTAGTTTCAAAATATAAATTCGTTTTCTGAAAACGAGAATTTATCATCACATGAATCCAACGTCACAAATATTCAATCAGAAAATTGATGGATCTAATATTTTTATTAGATTTCCTGAACGTAGTTCTAAAATGCCGATGACTGCTTATTTCATCCCCAATGTCAATTATGACAGTTGTCAGCTGGTGGTTCAAAAATGTCCGAATCCCCCAAATGATTGCGGAAGTATTGAGGAAATAGATACGTAAACTAGTACAAATAAATTCAGTGAGTTGGTAATATACTGAAAAAATTCGAAAAAAACTCATATTTCCTTTTAGGTGAAGATGTCGGCAAACGCTAACCATCTTCAGTTTGAAGATGCCTTTGTTACTGATATAAATCAGAAAATGAAGGTGCCAGATAAAATTAGTTTCAACTCTGATGTCAACGGTATTTCCAGAGCTCCATGGATAAAAGATAACATAGATATGCAGGTACCAGAAAGAATTCTAGTCGCAGGTCATCATCAACATGTTGGTTAGTTGAGATTTAAGTGTTATTCAAGTTCGTAATATAATATTTTTTTAAGGTACTAGAGCTCCTCCAAGGGAAATCACTTTCGACAAATCTATAATAGTCACAGAGCCTTATCCTGGAGATGTTCGTGTCGCTACTCCTCCTCGGACTTTAACCTTAGATAAATATCCGTTTCACGAACTTGAAGATCTCGAGAAGAATGGGAATTCTTCTGAATCCCCGATCAATAAACCACATGCAGGTTATTTCGAAGATATCGAGTACCTGTGGAACAATAAGGAGGTGACTCCACCCGTAGGAGGTAATGTTTATTTCTTATCGTTTTCGTTTCGTCTCAACTATTCGAAATATTTCAAGGTGGTGGGGATAACTTAACAACCACAGATGAGATCCACCAATTACGCAAGCAAATGGCCAAATTGAATAGACGTATTATGGCTGTAGAAATGGAAAATATCAATATACTTCAGAGAGAGAAATTCGTTTTAGGATTTGGCGTCGCTTACTTCCTATTCAAATTCATAATTTGGATGAGTAAAGATTAAAAGAAGGATTTGGCAACATCGAATGTGAAACTGAACAATCTACGAGTTTTTAAGTGCTACAAAACTTGTAAATTGATTTTACATGGTCGTCTGAAATCGTTGACAAATTAGCATTAAGAAAAACTTTCTTTTTAGCTATACATATTATAGTAATTTGATTGAATTGGAGTTTTTGTGTACTGAAAACTGATGTTGAAAATATATTGTATTGTAATTTAGAAGAGATTCGTTCATTTCTAACATAACCTAACCTCCAAAAAATTATGCCTACCTTGAATTGGGATAGAACAAAAACTCTATACATACATTAAAATAAATTTATTTCCTAAAACATTCATAAATTACAGAATATCATTGAATTCAAGTAAAACTCGTAGGCCTAGGCCTAAGAATTAATTTTCCTGTATCATCACAAGACATGTTAAAATCGCTCAAAACCTCTCTAGTTCTGGACGTGATTATAGAGGCTGCAACGACTCTCTTCTGCACCCCCAAAAGTACTATGATTAGGAACATCAACGTTGCTACTATAAAGAAAGGATGATTCGCTAACGATTGAGAAAATGGAACCACACGTGTTTCAGGATCCATGAGCCATTGTCCGGCCCCTACAGCTACACAAGCCGATACTACTATCAACACTATCCTCCATCTAGTCGTCGAGGGATGTAAACAGGCTATAACTTCGGTGAGTCGCCTTTCGAAAGCTTTGAGATCGTCGCAGTTGGTTTGTTCCAGAGACATACTCAGAATTTGTAAAGGAATCGAACATATATAATTAAATTTTTCCCACTATTTAAGATGTTACAGGAGCAAATACAGTTTTTGAAAACATCATATAACCTAAAATATAAAGTTAGACGTAAGAGTCTTATTACAATGGTTTTCTGGATCAATTGTGTGGTTCTTCTTAATTATAGCTATTTTTGAAGTCATTTAATTAATTTGTTATCGAATAATGGAATAATACCAATCTGACTTTGCGAATATTATTTTATTTCTAATACAATATTCTATGCGACTCCCGCAAAGAGAGTAGAGAAACTTGCACCCTTTCTTTTCTGAGCAATAGTAATGGTCAGATAATTCTCTATATTAATTTTGTTGGTTTCAAAAAACAGTACTTTGTATTCGCCTCTTCCAAATGAATAAATATTTCATTCTGATGTGAATATTGAAGGATTTTTACGGAATTTATTCTCGATTCAAAAAGTCTAAACGCCCGCTGCGGGCTAAATCCTGAACTTAGGAAACGAGTATTATTTTTATATTTCAAGTGCTTTTAACCCAGATATTTTTATTTTATATCCAGGAACCAGGTATATTTCGAAATTTTTTTCTGAGCTGAGTAATTGGTATTGAAAAAAAATAATCGGTAAGATATTTATATCAGTATTATTCAGACAAAATACGTTCACGAAGTTATAGAATTTTAGGTTATAAGTTTGAGTCCAATTTTCTGGGGTAGGTTTGAGCGATGATTTAGAAAGGTAATTCAATAATTATCAACAAGAGTGAAATTGATCTTCGTATTTCGAATGACTGCTACTCAATCTTTCTGTGAGAAAGAAATAAGAATCATCTTCAAGGTGAAGTCTGAATGAAACGATTTTATTTTATGTTTAAATAATATATGTACATGAATGTGATTATAGTTATAACAAAGGGTGAACAGAGTTCTGGTACTAAAAAAAATACAGTTTAAAATTGTAGTTGTTTCTTCAATTGCTCATTGAAGAAAAATCAAAACGGGGCTATACATTCCCATAAATTTCATAAGAAAGATGCCTCAGCAGTTTGTGTCACTGATGCCTTCGGAATAGTGGAAAAAAAGTACCGAAGCAAAGCGCAAATGATCGACTATCAGGTGTAGCTTCCAAGTAATTGAACACTGTCGTCAAACTCAAATAGTGCTCCATTTTTCCTGTTGAATTATTATCAATTTCGATATAATTAAAATTTAAAAAAAAACAACTTGTTCACCTAAAACCAATAAACTTGACACTTTACTATCAATAATCCTATCATTCACTAAAAATTCACAAAATCGAATAAAAACTTGAAAAACTCCTAAAATATTCCGACACAATAAATCCCCAAAAAGTACTCGTTTTCCTCCATGTTTGTTTATAGTTCGCAGCGCCCTCATCGGTAGTTGGAATCGCTAATCCTGGTGAAAACCAATTTCTCTTCACATGGCAACACTGATTCAAAATCTCATTGACTGGTGAGGTTTATTTTCTTCTATGAGAATGTGATGAACATTTTGGGAAGCGAAGCTGTTTAACAATATTCCATCGTTTCCCAAAAGTTTTCCAGCTTTATTTACCAAAGAAAAATGGATTGTTTATTAAATATTTGTCGGGCGTGCTTAAGTGAACAGGGAGAGTTTCAATCAGTTTTTGTTTCTGACGAATCCTCCGGTTTGAACATTCACTTGGCTGAAATGCTGATGGCTTGTGCATCGATACAGGTTGGGACATTGAATTAATTCAGAAGTTCAAAATTCTCGAGTAAGACTAATTCATTCTTTTACAGGTGACTTTTGGAGATGGTCTTCCCGAGCAGATATGCAAAGAATGTGCTGAAAAAACTGTCAGTTTGTTTTTATTCAAGTTGAAATGTGAAGACAGCGATTCTAGATTGAGAAATCAACTTGGAAAATCGCCTTTAAAAGACGATTACATCTCCATACCATTCGATAATGTTTCCGATTCCAATATTATTTTGGAATCGCCACAATCTCCCTTGCCCGATATCGATGTCATTGACGATGTAGGACATAAAGGTGATAGCGAAAGTAAATTCCAATTATTTGGCGATGAATCTGAAGAACTCGGCAAGAATCTGGAAACTGCTGAAAGTAACGGAGTTAATTTTTATAAATGTAAATTATGTCCTAAAGTATATAATAGATCCTCCAATCTGGTAAGACATGAAAAATTTCATTTGAATGATCAGTTGTTCAAATGCGAATTATGCGATAAGAAATTCACGAGGGAAGATTTATTAGAAAGACATAAGTTGGCTCATGCGAAGAAAAATAACCAAGAACTCGATCGGCAAATTTCACCAGATTCGAGAGACTTCACTACCAAAGAATTAGATTCAGACGAACAGAATAGAAGTATCGCAGTTAAAGAAGACAATCTGCCGGAAGAATCTATAGATACTCACAAAGAAGATGAGTTAGAAGTTGAAGGTGAAGACTATACTTGTAGAATTTGTAAGAAAAAATTCGTGAAAATGTCACGATTAAAGAGACATTTGAAAACCCACTCGGCAGTGAAACCGTTCACGTGTCAGATTTGTTTCAGAGGATTTGCTAGACAGGAACTTTACAGAAACCATATGAATACGCACAGTGGAAACAAACCGCACGTCTGCAATATTTGTAAGAAAGGTGAGTTCGGAGGAACCATTTTTAGGTATATTTCAGACGGGATTTTTCAGGCTTCAACCAAATTTCGAATTTGAAAGATCATATGAGAACGCATAACGGAGAGAAACCGTTCTTATGTTCGACTTGTGGAAAAGGCTTCAATCAGTTGGGAAATCTGCGGCAACATAGCGTAAGGCATAGCGGAGTTAAGGCTCACATTTGTAGTATGTGCGGTAACGGATTTGCCAGTAAAGGGGAACTTGCGGCTCATCTTCGAAAACATACCGGTAATTTTGAACATCGACATTATTTTTCGAACTTCTTCAATTATTTTTTTTCTCAGGTGCTAGACCTTTTGTATGCCCGATTTGTCAACATGGTTTCACCACTTCCAGTTCGTTAACGAAACACAAAAGGATACATTCCGGAGAAAAACCGTATGAATGTGACGTTTGCCAAATGAAGTTTTCCAGGAACGGAATACTATCGAGGCATAAGAGGATACATACTGGGGAAAAACCATATGTCTGTAATTATTGTAGCAAAGCTTTCACGCAGTCCAATGACCTAAATTCACATCTCAGAATTCACACAGGTGAGAAAATTCTATGGCCAAATCATACATTGAATATACCGAATATAAATATTTCCAATTTGTGGATTTAATACAGTGTTGCCAGTACAGCTCCACTTAAAAATCCGAATTTTCTGTGAAAAATTCCGCTCGATCATCGAACCATAGAATTTACTCAGAAGACAAATTAAATCATTAATCAAAGTTTTTTCGTGAAACTCTCGAAACTACGTGTCGTTCGATGAAATCCGAAAAAAATCCGCCAATTGGCATCACTGGTATTCAAGGTACTACTATTGGCGATTCCAAAGCCCCCCGCCGGCTAAATCCCGAACCTAGAAAACGAGTATTGTTTTCATATTTCACGTGCTTTTAAGCCAGATATTTTTATTTTATATCCAGGAACCAGGTATTCGTGAGGGATATTTAGAAATTTTATCGTTTTCTGAGCAAAGTAATAGGCATTGAAAAAAAAAGTCGGCAAGGTATTTATATCAGTATTATTCAGTTGAAATACGTTCACAAAGTTATTGAATTTTTAGTTACAAGTTTGAGTCCAATTTTCTGGGGCAGGTTTGAGTGGTGATTCAGAAATGTAATTCAATAATTATCAACAAGAGTGTGATGAAATTGATCTTTGTATTTCAAATAAGAAAAACCTGAAAAACACCGTTTCATCACAATAAATCTTGACAAAGTACTCGTTTTACCCCATGTTTGTTTACAGTTGGCAGCGCCCTCATCGGTAGTTGGAATCGCGAATTCCATATTAATGATGAAATTTCGAAATTTATCTATGGTATATTTTATATTCCAGGTGAAAAACCTTTCATCTGTGATCAGTGTGGGCAGGCTTTCCGGCAATCATCCGCTCTGAAAACTCACAAAAGAATTCATGTAGAATTAAAACCATTTCCAAATTCCGATGGGGAAGGTAAACCTTCTGACCAACCAAAAGAAGAAGGGAAAGCTTTCCTTGAGGCCCGATTTGATTTCGAAACGAACACATGGACCTATATAAAAAAAATTGAAGAGAATATTTAGCAAGCACAGAGGATATAAGATGGTTTGTTGAAGTCTTGGCGTAGAAGTCGAGCAGATGGAAGAGCACCAAACCTCGTTGATGAGGTAGACAAATTGAAAAATTATTAATTTTTCAAATCCCATGCGATTTATTTCGATTCCTTTTTGTAAAAAATGGAAATATTGAATTGAAGCTATAAAAATTGATAAAATGTTATTATTGAACATCTTAAAAATATTCACATTCTCGATGCATGATCTCAGGGAAATACAGTAATTGTGGGTGTTGAAGGGATTATTTTTATCAGCGGAATTCTGGAAGATTGAAAAATCCGCGAAAATGTGTCAGGTATAATAAAATAAATGTGTATAGTGTGGCTTTATTTTTTTACCCCTTTATGTTAAGATTCTAATGTTAAACCGCTGTAGCGCACGTTATTTTGCTTCACATTCGAATTTTGATTCTGAAAACCCTGCTGTAAAAGGAAGAATTTTTATAACTCAAATATTTGTTAAGCATAAAACATAAATTCGGAGTTTCAGCTCTAATAAATGCAGGGAATGTTCGGAAAACAATGAAAGAATTTGCATTATAAAAGGTTGGAAACACTGGTAAAACCATAGAATACATAATTGTAAATATTACGGAGTTATCGTGCTTACGGACGGACGGACAGACTCAAATTTTCTGACGGATTCGTCATCAGTGAGTCGAACATAGTCGATTGAGACCATTTTCGGCTCAAAATTCGAAAAATACAGACATCGTGACGAAATGATATAGCCCTCGTGTAAGTAGTACGAGCGCTCAAAAAATGGATGCACCTATAATCTTAGTTAATCGAGATGTCGATTATAACAAGGTAATAAATAAAGGAATTTCCATTATAAGAGATTGGGAACACTGGTAAAACCATAAAATACATAATTGTAAATATTAGTTTTCCTGATAAAAACAAAAATATTTTTGATAACTGGTAAAGTCCTTGATATGCTTCAATTGTTAATTTTGATCATTCAGTATAATACATAATTTGATTATACTAATAGAAAATGGATGCACCTCTCTTAGTTAATCCAGATGTCGATTATAACAAGGTAATAAAAGTTACGCCGTATTATTTTCAAAAATATTTCTCCAAATAATACAATCGAATTGTTTTAGGCCCTTCCAATCCAACAAAAACGTATAATTGCTTTCATAAACCACTTCATAATGAATACAGTTTCGTTTTTGAATACTTTCGCCCAGTCGTGTGAATCTAGATTGATGGATTTCGAATTCAAGTTACATAAAGTAGACGCCTCACTGAAAATCCTGGAATCACAAGTAAGATGCTTTCGAAGATCAAATACAAAATTAAGATGTGGTTTTTCAGTTATCCTCAATATCAGACGAGAACTTTGTAAATAACGAAAGGTCTAACATAGAAAACAAATTGCCGGAAATGCAAACTTCTCCAATCAACGCAACGCCTACAGTCGAAGAAATAAAATCTGAAGATGTGGACGAAGCAGATGAAATAAAACCTAGTGTAGATCCCCAGTACAGTAAATATTTCAAAATGGTGCAAGTTGGGGTGCCTAAACAAGCAGTAAAATTGAAAATGCGGAATGATGGATTTGATCCGAGCGTATTAGATCAGATGTGAAATTATTATCTGAATAATATTTATTGTGATGTAAGCTAGATATTGTTAGAAAGTTGCCGGAGAGGAAAAAGAAGTCATTTATCAATCCATCGAATATGATTTGAATAAAAATGATGAGTACTACTCTTTGTCGGTGAAAACAACCGTTTCATAAGAGAACCTATCAGGATTTTTTTCAAATTAAAAAATAATCAACTAAAAGCAAAATTTATTAATGAATTTTTACACCTAAATTATATATATAAAATTAAAGGATATCATATATTCTTAACAATCATTTTTGACAACTACAAATTGCGATTAAAGGTGTTAAGTGTGTTATTTAAAGCTCTTCTCCAGTTTGAATCAAATGCAATGCTTTATTCAAATTTTCAATAGCAGTTTTGAAATCCTCATAGTCGAGGGCTGACTCCGCAAATTTGCACAACTTTTGAGCCCTCTTTATCTTGTCCGGAGGTAACATCGCATGATCGGTTGAAGAAGCGGTTGGTAGCGAAGGTGCAGGTGTGTACGGATTAACGGATGGAACAACAAACGGAGAAGACGGAAATGATGGAACCACTGCAGGTTTGGGCGTTATTGTAGACGGTTCTGGTGGGAAGAATGGAGTCGGCATATCTTTTGGGGGAGAATTCGTGCCAGATCCACCTTCTTGGCCAATATTTATATTGTCGTCGTTATCTAAATCGGCCCTATGAACAACGTTATCCAAATGTTCGTCAGGACCACCGGGAATCGGTATATCTCCAACCTTGAGACAGTTATGAATGTAAGCCGCCTTCCATTTCGCATACTTTCTTTTACTCTGGATATCTTCGGAGAGGGTGCCAAACTGTTCAAGTATATCCATGAGAATACCAGCCGTATAGAAAGCCTTGATTGTGTTCCTAAAATAAAAATTACAAACCAACCATAAAATTACTTTACCGAATTCCCTAATTACTTATTGAAGTTCGAAGCCCTGTCTTGTGCATCTCCGTAAGTGAAGAGTTGTAAGGCATATTCTTCTATCAAAGCATGTGCAGTCATTTCACTGGTAATACCATCGTTACCTAAATTTTCCTTCTTGGTCGTCTCCATCCAATCCATGAGAGCTATCAACAGCTTTGATACAGACTCTGGTTTTTTACCAGGGACCAATTGCATGGCTCTCTGACATGCAAACATCCGTGCTGTAAAAATTAACATAATATATTCTGCAATCTCCAGAATACAGTGTATCGGCCATTTATAAATATACTTAATTATGTACCCCAATAAGCCACAACGATATTTCTTTCCTCATGTTCTTCAGCAACTTTCAGAAAATGTGCTAATGATTTAACTTCAGGCGGAACTGGAGGAAACTGCATGTTGGATTCCAAATAAAATCCTTTTTCACAATATCAAATTAACAGAGCAATCATCAATATTGTTTTTGCTACAAATGTCAACTCAACTCAGTTAAAGAAGATAATTTATTCCTACTATTCTGTGGTGATTAGTTCGAATGACCAATAATTTTATCTGTGACTCTGTAGTTCTAATATGACAGTAACTCGCAGAAAATCCTTGTCAAATTTGAAACTTCGTTTATTTTATAGGTTGGATTCATTACGTAAAAAAACAAAACACTCAGGTATGGCAAATATTTTAAAGAGAACCACTGGCCTTACTGGTCTGAAAGTATCTCAGAATCCCCACCATGTGCTGGGAGTACTTTATTCCAAAATTTTGAACGCTTTGACAAAGATGCCGCAAGATGCTGCCTATAGGAAATACACAGAAGAAATTGTGAATAACAGGGCTAATATCGTGAAGAATACACCCAATGTAGCAGAAATTGAGAAAAAAATCGGCTGCGGACAGGTTGAAGAGTTGATTGTTCAAGCTGAAAACGAATTGATACTTGCTAGGAAGATGTTAACTTGGAATCCGTGGAATTTACTCGTGGAGAAACCTCCGACCAACCAGTGGTCATGGCCTCCCACGAAATCGAATTAATTAACTCTCTTCAAATAAACGTGATGTATAGATGAATAAATCCAAGAATAAAGTTATAACAAATAATAGTTTAGTTTTGATTCAACATATTTAATTATTTCCAATACGCCTAGAAATCTCCTAGAACATTGTGCATTGTTTTTAAATGAAGAGTTTTTTCTCTCTGTGATTAATCTTCTATGTATATTATATGTTTTATATATTACTACTGAACGAATCCACATTTCCAGTGGAATCTATAAAATTCTAATCAAAAAAGTTATAGACAAAATTGCTCGGATATGATTTTCAATGAAAAATTCAAAATAAGGGAACAGAGTTATATTTATATGTATACAATATATTTGCGAGAAAAACTATTTCTTGATTCAGAGATCCGTTCTCGACATGCATAATTTCAATGTGAAATATGGGTGAATTGGATCAAAAATGAGTTGAAGGATTTATCATTTACTTACGCTCACAAAATTAATTTGTGCCCCAATTTAAACGGAAACTGTATATAGACAAGTATAAAACCCCGATAAATCGACTTATTTTAAAATTTTTCTCTGTGTACTTTCGATTTTTACCTGATTCCTTCACAATAAGACCTAACCTAACGCCCTATCGTCACAACACAATGTATTTTCACTAACGAAATCATTTCGTCATGTATTTTCGTTTGGAAAATACACGAGGGGACCCGAAAAGTAAATTTTCCGAATTAATTCAACCATTGATGAATCGCTGCCATTATGCTGAAAATATCCGAACTCTACCTGGTGAATATCTACATCTATCGAGTTCTCGCTGCTTGACTGACGAAACATTGTATCTTTCCAGAATAGCATGCATCTTCAGAATTTCCATACAAGGGAATTTGTTCCGCGAAATTTCGAGAATATTCAGTTTCGGCAAATTTTCGAAAACCTCGACTACGTCGATTGAATGGAGAAAATTCCTCTCCAGCTTTAATATCCTCAAATTCGGTAGATTAAAGAATTCCGCACCTGTTATTCGAGTAAGTTCGTTTCCAGACAAATTTATCATGTACAACAACGGTAAGTCGTTGAACGTATTCGTCCTCAAATATTTCAAAGACATCTTGCTCAAAACGATGGAGTTAAGATTTCTCAGATGTTGAAACGCTCTCGATTGTATCTCCCCAATAAACCCATTATTGAAAGATAGAAACTGCAGTTTGGTGCAATTTTTAAATGTATTCGAATCGATAGATCTCAAGGTTTGATTATCAGCGGAAAGCACTTGTAAATTTATCAGATTCCCAAGAGATCCTTCTTCGAGAGACACTCCATCGTTATAGTGTATCACCAACTCCTTCAGTTCTGCGAGATTTCCTAGAACGTTTTTGGTCAGATTTACATTTCCCTTGGTTCGTATTAGGGCTAAACTTTCTAGGTCCGTCAAGTTATTCAATATTAAAAGGTCTTTATTATCTATTTGTCCATTGATCCAAGTCAAATGACTTAATTTGCCCAAATTGTTGAAGGTAGATTGGAAAATCGTTTTATTGACTTTCAAAATAATTTCTTCTTCTGAAAGCAACGCTCTTTCAGTTTCAGTATTGGTGGTTTTTGGTGTCTTGGAATTTTTGGTTTCGTCGATGTCTTTGCTCAAAAACTGATCCCCAATAACGAAAACAGACATATATATCCAGATGTGTACGAGCAGGAATCTGTAATAAATGAGAAAATTTACTCTTCAAGTTTTTTTTAGTGATATTTCTGAAACTTGACCTGGCTATAATAAGAACAGTAGCCCAGTGGTAGCGCGATCAACTCTTGATCGAGAAGGCCTGGGTTCGAATCCCAGTTCGGAAAAAAATATTTCCTGTTGTAAACAATCAACAGTTGCAGAGGTGACAGTTATGAAGCCTACTCACATGCCGAGTGAGGGAGATTTTCGTATTTTCTACGATTGATCTGAGTATTATCGGAAGAAACAATAATGAATTTTAAGTCAACTTACCCATTTCGAGCCATCTTCCTGGCGATTAACAAATACTAACGGAGTAAATAAATAACAATCAAATGACCAAATGACCTCTCCATGTAGATAATAAATTAATATTTACTTTTTACTACACATAGGCGTAGAGAGGGTATTTTGAACATTACAGGGCTCTACAAGTCTTATCAAACTCACCCCTAGCTTCTGAAAGACTGGTCAAACTGACCCAATATTCAACTTGACTATCGAACCACAGATTCTGTGAACCAAACTGGCTGTCAGTGTGACGAATAATGTCATTCTGTAAAATCGACACTTCAAGGGATTTCTCTAGGTACTAAAGATCAGAAAAACACAATATTTTTTTCACGTGGAGACGAATTATTGAGAAAAATTTCAGAAGGCTATATCTACGGAACTCTCCAGCGGATTTAGCCTATTTACGAATTAAACAGGCCCATTCAAACCTCGAATGTTCCCAGAAAATTTCACAACTCTTGGCCTTTTCTTTAGAAAGTAATCGTGTTTACGGCCGGAAGGATTGTTCATAAAATCAAACGCGCAAAAATTCATCAGTTTCAATGTAAAGAGATTCTTAGAAACTGATTAGATTTAGTCTCAGCTTTTCCTATCGATTTCGTGATCTATTTTTCGTATCTCGAAAGAGGGCGCTCTATATTTCCATAATCTATAAGTTTCTATGCCACTTTCATCGAACTATGGAATATTATAGAATCATTCAGTAGTGTGTCGACATGATATTTTTCTATCGAATATAGAATGTATTTTCCTTTAAAGCTAAACGTTTTCAGGCATGAGAATTGTGTGGTTTGAGGACGGATAACGCTCTTGTTCATAGAATCAGTTTCAATGAAAAGAGATTTATAGAAACGATTTAGTCTCAGCTTTTCCTATCGATTTCGTGATCTATTTTTCGTATCTCGAAAGAGAGCGCTCTATATTTCCATAAACTATAAGTTTCTATGCCACTTTCATCACACCATGGAATATTATATATTATAGAATCATTCAGTAGTGTGTTGACATGATATTTTTCCATCGAATATCGAATGTATTTTCCCTTAAAGCTAAAAGTTGTAAGGTAGGAAAATTGTGTGGTTTGAGGTTAGATTTTCACAATTGAATCTCCCATACTTTCTTAAATATGTTGTATATATTCGTATATTTTCCTGAATTGAACTGTCTCAAAGCCAAATATCGATAAGATAAATCAACGGAAACAGAGCGGAAGCCACAGAAAATATCAATCTCTGCATCGTGCAATAAATCGGAAACAATCCAATTTGCATGGTGACTATAGATTTTCTTCCGTCGGAAACAAATAAAGACGTTGTATCCCCTGGTCGAGCAGTAAAATACAGCTAGACGCGGTTGTATATTTCCGAGATGAAAGCGTCTCTCATGTTTTATGTTCGATCTCGGCATACTTTCGTCTAAACATCGTTATTATGATTCGATAAGTTTCCGGAACAATGAACTATGCGACCATAATAAATTGATTGCAGGAATATTGGACCGTCGAACATTAATCATAGAATAAAATGATTTATTTTATGTCAAATAATATTCTTGTCAGTGATGCCAATTGGTTAAAGATATTATCGTTATCACTATAATATGCAGCTATCTATCAATTGACGATAAGTGAAACAAAATGAATATAAATTTCGTTGTGAGAAATCTAGAGCGTCCAATATTTCCTCATTGCAATTCGGATGTGAAAAGTGTGAGAAAAGGGCTGTTTTCTCCCGCGAATCGCATGATTTATACTGCCGGTACTGGATTATAGAAAGAATAATGGATTTAGCCGGGGATCAAGTGTTACGCAAAAACCCTAAGATAGCTCTTCCGCCTCTATTTTTCCAGTTATTTATTGGCATTGTGCTCTCCGATTCAAAGTCGGCTCTCTGCAGCGATTCCCGCCGTGTGTGTTTTATTGTTCTGGCACTTCGTTAGGGGATTTTTTCATGTGTTTATATTTATGGGTTGTATAAAAGGATTTAATTCATTCTGACGCGGTGTATTCTGCATCATAGATTCATTATATGTCTGCTATTTTGCATAATTAGTTACATGGTTCTCAACCCTTAAAATTGATGGATCGGATCACTGATCTAATAAACATCTATGAATTTATATTTCTCCAATACGTATTAATTGATGTTTTGATTTTCTATAATCAGTATAATCCTTCTATGGTCATAGAATTCGAATTCACTTGAATATGATTAACCATCGAAGATAATTTAATTGAAGGTAAGTAATTATAGAATATCAGAATATATGTGTAACTTTGATTTTTCCTATAAATTTCATTATTTTCAAGAAATAAACATGGACAAATCTTATGACATCTCTGATTTCGAAAACATAGACCTCAGGTGTGAACAGAGAGCATTTTGTTGAAGCATAGAAAATAATTCTTCGAATGACAGATCTAAACTTTCGAGCATTTCTCCATAATTTTCCAAGTTGTACATGAATTCAAACATGTTTCGGACATGCGTGGACTCGAATTCGCTGTTTACTGCTTTCCGCTTTTTGGGCTCTTCGGGGAAGCGCTCGGAGAAAGGTTATCAGTTGCAATTGTGCAGGGCATCCGATATCAACATGAGATATTTGCAACATCGAGAAACATAATTAACGATTCTGTCCTTCGAAATATTCACATTATTCTATGCAAATCATCAAAGTATTGATAAAAATCCGTACGTTCTTTTTTGGATCAAATTTACTATGGAATTACGTCTGATCGTGCGCAGAATGTGGTTGCTACTTGTTATTTGCTTGGTGAAAGGTGAGATCAAATTATTTATCTTGGTTTTATCAAGTTTTTGTTGATTAGTTTGATATCTCAAGAATGTTATTGTTATGTACTGACAGGACTATCCTAATTCAGAAAAAAGTAACAAAATTCCTACCTTCATGGTCATTTTCTTCTTTTGGTCCTCTACCTCAAGAATATTCCATGATAAACGACAAACATCGAATATAACGAACCTAACCTAATCGAGAGTTTTGGAAATTAACTATCTTGACAACTATAGAATTCGGTGGTTACAAACTTGGGAAGAACCACAGATTTATGTGGGAGTTGAAATTTGAAATAATGATAAGTGAAACTATTATAGGTAGTACGTGATTTATGAGTAATATCACTGAATAGAGTTAAAAGAAATGTGTTTCGCTAGAGTAGGTTTCTTCACGAATTCAAATTTGACATATCAACTATCCAGTGTAAAAAGGATGTCAGTTGCCGCACATAGAGTAGTCTAATCGAAAAAACATAGATGTCTGTCACTGAAAATAATTTCGTTGATTGATCACGACTGCGTTCCGTTTTCGAAATTTGGTATTTCCGATAATGATTTTCTTGAATATTATTAATTTGACAAGGGTAAAAACTGACCTATTTTAATTACTTGACAATTTCGAATGAATAATCCACTTCTATAACCAAAGAAACATTATGAAAATTAAAATGTCAATATTGGAGGAGAAATGGGTATTCAAACGAACATTTGGATACAAAATTGCCACTAGAGCGTAAAATGGGTAATTAAAACACGACCGTCGAATAAAATAGATAGGTGCCTTCATTCTATTACCCTCCGCTTCGTAAATATTATTACGGCGCCAACTCTTGTTTTGTAAGTCCGTGTCCTCAATATTTTTGTTGGTCGTAACTGCACCTAAATCAACCCCTCATAAATATGTATAAGGCTGGCCGAATTCATAGCTACAAACACTGGGGTATATACATTTTAAGCGTGGAAAACTTTGTTAGCTTGCCAAGCGGATTATTAGGAATTATCTACCGGAAAAATATGTTCGCTTCATTGTTTTTTCCAAATTGTATTCGACAGTGTATAATTAAGGGACTTTCACGCACTCGCTGGGTTTTTATATTCGACCTTTTTCGCAAAAATACGGAATGAAAGATGAGGATCGATTCTTCCAACTTCCTTTTGGGTGTATTGTGAAACAAGTCGATCTATTCGAAGAATATAGGAACTTTAACGTCTGTGTTGATAAATATCCCTGGTAGCTTAAATGGATAAAGCGTCAGACCGGCAATTTGGAGTCGTGGGTTCGAATCCCGCACGGGGAAGAATTTTTTCCGGAATTCATTCAACATATTTTTGTCTGGAATGCCATGAAAATACTTATATTTATTCGAAGAAGTTTATTGGGTGATCAAATAACATTCATTTAATTGAATCTGCAGAATTCATCTCTAGGTGTTGGATGCTTCGGTAGTACTTGAGCTATCGTTATCAGGTGGTGGACCTGGAGGTTTTCCTCCTGGTGGTGGAGGTCCAGGTGGATGACCGTTGGGGGGCGGTCCATTCGGGGGCCCACCTGGTGGGGCTCCCATAACCTTGAAAATCCATTACATATTGTCATTATATGCTTTTATCATGAAAGAAATTTTTTCAACTTTATTAATGGGAAAAAATAAACCCTTCAACTTGTTTTTATTTTATCAATTTTCGCTGTTTCAATCAGATTCACCCTTGAAACATTTTGAAAAGTAGGTACCTTTATTGGGTCAGTCGACTCACCTGGAAGATTGCAAACATTGCGAAAATAATTAGGAATGAACTCTTCATTGCTCACTGGTAACACTGATGATCAATCGAATCTAACACTCCATTTATACATGTCATTTGAATAAAAATAAAAATATTACTGTATTCACAACATAATAAATTTCCGGAATAATCATCTCGAATAATGGAATGACAGGGTTACCTCATTTGAACATCCGGTACAACAAATTGAATGTCATGTAAATCAAAATGGAATTTCGTAATGAAAGTTATTTTTTTTTTATTTGGGGCATCCTGTAGATATTTCTTGAAGTGAACTGGCGATTGCGTTCGTTATTGAAAATAATAATCAAATAAGTAATCGTTAATCAATGATAGAAAGTAATATTTCGATATTATTAGATCATGATAAACATACCATTAAATATTAAAAGGTCAATCGAAATTGGGATTTCATACAACATCAATATCTCTGTATCTTAAGAAACTTATATTTCACGAGGTATCTTCCTATATTTCCAAAATATTTCACTCGCAATATTTCATTGGGAATATTTCCAAAATATTCCACTCATCATGTTTAAATAAGAATATTTCTAAAACATTCCACTTAGAATATTTAATTGAAAATATTTCTGAAATATTCCATTGAGAATATTTACAAAATATGCCAGAATACAAATTCCCAAAATATTCCACTAGAAATATTTCACTTGCCATATTTGATTGAGAATATTTCTTAAATACTCCAAAATATTTCATTGAGAATATATTTGAAATATTTACCTTGCAATATTTTCAATTGCCATATTTCATTGAGAATATTTCCATAATATTCTGTGCTGTACTGTTGCTTTTGAAATGATAAACTCTTACCGACATTACAGTTTTCTATTGAAAACCGTAAAGAACTAGAACTCTACCTTACAGGCTTTCTTTTTAACTTGAAAATAATACTCTAGATAATTTTTGGCCAAGATCGTGATCGTATAGTGGTTTTTAAAGGACTCTACGTTGTGTATGTAAGTATGTAACCCAAATTACGCTTGATTCAATAGAAGAGATTGACGGGAAAATAGGAAATTTAAAACACATATTTTTAGCACTCGAAACAAGAAAATATTAAGTTTATTTCAGAGTGCCAAAAGGTAGGGAGTAAAAAAAACACAACCCAGACGGGGATGCTAAAAAAAAAACCTCCCTCCTTTTCTCGTTCATATACCATTAACTCACAAGTAAAAGAATATTCATAAACAGGTTGACCGGTGAGAATTCTCTCAAATGGTGTTTAAAAATGATTGAGTATATTAAAGGCGATAAATTGGGAGTTTTACTTCGCAGGGGTCAAACTATCATTTGACGATTGATGATCTCCCACGGTGCAAGGAGACGGGAATGCGACAGTGTCCTTGTTATATATATTTCCAACCGTTGGGCGAAGCCTTGATTAATTTTAGGTTGCGTCGTCCGATAGTTGTCTCCCTGGTCAATAATCCCATCAAGTATTAGATAAACGATATAAGCAGTAAATGATATAACCAGTAAATGTTATAGACAGTAAACGAAATAAACAATAAACGATATAAGCAGTGGATGATATAGATAGTAAACGATATAGGCAGTGGATGATATAGATAGTAAACGATATAAGCAGTCAATCATATAAACCATAAACGAGGAGTCATAGCGGATAATAATGTATGGAGAGTAGCTTTTTAAAATGCTCAATCAATATAAGATGATGAAACATAATGCCGGCAATGGTGCATATGAATATCCTTGCTATTTACTGAAAACTACAACGATTACATATAGTATTATTTGAAGAATATTGCAAAACCTTATAATTAATGTGATTATTAAGCATTATATAGTTTATACAAGACAGATTCTTGTGTTAAGCACTTATGAATTTAATAAATATGGTCAGTTAGAATCATTAAATAATATGGAATAGACTTGATAATGAAGTATGAAAAATGGATACAAAACAATACACAAGGAGCAAACCAACATGGTAAAAATACGTTGAGTAGGAGCAAATTGCCTCTTGCGAATTGAGGATAAATGATATGAGATAAACACATGGGGTTAATAATGTTCCCTGTTGAAGACAAGTGTAGCAAATTAGGAGAATATCTGAATGATAAAGTCGTAATCATAAAATATTGTTACTCACATGAAAAAACCAAAGTATCTCTTTCACCCTCGAAGGTTTTAGATAAAACTAAACTCACAATCCTACCCTCGTTTTTCATGAAAAACGAGCAGCCAGGAAAAAATCAACTACCGTCTAGAGCCAAAAACTCCCAAGCAAGAGAGCCTACATTTCTAGGTTAGCCTCCGTACTTTGATTCGTAGAAAAGATTCTGTGGTTATTTTTCTCTCGCACGGACTCAGCAATCCGACTCCCTAATGTTAATGATATTATGGATTTCTGTACGGATAATGAAAATGGCGGGCGTGGACGCCAGATCGGTTCAATTCCACCTGCCATATTTAATTGAAAATATTTCTAAAATATCCCACTTGATACATTTAATCGAGGATATTTCTATAATATCCCATTGAGAGTATTTCCAAAATATTCCACTTGGAATATTTCAGTGAGAATATTTCAAAAATATTCCCCTTGGAATATTTCATTGAGAATATTTCTGAAATATTCCATTTGGAATATTTCTTCGAAAGTATTTTCAAAATATTTCACTTGCAATGTTTCATTGGGAAAATTTCTGAAATATTCCACTTGCAATATTTCATTGAGAATATTTCCAAAATATTCCACTTGCAATGTTCAATTGAGAATATTTCTGAAATACTCAATTGAGAATATTTCCAGAAAATTTCACTTGCCATACAGTAGAACCTCGATTATCCGAACCTCAATTATCCGAACCCTCAATAATCCGAACGCTGATCAGTTTATCCAAACATTCAATTATCCGACCAATAGCATTTCGCCAGTTGAAAATATTAGACTATTTTGTGAAAAAAGATTGAAATATTTAATGTACATACCTATTTCACTGTTTTATTAGTTGGATATTTGAATGTTTATTTATATATTCAAAATTTTTGTTTGATCTTACTCAAAAATTCCACATTTTGATTATCCGAACTTTTGATTATCCGAAATAGTCCCGTTCCCAATTAGTTCGGATAATTGAGGTTCTACTGTATTTAATTGAGAATATTTATAGAAATATTTCACTTGACAAATTTAATCGAGGATATTTCTAAAATATCCCATCGAGAATATATCCAAAATATTTCATTGAGAATATTTCTAAAATATTCCATCGAGAATATTTCCAAAATATTTCACTTGACAAATTTAATTAAGAATATTTCTAAAATATCCCATTGAGAATATTTCAAAAATATTCCACTTGATGTTTCCCATTTTTATTGAAAGTAAAGATATTGTGTTATTCGCAGAGTCAGCGGGCCTGAGGGGTCCATGGTTGACCGTTCCCAGTGTGATCAGAGCTGGCGATACAGTCACTTTGAGTTGCGAGTACGATTTAGAAGGTACTCCTCTTTATAACATCAAATGGTATTGGAATGGTGAGGAGTTTTTCAGATATACTCCAGAGGACTCGCCAAAGTGCAAGCATTTTATGTTGGAAAATATTGAGGTGAGTGAAAGATTCTTTTATTTCGAAAAATTCAATTTTTTTTTAGTTCTCACGATCTGGACCGACTCAAGTCACAATAAGAAACGTGGAGAAGGCGCAATCTGGAAGATATGCGTGTGAAGTTTCAACGGATGCTCCCAAGTTCGAAACTGGAAGTCGACACGCTACAATGACGGTGGTAGGTATGTCACCCACAATGAAACCCCGAATTGTATAATTAACGTTCATTTTCTTCCGCTTTCAGCACCACCAGCCAGTGAACCTTCCATGAAAATTAGCCATAATCGGGTGAACGTCGGCGCGACAGTATCTGCTGAATGTTCCGTCCCTGGCTCTGATCCTGCTGCCAATATCACTTGGTCGATTAATAACGAAGAGGTAAGTTCACATTAAATTCCAAGAAAATAATAAAAATATTTCGTCATTTTATTCACAGCTTCCCGAAGGTAACGAAAGTGTAAAAATTTCGCCAACCACTTCCCACAACGAGGGAAATCTGATAGGAGTTAGTAGTAAAGTTGAAATAGCGACCGACAGATCCCATTTCAACGAAGGCATTTTGTACCTCAAGTGTGAGGCAAATATATACAACGTATGGAATAAAACTGTCGAGATGAAGGTGGAAGAGGAAAAACCTCCCAAAAAGTCGGAAGAATTAGCCATAAAATCTATGTCGTCCCAACAGAGCCAGAGCAATCAAGGCTCGGGTATAAATATGTGACAAGGTTCGCAAAATCTTTCAATATACTTTTTTACTTTTCTAAAATATTCCACTTGGAATATTTCATTGAGAATATTTCCAAAATATTCCACTTGCCATATCTAATTGAGAATATTTCACTTGCAATAATTCATTGAGAAAATCTCTAAAATATTCTACTTGCAATATTTCTAGAATATTCACCTTGCAATATTCAATTGAGCATATTTCCAAAATATTCCACTTGCCATGTTTAATTGAAAATATTTCTAAAATATTCCACTTGCAATATTTCATTGAGAATATTTTCAATTGCCATATTTGATTGAGAATATTTCCAAAATACATATCCCATTGAGAATATTTCCAAAATATTCCAGAATACAAATTCCCAAGATATTTCACTTGGAATATTTCATTGAATATATTTCCAAAATATTCCACTCGCCATATTCAATTGAGAATATTTCTAGAAATATTTCACTTGATACATTTAATCGAGGATATTTCTATAATATCCCATTGAGAATATTTCCAAAATATTCCACTTGGAATATTTCAGTGAGAATATTTCACTTGCAATGTTTCATTGGGAAAATATTTAAAATATTCCACTTGGAATATTTCATTGGGAATATTTCCATAATATTTCACCTGCCATATTTAATTGAAAATATTTCTGAAATATTCCACTTGCCATTTTTCATTGGGAAAATTTCTGAAATATTCCACGTGCAATATTTCATTCAGAATATTTTCAAAATATTCCACTTGCAATGTTTCATTGGGAAAATTTCTGACAATATTCTACTTGCAATATTTCTGAAATATTCACCTTGCAATATTCAATTGAGTATATTTCCGAAATATTCCACTTGCCATGTTTAATTGAAAATATTTCTAAAATATTATACTTGCAATATTTCATTGAGAATATTTCACTTGCCATATTTGATTGAGAATATTTCCAAAATACATATCACATTGAGAATATTTCCAAAATATTCCAGAATACAAATTCCCAAGATATTTCACTTGGAATATTTCATTGAATAAATTTCCGAAATATTCCACTTGCAATATTTTATTGAGAAAATATCTAAAATATTCTACACATTTGTGACAAGGTTCGTAAAAATTCTCAATATACTTTTCTAAAATATTCCACTTGGAATATTTCATTGAGAATATTTCCAAAATATTCCACTTGCCATATCTAATTGAGAATATTTCATTTGCAATAATTCATTGAGAAAATTTCACTTGCAATAATTCATTGAGAAAATTTCTAAAATATTCTACTTGCCATATTTCTGGAATATTCACCTTGCAATATTCAATTGAGTATATTTCCAAAATATTCCACTTGCCATGTTTAATTGAAAATATTTCTAAAATATTCCACTTGCAATATTTCATTGAGAATATTTCACTTGCCATATTTGATTGAGAATATTTCCAAAATACATATCCCATTGAGAATATTTCCAAAATATTCCAGAATACAAATTCCCAATATATTTCACTTGGAATATTTCAATAAATATATTTCCAAAATATTTCACTTGCAATATTTTATTGAGAAAATTTCTAAAATATTCTACACATATGTGACAAGGTTCGCAAAAACTTTCGATATACATTCTTTTATTAACTTGAGGAATGTTTATTTGGAATTAATTAAATTAATAAATAAAAATAATAGAATGATTACTAGTACATATCTAAGACATTTCAAAGAAATTACTGTGTACTTTCAACTATTCTCATCTAATATTAATTCTTCTTGCAGACGTTTACAACTTTTCCGATGGCAGTTCCAACTCATTCTCTATCAGCTTACCCATAGCAATAATCCTACTATGTTTTACATTTTGTGTATGAAGTTAGACGAAGCAGTTGTGAAACGAAAAATCAATTATACTTGTGCCTCTTCGTGATAATATAACAATTTTTTACGGATCTTAGAATAAAGCAGAATGATTTTGGAGACCTACTCAAATATTATATTTCAGATGATTTAATAGTTAGGCCTAACTTTCACAATGTGTAATATTTTTGAAATACGAGGTTGAAAAGCTTATTTTATTATTATTTGTGAATTTAACTGTTCAGAATCCTTGCTCCAAGAGAAAATATATTCTAAGATGTATAAGTAGACATTAGCTCAAATACAATGAAATGATTACATATTTATCACATAATTAAACGTTGCTTTTTAGGCCACCACTCGTTATCCAAAGTGTAAGTCTTACCCATAAACGTTAAATGTGTTGGTGGTTTATTTTCACCACTATCGAAATGAAAAAATTTGCTTAACTCGATAGCTAACTTCGATCGTATTAGCCCCACCGACCCCACTCTCTCCGGAGCGGGATGATAAACTCTTCCAGTTTCAGCAACCATTACAACCTTATTGGGTTGAAATTTCAACGTTAGTAAAGAATCGGCATGGTTATATGCCAGGTGCGTTTCAGGATGCCCCTCCGACGATTCTTTCTCTATGATATGGGTAAAAACGAAAGGACGGTCATCACACCTTACAAAATTTCTTTCTTTTCCACACCTCGATAGGAAAGGAAATTCTTCGTATCTATTCGTGACGTTTAATTTCAGTTGGTTGAAGAAAAATTTCAAAAACTTTTTCTCTTTGATGCAAGACGTGAAATTTTTCATTTTGGAATCATCTAGAAATAACTGATGATCGCTTACAAGGCACATAAAGTTCTTTTTCATCTTCTTACCATTCCTTGATGATCTATATAATAAAAATATTCTCTGACACGAGGTTCGGGCTCTTGTCCCTGCACATAGGACAATTTGCGTTTACAGATTTGTCTACATTGTTTGCCCAAATAGGTTAAATTGAAAGGTTTGAACATATTTGCTGAAATTTTCGAGTATGAAATGAAATTGAGAATTTTTTGGAAGTCGAATGTGCGTTGTTCCGAAGTTCATTTGTTTACATAAAATTGAAACCACAGAACATTGACATATCGAGCGTTCAAAAGGAGAAAATGTAACATAGAGTTTAATTATATTAGATATGAACTTTATTTAAACATCGAGTTCTTATGAATTCAAAATCGTTGTTCCATTAACTTCAGGTGAGAAGTCTTGGGGATTAAACTGGATAAGAATTACCAAGTATGTTGTTATGCCAGCTGCCATCTGTAAAGTAAAAACTGTTTATCATCATCTTGTGAGTTGGATTAATATCTCACTGTGTATAAAAGAGAGTAATCTAAAGGAAAGAGGCCCATTATACTGAAGACAAGGCGATTGTGGTACATTTGCAATGAATAGATCTCGATCTGTGAACGAAAAAATATATAAAAGAAGTATTTCGAATGGAAAATTTCTTATTACAGTGTCCTGTAGCGCTTCATTGTCGTTTTTATTTCTTATTTTGTGCAGAATCCTTGGGCAGGAATTTGCCTGAAAATAAATAAAAAAAATAATTAAGCTGTATATTGATGAATCTCGTATCTGATAATCTTCACCTAAGGCTTTAATAAAAGTTTATGAGATATCAATAGGGAAAAATACCGCGAGATGACGCTGAAAATTACAAAATGTCGGGCCGAGAGGTGATAAAAATATTCTGCAAGTACCTGTGAAAGTCGAGATAACCACTTCGGACATTTCTGATTACGTGGGTGAACGTGAATGTGATAGCAAATGACCACTATATTCAAGAAAATTATTGAACTTACGATAAAAAAAATCATCTTTCAAGAAGCAGGAAGTGCTTGCTGCAAACTAACATATTCTTTGAGATACGTTTCCCAATCTTTAAGATTGTCTGCCATTTTTCAACTGCCTTGGGATTCAACGGGAATTTATGCAAAGAAATTTCAGAAGTACTATATGATTGCATTGGATTGCGTGATCTCATTCTCACATTACCTCTTACAATCCGCTGCATTTTCAGATAGTATACGGTTTATTTGAAACCATTGTCCATAAAATATCATCCAAATATATCACTTCCGATACATAAATGATTTAAAATCATACAAATAATTCACACTTATCCCATTTTAACACACACGCGTTAGTTTGTTGTTCACCTCTCGAGTATTTCAAACGATTAAAAGTAGATGTCGGCCACTCCGTGATTCTTCCCTATAGAAATAATAATATGATGATTGTGTTTGTAATCGAAATTTTTAGGTTGAAGGATCTGGAGGTGGACATTTTGTACTTTAACATATATTTTCAGGCAAGAGACATCTATAACAATTAATGAAAAACATTAAAACATTGACCATTTGAGGTCATGCCTCCATTTAACCGATATAAAATGACGTTGAATATTCATTTACCTTGTTGTTGCATGTGACTCATGTGAGCCGACTAGTGGTGTGCAAAGTTCACTTCAAATACTCTTGGAGAATTTGAGATTAATGGCAAGCGAAATGCACTTATTTGTTTCTCAAGTTTCATTAGGTTTTAATTTTTTGTATACCTCAATACTGGAGTGTGTATGAATGCTATCGTTCATTTCAAACAATTTTTGTGGGTATAATTATAAATTAAATTTTCGTTTTCTATTCAGTCAGCTGGAAAATTAGGAAACTGTAGATTTGAAATTTTCGGTTTGTGATAGGTCAGAACTTGTTTCGTCACACCCAGAGTATTTAAACCCAAAAAAAATTAGTTCAGTCCAAAATTTAGGGTCTAATTTGGTAAATGAAACCCCGATCTTTGAGTAAACTTTGTCAATCGAATTTTTTTTCAGTTTCCTCGACAAAATTATGGATGAAATCAATTTCGATTTCGAAAAAGTGAAAACTGGTCTTCTTGGCTTCACTGGAGGAGAGGTTACAATAGATTGGACCTATCGTAACGAAGGAATAGCGATAATATGGTTGAACCATGTTGAAAAACGAAATTCGATCACTGGTAAGTACCTAATATGATAAAAAAAATAATTGAAATATTTTTCATTTAAAAAAAAAACTTAAACATATTTCATTCGTTGGATTGTATTGGAAAAAATAATTCGTGAATTTAACGTAATGGCACATCCACCATTTTAGTTTTTTTTTTGTTCGACTTAAACAATTGGATGAAGGTTTGTTGTTATTCAAGGAAAGATGATGGTCGATCTAATGGACTGCATTGAGCAACTGGAAAAATGGAAGGAAGGCAAAGGGGTCATTTTATGTGGGAGAGGCGTCAATTTTTGTAGTGGAGGAGATTTGAACTTTGTTAAAGAAAATGCCAATCCGACTAGAGCCTCGAATATGAGCTCTTGGATGATAAGAACCCTGAGACGTTTAGGTAACTTGGAAATGGTAACTGTGTGTGTAGCTCATGGTCCCACTTTGGGTGGAGGCGCGGAAATATCGACGTTTTGTGATTATCTGTTGGTCACTGAGAATGTCGACTATGGGTTTATTCAAGGCCGAATGAACATCATCACAGCTTGGGGAGGTGGAACAAGGCGAGTACAAAAATTCTCAAATATTTATTTCTATGGTATGGAAATATAGGTTAGGTTGTTCTTCTTCCAGATTGATACAGAAGCTTGGCGAACGTGAGGCACTAAAGCTCTTTCTGACATCGAAAATCTTGAGTGCTGAAGAATGTGTAAGTTTGGGCCTGGCAGAAAAAATAATCTCAACGAAATGCTTCCTAGAAGATGCGATGGTTTGGTTGAAGGATTATACTAACCATAATCACCAAGTTATAAGATCTTTCAAACGCCTTGTGAACACTTCCAGAGGACAAAACGGAGACGAGACCTTCGAATGTGAGAGAAAATTGACGAGTCAGCTTTGGGGTGGGGTGGGACACATGGAAAAGATTGATAAATTTCATAAGATGAAATTAAAGTAAAGCTGAATTATATATTTTTTTGTTTTTTTTCATCCTTCCTCCTGATTAAGAATAAGAATCAATCTTGATTATATTACTTACCTCTTCGCATGTCTCACTCGTCACATAAACAATACCCAAAGTTTCCAGGGCATTCGATAGAGCCCAAACAACAAAAAGAACATCCAAACTTCTTGTTTCTGGGTTAGAAAAATAGATGGCTACAAAATACAAAGCTGAGACTATGCTCACGAAAGTAATAGCTAACTTCAATAATTGTTGTAGCGCGAATGTCTTGTTTATCTCATGCGCAGTATCCGTGAGTTTTATATGCAAAGCTGCAATATGATCAACGACGATAACTGAATCCAACGGTTTTATTATTTTTTCGGCTATGCGAGTACTTTGCGCCGATATGGATGGTACTGCTTTTGTTGTCCAACCTAAAAATATTTGGATATAAAAAATTACGAAAAGCACTGCCGTGAAGGCAGGAGCTTTTGAGCGCTCGTACATGCACCTTGTAGGTAGATTCGCATTTTCCAGTTTTAGAAATCAATTGAAGGAATTTTTGACTGCTGTCAAAAAAATTCTGAAACTTAGGCGAAACTCCAGACTTCATGTCGGTGCTTCAGCTGATCAATTTTTTTCCGATAATTCGCTAGAATTTTCCACGGTATCTATGGTCTTGGTGATGCGATCTGGACAAAATTCTGCACGTAGTTTGAATACATTATTCCTGAGCTAGGTGCATAATTTCATTCCAATCCGATCGGTAGTTTCGAAACTATCAGGAAAAAAATATTTTGAACGGCCATATTTACGGAACCCCTAGTCTAATTTTGCTCATTGATGAACATGACCGTGAAATTTGCGATCCAAACCCACCCTGAAAATTTCAAGTTCCTAGGCCTTTCCGTTCAAAAGTTAGAATTTTCTATGGTTTCTATGGTTCTGGTCATGCGATCTGGACAAAATATTGTTTCAATATATCATTCTCGATTAAAATACAAAATTTCATATCGATCGAATCCGCAGTTTCGAATTTATCGAGAAAACAAAATTTCAAACGACCGTATTTACGGAACCCCTTGTATAATGTTGCTCATAGATGAAAGTGATCACGATATTCGAGATCCACACCTATCCTGAAAATTTCAAGTCCCTAGGCCTTTCCGTTCAAAAGTTACAATTTTCTATGGTTTCTATGGTTCTGGTCATGCGATCTGGACAAAATTTCACATGTAGCTTGAACACCTCATTTTCCATTTGAGTGCAAAATTTCATCTCGATCAAATCTGTAGTTTTTAAGTAATCAGGGAAACAAAACTTTGAACGGCCATATTTACGGAACCCCTGGTGGAATTTGGCCCATTAACGAACTTAACCGAGCCATTCGGGAACTGAACCCACACTGAAAATTTCAAGTCTCTAGGTTGTTTTGTTCGAGAGTTATCGTGCTTACGGCCGGACGGCCGGACGGACAGACTCGAATTTTCCGACGGATTCGTCATCAGTGAGTCGAACATAGTCGATTGAGACCATTTTCGGCTCAAAATTCGAAAAATACAGACATCGTGACGAAATGATATAGCCCTCGTGTAAGTAGTACGAGCGCTCAAAAATATGAATTTAAAAATCAAAACTCACCATTGCATGATTTTCTTTGAGGGATTAAAGTTTCCAAGTAATCATTCAAAAGCTGGAATCTGGACCTGATCAAACTCAGGTAAAGACAATATATTAATTCCATAATTATCGTTAAGAAATATGGAAACATAAGTTTTACGACATCAGTAACTGTGTTGTCGCGAAAGAAAAATGGGGAAACTACATTTGCCCATTCTAAAAGTAACCAAATCGTTCCCAATATTATGTACGTCACCATGAGGATAACTGAGATCAACACTTTCACATAGGTTTCCCTATAAAAAGAAAATAAACGGCTGGTGTAACTTGGAAATGAGAAAAATTGACGACTTTTCTGATATATTCGATATAATTCCCCGATTCCATCTTTTGAAGTTCGTAAAAATAAAATGACAGTACCTAGTTCTAGTTGTCATACTGACAATGAACATAGAAGCCCGTTTTGGTACACAGATAAAAAAATTGAGTATTTCCACAGACGGATAATAAAACTTTATTATTTGTCTATGAGTATTTCTGATATTTTCAATATAATTCGGTGATTCCATCTATACTGACAATGAACACTGAAGGCCGTTTTGGTTCACAGAAACAAGCCTATTAATTTTTATTCTATTCACCTGTGGTCAATCCAAACGAGTAGAACTTTGATGGATTCGTCCACTTCATTTATATTAGGAAATATATTCATCAGTTTCTTGGAGAACAAGCAGAGTACTAACAGTCCACAGAGAGAAAACACTCCTGCTGCCATCTCTTGGTAATACATCAATTTCTCCTTGAAATTCGGGTTGTTTTCGGGTTCCCTCATGTACACGATCGAATAAAGATTCATCACTGCGATGATGAAGGTAAAAATGTTCGCCCATTTTGCGTATTGGATCGAGTTCTTCTGGGAATTACTCTTGTAGGTGTACGGGGCTAAGCCCAGGTAAAAACAAGGGGATAGAAGTGGCGAAATTGCTGAATAAACGTCACTCCGATTTCCTATGTTTTGGTATATCCAACGTTGGACGTATTCCAAACAAATATCCAACATTTCTTACTGATCCTGTGTGCAAAGTTCAAAGCAAGGTTATTGATGCGAGATGTTTCCATTATAATTGAAAAGTACCATCTTCTGGTCAGTTAGGTACTACGCCCTCCGACGGGGTCAGAAAATATCTCCGAAATAAATAAAAATGTGATCCATACACGTTTCTTTAACTACATCGAGCAGTTGTCGGGGATTTTCTATCGGTTTTGGTGAGTTTTTAACGAAATTCGATCGATCTGTCATGATGTCAAAATCTTACAGCTCGAATTTCACGAGAAATATGTCAAAATCGGACAGCTCGAATTTTACGAGAAATATGTCAAAATCTGACGGCTCGAATAATGTCAAAATCTGACAGCTCGAAATATGTCAAAATCTGACAGCTCGAATAATGTCAAAATCAGCTAGCTCGAATTTTGTGAGGATTCTGTAAAAATTGAACTCCTTAAATCTCGACAGGTGCTTTCACATTTGGAGAAAATTTCCACAGAAATAAGGCAACATGTACTTACTTTTGAGGAATTGAGAAATTATAAGGATATAACAATACTTTATTTTTGGAGTTTCTAATCTGAATTTATCGAGGAACTGAACTGAACGAATTCAATCGATACAGAAATTATAATGTACCTCAATTAAATTAATGGGTGATGGAATGTGAATCATTGATGAAGGCGTCATTTATGACTTCGTTTGATATAATAAGACATTGCTAAATAGTCCTGGACGACAACTTCGATTTTTTCTTATCATTGAATTCGGAATTAACAAGCCTTTTATGTGATAAGAAGTACACAAAATTTTGTGTCCACAGATGGGGAATCGATAAAAAGAATTATGTAAAAATTCTGCTTTCTAGCTTTTCCACGTAAAAATAAAATTGGAATTCTCTAATCGATATATTTCGGTGATTTCCTACTTTTGAAGTATATAAAAATTAAATGGCAGTGAACACTGAAGGCCGTTTCGGTGATTCCATCTTTTGATATTTATATAATCAAAATGACAGTACAGGTCATACTGACAATGAACACTGAAGGCCGTTTCGGTGCACAGAAAAAAATTGAATATTTCCAATATAATTCGGCGATTCCATCTTTTGATATTTATAGAATCAAAATGACAGTAATTGTCATACTAACAATGACACAGAAAATAATCGACTTTTGTGATATATTCAATATAATTCGGTGATTCCAGCTTTTGATGTTTATAAAAATGAAATGACAGTACTTGTCATACTGACAATCAACACTGAAGGCCGTTTCGGAACACAGAAACAAAATTGAGCTTTTCCAATGTAATTCGGTGTTTCCTTCGTTTGAAGTTTATAAAAATGAAATGACAGTACTTATCATACTGACAATTAACACTGCAGGCCGTTTCGGAACACAGAAACAAAATTCAGTTTTTCCAATATAATTCGGGGATTCCATCTTTTGATATTTATAGAATCAAAATGACATTACTTGTCACACTGACAATGACACAGAAAAAAATCGACTTTTGTGATATATTGAATATAATCCGGTGATTCCGTCTTTTGAGGTGTATGAAATCAAAATGACAGTACTTGTCATACTGACAATGACACAGAGAAAAATCGACTTTTGTGATATATTCGATATAATTCGGTGATTCCATCTTTTGAAGTTTATAAAAATAAAATGACAATACCTGTCATACTGACAATGAACACTAAAGGGAAAATTGAGTTTTTCCAATGAAATTCGGTGATTCCATTTCTTGTTTAGATTATAAAATCACAATAACAGTACTTGTCATACTGACGAGGAACAGAGATAAAATTCGAGTTTTCTGATATATTCAATATAATTCGGTGATTCCATCTTTTGAAGTTTATAAAAATGAAATGAAAGTACTTGTCATACTGACAATTAACACTGCAGGCCGTTTCGGAGCACATAAACAAAATTGAGTTTTTCCAATATAATTCGGGGATTCCATCTTTTGATATTTATAGAATCAAAATGACAGTACTTGTCACACTGACAATGAAACAGAAAAAAATCGACTTTTGTGATATATTGAACATAATCCGGTGATTCCGTCTTTTGAAGTGTATGAAATCAAAATGACAGTACTTGTCATACTGACAATGACACGGAGGAAAATCGACTTTTGTGATATATTCGATATAATTCGGTCATTCCATCTTTTGAAGTTTATAAAAATAAAATGACAATACCTGTCATACTGACAACGAACACTAAAGGGAAAATTGAGTTTTTCCAATGAAATTCGGTGATTCCATTTCTTGTTTAGATTATAAAATCACAATAACAGTACTTGTCATACTGACGAGGAACAGAGATAAAATTCGAGTTTTCTGATATATTCAATATAATTCGGTGATTCCATCTTTTGAAGTTTATAAAAATGAAATGAAAGTACTTGTCATACTGACAATTAACACTGCAGGCCGTTTCGGAGCACATAAACAAAATTGAGTTTTTCCAATATAATTCGGGGATTCCATCTTTTGATATTTATAGAATCAAAATGACAGTACTTGTCACACTGACAATGAAACAGAAAAAAATCGACTTTTGTGATATATTGAACATAATCCGGTGATTCCGTCTTTTGAAGTGTATGAAATCAAAATGACAGTACTTGTCATACTGACAATGACACGGAGGAAAATCGACTTTTGTGATATATTCGATATAATTCGGTCATTCCATCTTTTGAAGTTTATAAAAATAAAATGACAATACCTGTCATACTGACAACGAACACTAAAGGGAAAATTGAGTTTTTCCAATGAAATTCGGTGATTCCATTTCTTGTTTAGATTATAAAATCACAATAACAGTACTTGTCATACTGACGAGGAACAAAGATAAAATTCGAGTTTTCTGATATATTCAATATAATTCGGTGATTCCATCTTTTGAAGTTTATAAAAATGAAATGACAGTACTTGTCATACTGACAATTAACACTGAAGGCCGTTTCGGAACATATAAACAAAATTGAGTTTTTCCAATATAATTCGGGTATTCCATCTTTTGATATTTATAGAATCAAAATGACAGTACTTGTCACACTGACAATGACACAGAAAAAAATCGACTTTTGTGATATATTGAACATAATCCGGTGATTCCGTCTTTTGAAGTGTATGAAATCAAAATGACAGTACTTGTCATACTGACAATGACACAGAAAAAAATCGACTTTTGTGATATATTTGATATAATTCGGTGATTCCATCTTTTGAAGTTTATAAAAATAAAATGACAATACCTGTCATACTGACAATGAACACTAAAGGGAAAATTGAGTTTTACAATGAAATCCGGTGATTCCATTTCTTGTTTAGATTATAAAATCACAATAACAGTACTTGTCATACTGACGAGGAACAAATATAAAATTCGAGTTTTCTGATATATTCAATATAATTCGGTGATTCCATTTTTCGAAGTTTATAAAAATGAAATAACAGTACTTGTCATACTGACAATTAACACTGAAGGCCGACATATACAAAATTGAGTTTTTCCAATATAATTCGGGGATTCCATCTTTTGATATTTATAGAATCAAAATGACAGTACTTGTCACACTGACAATGACACAGAAAAAAATCGAGTTTTGTGATATATTGAATATAATCCGGTGATTCCATCTTTTGAAGTGTATGAAATCAAAATGACAGTACTTGTCATACTGACAATGACACAGAGAAAATTCGAGTTTTCTGATATATTCAATATAATTCGATGATTCCATCTTTTGAAGATTATTAAAATAAAATGACAGTACTTGTCACACTTTCAATGAACACTGGAGAGCGTTTTGGTGCACAGAAACGAGCGCGCAAAAAAGCTCCCGAATTCTCGTCAGTGCTTTTAAAATTTGTTGAGATATTATTGGATTCCACTTCAATTAAAAAAAAGCAATCAAAATGTCCTATAAAAATTATATTCAGTCTTCAAAGTAATAAGGTACCAATTGTAATATACATAAAATAGTTTTTTATTCGTCACGGGGAGTAAAGATGTAGACCAAGTAAAACACATGCAAAAACAGTGAGACAGAGAGATAATCCCATGAATACCCATTTCAAAACATTGACCATGGTGAGGGTATCA
This sequence comes from Aphidecta obliterata, assembly GCA_963966015.1. NCBI lineage: Eukaryota > Metazoa > Arthropoda > Insecta > Coleoptera > Coccinellidae > Aphidecta > Aphidecta obliterata. Next base: position 33,881,237 of record OZ014430.1, on the reverse strand, counting down.
TACAGTAAGGAATTCAAAAGATCTATCCCACTATCTGGCAAATCCAGTCCCTGAAAAACAAATAGTATTTTTGTGACAAATTTGATATGAATTATTCAAAAAATTTTATCTTCCTGAACATGAAAAAAAAAATGTTTTACTTACCATATCAATCCAACATATTGGTAAAATTGTTCGGGCCCATGTTGCAGAAGAGGGGAATAACTCTGACGGTCTGAGGATTATATTCAACTGAACTCTCTGGTGGGCTTGTAAAGGTATGCCAGTATACTGAAAATATACAAGGCTGTCAAAAAATTGACAACGACAAGCCAAACACTTGTCGCAGACATCAAGTTGGTTGAGGATTACACTCATCCAGACCTGAATAAAAAAAATCTTGAAAAACTCTCACCTTATCAAGGAGAACAACAATATCATGTTTTTCTGGATCTGGTCGAATATCCCCAGTTAAATTCTGGAGATATTTCCAGTCAGCATTGAGGAAATGTGGCTGGGAAACTAGAACTGGCAGACCTAAAAAAATGCTAAACGTATCAATTTGTCTATTTTCGTTGACTAAAACACACCTAGACATGGATATATGTCCAAAACTCCATCTAAAAAGCATGTTTTCTGGCCATTCTCATCCAAAGTTCCCTTCTTCACTGGACAATAACAGTCTTCGGACGGATTCTCAACTGAAGAATAAAATAGTGATGGTTTCGTTCTATAAAAGAATCCTTCGATATCTCTGTAAGTGCCTTTGCCGTGGTAAAATACCGAAACGGTCCTGCAACAAAAGGAATGTTCATTGAATGACCTAACCTAACATTTGATGGCCTAACCTAACCTAACCTAAAAGCCAGCTAGAAGATTCTTGAAACGTTTGGTTTCAAATACCTGCATATATCTGAGGAAAAAACTATCGCACTGAAATCTTCAGTCAGATGGGGTGGAAACAACGTTCCGTCCGTTCCTTTCAGCTCGTTACACGTGTTATTCTGCAGGCTCTCTGCCCACAAAGACGTGTGGTTCGAGAAGTTCCACTGCTCGATGCTGCCCACGTCTGCGATGTTCTCCATGCCAGTGTTCACGTCGTACGTTCCATCGGGTGCCGCTTGTTTCTGGAAAATTAGGAGGTTCTGAGTACGACAAGTGGCTCTGGGACGAAACGTTACGGGAATCCCTCGCCTAATATTTCGCCAATATTTTACTTACGTAGTTGAAAAGAGAGAATTTCATGTAGTGTTCCTTCCCTTCCTTCACCTCTTCGATAGTTTTCGTTATAGCGAACTTCGGACAAAGGTTGATGATGAACGCTACTTTGCATTCCGCTGCGTTGAAATCGCAAATTTTTATACCATCAAACATCAGATTCCTCACTGGATAGTCCTTCAGTATGTACGCCGAGTTGTTGAACATTTTATTCATGCATTTGTCGATTGCACCAGCGACTATACCATAGTTGAGATCTTTCACGACTTGCATTAACGCCTGAAAAAATATAAGTTTTGTGATTGTTTTTTACTTTTTCAATCTTCGAATATTTCTTTTGTTTTTGTTTTGAATTTTGAATATATGAAATTTACTTACGACATAAATGGGATTGATCATTGTTATTTTGTCATCGATGCTAACGCTATCGCCGCTTCTGTTTTGATTGAAAATGAAATCCATCTTTCGATTGTAAGTTATCGAGTTGTTATTGTCATTATAGGAGATGTCGTTCTTCGCAACAACTTGACTGAAAAAAAATTAAAAAGTTTTATTCATGCGATGAAACCCATTCACGGAATTAACCGGCGCATTCAGACCCCGAACGTACCCTAAAAATGTCGAAATCTAGGCCTTTTCCTTAAGAAAGTTTTTTCGTTTCCGGCTGGCCGGAAAGAACTGAATTGGACCAGAATTTCTCCATCTGCTCGAAATTCGAAAATTACAGTTATTCCGGCAAAATGATAACGCTCTTGTTCATGAAAACAAAAATTTTGTTGTTGAGATTTTGCATAAATCTGTGGTCGTTGAAAAAAAGTGTTCTTTGGTGGAAACTATCAATTGACGTTTTCCATGCTAGTAATATAATATTATTATCAACAGTGAGGTGCCTCAGGTGGCGTAAGGACACAGTAACAAAGCCCACATAGACCACAACCGGAACAGTGAGGTGTCCTAGGTGACGTAAGGACACAGTAACAAAGCCTACACAGAACATAACCGAAACATTGAGTGGTCTCAGGCGGCGTAAGGACACAGTAAAGAAGCCTACACAGAGCACAACCGGATCCTACGAGATCCTGGAGGTTCTCACAGACCTAGAAGAATCAGGATGAAAAAATAGATGCGCTCTTCTTATTAGAAACAAAATTTTTTTGTTTGTATTTCTGCATTAATTTGTGGTTCTGCATTAATTTGTGGTCGTTGGAGAGCAATTTACATTACTTCAGTGGAAACTGTCAATTGACATTCGCCACGCTAGTTTTATAATATAATTAAAAACAGTGAGGTTCCTCAAGTGGCGTAAGGACACAGTAACAAAGGCAACACAGAGCACAACCGGATCTCGCAAGCTCCTGGGGTTCTCACAGACTCACAGAGAAGAATCGGGATGAAAAAATTGATATCGCACTGGTTCATAGAAACAAAATTTTTTTTTTGAGATTTTGCATTAATCTGTGGTCGTTGGAAAAAGTTTACATTACGTCTGTGGAAACTGTCAGTGACATTCCCCACGCTAGTTTTATAATATAATTAAAAACAGTGAGGTTCCTCAAGTGGCGTAAGGACACAGTAACAAAGCCAACACAGAGCACAACCGGATCTTCCAAGCTCCTGGGGTTCTCACAGACTCACAGAGAAGAATCGGGATGAAAAAATTGATATCGCACTGGTTCATAGAAACAAACATTTTTTTTTGAGATTTTGCATTAATCTGTGGTCGTTGGAAAAAGTTTACATTACGTCTGTGGAAACTGTCAGTGACATTCCCCACGCTAGTAATATAATATAATTATAAACAGTGACGTACCTCGAGGGGCGTAAGGACACAGTAACAAAGCCAACACAGAGCACAACCGGATCTTCCAAGCTCCTGGGGTTCTCACAGACTCACAGAGGAGAATCGGGATGAAAAAATTGATATCGCACTGGTTCATAGAAACAAAAATTTTTTTTTGAGATTTTGCATTAATCTTTGGTCGTTGGAAAAAGTTTACATTACGTCTGTGGAAACTGTCAATTGACATTCCCCACGCTAGTTTTATAATATAATTAAAAACAGTGAGGTTCCTCAAGTGGCGTAAGGACACAGTAACAAAGCCAACACAGAGCACAACCGGATCTTCCAAGCTCCTGGGGTTCTCACAGACTCACAGAGAAGAATCGGGATGAAAAAATTGATATCGCACTGGTTCATAGAAACAAACATTTTTTTTTGAGATTTTGCATTAATCTGTGGTCGTTGGAAAAAGTTTACATTACGTCTGTGGAAACTGTCAAGTGACATTTCCCACGCTAGTAATATAATATAATTATAAACAGTGACGTACCTCAAGGGGCGTAAGGACACAGTAACAAAGCCAACATAGAGCACAACCGGATCTTCCAAGCTCCTGGGGTTCTCACAGACTCACAGAAAAGAATCGGGATGAAAAAATTGATATCGCACTGGTTCATAGAAACAAAAATTTTTTTTTGAGATTTTGCATTAATCTGTGGTCGTTGGAAAAAGTTTACATTACGTCTGTGGAAACTGTCAAGTGACATTCCCCACGCTAGTTTAATTATATAATTATAAACACTGAGGTTCCTCGAGTGGCGTAAGGACACAGTAACAAAGCCAACACAGAGCACAACCGGATCTTCCAAGCTCCTGGGGTTCTCACAGACTCACAGAGAAGAATCGGGATGAAAAAATTGATATCGCACTGGTTCATAGAAACAAAAATTTTTTTTTGAGATTTTGCATTAATCTGTGGTCGTTGGAAAAAGTTTACATTACGTCTGTGGAAACTGTCAAGTGACATTCCCCACGCTAGTTTAATTATATAATTATAAACACTGAGGTTCCTCGAGTGGCGTAAGGACACAGTAACAAAGCCAACACAGAGCACAACCGGATCTTCCAAGCTCCTGGGGTTCTCACAGACTCACAGAGGAGAATCGGGATGAAAAAATTGATATCGCACTGGTTCATAGAAACAAAAATTTTTTTTTGAGATTTTGCATTAATCTTTGGTCGTTGGAAAAAGTTTACATTACGTCTGTGGAAACTGTCAATTGACATTCCCCACGCTAGTTTTATAATATAATTAAAAACAGTGAGGTTCCTCAAGTGGCGTAAGGACACAGTAACAAAGCCAACACAGAGCACAACCGGATCTTCCAAGCTCCTGGGGTTCTCACAGACTCACAGAAAAGAATCGGGATGAAAAAATTGATATCGCATTGGTTCATAGAAACAAAAATTTTTTGTTGTGATTTTGCATTAATCTGTGGTCGTTGGAAAAAGTTTACATTGCGTCTGTGGAAACTGTCAAGTGACATTCCCCTCGCTAGTTTTATTATATAATTATAAACACTGAGGTTCCTCAAGTGGCGTAAGGACACAGTAACAAAGCCAACACAGAGCACAACCGGATCTTCCAAGCTCCTGGGGTTCTCACAGACTCACAGAGAAGAATCGGGATGAAAAAATTGATATCGCACTGGTTCATAGAAACAAAAATTTTTTTTTGAGATTTTGCATTAATCTGTGGTCGTTGGAAAAAGTTTACATTACGTCTGTGGAAACTGTCAAGTGACATTCCCCACGCTAGTTTTATTATATGATTATAAACACTGAGGTTCCTCAAGTGGCGTAAGGACACAGTAACAAAGCCAACACAGAGCACAACCGGATCTTCCAAGCTCCTGGGGTTCTCACAGACTCACAGAGAAGAATCGGGATGAAAAAATTGATATCGCACTGGTTTATAGAAACAAAATTTTTTTTTTGAGATTTTGCATTAATCTGTGGTCGTTGGAAAAAGTTTACATTACGTCTGTGGAAACTGTCAGTGACATTCCCCACGCTAGTTTTATAATATAATTAAAAACAGTGAGGTTCCTCAAGTGGCGTAAGGACACAGTAACAAAGCCAACACAGAGCACAACCGGATCTTCCAAGCTCCTGGGGTTCTCACAGACTCACAGAGAAGAATCGGGATGAAAAAATTGATATCGCACTGGTTCATAGAAACAAACATTTTTTTTTGAGATTTTGCATTAATCTGTGGTCGTTGGAAAAAGTTTACATTACGTCTGTGGAAACTGTCAGTGACATTCCCCACGCTAGTAATATAATATAATTATAAACAGTGACGTACCTCGAGGGGCGTAAGGACACAGTAACAAAGCCAACACAGAGCACAACCGGATCTTCCAAGCTCCTGGGGTTCTCACAGACTCACAGAGGAGAATCGGGATGAAAAAATTGATATCGCACTGGTTCATAGAAACAAAAATTTTTTTTTGAGATTTTGCATTAATCTTTGGTCGTTGGAAAAAGTTTACATTACGTCTGTGGAAACTGTCAATTGACATTCCCCACGCTAGTTTTATAATATAATTAAAAACAGTGAGGTTCCTCAAGTGGCGTAAGGACACAGTAACAAAGCCAACACAGAGCACAACCGGATCTTCCAAGCTCCTGGGGTTCTCACAGACTCACAGAGAAGAATCGGGATGAAAAAATTGATATCGCACTGGTTCATAGAAACAAACATTTTTTTTTGAGATTTTGCATTAATCTGTGGTCGTTGGAAAAAGTTTACATTACGTCTGTGGAAACTGTCAAGTGACATTTCCCACGCTAGTAATATAATATAATTATAAACAGTGACGTACCTCAAGGGGCGTAAGGACACAGTAACAAAGCCAACATAGAGCACAACCGGATCTTCCAAGCTCCTGGGGTTCTCACAGACTCACAGAGAAGAATCGGGATGAAAAAATTGATATCGCACTGGTTCATAGAAACAAAAATTTTTTTTTGAGATTTTGCATTAATCTGTGGTCGTTGGAAAAAGTTTACATTACGTCTGTGGAAACTGTCAAGTGACATTCCCCACGCTAGTTTAATTATATAATTATAAACACTGAGGTTCCTCGAGTGGCGTAAGGACACAGTAACAAAGCCAACACAGAGCACAACCGGATCTTCCAAGCTCCTGGGGTTCTCACAGACTCACAGAGAAGAATCGGGATGAAAAAATTGATATCGCACTGGTTCATAGAAACAAAAATTTTTTTTTGAGATTTTGCATTAATCTGTGGTCGTTGGAAAAAGTTTACATTACGTCTGTGGAAACTGTCAAGTGACATTCCCCACGCTAGTTTAATTATATAATTATAAACACTGAGGTTCCTCGAGTGGCGTAAGGACACAGTAACAAAGCCAACACAGAGCACAACCGGATCTTCCAAGCTCCTGGGGTTCTCACAGACTCACAGAGGAGAATCGGGATGAAAAAATTGATATCGCACTGGTTCATAGAAACAAAAATTTTTTTTTGAGATTTTGCATTAATCTTTGGTCGTTGGAAAAAGTTTACATTACGTCTGTGGAAACTGTCAATTGACATTCCCCACGCTAGTTTTATAATATAATTAAAAACAGTGAGGTTCCTCAAGTGGCGTAAGGACACAGTAACAAAGCCAACACAGAGCACAACCGGATCTTCCAAGCTCCTGGGGTTCTCACAGACTCACAGAAAAGAATCGGGATGAAAAAATTGATATCGCATTGGTTCATAGAAACAAAAATTTTTTGTTGTGATTTTGCATTAATCTGTGGTCGTTGGAAAAAGTTTACATTGCGTCTGTGGAAACTGTCAAGTGACATTCCCCTCGCTAGTTTTATTATATAATTATAAACACTGAGGTTCCTCAAGTGGCGTAAGGACACAGTAACAAAGCCAACACAGAGCACAACCGGATCTTCCAAGCTCCTGGGGTTCTCACAGACTCACAGAGAAGAATCGGGATGAAAAAATTGATATCGCACTGGTTCATAGAAACAAAAATTTTTTTTTGAGATTTTGCATTAATCTGTGGTCGTTGGAAAAAGTTTACATTACGTCTGTGGAAACTGTCAAGTGACATTCCCCACGCTAGTTTTATTATATGATTATAAACACTGAGGTTCCTCAAGTGGCGTAAGGACACAGTAACAAAGCCAACACAGAGCACAACCGGATCTTCCAAGCTCCTGGGGTTCTCACAGACTCACAGAGAAGAATCGGGATGAAAAAATTGATATCGCACTGGTTTATAGAAACAAAAATTTTTTTTTGAGATTTTGCATTAATCTGTGGTCGTTGGAAAAAGTTTACATTACATCTGTGGAAACTGTCAAGTGACATTCCCCAAGCTTGCAATATAATATAATTATAAACAGTGGCGTACCTCAAGGGGCGTAAGGACACAGTAACAAAGCCAACACAGAGCACAACCGATAGAGAGACAGTGACAAATCTTAGGTGGCGTAAGGACACAGTAACGAAGCCTACACAGAGCACAACCGGATATTCCAAGCTCCTGGGGGTCTCACAGATCTAAGAGAATCGGCAAGAAAAAATTGATAACGCTCTTGTTCATAAAAACAAAAATTTTATTTTTGTTTTTATTCTGCAATAATCTTGTCAATTTTAATTGACATTTCCAATGCTAGTAATATAATATAATAATTAACAGTGAGGTGCCACAGGGGCCGTAAGGACACAGTAACAAAGCCTACACAGCACATAACCGAAACAGTGAGAGGTCTTAGGTGGCGTAAGGACATAGTAACTTTGGGATGAAAAGATTTGGGCAAAAAAAAGACCAATACTCAAATTTCGAGTGATTTTGAAAAAAGTTGGGTACTCACTCGAAAACATAAGGACCTTGTTCGCGAAGTATGGGTTTCGCTCCCTTCTTGATAACATCTTCGACGTTGTCTACGGCGAAAACTGTTACATTGAAAGAAATGTTGAAGGGGAGGTTTTTGAACCTGTGCCATTGCTCCGTTCCCCTCTCAAGTCTTATATTCTGAAGAAAAAAACTGAATTATTCCTAAATTGTTTTTTTTTTGGAGCGTATCCCCGTTTCCTCTCCAGAAATTTTTTGTGGTGCGCCCCTGTTTTTTATGTTTAATTTGAGAATGTTTCGATTTTTCGCAATTCTTTTGAATCTGCTAACGTTTTTAAGAATCAATGAGTTAATCCAAATATGCCAGCACCTACTGATTTTCTTTGAAAATTTTGATTTTTTTCATCAAAAACGGTAGCAGATGCGAAAAATGCAGAAAATCTTGAAGTTTTCAAATGAAACAAGAATTCTTTTTCATAATTCTTCCAAAAAAACCAGTGGCGTTCCACACAAAAAATCTGCAAAAAAAAGGGGACATCGCTCCAGAAAAAATATCATCCAGTAGATTTTCGCTGTTAATCCATATGTCAAATGATGTAAACATAAAAGTTTGATATATTTGCCTTAATTCAGCTGAATAATTAAAGATAGAAAAAAGTTTGAAGAAATTAAAACTTTAATACCCTGTATCTAGAAAACGAAGCGTTTGCAGACCCATGTTTGTAAAACTTTTATTGTTGAAATCGATCTTTTACAAACTCTTGGAATCTCAACTCACCTTGTCGATCTGACTGTCTATAATCGAAGGTAATATCACGAATGCCAACACGATGGAGAAGACGAATAAGGAGAACGTACTACCCGCAAATGTGATCAATCTAGTCCTGGTGAATAAATGATGCATTTTACTCAGAACAGAACCGAAACTTGATATTAGGGACAAATAGAAACTTGCAGCGAACTATCTACTGAATGAAGTGAGAAGATATCCGCTCAAAAATATGTTATCTCTTTTTTTATTATTAGATCAAAATAACAGATCCCGATAGTTATCAGTTGATTGAAAAATAAGGAAAGGTTGTTGTCCAGAAAATATTTCAATTGTTATTGGGAGCGAAATCTGACTCCTGATTTCTAAGTACGGTCCTGTACACGTGAGGAGGCATCGATGAAATGATGCACACTATGTCCTCTTCATATCCCAAAATGTTCGATGGGATTTAAATCCAGTGAACGTCGTGACCACGAAAACTCTTTATTCTAAATATAATTTCGAATTATGCCAAACACGAGACTGTTTAAGTAAACAACTAACTACCTGATAATCTAAACATTCAATCGACATTGAATTATTGCATCAATCAATTCCAACGTGACAATAGAACAATTTCATTATTTATCTCTTGAGGATTTTCGACATACGCTTCTGTTGCTGAATGAACCATTTCGAAGCTATTATCTTCCACTTTATCTATTGTTTACCTTACCGACAATATTATGTTGAAAATGAGGCGGCTTGTTGGATTGATGTGGGCAAAATTGAGTAGAAAGATCGAATAAAATTCCCTTGACATTTTTCCAACATACTTGATATCAGAGATATAACGAAATTTTAGATGATCAAATTAAAATGTTCGTATATAGATACTTGAAAAAAATCGATAAATTTAATTCCTGAATTTCAGCTGGCTTCAAAACTCAAGATTATATCATTTAAAACGGTATTTTCCGTAGATGAAACAAAATTTTCAATTGAAATAAGCATGAAAGTATGATCGGATGTTTACCTTTGCTCCCACTCATAATAAGTAGGTACATATTGATGATTGTTTGTTTTGCAGATAAGCAACTAATCAGATGATACTTGCAACTGATGGCTCCGGGGTGCATTTCTGGCAACACTGTCTCTATAGGTTATGTTAGTGTTATTCCTATACTAACCCGAATTCAGCAACCCAAAATATTACTGAATAGTCTATTACCAACTCAAATTCGATTTTTCACAGCCTATCGAGATGTCAATAATTCTTAAACGGCATATAGTATGAGGCGCTTTCTATTTGACGCTGAATCACTTTTCACGACATAGATATAGATAAAGATAGATCTACTTCTACAGAAATGTAGGAATTCCTGTCGCTTAAGGCCATCGATACTTCCAGCTCTTCTTCGAAAGAATAGCGAAATTATTCACGGTACGGAATACCTGTTCGGCAACACCATAGGATGGTACCCGCCGTAAACCTTATGGAGAACCGAATAGAAACGTTGTTGCGTGACTCACACTCTGGTACAACGTAGCAGGTCGTTCTCAGTCAGGTGTGTTTACCTGTCGATTCAACACCGTTCGGTACTGTTAAAGTTAAATGGACGGTGTCTTCTTCCGCATTCCTGCACGGTTTCATCGGGAAATGTAGAAAATCCGAAAATGTGGAGTAGAGTAGCGTTCCTCATCGTCTTCGTCGGGAGTCTCTGGACGGCGGGTTGTACGATAACGATAAGTGGTGTTCAGTGCGGCCAGAGAAAATGCGAACTGGGTGACTTCTGTTCGGTGCACGAGGGAATTTGCAAACCGTGCGCCTCGATTTGTGCCCAAGACCATCATAATTTCGAAGAGAGCGAGTGCAATAGGAATTGTCAAGGTGAAGTGAACTGAAACATCATTATCGATATGAAGATTTCCAATGATGACTAATGATAATGTTAATCGCTATTCTTATCACCTTCGTGAAAATTAATTAGTTTTGACTAACTGGGTACCTGACGCGAAGCGAAGGCGAAAAATGAATAAACATTATTTCAAACTACTTATAAGAATGAAAGTATTGAAATATCAATAAATCACAAGTATTCAATAATATGCATCCTTTAAATAGTCGATTATATCGTGATAGCTTCAGGCGATAATGAGATGATCATCCTATCAAAGAAGAAGAAAACTTGAATTCCTCAAACTATTTTTACATCATTACCGGATGGAATATTGGTAAGATTCAAGAATTATTATTAATTTCCAATTAAACTTTCCAGATTATCTCCACGACATAAGATATGGCCAGAAAAATGGGACTGGTTTAAATGCAAATGATATGGAAAAACTCAAAGGTGAATTAAATTTATAATATTTTTTCGAAACCGTCAATGAGGGAGATCACAAACCATGGACTTATAATAAAAATATTATTATTCGTCTATGTCACAAACCCTCCAATTCGGTGGGACTACAGTGACTTTAACAAGACAGTGGCGACAATAGAGATATAAGCTCCGCCCAGCCGCCATGTTGCGTCAAAATTCGAATGGAATAGTATTGGATTAGCAGTTTTTTCAACGAAATATTCAACTATAAACTGAATACCTTCGAATTTTTATCTGCAACTTGATTTAAAATTGGAATGGTTACTCAATCAATAAAAGAAGTAATCAAATTGAAATCTAAATATCTGAAATAATTGTGCCACGTTCGTCCTATTCGCTGATACCATTGTATACAGAATTTATCTAATGATTATACTGAGATTCTTATCAATAATTTAATTCTTCAATTTATGAAAATGAGGTATATTATTGCAAAGACAAGCCAATATTGTCGCCACTGTCCTGTATATAGTCACTGTAAGTGGGACATTCGAAATGCAGCATTATTTCCGCTTCTTGTGACGTCCTCAGATTGGCATATTCCTGAGTTACCAGTTTCAATATTCTTCAGAAATACTAAGGAAATATACATTTTCGTCAATTTTTTTTTCAGGCGATGTTCAGAGGTTGTCACATATGGTAACAACAACTTTGGTCCTCGTTTTTTTCATGTTGCTCGTGTTGGTTGTAGTATTGGGTTTCCAACTTTACAGGTGGAAAGTAAAGAAGGGTATTACACTGAAAAATCTGAAGTCCAAATTATTCAAGGTGAGTTTATTTCAGCATTTTTAATTTAAGCGCCTATCTTGACGCTCTGTGGTTTTTTTTTCCAAGAAACGAGACGTAGAAGTTCAAGTGGAGGATCCGTCTAACAATAAGAAACCTGATTTACGTTTGGATATAACGAACATGTCCTCGGTTTCCGATCACAGTCCTGTTACTGCAATGACATCTGTGAGTACCAGAAGACCTGCGGAAGATAGTGCTTTGGACTACGCGTATGACAATCATGCGATGGCAACCAGTCCTCAGTGAAAAAATAAGTTGAATCGAAATTGCTGGTTATTTGGAGGAAAAAGGCTATCTCTGGGAAGAAGAAGAAGTTAAGGAGATTATTTTCCAAACCGTGATTATATTTATACCCAATGTACTTAAGATATGTGCTTAAAAAGAGAATAATATAATTCTCTATGAATTCTCAAGAACTTGTCCGTCCTTGCATTTTAAATGTACATATATCATAATATAAGAAGTTTGAATTCCATCCAACGAAATACATCACCATGTTTGACGTTTAATAATATATTAATATTTTCCTGAGAATACTGCGATGAGATTATTTGTTATGACTACTCTATTGAGTGTATTGTAAATAAATGAAATTCCAAAACACAGCTTTACTGTTATATTATTATAAAATAGTTCGTTGTAGCTAACGAAGTGATTTCTTCTTATTGAATAAAATAATTTGAAGTTGAACATGATGTGTTTTTTTTGTACATCAATACAAAGGTATAAACATATATCCCTATACAAAAGCAATTCCTGTCCCAATGAAAATATTTTAACACAAAAATAAAATGTCTATTCATCCGGAGCGGTCACCCATCCAGTTACTGAACCCACACAACGCTGCTTGGCCTTAAGTATTATCAAACTCATCCCCGGTTTCTTAATCTAACATTCAATTTGACAGCGATGTCAAATCCATTTGAATTTCTGATCGGTTGTTTGTTACTAATCTATGATCATTTCGATGTGACATGAGGTGACAATGTAGCGAGACTATCGAAATAAAGATTAATAATGTCATTTTATAACATTTCTCACTAGCTGGAAAACTGAATTTTTATGAAACTCATTCTATCGATGCCACTTATGTCGATACGAAATTTCAACAGCACATGGCGAATAGTTTGTGAGATACCCGAGTTTTCAAAAAGAATTTTCTACGATGCCGCGGATTTTACAACTACGTAACTATTCAAATTATAGAGAAAACAAAATCAGATTGCTGATCCTTCAACGAATTGATCCATTCACAAACTTGTACAAATCTGACATCTGCGCAACGCTAGTTTATATTTATTTACAGTAATTTACGGTAATAGTGTTACCTCATAAAAGTACCAATACAGTACAATAGAGAATATAAAATCAGATTGCTGGATCTACGAAACCCATTCGTAAACTCAACGGGCGCATTCAGACCTCGAATTACCCAGAGAATTTTTCGAACTGGATAATTGCTGTTCGTGAGTTGCAGGCTTCAAGAATACACATTCAAATATATTCTATGTCTCCGAACTCGGTTCGACAGTTGACGCAACGTCAACGTAAGTCCGTAACTTTGAAACTTTAAGGTTGGGTTGAATGTCAACTTTCAGCTTTTCTCATTAGAGATAAGCACAAAGTCCAAATTAATAACCATAGTCCGCTCGGCAGATAATTCCTTCAACAATTCATCTAAGATTTTCCTAGTGAATTTTCACGCCCGTGAGAAAAAATAAAAATGTCATCCTTGAGGTTGCTTGGTACGATGAGGAAAATATCACAACGGAATATGAATTGCTTCAATGCAGGTAATGACAATCCTTAGGGAGAACCTACTTTTATATGTACAGTACCGAAGTAATTGAAAGTAGCACTTCCAAATTTTGTTTTATATCGAATAAAACTTGGCATTTTTCAGTCCGGAGAATGTCTGCCAAAGAATATAAAAACTCCAGGCTTAAGATTGTTGATAATGTTGGAGTAATAATCCTAGACCAGCAAGGCTCAAAGGTATGTTTTCTAATTAATCGCCACAAAATGTTCAAATATCAGAATTTCATTCGTAAGATATTCCATTCTTATACCTAAACAAAGTTTTGCATAAAAATTGATTCAGTTGAAGCTTTTTATATTCCAAAAAACAAAAATAATATCAAACCTGAAAAAGTAGTATTCTGTAATTGGAAATTCTCTGAACTTGAACATCGACTTATGTGTTCAGAGCAAAATTTTTAAAGGCTAAATTTGAAAACAATTTTATTGAGGAATGGTCATATATGTGAATCATCCTCTTCACCGAATATGTAATTTTTTGTCATGAATTAAATATTGGTGAATAAGCAAAAAACAACAATATTTCTCTTCTCTTATTTGTTGTCACTTATACGATTTCCTCAAGAAGAAGAAGAAATGTCGGTTAAATGACATCCAGGTGACTGACCGTTTTCTGTTGTCTGTGTACTTTTTCGAATTCGAAGTGAAGGTCAAATTACCAAAAAAAGTTTTATGTGCATGTGTTGTCAGTTAAAAAAGTTTTTAAGACTCCAAATGTATAATAGATTCAGTAATCAATTTCGTGAAATATAATTCTAAAATGGAGGTGAATGCTGTTAAAATCGGTTCCTGCATCAATATAAACCGAAGTGATGGTCGAGTTCATCCTGCTGTGGTTGTGGCCGTCAATCGAGAAGGTAATTTCGTAAGGGTGGAATGGTCCGAAAACGGGGAAACGAAAGGAAAGGACCTGGATTTTCATGTCGCATCCTTGCTTAATCCTGCGCTGAAATTCAATAACCCCGACTCTCCTGGTTCTGCTAAGAGTCATGTTCCACAAACAAATTCAGCTGTTCCACGTAAAAATATTCCAGTAAATAACAGAAGAACCAATATTGGACGAAAGCGAGTGACTCCAGTAAGTGAGAAGGAAACTGTTGAAATATTACCTAAATTATCCACAAGATCGCAACTCAAAGAATCAAAATATCGGAATTCTTCAACTCAGGAAGTGAGTAAAATCGACAAACCAAAAAGTGATAAAAGCAATAAGAAATCATTAGCACCTAAGGATATCAATACTGGAGCCAGGAGGACGCAAAATAATTTTAACAGTAAACTATCTGTTATGGTTTCTGAAGAGAGAGCCAAATTAGTTTTCAGTCCTTTAGCAACCGACGATATCGTAGAGGACCATTTGATCACAGTTTGTGTTAGAAAACGTCCTTTGAATAAATTTGAAGTGAATAAAAACGAAGTGGATATTATTTCAGTTCCAAAGAAGAATAACCTGATTGTTCACGAACCAAAGACTAAAGTAGATTTGACAAGGTACGTCGAAAATCACAATTTCCAATTCGATTATGCATTCGATGTGAATTGCAACAACGCAGTTGTGTATAAATACACCGCACAACCTTTGGTGAGAACGATTTTTGAAGGTGGTGTCGCTACGTGTTTTGCATATGGTCAGACTGGTTCTGGGAAAACGTATACTATGAGTGGAGATTCGTCGGGTGCAGATCTAGGAATTTACGCCTTGGCCATATCAGACGTCTTCAAATTGATAAGTCACCCCAAATACAAACATTTGGATTTGATGGTTTCTTGCAGTTTCTTCGAGATATATTCCGGAAAGGTGCTCGATTTGTTAAACGCCAAAGCCACTTTGAAAATTTTAGAAGACGGGAAGCAGCAGGTCCAAGTGGTGGGCCTCAAAGAGAAACACGTCGTAAGCACCAACGAGGTGATGAATTTAATCAGTAAAGGCGACATTCTCCGTACTTCCGGTCAAACTTCTGCCAATGCGAATTCATCCCGTTCCCATGCCGTCTTTCAAATTTACCTCAGAGAAAACGGATCGGTGTACGGTAAACTATCCCTTATCGACTTGGCAGGAAACGAGAGGGGTGCAGATACGTTTTCATCGGATAGACAAACGAGACTGGAAGGAGGAGAGATTAATAAGTCGCTGTTGGCTTTGAAAGAATGCATTCGAGCGTTGGGAAGGAAAGGAGCTCATCTTCCGTTCCGAGCCAGTAAACTGACCCAAGTTTTACGGGATTCGTTTGTGGGAAACAAATCTAGGACTTGTATGATCGCGATGGTTTCTCCTGGTGTTGGATCGTGCGAGAATACTTTGAACACCTTACGTTATGCGGACCGGGTGAAAGAGTTGGGCTCCGGCGATCAGTGTAATGAGACGACGGCAACTAACAGCAAAATGGATATTCCAACACACATATCCTGTATAGAAGAAGATGATGAAGATATAGATTTTATGTACACTAATGAACTGCAAGATTCCGAACATAAACTCGTTGATAACCATCGAAATATGTTTGTTAAACTGGTAGAGATAGGAAAACTCGGGGAAAATTTACTGAAAATGACCAACGGCAATTCTGACGATAAGAAGTTTTATGTTAACAAATATGAACAATTGATGGATGACGCCATATCTCTAATAATTGTTACGAAGGAGCACATTGACGACTTCAAATCCAAACTGGCGCAGTGCTGAGTTGTTCTCATATTATAACAATTTTATTATGTGATATTTATTTGTATGATTATTCCTTCATTTTCAATGTGTATGTTGTTCTACTGTTTCAATTTTTTTTTATTCGAAAATTCCGGTTGTATGTAATTAACTAGATTTTTTTATGTTTGCAATAAATTGAAATTTGTATGCGTTGAAATATTCTTTTGATCCCAATCTAAGAAATTATTTCATCATTTGGAGTTGAAAATCTGAGTTATCCTTTTCTGGGAAGTTTTTCCTCTAGCGTCTCTTGATTGAATTACATATAATTATAGTCACAGGAAAAAAAAATACCCACAAACTTTTTGCCATTTTCGAAATTAAAAAATTTGTTGCATTGAAATATTCTCTTGATCCCAATCTAAGAAATTATTTCATTATTTGGAGTTGAAAATCTGAGTTATCCTTTTCTGCGTCTCTTGATTGAATTACATATAATTATATTCACAGAAAAAAAATACCCACAAACTTTTTCCCATTTTCTCAATTCCACATGTGTGCTTGATCATTTTCGAATTGCAGTTATTTCATTTGAACTTCTGTAGGTTAATTCTATGAGTGAAGAAGTCGTCGCCGAAATTGATGGACTTCTGAAGGAGGTACAAATCAATTCTCAGATTCAAGCAGCCATTTTAATATCGGGAAAACCGAGCTGCTTTATTGCTGGTGCTGATATAACCATGCTATCTAAATGTAAAACTCAAGACGAAGCGACCCACCTATCTCACGACGGTAAAAGAGTATTGGACGACATCGAGAAATCCTCCAAACCAATTGTTGCGGCCATAAGAGGCTCCTGCCTTGGAGGTGGCTTAGAGGTCGCCATGGCTTGCCATTACAGAGTCGCTGTGAAAGATAGGAAGACTGGTTTGGGACTGCCCGAAGTAATGTTAGGATTATTGCCAGGTATTTTGTCCAGATAGCATTTTCTTCGAAATTTAAAGCTTATTTTGTTCCTTTCAAGGTGCCGGTGGAACTCAACGTCTCCATCCACTCGTTTCTGTGCCGAATGCCTTGGACATGAGTCTCACGGGAAAAACGTTGAAAGCCGACAGGGCGAAGAAAATGGGCCTGGTAGATCTCCTCGTGGATCCCCTAGGTCCAGGCCTTGGAACTCCCGAAGAAACGACCCAAAAACAACTTGAGAAGGTCGCTATCGAAGTTGCGAAGCAACTGGCAAGTGGACAACTCAAAGTGGACAGAACCAAGAAGGGACTCACCGACAAGGCTTTGAACATTGCCCTGCAGTATAATTGGGTCAAAGACCAAATTTTCAACAAGGCCAAGGCGCAGGTTATGAAACTCACTGGCGGATTGTATCCTGCCCCATTGAAGGTATGAAAAATTTTAAAAGCAATTCATGAAAAGTCTTCATTACATCAAAATTACAGATACTGGAAGTTATCCGAACCGGATTGGACAAAGGTAAAGAGGCGGGAAACAGGGCGGAATCTGAAGCGTTCGGCCAATTGGCAATGACACCACAGAGCAGAGGTCTTGTCAATCTTTTCTTGGGACAAACTGCGTGCAAGAAGAACAGATTCGGTAAAGGGTCGAGAGATGTTAAAAACTTAGCCGTTCTCGGGGCTGGTTTGATGGGCGCTGGAATCGCCAACGTTTCCGTAGACAAAGGATATCATGTGATCATGAAGGACAGCCAACAAGCCGGTTTGGACAGGGGTATTGACCAGATACAAAAAACCCTGGATACTGCCGTCAAACGCAAGAAGTATTTGGGGTGAGTTGAACTCAAATTTAAATACAGGTAAGTTTAAACGTTCTGCTTTTTTAGATTGGAGAGAGACAGATTCTTAGCTAGTTTGCAACCAACTTTGGATTACGGTAGTTTCAAAAATGCCGACATTGTTATTGAAGCTGTTTTTGAAGATATCAATATCAAACATAAAGTACTGAAGGAAGTTGAGGCAGTGGTACCAGCTCATTGTATATTTGCGACTAATACGAGTGCCATTCCTATCTCTAAAATAGCAGCAGCATCTTCGAGGCCAGACAAAGTTATTGGTAAGAAAATAAAGAGGAATGACAATCTTCGAAGGTTTTCGTTTGATTTAATTTTTCTTCAGGCATGCACTACTTCTCTCCAGTCGAGAAAATGCAGCTGCTTGAAATTATAACCACCGATAAAACCAGCAAAGATACCACAGCAACGGCAGTTGACGTTGGTTTGAAACAAGGAAAAGTTGTCATAACTGTTGGCGACGGTCCGGGATTTTATACGACAAGAATTCTATCAGCAATGATGGCGGAATCTGTTAGGCTTTTACAGGAGGGAGTCGATCCGAAAGATCTGGATAAACTGACTAAGACTTTCGGATTTCCTGTGGGTGGCGCTACCCTTGCTGATGAAGTAGGCTTGGATGTGGCATCCCACATTGGGCCCGACCTATTTAAGGTGAATTTCAGTTTAAATTTGTAATTTTGTTGTTATCTTCCTAAAATATCATCGAAATCATATAACAGGGTTGTGGAAATGTCGGAAGACGACCTATTTATTCGTATTTGCCCCATCTTCAACACCGATAGGCTTTTTTCTCCGAAATACGAACGAAAATTCCACACATCTGTCAATTTCACAAATATCGTTATTCTTTCTTGAAATTGCTGAAACTGTAAGTATCGTGAGGTTGGGAATTCGATACAAATCCTTACTTACCTTTCATTTTTACTTGGATCGCTTCGTTTTCGTCGATTTTGTGGTACCTACATATTTGCAATTTTATTGTATGAAAACTGACGGATGGCAAATGACAGAAGGAGCCGCCCTCGAGGCGGGGCCCACCGCCTACCATGAAGATTGACCAAGTTTCAAGAACTTTGTTCACAAAAATGTACGATATTGAAGACCAGGACTTGCGCAAATGGTGTAATGTGTGAAAACTTCACTTAGATCTTGAAGCTTTGTGGTTCTGCGAAAATCGACCCCAATTTGTTTCATCCCTCAAGATAGGACAGAAAAAGGGCCTATTCCAATATTAAGAGACACTCTTCTCGATTTTGGCCATTTTCGAACATTATTTTAAATTACTTACAGACGGGCAAGACCGTTTCCTCTTGTGAAAAACGCGAAGGGGCTTGGCGCTTTCACGCGGTCGTTTTTTCAGTATTTCAACAGGCTTCTTCTTATTTCAAAAACGATGGGCGGTATTTATCTGTGGTTTCTCTGATACCCAAATTTTAAAAAAGAATAAAATGGATAATTCCTACATCAATAATAGTTATTGATATATTAATTTCAATAAAATTAATTTACAGGCATTCGGCGAAAGATTTGGAGGTGGAGACTTGGGCATAATGAAAGATTTTGTCAAAGCTGGGTACCTAGGAAGAAAATCAGGAAAAGGAATTTTCCTCTATGAATCGGGAAGTAAACGCAAAGAAGTCAACCCCGATGCTCTTGAAATAGTTAAGAGATATAGTATTCAACCAAAAGGTTCCACTTCGAATGAGGATAGACAGTTGAGAATGGTTCTGAGATTCGTAAATGAAGCAGTTTTATGCCTTGAAGAAAACATTTTGGCTAGTCCTTTAGAAGGAGATGTAGGAGCCGTATTTGGACTTGGTTTTCCCCCATTCACCGGCGGACCTTTCAGATGGGTAGATTACTACGGTGCTGAGAGGATTGTGAGGAAAATGGCAGAGTTTTCTGCGGATTATGGCAAACCTTTCGAAGCTTCGCAAACTTTGCTGGATATGGCAAAGGACAAGACTAAAAAATTCTATCAATAAATTATCCATTTGATTATGCCTAAACCAATGAACAATAGTCGGGGATGATTGTTGTATTGTTTTATTACACTTTTGTATAAATTCATTCATTCCATACAAGTTTTTTGTTTTCAATATTTTGTACCGTCAATAAAAATTACTTCGATTCGAATAATTTGGGAATATCTATGTCAATTTTTCTCGACTAGCATGCGTAAAGTGTAAACCACAAGTGTCTTGCAAATATATTTTTCTAAACAAAAATACTGGTTTTCAGAATGTATTTGAGAATGTAATGTAAATAAATATTTAATTCTTACGAGATATTGTTTTTTTTTATAATTGCCACTGCCAAATTTTCCGTTTCATCACAATTAAAATTACCATCAACTTTTTGAACAGTGTTGCCAATCGGCGGATTTTTTTGGTACTTAGATGAAAATCTAGATCACCACTTTGGTACTCATAACCGTTAGATGACAGCATCGTCGAAAACCTGACGAAGCTTATCAAACTTTTCACCCTGAATAAATAAGAATGAAAAAGAAGAAATTGGACTGTTTCGCAGTTTTAAATACCGACTATTTAATCTGAACGAGAGTTCAGAACACTTTCAATATACGAACACGCGGGATCGCAAACTAATCTTAACTATTTTTGGCCAGCGCAGTGATCAATCTAGGAAGGACTCTACATTTCGTAGAAACCACAGGACCTTCTCATCGTACTAGGGAAATTCATCGGGAAGTCTTAGACAATTAAAACACAATATTTTTAGCACTCGAAGATCCCCCGAACCTGAAGGCGTGAATAGAGTCTTCAGTGTTTCTCTCGAGAACCTTAGTGAATTAGTGATACAAATTATGGTGCAGATTGTGAGTACCAAATATGTAGTTATCTCTATTTTAATACTTGATAACTTTATTTACATCCTGTGTATTATTTCTATTCCCTGGTTAATTCCTCTTCAGTTCTTTCACGTCTCGTTCATGCGCCTATTTATAAATGTTTAATTCTTTATAATTCACATTCACGGTTTGGTTTCCTTGTTTTATATAAATGATTAATTCTTCATGATTAACATTCACGGTTTGTTTTCCCTTTTTTTATA
Organism: Aphidecta obliterata; assembly: GCA_963966015.1. Lineage (NCBI taxonomy): Eukaryota > Metazoa > Arthropoda > Insecta > Coleoptera > Coccinellidae > Aphidecta > Aphidecta obliterata. The sequence continues at coordinate 33,860,082 of OZ014430.1, read as the reverse complement.
TTATTGTTTGATTCTTCATAATCTACATTCACGGTTTGGTTTCCTTGTTTTATATAAATGATTAATTCTTCATGATTTACATTCACAGTTTGTTTTCCCCTTTTTTCATGTAATTGTTTAATTATTTATAATTTACATTCACGGTTTGGTTTCCTTGTTTTATATAAATGATTAATTCTTCATGATTTACATTCACGGTTTGTTTTCCCTTTTTTTTATATAATTGTTTAATTTTTTATAATTTACATTCACGGCTTGGTTTCCTTGTTTTATATAAATGATTAATTCTTCACGATTTACATTCACGGTTTGTTTTCCCTTTTTTTTATATAATTGTTTAATTCTTTATAATTTACATTCACGGCTTGGTTTCCTTGTTTTATATAAATGATTATTTCTTCATAATTTACATTCACGGTTTGGTTTCCTTGTTTTATATACCTGATTAATTCTTCATGATTCACATTCACGGTTTGTTTTTCCTTTTTTTTATATAATTGTTTAATTCTTCATAGTTTACATTCACGGTTTGGTGTCCTTTTTTTTATATAAATGTTAAATACTTCATGATTCACATTCACTGTTTGTTTTCCTTTTTTTTTATATAAATGTTAAATTCTTCATGATTTACATTTACGATTTGGTTTCTTTTTTTTATATAAATGTTAAATGCTTCATGGTTCACATCCACGGTTTGTTTTTCTTGTTTTTTATGAATGTCTAATTCCTCATCAATTTTATTCACGCCTCGTCCATTATCATAGTTATAAAGGTTTAATTCTTCATGATTTTCATTCACGGTTTGTTTTTCTTTTTTTGGTATAAATGTTTAATTCGTCATAATTTTCCTTCACGTCTTATTTACCCTCTTCTTATGAATATTTAATCTTTAATCACTTCTACTCGCGGCTTGTTTCTTTTATTTTTCTTATGTTTAATCTATCATTTCTTTGTCACTAACCATTAATCGTTTATATTCTGTATCAAGTTCCATCTTTTCGTGTCAACAATACCTTTTGAATAATACTAGTCGAAAAATTATATACTATATTATGTAACCGTGGTAGCCTACACCTAATGTTGCAGTTATCTAGAGACGACTTCAACGCTATCATTGTGTTCATCATTTTTAATTATCATTGGTCAATTCTAACTCATTATTAGCAGTTATGCATACCCTTGATCGAATTACCGAACTGAATTAATGATTCTTAAATGCTATAACACTTACTACAAAAAAAAAGGTTTTTCTCAAAAAACACAGTTTCGAACAATTTCTTTCAAGGTTATCAAATTCAGGCCTTTTTTCCATAAAAAAAAATTTTAAAACATTCTTTTAATTTATTTCAGGATACTACAGAAGCATTGGCCTTCACATCAGATTTTGTTGAGGGAAAGAAAAAAGCCGCTAAAAATGAAAATGACTTCATATACCACGAGGAAATTCCAAATAAAGATACGTTTCCGGAAGTGAAAGGTGCTTCCCTAGTGAAGGGAATACCTTTCAGCATAACCGATGTAGAGGTAATAATTCTGGGTTTCAATTTTTCCATAAATCGATATTTCTATTTTATAAAATTTCAGGTTTCTGGACCTGATATGTTTGCGAGACTGATACCAATGGAGGCCCATGAGACGTCGTCCCTTTTCAGCGAAAGAAAGGCGAATGTCTTGAGACAATACGGTGAACTGATCGAAAATAAGGACCAGAAGTTGGCAGAGTTTATGTCGTCTCTGCAGATCGAATTTTTGAATGATGTGAGTTCGACATTTCTCTCTCTCTTGATTTGTTCGACGATTCGAAATTTCAGATGAGACAAGCTACCGGGATACCCCAAGAGATTGTCGACCGGGCTGCCACTTTGTCTGCGAAACCTAATGCGATTCAGGATTTGATAGGTTCAATGACTAAATTGTCTAATAGTTTTCATGAGGTTGAATCTTTGTTGAGTGAGATCGAAGATCTATTGAAGGTAATCGAATTATGGTAATTCTTGATTGATAAATCAATTAATGTAATTTTAGGAAGAAGGGTTATCTGAAAAAGAATACCAGAAGGCGGTGGGGGAAAGACCACCTAGTACACCATAACAAAGCTAACGAGTCCAATCAGAATTTGCATAGAGCGATGGTGGCTCATGTAGGAAATTTGAAGACGTTATCGCAACCTTTGAGCCAGTTGCAGCAGACGATGCCTTCGGTGAAATTGCCTGATGGTAAGACAATAAAATTTGAAAAGCATTGATGTCAAGTCGGGAGCTATTGAAAAGCGTATCGTTACCTGGAAAATCTTTGAAAAATTAGCACTTTCTCCCTATTTTTCCTTTTCCAAAATGTATCATTGCGCTGGAAAATCTTTGAAAAATCATCACTTTCTCCCTATTTTTCCTTCGAATCCGTTTCACTGGCCAGAAATTAACTTAGGTAAAGGCGTGGAAATTTTGGTTTTAAAAACCTGAAAATGTAAATCAAAAATAAATGAGGGTGAAGAATTGTAATTAAATTTGAAAAACACTGATTTAAATAAGGAGCTTTTGCTATTGAGAAATTCTTCCAACTTGGGAAAAAATGTATCGTTGAGCCGAAAAATCTTTGAAAAATCATCACTTTCTCCCTATTTTCCCTTCAAATCCGTTTCACTGGCCAGAATGAACGAAATTATTCCTTCATAACCTCTTTAGTATTGGGGTGGAAATTTTCGAAAACCTCAAAATGTAAATCAAAACATATGAGGCTAAAAAATTGTAAGATATCATCAGATAATAAAATTTGAAAAGCACTAATTTTAAGTAGGACAAAATCGGGCCAGAGGATCATTTTTTGAGGAAATCCAGTGCAAGTTTTTGGCTTTCTTTATCGGTATTTTGATTTGAACATTTAAGAATAAATACTAGTTTACATGCCTTTTCGTTGCCTAGACGTTTTGTTTTTTTTTTTTTTTAGATTGAATTAGTCCAAAACTTGAAGAAATTCTTTCTTAACCAGTTGTTGCCGCTACCGCACTGAATAGTTGTAAGAATTCCTTTTTTGACCATTCCGAGTCAGGAATTGCAACCGATTTCCACCAATTCAATAAATGATATATATCAATCCAATAAATATCAGATATATATCACTTGATATATATCGGCCAACGCTCGTTTAAATATTCCTATTTTTCCCCCAAATACGTTTCACTGGTCAGAATGACAAAATTATTAATCTAAGGTATCAGATAGAATTTTTGGTAACAACATATAGAGGGTAGAAAATCGTTCGAAATCATTATGAGGTCTCAATTAACTATGTGGCGTCTCCTACTTTTCTACCATTTTCACAAGAACTCGATTTGAAAAAGGCCGATTTTTGACAGCTCGATATAAACGTCAGTAATTTTCAGGGAACACAGATATTTCTGTATTTCTCACTCCAATTCACTTCTTCGCATTTTCGATATCATCAATATCCAATTACCAAAATTGATCGGAAACTGCATGTGGGTGTTAAAGAAACTTGTGAGGATTTGTTCTTGATTCGTTTCGGCCCTCGGATCGGTCTATTTTCCTCTAAAATCCGATTCCGAGAAGAATCATAGGTTTGAAATCATTCCAAAAATGCGAAGTTGTAGTCAGTATAATATGGGGAGGAACTTTTTTCAGCCAATATTGACGAGTCCGCCCTAAAAGAAGTGGAAATGCTGCTGGGGAAAGTTGATGAAATGAGGACTCAACAAAGTATACTTTGGGCGCAATTGAGGGATGCACTTCACTCTGACGATATAACACGCGTTTTTGTCACAAGGGAGGCAAATCAAAGTGTCGAGGATATCTTCACAAAGGAATTAGAGAAACATAAACATTTAGTAAGAATAATCTTAATACATCAAAAAAAAAAAAAAAATTTTTGAAGAAATGAACAGAATTTGAAAAATCATATATTTTTCCAATGAAAAATTAACAAGCCAATTTTTTTAATTCAAAACTTATGTTCAATTCTAATGACTTTTAGAACTTCTTTGATCTAGCAGAACACAGCCGCTCAGGATAATATCATAAAGGCATTTATCGACGCATATGCCAGATTTTCCAATACCCGACGATATTTGCAAGGCGATATATCCAAGAGGCAATCAACGATAAATTCTCTGATTTCTTCCTACGACTTACTGGCCAAAGCGAATAAAGGGATAGAATTTTATACCTCCTTCAGATGGCGTCATCCATCAATTGTTCATATTTGTTAACATAGCACTTCTTATCGACAGAATTGCCCGTTGGTCATTTTCAGTAAATTTTCCCTGAGTTTTCCTATCTCTACCAGTTTAACGAACATATTTCGATGGTTATCAACGAGTTTATGTTCGGAATCTTGAAGTTCATTAGTGTACATAAAATCTATATCTTCATCATCTTCTATACAGGATATGTGTGTTGGAATATCCATTTTGCTGTTAGTTGCCGTCGTCTCATTACACTGATCGACGGAGCCCAACTCTTTCAACCAGTCCGCATAACGTAAGGTGTTCAAAGTATTCTCGCAGGATCCAACACCAGGAGAAACCATCGCGATCATACAAGTCCTAGATTTGTTTCCCACGAACGAATCCCGTGAAACTTGGGTCAGTTTACTGGCTCGGAACGGAAGATGAGCTCCTTTCCTTCCCAACGCTCGAATGCATTCTTTCAAAGCCAACATCGACTTATTAATCTCTCCTCCTTCCAGTCTCGTTTGTCTATCTGATGAAAACGTATCTGCACCCCTCTCGTTTCCTGCCAAGTCGATAAGGGATAGTTTACCGTACACCGATCCGTTTTCTCTGAGGTAAATTTGAAAGACGGCATGGGAACGGGATGAATTCGCATTGGCAGAAGTTTGACCGGAAGTACGGAGAATGTCGCCTTTACTGATCAAATTCATCACCTCGTTGGTGCTTACGACGTGTTTCTCTTTGAGGCCCACCACTTGGACCTGCTGCTTCCCGTCTTCTAAAATTTTCAAAGTGGCTTTGGCGTTTAACAAATCGAGCACCTTTCCGGAATATATCTCAAAGAAACTGCAAGAAACGATCAAATTCAAATGTTTGTATTTGGGGGAACTTATCAATTTGAAGACGTCTGATATGGCCAAGGCGTAAATTCCTAGATCTGCACCCGACGAATCTCCACTCATAGTATACGTTTTCCCAGAACCAGTCTGACCATATGCAAAACACGGAGCGACACCACCTTCAAAAATCGTTCTCACCAAAGGTTGTGCGGTGTATTTATACACAACCGCGTTGTTGCAATTCACATCGAATGCATAATCGAATTGGAAATTGTGATTTTCGATGTATCTTGTCAAATCTACTCTAGTTTTTGGCTCGTGAACAATCAGGTTATTCTTCTTCGGAACTGAAATAATATCCACTTCGTTGTTATTCACTTCAAAATTTATTCAAAGGACGTTTTCTAACACAAACTGTAATCAAATGGTCCTCTACGATATCGTCTTTTGCTAAAATATGTGCTTAAAAAGAGAATGAAATGATTCTCTATGAATTCTCAAGAACTTGTCCGTCCTTGCATTTTAAATGTACATATATCATAATATAAGAAGTTTTAATTCCATCCAACGAAATACATCACCATGTTTGACGTTTAATAAAATATTAATATTTTCCTGAGAATACTGCGATGAGATTATTTGTTATGACTACTCTATTGAGTGTATTGTAAATAAATAAAATTCCAAAACACAGCTTTAGTGTTATATTATTATAAAATAGTTCGTCGTAGCTAACGAAGTGATTTCTTCTAACATTCAATTTGACAGCGATGTCAAATCCATTTGGATTTCTGATCGGTTGTTTGTTACTAATTTATGATCATTTCGATGTGACATGAGGTGACAATAGTGGCTTTCCAGCCACCGTCTGGGGCGCCCCAGGAGTGCTCCAAACCAAAGTTTGACATAAGTTTGACCAATCCAGTGCCGGAATGTCAAGCCCTCGCCCCTCCCATTGGTGCACAACCCGAATTTTCGGGGCTTCAAGCGTAACACGCACCTGGCTGGAAAGCAGTTAATGTAACGAGACTATCGAAATAAAGATTAATAATGTCATTTTATAACATTTCTCACTAGCTGGAAAACTGAATTTTTATGAAACTCATTCTATCGATGCCACTTATGTAGATACGAAATTTCAACAGCACATGGCGAATAGTTTGTGAGATACCCGAGTTTTCAAAAAGAATTTTCTACGATGCCGCGGATTTTACAACTACGTAACTATTCAAATTATAGAGAAAACAAAATCAGATTGCTGATCCTTCAACGAATTGATCCATTCACAAACTTGTACAAATCTGACATCTGCGCAACGCTAGTTTATATTTATTTACAGTAATTTACGGTAATAGTGTTACCTAATAAAAGTACCAATACAGTACAATAGAGAATATAAAATCAGATTGCTGGATCTACGAAACCCATTCGTAAACTCAACGGACGCATTCAGACCTCGAATTACCCAGATAATTTTTCGAACTGGATAATTACTGTTCGTGAGTTGCAGTCTTCAAGAATACACATTCAAATAAATTCTATGTCTCCGAACTCGGTTCGACCAAAGAGTCTTTGGTTCGACAGTTGACGCAACGTCAACGTAAGTCCGTAACTTTGAAACTTTAAGGTTGGGTTGAATGTCAACTTTCAGCTTTTTACATTAGAGATAAGCACAAAGTCCAAATTAATAACCATAGTCCGCTCGGCAGATAATTCCTTCAACAATTTATCTAAGATTTTCCTAGTGAATTTTCACGCCCGTGAGAAAAAATAAAAATGTCATCCTTGAGGTTGCTTGTTACGATGAGGAAAATATCACAACGGAATATGAATTGCTTCAATGCAGGTAAAACCTGAAAAAGTAGTATTCTGAAATTGGAAATTCTCTGAACTTTAACATCGACTTATGTGTTCAGAGCAAAATTTTTAAAGGCTAAATTTGAAAACAATTTAATTGAGGAATGGTCATATATGTGAATCATCCTTTTCACCGAATATGTAATTTTTTGTCATGAATTAAATATTGGTGAATAAGCAAAAAACAACAATATTTCTTCTCTTATTTGTTGTCACTTATACGATTTCCTCAAAAAGAAGAAGAAATGTCGGTCAAATGACATCCAGGTGACTAACCGTTTTCTGTTGTCTGTGTCCGTTTTCGAATTCGAAGTGAAGAAAAAAATTACCAAAAAAAGTTTTATGTGCATGTGTTGTCAGTTAAAAAAGTTTTTAAGACTCCAAATTTATAGATTCAGTAATCAATTTCGTGAAATATAATTCTTAAATGGAGGTGAATGCTGTTAATATCGGTTCCTGCATCAATATAAACCGAAGTGATGGTCGAGTTCATCCTGCTGTGGTTGTGGCCGTCAATCGAGAAGGTAATTTCGTAAGGGTGGAATGGCCCGAAAACGGGGAAACGAAAGGAAAGGACCTGGATTTTCATGTCGCATCCTTGCTTAATCCTGCGCTGAAATTCAATAACGCCTACTCTCCTGGTTCTGCTAAGAGTCATGTTCCAGAAACAAATTCAGCTGTACCACGTAAAAATATTCCAGTAAATAACAGAAGAACCAATATTGGACGAAAGCGAGTGACTCCAGTAAGTGAGAAGGAAACTGTTGAAATATTACCTAAATTATCCACAAGACCGCAACTCAAAGACTCAAAATATCGGAATTCTTCAACTCAGGAAGTGAGTAAAATCGACAAACCAAAAAGTGATAAAAGCAATAAGAAATCATTAGCACCTAAAGATATCAATACTGGAGCCAGGAGGACGCAAAATAATTTTAACAGTAAACTATCTGTTATGGTTTCTGAAGAGAGAGCCAAATTAGTTTTCAGTCCTTTAGCAACCGACGATATCGTAGAGGACCATTTGATTACAGTTTGTGTTAGAAAACGTCCTTTGAATAAATTTGAAGTGAATAAAAACGAAGTGGATATTATTTCAGTTCCAAAGAAGAATAACCTGATTGTTCACGAGCCAAAGACTAAAGTAGATTTGACAAGGTACGTCGAAAATCACAATTTCCAATTCGATTATGCATTTGATGTGAATTGCAACAACGCAGTTGTGTATAAATACACCGCACAACCTTTGGTGAAAACGATTTTTGAAGGTGGTGTCGCTACGTGTTTTGCATATGGTCAGACTGGTTCTGGGAAAACGTATACTATGAGTGGAGATTCGTCGGGTGCAGATCTAGGAATTTACGCCTTGGCCATATCAGACGTCTTCAAATTGATAAGTCACCCCAAATACAAACATTTGGATTTGATCGTTTCTTGCAGTTTCTTCGAGATATATTCCGGAAAGGTGCTCGATTTGTTGAACTCCAAAGCCACTTTGAAAATTTTAGAAGACGGGAAGCAGCAGGTCCAAGTGGTGGGCCTCAAAGAGACACACGTCGTAAGCACCAACGAGGTGATGAATTTGATCAGTAAAGGCGACATTCTCCGTACTTCCGGTCAAACTTCTGCCAATGCGAATTCATCCCGTTCCCATGCCGTCTTTCAAATTTACCTGAGAGAAAACGGATCGGTGTACGGTAAACTATCCCTTATCGACTTGGCAGGAAACGAGAGGGGTGCAGATACGTTTTCATCGGATAGACAAACGAGACTGGAAGGAGGAGAGATTAATAAGTCGCTGTTAGCTTTGAAAGAATGCATTCGAGCGCTGGGAAGGAAAGGAGCTCATCTTCCGTTCCGAGCCAGTAAATTGACCCAAGTTTTACGGGATTCGTTCGTGGGAAACAAATCTAGGACTTGTATGATCGCGATGGTTTCTCCTGGTGTTGGATCGTGTGAGAATACTTTGAACACCTTACGTTATGCGGACCGGGTGAAAGAGTTGGGCTCTGGCGATCAGTGTAATGAGACGACGGCAACTAACAGCAAAATGGATATTCCAACACACATATCCTGTATAGAAGAAGATGATGAAGATATAGATTTTATGTACACTAATGAACTGCAAGATTCCGAACATAAACTCGTTGATAACCATCGAAATATGTTTGTTAAACTGGTAGAGATAGGAAAACTCGGGGAAAATTTATTGAAAATGACCAACGGCAATTCTGTCGATAAGAAGTGCTATGTTAACAAATATGAACAATTGATGGATGACGCCATATCTCTAATACTGGTTTCGAAGGAGCACATTGACGACTTCAAATCCAAACTGGCGCAGTGCTGAGTTGTTCTCTTATTATAACAATTTTATTATGTGATATTTATTCGTATGATTATTCCTTCATTTTTAATGTGTATGTTGTTCTACTGTGTCAATTTTTTTTTATTCGAAAATTCCTGTTGTATGTAATCAACTAGATTTTTTTATGTTTGCAATAAATTGAAATTTTTATGCGTTGAAATATTCTTCTGATCCCAATCTAAGAAATTATTTCATCATTTGGAGTTGAAAATCTGAGTTATCCTTTTCTGGGAAGTTTTTCCTCTAGCGTTTCTTGATTGAATTACATATAATTATAGTCACAGGAAAAAAAAAATAATCACGAAGTTTTTGCCATTTTCTAAATTAAAAAATTTGTCGCATTGAAATATTCTCTTGATCCCAATCTAAGAAATTATTTCATTATTTGGAGTTGAAAATCTGAGTTATCCTTTTCTGCTAGCGTTTCTTGATTGAATTACATATAATTATATTCACAGAAAAAAATCTGAAGCATTCGGCCAATTGGCAATGACACCACCAGAGGTGTTGTTGATCTTTTCTTGGGACAAACTGCGTACAAGAAGAACAGATTCGGTAAGGGCTCGAAAAATGTTAAAAACTTAGCCGTTCTGGGGCTGGTTTGATGGGCGCTGGAATCGCCAACGTTTCCGTAGACAAAGGATATCATGTGATCATGAAGGACAGCCTACAAGCGGTTTTGGACAGGGGTATTGACCAGATACAAAAAACCCTGGATACTGCCGTTAAACGCAAGAGGTATTTGGGGTGAGTTAAACTCAAATTTAAATACAGGTAAGTTTAAACGTTCTGCTTTTTTAGATTGGAGAGAGACAGATTCTTAGCTAGTTTGCAACCAACTTTGGATTACGGTAGTTTCAAAAATGCCGACATTGTTATTGAAGCTGTTTTTGAAGATATCAATATCAAACATAAAGTACTGAAGGAAGTTGAGGCAGTGGTACCAGCTCATTGTATATTGAGTGAGGTTGGGAATTCGATATAAATCCTTACTTACCTTTCATTTTTACTTGGATTGCTTCGTTTTCGCCGATTTTATGGTACATATTTGCAATTTTATTGTATGAAAACTGACGGATGACAAATGACAGAAGGAGCCGCCCTCGAGGCGGGGCCTACCGCCTACCATGAAGATTGACGTTTCAAGTACTTTGTTCACAAAAATGTACGATATTGAAGACCAGGACTTGCGCAAATGGTGTAATGTGTGAAAACTTCACTTAGATCTTGAAGCTTTGTGGTTCTCCGAAAATCGACCCCAACTTGTTTCATCCCTCAAGATAGGACAGAAAAAGGGCCTATTCCAATTTTAAAAGACACTCTTCTCGATTTTGGCCATTTTCGAACATTATTTTAAATTACTTGCAGATGGGCAAGACCGTTTCCTCTTGTAAAAAACGCGAAGGGGGGAGGAAAAGGAATTTTCCTCTATGAATCGGGTAGTAAACGCAAAGAAGTCAACCCCGATGCTCTTGAAATAGTTAAGAGATATAGTATTCAACCAAAAGGTTCCACTTCGAATGAGGATAGACAGTTGAGAATGGTTCTGAGATTCGTAAATGAAGCAGTTTTATGCCTTGAAGAAAACATTTTGGCTAGTCCTTTAGAAGGAGATGTAGGAGCCGTATTTGGACTTGGTTTTCCCCCATTCACCGGCGGACCTTTCAGATGGGTAGATTACTACGGCGCTGAGAGGATTGTGAGGAAAATGGCAGAGTTTTCTGCGGATTATGGCAAACCTTTCGAAGCTTCGCAGACTTTGCTGGATATGCCAAAGGACAAGAGTAAAAAATTCGATCCCCAATAAATTATCTAGTTGATTATGGCTATATCAATGAACAATAACCGGGGATGATTGTTGTATTGTTTTATTACAGTTTTGTATAAATTCATTCATTCCATACAAGTTTTTTCTGTGTTCATTATTTTGTACCGTCAATAAAAATTACTTCGATTCGAATAATTTGGGAATATCTATGTCAATTTTTCTCCACTAGCATGCGTAAAGCGTAAACCACAAGTGTCTTGCAAATATATTTCTCTGAACAAAAATGCTGGTTTTCAGAATGTATTTGAGAATGTAATGTAAATAAATATTTAATTCTTACGAGTTATTGTTTTTTTATAATTGCCACTGCCAAATTTTCCGTTTCATCACAATTAAAATAACCATCAACTTTTTGAACAGTGTTGCCAATCGGCGGATTTTTTTGGTACTTAGATGAAAATCTAGATCACCACTTTGGTACTCATAACCGTTAGATGACAGCATCGTCGAAAACCTGACGAAGCTTATCAAATTTTTTCACCCTAAATAAATAAGAAAATGAGGTTTTTTTGTCTTCTGAGTTATTTCTATGGTTCGATGATTGAGCGGTTTATTCAGTTTAATATACGAAAATTCGGTGGAGCGCCATTGGCAACACTGCTTTTGGAGCATTCTCTTTGAACTTTTTGAAAGAAAAACTACAATGTTTATGGTTAGTATTTAATTTTCCACCTTTACGTCAACTGTAGAGTTATAATGTTCACCTAGGCTGTATAAGTGCCTATGGTATGTCAAAATTAATTCAGGGCCGCTAAAATCTTCCCCTAAAACGGTAGGAGGACCGTTCGCTTGGATAACTTTGATAGGACACTTGAGAATATTGGACAACGCTTTTAATTCGAGCTGACCACCCCAAAGTTTTGTAGAAGCAACTTCTTTACAGTATTCTTCAAAATACGTTTCACTAACTGGTTCTCCTGAATCTTTGTACATAAATGGTATAAAATCGTCTTTATTTTCTTTCATAAAAGTCGCGGTGAGTTTCCGGAGTTTGGTGGTACTGTAAGACTCCTGCTTTTTTGATTCGAGTTGGTGATTAACTGCACAATACAAACAGTTTCCATCGGCGGCAACGTCATGTAAAGCTAAACCCATTTTTTTTAGGACTTCTTTGATCATGTTCATTTCTACAATCTTAGGACCATTTTTACTTTTTTCTTTCTCCTCTAAAATTCGTTTTTCTCGTTCGGCCTCCTCTGAAGCTTTTTTATCACGTCTCTTCTGGGCTCTCGATATTCGTGTAACCCTTACTTCAGTTTTATCTTCATTTTCATCAGGAATTTCATTATTGTCAATTTCGAGATTCGGAACTTCATCTTTATTATCATCTGATTCGGAGTAAACTTTAAACGGCAGCAGTTCTTCATTTTGTTTATCTTCTAATTCTTTCTCAAGTTGAGCAACTTGATCAGCAACCTCCTTTTTCTTTTTTTTATCACCCTTTGGAACACTCCGTTTTAATGACTGAATCTTCGAATGAAGATCTTTTTTCTCCTGTTTGTGTTTTTGTCGGATTTCCTCTTCGCTGGTCATCTTGATGGAGGAACGATATTCAATAATCGTCAATCGCCACCCCTTTCAGTGTGAAACAAAACTTGTGCTTCAACTGTTTATAATAAAAAGGTTATAATAAAAAAGGCATTCGAATACTTTTTGTCGTCCACTTGAAACCTGTAACTTTTTACTAAGATTGGAAATGAAATATAATATTTCAAATTTTCAATTTTTCCTAACCTAATTTTGTTCGAATCTGACAAAAATATCAGATTTGACATGTGTCAGTTGTTTTTGTCTGAACAATCTTAACAAAATATTCGCGATTCCAACTACCGATGAGGGCGCTGCGAAATGTAAACAAACATGGAGGAAAACGAGTACCTTTTTGGGATTTATTGTGGTGAAACGGATTATTTTAGGTGTTTTTCAGGTTTTTCCTTCGATTTTGTGAGTTTTATGTGAAGACTTTTTAGTGAATGATTGGATTATCGATAGTGTTGTGTCCAGTTTATTGATTTTAGGTGAACAAATTGTTTTTTTTTCAATTTTAAATATATCGAAATTGATAATAATTCAACAGGAAAAATGGAGCACTATTTGAGTTTGACGACAGTGTTCAATTATTTAGAAGCTACAACTAATAGTCGATCATTTGTGCTTTTCTTCGATCCATTTTTTCCACTATGCCAAAGGCATTAGTGACACAAACTGCTGAGGTATCTTTCTTATGGAATTTATGGAAATGTATAGTCCTGTTTTGATTTTTCTTTGAGAGACAACTGAAGACAACAATTATAATTGTAAACTGTTTTTCAAGTACTAGAACTTCGTTCACTCATTGTTATTTTGTTTTTTAGTCAGATGTCCTAAATTCATGTACATATATTTATATTATTTAAACATAAAATCGTTTTATTCAGACTTCACCTTAAAGATGATTCTTATTTCTTTGTTACAGAAAGAGTCACAGTCATTTGAATTACGAATATCCATTTCATAACACTCTTGTTGATAATTATTGAATTACCTTTCTAAATCACCTCTCAAACCTGCCCCAGAAAATTTGACTCAAACTTGTAACCTAAAATTGAATAACTTCGTGAACGAATTTCAACTGAATAACACTATTATTTTTTTCAATACCAATTACTCTGCTCAGAAAACAATGAAAATTTCGAAATGTACCTCATGACTAGTATGACTACCTGGTTCTTGGATATAAAATAAAAATATCCGGCTTAAAAAGCACGTTAAAACAATACTCGTTTTCTAGGTTCAGGATATAGCTGGCAGGGGGCGTTTAGACTTTTGAAATCCCAAATAACAAAATACAACTTCTTATTGTCTGCTTAGATTTTTTAGTCAATGAGTGTAAGAAATAAATAGAATTTCAATCCAGTAAATGCTCAATATGGAAATTTTGGAAAACGACGAGGTACAGATTACTCTGTGGTTTATATGCCAAAATTGTCACATATTTTTGACAGTTTAATGAATCATCAATCAAATCATCCGTATTATTCCGTATTCACTTCAAACTTCAATCCAATTTTAGAATAAAAACAAGGGCCGATGAACCATAGCTAATTATTGAATTGAAACGGATGTTTCTCGGTAAACTCAGAATAAATAAGGGTAAAACTGTTGTATAATCAGCCCAACAATCTTCTTTTCATCGACAACTATTCTATTACGGATATTAGCAAAGACGAATTCCCTGAGTTTTCCTGGACGATTACATCCTCATTCCAATTCTTTTACACTTTTTAATGTTGTGACGATTTTGAAAACACGAATATGGAAGCAGTACCGCGTCTTCCTATGATAAGTTTTCGATTGAAGTTATCGAACGAGAAAAGTTCCTTCGGTCAATCATTGAAACAGGTTTGTATATTCTAAGTATGTCAATTCAAAGAACGATATTCTTTTTACGTATATTTTTAGTATATTGCCCAATTCTACGGAGAAGATCCTGAATCTTACAACAATGAGATACATAACTTGGAGAGTTTACGAGGTGGCGCAGTACGCCCAACCATCGATATAGAAGGCATTCAACTTCTGAAAAAATATTACTGTCAGTTACATTTTCTAAAATCTCGTTTCCCGATGGAGGAGCTTCAGGCAGCTGCGGTTTACTTTTCATGGTACAGATGGCGTACTTAATACTATACGTTTAATACTTCTTGATATTTCAGGCAGGATAACTACTCGACTATGGCTTGTACGGTACCGGATATAAGATTCGAATTGATGAGCATTCTTTATAATATAGGCGCACTGCATTCTCAACTGGGAGCGGCGGATCAGAGGGTTACTCCAGACGGGATGAAAATCGCTTGTACTCATTTTCAGTGCGCTGCTTGGGCTTTTCAGGTAACTTTTTTGAATAATTCAGCTTGAAATAATATTTTTCTGATTGAAGGTTTTGAGAGAGAACTATTATCAAATGGTTACATATTTATCGGCGATTGAAGTTGTTCATTTTATGGAACTATTATGCCTGGCTCAAGCCCAAGAATGCATTTTAGAAAAGAGCATGATGGATAATCGGAAAGCATCGATTATAGGTGATTTCCTTTGGTTTTTAAATACCGATACGATGTAATATTTGATTTTATTGCAGCAAAAGTGGCGGTGCAAGTGGTGGATTATTACAAGAAGGCCCAGATCATGCTTCAAGGAGGCGTCGACGAAAACAACTATAGCGATTACGTACAAGTGGGTATTTTCAAGGAATGGGTGAAATATTTGAATTTTAAAGTGGCCTACCACAAAAGTATCACCCTGCTATACCAAGGTCAACAGGCGGAGGAACAGCAAAAAATGGGGAAACGGGTGGCGTTTTATCAGGCAGCGGCGGAGCAATTGGAGATAGCCAGGAAGCTTTCCGTGGGCTTGGAGAAGAAACAAGTGAGTTTGATTGAAAAAAGGTTTGATCAACTTCAGGTGAATATAAGATTGCAGGTTAATTATACGGGGTGTCCCAGAAGTCGAACAAGCTGGAATCGGGAAATAGGCTCTTGTTTTCGACGGTACCCGAAAAGTTCCCTAATTCGAATTCCAAACGTACGAATATAACGTTCGGAAAAGGTCGAAAAAACCCGAAAAGTTGCCGCCGAACTCTTCATAAGGTTATTTAACCGCAACATCTAGGGCTCCGCCGAGGGTCAAATTTCCAGCTCGAAGGAAGTGAGGTCTCAATGGACCATGTGGCGTCTCCTACTTTTCTACCGTTTTCGCAAGAACTCGATTTGATAAAGGGCGATTTCTTCCAGAATAAGTCATCAGAAAAATATTAAAAAAAAATGTCAGTCGTGTATTTTTCAAATAACATATACAGTAGAACCTCAAATATCAGAACCTCGATCATACGAACCCTCAATTATCCGAACGCTGATCAGTTTATCCGAACATTCAATTATCCGACAAATGGCTTTTCGCCAGTTGTAAATATAAGATTATTTTGTGAAAAAAGATTGAAGTATTCAATGTACATACCTATTCCACTGTTTTTATCAGTTGGGTACTTGAATGTTTATTTATTCATTTCAAATTTTAATAAACTCACCGGTTGTTATGTTCTCTGTTTGATCTTATCTCAAAAATCCAACATTTTGATTATCCAAACTTTTGATTATCCGAAATAGTCTCGTTCCCAATTAGTTCGGATAATTGAGGTTCTACTGTATTGCATTTTTTTTTATTCGAGAAAATACACTCCATGTGATGATTTTTGAACTCCTGTTGCTACAAATCTTTACTTTTTTCTAATTTTATTTTTCCAATGTTATTCTGAATAGTGCTTCTGTAACCTTTAACCTTTGATTCTAAGCCAACTACTCCAGCTTGGAAGATAATGTCACTCTTTGCCGAATCGAGGATTCAAAATTAATATTTCGCCAAACTTCAACAGACTACTGAAAAAAAATTGTACTTTTTCGGTTTGGCAAGTGAGTTTGAAAGTTAGCACATTTAATAATGATTCTGAAATGCTATAACACTTACTACATTATTTCTTAGATTGGCAAAAAAAAAGGTTTTTCTTAAAAAAAAACACAGTTTCGAACAATTTCTTTCAAGGTTATCAAATTCATGCCTTTTTTCCATAAAAAAATTTTAAAACATTTTTTTAATTCATTTCAGGATACTACAGAAGCATTGGCCTTCACATCAGATTTTGTTGAGGGAAAGAAAAAAGCTGCTAAAAATGAAAATGACTTCATATACCATGAGGAAATTCCAAATAAAGATACGTTTCCGGAAGTGAAAGGTGCTTCGCTAGTGAAGGGAATACCTTTCAGCATAACCGATGTAGAGGTAATAATTCTGGCTTTTAAATTTTTCATGAATCGATATTTCTATTGTGTGAGCTCAATGTTTTATGTACCCTTCAAAACTCAAAAATTTCAGGTTTCTGGGCCGGATATGTTTGCGAGACTGATACCAATGGAGGCCCATGAGGCGTCGTCCCTTTACAGCGAAAGAAAGGCGAATGTCTTGAGACAATACGGTGAACTGATCGAAAATAAGGACCAGAAGTTGGCAGAGTTTATGTCGTCTCTGCAGATCGAATTTTTGAATGATGTGAGTTCGACATTTCTCTCTCTCTCTCGATTTGTTCGACGATTCGAAATTTCAGATGAGACAAGCTACCGGGATACCCCAAGAGATTGTCGACCGGGCTGCCGCTTTGTCTGCGAAACCTAATGCCATTCAGGATCTGATAGGTTCGATGACTAAGTTATCTAATAGTTTTCATGAGGTTGAATCTTTGTTGAGTGAGATCGAAGATCTATTGAAGGTAATCGAATTACAGCAATTCCTGATCGATAAATCATCTTGATGTAATTTTAGGAAGAAGGGTTATCTGAAAAAGAATACCAGAAGACGGTGGGGGAAAGACCACCTAGTATTATTGCTGCGGATTTATCTAGAGAAGCAGCAAAATATAAAGAAGCCCATAACAAAGCTAACGAGTCCAATCAGAATTTGCATAGAGCGATGGTGGCTCATGTAGGAAATTTGAAGACGTTATCGCAACCTTTGAGCCAGTTGCAGCAGACGATGCCTTCGGTGAAATTGCCCGATGGTAAGACAATAAAATTTGAAAAGCATTGATGTCAAGTCGGGAGCTATTGAGAAGCGTATCGTTGACTTGGAAAATCTTTGAAAAATTAGCACTTTCTCCCTATTTTTCCTTTTCCAAAATGTATCATTGCGCTGGAAAATCTTTGAAAAATCATCACTTTCTCCCTATTTTTCCTTTGAATCCGTTTCACCGGCCAGAAATTAACTTTGGTAAAGGAGCGGAAATTTTGGTTTTAAAAACCTGAACATGTAAATCAAAAATAAATGAGGGTGAAGAATTGTAATAAAATTTGAAAAACGCTGATTTAAATAAGGAGCTTTTGCTATTGAGAAATTCTTCCAACTTGGGAAAAAATGTATCGTTTAGCCGAAAAATCTTTGAAAAATCATCACTTTCTCCCTATTTTCCCTTCAAATCCGTTTCACTGGCCAGAATGAACGAAATTATTCATTCATAACCTCTTTGGTATCGGGGTGGAAATTTTTGAAAACCTGAAAATGTAAATCAAAACATATGAGGCTAAAAAATTGTAAGATATCATCAGATAATAAAATTTGAAAAGCACTAATTTTAAGTAGGACAAAATCGGGCCAGAGGATCATTTTTTGAGGAGATCCAGTGCAAGTTTTTGGCTTTCTTTATCGGTATTTTGATTTGAACATTTAAAAATAAATACTAGTTTTATGCCTTTTCGTTGCCTAGACGATTTGTTTTTTTTTTTATTTTTAGATTGAATTAGTCCAAAACTTGAAGAAATTCTTTCTTAACCAGTTGTTGCCGCTACCGCACTGAATAGTTGTAAGAATTCCTTTTTTGACCATTCCGAGTCAGGAATTGCAACCGATTTCCACCAATTCAGTAAATGATATATATCAATCCAATAAATATCAGATATATATCACTTGATATATATCGGCCAACCCTCGTTCAAATATTCCTATTTTTCCCCCAAATACGTTTCACTGGTCAGAATGAGAAAATTATTAATGTAAGGTATCGGATAGAATTTTTGGCAACAACATATAATGAGGGTAGAAAATCGTTCGAATCATTATAAGGTCTCAATTAACTATGTGGCGTCTCCTACTTTTCTACCATTTTCACAAGAACTCGATTTGAAAAAGGCCGATTTTTGACAGCTCGATAAAAACGTCAGTAATTTTCAGGGAACACAGATATTTCTGTATTTCTCACTCCAATTCACTTCTTCGCATTTTCGATATCATCAATATCCAATTACCAAAATTGATCGGAAACTGCATGTGGGTGTTAAAGAAACTTGTAAGGATTTGTTCTTGATTCGTTCCGGCCCTCGGATCGGTCTATTTTCCTCTAAAATCCGATTCCGAGAAGAATCATGACTCCGCCTAGGTTTGAAATCATTCCAAAAATGCGAAGTTGTAGTCAGTATAATATGGGGAGGAACTTTTTTCAGCCAATATTGACGAGTCCGCCCTAAAAGAAGTGGAAATGCTGCTGGGGAAAGTTGATGAAATGAGGACTCAACGAAGTATACTTTGGGCCCAATTGAGGGATGCACTTCACTCTGATGATATAACACGCGTTTTGGTCACAAGGGAGGCAAATCAAAGTGTCGAGGATATCTTCACAAAGGAATTAGAGAAACATCAACATTTAGTAAGAATAATCTTAATACATTAAAAAAAAATAATTATTCTGAAGAAATGAACAGAATTTGAAAAATTATATATTTTTCCAATGAAAAATTAACAAGCCAATTTTTTTAATTCAAAACTTATGTTCAATTCTAATGACTTTCAGACTTCTTTGATCGAGCAGAACACAGCCGCTCAGGATAATATCATAAAGGCATTTATCGACGCATATGCCAGATTTTCCAATACCCGACGATATTTGCAAGGCGTTATATCCAAGAGGCAATCAACGATAAATTCTTTGATTTCTTCCTACGACAGTTACGAAGACTTACTGTCCAAAGCGAATAAAGGGATAGAATTTTATACCAAACTAGAAACTAACGTCACCAAACTTCACCAGCGAATAAAGAGTTCCTGTAAGGTTCAGCAAGAAGAGCGCGAGCAAATGTTATCCAAACTAACCCCATCTATCAAACCCGAACCGAATCAACAGGCGGAATCGAACGCTCCGAAACTGAAAGATTATCTGGACTCGATGAAGAGGAAGGCATCGCCCAAACCCGTTTACCCTGGCGCGAATGAGGCTCAAGTTTGGCCTCCGGGTGTTCGACCGACACCACTCGGTTCTGAAATAAACGATGCGTATGATTCCAGCGCTCGATTGTCGAGCAACTCGTATTATAATATTCAAGACCAAAATTCTGAGAAGTATGTCGTGCAAAGTCAACATTTCGGAGTAACTAATCAGTTTGCGGGTTATCCGACACAGCCAATCCCGAATTTGTCCACCGATGGAGGATCTTATCAATACAACAATCCGGGATATAATTATTACAACCCAACTGATCCTCCGACTCAAACAGAAAACCGTGCCTTCGGTCAGATCAATAGTAATTATGTCCAGGTGAATCCGGGAAATGTGAATTTGGGAACTTCTGGAACTGTCTTTGCTCCGATGAATTCAGGAAATTCGATGCAACCTTCTTCGGGAACTTTCAATTCGGCAGATGGCAACTTTTCACAACAGCCAAGTTTCCCTCAGATGAACGTTATGGCCCAATCTAGTGGAAATTCTTACAACCAAGCGACAACTCAGTACAGTACGTACATCCCGACGCATTACCAGCAGATCCACCAGCCGGTATCCGATTCGCCGAATTTGCAATACGAACAAGGCGCGTCCAATAATTTTTACGCCAGCGGATACGCCACTTCCCAAAATTTCCAATCGTCGGGTTTGGCCACCGTACAAAGCAACAGATATCAGGGTACCGAGGTCACGTCGCAGCCCGACCAAACCGCCGGGATCTACAGCGCCACTTATGGAACGGCCCAGAGTTATCCGACGAATCAGACTTATACTTATCCGAACGGCTATCCCTCGAATAATGGTGGGTCTTCGGAGTATGATCCTGTGGCCTTCAACCGGTCCCAGTACAGCGAGGGTTACGTGGGAGCCGGTTCGCTTCTCGCCCCGAATCAGTACAATCCGAGCTACATGTACACACAGGCTGGGATGAACTATTCTTACCAGCCCAACAATTCTTCGTCGAGTAACGGAGGTTTGACTTCGCCGCAGTGTCTGCAAAATGTCGAAATAGGCAAGTATTCCATTAGGCCCAGGGTGTCCCAGAAGTCATAATAGTCATCGAAAAAATATAAAAAAGAATAGGTTATGGTTCATATTATCATCCATGTTATGTATAATGAAAAACACTTTCAGGTATTTGGATATCTGTATATTATTATTTAGCCTTGATTCGATTTAATATATAGATATCCAAATACCTGGAAGAGTTTTGTCCACGACCATTGAATAATATATTTATTTTGAATGCTTTTGATGAAGGAAAATGACAGTCATTAATCAAGCCCGTGGATAATAGGCGTGTATAATGAATATTATTCACTCCATGCATAGATAATCTGACCATCGATTTGTTGGTTTTTTTCATTCAAGCTGACAGATTGAAAAGTATCTGAGACGTTCGAATTTTGCGGCAATTTTATTATAAATTATAAATACTTCATCGAAAATAAGTAGATTATGCAGATCGAAAGTGATAATGAATTGGTCAGTGCTCCACCAGAAATCAGAGATGCTGCAAAAATCACTGAAATGGAACTTCTTCCGGAGAAATCACGAAATCTATATCTCTCAGTATTCAATAATTTTATGGATTGGAGAGCGGCAAATGAAATTGGATCATTTTCGGGGTCAGTTCTACTTGTAAATTTATCAAAATTATCAGCGAAATACAAATCATCAACATTATGGTCACATTATTCCATGCTCAAGAGCACGCTTGCCTTAAATGAAGGAATCGATATCGAAAACTATAAAAGACTGCGTTCACTTCTGAAAAGGAAAAAAGCTAGAGTTTCTTCTACGGAAGAAATAAAAAAAGTTCTTTGTGTAGCTTGTGATGAGAAATATCTTGCAATGAAGGTGAAAAATAGTAACATGAGATAAATGAGTAGAATCGGAATCGAGTTTTGACGTTTCTCTCAAGCTTGACAATTTCCAGCAATCACAGAAAATGAAGTTGACGATTCTGACAACTCTATTTTTGGTATGTTGAAAATGCAGAATTATTCCAATTTTAC
Organism: Aphidecta obliterata; assembly: GCA_963966015.1. NCBI lineage: Eukaryota > Metazoa > Arthropoda > Insecta > Coleoptera > Coccinellidae > Aphidecta > Aphidecta obliterata. The sequence continues at coordinate 33,838,189 of OZ014430.1, read as the reverse complement.
CAATGAGGTCGTGGACAAAGTATAGTATTTAACTCGCATATAATTGCTATTATTCACTTGGGTAATTTGCGACACTCGCCTGCGGCTCGTGTCGCAAACTTCACCCTCGTGAATAATAACAGTCATTATATTCAAAAGTTACAATTTTCTATGGTTCTGGTCATGCGATCTGGACAAAATATTGTTTTAATATATCATTCTCGATTAAAATACAAAATTTCATCTCGATCGAATCCGTAGTTTCGAAATGATTGAGAAACCAAAATTTCAAACGACCGTATTTACAGAACCCCTAGTATAATTTTGCTCATAGATGAACGTGATCACCACATTTGAGATCCACACCTATCCTGAAAATTTCAAGTCCCTAGGCCTTTCCGTTCGAAAGTTATGATTTTCTATGGTTTCTATTGTTCTGGTCATGCGATCTGAACAAAATTTCACATGTAGCTTGAACACCTCATTCTCCGTTTCTCAATCAATCAAATCTGTAATTTTCAAGTAATCAGGGGAACAAAACTTTGAACGGCCATATTTACGGAACCCCTGGTGGAATTTGGCCCATTAACGAACTTAACCGAGGCATTCGGGAACTGAACCCACACTGAAAATTTCAAGTCTCTAGGTTGTTCCGTTCGAGTGTTATCGTGCTTACGGCCGGACGGACGGACAGACTCGAATTTTCCGACGGATTCGTCATCAGTGATTCGAACATAGTCGATTGAGACCATTTTCGGCTCAAAATTCGAAAAATACAGACATCGTGACGAAATGAAAAATGAATTTTGAGCGCTCGAACTACACGAGGGCTATATCATTTCGTCACGATGTCCGTATTTTTCGAATTTTAAGCCGAAAATGGTCTCAAACGACTATGTTCGACTCACTGATGACGAATCCGTCGGAAAATTCGAGTCTGTCCGTCCGTAAGGCCGTAAGCACGATAACTCTCGAACGGATCAACCTAGAGACTTGAAATTTTCAGTGTGGGTTCAATTCCCGAATGCCTCGGTTGAGTTCGTTGATGGGCCAAATTCCACCAGGGGTTCCGTAAATATGGCCGTTCAAAGTTTTGTTTCCCTGATTACTTGAAAACTACAGATTTGATCGAGATGAAATTTTGCACTCAAATGGAGAATGAGGTGTTTAAGCTACATGTGAAATTTTGTCCAGATCGCATGACCAGAACCATAGAAACCATAGAAAATTGTAACTTTTGAACGGAAACGCCTAGGGACTTCAAATTTTCAGGATAGGTTTGGATCTCGAATGTCGTGATCACGTACATCTATGAGCAAAATTATACTAGAGGTTCCGTAAATATGGTCGTTTGAAATTTAGTTTTCTGGATAATTTCAAAACTGATGAAATTTTGTATACTATTAGAGAATGATATATTCAAGCTACATTTCTCCAGATCACACGACCAGAACCATAGAAACCATAGAAAACCATAACTTTCGAACGGAAAGGCCTAGGTACTTGAAATTTTCAGGATAGGTGTGGATCAGAAATGTCGCGTTTACGTTTATCAATGAGCAGAATTATACTAGGGGTTCCGTAAATACGGTCGTTTGAAATTTTGTTTTCTCGATAATTTCGAAACTACGGATTCGATCGAGATAAAATCTTGTATTTTAATCGAGAATGATATATTAAAGCAACATTTTGTCCAGATCGCATGACCAAAACCATAGAAACCATAGAAAATTATAACTTCTGAAGGAAAAGGCCTAGGAACTTGAAATTTTCAGGGTGGGTTTGGATCGCGAATGTCGCGGTCACGTTCATCAATGAGCAAAATTAGACTAGGGGTTCCGTAAATATGGCTGTTCAAAATATTTTTTTCCTGATTATTTCGAAACTACTGATTGGATTGGGATGAAATTCTGCACCCGGCTTAGGAATAAAGTATTCAAACTACGTGCGAAATTTTGTCCAGATCGCATCTCCAAGGCCATAGATACTGTAGAAAATTCTATCGAATTATCAAAAAAAAAATTGGTCAGCTGAAGCACTGAAATTAAGTCTGGAGTTTCGTCTAAGTTTCAGAATTTTTTTGACAGCTGTCGAAAATTTCTTCTATTGATTTCTAAAACTGGAAAATGGAATCTACCTACAAGGTGGATGTACGAGCGCTCAAAAGCTCCTGACTTCACGGCAGTGCTTTTCGTAATTTTTTCTCATTAAATTAGAATTTTCTACGTGCCACTCGTGTAAATTGTGTAGGTTCATGCAACCATCTTTCTTGAATGTCGATTCATCCGACCACAAAATTATATTGAAGTTATGATCTTAAGGCACGTATTGGATATACATACTACATTCATTTTTAGTAAGTTGAAAAAAATGTTCGAAACTGAGTTTGTTTAGGAAAAACCTTTTTTTGCCCAATCTAAGAAATAATGTAGTAAGTGTTATACTATTTCAGAATCCTTAGCAAATGCGCTAACCTTTAAGGTCACTTGCCAAACTCATGTAGTACAATTCTCAACCTCGGTTCGGCAAAGAGTGATATTATCTTCCAAGCTGGAGCAGTTGGCTTGGACAACATAGGAAAAATAAAATTGGAAAAAAGTAAAGATTTGTAGCTGTAGGAGTTCAAAAATCATCACATGGTGTGCATTTTATCGAATAAAAGAAAATGCAATATAATTTGAAATATTTTCTAATGACTATTATGACTTAGCCTATTATATTCTGAACACCCTGTATATCGAAATTGGTCGACTCTAAAAATATCATTGCAGTACCCCCAGATGTGCCGAAAGATTCTTCAACGATTGATCTACTTTCGGGTCTAGATTTTTCGATAAGTCAAGTACCCCTCGAACCTGAACTGAAAAAAATTGAACCGATTAAAGAAAAGGAAGACACCCTCGTTTCCAAGTTCGATAAAATTTCAATAATACCTGAGAGTGTCCCGGATGATAAAGTAGAAAATTTAAACATTCCACAAAATTCTGATTCTACGACGAAGGTTATGCCGAGCAAGTCCTTGGATAATGAAGGCGTTAAAAAATTATTCCTCAGTGAAGTGGATAAGTATGAGAAGTTTGTGGACGTTTTAAGTAGTAAAACGTTGAACGGTTCAACGAATCTAGACCTGAAGTGGAAGGAAATCCAGGACTCGCAAGACGGCGATGGTTTACGCAGGAATATATCTGTGGCTAGGTGTTACCCGATGAAAAATCGATTCCCCGATATTCTTCCTTACGATCATTCTAGGATCGAGCTAAGATCGACCATGGACGACTATATTAACGCTTCTCATATAAAGGTGATTATATAAAATCATAGGGATTACGCGAAATAAATTGAAAAGTGTTTTAGGATATTTCAGTGTATGTTCCGCCAGTTATAATCACTCAGGCTCCGCTTCAGAGTACCATGGTCGATTTTTGGACTATGATATTAGAACAACACGTTGAGTTCGTTCTGTGCCTTCTTGGCGATACTGAGGTAATTTTTGTATAGTCCATTTAAGAATTATTGACATCGAAGCAGGCCATGAACGTCCAGTCGAGGCTTTATTTCTGGTTACAAAAAAGTTACTAAATTCCATCATAGAAATAAAACATAAATATAACCTAGTAAAGTGTTGAGTATACGAATTATCGAATAATTAAGCCGGAATATTTCGATTGCAGTTTAAATATGGGAATTCAGGTTTTAAAGCGCAAAAATATCGTGGACTGCTTTCATATGAAATTATCTGAACTTATCGTTCATATAAAAGTCAACCATGGAAAATTGAAGATCATTCAAATAAATATTTATTTTCACTCAGGACCATCCAATATTTATTGGTATTGGAAATCTTGCAAAATTCTAACCATATAACTATAAGAGTACCATTTTATGTCAGGATTCAAGAAGGATAATTAATGGAATTCTAGCAGGTAGCTAGTGGTGCAACAGAAAAAAACTTTTGATACTTCGCAAGCACAGGGCCAAAAGAATGGATTGGAAAAAACGTTATAATGTATGAAGAAATAAGAGAGAAACAAAAATTAAGAATCTATGTAGTACATGAAGAATTTTGACATGAAATTTGTACCGAACTAGGTATCAATATATGAACCAATTTGTGAATTATTTATTGCTCGGTGTTGAATACTTTAAGAAAGTCAATTTTTATTTTCATTCATTAAAACTGTCCATGAATTATTGAAAATATTTTAATTGATGAGCAATTTTACAATTATTCAGTATACTTTTGAATTGGTAACAATATAGCATGTGTATTAGCAGAGGGAATGTGAACAGGGTACCATACAGTATGAGTATAATAAATAAACTTAAAATATCTATGAATGATACAAGAGCAAAGATAAAAATATCATTGAAAACTTTATTTCCACGTAGTGTAGTGATTTGGATGTGTTTATTGAATAAGCTGACATAATCCTATTGATGGGCATCCTTTTGCAGGGAAGGTCCCAATTTTTCAATAACCCATTTATGAAATAATTCACCATTCATAGTAATCCTTATCATTAATACCACTGTCAAGAATCGGATCACATCCAGGTAAAAATCCATCAATTGTTCCAGCATTCAAAATAGTGCACCTTCTGCCTTTACCCTTGAATATACTCGGCATACCTTTTGGATTATTTTCTAGTGTCCACTGACGAAGTTGAATACCGTTTTCGAATATCCAAATTTCATCTAGATAAATTAATTTTACGTTTTGTTCCATGTATTCTCGGTATTTATCACAATATCGTATTATTTTTATTATATTTTTCTGTTTATCAGTGAGAATTTTCCTTCAATCAACTTATTTGTCTTTGTATCCAATTTTTTTATGATATAATATAATGTTGACTTTGATCAATTGAAATCTAGGTGCTCTTTGGCCAGTTCGAAAAGGATATCTAAACAGATGTATTCATTGGTTTTAATTCTAGCAAAAACAAAGTCATTCAATGACTCTTTGAAGGAATAATCGTATCGGACAGGTTTTCTTCCACTGCTAATTCCAGGCTGTAATAACATGCTAATATTCTACGGACAGGGCTCGGTGAAATCTGAAAATTTAAGAGACATTCATCAATCAGAATACACTTTGAGTCGGTGAATAACAGTTTACCTGAAACACTAGCGGAAATATATGCCAAATCTTTGAAAAACTCGAAGTAACACCGACAAACTGCCTGGCGTTCTCTTGTTAGGCGCGATGTATCCTGGTCAATTCCAGCCATTTTAATAGCATAAGACAATAAATAATCAAATTCAGAGCAAATTTTTATAATTACATATTCACCAATATCTTCGATAAAATCATCAAAGCAAGATTTCTATGGGTAATGTTAGTGTTATTCCTATACCAACCTGAATTCAGCAACCCAAAATATTACTGAATAGTCTATTACCAACTTAAATTCGATTTTTCACAGCCAACCGAGATGTCAATAATTCTTAAACGGAGTATAGTTGGAAATTTGATGTCGAGGTACTCAAAAACTCTGTTTTAGATCCAAGGAGAAATTTATTGGCCCCAAGAGAAGGGAAGAGATATTTGCGTTGGTAACATGGTGATAAGTCTCAAGACCACCAATATAAAGACCCACTGGATTGAAAGATTGATTTCGATAAGTATTCCCGAAAGGAAGCAATCCGCTACAATTGTGCATTTACAATTCACCGACTGGCCTGAAAAGTGAGTTTAGAGAAAATTGATTTCAACAAACCGAAATATCTTTCTTTTACAGCATAATTCCAGCTTCTCCCGTTCCGTTCATAAGTTTCGTCAAAGAATTCATTGGCCTTCACCAGCAACAAAAACTGCATTCGAATCCCATAGTTATCCATTGTTCCTCCGGAATTGGTAGAAGCGGTGTTGCGTGTTTGTTGTTGTTCGCTATTTTGGAAGCTACTAACAGTGCGACTCTTCCCGACTTGACATCCCTTGCGAATAAATTAACGTCGTTCCGAAAGAATATTTTGAGGGATAGGGAACACCTGAAATTTGCTTACGCTGCATTCCTGATCTATATGAAACAGATCGTTTCAAATAACGGTATGTAATTTAGTTTTTTTTTATATATTTGGTATATCTTCGATACTCTTGTTTATTTTTCATCGATATACTTGCTATTCTTACAGTTAATGTGTCTAACTCTTCTGACCCAATCGAAGGAGAGAAATCTATAGATAATTCAACGAAAAATGATCCCCTGAGTAGTTTAGATCCGTTCTGGGCAAGTAGGAGGGACAGAAAGTAATTTAATTCACGAACTGAGAAACTTCATTTATTCATTATCCTGTATTAATTGATGTATACTGTATATAAATTCAAATAAATTCTGATGATTCCTTTGGTCTTTCATTCATGTAGAATGAGATTTTATCTACTCCGATTGAATAATGTAGTCATTACTCAACTACTTTTGATGGAGTAATGATATATGTAAACAAACACCGTGAGTGTTCTCCCACTCACTCACTCCTATAACTCCCCTGTGTGATTGGCCGTAAGGGAACAGTCCATTATTAGTATTGAGAGGAGGTCACTTGAATAATTTTGACGTTTAATCAAATTGAGTTGATACCTAATTATTATTGTGGATATTTCGCTGAAAAAGATTAATTCAGATAATGAAGATGAATTATTATGTACATCTTCAGAAATAAGACAATCAGCTAATGTTACCATACAGAATTTATTGCCCGAAAAATACCAAAACAAATATAAAGGTGTATACAACAATTTTCAAGATTGGCGTAGCAGTAAGAATATCAAGTCATTGTTTAGAGAGAATGTTCTTTTGGCATATTTTAGTGAACTTAGCACTAAATATGTGCCCCTATGGACTTTCTACTCCATGCTAAGATGCACGATCAACATAAATAATGCATGGTTATATGTAACTATTAAGATTCTTAAATAAAGTTCTTTCTCTGTACTTGTATCTTAGTATTTATTGTTACAATCTTAGATAAAGTATAGTATTCAACTTGCGGTAATGGTCATAACTCACTTGATGAATTACAGCACTCGCCTCCGGCTCGTGCTGCAAACTTCATCTGCGTGCGTTATGACCTACATTACCGCTCGTTGAATAATATACTATTATCCAATAATTCGTTGGCATTTAAAATGGTTCTGGATATGCGATTGAAAAGAATGTAGCTTGAATATATCATTCTCCTTTAAAATACAAAATTTCGTCACGATCGAATCCGTAGTTTTGGAATTGTCAAGAAAACTAAATTTCAAACGACCATATTTACGGAACCCCTGGTCGAATTTTGCCCAATAACGAACTCAACCGCGGCATTCGAGATTCGAACCAACCTTGAAAATTTCAAGTCTCTAGGTCTTTCCGTTCGAAAGTTATAATTTTCTATGGTCTTCTGGACAAAATTTCGCACACGTCAATTGACAGAATCTGTCAATTCATTTGTCCGTTCGAACCCAATGGAATTTCAAATTAAATTATATTGAACAAGTATGTAGGATCAAACGTCAAGTTCCGGGTGGTGTTTTTCTCTCGAAGGATTTATTATCAGAAATGTTTCCTTTGTGATATGCGGGATTGAAAGTTTCGAGTTTCGGCACGATTTAGGGGAATGTATGTACTTCAAAATTTCATTATCGAAAAACTTCCTCCTTATGTCCACTTCGAATCGGAGCGGACAGTTCGAGTTCGTAATATCAGTTCTTGATGCAATTGATATTCTATTTGCAGAATGTTCGAACTTTTCCTATTGAGATCCGTATTATAGCCTCGTTGTTCATGGAACTTTTAGAGTATGAGAGAACGATCCAGAACAAATAATGAAAAAATTTGACTCATGTGAAATCAGATCCAATTTCGAATTTTTTTAACATTAAATGTTGTTGGAAATAATGAGGAGAAAATGATATTTTTTTCTTCTTCGACAATTTCTAATGAATTATCTTCGATGTTCGATCATATGAAAGTTCGAAATGCGAACGTTTTCTATGAGCAGTGTAAAAAATTAAAACGTCAAAATGAAGTTTTCTGAAGAAAGTTCCTGTTATTGTTTTGTAATTTTGACCTTCAACCACAGATATGTAACTTCTTTGTTTCCTCGTCTTATTGATATTCAAACTGAAACCGCATTATAAATAAACTGAATCCAGAGTGAAGCTGCTGAAACTCCATTGATTACGTAAATGTCACTGTTTTCGATTGGAAAATGGGGGAAAACAATTATTAATTTTCCTGGGTTAACATACGTTTCTGCAACGTGATCCTCGCTCACGTGGATGAAAACGTGCCGATCAGTAAATAAACAATGCAGCAAACGATCTGACAAAATTTCGAATTCATCTGATTTTCCCGATATTCAATTTCGAATGAACAAGAGGATTTGATATGGTTCTTCCAGGAAATTATACTTCTTTTTCATGAGAAATACTAGTCTCAATCTTGGGAAAATTGTGGTTATGGTTATGATTTTGCGAAAATTGTTTGGAAAATGATGAAAATTTGACATTTCAGTGTCAGTTCGATTGAAAATTGACAGCTTTTATCGGACCCACCAACATAATTCCCTAAGAAATTTGAATATTCTATAAAAGTGATTTTTTGGGATTTGTAACTAGCAATGTCCAAATTTGACCCTATGTAACAAAATCTTGAACGCATTATTAGCATATCTTTTAGTGCCTTATATTGGTAGCACCACTAACTGTCATGTGTCTGAAATATGGTTGAAATGTCAATATTTATTTATTTTGATGCAACTTTCAATAAATCATATCTCCTAAAGTAGAAATTTTCTGCACTGGCGCCAATCGATTTGTTTTTCAGAATTGCATCTGAAAATAAATCGTCGACCACATCTGAGGTGGGCTCTAAAATAAACTTTCGCCGATTAATTTCTGCGATATTCACATAGGTTTTGTCTCGTTTAAACATTCTCTATCTGAATGTAAACATAACCTATGATGATCGAAGAAATTACATTCTTCTTTTTGGATACTTTTCGGGGAAAGCCCGTTTCTTACTTTTTGCTGAAAAATAAATTGAAAAACTAATATGAAGATATAACAAAGATTCTTTCATTCGAACAATAATACTTTAACTTAATTTATTCAATTTATTGACTAAGTAAGGCATTATACTATATTCTTTGAGGTATTCTTTTTGGAAAAATATAAGATTCTGAAACCAAAGTATCCAGTACTACACGTATCGAACTAGGGTCGTCCCTCCTGCTGTGTTGCCAGATCGTGTTCCAGGCTGTCTCTACACAAGGCTAAACCATAGAATTTCTTGCAGCGTTGCCAGAGTGGAAATGTCGGCATCACAACAAACCGAAACCTGTCGTAACATCCAGGTTCGAATATTCCCGCTCTCCTCCTTCTATTGGTTTTTCAAGTACACATCCTCATTGAAATGGGGGGAGTTCCATTATGCACGGCAACACAATGTTCGATGGTAAATGGTTAATATTGTTAATAAATTAATAACTACCTCATCAAAACGCTTCCCTCCACTCCTCCATCAGTTAATCTAATATGCTAAACTCCCCGCGATTCAATGGACCCGGGGAATTTCCGCATTAAGATTTATCGGAGCAATTTCAGTGTTGGATAATGCACATTCCTGGAATCATCGGCGACGATTTCCTTCAATAGAGTTCGTTCATGATTAAAACCATTGAAGCAAGACTGACGGAAAGGCCCGGCGGGGTATCGCGGAAGAATGCGCACTCAAACGACCCCATTCACAATTCACGAGATTTGCATGTATGTAAAACCGCGTTCCGTCAGGTGACTCGAAGTTTCTCTATTCATCCGACATGTCTTTTTTCTTTTTTTGAACGTGAATGTGGAAAATTTTCGGAGTAACTAGAGGAACTTTCATTTCGTTGATCTATACTTCCTGGTTAAACAGTATGTTTAGGAGAAGTCTATATTCATAGTTGACAATAGACTTTTCACATTGTTGCAAATGAGGTTAGAATGTTTACTACAGATCTTATAACCCTCAACTTCACCAATGAGGCAGATGTGGCGGTGCACCTAATTTTAATCGAAAATTTCTTTATCTACTCCGATTGAATAATATAGTCATTACTCAACTACTTTCGATGGAGTAATGATATGTGTAAACAAACACCGTGAGTGTTCTCCCACTCACTCACTCCTATAACTCCCCTGTGTGATTGGCCGTAAGGGAACAGTCCATTATTAGTATTGAGGGAAGGTCACTTGAATAATTTTGACGTTTAATCAAATTGAGTTGATACCTAATTATTATTGTGGATATTTCGCTGAAAAAGATTAATACAGATAGTGAAGATGAATTATTATGTACATCTTCAGAAATAAGACAATCAGCTAATGTTACCATACAGAATTTATTGCCCGAAAAATACCAAAACAAATATAAAGGTGTATACAACAATTTTCAAGATTGGCGTAGCAGTAAGAATATCAAGTCATTGTTTCCAGAGAATGTTCTTTTGGCATATTTTAGTGAACTTAGCACTAAATATGAAGCATCGCCCCTATAGAATTTCTACTCCATGCTGAAAAGCACAATCAACATAAATAATGCATGGTTATATGTAACTATTAAGATTTTTGAATAAAGTTCTTTCTCTGTACTTGTATCTTAGTATTTATTGTTACAATCGTAGATAAAGTATAGTATTCAACTTGCGGTAATGGTCATAACTCACTTGATGAATTACAAAAAAAACTACATTAGTAGAAAAAAAAATTTCTTTATATTTGCTTACAATTTTTTTGAAATTATTTAAATAAAATAACATAAATTTCCAAGGATATACCTCATTCCGTGTTATTTTTTTGTTTAAATCATGAGATCGAGATGAAAATAGGTCTGGTAGTGAAAATGTTAATCTAGAGATCTCGTACGTTTTTCAGTTCATAAGATAAGGATTTTGATGCAAATTTCTCTACAGCAGTCTGGAAATTTGCGACAAGTTTACTCCTAGCCATCTCGAGTTTCATAGAATTCCAAACATGTAGAAATGATCAACTCGAAGGGAGAAATTCGAGGTGCATACGAATTCACTACGAATTTGGTCACGTACCTCATTGATTTGAGACAACTTCTTCCAAGAGGAGAATATTGAAATCTCAAGGCAATTGTTGAATCGACGAATTCAAATTTCCTAATGTATATTTGAGTAAGTGATAAACAAACAACATTGGCTATTCGCAATTAGGTGCTAATGGCAAAAGTCTTGAAACGAAACTGAATCCTCTGAATATCTATAATTTTTATGAATATTTACGATTCTGAGAAATTTCCCTTCGTTTCGATTTCCTATGCAACTCTCACGCAATGGTTTTATTAATACACTCGCATAATAGTATATTATTTAATGTAGGTCATAACTCAGGCAGATGAAGTTTGCAGCACGAGCCGAAGGCGAGTGCTGTAATTCATCGAGTGAGTTATGACCATTACCGCAAGTTGAATACTATACTTTATCTACGATTATAACAAGAAATACAAAGTACAGAGAAAGAACCTTATTTACAAATCTCAATATTTACCTATAACTATGCATCATTTATGTTGATTGTGCTTCTAAGCATGGAGTAGAGAGTCCATAGGGGCACATATTTAGTGCTAAATTCACTAAAATATGCCAAAAGAACATTCTCTGTAAACAATGACTTGATATTCATACTGCTAAGCCAATCTTCAAATTGTTGTTTATTATATTTGTTTTGGTATTTTTCGGGCAATAATTTCTGTATGGTAGAATTAGCTGATTGTCTTATTTCTGAAGGTGTACATAATAATTCATCTGCATTATCTGAATTCATCTTCTTCAACGAAATATACACAATGGTCACAATGATAATTAGTTAACAACTAGATTTCATCAAACGTCAAAATTATTCAACTGACCTCCCCTCGATACCAATAATGGACTGTTCCCTTTCGGCCAATCGGCTTGTTTGTTTACATATACTATAACCAAAGATTAGACAACTCTCTTACTGTTACTCTTTGCTATAACTTGATCGAAAGTAGTTTAGTAATGACTATATTATTCAATAGGAGTAGATAAACCATATATTCGAGCGTCCTGCCTTTCCAGATCGTCTCCATACTCTCGTTCGATGAGAATCTGGTCGAAATCCAAATGATGGACACCCTGTGAAGGAATATCGTAAGAATCGAGTCGAAATTTCCCGAAGGCAGCAATTTGCGAACGTTAGACGGTTACTCGACGGCCAGCAAATTACAAAATCAATGAATATGAATACGCAGGCATGCACAAGGACAATTTGGCCGATCTCGACAAGGTCTGAGGGAAGCATGTCTGGCTGGTTCTGAACGAGCCCCAAGTGAAGATCTAAGTGCCGGAACAAGTGGTTCATTCGAACAAGTGAACCTCGAGATCCCCCGGTCGGGTTGTATATTGCTGGCGCATCTTTTTTCCGACCTCGAAGATGCCAGTAACGTCTTGCGTTGGTCGCTGAATTGTTTTCAATAATTACCGGATCACTCTTGATCTTGAATACGAATTTATGTTGTCGCGTTAGATTCATTCCGCGATATCGGATATTTCATGGATAATATCTATTCACCACATACTTGTCTTTTATCAGGAATTGTCTGTCCAAACTTCGGAAAGCGGCCAACATCAATGGGAGATGGGAGATTTCGCATTCGGCTCAGTGATGTTCATGGATTCGTTGGTGTGGAGTTCATTGCCGTTCTATTGAAATTAATTTCCATAAAAGCCCACCCAGATTCTGGGAACAGAAGGAATAATTTCGTATGTTGATTTTTTTCGGGTTTATCCGAGCCTTGTCTGGATATTGGTCAGGCATGTTGAGGAGGCGACGAATTATAAAGGGCACAAGGACACGTGCCCACCCAGCAATCATGGCGGGGAGAATTTCCAGGAATAAGCATTTTATTTAGTGCGTCATTTCATTTGTACTTCAATTTTGAAGACGTTATCAAACTTCTCTTTCCCCCCGCAAATATAGCGGGTTTTCCAATAGGAATTTAAAATGGTTATAATGGCAACACTGCGTATTATTTTTTGACATTTCTGATGTCATTTGTGTTCAGTATGTTATGCCTTTTGATCATGGAAAGATACACGTCTTTATTGAGTTAACCGACTAATTATTCGTCGCTTATGACTTCACAGCCGTGCTTTTCATAAATTTTTTCATTCATAACGTTTCCAGATTCGCTATTCTTGCCAAATAAGTGAGTTTATTTTCGTTTCGTTTGCGAAGTTCCAGACAGTTCAAACATAACATTCAATTTTGAATTTTCTCGAACTTTTCTCGTTCTTGTAACAAAATATGTGAAAACCTTGAAGAATCTTAAAATTTTAACCCTCCTGGAAATTTTCAGAGTTTTATTCAAGTCGAATGTAAAATTTAATGAGCGAATTTAAAGAAATCTGTCTGCCCACTGTGGAAGATAATTCCATGAAATTTTGTACAAAAAAAAATTAAATTTGATAAATTCATTGCGTAAAATCTATTCCATAAAGAATCATAAAATTCGAGATGTGTATTGGTATAATTTTACTCCATCGAATATCCTTTATCGCAAAGCTGTAACCCTAACAGTTTACGAGTTATCAAATTTTGAATATTGAAAAACGAATATTGAACAGTCAACATTTCGGAATTGCGGAAGCAGGTTCGAACTCCGTGCGATCATGAAGTTTTTTTTTTTTAATAACCAAATTTTCTCCTTTTATTTCATGACAACTGAAGAGAAAGCAAGGAGATGTGAAAATTCTAAACTTTTGTATTAAATTAACAGCGTTTTAACCATAACACTGTACTCTTCTATAATAACTCCATGAAATTCAGAAAATCCGTTGTATTTATTTTCCTAAAGGGAGAATCCAATCCTTGAATTTCAAAGGCAAAAAGTGGAGGATTAAATTTGGAAAATTCATTGCGTAGAATCCATCCCATAAAGAATTATAAAATTCGAGATGTGTATTAGTATTATTTTACTCCATCGAATATTCTTCACCTCAAAGTTGTAACCCTAACAGTTCATGAGTTATCACGTTTTGAATTTCGAAAAAAAAACATTCAGCATTTCGGAATTGCGGAAGTGGGTTCGAACCATGTGCGATCATAAAGTTTTTTTTTTGAATAACCAAATTTTTCTCTTTTATTTCATGAGAACTGAAGAGAAAGCAGGAATATGTGAAAATACTAAATTTTTGTATTGAATTAACAGCGTTTTTACCATAAGAACAATCACTGAACTCTTTTATAATAATTTCATGAAATTTAGAAAATCAGTTGTATTTATTTTCCTACAGCGAGAATCCAATCTTTGAATTTTAAGGGCAAAAAAGTGGAGGATTAAATTTGAAAAATTCATTGCGTAAAATCTATCCCATAAAAAATTATAAAATTCGAGATGTGTATTCGTATATTTTTACTCCATCGAATATTCTTTACCGCAAAGCTGTAACCCCAACAGTTCATGAGTTATTACATTTTGAATATTGAAAAATAGACATTAAACATTCAACATTTCCGAATTGCGGCAGCGGGTTCAAACCCCGTGCGATCATAAAGTTTTTTTTTTTTGAATAACCAAATTTTTTCCTTTTATTTCATGAGAACTGAAGAGAAATCAAGAATATGTGAAAATTCTAAAATTTTGTATTAAATTAACAGCGTTTTTACCCTAACACTGAACTCTTCTATAATAACTCCATGGAATTCAGAAAATCCGTTGTATTTATTTTCCTAAAGGCAGAATCCAATCTTTGAATTTCAAGGGCAAAAAAGTGGAGGATTAAATTTGAAAAATTCATTGCGTAAAATCTATCCAATAAAAAATTATAAAATTCGAGATGTGTATTCGTATATTTTTACTCCATCGAATATTCTTTACCGCAAAGCTGTAACCCCAACAGTTCATGAGTTATTACATTTTGAATATTGAAAAATAAACATTGAACATTCAACATTTCCGAATTGCGGCAGCGGGTTCAAACCCCGTGCGATCATAAAGTTTTTTTTTTTTGAATAACCAAATTTTTTCCTTTTATTTCATGAGAACTGAAGAGAAATCAAGGATATGTGAAAATTTTAAACTTTTGTATTAAATTAACAGCGTTTTTACCCTAACACTGAACTTTTCTATAATAACTCCATGAAATTTAGAAAATCCGTTGTATTTATTTTCCTAAAGGGAGAATCCAATCCTTGAATTCCAAAGGCAAAAAGTGGAGGATTAAATTTGAAAAATTCATTGCGTACAATCCTTCCCATAAAGAATTATGAAATTCGAGATGTGTATTAGTATAATTTTACTCCATCGAATATTCTTCACCTCAAAGTTGTTACCCTAACAGTTCATGAGTTATCACATTTTGAATTTCGAAAAAGAAACATTAAACATTCAACATTTCGAACCATGTGCGATCATAAAGTTTTCTTTTTGGAATAACCAAATTTTTCCCTTCATTTATTTCATGAGAACTGAAGAGAAAGCAGGAATATGTGAAAATACTAAACTTTCGTTCAATTAACAGCGTTTTTACCATCAGGCAAAAAAGTGGAGGATTAAATTTGAAAAGTTCATTGCGTAAAATCTAGCCCATAAAGAATTATAAAATTCGAGATGTGTATTGGTATAGTTTTACTCCTTGAAATATCCTCCACCTTTTTTGAAAATCAACGCCAATCCATAACATCTTCCGACCTCGGCCAGAGTCGAATTAATTTGTCGCGATAAACGTCAGACGAAGTCCGGACTGATACAAGTTGTCATTTCAAATTCAATGACATTTTAATAAATTTTGTAAAGATGAAGAACATTCATGTATTAACCCTTAAAACACAGATTCACAGAAACTTCTCATCGCAGAACAAACAGAACGCGGAGATAAACAAGAATCGTCTTTGAAAATTCGTATAACCAAACAACCACTCAACAGCAGACCCGGATGTCGTCGAGAAGGAAACAGGAAGTGGTTGTTTAAATCCTCCAGTTCCTAAGTCAGTTCAAAGTGAGGTTCGGAAAAGCTCATAAATGAAATAAGAGTCCTCGGTTGTCCTGCGAAGCCGAAGAATATGGTTCAACTTTTCTCCTATTCATATTCCGGCAAAGTATATACGCGGGCTTCATTTGAAGTCCCAACGGAGACGACGCGGTTCCGGAACTTGGTTCAAAAACGAATTTTCCGAGTCTTGGTCCTCAGTGCGCCCGCATCTGTCTTCGTTGCGAGTGTTGAGGCTGTTTGGGAAAAGTGCGATCGCGTGGAGAGCCGAGATGAAAATCATCATTTTGTCGCTTAACTTCAGAGAAGTAGCAACGGCACTTTTGGTGAGTGAATTGTTGTCCAGCAATTCAACAAATTCTTTAAGATATACAGACCACCAAGGTTTTTTGACCATGAAATTAAACCATGATAAAAACCTTTCAACCCTTTCAATATCGAGAGATTTTCTTCAAGAATTTTCAATATTCGACGGGAAATATTGTCGTAAACATGAACATGAAAAATAAAATGATTGGAATTAGGTACAAAAATTCTGAAAAATTAAATATTCATCCTTAAATACGGAAAAATTGATAGGAATTATTCATAAAATTGGCAGAGGAATTTTTAGTTTATGACCTCATAAGATTCGAACCCACTCCCACGATTCCGAAATTGTTAATTTAACAAGAAAATTTAATATTTTCACATATCCTTGCTTTCTCCTCAGCTTTTATGAAATACTTAGAAGAAAAAAATTTAGTTATTTTCAAAAAAAAGTTCATGACCACAATACATGTTCTGTTTTCAATATTCAAAATGTGATAACTCATGAACTGTTAGGGTAACAGCTTTGGGTGAAGGATATTAGATGGAGCAAAATTATACCAATACACATCTCGAATGTTACAATTCTTTATGGGATAGATTTTACGCAATGAATTTTAAAAATTTAATCCTCCAATATTTTGCTTTTAAGATTCAAGGATCGGATTCTCCCTTTAGGAAAATAAATACAACTGATTTTCTACATTTCATGGAGTTATTATTGAAGAGTGCAGTGATTGTTCTTATGGTAAAAACGCAGTTAATTTAATACAAAAGTTTAGTATTTTCACATATTATCCTTGCTTTCTCTCCAGTCGTCATGAAATAAAATAGAAAAATTTGGTTATTCAAAAAAACAAACTTCATGATCGCACGGGGTTCGAACCCGCTTCCGCAGTTCCGAAATATTGAATGTTCAATTTTTTTTTTTCAATATTCAAAATGTGATAACTCATAAACTGTTGAGGTTACAGCTTTGCGGTAAAGAATATTCGATGGGGTAAAATTATACCAATACACATATCAAATGTTATAATTCTCTATGGGATAGATTCTACGCAATGAGTTTTAGAATTTAATCCTCCACTTTTTTGCCTTTAAAATTCAAGGATTGGATTCACCCTTTAGGAAAATAAATACAACTGATTTTCTACATTTCATGGAATTATTATTGAAGAGTGCAGTGATTTTTCTTATGGTAAAAACGCAGTTAATTTAATACAAAAGTTTAGTATTTTCACATATCCTTGCTTTCTCTCCAGTCCTCATGAAATAAAATTGAAAAATTTGGTTATTCAAAAAAAAAACTTCATGATCTCACGGGGTTCGAACCCGCTTCCGCAATTCCGAAATATTGAATGTTCAATGTTTTTTTTCAATATTCAAAATGTAATAACTCATGAACTGTTGAGGTTACAGATTTGCGGTAAAGGATATTCGATGGGGTAAAATTATACCAATACACATATCAAATTTTATAATCTCTATGGGATAGATTCTACGCAATGAATTTTCGAATTTAATCCTCCACTTTTTTGCCTTTAAAATTCAAGGATTAGATTCACCCTTTAGGAAAATAAATACAACTGATTTTCTAAATTTCATGGAGTTATTATTGAAGAGTGCAGTGATTGTTCTTATGGTAAAAACGCAGTTAATTTAATACAAAAGTTTAGTATTTTCACATATTATCCTTGCTTGGGGTAAAATTATACCAATACACATATCAAATTTTATAATTCTCTATGGGATAGATTCTACGCAATGAATTTTCGAATTTGATCCTCCACTTTTTTGCCTTTAAAATTCAAGGATTGGATTCTCCCTTTAGGAAAATAAATACAACTGATTTTCTACATTTCGTGGAGTTATTATTGAAGAGTGCAGTGATTGTTCTTATGGTAAAAACGCAGTTAATTTAATACAAAAATTCAATATTTTCACATATCCTTGCTTTATCTTCAGTTCTCATGAAATAAAATAGAAAAATTTGGTTATTCAAAAAAACAAACTTCATGATCGCACGGGGTTCGAACCCGCTTCCGCAGTTCCGAAATATTGAATGTTCAATTTTTTTTTTTCAATATTCAAAATGTGATAACTCATAAACTGTTGAGGTTACAGCTTTTTGGTAAAGAATATTCGATGGGGTAAAATTATACCAATACACATATCAAATTTTATAATCTCTATGGGATAGATTCTACGCAATGAATTTTCGAATTTAATCCTCCACTTTTTTGCCTTTAAAATTCAAGGATTAGATTCACCCTTTAGGAAAATAAATACAACTGATTTTCTAAATTTCATGGAGTTATTATTGAAGAGTGCAGTGATTTTTCTTATGGTAAAAACGCAGTTAATTTAATACAAAAATTTAGTATTTTCTCATATCCTTGCTTTATCTTCAGTTCTCATGAAATAAAATAGAAAAATTTGGTTATTCAAAAAAAAAAACTTCATGATCGCACGGGGTTCGAACCCGCTTCCGCAGTTCCGAAATATTGAATGTTCAATTTTTTTTTTCAATATTCAAAATGTGATAACTCATAAACTGTTGAGGTTACAGCTTTGCGGTAAAGAATATTCGATGGGGTAAAATTATACCAACACACATATCAAATGTTATAATTCTCTATGAGATTCTACGCAATGAATTTTAGAATTTAATCCTCCACTTTTTTGCCTTTAAAATTCAAGGATTGGATTCACCCTTTAGAAAAATAAATACAACTGATTTTCTACATTTCATGGAGTTATTACTGAAGAGTGCATTGATTGTTCCTATGCTAAAAACGCTTTCAACTTAATACAAAAGTTTAGTATTTTCACACATCCTTGCTTTCTCTTCAATTCTCATGAAATAAAATAGGAAAAAATAGGAATATATCAATCAAAAAGTCTAAGGGTACATTGTTCATGTATAACCCACCCCAACTAGTTTATGGCATTCATTACAACAAAAATGATCATAAAATACAGAATTAGTCACTCAGATAACTCGACTTAATTGCTATTTTTATTTTTACGAGGTGTCGAAACCAATATCGAACAAAAGTTCAAATATTTGTCCGCAATAAATTTAATTACAATTCAAATACAAATGATTTAGGTTCTTATACTCGGTGATAATAGTTAGGTTAAACCCAGAAGGAATTTGTTTTTTGGCGAAAAGTTATTTTATGTGGAGCGTGATATTTTATGCGAAAAAAAAATTCGGGGGTACGAATGAAATGAAAAATAGAAAGTTCCAAAAAGAAATGAAAAATTAAAACGCAATATGGAAAATGCCCAGTGGCGTTCGACAAAAAAATTTGGGGTTGGAGGGAAAGTACCCTTGAAAAAAGGATCACTACAAGAGGTATTGAAAAAAATCGAAAAAAATTTCCCGATTTTGTCATGGAATTGATCACGTGAAAATCATTCTGAATAAAAGGACCACCCAGTATGTTTCAAAAATTCGAGTTCGCAATTAATAACTTTGATCTGATGGCTCTGCACCAAACTCAATCAAGCTAAAGTCAACAAGTAAATATTAATTATCCACTTGAAGACTTCAAATTGAAAGAGAAGTTCCAAATTCAATTCCTATGGGCTTAGGAGAAATTCAATCAGTGTCCTTATTTAGAGACGAGCTAATTTCATTCAGGGAATCGTAGAAACATAAGGTGTCGCCCAATCAGGATGAGTCGCCTAATCGACGAAATTGACGACCGAAAATAGTCGATATTTAGCTAGATAGAAACTCAATCTCAAAATGTAAGTTTCCCAGAAGTAAGATATTTTTTTAGAACGATCCCAAAGGTATATTATTTGAAATAACAAACTAAAATCCACCGTTCGTACCATCGTCGATACTAAATATAAGTAATATGCTAAATGGCATGACACATGTGAAATTTATATTTTCCCAATATAAACGTGGCTTGAAAATTGTTTATGTTCTCGAGAATAGAATAACATCTACGTGTATTGCAAGTGAACTCGTAAAAGTTGGGGTGGATTTTAGCGGATTCATCTTCGCTTAAAAAAAATTAATGAAAATTTTTCATTTCATATAATTATCTTCTTTATGTGAAGCATTAAAATGACATGTATCTCGTTGATTTTTGGAAAGCACAGCATTATTATTCATCCAGTAGAGCGAGGCTCTCTCTATTTTCCTCTCGTATGTGAGGTGTTTCTCTTCTTGATTTGTTTGCTCAAGTAAAGGAAGCGCGACGTTAATGTTTTTGCTATTGAAATATTCATGTTACCAGAAGGCACCTTTCCCATTAACGATTCTTTTTTCATCCATAACGTTCCCAGATTCGCTATTCTTACCAAATAAATGGGTTTATTTTCGTTGCTTTTGCGAAGTTCCAGACAGTTCAAACATAACATTCAATTATGAATTTTCTCGAACTTTTCTCGTCCTCGTAACGAATAATGTGAAAAGCTTGAAAAATCTTCGAATTTTAACCCTCCTGAAAATTTTCAGAGATTAGTTAAAGAATTATAAAATTCGACATTTCGAATAAAGAAAAAAAAAACATTGAACATTCAATATTGCGGAACTGCGGAAGCGGGTTCAAACCCCGTGCAATCATGAAGTTTTTTTTTTTTGAATAACCAAATTTTTCTATTTTATTTCATGAGAACTGAAGAGAAAGCAAGGATATGTGAAAATACTAAACTTTTGCATTAAATTAACTGCGTTTTTACCATAAGAACAATCACTGCACTCTTCAATAATAACTCCATGAAATGTAGAAAATCACTTGTATTTATTTTCCTAAAGGGTGAATCCAATCCTTGAATTTTAAAGGCAAAAAAGTGGAGGATTAAATTCGAAAATTCATTGCGTAGAATCTATCCCATAGAGAATTATAAAATTTGATATGTGTATTGGTATAATTTTACCCCATCGAATATTCTTTACCAAAAAGCTGTAACCTCAACATTTTGAATATTAAAAAAAAACATTGAACATTCAATATTTCGGAACTTCGGAAGCGGGTTCGAACCCCGTGCGATCATGAAGTTTTTTTTTTTGAATAACCAAATATTTCTATTTTACTTCATGAGAACTGAAGAGAAAGCAAGGATATGTGAAAATACTAAACTTTTGTATTAAATTAACTGTGTTTCTACCATAAGAACAATCACTGCACTCTTCAATAATAACTCCATGAAAAATCACTGAACTCTTCATTGATAATTTTATGAAATTTAGAAAATAAGTTGTACTCATTTTCCTAGAGCGAGAATCCAATCCTTGAATTTCAAAGGCCAAACAGCAACAACTTTGAAAATGACCAAGTTAGGAATGAAGCTGATTTTCACGGTTTTCCCGGCTTTTCTACGGTAATAATGGCTTGATTTAGTTGCAATAGCACCCATTTTCTTCGTCTTCTCATTCTCTACAATTCCCTAGCCGAAAGTGTCAGCATCGCTCCATTGGTTCAGATTTTACAAGCAAAAAACTGAAAAAACACCGTTTTTTGGTATTTTTTCAAAATTACAAGAAAAGTAATCATATTTGCGAGTCGAAAACATATCACTTAATATCCAAGTTCCCCCACACTCGCGGTTTTCTTCTACGATTTCTTCACAAAATGATCGTTTATCTGCTCTATTGCCTGGTCTACTTTTCAAATTTTGTTTATCGACGTGGTACGATCAAAGTTGATTACTGGATGTTCTATCACCCCTGAAATATTCCATCCCTTCGTGATAACCATTTTCTAGTTATCAAAGGGAATAATTGATATAATGTTTCAGTTTTAATTATTCTCGAAGTCCACCAATTTATGTATGATAGGGAGGTTGATCTATTTGAATTCTCATTACTAGAGAATTTGATGTTTCGACCTTTATGATGCAAATTTCACTCAATTATAATCTTGTAATATTGAATTTTTCTACTTCCGTTTCTCGTGGGCGTTAACTGGTAGTTTTTCGATTTTTACCCACTTTCTTGTATATACACTTCTTCCATGGTTTTCTTTGCTTCGAGTTTTCTTTCGACGAATTCTCTTGAACAGTTTTCGTTATCTTTTTTCTCGAAGGAGTATTTCCAAAATAAACTCATTGAGGCATGTTCCTGTTTGAACGCGCGCCGGATGTGACGTAACAAGAGAGTGCTACAGAATCGAGTTTAACAGCGTTGCCAAGCGTTATTCTTTATATTTCCTTATGATTTGAACGAAAAAATTGTGATAGCTCTCAGTAAACGTACGTATTATCCAAGAATATAACTAAATCGAGATTTCAATCTTTATATACAGGGTGTTTCAAAATTCGACGTGAACCTTGGAAGACGTGTTAGTATGATTCATTTGTTGTCATTTGAGCCATATTTACTGATATCCAAAAATCAACAGTTTACGAGTTATTTGAGTGTATTCGTATGATTTGAAAGTTGGTATATGAAGAAAAGAATAGTCAATTTCTAATATCAATTCGCCTGCAACTTTCGACCTCCACAATATATGTGAGACAAAATTATTTCGAAAACTTGCCGAATTCCTTCTTTATTTCCTAAAAAAGTTTTCTTTCGAAGGATATCAGCAAATGAGTCATACTATCACGTCCTTCAAGGTTCACGTCGAATTTGGAAACACCCTGTATAAAAATTGGGGGTCACGTTGTTTTTTCCGGGATGAACTGTCAAAATACTGAACCGATTTCAATCAAATTTTGTACACTGTGTAACTTTGTAATGAAGTAGGTTTCGGATTTCGTAATTTTACAGGTTCTTCCTGAATTGTTGGTACAAATGGAAGGGGTGGGTACTTGGATGACATCAAGAATGAAAATCCCATGAAGAAAAGAAAGCATCTTTTTCGAGAAACAGGGTGTTAAAGGTTGAATTTTTCAAATTTTTTCCAGATAGCTTATTCATTTCCGAAAATATTAAACTGAAATTTGGCAAACTATTATACTTTAAGGTTTACGCAATACCTCGCGAAAATCCACAGGATATTATTTTTCTGGAGAAATTTCTGCTGTTTGCCCCCAGAACTTTATCTGGTGCGCCACTGGAGATTTGAAAAATATTAGAAAAAAACTTTGTTTCATTTGAAAACTTTTTAATTTCTTTCAATTTTTTTGTATCTGCTACAGTTTTCAATAAAAAAATGTACACAAACTTAAGAAATAATTTTCACCTCTGGAAAAATCAGTGGCCTACTATTTTTTTCATTGAAATTGCGTGAATGTGTGTCAGTGCGCACGCCACTGGTGAAGGAAAAATTGATGATTTCGACAAATTCCATTCCAATATCTAGAGTATTTTCAAAAATAAAATAAATTTTAAATTCTGGAAAAATTTTAACACCCTGTAACTTTGTAATGAAGTAGGTTTCGACTTTCGTAATATTACAGGGTGTTTCTGAATTGGAGGTACAAATTAAAGGGTTGGTTACTTGGATAGCATCGAGAATAAAAATCCCATCAACAAAGGAACGCATATTTTTCGAGATACAGGGTGTTATAGATTAAATTTTTCAAACTTTTTCCAGCAACTTCTGCATTTTCGAAAATATTCAACTGAACATTGACAAATTATAACACTTCTTGGTTAACATCATATTATTATGAGATGAAAATCTACAGGTTGATATTTTTCGGGAGGAATGTCCGCTTTTTGCCTCCAGAACTTTTTTCTGGTGCTCCACTGGAGGTTTAAAATATGACAAACAAACCTTGTTCCATTTGAAAACATTTTGATTATCTACCATTTCTTCTTATCTGCTACGGTTTTCAATACAAAAATTTTAAACAATCAAACTTTTCAATGACAATGACAGTCATGACTGAGAGAATTCTCAAACATTTTTTTCGAGAAACCCGTAGCAGATACCAAAAAATTGCAAGATATCATATAATTCTCGAATGAAACAGAGCTTTTCAAATTTTTATATATGATAAAGAGTGATAATTATCTACGCGGCAACGTAGGTATCAAATTGACGGCAGGTCATCGCGTCCTCACTACACCCGATCACTCGAAAGAGCGATAGCGTGCGAGAAGTCTCTGGGTCTTTCCCAAAACTGAAGAAATTTGGAACTGTTGAGAACTGGGTCATAACTTTCAAAAAATCAAGAATAGGGTTAGGTTAGGTCCCATATAATATATGGGATGCAAATGGATAAGATCTCCTCACAAGTTCAGAAAAATTGTGACACTGGCAACTCAGCAATATCCCACTTATGACGTCAAAAGAAGTAGCAAAAAGTAGTGCCTTTTGGATATCTCGCTGCTCTAATCCATTTTGTGCGATTGGCTTGTCCATCTAATTAAAAGCCTCTAAAGTCATAATAATCCGACCTGTGATCATCTAAATTATAATTCGAGGTTATCAAATTTCCGGGCCGCGACATGGATACAGTAGAATTAACATATAAGTATCATTCCACGTCCCCGGAAAATATATCGAACTTAATAATAATACGAATATGAAAGGACACGAGAGGAAATATTCCGGGTATCGGATTTCTCCGAAATCGAGACACCGAAAGATGCTCTCTATACATCAGACGTACCTGCTTCATTAAAATCCTCTTCAGAGGAGCCTTGAACGGGTCCCTTTATAATTGATTGGTGAATCCACTCTTTCGTACTCTTTTGAACTCCTATTCAGGCGGGTTTTACTAATAAATCCCGTGCATTGAGGAGCAGAAAAGCCAGCGACAATGGAAGAAGTACATGCTGACGCTGTGAAATTCGAAAGGCGCGACACCTCCAAACTGCCGAGGATCGAAAATCCTCCGATGTTTAACAGATCCGTATTCGAAAAAAGCTTCAACCTGAATTATTTATCGCTCGGTTGTGGTTTGAACCTGCAAATAAGTGGGGACGATTGCTGTTGGAACCTGCAAAAAGGTGGGGACGGTTGCTGTTGGAGCGGACAGGTGGCGTTGGTGGAGAAATTTTCTCTGATCACCGCTGCGGTTCGTTTTAAAGCATTTCGTCGAGTTTGTGATCGTACTGATGAGGCTAGATGAGTTGAAACCGGTCTACAGTTTTTCTATGAACAAGAGCGTCATAATTTTTTCCAAATTTTCAGGGTACGTTCTAGGTCTGAATGCGCCGGTTTTGTTCGTAACTCGTGATAATAAACATTTCGAATTATTCAGTATTTCTCTTATTTCAGGAAATTTGAAATCGATCAAGATCATCAAGGTACATATCGAGAAAATTCTT
This sequence comes from Aphidecta obliterata, assembly GCA_963966015.1. Lineage (NCBI taxonomy): Eukaryota > Metazoa > Arthropoda > Insecta > Coleoptera > Coccinellidae > Aphidecta > Aphidecta obliterata. Next base: position 33,812,706 of record OZ014430.1, on the reverse strand, counting down.
GCAACTGTCTTCTGCTGATGAAGTTGTGAGTATACATTTTTTTTGGATATTATTGATTGTGAATTCTGGAAAAAAAATTTGGATAAGGATTTTAGGGTTTTTCTGCCTTTGCATTCCACCTGAAATATGTCAATGATATTAAATTTCAACGTTTACATCATGAGTGATATTTTTCTGGAGCAATGTTTATTTGTTTATTTATTTGTTTTATATCCCATTTTTGAGCGCTCGTACTACTTACACGAGGGCTACATCATTTCGTCACGATGTCTGTATTTTTCGAATTTTGAGCCGAAAATGGTCTCAATCGATAGAGTTCGACTCACTGATGACGAATCCGTCGCAAAATTTGAGTCTGTCCGTCCGTCCGGCCGTAAGCACGATAACTCTCGAACGGAACAACCTAGAGACTTGAAATTTTTAGTGTAGGTTCAGTTCCCGAATGCCTCGGTTGAGTTCATTAATGGGTCAAATTCCACCAGGGGTTCCGTAAATATGGCCGTTCAAAGTTTTGTTCCCCTGATTACTTGAAAACTACAAATTTGATTGAGATGAAACTTTGCACTCAAATGGAGAATGAGGTGTTCAAGCTACATGTGAAATTTTGTCCAGATCGCATGACCAGAACCATAGAAGCCATAGAAAATTGTAACTTTCGAATGGAGAGGCCTAGGAACTTGAAATTTTCAGGGTGGGTTTGGATCACGAATTTCACGGTCACGTTCATCAATGAGCAAAATTAGACTAGGGGTTCCGCAAATATGGCTGTTCAAAATATTTTTTTCCTGATAATTTAGAAACTACTGATTGAATTGGGATGAAATTTTGCACCTAGCTTAGGAATAATGTATTCAAACTACGTGCCAAATTTTGTCCAGATCGCACTACCAAGATCATAGATACCGTAGAAAACTCTAGCGAATTATCGAAAAAAAATTGGTCACCTAAAGCACTGACATGAAGTCTGGAGTTTCGCCTAAGTTTCAGAATTTTTGTAACAGCTGTCGAAAATTCCTTCAATTGATTTCTAAAACTGGAAAATGCGAATCTACCTACAAGGTGCATGTACGAGCGCTCAAAAGCTCCTGCCTTCACGGCAGTGCTTTTCGTAATTTTTTCTCCTGAACTTCTTTCCGGTACGCCACTGGTGGTTCGAAAAATATGGAAAAGAAGCTCTGTTTCATTCAAGTATTTTCTGATATCTTGCAATTTTTTGGTATCTGCTACGTTTCTTGGGAAAAAAAATGTTTAACAGTTCTGAGGACTGTTTAATTTGTTTGAGCAGTTTAATTGTTAAACATTTTTTTCCTCGAAAACCGTAGCAGATACCAAAAAAGTCATCAAACAGTTTTTGAATGAAACAAAGATTCCTTAATAAACATTTTTATCTTATTTGGTATTGTTGATGAACGCCACCAATTATATTTGTAATTTTCATATTTGTTTGATTTTTTTTTCAGAAATCAGTATTTCGATTTTTAACTTGCAAACGGTGCATCGAACGAAAAAAATTAAGTGATTTTTTTTAATGTGAATTGTATGAGTATTCCAGGAATAATTTTCACCTCTAGAAAAATCGGTGGCGTACTTTTTTTTCATGAAATTGCTCGAATGTTTGTCAGTGCGCACGCCACTGGTGAAGGAAAAATAGATGATTTTGACGAATTTTATTCGAATATCTTGAGTAGTTTCAAAAATATCAATAAATTTTAAATTTTGGATAAAATTTTGACATTCTGTAACTTTGTAATGAAGTTGGTTTCGGATTTCGTAATTTTACAGGTTTTTCCTGAATTGTAGGTACAAATGGAAGGGGTGGGTACTTGGATGACATCAAGAATGAAAATTCCATAAAGAAAAGAAAGCATCTTTTTCGAGAAACAGGGTGTTAAAGGTTGAACTGATGAAAAGTAATCACGACAATCGAGATCCACACCTATCCTGCGAATTTCAAGTCCCTAGGCGTTTCCGTTCAAAAGTTACAATTTTCTATGGTTCTGGTCATGCGATCTGGACAAAATTCCACATGTAGCTTGAACACCTCATTCTCCATTTGAGTGCAAAATTTCATCTCGATCAAATCTGTAGTTTTCAAGTAATCAGGGAAACAAAACTTTGAACGGCCATATTTACGGAACCCCTGGTGGAATTAGGCCGATCAACGAACTTAACCGAGGCATTCGGGAACTGAACCCACACTGAAAATTTCAAATCTGTAGGTTGTTCCGTTCGAGAGTTATCGTGCTTACGGCCGGCCGGACGGACAGACTCGAATTTTCCGACGGATTCTTCATCAGTGAGTCGAACATAGTCGATGGTGACCATTTTCGGCTCAAAATTCGAAAAATACAGATATCGTGACGAAATGATATAGCCCTCGTGTAAGTAGTACGATCGCTCAAAAACATTGAAAAAATCATACTTCAACACCCTGTTCTTATTAACACCAAAGTTGGAAACACCCTGTATATCTTAAGAATCACCGAGAACATAATTCCTTCAAAATTCAAGCTTTCGTGATAGGTAAATATACCGCGAAAAGAAAGTCATTTCCTACAGATGAAAAGAATGCAACGAAATGAACGACGCGTAGTTATTACACCCAACCAATGGAACCCTCGAAATTACCCGCCATATTCAAATGAGCATTCCCCCTTCGAGAAAATGAGCCGGCTTCGTGATCGTAACAGGTGGAAAAATCCTATCCCTTATCAATTCGGCATCCACTCTTCCACGGACGTGACTTTCTCCAGAACAAAGAGTACGCCGGTTTTCTCAGGTTTTTCAGATATTGCGTTTGTCATCAGCATGAAAAGTCGTTTCTGACATGACCTATATAGAAAAAGTGGAGCTTTTGATTGGATAACCACTTGAGGATTTTTCAGTCTTTGAAGTAAAGACGTGGAAAAAGGAAGGAATAGTCTTGTATACCATAAACGTGTCACTAATTTTATTTTTTTTGGTTTGAATATTTTTTGGGATTTTTGAAATAGATCCCAATTTTGAATATTATTTCGAAGCAAATTTACTTAATTTTTAATATTCATACATTGAACTCTAATGGTCCATTGGTCTATTGTCATAAGAATGCTTCGGGGATAATATCCACCCTAGTTTTCCTCAGCAGCGACACACTCGGTTTTCCCACAGGAAACCCTAGGAATTGGAATTTTCAGCGGAGCGCCGAAACGATAAAAGTGAATTCTTGTCTGAAACTCTGGAGTGGGAGGACAAGTCCTTGCCATTTCTCGGATTAAAAGGTTTTCGGAATTTCCACTCGGCTCCTTAATCTCGACGGCTTGTCAGGAGTTGCGATTGGCTTCGCCTATTATAATTTTCCAGTTTTCGATTGTTCGAAATTCCTGATGAAATCGATTATGGGAAGTTTTTGAACTAGATTTCTCTCATTAATTCCGGAATGATGGGATTCCGGTGGAACAAGAACTCGCCCACTGGTTGACGAGGCAAAAAAAAAATATTTTTCTAACTTTTGATTAAACCAACCGATTTAACCTTAATTGAAAAACTATACCGGTGAATCATTTCATTGTGTCGGGTTATCCCCTTACCCCTTTCATTTATATGCCAGAGGCTGATGTCAAATTCCAGGGAAAATATACAGGGTGATTTTTTTTCCCTTCAGGACTTTGTTGTGGTGCGCCACTGAAAAATAAGCTCTGTTTCATTCGAGAATTATATGATATCTTGCAATTTTTTGGTATCTGCATCGGGTTTCTAGAAAAAAATGTTTGAGAATTCTCTCAGTCATGACTGTCATTGTCATTGAAAAGTTTGATTGTTTAAAATTTTTGTATTGAAAACCGTAGCAGATAAGAAGAAATGGTAGAAAATCAAAATGTTTTCAAATGGAACAAAGTTTGTTCGTCATATTTTTCAAACCTCCAGTGGTGCACCAGAAAAAAGTTCTGGAGGCAAAAAGCGGACATTCCACCAGAAAAATATCATCCTGTAGATTTTCATCTCATAATAATATCATGTTAACCTAGAAGTGTTATAATTTGTCAATGTTCAGTTGAATATTTTCGAAAATGCAGGAGTTACTGGAAAAAGTTTGAAAAATTTAAACTATAACACCCTGTATATCGAAAAATATGCGTTCCTTTGTTGATGGGATTTTTATTCTTGATGCCATCCAAGTAACCAACCCTTTAATTTGTACCTCCAATTCAGAAACACCCTGTAATATTACGAAAGTCGAAACCTGCTTCATTACAAAGTTACAGGGTGTTAAAATTTTATCCAGAATTTAAAATTTATTTCATTTTTGAAAATATTCTTGATATTGGAATGGAATTTGTCGAAATCATCAATTTTTCCTTCACCAGTGGCGTGCGCACTGACACACATTCACGCAATTTCAATGAAAAAAATAGTACGCCACTGACTTTTCCAGAGGTGAAAATTATTTCTTAAGTTTGTGTGAATTTTTTTGCTTGAAAACTGTAGCAGATACAAAAAAATTGAAAGAATTCAAAAAGTTTTCAAATGAAACAAAGTTTTTTTCTAATATTTTTCAAATTTCCAGTGGCGCACCAGATAAAGTTCTGGGGGCAAAAAGCGGAAATTTCTCCAGAAAAATAACATCCTGTAGAATTTCGCGAGTAATTGACATGTCATGTGACGTAAACCTTGAAGTATAATAGTTTGCCAAATTTCAGTTGAATATTTTCGGAAATGCAGAAGCTATCTGGAAAAAATTTGAAAAATTCAACCTTGTTTCTGGAAAAAGATGCTTTCTTTTCTTTATGGGATTTTCATTCTTGATGTCATCCAAGTACCCACCCCTTCCATTTGTACCTACAATTCAGGAAAAACCTGTAAAATTACGAAATCCGAAACCTACATTTTCCAGAAAAATATCATCCTGTAGATTTTCACGAGTTATTGACATGTCATATGACGTAAACCTAAAAGTGTGATAGTTTTCCAAATTTCAGTTGAATATTCTCGAAAATGCAGATGCTATCTGAAAAAGTTTGAAAAATTAAACCTTCAACACCCTGTATCTCGAGAAACATGCGTTCCCTTGTTTATGGGATTTTTATTTTTGATGTCATCCAAGTAACCCCCCCTTTCATTTGTACCTCCGATTCAGGAACACCCTGTAATATTACGAAAGCCGAACCCTTCTTCATTACAAAGTTACAGGATGTCAAAATTTCATCCAAAATTTCGAATTCATTGATATTTTCAGAACCACTCTAGGTATTCAAATGGTATTTGTCGAAATCATCAATTTTTCCTTCACCAGTGGCGTGCGCGCTGTCACACATTCACGCAATTTCAATGAAAAAAAGTACGCCACTGATATTTCCAGAGGTGAAAATTATTCTTGAATTCACAATTCACATTGAAAAAATCACTTCATATTTTTTCGTTCGATGCACCGTTTGCAAGTAAAAAATTGAAATACTGATTCAAAAAAAAATCCAATAAATATGAAAATTACAAATTTGATTGGCGTTCATCAACAATACCAAATGAGATAAAAATGTTAATTAAGGAATCTTTGTGTCATTCACCAACTGTTCGATGACTTGCAATTTTTTGGTATCTGTTACGGTTTTCGAGAAAAAATGTTCGACAATTAAACTTCTCAAAAAAATGCAGCAGTCGTTACAGAGAGAACTGTTAAACAATTTTTTTTTCGAAAAGCGTAGCAGATACCAAAAAATTGCAAGATATCAGAAAATTCTTGAATGAAACAAAGCTTCTTTTTCATATTTTTTAAACGAACAGTGGCTCACCACAAAGAAGTTCTAGAGAAAAAAGTTGGACATTGCTCCAGGAAAAATATCATCTATATGATGTAAACGTTGAAGTTTAATATAACTAATATAACCAATTTCACTTCAATTCGCTGTTTTCAGAAGAAAAAATATCCAATTTGAATACTAATTTTGTCGCATTCACCTAAAACCAGAATCATTAAACGGAGGAAATTTTTAACGAAGCATTCATTATCGTAGCACAATTACAACGATTTCAATTTCAATAATATACAATATGGTGGTGCCCATTGACCTATATCCATATTTTCATTATTTTCTAATAACAATGTCGTAGGTAGTGACCTCTAACGACGCCTATTTATAAAAAGCTTTCAGGCTTTTCAGCAGGGTCGGCTATTCTTCAACTTTCGAGTTCCAGGAAATATTGAAAAGAGCGCAGCTCATTAACATGACTTATGGCCGCGTTTTTTTTTTGTATCGCAAAATGTGATCGCCATTAGCAAATGAACACGTATTCTCTTCATCTGCGGGAGTATTTTTTAACTCATGGGCTTATTAATTGGTAGGATGGTTCGTTAATCCTTGAAGAAAAATCGTTTTATATCTACCCCTATTGAATAATAATAAATATAGTCATTACTCATTACTCAACTACTTTCGATCAAGTTATAGTATATGTAAACAAACAAGCCGATTGGTCGAAACGGAACAGTCCATTATTGGTATCGAGGGGAGGTCACTTGAATAATGTTGACGTTTAATGAAATTGAGTTGTTAACTAATTATCATTGTGTACATTTCGTTGAAGAAGATGAATTCAGATAGTGCAGATGAATTATTATGTACACCTTCAGAAATAAGACAATCATCTAATTCTACCATACAAAAATTATTGCCCGAAAAATACCAAAACAAATATAATATACAACAATTTTCAAGATTGGCTTAGCAGTGAGAATATCAAGTCATTGTTTACAGAGAATGTTTTTTTGGCATATTTTAGTGAACTTAGCACTAAATATGTGCCCCTATGGACTTTCTACTCCATGCTTAGAAGCACAATCAACATAAATGATGCATAGTTGTAGGTAACTATTGAGATTTGTAAATAAAGTTCTTTCTCTGTACTTGTATCTTAGTATTTATTGTTATATAATCGTAGATAAAGTATGGTATTCAACATTACCGCTGGTTAAATAATATACTATTAACCAGAAAACCCCCGTTGAAAATAATATCATATCACTCCTACCTCAAACTCTCAGAAAATCATTCTACAGGTGGCTCACGTGTGGGAGTCGATTGGATGATCTCCGATCTTCGAGATTCACGTTACGACAGAAACATCCTCCTGAAGTGAGTGTTTCCGGTTAAATTAAAGCGTATCGCATTCCAGCCAGTCAGGAACCCCACGTGGGATTTTTCGATTCAATTCAACCATCTTTTTAACTCCGCTGCACGTGAAATATTCAAGCCTTCGATGCGGAAAACTTGTACGAAATGACGTTGGGAGGGAAGCCCCTAAGCTTTCCTCCATTCCTCCATATATTCACATCTATTAGAGGGCTGACTTTCATCGATTACATAAATGATAACATAAAAATCAAAAGTTGGACTCCCACCAGTTACTGAATTATTCAAAATCGACTTTTCCCGAGGTGAAATGGGAAACTTCTTCGGACCACGCAGTGGAAGAACTACAGAACATTCCCTTTGATATCTCGTGGATTCTGAGTGCCGAAGGCGGTTCGTTAATGCATGAATTTTTGCATTTAGAGTAAGTTTTTATTTATGCAAAGTGATGCAACCCGGAGAAATATGGGACAGAATGGACCATTTGTCGTCGTGTTCAATTTCTTCGTGTTGGTATCCGTGAATATCCTTCATTAGTGTCAGTTTTCATTCAAGATTTTTATTGATATTGATAGTTTTACTGCGGAACGATTGAACGAGCGCTATCTGAAACCGAGTATTTAATTTGAACTAATTGCCTGAAAATTGTTCATTTTTAATACACGGACTAGATTTTTCAAAACAAAAAAAAACAATCCGATAGATTCCCGGAATGATTGGACGAGCGCTCTTTGAAATCGAGTATTTAATTTGAGCTAATTGCCTAAAAATTGTTCATTTGTAATACACGGACGCGTATCTTGAATTTTCAAAACAAAAAAAAACAATTCTGCCCTTGTCGAAATCGCGTTGTTCACACTTAATAAAGCCGAGAGTTCAATCCGACACAGAACACACCTTTACTTCCTTTCGGCGTTTCGATATAATTTTGTTCACTTCTTAACTCAACTAAATTCCCGATAGATTCCCGGAATGATTGGACGGGCGCTCTTTGAAATCGAGTATTTAATTTGTACTAATTGCCTAAAAATTGTTCATTTGTAATACACGGACGCGTATCTTGATATTTCAAAACAAAAAAAACTATTCTACCCTTGTCGAAATCGCGTTGTTCACACTTAATACGGCCGAGAGTTGAATCCGACACAGAACACACCCGTACTTCCTTTCGGCGTTTCGATATAATTTTGTTCACTTCTTAACTCAACTAAATTCCCGATAGATTCCCGGAATGATTGAACTAGCGCTATCTGAAATCGAGTATTTAATTTGAGCTAATTGCCTAAAAATTGTTCATTTGTAATACACGGACGCGTATCTTGATATTTCAAAACAAAAAAAACTATTCTACCCTTGTCGAAATCGCGTTGTTCACACTTAATACGGCCGAGAGTTGAATCCGACACAGAACACACCCGTGCTTCCTTTCGGCGTTTCGATATAATTTTGTTCACTTCTTAACTCAACTAAATTCCCGATAGATTCCCGGAATGATTGGACGAGCGCTCTTTGAAATCGAGTATTTAATTTGTACTAATTGCCTAAAAATTGTTCATTTGTAATACACGGACGCGTATCTTGATATTTCAAAACAAAAAAAACTATTCTACCCTTGTCGAAATCGCGTTGTTCACACTTAATACGGCCGAGAGTAGAATCCGACACAGAACACACCCGTACTTCCTTTCGGCGTTTCGATATAATTTTGTTCACTTCTTAACTCAACTAAATTCCCGATAGATTCCCGGAATGATTGAACTAGCGCTATCTGAAATCGAGTATTTAATTTGAGCTAATTGCCTGAAAATTGTTCATTTGTAATACACGGACGCGTATCTAGATATTTCAAAACAAAAAAAACAATTCTGCCCTTGTCGAAATCGCGTTGTTCACACTTAATAAAGCCGAACGTTCAATCCGACACAGAACACACCGATACTTCTTTTCGGCGTTTCGATATGATTTTGTTCACTTCTTAACTCAACTAAATTCCCGATAGATTCCCGGAATGATTGAACTAGCGCTATCTGAAATCGAGTATTTAATTCGAGCTAATTGCCTAAAAATTGTTCATTTGTAATACACGGACGCGTATCTTGATATTTCAAAACAAAAAAAAACAATTCTGCCCTTGTCGAAATCGCGTTGTTCACACTTAATACGACCGAGAGTTGAATCCGACACAGAACACACCTTTACTTCCTTTCGGCGTTTCGATATAATTTTGTTCACTTCTTAGCTCAACTAAATTCCCGATAGATTCCCGGAATGATTGAACTAGCGCTATCTGAAATCGAGTATTAAGTTTGAGCTAATTGCCTAAAAATTGTTCATTTGTAATACACGGACGCGTATCTTGATATTTCAAAACAAAAAAAAACAATTCTGCCCTTGTCGAAATCGCGTTGTTCACACTTAATAAAGCCGAGAGTTCAATCCGACACAGAATACACCCGTACTTCCTTTCGGCGTTTCGATATAATTTTGTTCACTTCTTAACTCAACTAAATTCCCGATAGATTCACGGAATGATTGAACTAGCGCTTTCTGAAAACGAGTATTTAATTTGAACTAATTGCCTAAAAATTGTTCATTTGTAATACACGGACGCGTATCTTGATTTTTCATAACAAAAAAAAAAACAATTCTGCCCTTGTCGAAATCGCGTTGTTCACACTTAATAAAGCCAAAAGTTCAATCCGACACAGAACACACCCGTACTTTCTTTCGGCGTTTTGATATAATTCTGTTCACTTCTTAACTCAACTAAATTCCCGATAGATTCCCGGAATGATTGAACTAGCGCTTTCTGAAAACGAGTATTTAATTTGAACTAATTGCCTAAAAATTGTTCATTTGTAATACACGGACGCGTATCTTGATTTTTCATAACAAAAAAAAAACAATTCTGCCCTTGTCGAAATCGCGTTGTTCACACTTAATAAAGCTGAGAGTTCAATCCGACACAGAACAGACCGTTACTTCCTTTCGGAGTTCCGATATAATTTTGTTCACTTCTTAACTCAACTAAATTCCCGGAATGATTGGACGAGCGCTCTTTGAAATCGAGTATTTAATTTGAACTAATTGCCTAAAAATTGTTCATTTGTAATACACGGACGCGTATCTAGATATTTCAAAACAAAAAAAACAATTCTGCCCTTGTCGAAATCGCGTGGTTCACACTTAATAAAGCCGAAAGTTCAATCCGACACCACACTCCCCGTACTTCCTTTCGGCGTTTCCATATAATTTTTTTCACTTCTTAACTCAACCAAATTCCCGATAGATTTCGTGTTATTTTTCCGAAATAGCTGCCTACTTCTCGAAAACTACTTTCTGAATAATTCCCGGAAATTTATTATCAACTCGAATCACGAGTTCTTTCCCCTCAAAATAACTTTTTTCGTCCAACTTCTGCAAACAACTCATGTCCCAAAAACCTTTTTCGATCGAGTCTCCCAAACCACTGCTTTTCTTCGATCTCTATTTCGTTTCAAGAGAATTTTCAATCCTATAATTCTAGGTGGTTCCAAATGATGTTTTCTTTTTCGTTAAACCAATCACCCCCTTCTATCATCTTTTCGGCAATTATTGGTCTGAAACCAATCACCTCTCAAATTTCCGACAGTGGAGGTAGGATGTGAAATTCTCCATCTAAACACTTAGTGCTTAATTCGTAAAATCGACGAAGGGAAATTATAAATCTCACAACGCTGTATTTTTTTGGTAATTAAACGCGCGTTAGGTACTATATTTATGGGTCCTTCTCACGACTTCGATTTTTTTCTCGTATCGACTAGACCAAAAGGAATAATCTCTATTCCCGACACCATATAAATAATTGAACTCGATCGACCAAATCCTGAAAATAGCTACTCACCTACTCCTTTTGACCTATTTGAATCGAAAAAGCGAGTTTTCTCATTATGTCCTCCGGTAACTCCTAAATATTCCAATGGAAATCCAGTTTCGACCGCTTTTTAGTGACAGCGAAAACAGACTCGTGTCTCGAATGCGGACCATTAAAAACAGAGGGGAAAACACGATGGAAATGAAGAATTCTTTTGTTTCAGATCTCAACATGAATGAGAGTACTTGCCTAGAGTTGAATCCGCACCGTAACAAAAGTGAGTATAATTCCATAAAATTGTGATATATGTTTATTTCTTCCACTCAAAGAAACTTTCCAGGGTATACAACAGGAATTCGGTTACTTCTACAGGAAATTCCCCCTATATGAGTGACAGCAGGAATATTTGTTGATTATAAATGACAATTCCGGTCGTTTGATTCCTCTTGAAATAACAAGTTTAACATTCGTTGATGCAACCAAACTGTAGTTCGTCATTTGAACATTAAAATAATACTGGGATACTGGGATTATGCGTGACTATTTACAGGAATTTCCTTTTCAATAAACAAACCAGATAGTTGTATTTCAAGCTTTAAACTTCAGTTTCGACAAGAATTTCCAGTAATGAACACTAAACTAAAACAGGAATTACTTTAATTAAAATGAAATGGAACTGTAGTATCGAGTAACTGTCTAGTTAGTTGTATTCGAAGCTTATAACCTGAGCTTTTACAGGAATTTTGTAGTAATATCTTGGAATACGAATATTCAATCTTGAATTCGGTTACCTATCTCGGAAAAGAGTCTGTATATTCGAAGTATTACTTTGTATAATCAAAGAATGTCGTTAATTTAGGAGCCGTGTGATTGATGATTTATACCTAAGCCATAGATAAGGAATTAGCATATGCGAGGCATACATCGATTACTTTGTATCCATAGTTGAGGACGGTTTTTATGGCTAGACCGTGTCGAATGTGCTAAGCGGGCCAAGATAAGGCCAATAAGGGGAAAAGAAGCTTGATTTTGTTCATGCATTTTACCATCATTTTCATATATAATATGTTCTTTTAAAATTGAAGAGATGAAGAAATAACGAAACTCTCAGTATAAGTACATTCGATTTTCATTGAAACATATATTTCATTTTCCGAAGATATCAATAACCGCGCGTTTCTTCGAGGAATATTGAAAATTCTCGAAGGATATCAACGCTATTTTAGAATCCCACGAGGTGTCGATGTAAATCATATTTTGCTTTCACCTCGAAAACACATTTTCGTTTCTCGCATTGAGATGCAGACGAAATCGTATTATGTATGGAAAAACATTCTAGGGGAGCATTTGTCTTCATACTGGCAAGTCTGACGTAAAAAATTCGGCTTTCCCCCACGAAAATTGATTCGAATATACGCGGTGACCTTGCAAGGAATCAATGATGGACCAAGAGAAAAACAATTTTTCCGTGAAAATCAATCCATGTAAACCCCAGAGAAATTTGGAGAAATTTTCTTTGACCGGCGCTGCGTTTCGTTTCCGTTCATCATCGCTATAACTGTACTGGTGAGGCTTAATAATCCGAAACTTTAGTCTATAGTTGCGAATGATGAATTTGATGTTCTCTGGGGTTTACATGGATTGATTTGTAGGCCTGCGTATCAAATTATCTAGGAACGATTTTTGTTCAGGAAAGAAATTTGAGGGCTCGTTCATCCACCTTGTAGGTAGGTTCGTATTTTTCAGTTTTAGAAACCAATTGAACAATTTTTTGACAGCTGTCAAAAAAAGGACAGCAGCTCTTTGTCAATTATGCCGAATCAGTCACAGAAATATAAGGATTTTTATTCAATAATTCGTTGGAAATTGAAATGGTTCTGGTTATGCGATCTGAAAAAAATGTAGCTTGAATATATCATTCTTCATTAAAATATAAAATTTCGTCACGATCGAATCTGTTGTTTTGAAATTATCAAGAAAACTAAATTTCAAACGACAATATTTACGGAACCCCTGGTCGAATTTTGCCTAATAACGAACTAAACCGCGGCATTCGATATTCGAACCTATTCTGAAAAGTTTCTAGGTCGTTCCGTTCGAAAGTTATAATTTTCTATGGTTTCGGTCATGCGATCTGGACAAAATTTTATAACTTCTGTAACATTTCGTGTGGAAGTTCAAGAAGCACGGTGGAAATAAATCACTGGCCATTTCCACGACAACAATTTATCCGTGTAGCAGGTGCAGAAAATGTCTCTCCGTGATGACCCCTTTCATCCGAGAGATGTCCGCAACGTAAATGGCTCACAAAATAACGAGAAATGTAGTATCCACCTATTGTGAAGAATTTCGCAGTCAACAGATCATTAGTGCAGTTTAGAGCATCGTTACAAGTGTATCCAAGCATCACAGATTGATCTTCTGAACTCTTACAATATCTATTATGTTCCTTTCATATTATATAGCCTTTATGCTTCATGAACAATCTCCCAGTGTTATTGATGTTTCTATTTGATTGAAAATTGGTGATTTTAATTGGCTTCGGAATGTTTCTTCGACTCAGAACTTTTTTTTCGCGCGAGAATGAGCAGGGGCGGACTGAAATATTCCTTTCGTGAGATGAAATAAAACAAATAATTAGGTGTCAATGGGTACAATATTGAAAGTAAAAAAAAAAAAAGATTCACAGAGCACATTGAACAGAACAATAAGAACAGCAATAGACAAATCAGAAAAGAATAGAAAATAAAAACTATCGAGGAAATAATAAACAAACAAACATAAAAGACAATAAAAATATTCAAAACACGAAAAAGAAAAGATAAACAAACAATGTGACAAAAAATGATAATAATATGGTCATATTGTCGACAGGTAATTGCCCAACAGTTTTCGATGAATGGTTATGCTGGCCTTCGTCCCCCCCTGGGAAATTGGTTTTCCAAGGTTGTCCTCAGAAACCCGGATTGATCACTAGTGGTGAGTCGAAAATATCGAGCGTTGCATAGTTTCATCCCTTAAAATATCCACGTTTTTGTTACAGAATATGCCTACAAATACTGTCAATTGAACGGCACTTGGGAGCCCAATCCAAAAATCAACAGTTCGTTGAACACGGCAGGATATACGAACTATACGAAATGTTTTTTTCCTGGTACCCTATACCTTTTTCAAATGTGCGACAAAATAGGACGCGATAAATGTAAGAGTGTAAGTTCTGTTTTTATTGAAGTTAGAGGGGTTGGTAGAATATTTTCATTGGGGATTTTTTATTATATTCGAAAATATTGAATGAATCGATTTAATTGATTTTTGCAGATTACTCAAGTCACAAGATACCTCGAAATGGTCGGCCTAACCATATCACTCACATCTTTAATTATATCGTTAACCATTTTTCATCAATTTAGGTAAGCGAATTCTGACCTGATCAGAAATATACAATTAATACTGTTATAAATCCCCTTATTCCCTTCCTTTTCGGTGAAGGTGTATAATGTGGTCACCTCTCGGATTCGCACCAAATTTTCACCGACGTTTTGGAACTTCATAAAAACACTAAATCAATCGGAATTTTTGTGCGGAAGTTCTTTTAGCGAGGAAGGTGTTTCCGCACAAAAATGTTGATTCTTTCAGTGTTTCAACAATGTTCCAAAACGTATGTGAAAATTTAGTGCGAATCCGAGTGGTGACCATATGCTACACCTTTCGTTCTTTCTTTCAAATTCAAAAACCCCACTTTGTGAACACCTGCCGAGATGTAAGAAGTTTATAAATGCACTTTCCACTGTATTTCCGTTTAAAATTCGAGCTGTCAGATTTTGACGAAAAAATTCTCGAAACCTGACGTTTCTTCGACGTTTGAAGAAAAATATAGAAATATGTAAGCGAGTTTTCACCTGATCAGAAATACACAATTAATGCTGATATAAATCCCCTTATTCCCTTCCTTTTCGGTGAAGATGTATAATGTGGTCACCACTCGGATTCGCACCAAATTTTCACAGACATTTCGGAACTTCATAGAAACGTTAAATCAATCGGAATTTTTGTGCGGAAGTTCTTTTCGCGAGGAAGGTGTTTCCGCACAAAAATGACGATCGTTTCAGTGTTTAAACAATGTTCTAAAACGTATGTGAAAATATATGTGAATCCGAGCGGTGACCATATTCAACACCTTTCGTTCTTTCTTTGAGATTCATAACCACAATTTTGTGAACACCTGCCGAGATGTAAGAAGTTTATAAATGCGCTTATAAATGCACTTTCCACTGTATTTCCATTGAAAATTCGAGCTGTCATATTTTGACAAAAAAAATTCTCGAAACCTGACGTTTCTTTGACGTTCGAAGAAAAATATATAAAATATGTAAGCGAGTTTTGAACTGATCAGAAATACACAATTTATGCTGATATAAATTCCCTTATTCCCTTCCTTTTCGGTGAAGGTGTATAATGTGGTCACCTCTCGGATTCGCACCAGATTTTCACAGACGTTTCGGAACTTCATAAAAACACTAAATCGATCGAAATTCTTGCGCGGAAGTTCTTTTCAGGAAAGGGTTTCCGCAGGAAAAGGAAGATTGTTTTAGTGTTTTTACAATGTTCCAAAACGTATGTGAAAATTTGGTACGAATCCGGGCGGTGACCATGTTCTACACCTTTCGTTTTTTCTTTGAAATTCAAAAGCACCACCTGTGGAGATGTAATGAGTTCAAGAAAAAACTTTTTAAATGTACTTTCCACTGTTTTTCTATACAAAATTCGAGCTATCAGATTTTGACAAGGTATATACAAAATATGCTATTATTCATTCACATTCCAGGATACTTAGGAACAACAGGACGAAAATCCATAAAAACCTCTTCATCTCAACATTACTCCACATCATGACAAGATTAGTTTTGTATATAGATCAAATGGCTGGTGATAACATTCAGAAAACTGTGAGTATTTCTATCGGATTTGAATCATCCTTTTTTATGACACAGCCGGATTATTCTCATATTTCGAAGTACAGAGGCGTAAAATTCGAGGCAATATACAACGTATGAAAGCAGAAGTGCATTATTGCCACATGTGTAACATATAAATCACTTGAAAATACAAACAAATCAAATCTCTTATCCAATATTTGAGTCATATATTTTCATCGAGAAGTGAGACTGTTTACGTAATAACCGTCTGTGTTCCATCAAACTATGATCCGGATATTGCAGAAAACTGCGAGGCCGTTTTCCACAGATTATATTAAACGAACCAGAGAACCATGACACTTTAATCACAGAATCATATGCACTCTTTTTTCAGGCCATTGTTCACGAGATATGGGCCACCAGTTTAGAATATACTCGGACCACGATGTTCATGTGGATGTTCATAGAAGGTCTCTACCTGCATAACATGATAACTGTGACAGTATTCCAAGAATATTCGTACATTAAGTTGTATATCTACCTCGGATATGGGTTATCCGCCCTTATGTCAGTGACATGGATGATGACGATGATACTTCTGAGAAGGTGAGGTAAATTTCATAAAATGTTGTATTGTATTGTTACTTTTAAGGGATAAACCATTACCGACATTACAGTTTCCTATTGAAAACTGCAAAGAACTCTACCTCAAATGAGATTACTGTCAATAAATATAAACTAGCGTTGCGCAGATGTCAGATTTGTACATCAGGTCGAATTTCCTTTCGATTTTCAGTTGATCATTATTGTTTTTCATTTCAGTGATTGGTATTATTATTATCTTCTGCCATATTACTGGATTCTTGAAGGTCCCCGATCAACGATAGTTGTGGTGAGTAAAGAATATTTTTCTCCAAATTTCATTCGAAATGATCTCGAATTGTTTTCAATATTTCTAGGTTTCAAGAATGACAGTAATTATTAGGTACAAAATAGTGAAAAAATAAAAATATTCTTTCATGGGACCAATTTGTTGGTGGCATTGAAAGAGTCGTATCGAAGATAAACACAGACATAATACTCGTCGTTTATTATCATAATATTTGTACATAATCAGTTAGGTACACAAATATAAATTCCCAAACGGGCTTTGTTTCACCTTCGAACGAGTTCCTTGGAAGACGTTTTATTTGGTTATGATATTTCCGATAACGAACCTTTTTATTAGCGGGGGAGAAAGATTTTGTACCCTCATTTTTCTTTCTGCGAGTGTAGAATCCAAAAACGTCGCAAATTTATACTTTTTTCCAGGCTTATTATTTTCACATTACCTATATTTCATAAAATATATCTATCAATAAAAAAATTTATGGGTGACCCATGGGGTTCGAACCTAGAACGATTCCAAGGTTTATTATAAGAAATAATTTACCAAAATCGTATCCATGAAATTTAAGGGCTGAAGATCGCTTTCATACAAAATTCATTTTATGGAGAAATATTTCGGGGAATTTTATGGATTGAAGGAACCTAAGTGGCCTTTGTGTAGATGTTGCAGCGTTTTTAATTGAATGAGGGTTACAATTGCGAATTTCTGGTTTGGAAGAAGGGACTCTTCAATCCCCCTTCCGAAAGTACGTGGGGAAAAGTACGGAACGAATCCCCGAATCTTTTATTTGATGGAAAGTTTCAAGTAATTCCTCTCTTTGAGACGAGAAAATATTATTCCCGAAAAAAACATTTAGGTTATGTTAATAGGGGGGAGAAAATCGTGTATGTATAGTCCAGTGAGACATTGAAATTGCTGTTTGGCAACACTGTAAAAGTCGATTATCTAGCTCTGATTGGTCAGTACTTGTTACGTCACATCCTGAAGTGGTCGAACAGGGACATGTCTTTCGAAAAAAATTGAGGGATAGGAATAGTTTAAATTGATTGAGTTGAATAGTTAATAATTTTGGACATCCTTGATTTTCAGATCAACCTCCTTTTTCTTCTAAACATAGTGAGGGTGCTGGTTGTTAAACTGAGAGAAAGTCATACTAGTGAGATCGAACAAGTTAGGTAAGAAACATTTTTCACAATCGTGTATTTCGAAAAAATTTACAAAGATTGTTCGTGTGTAAATAATTCAAGAAACCACCCTGTAAGTTCGCTGACCGTGATTTCCAATCGGAAAAAAGAGATTTTAATTAAATTCTGTACGAAAATTGATGGAAGTAATCACTCCATTACATTTTATCGAAAGAACGTAATGAATGGAAAATTCGATCAGGAAGTAATACCCAACGGTCAACTTCAATAATTGCTCCCTGTAGACTAGGAGGTCGCTTTCGGAGGAAACATTATTCGTACTTGGACATTTCCGAATTCGTTTCACGTTGAATTGCGAAATATCTGAATAAGGGAAACGTCAGTAACAAAAAAAAAATGAGAATTCGAAGCTAGATAGTTGTTGATTCTCGTTGGTGATTAGAATACTTTTTAACAGGAGATTTTTGTTCACAGGAAAGCAGTGAGGGCGGCGATTTTTCTACTACCACTGTTGGGAATTGCGAATCTCATTTTCCTCTTCTTCCATAAGTTCGACGAAGCCTGGAAATATGCGTTATGGTCTTACACAGCGCATTTCTTCGCGAGTTTCCAGGGGTTTTTCGTTGCTGTACTCTACTGTTTTCTCAATGGAGAGGTAGGTTTGAAAACTTTCAGGGTCGTTCGCAAAGAATCAAAGATATCTCTCAAAAATCATTTAAAAAATTTTTAAAAGAACTGACATGATGACATGATGACATTGTGCCTATGTTTCTATGTTCCGCAACGGCCTTCAGTGTTGATTGTGAGTTTGACAGGTGCCTATTTTCATTGTATTTCTATAAACTTCAACATATGGAATCACCAAAATAAATTAAATATATCAGAAAACTTTTTTCTGGTGTTCATTGATTGTTTGAGAAGTAGGTACTGTCATTTCATTTTCATGAACTTCGAAATATGGAATCACCAAGGATAGTTCAATATATCAAAAATCTCAATTTTTTTTCGACAAGTACTGTCATTTTATTTCCAAAAGATGGAAACACTAAATTGTGTTGAATATGTATATCAGAAAACTACTTTGTGTCAACACAAACATTGACAGTTTGACAAGTTCTGTCATTTTATTTTCATAAACTTCAAGTGATGAAATTACCAAATTATGTTGAATTGTTTATCAGAAAACTCTTGTTCTTTCTGTGTTCCAACACTGACATCTGTGTTCATTGTCAGTATGACAATACTGTCATTTTATTTTTATAGACTTGAATAGACGGAATCACCGAATTATTTCGAATATACCAGAAAAACTTTGTTTTCATTGGTGAGTCAATTTTCTCATTTAAGTAAATCTGAAACAAAGCCTATTATGAGGCTAGAAAATCGGTCGAAATCATTAATTACTCCCATTTATTACTCCAATTCACTTGTTTGCATTTTCGACTGCATTCTAGACGGAATGAGTTTTTCGAATTATTGAGAAGAAAAAAAATTCAGATGCTATATCTAAGGAATTAACGAACTCAACAGGCGCATTCAGACCTCGAACGTAACCTCAAATTCCAAAAGTGATAACACTTTTGTTCATAGAAACAAGCACGCAAAAATATCATATTTCTTCAAGTTTCAAAATTCAGATGTTATATTCACATCAACTATCAACAAATTTCATCGGATGTTGAGAGGTAGATTTGTATTTTTATTTGACACTTAACCTATAAATAGTGACTAAAGTGAGATTATATTTTAAGTTACTTCTTTTAAATTTCTCAGGTACAAAACGCCATCAAGGGTAGTTTTTATTCACGAGTATCATGGAGAAGTGACTACACTCCGTGCAGAAACGTTACAGTTGTATCAACTGCTCCAGATATTAAAGAACAAAGGTGAATATCAACTCAAAAAATTTTTCATTCAGAAATTAGCTGACTATGTAAATTTAAAGAATTTTTAGGAGGTCATAAATATCTTCACTATCGTCGACTAATTGATCGATTGATTTTTCTTTAATTTACAGATTTTCTACCGATGAGAACGCGTTGAAAACTGCAAAGGCCAATCCGGAATCTGTAATAAACGAAAAACAACCGGAGTAAGTAGGCAACTAAAGGATGCGTTGGTTTCTTTCTGAATTGTAGGTTATTTCGATTGGCAATACTGTATTTGACATATTGACATTGACATTTGACAGATATGTAGTGTTAATTCTCCGCTGTCTGTAAGAAATGAATCGTTTAACCCTCTGTTCTTAATTTACTCCATTATGACTTACTTTGGAAATATCCAAAGTAAGTCATAATTAATGGAGAAAGAATTCCTCTTCTCATCTGTTCCTGAAATAACCTCGTATTCAACTTCTGCATAACTCCACAAAAACCATTTCATCAACAATTCCTAGAAAATTCATGTTCAGTATCCCAAAAAAAATAATACTAATAAAGACAGTTCTAGTTCTCCAAACAAAAACTATTTAATTAATTCAATTAATTAAGGTCTACTGAACTTTGAATTTAATTTCAGAACTACGCTTTGAGAAGAGAAGGAAAAAGGATAAATATGGAATATTGGAACGTCGTGAGAAGAAAGAAAAGCATTGAATCCATTCGAATTGTGTAGTGACTAATTTATTAACATATCGATTTATGATATCCTAGAGAATTGTCTGTATTATTCAATGATTGCAAGTTGGAAGATAATAAAAGCAAATGTAGTTTTTCATTATTATATTTTTTACCAATTCTTAATGAATTATGTAAAGAATGAAGAAGATAGATGAATATACATATAGACAAAATATTTTATATTCTTTTGTGGTTAAACTCTGTTTTTATCCCGCTTCCTAGAATTCTATGAGATCCCTCAAAAAGAGATCCAGTTTTATATTATGTAGGATTTGTTACTGTGTCCTTACGCCACCTGAGGCAAAGCTTTGAAATTTTTTTTTCGCACGTAGGATTCGAACCTGAGATCTCTCGGTTACTAATAGAACACGCTACCGCCCTCCGAAATCTAAAATCCAGTGAAGTAGCTGGAGGGGTGGCTCCTTTGAGAGTGACTGCTGACCAAACTTTCAAAACTCACTGACATCTATGCACTACGTTCTGTGGTTCGCAGGGAATGCATTTTCACCGAGTTCACTCTAAAGACTAATTATAAAATTATTATTATTATCAGTCTATGGTTTACTCTTTCTTGTTATATCCGAAGCTCACTTTATACATATGTATATAATAATAAAACAATACCATCAATATATCATAATATTGAAAATTATTTATCAAAGAGCCCCTTAAATAGAATAATTCGCGAATACAAAAGTTTAAACGCCCCCTGCCGGCTAAATCCCGAACCTAGAAAACGAGTATTGTTTTAATATTTCACGTGCTTTAAGCCAGATATCTCTGTTTTATATCCAGGAACCAGGTATTCGTGAGGTATATTTATGAATTTGTATCGTTTTCTGAGTTATTATTGGTATTAAAAAAAATAGTCGGTATGGTATTTATATCAGTGTTATTCAGTTAAAATACGTTCACGAAGTTATAGAATTTTAGGTTACAAGTTTGAGTCCAATTTTCTGGGACAAGTTTGAGTGGTGATGTAGAGAGGTAATTCAATAATTATCAACAAGATTTATTAAATTGATCTCGGTATCTCAAATGGCTGTGACTCATCTTTCTGTGAGAAAGAAATTAGTATCATCTTTATGGTGGAGTCTGAATGAAACGATTTTATGTTTGAATAATACTCGTTACTGGGGGTACTCGTTTTCCTCCATATTTGTTTACATTTCGCAGCGCCTCATCGGTAGTTGGAATCGCAAATACTTGACGATTATCGGACTACGCCACTGATTATCTCTTTCCACATAAACCAGAGAGTCCAAACCCATCGAAAAAGAACAATACCGTTCTGTGCTACTAATTTTCATCGATCAATCACATGATTAACAGATTAATTTTGATCATATGACAGTTGGGTGTATTTGGGTCGAAATAGTTGGGAAAAAGAATCTTTCCTTTAGTACCATCGAAAATGAAGGGTTGTCTTTTCAACATCGACGCTGGCTACCTGGAGGGATTATGTAGAGGTTTCAAATGTGGAATCCTCAAACAATCTGACTATTTGAATTTGGTACAGTGTGAAACACTTGAAGGTAAACTATTTGTGCAGATTTCCCAGGATATTGATTCGATGTGTTCTAGATTTGAAGCTGCATCTTCAAGGAACCGATTATGGGACTTTCTTGGCGAACGAACCCAGCCCTTTGGCAGTATCAACGATTGACAACAAACTACGAGAGAAACTCGTCATCGAGTTCCAACATATGAGGAATCAGGCCGTGGAACCTCTATCTACATTCTTGGATTTCATTACATACAGTTATATGATCGATAATATCATCTTACTGATTACTGGTACCCTCCATCAGAGACCGATTAGTGAATTGATCCCGAAATGTCACCCACTTGGAAGTTTCGAACAGATGGAAGCTATCCACGTTGCTTCGACCCCCGCTGAATTGTATAACGCAGTTCTTGTCGATACGCCTTTGGCTCCGTTCTTCGTTGACTGTATCAGCGAGCAGGATTTGGACGAGATGAATATAGAAATTATCCGTAACACTTTGTACAAAGCTTATCTCGAAGCATTCTACGAATTTTGCAAGGATATAGGTGGAACCACTGCCGATTGCATGTGCGAGATTTTGGCTGTGAGTATTTCCAGAATTTTAGGTTGTGATCACATCGATCTTATTATTGATACTTTCAGTTCGAAGCCGATCGTCGTGCGATCATTATTACGATAAATTCATTTGGAACCGAATTGAGCAAAGACGATCGCGCAAAGTTGTACCCGCGTTGCGGGAAGTTGAACCCTGACGGTTTGGCTGCTCTAGCAAGGGCTGAGGACTATGACCAGGTGAAGGCGGTCGCTGAGTATTATGCTGAGTACTCCAAACTTTTCGAGGGCTCTGGGAACAATCCGGGAGATAAAACTTTGGAGGATAAATTTTTCGAGCACGAGGTAACACATTTTTTAGAGTTTTTGAGTAAACACATTATACAGGCAGTTTCCCAGTTTAATCAATTATCAATTTTCAACATAATTGATAATTTTAACATAATTTTCACCAATGAAAAGTTTTTTGAAGATTTTGCTGAAACATAGAATAGTAAATATTTTTATTTATTTATTTTATGTTATTTTTCAAATTCTTCTTATATGTTATTTGTCTCATTTTTTGCATTTTTCAGTTTCACTTTTACCTGTTTGTGTATTTTTCAAGATGATAAAAATTTCAATTGCAAATTCAAATTCAAAATTTCAAAAATTTTACTTAATACCTAATGAAAAATAAAAAACAAATAAATTAGATTTTCACATTAATCATTTTTTCTTTATAAGTAAAAAAAAATGCAACAGACAAAATTTGTTAATTTTAAAATATTCAAAAATTAAATAAATTTAAAATTCATATAAATTATAAAAATTAATACGAGAAAATTTTAAGAATTGAAAATTACTTTTTGTGAGAAAAAATTATGTTATTGGAAAATTTTAATGTATTTACTTCATTTATGTTAAAATTCTTAGTAATTTATTCATTTTTATAACTAATTTTCTATTAAAAATAAAAAAAACTTTCTAAAAAGTGAAAATATTTTCAGGTACGTTTGAACGTGAATGTGTTCATGCAACAGTTCCACTTCGGGGTTTTCTATTCTTACCTGAAACTCAAAGAACAAGAATGCCGCAATATTGTTTGGATAGCGGAATGTGTGGCACAAAAACACAGGGCAAAGATCGATAATTATATTCCAATATTCTAAGAATTATATTGGTGTAAATAGAATATTTGGTTCTGAATGTTGTAAACCTATAGAGAATTCTTTATTTCCTCTCAGGCTTCTTCACAATACAATCGAAGAAGGTGATTATTTGGAAAAATTACATGTTTTAACTTCTTTGGAAGATCATTTTCGTTCTGATCTTTGTTTACAAGAATCTTCATTGAACAATTTATATTATAGCATTCCTATTCCTTCCAGGGCGTCAATATTTAATATTGCTCTTTTTTACTTCGATTTGTATATACCTTTCATTTGATGAAATTATTACTCCTATTTTATATTATTTTAACCTAAATCAATTATTAAAATGTTACGTTGAATTTCTCCATATATTGAGATATAAATTATTGAGTTGAACTGAATATTTTTTGAACCTTCAATTTTAATTTTGTGTTCTTCAAGGCTAAATCGAAAAACAGGAACTTATTTTATTAAAAACATCGTCATGTTAACATTTCATTTAAAATATCAGGTTTCCTAGAAGAATCCTCGTTTTTAGGCACACGAAGTTGGCATTTCACCAATTCCGGTAGCTCATCAAACACTTCATATTTGTATTCTTGACTTTTTTCGAGCGACAGTATTTCATGATTACTTTCCCAAAATTTATCACCGATTAAATCCTCGTGTGAAGGTAGTATAACTTGTTGGAAATGCTTCGAAGTAGGAACTTTAATTCTTTTCTTCAGGAGGATTGTGCCCTTTTTGAAAATTTCAAGTTCGTTGTTATAATTTGTACCAAATTCACTGAAAAGTATTTCGTTTTTATCTGAGGAAAAGGTTCCGCATAAACGTTTTTCTGCCTGGAATAAATTCAAAAATATAAGGAAATATTTCAAAAGGTAATTAAATATTTACCTCAGTATTACTGCAGCCTCCTTCCAAAACGAGAGCCCAAAATGTGGTATTATACAAGTTATTAATATGACAGTCAGCTTGTCTCCATGAAAGATAGTCCCTCAAATTTTCATCTGTTGGGTAAAGAATAATTCTAGCATCAAAACAAGGGGGGTACTTCATTCTGACCTCTTGGAAATATGTATTCCAGTAATAAACATATGATGACGAGAACAAACTATTAATATAAGTCATTATTTTAGAACCTCTCCTATTGAATATTTCGGTATCTTTTTTCAATATAAAAGAATATTCATCACTTTCCCCATACGATATGACAATGTCCCTATATTGCTCCATCACTTTCGATGCTGCTCTATTCATCAGGTGCAAAGCTCTTATATCGTTTGGTTTTTCGAATTCATGCTTTTCCGAGAATTTATGAAAACCTTTCCCATCTACTCGTACGACTATCCAACAATTCGGCAAGAGTTTATCTTCTATTTCAAAATTTCGCACATATTCGAATTTACTCTTAGCCATTTTTGTTGTAGTGTATAATCTTCGAATGATGTTCAGATATAGGTTGCTCATCACCAAAAGGTTTTCGAAAATATTTTTGTTTACCTGTCTTTTGAGGTTATTTGTTTATAACCTAACTAATGCCATCTAATTCATAGAATATATATCTAATGATTATTCTATGAGAAAGGTTTAAGTAGCTTTCGATTTGACTAATCGCGATTACAAAAGTCTAAACGTCCCCTGCCGGCTCAATTCCGAACTTAGAAAACGAGTATTGCTTCAATATTTCCCCTGCTTATAAGCCAGATATTTTATTTCAAATCCAGGAACCAGGTATTCGTGAGGTATATTTAGAAATTTCTTATCGTGTTCTGTGCAGAGTTATTCGTATTGTAAAAAAATAGTCGGTAAGGTATTTATATCAGTGTAATTTAGTTGAAATACGTTCACGAAGTTATGGAATTTTAGGTTACAAGTTTGAGTCCAATTTTCTGGGACAGGTTTGAGTGGTGATTCAGAAAGGTAATTCAATAATTATTTACAAGAGTGTTATGAAATTGATCTTCGTATTTCAAATGACTGTGACTCAATCTTTTTGTCTGAAAGAAATTAGAATCATCTTTAAGGTGAAGTCTGAATGGAACGATTTTATGTTTAAATAATATATGTACATGAATTTTAGGACATTGGATTATATAACAATGAGTAAACAAAGTTCTTTCACCAGAGAAAAAACAGTTTACAATTGTAATTGTTGTGTCATCAAAACAGGTCTATACATTTCCATACATTTCATAAGAAAGTGGAAAAAATGAACCGAAGAAAAGCACAAATGATCGACCATTAGGTGTAGCTGTAGCTTCCAAATAATTGAACACTGTCGTCAAACTCAAATAGTGCTTCATTGTTCTTGTTGAATTATTATCAATTTCGATCTAATTAAAATTGAAAAAAACCAATTTGTTCACCCAAAATCAATAAACTTGACACTACACTGTCAATAATCCAATAATTCCCTAAAGAGTCGTCACATAAAAATCACAAAACGAAGAAAAACCTGAAAAACACCTGAAATAATTTGTCCCACCATAATAAATCTCGAAAAGGTACTCGTTTTCCTCCATGTTTTTCTACAGTTTGCAGCGCCCTCATCGGTAGTTGGAATCGCGAATGCAAATCGAAGGCTTCAATTAATTCTTGGAAATCTATGGTTCGAAAAGATATTTCAGGTTAAGTTGAGCAACTGAAAACTAAAACATAAAATTTTGATTTTGCATTGCCGCAATGGCCAACAATTCAGCGGACAAAGCTCTAAAGCTTTTGAGGTATCTACCTAGAGTTTGCCTCGGTAATATTCGAGACAATCCAGGCGCCTTCAAGGTAGGCATTCATGAAATCTTTTTATTCGTCTGAAATTGTATGGACTATCTCTAGAAATCAAGGAGAGGCAGGGGACAACACGGAGGAGATAGTCATGGTGATGGTAACAAGGGTTCAGGTCAAAGACAAAATTTCATGAGGCTGGGATATGAGACGGGAAATAATCCATTTTATTTGAGATTTCCATTCGAACCATACTATAAGAATCATCAGTGAGTATGACTATAATTTCAAAAAGAAGTATTTCATGGAACCTCATTTCAGCTTGAAGAGGCAGTATCCACCCTTGTCTATGGATAAACTGCAATTGCTCATCGAGACTAACAGGGTAGATTCATCGAAACCGATAGATCTAGTTTCCATAATGAACAGTGGGCTATTCCAATTAAGCCCCGACCAACACCAGTTTGGATTTCAGTTGACGGATGAAGGTTCAGATGTGTTCAAATGCAAAATCAACATAGAGGTACAATGGGCGAGCGAACTTGTTATTGCCGCCGTTGAAAAAGCTGGAGGCACAATAACGACAGCTTATTATGATCAACATAGTTTACAGGCTATGATGAACCCTAAAAAATTCTTCGAGAGAGGCAAGTAGAATATTTAATAATTTCCTAGTTTTAATGATCTGTTTCAAGGTGTACCAATTCCACGGCGAATGATTCCCCCAGCCGATGCGATTGAGTACTATTCCGATCCTTCGAAAAGAGGTTACTTAGCGGACCCAGAAAAAGTTTCCGAAGAACGGTTAGTATTAGCCCAGAAGTACGGATATACCTTACCAAATATAGAAAAAGATGAAAGTTATGATATGTTGACGGAACGTAAGGACCCTAGGCAAATTTTCTATGGTCTAAACCCGGGATGGGTGGTTAATCTCAAGGATAAAGTGATAATGAAGCCATTAAATGAAGAACTCAAAGAGTTTTATGTATCGTAATTATGTAGATAGATGGAATTTGAAAGTGAATTTTTCGAATAAAAAGTGGAGTGTGTTATGTAGGAAATAATGCCTGATGAATTTATACCCACCTACATTGGTTTGAACTCATTATTCACTATATTCTTTTATTTCTAAAAAAAAGAATGATTTTGGTTTTTTTGCAATAATATATTGGAGAAAATTTTCTGTTAATGGTATAGTACGCCATCTACTCTCGTATGGCATAAGCGTTCCGGTCGAAGCTGCGTGAATAAAAGGTTTCTTTACTATGTATTTGGTAATTGTTCCACACGAATATAGATAGCGCCATATTCGATGTTAGTGATCAACTAGTTTGAATTCTTTTGAGTTTTTGCACGATAACTTTCGAAAGGAACGACCTGGAAACTTGAAATTTTCAGGGTAGGTTCGAATCTCGAATGCCGCGGTTAAATTCGTTATTGGGCAAAATATGGTCATTTGAAATTTAGTTTTCTTGATGATTTCAAAACTACAGATTCGATCGTCACGAAATTTTGTATTTCAATGGAGACTGATATATTCGAGCTACATTTTTTTTCCAGATCGCATTAACAGAACCATTTTAAATTCCAACGAATTATTGAATTAAAAATTCCTGTAACAGCTGATTCGGCATAATTGACAAAGAGCTGCTGTCATTTTTCTGACAACTGTCGAAAAATTCTTCAATAGAAGGTGGATGAACGAGCGCTCAAAAGCTTCTGATTAGACGTAAGTGCTTTTTATAATTTTTAAAAACAAGCGCGTAAAAAAGGGGTCGAAATGATCAAATTTAATTAATTTCGAAACTACTGATTGGATTGAAATGAAATTTTGTCCAGATCGCATTACCAAGATCATAGAAACCATAGAAGATTCTTGCGAGTTATCGGAAAAAAACAATCCTTATATTGCTGTAATAGCTGGTTCGGCATAATTGACAAAGAGCTGTTGTCATTTTTTGACAGCTGTCAAACATTTTTTCAATGGAAGGTGGACGAACGAGCGCTCAAAACGCTTTTGAAAAAACGAGCGCGTAAAAGAGAGCTCGAAATGTTGCATTCCACAAGAAGTCACGAAGGTAACAAAATTATAATTTTATTGAACTGATAAAGAGAATAACAAGAAGTTGTTGCTTATTCAATACTTTATTGATCAAAATCATACATTACATGAATTGAGATAAATATTCAACCATACAAATTTAGTTAATATACAATGTTTTGTTTCGGAAATGATTTGTTTTAATTTAAATAATTGTGGAAATCATTATACACATTAATTACTATTTCTAACAAGAACAAAGAAAATAATTGATCGTCAATAAACAATTCATTCAATGAAATTACCAAATTGATAGAACTGAGACAATAAAAATTGGTAAAGATCCATTCAATTTAGTTGAAGTATATGTCGATAAAGCGAAAATTATATATTTCGAGAAGGAAAAGCTGACTGAATTACAATTTAGTACTTAATTCTTGAACAAATTCAAAATTTCAAAATATAATTAAACTTATCGAAGCAAAGTTGATGCCTACATCATACTCATACAATACGATAGAAACAAATCCTAATTAGAATAACAGAATGAAGGTTAGTTAGATAAAACAAACATTAAATGAAAACGACGCCTAGTAAAGCAGGATCCTCTTCTCAACAGCCTTCCGGCAAATGGGACATTCGGTCATCTGATCTCCACACATCTGACACAAACCATGCCCACACAGAAATATCATATTCTTCAAGCGGTCAAGGCAAACAGGGCACATAGTCTGGAAATATATACAATTAGATGAAATTATAACAAACTAGGTTGAACATACCTGTTCCTTGATATCTTGAAGCTGCTGTTGCAGTTTCTGTATGTCGTTAGTGTTGAACAAGTCTCTTCCGCCGTTGTTCATCAGTGGTCCTCGAGCCTGATTTCCTTCACTTGTCGACGGTTTTATGTCTTCCTCGACGTCGGCCTTAACTTCGCAGATAGTGCCCAGTCCACCGCTACACACCGTCATGGGAACCATCAATTCGATTTGGGAACGGCATAAAACGCATTTTTTCATTATTTGCGAGCAGCTATCGCAGACGCTCATATGTCCGCATGGTTTGAACAGGACGTTGGCCTTCTTATCGGAGCATACGAGACATTCTTCTATCTGAAATTAATTGTAATATTTAGCAATATGAATAATTAATCTCAAATTCGTTTACACATCTTGGAGAAGAGTCTGTATATTCGTGCATACATTGTGTTACTTTGTATAATCAACGGATTTCATTAATTTGGGTGACTTAGATAACAAAATTTAGAAGAGGCAAGTCATTCATCGACTGCATTGTAGTCGATGGATGTTGTGACTACAGGGCGAGATGAGGTCAAGAAAAGGGGAGAATATGCGACTACGATTGATTGTGGGAAAGTTTCGGAGAAAGAATTTAAGAACGTGGGTGTTCCCAAGCCAAGTGAGAAGCACTGAGAAGAATGTCCACTCTGGAATTAGGTTTTGGAAGAGGGAAAAAGTTTACCTTTGGGGGACTCTGGAAGAGTTAAGGCAGTTGCTCGCTGGTAGAGAACTCACTAAGAGTTAGTTGTACGGGGTCGGTTTTCCGGTTAGAGGCCGGTGTGAGACTAAAATTGAGGTAGTATTCGTTAAGGGAGTGCGAACAAAAAGGTTAAGGTTACTTTCGGAGTTAGTGAATTTGTTCTCAAGTAGGTACAAAAAGGGATTAGGTGGTTTGCAGATCAAGGTAGGAAAATTCAGTTCAAAGTTTTAACCCCTATACATGTAAATGGTGTTATTGTAATCCCAATATCATGCATAACTCGACCCGAAATTGATTTAAGGTGTTTCAATGTAAAGTGTGGAAATAATTGTATTTATTTTGTATGAAGCAGGGAAAGTAGGAGTTTAATTGTCTGATTTAATTCTGATTATGCGAAACTAGGTGAATCATAGATGTTTTCATTTTGAAACAATACAAGTCGTATTATTACATAATAAATTCCAAACAAAAATCGAAGATGACTTAATCTACACCCACCTTGATCCTATTCATGACGGAATCCCGACAAATGAGGCATTTCTTGACCCTCGGAGCGCAGCTTGTACAACAAGAGACATGTCCACACGGCTGGAACAAAATATCCCTCTTGGCGTCCGAGCAAACCAGACACTCGTCCAGAGTGGAGGTGACATTGGTCGTGTTGCTCTGGTGGTTGCTGTTTTGATTAGGACCCATTTCCATCTCCCCGCTCTGTTTCTCCTTGTGACATTTCGTCAGGGTCTTGCAGAGGTTCGGGTCGGGGCAGAGGTCCAGAGGAGCCTGTCCTTTCTTATTCTTGATGGTCAGATCTGCGCCGTTCCCGGCCAGGAAGCAAGCGATACTCGCCGACGACTTCTTGTCGGAGCCTTGGGTTCCTAAGCCCATGAGGAGTTTCCCCACGTCCTGGACGTCTTGGAGTTGACGCAGCTGGGAGAGGGTGTGATGGCGGAGAGCTTCGTGCAGCGGCGTGTCGCCGTCCTTGTCTGCGATGTTCAAATTGGCACCTTCGCGCACGAGAAGCTAAATCAGAGAGATATTCTTAGATTGTTCACTAATGAGAGAAGTTGGACGTAGGTACTCACCCTGACAATTTGAGTATGTTGTCGCTCAACTGCAAGATGAAGAGCGGTCTGCAAATTTACATTCTGAAGGTCCATGTTCGCTTTACCGTTGAGGACAAGTTGTTCGGCTACTTCCACATGGTTGTTGAGGGCAGCTAAATGAAGGGCAGTGTAACCGTCGTCCTTCTTCTCATCTACTATCCATGGTCTCGGCAGTTTTTGTAGGAGGATCTTCATGGCACTGCAAAGAGGTTAAGATTATTGTCTGTGATGAGACAATCCTTTGGTTCATAATGTACAAATCTGACATCTGCGCAACGCTACTTCACATTTATTTACAGTAATCTACTGAACCGATCTGGCGTCTGCGCCCGGCATTTTCATTATCCGTACAGAAATCCATATTATCAAAAACTTGGGAAGTGGGTTTGCTGAGTCCGTCCAAGAGAAGAATAACCACATCTTTTTATACAAATCGATGTACGATGTTAACCTGAAAATTCTGTGTCTCTTGCGGGGGAGTTTTTGCTCTAGACGGTTGTTGATTTTTTTCTGGCTGCTCGTTTTTCATGAAGGTAAAACAGGGTAGGATTGTGTGTTAGTTTTATCTGAAACTTTCGACGGTGGAAGAGATACTTTGGTTTTGTCATGTGAGTAACAATATTTTATAATTACAACTTTATCATTCAGATATTCTCCTAATTTGCTACACTTGTCTTCAACAGGGTCCATTATTTACCCCATGTGTTTATCTCATATCATTTATCCTCAATTCACAAGAGGCAATTTGCGCCTACTCAACGTATTTTTACCATGTTGGTTTGCTCCTTGTGAATTGTTTTGTATCCAAGTTTCATACTTCATTATCAAGTCTATTCCATATTATTTAATGATTCTAACTGACCATATGTATTAAATTCCTAAGTGCATCTCACAAGAGTTTGAATGTTCGAATGCTGAATAATCACCTTAATTATAAGGTTTTGCAATATTCTTCAAATGATACTATATGTAATCGTTGTAGTTTGCAGCAAATAGCAAGGATATTCATATGCACCATTGCCGGCATTACGTTTCATCATCTTATATTGATTGAGCATTTTAAAAAGCTACTCTCCATGCATAATTATCCGTTATGACTTCTCGTTTATTGTTTATATGATTGACTGCTTATATCGTTTACTATCTATATCATCCACTGCTTATACCGTTTATTGTTTATTTCGTTTACTGTCTATAACATTTACTGGCTATACCGTTTACTGCTTATATGGTTTATCTAATACTTGATGGGATTATTGACCAGGAAGATAACTATCGGACGACGCAACCTAAAAATTACCTAAGGCTTCGCCCAACGTTTGGAAATATATATAACAAGGACACTGTCGCATTCCCGTCTCCTTGCAACGTGGGAGATCATCAATCGTCAAATGATAGTTTGACCCCTGCGAAGTAAAACTCCCAATTTACCGCCTTTAATCTACTCACTCATTTTTAAACACCATTTGAGAGAATTCTCACCGGTCAACCTGTTTATGAATATTCTTTTACTTGTGAGTATATGAACGAGAAAAGGAGGGAGGTTTGTTTTTTTCTTCCCCGTCTGGGTAGTTTTTTTATCCTCCCTACCTTTTGGCACTCTGAAATAAACTTAATATTTTCTTGTTTCGAGTGCTAAAAATATGTGTTTTAAATTTCCTATTTTCCCGTCAATCTCTTCTATTGAATCAAGCGTAATTAACAATTAACACTATGCGATCACGATCTTGGCCAAAGATTATCTAGAGTAATATTTTCAGTTTAAAAAGGAACGCCTGTGAGGTAGAGTTCTAGTTCGTTACGGTTTTCAATAGAAAACTGTAATGTCAGTAAGAGTTTATCATTTCGAAAGTACCAGTAGAGTACACTACCCACTCAGGATTGCAGAGCCCGTCCGAGATCACGATCTGGGCCAAAGATTATCCAGAGTAATATTTTCGCGTTGAAAAGAACTCATTTAAAGTAGAGTTCTAGTCCCTTACGGTTTTCAGTAGAAAACTGTAATGTCGGTAATAGTTTTACCGCATAAAAGTACCAATACAGTACAATAACAACAAGGAAATTTTCCACAAATGACAAACGATTTGTTTCTATTCTTCCAGAAATTTTCCATTACATTCGAACGGAGAAAAATAGAAAAAGAATTCTCCCTTGGTTTATTTTGCCCAGGTGAAATTTAAATGAGCAAACACCGAAGGTAAACAACAGTCGGCATTCTCCCGGGGAAATTCCTCGCGAGTGTTTAACTTCCCAGATAGTAGTCCAACAGTTCTTTTTGTTTCACGTACTTCGTTTTCGGGTGATTACCCGCAAATGAAGAATTTCGAACGAAGACAAAAGTTCCGGGGAAGTAAATGAAGTTCGCTCATTGAATTCCAAAACGGTGGGGGAGATACAATCGGCCAAAGTTTTATACTGATTGTAAAATCGGTGAATGGGAAGCTGAACTCGGAGTAGATTGGGAGGAAATTCCGAGTTGGGTGTATTCTTCGTCGATTGAATTTTTATGTGCTTCCGCAGTCCGCCATTAAAAACTCAAGTAGATGCATTCACATTTTTTTTGGATGTTGCAGAGAATCTCCGCTTGATGCGCATCCGGAGGTGTCTAAGGCAGGAGCTTTGGACATGCCTCACTGACGAATTCAACCAGTAGCTCTGGGACGGAACAGTCAGAGCGAACTAACACCTTCGGTCATTTAGTCTCGATTTGTTTAAATTAAAGTAAATTCGTCGGTGACGCTGGCGCTACGACTCCGGCACCGGAGCATAATTAAAATCCGGGACGAACCGGAGAAAAGGCAATAAAACCCCTATTTTGTAGTCGAGTGGCGGAAAATAATTAAAATTTGAGTACGTTTGTGATCCGACACTTCACCAGCTCATTCGTTCTAATAAATGCACTTCGGTATTCATCGCACACAGTTTTTATACTCTCTGCCATTGTCTTATAGAGGCAGGGGAGATTTTATTTCTTCGGGATATACCTTTCGTTGGTACGTCTGACCCCCATTTTTTTCAGATAATTCGAAAATCTTATTCTATAGAATCGAAACTTGAAACACCTCCTAAAATGTCAAATTCAGGAATGAAATTATACTAGATAAACTAATAGCAAGCCAACAAAACAATTCATGTATCCCAGAAACCAACAAATTTATCATTTGCACCTGTAGACCGGTTTCGAACCATATTAGATCTCGTCAGTACAGTTGGCAAAATGAAAAATTCGATGTGGAAAACTGAAAAACTTTGAAACATAAGGCAACGGCGACCAGAGAAAACTTCTTCAATCACGCCACCTGTCCGTTCCAAGAGCAACTGTCTCAAATATCTGTAGATCATGAATCGCCTTATCAACTCCCCAAGACAAAGGCACATGTTGTACGCGCCGTAAACATAACGAGCATAATGGAAATTAAGGGTTCAAGTTTCAATCTTACTCGTCTGAAATGGACTAGAATAATACACAGCTGTTTATATGAAATTATCAAATTCAGGAATAAAATTAGAAAAATTATACTAAATAAACTAGTAGCAAGCCTAATTTCATTCCTGAATTTGATAATTTCAGATAAACAGCCGTGTATTATCCTCTTAAAATATCGATTTCGTGAAATGACATTGTTTGACACACTGACGACGGGTTCGGTTCACCGAATCTGTGGTTCATTTCTTGATCTTTGGTTCGATAGTCTCGCCATGTCAAATCTAGATATGGATTCACCAAACAACATCTCAGAAATCGGGGGTGAGTTTGATGAGAATCGAAGCGGTGTGCGGGTTCAGTACCTGGATGGGTGAGGGAATTTTTGATATTCGACCTAATCCTGTAAAACTTCTTGTGCAATATCACTTCGATATCGCGAAAGGCCAGTCGTGCAAGAATTAATGCTCGGTCATAACTAATCGTTCCGCTAAGGCCGCAGCTCACGCATACAAGAAGTTTCTTCGGTAAACTCCAAGTTTCACATAATTCGCAATAAAGCCTAATTGGGGTGGGCCATTATTCAATTTGGGGTAATTGAAATATTGTCCACTAGAGCAATAGCTGCCCATTAGGTGGGAGAACTCGGCGCAAACTTAATAAGGGTAGGTGTGAATTTAACAATATTATGAGTAAAAAGTCTATTCACTCATGAAAATAGATGATTTGATGAATTCGAATCGGTGATTATTTCGCTAAATAGAAAGTTAATGTTCGATATCCAGCATATATGACAGATGTTAGGATGACAGATGGCAGGAATGTCAAAAGTATCAAGTTCATAACCTCAATTTTCATATTGATATTGTTTTTCGTCCCAAAGTAAGAATGAATAATTAAAGAGAAATTCTTCTCCAATGACGATGGGAAGAAGACCAGAAAATGGAAGAAGATAACTGACAGGACTTGCTCAACTCTGTCACAGTCGAGGTCACCATTATCATTCCTTAAGGTGTGTACAGACATGCTCCGAATATCGTACCGAACCGTGTCGCGTACCCCGCGAGAGCGAATCAAATTCATCGCACGTAGAGGTGCAATTTGAATTCGTGAATTTGATTCGCTCTCGCGGGGTACGCGACACGGTTCGGTACGATATTCGGAGCATGTCTGTACACACCTTAATAATGGAATTTTGAGTCCAAACTGTAACGAACTTAATCTGTCACTTTGTCACATTTAGAGGTTATATTTACGTCAAATCAAGAAATGTCATTGAAAAGTTCATGCGAATTAAGTTTATGACTTTCAACGATTCGGAAGCGCGCCAATGAAAAGCGAACCACGCTGTTTGTGTCTCTCTGTGATCGAGACACTTACGCTGTCTGTCTTTAATTATTAGCGGAATTCATTTGACACACATAAAAACACATGGCGGCTTTGACGAATTCATTCAAATAGTATAGCACTTGACCCTGTAATGAGACTCCACAAGTTCCATTCGGATGCTGTAGATGTGGTAGTGACGGTGTGTTAATGTGCTCTATTCAATTTTCTTTCGTTGAGTTTTTCTTCGAACAGCATGAATCGGTGATGGACTTCCTGGCTTTGGGTCCTCGAAGGTAGGAACTTTGACTGATAAGATCATAAAATAACCAGTGACGTTGACATTTTGCGTTAATGGACGTCATTTCTAGGGATTTATAATACGTAATACTAAGTTTTATCGTATACGATATTTTTCTTCTGTTATTCACTCTTTTTTGCTTGGTTTTTCGCTGTTCGTCTATTTGCTTTTTTGTTTTCTCCGTTTCTCGTTCCGATTTGTATCTTTACTATCCTTCTTCCAATGTTTTTATTGTCTTCTTCGTTTGTTTGATATCGAAAATGCAAAGAGTTGGACAGGAAATAAAGGTAAGTAATGATTTCCATTTCGAGAAAGATTTTCAACACTACCCTAACTTAACCTAACCCAACCTAAAAATGGATCTATTTTCGGAAAGATTATCAACACTACCTTCACTTATCCTAACCCAACCTAAATAAGGATCTCTTTTGAGAATGATTTTCAACACTACCCTAACGTAACCTGACCAAACCCAAATATGGACCAATTTAGACAGTAAATAATGAGTCTTCCTATTTGCAGAGGTACGAAAGTGTCATGTTGGGAAAACCCATCGGGGTCTTCCTCTTTTTTGCTTGGTTTTTCGTTGTTCGTCTATTTGCTTTTTTATTTTTTTAGATTGTCGTTCCGATTTGTACCTTTACTATCCTTCTTCTAATGTTTCTATTGTCTCCTTCGTTTGTTTGATGTCGAAAATGCAAGGAATCTGAGAAGAAATAGAAGTAAGTAATGATTTCTAACGAATTTCTGCCCTCATAATATGCTTTGTTTCGAATTTTCAGTTTTTACAACCAAAATTTCTACCCCTAATGTATGAATGAATACTCATTTTAAGGGCACTGTCCTAACTTGAGATTACTCAACTCAACCTAACCTAAATATTAATTCATTTTGAAAATTTGTTTCAACACTGTCCTTGCTTAAGCTAGCCTAAATATGGATCTATTTTGAGAATGGTTTTCAATACTAATCTTACTTAACTTATTATTAGGCTAAAGTCCTTAACTCAAAGGATCTAAATTGGATTCTGACGTCTCGAATAACTACTCTTTCAGATGTCTCTTATTCTTTTTTCTCCCAATTTCAAAAGTGTAAATATCCCTATTTTTCCTTCAAATCCGTTTCA
This sequence comes from Aphidecta obliterata, assembly GCA_963966015.1. Taxonomy (NCBI): domain Eukaryota; kingdom Metazoa; phylum Arthropoda; class Insecta; order Coleoptera; family Coccinellidae; genus Aphidecta; species Aphidecta obliterata. The sequence continues at coordinate 33,775,433 of OZ014430.1, read as the reverse complement.
CTGGTCAGAATGAACGAAAGTATTCTGCAATAACCTCTATAGTATCGGGGTGGAAATTTTGGTTATAAAAACCTGAAAATTGGATACAAAACATATTATTAGACTAAAAATCTTTAGGAATCATTACTTTGCTATATTTCTTAATTTTATCTACTTCTCTGACCTCGAATTCTTCGTCTGTTAGTCCATCCTAATCGTTTGAGAAAATTCTTTTCTCAAAATCCACAATAACAGACAAATTATTATATATGAGTTGAAATGGAAGAAATGCAATTTCCCCAAACTCCTAAGACCAGGAACAAAGATATGGAAAATATCCAACATTAAACTTCAAAGACTCGTTATGGTTCGTCGTCCCGTTCGATACAAAACCTAAGAGATAATGCCGTTTCAATTTGCGTCCGGGTCAAAATGGGGGGGAAAACAAGAAAAACTCCGAAAATTAATTTGTCAGATTGCGAATATCTGTCGGAAATGGAGAGGTAAAGGAAATTGGATCAACAGATGAACAAGGTGGCCGTTGCGGAAAATGCACGTCGAATTTTCCATCAATTCTTTCAGCGGGATGAAAAGTTCGATATTCGAAAGCGCCAAGTTTTAATCGAACTGCCCTCGGAGCACATAACTGTAATTGAATTTTGAAAAACACTGTTGAACGTGTTGGACAGTGGCGCGCGGTCATTCAACCGGCACATAAATGACAGATTGCGATTAAAAAAATCTGAAGTATCAGATTTTGTGTATTTAGGTAAACTCCGTTCAAGAATTATTGACATCTCGGTTGGCTGTGAAAAATCGAATTTAAGTTGGTAATATACTATTCAGTAATATTTTGGGTTGCTGAATTCAGGTTGGTATAGGAATAACACTAACATTACCCATAGAAATCTTGCTTTGATGATTTTATCGAAGATATTGGTGAATATGTAATTATAAAAATTTGCTCTGAATTTGAGTATTTTTTGTCTTATGCTATTAAAATGGCTGGAATTGACCAGGATACATCGCGCCTAACAAGAAAACGCCAGGCAGTTTGTCGGTGTCACTTCGAGTTTTTCAGAGATTTGGCATATATTTCCGCTAGTGTTTCAGGTAAACTGTTATTCACCGACTCAAAGTGTATTCTGATTGATCAATGTCTCTTAAATTTTCAGATTTCACCAAGCCCTGTCCGTAGAATATTAGCATGTTATTATAGCCTGGAATTAGCAGTGGAAGAAAACCTGTGCGATACGATTATTCCTCCAAAGAGACATCGAATGACTTTGTTTTTGCTAGAATTAAAAACAATGAATATATCAGTTTATATATCCTTTTCGAACTGGCCAAAGAGCACCTAGATTTCAATTGATCGAAGTCAACATTATATTATATCATAAAAAAAATTGGATACAAATACAAAAAAGTTGATCGAAGGAAATTTCTTACTTATAAACAGAAAAATATAATAAAAATAGTACGATATTGTGATAAATACCGAGAATACATGGAACAAAACGTAAAATTCATTTATCTAGATGAAATTTGGATATTCAATAACGGTATTCAAATTTGTCAGTGGACACTAGAAAATAATCCAAAAGGTATGCCGAGTATATTCAAGGGTAAAGGCAGAAGGTGCACTATTTTGAATGCTGGAACAATTGATGGATTTTTACCTGGATGTGATCCGATTCTTGACAGTGGTATTAATGATAAGGATTACTATGAATGGTGAATTATTTCATAAATGGGTTATTGAAAAATTGAAACCTTTCCTGCAAAAGGATGCCCATCAATAGGATTATGTCAGCTTATTCAATAAACACATCCAAATCACTACACTACGTGGAAACAAAGTTTTCAATATTTTTATCTTTGCTCTTGTATCATTCATAGATATTTTAAGTTTACTTATTATACTTATACTGTATAGTACCCTGTTCACATTCCCTCTGCTAATACACATGCTATATTGTTCCCAATTCAAAAGTATACTGAATAATTGTAAAATTGCTCATCAATTATAATATTTTCAATAATTCATGGACAGTTTTAATGAATGAAAATAAAAATTGACTTTCTTGAAGTATTCAACACCGAGCAATAAATAATTCACAAATTAGTTCATATATTGATAGTTCGGTACAAATTTCATGTCAAAATTCTTCATGTACTACATGGATTCTTAATTTTTGTTTCTCTCATATTTCTTAATACATTATAACGTTTTTTCCAATCCATTCTTTTGGCCCTGTGCTTGCGAAGTATCCAAAAATTTTTTTCTGTTGCGACACTAGCTACCTGCTAGAATTCCATTAATTATCCATCTTGAACCCTGACATAAAATGGTACTCTTATAGTTATATGGTTAGAATTTTGCAAGATTTCCAATACCAATAAATATTGCATGGTCCTGAGTGAAAATAAATATTTATTTGAATGATCTTCAATTTTCCATGGTTAACTTTTATATGAGATAATTTCATATGAAAGCATTCCACGATATTTTTGCGCTTTCAATCCTGAACTCCCATGTAGAAACTGCAATCGAAATATTACGGCTTAATTAATCGATAATTCGTATACCCGACACTTTTCTAGGTTATATTTATGTTTTATTTCTATGATGAAATTTAGTTACTTTTTGTAACCAGAAATAAAGCCTCGACTGGACGTTCATTGCCTGCTTCGATGTCAATAATTCTTAAATGGACTATATGTATATTTGCGATATTTTATTCTGTTTTGGGTTTTTTTCTTCGAGTCTTTTTATTTTCATATAAATAATGCACAAACTTTTCCTTAATGGAAAAAATGATTCAGGAACTGCCCTAATGTATTGTAACGGACTTAGGCCGGACCTGTCGGGACTTCCGAGCATTCTAGACGCGACCACGCCGTTCTGGACAGACCGCGACGTTCCAGAGCGTTCGAGACCCTATAAATTGACATTGCAGTACTAGTAAAGATAAGATAGTGTGTAAATAAATTAGTGTGTTAATTTGTTAATTATTTTCATTGCAGTATGAATAATTATTGTTGATTAAATGAATATTTTTTATGGTACAAAATTGTAGACAACCTGTATATAAATAAGAATATGTGACCGGATAAAACAACATGAAAAACGCACTCCACTGAAAATTCAACAGAATCGCGAACGAATCATTTGGTATATCGATACGCCTCTGGCGTTAATTCAATTGGAAACTTTTGTCAACGCAAAATTACAGAATTTCCTCTTTGGCCACTGTTTTTTAATTACTTAACGCTGGTTATGGTAATTCGCGGAAACGCCAGCAGCACAGCTATTCAGTGCTCGGTTTTATTAGAGTTAATAACTTCAATGGGGTGTCTGTGTAAAATTATACAAATTGTGAATTACCATAGTTAGAACAGCCTGACCGAGTTTGGGCTCGATGAGAGTATCGTCTGGATGTCTCTGCGCCACCCCCATTCGGGTTTCATGTGGTGATTTTTCTTCGTTATCCATCCATCTTTCCCCCTCATATCGGGGGCTGATCTTCATTATCGAAATCTTGGAATTCCGAAGAAGAAACAGCGAATCATAAATTCATTTTTCAAGTCTGGTCATCTACGAGAATGGATTCGGCGATACGACGTAATATATCGGAGCCAACAAATTTTATGCGGAAAGTTCCGACTAGAAATTGAAGATCCCGCGGTCATATTAGCGTATAAATTTTAATATGGAATACCTAGAGGCGGGGAGGGACGGGGGCGCGCTGAGAGCTTTCAAGGGGGGTCGGAATTATCCGAAACGTCGGTCGAACGACCACCGTCGGGATCAGCTGCTGAGTTTGCACATAATCGAGGTTTTACAACTTTCGCATGGATTCGGGAAGGCGCCTTTGCGTGTCCCTGATTTTATAAATTTGAGCTAATTTAGATGACGTGACAATGGGTTTTCCAACATAACACTTTCGGTCCTCTGCAAATAGGAAGACTCATTATGTACTGTCTTAATTGGTCCATATTCAGGTTTGGTTAGGTTGAATTAGGGTAGTGTTGAAAATACTCTCTAAATAATAATACTTTTCATGAGTAATTTGTCTGTGACATAACTCTAGATGACAGGGATTTTTTGTAAATTGTAAAATATTTCCTTCCTATTAATTTTGTCCAATCGCTATCAAGAATGTATATATCAAATATAAATTTTAAGTGGAAAAATTACTCAACAACTGTCAACTTAGCTGTCAGCAGTTTTTCCCGAAAAAAAAATTGGAAAAATTTCATGCAAGTTTGACAAGTTGCTTTGTAAAAACAAAATTGATGGTTTCTTTCCTGTGTTGCTATGTATCGTTACCAACAACAAAGATCACAAACAACGCTTATGAATTTAATAATTTTTCGACTGAAACTCAAAATGAATCGGTTTGGAAATGTTTCCGAAAGTAAAATTAATGCTGCTGTTGAAAATAGTGTTCCACTAAATACTCAGAAAATTCACACATAAAATGTTCATTTAACTCAGGAAAAAATCTTACCAAATATCCCTCGGGCATTTAATTTTTCCTGTGGAAAAATTGGAACACTCGTTTCTAAGTAATCTATTTCAACAAAGAGCATTCGCGAAAGTGGAAAAATCCTCGTCTTCGACTCGGATTTTTAAAACCACTCTCACTCATGCTATTTGTTAAAACAAATTACTTAGAAACTCGTTTTTCCGAATTTTTCCGGGAAATTTAAATGCACTAGGGATATTACCCCCGATAATTTTTGGCATTATTGATGCTTTGTTAGTACATTTTGTTGTGTCTTTTATACATTTTTAACGAGTCACTTATATATTTTTGTGATGTGTCTTTTATACATTTTTCAATGTTTCACTTATATATTTTTTTATTGTGTTCCTTATACATCTATGTCCCTTATATATTTATACAATTTCTGCATTTTTCTTGAGTGTAATGTTTAATGTATACGTTCTTGTTTCTTGTCATGTGACCTGTGAAAGCAATTGTAATATGTTTGCAAATCACCAATAAACCTCTCTCTCTCTCTCTCTCTCTCTCTCTCTCTCTCTCTCTCTCTCTCTCTCTCTCTCTCTCTCTCTCTCTCTCTCTCTCTCTCTCTCTCTCTCTCTCTCTCTCTCTCTCTCTCTCTCTCTCTCTCTCTGTCATTTTCGGGTTTTGAGAAAAGAATGTTCTCAAACGATTAGGTCAGAGAAGAAAATAGGTGTTAGAAATAGAGCTAAGTAATGATTCCTAAAGATCTTTAGTCTCATAATATGTTTTTTAAATTTTCAGGTTTTTACAACCAGAATTTCTATCCAAATACTATAGAGGGTATGAATGAATACTTTAGTTCATTCTGGTCAGTGAAACGGAATTGAAGGAAAAATAGAGTTATTTACACATACTTGATATTGGAAGAGAGCGATAATTTCCTCATATGTTTTTTTTTTATTTTTTTGTTCTTACAACCAAAATTTCTTCCTCGATGATAGAGAGGCTATGAATGAATAATTTCGTTTATTCTGCCTGGTCAGTGAAACGTAATTGGAGGAAAAATCTTGAGAATAAAGAAATTGATGATTTTTCAAAAATTTCCTCAAAATATGTTTTGTTTTAAATTTTCGGGTTTTTACAACCAAAATTTCCACCTCGGTACTAAAGAGGTTATGAATGAATACTACCATTCATTCTGGCCAGTGAAACGGATTCGAAAGAAAAATAGGGTGATTCATACTTGAAATTGGGAGAAAGTGATGATTTCTCAAAGATTTCCTCATATGGTTTTTTTTTAATTTTTCTGTTCTTACAACCAAAATTTCTTCCTCGATGATAGAGAGGCTATAAATGAATAATTTCGTTTATTCTGCCTGATCAGTGAAACGTAATTGAAGGAAAAATCTTGAGAATAAGGAAATTGATGATTTTTCAAAAATTTCCTCAAAATATGTTTTGTTTTAAATTTTCGGGTTTTTACAACCAAAATTTCCACCTCGGTACTAAAGAGGTTATGAATGAATAGTTCCATTCATTCTGGCCAGTGAAACGGATTCGAAAGAAAAATAGGGTGATTCATACTTGGAATTGGGAGAAAGTGATGATTTCTCAAAGATTTCCTCATATGTTTTTTTTTTAATTTTTCTGTTCTTACAACCAAAATTTCTTCCTCGATGATAGAGAGGCTATGAATGAATAATTTCGTTTATTCTGCCTGGTCAGTGAAACGTAATTGAAGGAAAAATCTTGAGAATAAGGAAATTGATGATTTTTCAAAAATTTCCTCAAAATATGTTTTGTTTTAAATTTTCGGGTTTTTACAACCAAAATTTCCACCTCGGTACTAAAGAGGTTATGAATGAATACTTCCATTCATTCTGGCCAGTGAAACGGATTCGAAAGAAAAATAGGGTGATTCATACTTGAAATTGGGAGAAAGTGATGATTTCTCAAAGATTTCCTCATATGTTTTTTTTTAATTTTTCTGTTCTTACAACCAAAATTTCTTCCTCGATGATAGAGAGGCTATGAATGAATAATTTCGTTTATTCTGCCTGGTCAGTGAAACGTAATTGAAGGAAAAATCTTGAGAATAAGGAAATTGATGATTTTTCAAAAATTTCCTCAAAATTTGTTTTGTTTTAAATTTTCGGGTTTTTACAACCAAAATTTCCACCTCGGTACTAAAGAGGTTATGAATGAATAATTCCATTCATTCTGGCCAGTGAAACGGATTCGAAAGAAAAATAGGGTGATTCATACTTGAAATTGGAAGAAAGGTATGATTTCTCAAAGATTTCCTCATATGTTTTTTTTTTAATTTTTCTGTTCTTACAACCAAAATTTCTTCCTCGATGATAGAGAGGCTATGAATGAATAATTTCGTTTATTCTGCCTGATCAGTGAAACCTAATTGAAGGAAAAATCTTGAGAATAAGGAAATTGATGATTTTTCAAAAATTTCCTCAAAATATGTTTTGTTTTAAATTTTCGGGTTTTTACAACCAAAATTTCCACCTCGGTACTAAAGAGGTTATGAATGAATAATTCCATTCATTCTGGCCAGTGAAACGGATTCGAAAGAAAAATAGGGTGATTCATACTTGAAATTGGGAGAAAGTGATGATTTTTCAAAGATTTCCTCAAAATATGTTTTGTTGTAAATGTTTATGTTTTTACAACCAAAATTTCAACATCGGTACTAAATAGGTTATAAATAGATACTTTCGTTCATTCTAGTCAGTGAAACGGATTTGAAGGAGAAATTCATATTTGAAATTGGGAGAAAGTGTTGACTTCTCAAAGATTTCCACATATGTTGAAATTGGGAGAAAAAAAAATTAAAGCGAAATCAACGAGTATTTCGACATCTGAAAGAGTTGTGATTCGAGACGTCAGAATCCGCAGTTTTCGCCCATGGGTTTATCCAGGAATTCGTAGTGTGCGAGTCGGGTTATCCCGCCCTAATTTAGGACCTTTGTGTTAAGGGCTTTCGCCTCGAGTTAATTCACAATTAAGATAAGAATGATCGCACGCCGAGTTCACCTTCCTCTCCTGATTTACAGCCATACAAGATTAATTCTCTCATAAATAAAACGGGACTACCCGTTATCTGATTGTCCCAACGAATCCTAGATGTTCTAGGCTCCTTGGAGATTACGAAGAGCTGGGAAAAAAGGGCCGGCTTCCCTCGGAAAATTTTTACCCAAAATTTCCATCGACAAGATTGATAAATCATATAAATTTGGAAGGGGGGAAACAGGAACACTTCCTGCCACAGGTGGAATCATGGGAAGATCGTTCAATTCAATTTCTGTCACGAGGAAGGGCCCCATTTCCACCCCATCAGGAAGCACGCACGAAGAGATGCTCTCCGCAAGGAAAATTTTATCGGCATTATCACAAAGTTTTAATATACTATATAAAACACCATTGGGCCCTTTTTAGACCCCTATAAAAAGCCGAATAAAGATAATACCGAAATAAATTTTTATATGCAAGGTTTTCCCGAAACCAATAACAGCAGTCGTAAAAAGTTTTATTGCAGGAGCTACTCGAGGGGTTTTTCGGGAATCATTGAAAAAACTTTCGCGTTTTTGCCCAAATGTCTGTTATTTCCGAAATTTTTCGAACGATTAGGTTGGACTCGCAGATGAAGAGTTCGAGGTCGAATACATTTCTGGAAAGAAATAAATTGGAGTAAGAAATACAGATGAGTTATGATTTTTTTCAACGATTTTTTAGCCTCATATTATGTTTTGTTTAAAATTTTCAGGTTTTTTCACAACTCCGATACCATGGAGGTTATGAATGAATAGTTTTCAGCATTTTCACTTGAAAATGGGAGAAAGTGATGATTTTTCCTCATAATATGTTTTGTTTAAAATTTTCAGATTTTTACAACCAAAATTTCTACGTCGATACTAATGAGGTTATGAATGAATGTTTTCGTTTATTCTGGTCAGTGAAACGGATTCGAAGGAAAAATAGAGTTATTTGTACTTGAAATTGGGAGAAAGTGATGATTTTTCAAAGATTTCCTCGAAATATGTTTTGTTTTAAATTTTTTGATTTTTACAACCAAAATTTCTACGTCGATACTAATGGGGTTATGAATGAATATTTTCGTTTATTCTGGTCAGTGAAACGGATTCGAAGGAGAAATAGGGTTATTTGTACTTGAAATTGGGAGAAAGTGATGATTTTTCAAAGATTTCCTCGAAATATGTTTTGTTTTAAATTTTTAGGTTCTACAACCAAAATTTCTACCTCGATAATGAAGAGGTTATGAATGAATATTTTCGTATATTCTGGTCAGTGAATAGGATTTGAAGGAAACATAGGGTTATTTATACTTAAAATTGGGAGAAAGTGATGATTTTTCAAAGATTTCGTCGTAATATGTTTTGTTCTAAATTTTCAGATTTTTACAACCAAAATGTCTACCTCGATAATGAAGAGGTTATGAATGAATATTTTCGTTTATTCTGGTCAGTGAAAAGGATTTGAAGGAAACATAGGGTTATTTGTACTTGAAATTGAGAGAAAGTAATGATTTTTCAAAGATTTCCTCGAAATATGTTTCGCTTTAAATTTTCAGGTTTTTCCAACCAAAATTTCTACCTCGATATTGATGAAATTATGAATGAATATTTCTTTTCATTCTGGTCAGTGAAACGGATTCAAAAGAAATATAGGGTTATTTACACTTGAAAATGGGATAAAATGATGATTTTCCAAAAATTTCCTTATAATATGTTTTGTTTTTAATTTTCAGTTTTTTATAAGCAGAGTTTCTACCTCAATACTTATGAGGTTTTGGATGAATATTTCCGTTTATTCTGCTCAGTGAAACGGATTTGATGGGAAAATAGGGTTATTCATACTCAAAATTTGGAGAAAGTGATGATTTTTCAAAGATTTCCTCGTAATATGTTTGTTTTCAAATTTTCAGGTTTTCACAACTAAAATTTCTACCTCGATACTAAAGGGGTTATGAATGAATACTTTCGTTCATTCTGGCCAGTGGAACGGATTCGATGGAAAAATAGGGATATTTACACTTGAAAATGGGAGAAAGTGATGACTTTCCGAAAATTTCCTCATATGTTTTGTTTCGAATTTTCAGATTTTTATAACCAAAATTTCTACGTCGATACTGATGAGGTTATGAATGAATACTTTCGTTCATTTTGGCCAGTGAAACGGATTTTAAGGAAAATGGGGTTATTTACACTGGAAAATGCCGCCAACGAGTAGCTCTGGGACGAAACAAAAATCGAAGGGGACTAAGTACAAAGAGCTCATTTTTTCATCCCTAGAAGAAATTGTGTTATCCTCAACAAAATAATGTCATGCAGGAGGGTAACGTTACGCAACATAAAAAAAATTATGTGAAGCGCATCCTCCTACATTAGGAATTCATTAAATTCGGATTTATATAAAGCACCTTGTGGATCTATTACGTCACCAACGTAGCAGTGCTTTCTCGAATTAGATTGATGTATTTTTACTAACAAGACACTCTCGGCGTTGATCGGCAGGCCATTTGAGAACTGGGATATTTTGATGTAGTATTTGCTATTTCAGGCGGTCAGATATTCGTCTTTCAGCCTGACATTCACGGTTCTAGTTAAAAAACCGTTTTTGTTCTACTTTCCCAATCGAGGAATTTATAATTAGGACATCGACGAGTACACATTTAATTTTTTTTCAGATTTCTTGCAAATGTTATTGTTTCATTGTCGACGAGAGAGGTTGCCAAAAAATCAAGTTGTTCTGGGTGTAGAAGTTCTAATGGAACAAAGTTAAAAAAATATACCAAATACATATAATAAAAGTTGATTATTCGAAATGAAACAAAGGAAATGTTTTTTTTTTGGGCAGGGCCAACACTAATATTTAAATAATTTGTCCCGAACAGAATATCCAATAGAAAGTAATAAATTCAAGCGATTCACGATAAAATCAAAAACAATTGTTCGCATTCTGACGAAACAATGAAAAATTCACGGAATCAATGGTTGTCCCAACTCCCAATTCAATTGTCGATGTAATTAATAGATATTTCTACCGTGATTGGAAATTTGAATTCTATAATCTATTATTGAAGCATTTCACAAATGTGAAATTTGAATAAAATATGCATTTCGATGGGTGAATCAATTAACTCGGCATGAAAAATTCAGTAGGTGAATATCGGCGTACACCATCGGATTGATGAACCCAGAAATATCAGTCGAATCATAGTGTGTCTCTCATGGATTTTCGCATCGAAGAAATAGAGGTGAGTGATGATTTTTAACGGTTTTTTCTAAACACAAGCGTCCTCCCTTTTTCGCGAACGTCTCTGTTGTTCATCGACCTCATTGGAATGTGATCTTTTATTTATAAATCTGATCCTGGTTCAAGTTCAAGTACGGGAAGTGCACCACGCGTTTATACAGGGTGTCCCAAGTTCGAGTGCCAACTAGACGTTTCTTGAGAACCGGATCTATTTGAAATCTGAAAATTTGGATTATGATATTGTTCGACTTTATCTACTGAGCTAGAGTATTCTTGAAGCCTGAACACTTTCAGTTATACAGGGAGTGAAAATAAATTTCTCGATAATTTTTTTTTTGCATTTTTTCGTCTTGGGACACACTGGGTGTCCTTTTGTCCAGTCGGGAATGAAGACATCGGCGAAGTCGATGAGAGAGCGAGAAATGTACGAGACCACCGCGATGCGATGTAGGAGATGTACGGGTTTTTCTTGGGGGGGTCCTACTTTTTATAGTACGACACCCCAACGTAGCTTCTAGGGATTTATTCATGAGATTCAGATGAAAAATAATTTTATTTTCAAATTGAATTTTGTTCTGTAAGATATAAACATGGATCTCTTCGTAAGTAGAAAATATTGTTTATGGATAATTTATAAATTAGATTGAGAACGAAGCTCAACGTCCTAATTAAAACAAACTAAAATATTCACGTGAAAATTTCGATGATAATCAACCAACTGGATTAGGTTTTATGGAAATTTATAGCAATTCCGTATTTTGATGAAGGGTAGTTTTCCAACCCATTCATTTCAATTTATGGTTGAATAATGAAATTTTGTTTCCATTATAAAACACCCGAGGTTGATGATATGTATGCATGAACGTTAAATAGAAATATGGAATTTTCCTGCACATATTGAGTGATATAAAAAGGAAGCAAATTTGTTTTCATTCCACAGCCTCCCATAAATCCGAGTCAACCAGAATTGGCAACATGGGATGGGGGTCCGGAAGTCATTAGAATGAAGTTATCAGATTCGAATTATTTTATCATTTTGCCCAAATTTCTGTAATTTCCTAATTTTAAGTGAGAATGGCCTTGAACGATTAGTTTGAACCAATCTAAGATTGAGAATTTTTGGTCGAATTCAATTCTGTCCGTCCATCTATCCATCAACGATAACTTGAGGAGGAAAAGACAGAACACGCTCGAGGTCCGAATACGCCGGCTGAGTTCGTTAATGCGCGAAATCCGACGAAGGGTTTCGTAAACCTGAATTTTATTTTCAATGATTCAAAAATTACCGATCCGATCGAATTTAAACTTTTTAATTAGTTGTGAGATAACGACAATGGAAAATTTCGACATTTCAGTTTTCAGGAATTTCCGATTAATTTTGGTTGTGAAGTTGTGAACATAATTCCAATGACAACTCAGTGCGTTCATTTTCATTTCGAACGTGAATGCAGTCGAAATTGATTGGGTCGAAAGAATTGATTTGATGTAAGGTTAGTAATGATTTCTGACGATTATCAGTGAATTGAGTCAGATGTCAATTTAAAATTCTTCAAAATTTGACAACTACCTGGAACTTTAGGAAATATACGTCTTAATACTGAGAAAAGTCCCCAATGGGCTCTGAAATGAGGCGAATACGATTAAATATATGGTCTTTCAACTTCACCATTCCATTTTCATAGGTTCTCAACGATCTACAAAAAGTTTCGAATGTAATTCCATCAACATCGAAGTTCTTGTGTTGTTTGAAGTGATTAACTTTTTTTTTTTCCTTTTCCCTTTTCTTATATACTTCTCATATTTTTCTTTTCTTTTCAAATTTTTCATTGATTGTGCATGCGTTTTAACACTTGTTTTTTTTTGTTCAGTTAATAGGTTCTGAACCTCAACTCTTGTACTTTTTATAATAACAATAATAATAACCTGTTTCGAAGTCAATTTTCTGATATTTTTCATTTATTCTAGCCAGTGGAAAGGATTTGAAAAAAAATAGGGTTATTTAGAGTTGGAAACGGGGGAAAATGTGAATTTTCCGAAGATTTTCCTGCCTCACAATACATTTCTTTGCAGGTTTCAGAATTTTGCCTGCAAATTCGCCAACCTCATAATGTTTTTTTTCATATTCATATTAACGAGGAAATTCAAATTTGACATCTACCACCAGAAAACTCTGAAAACATACCTTCATAATTTGAAGAAATTAACCCACCTGTAACTTTTCCACACCATTCTTTTGGGTTATCGACGTTTTTAAGGAAGTTATGAGCAGAGTTTAACCTTAATATATGTAGGTTATGAGATATTGAATGAAAGAAGAAATTTTTGATAGCTGTCAAAAAAATGACAGCAGCTCTTTGTCAATTATGCCGAATCAGCTGTTACAGAAATATAAGGATTTTTTATTCAATAATTCGTTGGAATTTAAAATGGTTCTGGTTACGCGATCTAAAAAAATGTAGCTTTAATATATCATTCTTCATTGAAATACAAAACTTCGTCACGATCAAATTCGTGGTTTTGAAATTATCAAGAAAACAATTTCAAACGGCCATATTTCAAGTGTCTAGGTCGTTCCGTTCGAAAGTTATCGGCCTGACGGACAGACTCGAATTTTTCGACGGATTCGTCATCAGTGAGTCGAACCTTGTCGATTGAGATCATTTTCGGCTCAAAAGAATACAGACATCGTGACGAAATGATATAGCCCTGGTGTTAGTTGAACGAGCGCTCAAAAAGATAAATACCAATTTCTAACGATTTTTTTGCATATTCCCAGGGATTTAAGATGCAGTTCGATAATTAGTCGAAATTTCACAGTTACCTGGAACTTCTAGAACCATAAGAAAAAAAGGTCCCGATGGGTTTTGAAATGAGGTAAATACGAATGTCTTTCAACATTACCACCCCACTTTAGTAGCTTTCCAACGTAATTGCATCAACCTGTCATGGAGTTCATTTTCTGATATTTTCCATTCATTCTAGCCAGTGGAACGGATTCGAAGAAAAATAGGGTTATTTACAGTCGGAAAAGGGGTTAAGTGATAATTATTGTTAAAGGGCTTCACAGTACGTTTTTTACAGGTTCCTAGAATTTCAACTGGAATTTGCCAGAATCTAATATCTCGAATTTTGGCTGAACGTATCGTGGAATATACCAATTTAGAAGAATGGAAAATTTTTTTTTAAAACTTCTCAGAGGAATTTGTTATATTCTGTGTTTCCATGTCTTGAAGCGCGATTTTATGGAACGACATTATTTTTCGAAGAAAAGTCGAGCAGCATTGTGCGGGTTTATTACCTGGATGGGTGACCATTCACTGGCAAAATCTCCCGAATCTACTCGAATTTTTATCTTATTTTTTTCAGGAGTTGTCATATTGAAACACTAAAGAATCCCAAGACCACTTCCAAGCGAAAACACAGTGTGTCTCACCGTTCGAAACCCAATCATGATTGATAGTAACGAGAGAGCCAACGACAAGGATATTTGTGTGACTAAAACTGGTGAAACGTTTCGAAAAACATGGACACATCTGGCGACCCAAAGGGGAGCCATAAAGCTTCCTACCGCCACCGGTCCCCCAGTGAGCCGGCAGCATCTTCAACGGGAGAGCAGCAGAAGATGCACATGTGTTAACACATGGCGGGCCGTGGAAGCACAGAATTTTCTATAATTACCATAGACTCCATGCAGCCGGATCGGCTGCTCGTTTCGCTGCAGATTTATTTTAAGCAAAGACAAATTAGGATAGAGGGGTGGCGGACCAATAGCGATCGAGGGTCCATTTTTAGAGCTGAGCTACCTTAGACGGATGAGGAGAAGACCTAGATCGTGAGTTGGAGTGACGGGATCAGTTGCGACGAGAATTTCCCAGGAGGAGTCGGGGTCTGGAGAACTTGCCGGCCGTTTGGTGTGTGGAGGAAGGAGGGCCCTCGCAAGTTCCGTGCTTCCTTACTTCCCATAGTTTTTGAGTACTTATGGAATGTAAAGAAGTATGGAGCGGACGTTGGCTGTGATTCTACAGCGGAAAATGGAGCAGGTGGAAAAGTGTGATTGAAGAATGATAGTGAAGTGAAAATCTCGTGATTTTTGTTCGAGTGAGACACCTTCCGATTTGTCTCGGATGTGATTCAATGTGTAAATTGGTGAAACCAGAAACTCCACGTGGTCGAATGGTTCTTGAATTGATCAAGTTATTGGCGAAAATAATTTTATATAAATGAAATACTACAGAAATGCGTTGATGGGCTGAATAATTGGTCTTATCTTTGTCGAGTGAACGATTTCCACGAAAACTTATTTTCCTCATCTTGGAACGACTCTTTTTATAGAATATCAGAAACATTGTTTTGAGAGGCTTTGTTACTTTGTAAGGACACAGTAAGCCTATCAGTGTTATTGTATTTCTCCAACCAGGACGCCAATATGTAATCGAATACCTCTCCGATTATGGGTTCAGTGCTCTTCGCCATTGCGCAGGCGCAGATTTCTCATGTATTAGGAGCTCTTTCCCCCATTTTCGCGTCGATTTCCCAAAGTAGCGGATATTATTATCTATTATATTCTCTTCTGTTCTCACCATCGAATTTTTGTTTGATTGATATGAGGACTTCTTAACGTCTGTGTAATTTGAACCCACGACTTCCAGATCGGCAACTTGGAGTCGTGGGTTCGAATCCCGCCCGGGGAGGTTCTTTTTTCGAAATTCATACAACATCTTTTTGTCTGAAATGCCATTGAAATACTTATTGTTTGTATTATAATAGTTCAATCAACAGTCGATGAGAAATACGGTTCTGTAGGCAATTACTCTAACTTTTAAACTATGGAGGTCCGAAAAAATTCAGAATTAAGTGGAACTTGACAAAAAATTCCAAGTGAAATCGATTTAAATACGACGTTTTGTAGTTTTTGATCCAAACAAAAACCTTTCCGTGAAGTGAAAATGCAGTAAACCAAAATGTGTTTTCACGAAGACCACCCTGTATAGTGCAGGGGTTGAAACACTAGGAAAATTGTTACTGAAAATAAGGTGAATTTTTCAAAATATTTGTTTCCAGCTATTAATACAATGTTGTGATAGGTTTGTCATTAATTTAGAGACCGGATTTTATGCATTTGTAGATTTAGCCCATTCTCGCAGGTTTTTGCTTATTTCACACAGAATTTTACAAGAGGTATTCCCAATATTTCAATCAACTTCTAACCTTTGTGTCAAATGAACTTTCGGGTGCTAAAATAGCACTTCAATGAATATTGTTCACGTTAAAATAAGGAGCTTTTGAGCGCTCGTTCATCCAGTTTGTAGGTAGATTCACATTCCCCATTTTTGAGCGCTCATACAATTTACAGGAGGGCTATATCATTTCGTCACGATGTCTGTATTTTTCGAATTTTGAGCCGAAAATGGTCTCAATCGACTATGTTCGACTCACTGATGACGAATCCGTCGGAAAATTCGAGTCTGTCCGTCCGTCCGGCCGTAAGCACGATAACTCTCGAACGAAACAACCTAGAGACTTGAAATTTTCAGTGTAGGTTCAGATCCCAAATGCCTCGGTTGTGTTCGTTAATGGGCCAAATTCCACGAGGGGTTCCGTAAATATCGCCGTTCAAAGTTTTGTTTCCCTGATTACTTGAAAACTACAGATTTGATTGAGATGAAATTGCACCCAAATGGAGAATGAGGTGTTCAAGCTACATGTGGAATTTTGTCCAGATCGCATGACCAGAACCATAGAAAATTGTAACTTTTGAACGGAAACGCCTAGGGACTTGATAAGTGTGGATCTCGAATGTCGTGATCACGTTCATCTATAAACAAAATTATACTAGGGGTTCCGTAAATATGGTCGTTTGAAATTTAGTTTTCTTGATAATTTCAAAACTACAGATTCGATCGTGACAAAATTTTTTATACTAATGGAGAATGATATATTCAAGCTACATTTCTCCAGATCACATGACCAGAACCATAGAAACCATAGAAAATTATAACTTTCGAACGGAAAGGCCTAGGGACTTGAAATTTTCAGGATAGGTGTAGATCTGAAATGTGGCGTTCACGTTTATCAATGAGCAGAATTATACTAGGGGTTCCGTGAATATGGCCGTTCAAAATATTTTTTTGCTGATAGTTCCGAAAATACTGAGCGGATTGGGATGACATTCTGCACCTAGCTGAGTAATAAAGTATTCAAACTACGAGCGAATTATCGAAAAAAAATTAGCTGAAGCACTGACATGAAGTCTGGAGTTTCGCCTAAGTTTCAGAATTTTTTTGACAGCTGTCGAAAATTCCTTCAATTGATTTCTGAAACTGGAAAATGCGAATCTACCTACAAGGAACATGTACGAGCGCTCAAAAGCTCCTGCCTTCACGGCAGTGCTTTTCGTAATTTTTTTGATGAACTTTCGGGTGATAAAATAGCACTTCAATGAATATTGTTCACGTGAAAATCAGGAGCTTTTGAGCGCTCGCTCTTCCACTTTGTAGGTAGATTCACATTTACCGGTTTTAGAAATCAATTTTCTATTCATTTTAGTCAGTGGAACGGATTTGAAAAAAAATAGGCTTATTTGAAAACGGGGAAAAATGGGGATTTTTCGAAGATTTCCCTACTAGGCGCACTACATTTTTTTCCGGGTTCCCAGAATTTTTCCTGCAAATCCGCCAACCTCATAATGTTTTCTTCAGATTTTCAAAATTGACATTTACCAGAAAACTCTGAAAACAAACGTTTATAATTCGAAGAAATTAGCCCACCTGGGTCTGAAATGAGGCAAATACTATTAAATAGATCTTTTTGCAACTTTTCCACACCATTCTCTTGGGTTTTCGACGTTTTTAAGGAAGTTATGAGCAGAGTTTAACCTCAATATATGTAGGTTATGAGATATTGAATAAAAGCATTCGTTTATTTTGAATTATTTATTCATTATTCAACTACTTTCGAGCAATTGATAGTATCTGTAAACAAACACCGTGAGTTATAATAACTCAAACTCACTACTATAAGTCCCTGTCTTTGTGCTTCTAAACAAGCCCATTGGCCGAAAGGGAACAGTCCATTATTGGTATTGAGGGGAGGTCACTTGAATAATTTTGATGTTTTCTCAAATAAAATTGATACCTAATTATTATTGTGAATGTTTTGCTGAAAAAGATGAATTCAGATAGTGAAGATGAATTATTACGAACACCTTCAGGAATAAAACAATCAGCCAATGTAACCAAACAGAGTTTATTGCCCGAAAAATCCCAAAACAAATATAAAGGTGTGTATAAAACAATTTTCAAGATTGGTGTAGCAGTAAGAATATTAAGTCATCGTTTACAGAGAATGTTCTTTTGACATATTTCAGTGAACTAAATATAAAGCATCGCCCCTATGGACTTTCTACTCCATGCACAATCAACATAAATAATGCATTGTTATAGGTAACTATTAAGATTTGTGAATAAAGTTCTCTGTACTTGTATCTAAGTATTTATTGTTATCGTCGTAGTTAAAGTATAGTATTCAACTTGCGATAATGGTCATAACTCACTTGATGAATTACAGCACTCGCCTTCGGCTCGTGCTGCAAACTTCATCTGCGTAAGTTACGACCTGCATTACCGCTCGTTAAATAATATACTATTTTCCCAAATCTTCAAGTGAACCTTCTCTTCGTTATGGTGAGTCCAATCTTATAGGAACAAGCGACACTTCATGCTTATGTCGAGCTCCTCATTTCGCATACAACCCGGACTCTCGTCATCGTTCTATACCTAATTCCCTCTTGAGATTCCTTCATCGAGAATTCGAATGCTGTTTCCCAATAAGAGAACACCTTCGGAAGCAATTTGCGAACAGCACCCCTCACCTAGGAGCACAATAAAAGCTGACGATACGTGGCAATAACCCTTTCTATCTCCCGGGCGATATTTTTCTCCGGCTCCATATCGTCCCGATGCCGAAACTATTTATACGGTCGGATGCGCCGACAGAAAATTGTATCAATTTAACTTTGTATATTCCACGAGGAATTCGGAGAAAGAAATACTTCCGGTGTCTCTCCTAATCTTCCACGGAAAGGCGAAGGACCAGATGTTGTCGATGGTAATGTTCGGGTTCGGGAACAGTGGCGGCTCGTCTTCGAACAGGATGGAGACGATATTTTCAGTTTTACTATCGATAATTAATAGTCAATCCAGAAGTTTCTAGATCACCCTGGAAAATAGTATATTATTTAACGAGTGATAACGTAGGTCATAACGCAGATGAGGTTCGAGCACGAGCCGAAGGCGAGTGCTGTAATTCATCAAGTGAGTTATGACCATTATCGCAAGTTGAATACTATAATATTTTATCTACGACTATAACAATAAATACTTAGGTACAAGTACAAAGAAAGAACTTTATTCACAAATCTTAATAGTTACCTATAACAATGCATTATTTATGTTGATTGTGCTTCTTAGCATGGAGTAGGAAGTCCATAGGGACGATGCTTTATATTTTGTTATATTTTGCTAAGTTCACTAAAATATGACATTATCTGTGAACGATGACTTAATATTCTTACTGCTACACCAATCTTAAAAATAGTTGTATACACCTTTATATTTGTTTTGGGATTTTTCGGGCAATAAATTCTGGAGGTAACATTGGCTGATTGTCGTATTTCTGTAGCTTTACATATCAATTCATATTTACTATCTGAATTAATCTTTTTCAGCAAAACATTCACAATAATAATTAGGTAACAACTCAATTTGAGAAAACGTCAAAATTATTCAAGTGACCTCAACAATGGACTGATCCCTTTCGGCCAATCGGCTTGTTCAGAAGCACAGAGCCAGGGAGTTATAGTAGTGAGTTATTATAACTCACTTTGTTTACAGATACTATTAATTGCTCAAAAGTAGTTGAATAATGAATATATAATTCAGTGGGAGTAGATAAAAATGTTAACTGTTGGAAATAGTCAGTGGCGTGACCTTAAAAAACGCAATTCTAACTATCATCCCCTTCAAGCCCAAATGGGAACCTCAGTTTGATCCGTTAAAGTGAGTCTATAAAAAAATGGAAAAATGGAAAAAAAAAGTGTATGAAAATAATTTTCGACTCGGTTTCTAGAGATGGGATATTAGGTTAGCAAATCGCCAAATGCGGTTCGTATCTCTAGTTGGAGGTCCGAATGTTCAATGAATCGTCGCTAAATTTAATCCCCCCCGATACATGACTTTTCGAATTCTCGCGATAATTCTAAATGCGAACCGACAGCATGGCAACCGCGCATGCTCTTTTATTTTCAATGAACTTGTTGTGGTAATCGCTCCTAGAAAGAGCGGCGACGAGAGGGGAGGGGGGGTGGTTTGTACGAAAATAACCATTGCATCCGATGGGACAATAATAGAGTAGGTATGTAAGGTGATACCCATACATCTCTTCGAGCTGTTGCACGCGGGATATTTTTTCTCGCAACAGAAATATTTGGAGGCGTTGAACCCGAATGGCGTCCGCATTGTTGGCCTTTCCAACGATATAATTTTGTGTTGTATATTCGTTTTTTAAAAACAGTATATAACACCTTTGGATTAGTTGCTCTATTGTTCCATCTGACGTTATTCGACAAGAATTATTTTGAAGAATTTTTTCTAATTTGTTCGAGATTGAAGCTTTTCGTTTCATGGAAGAAGTTTTCCTTTAATTAAGGTCCTGTAGTGGTTTTCGTACAAAAATCATCGCTCGATGAAAGATGTGTTCTGAAAAGTTATGTACAATTGCTGATTAATTTTGGGAGTTGGTTCAACAAATTTTGATTTGTTTTTTTAACCTTTTTCTTTTTCAAATATTATTAATATTTTTTAGTTTTTTGATATATTCATTTATTTCGATGTCCGGCGGGATATATATTCCTTACGGAACTCGAGTGGATTTTGAAAAAAAACAGACGAATAAAATACAAATTCGTATACTATTCTTCAACCACCGCCCGAAATTGGACATTTATCAGTCGTGAACATAATTTCAATGATAGCTCATGCAGTCGAAATTGATTGGGTCGAAAGAATGAAGTGATTAGGTGTAAGAAATAGAGGTAAGTAATGATTTCTAATGATGTTTTCTCATCTGCGTCTGAAATGAAGTAAATACGACTGAACAGGTTTCAACTTTTCCGAACGTTTTCGTTTTCGACGTTTTTGGAAAATATTTTATATAATGATGATAGATTTTTTTTTCCGAATTATTGAGGAAAAAAATTTAGATGGCTATATCTACGAAACCTTTCGGAAGTCTCGGAAGTAGAAAGATAACGCTCTGGTTCGTATAAAACAAGGGCTCAAAAACATGAAAAATTTCCAATTCGACTTTTTATGTTTTCGCGTGTCGAAACCACGGAACGTCAATCTTCGAATCTCTGTCGATAATTCAAAAACACCGTTGCGATCCGACAAAACGGCAAATTCAGTAGAACCGTCACCATTACAATGATAAATAATTCGGCCATCATTCCCGTTCAATTCGATCCACGTTATTTTTGCACAAGTGCCGTTGGCACCCCCGAAATTATGAGCACGTGAGCCTCCGCTTCCATCGTTTCAATTTAAGGCAGCTTATGTGGGGAATCATATCGATGACCGGAAAAATTGGACCAAGCAAGAGAATTATTCATGCGGCCCAATGAGGGTTCCATCACGATATTCGGGATATACAGGGTGATTGTTTATATTTTACTCAATAGCTATATCAGTAAATATTGGTCCTACAAAAACGTATAGGCAAATATGAAGTATTTTTTATGGGCATTCAGAATTCAGTACTAGAAAATGCAAAAAGCATCGTTAACCTAAAAATTTTATGTATAGTCCATTTAAGAATTATTGACATCGAAGCAGGCCATGAACGTCCAGTCGAGGTTTTATTTCTGGTTACAGAAAGTAACTGAATTTCATCATAGATATAAAACATAAATATAACCTAGAAAAGTGTTGAGTATACGAATTATCGAATAATTAAGCCGGAATATTTCGATTGCAGTTTCTATCTGGGAGTTCAGGTTTGAAAGCGCAAAAATATCGTGGAATGCTTTCATATGAAATTATCTCATATGAAAGTCAACTATGGAAGATCATTCAAATAAATATTTATTTTCACTCAGGACCATGCAATATTTATTGGTATTGGAAATCTTGCAAACTTCTCTAACCATATAACTATAAGAGTACCATTTTATGTCAGGATTCAAGAAGGATAATTAATGGAATTCTAGCAGATAGCTAGTGGTGCAACAGAAAAAATTTTTTGGATACTTCGCAAGCACAGGGCCAAAAGAATGGATTGGAAAAAACGATATAATGTATTAAGAAATGAGAGAGAAACAAAAATTAAGAATCTATGTAGTACATGAAGAATTGTGACATGAAATTTGTACCGAACTATCAATATATGAACCAATTTGTGGATTATTTATTGTTCGGTGTTGAATACTTTAAGAAAGTCAATTTTTATTTTCATTCATTAAAACTGTCCATGAATTATTGAAAATATTATAATTGATGAGCAATTTTACAATTATTCAGTATACTTTTGAATTGGGAACAATATAGCATGTGTATTAGCAGAGGGAATGTGAACAGGGTACCATACGGTATAAGTATAATAAATAAACTTAAAATCTCTATGAATGATACAAGAGCAAAGATAAAAATATTGAAAACTTTGTTTCCACGTAGTGTAATGATTTGGATGTGTTTATTGAATAAGCTGAAATAATCCTATTGATGGGCATCCTTTTGCAGGGAAGGTTTCAATATTTCAATAACCCATTTATGAAATAATTCACCATTCATAGTAATCCTTATCATTAATACCACTGTCAAGAATCGGATCACATCCAGGTAAGAATCCATCAATTGTTCCAGCATTCAAAATAGTGCACCTTCTGCCTTTACCCTTGAATATACTTGGCATACCTTTTGGATTATTTTCTAGTCTCCACTGACAAATTTGAATACCGTTTTTGAATATCCAAATTTCATCTAGATGAATGAATTTTACGTTTTGTTCCATGTATTCTCGGTATTTATCACAATATCGTACTATTTTTATTATATTCTTCTTTTTATCAGTAAGAATTTTCCTTCGATCAACTTTTTGTATTTGTATCCAATTTTTTTTATGATATAATATAATGTTGACTTCGATCAATTGAAATCTAGGTGCTCTTTGGCCAGTTTGAAAAGGATATCTAAACTGATACATTCAATGTTTTTAATTCAAGCAAAAACAAAGTCATTCAATGTCTCTTTGAAGGAATAATCGTATCGCACAGGTTTTCTTCCACTGCTAATTCCAGGCTATAATAACATGCTAATATTCTACGGACAGGGCTTGGTGAAATCTGAAAATTCAAGAGACATTGATCATCAGAATACACTTTGAGTCGGTGAATAACAGTTTACCTGAAACACTATCGGAAATATATGCCAAATCTTTGAAAAACTCGAACTAACACCGACAAACTGCCTGGCGTTCTCTTGTTAGGCGCTATGTATCCTGGTCAATTCCAGCCATTTTAATAGCATAAGACAAAAAATACTCAAATTTAGAGCAAATTTTTATAATTACATATTCACCAATATCTTCGATAAAATCATCAAAGCAAGATTTCTATGGGTAATGTTAGTGTTATTCCTATACCAACCTGAATTCAGCAACCCAAAATATTACTGAATAGTGTATTACCAACTTAAATTCGATTTTTCACAGCCAACCGAGATGTCAATCATTCTTAAACGGAGTATAAGTTGGTATTTTTCAAATGGGGAAGAAGTAACTGAATTCCTATTGTATATCCTGGAAAATTTCTTTGAGTGTACGATTGTCAAGCATGAAAAGTAGTTCCGGTCGCAAAATGGCGAATGCGTCGGGTTTCCAGTTCAGGTAAATTCCGATAAAATAACACTTTATTAGTGTAAATTCAAACAACGGAATTATTCAATTCTTCATGGTTTCATTCACGATTCCCGCCCTGTAACGTAGCCGTTACATAATTATCGATCCGCCCCATCGACAACCACCCACGCTCGCATTTTTACCGTACCAATACATGGTCGTATCGAAATTAGCGATCGTCGAACGATCCCAGCGGTTTCGGACATTCGCATCATCAATTCGGGAATCCTATCAATTCCGAAATCGGCTGTGATTCGCCACGCGAAATTAGTTAAAATCATAATGGATCGGCACGCAAATTCGCATGATTGGGTGTTTATATTCAGCCGATGATCGTCGCGAATTATTTTTATATGTATTATGCGCGATGGAAACCGTAAACAAATCATCGCAATTTGAGCCTCCCGGCTCGATATCCGGATTTTATACGTCGTAATTTCTGTGAAAACAGAAGATTGAAATTAATTCCACTATGTGGGTTCAATACTCGGAGACATTTTCCAGGATATACAACAGGAATTCGATTACTTCTACAGGAAATTCCCCCTATATAAGCGACAGCAGGAATATTCCTCTGGAAATAACAAGTTTCACATGAAAACCGGAATATGCGTGATTATTTACAGGAATTTTCTATTCAATAAACAAACTAGATAGTTGTATTCCAAGCTTCAAACTTCAGTTTCTACAAGAATTTCCAGTCATGAACAGTAAACTAAAACAAGAATCACTTTACTCATAACGGAACTGTAGTTTCGATTTAACAGGAATTTTCCGTTGAATCAAATAACTATCGTTTATATATTACAGTACCAGTTAGTTGTTTTCGAAGCTTATAACCTGAGATTTCATAGGAGTTTTCTGTATTAATGCATTATATCTGAAGATGAAGTGTGACTTCGCGAAAAGGTGTCTGGAATGAGGAGAATTTATAATATACTAGCAGACTCGGTATACGTCTTATTATTGTAATAAACTATTCAAACTAGTGGAATTATTCATATTATTCACCCTAGCCTAACCCTTCCCTTTATAATTCAAAAGTTAATCCCCAGTTCTCAAAAAGTTCCGAAGACCCAGAAACTTGGCATCACTCCTAGCACGTTATCGCTATGGTCGAGAGAACGGATGTGGTGGGGACGCGATGTCCTGTCTTCGATTTGAGACCCGTGTTGCCGGTTAAGTATTATAAGTGTTCATCTCGGATTAACAACGTGACACGTAATTTTTATATATAAAGATTATTTTCATTTTACAGTATCTTCATATTATTTTAGCGAATTAGAGTTGAAAACTAGTAATAAGAGACTCCATAATAAATATAAAGAATTCTTTTCTCTGATTCCGGACGTATAAGCGAATTTGATTACAGAATCACTGTCTACCAATGCTCACACCTTTTCTGTCGCTTTTCAATCCTTTGGGTAGTATCTTTTGAGTTTTGTCTATTCGGTGGCGCCCTCTGTTGAACGGTACGGTAAATGTTGGGCAGATCATTCTTCCTTTCTCGGATCTGATCTTACCTAACCTAACCTCTATTTTCCTATTATACCCCTATTTCCCTGTTCCTCCCTACACAATGTTTGTTAATCATATACTAACCCTCTTTCCTTTTTTTTATTTCCTAGGAAAAGTTATTCAAGAGCTAGTATCAATCGTAGATCGAAAATATTCAATTCTAAGTAGGAGGCCAAAATAAACTAAAAACATGCAATATGCTAAACTCGAATTTTACATGCTGACTGAGACGAAAACATGCTAGATTTAGCATTGAAAATGCCGAATCGGCAACAGTGCGTTCGATATCATCGAGATGATAATCGTTTCGCTGTTTCATCATGTCCGTTCCTTCGGAAAATGAAAAATAGCGATTTTTGTGAATGGTTCATTTTGAGGACTTCCACCTTCTGAAGAAAAACGTGTCAGGTTTCTCAAACAGCTGTACTGTGAATTCGACAAAGTTGCCCCTTCGTTTATGTGCGAAAACATGTCATGTCTGGATCGTCTTCCAGAAATGGAGCGGATCGACTTGTAAATCACAACAAACGAGCGCGAACGGAAAAACAGGCTGTAAAAGTCGCGCGTTGGGAATAGGACGACGCGTGAGGATAGACTGCGCCGCGCCAGAAATAATTGACAGTTTTGAAAAATGCGGCGGTCATATTTCATCTATTTGTGAAGGATTTGTAATAAAAAGGGGACCGACCGCGTGAAATATCGACTGTCACTCGGGGAAATACCGCTATTGAAAAATTACGGGCCGTCGTCGTCGTGGCGGTTATGCCTTCCTCTGATGCTGCTCTCTTTTTCTATTTCCCCGACAGCAGGTTCTTATTTTCTCGCTTCGACATCGGGGGAAAAGACATAATTAATTTTGTGTGAATTTTCCACCCGCGTCGCCTCGAAATGAAACGTCCTCGCCGTTTCTAACTAGGTCGTTAGCGGGAAATAATCGAGGAAGGTTGTCATGTAGTTAATCGTCCATCACACATCCATATTTTTATAATTTAAGGAAAATCAAATTCAGGAATGAAATTAGAAAAATCATACTAGATAAACTAATAGCAAGCCAACAAAACAATCCATGTATCCAAGAGACCAACAAATGTATCATTTCCACCTTTAGACTGGTTTCAATCCATATCAGATCTCGTCAGAACAGTTAGCAAAACGACAAATTCAATGTGAGAAAACCTTTGAAACATAAGGCAACGTAAGCAACGTGGATCTGAGAAAATTCCGAAAATCACGCCGCCTGTCCGTTCCAAAAGCAACTGTCCCAAATATCTGTAGATCATGAATCGCCTCATCAACTCCCCAAGACACATGTTTGACGCGCCGTGAAAATTACGATCATATATGGTCACACATGGAAATTACAGGTTTAAGCTTCACCTGAATTTGATAATTTCAGATAAACAACTGTATATTATTCTAGTCAATTCCGTAATTTCCATGTGTGACCATATATGGTCGTAATGTTCACGGCGCGTCAAACATGTGTGTTTGTCTTAGGGAGTTGAAAGAGCGATTCATGATCTACAGATATTTGAGACAGTTGTTTTGGAACGGATAGGTGGCGTGATTCGGGGAATTTTCTCAGATCCACGTTGCCCTATGTTTTAAAGGTTTTCTGTTTCTCATATTGAATTTCTCATTTTGCTAACTGTACTGACGAGATCTGATATGGTTCGAAGCCGGTCTACAGATGCAAATGATAAATTTGTTGGTCTGTGGGATATATGAATGGTTTGGTTGGCTTGCTATTAGTTTATCTAGTATAATTTTTCTAATTTCATTCCTGAAGTTGATAATTTCAGAAAAACAGACGTATATTATTCTAGTCAATTGTTCAGAGAAAGGAAGGAAGGTTGAAGCTTGAAACCGTAATTTCCATGTGTGACCATATATGCTGGTAAAACATGTGTCTTTGTCATAGGGCGATTCATGATCTAAAAATATTTGAGACAGTTGCTTTTGGAAAGGACAGGTGGCGTGATTTGAAAAATTTTCCCAGACCCACGCTGCCTTATTTTTTGAAAATTTTCTGTTTATCACATTGAATTTATCATTTTGTTAACTGTACTGACGAGATCTGATATGGTTCGAAGCCGGTCTTCAGGTGCAAATGATGAAATTGTTGGTCTCTGGGATAAATCAATTGTTTTGTTGGCTTGCTATTAGTTTATCTAGTATAATTTTTGAGCGCTCGTACTACTTACACGAGGGCTATA
The DNA here is from genome assembly GCA_963966015.1 of Aphidecta obliterata. Lineage (NCBI taxonomy): Eukaryota > Metazoa > Arthropoda > Insecta > Coleoptera > Coccinellidae > Aphidecta > Aphidecta obliterata. Next base: position 33,748,009 of record OZ014430.1, on the reverse strand, counting down.
TCATTTCGTCACGATGTCTGTATTTTTCGAATTTTGAGCCGAAAATGGTATCAATCGACTATGTTTGACACACTGATGATGAATCCGTCGGAAAATTTGAGTCTGTCCGTCCGGCCGTAAGCACGATAACTCTCGAACGGAACAACCTAGAGACTTGAAATTCTCAGTGTAGGTTCTGTTTCCGAATGCCTCGGTTATGTTCGTTAATGGGCCAAATTCCACCAGGGGTTCCGTAAATATGGCCGTTCAAAGTTTTGTTCCCCTGATTACTTGAAAACTACAGATTTGATTGAGATGAAATTTTGCACTTAAATGAAGAATGAGATGTTCAAGCTACATGTGAAATTTTGTCCAGATCGCATGACCAGAACCATAGACACCATAGAAAATTGTAACTTTTGAACGGAAACGCCTAGGGACTTGAAATTTTCAGGATAGGTGTGGATCTCGAATGTCGTGATCACGTTCATCTATGAGCGAAATTATACTAGGGGTTTCGTAAATATGGTCGTTTGAAATTTAGTTTTCTTGATAATTTCGAAACTACATATTCGATCGTGACGAAATTTTGTATACTAATGGAGAATGATATATTCAAGCTACATTTCTTCAGATCACATGACCAGAACCATAGAAACCATAGAAAATCATAACTTTCGAACGGAAAGGCCTAGGGACTTGAAATTTTCAGGATAGGTGTGGATCTGAAATGTAGCGTTCATGTTTATCAATAAGCAGAATTATACTAGGGGTTCCGTAAATACAGTCGTTTGAAATTTTGGTTTCTCGATAATTTCGAAACTACGGATTCGATCGAGATGAAATTTTATATTTTAATCGAGAATGATATATTAAAACAATATTTTGTCCAGATCGCATGACCAGAACCATAGAAACCATAGAAAATTGTAACTCATGAACGGAAAGGCCTAGGAACTTGAAATTTTCAGGGTGGGTTTGGATCGCGAATATCGCGGCCACGTTCATCAATGAGCAAAATCAGACTAGGGTTTCCGTAAATATGGCTGTTCAAAATATTTTTTTCCTGATTATTTCGAAACTACTGATTGGATTGGGATGAAATTTTGCACCTAGCTTAGGAATATTCAAACTACGTTGCCAGATCACACCACCAAGACCATAGATACCGTAGAAAATTCTAGCGAATTATCGAAAAAAAATTGGTCACCTAAAGCACTGACATGAAGTCTGGAGTTTCGGAAGTTTCAGAATTTTTGTGACAGCTGTCAAAAATTCCTTCAATTGATTTCTAAAACTGAAAAATGCGAATCTACCTACAAGGTGCATGTACGAGCGCTCAAAAGCTCCTGCCTTCACGGCAGTGCTTTTCTCAATTTTTTTCTTATTTCGTTCCCGAATTTGATAATTTCACATAAATAGCCGTATAGTATTCTTCAAGAAAAATGTTAAAATTGAAAGGGCTCTAATCAAGTTTCTCGAAGAAAATTCCGTTATCATAAGCCAAATTTGGAAGCTTCGCAAAGTGATCCACTTTGTCCCCCTTATCAGATCTCCGTCTCCTGGAGATCTCATCTTCTCCGAACACCTATAAAACCGAATTCGAAAAGATAATTTGAATTAAACAAACTTTCCCGAAGTATTCATTTCCCTTCCGAGTTTGGTTTATGTCCCATCTGAAAAAGTTCATCTATAACTGAAAATACTTATCGTTACTTTCCTCTTTTACAACTTCGGCCGTTCCGAGAACCCTAACAATTCCAGTGAGGAGAAACAATGGGACGAAATGGAATTACGAGAATTTGTGGGGATTTCATTTTTTCCTTCTCTCCAGCGAGTGCTGCGGATGGAGGTGATTTTGGGCCGGGGCGTTTCCATTGTGCCGTGTGATGAGGACGAAATTGAAGATTCTCCGATAATTTTTCTTTGTTCTGTTGATGAAGCCGAGCAAATTTTTGTACAGACAAGGTAAACCTGTTTTTTAAATTGAGAACATACGACTATCAGCTCTGAGTTCCACGTCTCCTCCAAAGGAAACAATCGATTGCCAACCATAAGAGCAATCCGGAGGACGTAATGAAAGAACATTTCATCGAGAAAGACTCTATCTGATTCATCCCTTCAATAACACATGTAGCGAGTTGAAAAGCTGCGAAACACCTGCTTTCGTTGTAACATTTCCCCTTTTCGATGAGATTATTTCTTTCGAGATTTATTTCTATTTCGTGTTCGATAGCGGGGCTTTTGCCGTTTCGATCCGGACCAATAAGAACGAGCTGAAAAAATATTGGGAAACTTTTCGCCACACGTGTATCACGTTGATGTTGGCAGTACGAGAATTATACACTGAAAGAAATTAATCCCGTAGAATTATTCTAAAACCGGATCCTTCATCTATCATATTTTCAACAAGCATATTTGTCAGTTCCTCTCTTCTACATGCTCCACTTAGTCCAATTATCATAGTAACTTTTTGAAATAAATATGTATCATCTGATGCTTCCGTTAAAAACTTTGTGATATCTTGTTCAGTAAAAATTTTGGATTTTTTAGCTCTGTAACCTTCTGATTTACGTTTTAGTAATGCAACCAGCTGCATCGCGTACCGTACCGATTAAACGCTATTTCATATACACTCCGTGATTTTTCCGGCAAAAGGGAGTCCACGATATTTCGCGTCATTTCTTCCGAATTAGAAGGCAAACTACCAGTTTCAGAATCACTCATTATTATTCGAATTATATTCAATTGTACGTGACAATTGTTTGACAGCAGATAAATAAATATTGCCGTTACAACCAAATGGCAAAGCACAGCTCACTAACCTACTAATATTTGAAACTACACGTATACTTACTCCTTTAAAAATAGTTCGAGAATGTGTTAATATATATGCCATAAGATAAAATTTTGTATGTAATGCGAATCATCAACAATCATTATGGCACACGTCGTGTTATCGGACTCGGCTACGCCTCGCCCGATAACATTCACGACTTGTACCATAATGATCGTCTTGATGATCCTTATGACATAAATAACTATTATATATTTTAAGAACGGTGACCAATCCAAGTACTGAACCCACACAACGCTGCTTAGTCAACAATATTTATCATTCGTTCTGGCCAGTGGAACGGATGTGACGGAAATATAGAGTTATTTACAATTCGTACATCGTTCAGGGTTCAGGGTGAATCAGAATCCGGGACAATCTAGGTCGAGTTATCCAATCCGGCGTATGATATACCGGGGGAAACATTCCGTGGGATGTTTTAATGGATACGGCTAAATTGCGAGTGCATGCATTGTCCCCCGTTGTTTCGACCTAGGTCCGGCCTCGTCCTCTAACAATTCCTAATAATAACTAGTGTCACCGGCTTTGTCGTGTTTTATGCACCCGAACAAAGCCCTCCCTCATGCCCTTCGCTTCCAAGATATTTCCAATTGTTGGATTCGGTTGATTCATTGCAAATTAGTTTCGGCCCGGCGACAACCCCTTTCACTTCAACGGCGCACGCTTTTGTGGAGGTTTATTAAAGGAGCTCCTATAATTCATTCGTTGTCTGCGGGTCACTAAATGAACTCGGATGTTGTTCATCTGGAGGTTTATTCATAAAAAAAATAGTTTAGTTTTGGAATTGAAGTCGGTAGGTGCCGCTGCGTTCAGATTTCAGGAATTTTTTTTTCTCATTTCAAGTTACCCTGAATCCTTGGTGGTTCAGAGATGAGAACACCGTACCGGCAATACGGGGGTCAGGGGTTCGAGTCCCGCCCATGGAGGTTTTTTTTCGGAATTCAAAGATTTTTTTGTCATCATCTATCTGACTTGCAATTAAACGTCATTTTCATTCTTAATTACAGACTTCAGAACCTTTATACAGGGTGTCTACTTTAAAAAGGGCCAAACTTCAGTTGTAAACTGGTTCTAATTAACTGTTCCAGGGAACTACCTCAAATATCAAGACCAATCTTTTCGCAAAGAAAATTCTTTAGGAGAATATTTGGCAATGTGTTAGTACTGTTCTTGGGAACTCGTTCTAATTTATTGTTCCAGATAACTACCTCAAATATGAAGATCAACCTTTACGCGAATAAAATTCTAAACCGTTGGAACTGGTTATATTTAACTGTTCGAGGGAACTACCCCAAAGAATGAGACCAATCTTTCAGCGAAGAAAATTCAAACGTGAAACATTTGGGAATGTGATGGAACTGTCTTTGTAAACTGGTTCTAATTAACTGTTCCAGGGAAATACCTCGAATATCAAGTCCAATCTTTTCGCAAAGAAAATTCTCTAGAAGAATATCTGGCAATGTGTTAGTACTGTTCTTGGGAACTACTTCTAATCTACTGGTCCAGAGAACTACCTCAAATATCAAGACCAATCTTTTCGCAAAGAAAATTCTTTAGGAGAATATTTGGCAATGTGTTAGTACTGTTCTTGGGAACTCGTTCTAATTTATTGTTCTAGATAACTACCTCAAATATGAAGATCAACCTTTACGCGAATAAAATTCTAAACCGTTGGAACTGGTTATATTTAACTGTTCGAGGGAACTACCCCAAAGAATGAGACCAATCTTTCAGCGAAGAAAATTCAAACGTGAAACATTTGGGAATGTGATGGAACTGTCTTTGTAAACTGGTTCTAATTAACTGTTCCAGGGAAATACCTCGAATATCAAGTCCAATCTTTTCGCAAAGAAAATTCTCTAGAAGAATATCTGGCAATGTGTTAGTACTGTTCTTGGGAACTACTTCTAATCTACTGGTCCAGAGAACTACCTCAAATATGAAGATCAACCTTTTCGCGAATAAAATTCTAAACCGTTGGAACTGGTTATATTTAACTGTTCGAGGAAACTACCCCAAATAATGAGACCAATCTTTTAGCCAAGAAAATTCGAACGTGAAACATTTGGGAATGTGATGGAACTTTCTTTGTAAACTGGTTCTAATTAACTGTTCCAGGGTACTACCTCAAATATCAAGTCCAATCTATTCGCAAAGAAAATTCTCTAGGAGAATATCTGGCAATGTGTTAGTACTGTTCTTGGGAATTAGTTCTAATCTACTGGTCCAGAGAACTACCTCAAATATGAAGATCAACCTTTTCGCGAATAAAATTCTAAACCGTTGGAACTGGTTATATTTAACTGTTCGAGGAAACTACCCCAAATGATGAGACCAATCTTTTAGCCAAGAAAATTCGAACGTGAAACATTTGGGAATGTGATGGAACTTTCTTTGTAAACTGGTTCTAATTAACTGTTCCAGGGTACTACCTCAAATATCAAGTCCAATCTATTCGCAAAGAAAATTCTCTAGGAGAATATCTGGCAATGTGTTAGTAATGTTCTTGGGAATTAGTTCTAATCTACTGGTCCAGATAACTACCTCAAATATGAAGATCAACCTTTACGCGAATAAAATTCTAAACCGTTGGAACTGGTTATATTTAACTGTTCGAGGAAACTACCCCAAATGATGAGACCAATCTTTCGGCGAAGAAAATTCAAACGTGAAACATTTGGGAATGTGATGGAACTGTCTTTGTAAACTGGTTCTAAGTAACTGTTCCAGGGAACTACCTCAAATATCAAGACCAATCTTTTCGCAAAGAAAATTCTTTAGGAGAATATTTGGCAATGTGTTAGTACTGTTCTTGGGAACTGGTTCTAATTCACTGTTCCATAGAACTACCTCAAATATGAAGATCAACCTTTTCGCGAATAAAATTCTAAACCGTTGGAACTGGTTATATTTAACTGTTCGAGGAAACTACCCCAAATGATGAGACCAATCTTTCAGCGAAGAAAATTCAAACGTGAAACATATGGGAATGTGATGGAACTGTCTTTGTAAACTGGTTCTAAGTAACTGTTCCAGGGAACTACCTCGAATATCAAGACCAATCTTTTCGCAAAGAAAATTCTCTAGGAGAATACTTGGCAATGTGTTAGTACTGTTCTTGGGAACTGGTTCTAATCCACTGTTCCATAGAACTACCTCAAATATGAAGATCAACCTTTTCGCGAATAAAATTCTAAACCGTTGGAACTGGTTATATTTAACTGTTCGAGGAAACTACCCCAAATAATGAGACCAATCTTTCAGCGAAAAAATTCAAACGTGAAACATTTGGGAATGTGATGGAACTGTCTTTGTAAACTGGTTCTAAGTAACTGTTCCAGGGAACTATCTCAAATATCAAGACCAATCTTTTCGCAAAGAAAATTCTCTAGGAGAATATTTGGCAATGTGTTGGTACTGTTCTTGGGAACTGGTTCTAATCTACTCTTCCAGAGAACTACCTCAAATATGAAGATCAACCTTTTCGCGAATAAAATTCTAAACCGTTGGAACTGGTTATATTTAACTGTTCGAGGGAACTACCCCAGATGATGAGACCAATCTTTTAGCGAAGAAAATTCATACGTGAAACATTTGGGAATGTGATGGAACTGTCTTTGTAAACTGGTTCTAAGTAACTGTTCCAGGGAACTACCTCAAATATCCAGACCAATCTATTCGCAAAGAAAATTCTCTAGGAGAATATCTGGCAATGTGTTAGTACTGTTCTTGGGAACTAGTTCTAATCTACTGGTCCAGATAACTACCTCAAATATGAAGATCAACCTTTTCGCGAATAAAATTCTAAACCGTTGGAACTGGTTATATTTAACTGTTCGAGGAAACTACCCCAAATAATGAGACCAATCTTTCAGCGAAGAAAATTCAAACGTGAAACATTTGGGAATGTGATGGAACTGTCTTTGTGAACCTTTATACAGGGTGTCTACTTTAAAAAGGGCCAAACTTCAGTTGTAAACTGGTTCTTATTAACTGTTCCAGGGAACTACCTCGAATATCAAGACCAATCTTTCCGCAAAGAAAATTCTCTAGGAGAATATTTAGCAATGTGTTAGTACTGTTCTTGGGAACTAGTTCTAATCTACTGGTCCAGAGAACTACCTCAAATATGAAGATCAACCTTTTCGCGAATAAAATTCTAAACCGTTGGAACTGGTTATATTTAACTGTTCGAGGGAACTACCCCAAATAATGAGATCAATCTTTTAGCTAAAAAAATTCAAACGTGAAACACTTGGGACCAAAATCGTGTCAGGCGGCTGTCACTCCTTCCTAGTGAGAATTCGTGGCACAGGGGTGCTTTCAAAAGCCCACGTTCCACGCGCGCGTTTCGCTGACGTTTCGATATCGATATTCCGCAAAATTCGAGGGACGAACCTCCCCCTCATCCCCCAGTATCCCCAATCAGGCGGCATCAACAATGGCGAGAGAGGATGATTGACCATCCTGGAGGTGTACAGGCTTATATGGCGCACGAAATATTACTCTCCTTCGCCGGGCCACGGAGTCAGATCACGTGCCATCGTCTCAGCAGTCCTATTCTGATGTGTTCGTGAACTGAATCTACCCCGTAGCTATTTTACCGACTTGGTAATATTAGATTCGCGTTTTGCCGAAGCTCGAATTGCTATTTCGACCCGCCCGCTAAGGTCTCCGGTTTCCGCCAGTCCCGGACTGTTAATACGAAACTTTCGCGTGGATCGGATTACGGATGAGAATGTCGATCGGAAATAATCATCACGTGTCTTCGCGACATCTTTCTGATATTGACTCAACTGAGGGATGACAAACGTACTGTAACGAACTCAAGCCGCCTTCTAGAACCGAATGGAACAGCCGCGAGTCTTCGAGAGAATTCTGGAAGCGTCGGGAGACTTCACGATTGTTCCTTCCCACTATAAAAGTTGACATCGGCCCTAAGAGAAGACAGTATTGGACTTAACAGCGTGCGTGCAGATAAATGATGGAGTGTTGAAATAAATTAGTATTAGTGTCATTAGTGAACTGTAAATAAATTATTTTAAGAAGAACTTGGACAATATTCATTACAGTACCATTGAAAAAATTTGAGGAGCTGAGTCCGGATGTGTCGCGACAGAAAGAGTGTGTTTGCGCCACTTCATCCGGATAAACGGAGGAGGCAGCACAACTGTTGTAACACATTACGAGGACTCGCACCATCCAGGCTGACACTGTGATGAGACTTTTTGTTGTGCGCCCCGTTCGTAAGGGAAATTGCGGAGGATAGTGGGTGCATCGTGAAAGGATAACGCGTAGAATGCAGAATTTGTCGAGTGTCATCACGTTCCGTGGACAAGGGGAAGTCGAGTTGTTGCGAAAGATTGGAAATTCCCGAACGAAGGCGATTCCGGACCTCCTCTGATACAGATTTCAATTCACCTCACAATAAATGTTGAAAATGTCCACGTAATGAATTGGAAGACTTAATAACATTTCGGCACATGCTGAATTGATTCAAATAGTCGGGAATAGAGATTATTTCCTTTGGCCTAGTCGATACAAGAGAAGATCGAAGTCGTGAGAACGCCTAGAAATGTGAAGAATTGATATATTACTTTTCCGTCGACCATAGAATAAAAGCTCATTTTAACGCACTCGAAATCATCCATTAATGACCCCTATTAATGCATGATTTCTTGTCTTAATGCATGATTATCATGGCAACCGATTATAAAATATTCAGCCGGAGCATAGATGCATCTATGTCGGAGCATGATCGAGTTGTCAAATTTATTTATTCGCTATCGATCAGTATCTGATTTTATCCGTTACGCTACTACATAATGAATAACGAAGAAAATATCCCTTTGACACCGCCATATGTGACAAAAACTGCTGAAGCAGCAACTTTGAGTCTGCTTCCTGAAAAGAGCCGCCATTTATATGAGAAAACCTATGCTGGATTCAGATCTTGGTGCAAGGACAAGAAGGTTCGGAACTTTACGGAAACGGTTTTGTTGGCATACTTTACGGGTATTGCAGAAAAGGGGCATCTAGCAAGTTCATGGCCAAAATATTCGATGCTGAAATCAACACTAAACGTGAAAGACAATACTGATATAAGCAGATACCACAAACTGGTGATGTTTATTAAACGGAAAAGAGAGGGATATATCCCTAAAAAATCAAAAGTTCTCGGAAAAGAACATGTGAGAGAGTTCATAGCGAATGCTCCTGATAGTGTTTTCTTGATGTCGAAGGTAAAAATAAAACTCAATTGAATTGTTATTCCAACTTATTCTCATTATCTCGTTATAGTGAAATAACTATAGTTGTTTGATTTGTAGGTCGCTTTGATATTCGGAGTAGCTGGTGCATTGAGAAAAGATGAATTGTTAAGGTTGCAGAGAAAGGATGTACAAGATATGGGATCGAAATTTTTGATGACAGTGAATTCATCGAAAACATATTCGAACAGGATATTCACTGTGGTGGATAATGATGAGCATACACTTTTAAACATAATAAAGAGATATATATCCTTGAGGCCAGCTCACACTCCACACGAATGATTTTACGTTTTGTATAAGAACTATAAATGCTCAACACAACCAGTTGGAATTAATACATTTTCTAAATTACCTTCAATGATTGCAAACTTTCTTAAATTAGAGCAACCACATTTGTATACAGGTTACTGTTTTCGGCGTTCTTCTGCGTCTATTCTTTCTGATAGTGGTGCAGATTTTTCAGCCATCAAAAGACTCTGTGGTTGGAAATCAACTTCTGTAGCAGAAGGGTATATTGAAAACTCCATTCAGAATAAAATAGAAACTGCAGAAAAAATTGTATGTCATAATAGTTCCAAAGTAAATAATGCTTCAACCTTCACTTCATCCACACGTTCCTTATCGGACATTATAGGAAATGAAATAAATGTAAACTATTCAGAATGTCACAACATGTCCAATATTCCGTCTATGAATTTTTCGAATTGTTCTATAGGAAGCATAAATATTAATATATCGAAATGAACATAGAAATTTGTATTACGTCAAATTTGTATATCATGCAAAATAAAAATTGGTTTCGATCCAGAATTTATATTCAATTCCTGATGAGGTCGACGGAAAAATCTTGTAATCAACTCGTTTATTAATTCAGCGATTAATAGTCTCAAACATTAACGCGCTCGCTCCGCTCACGCGTTAAAATATTTCGACCATTAATCACTGTCATCAATAAACTAGTTGATTAAATAACTATTAAGTATTTGTTTAGTCTACTCGTCCAGCGTTGAAATGTTGATAACCCAAACTCAAGAATTTTAAAGGAAAATAGGAAATAATCTCTATTCCTGACTACTTGAATTAATTCTGCATGTACCGAAATGTTATTAAGTCCTCCAACTTATTAACACATAAATGACCCCGTGAAAAACATAAAATTTCCAAACCCTAATATTTTATTTATCCCTTCTCTCGGGTTCTCATGTTTTACGAAAACTAAAAAAGAACAGTGCCGCGCTGACCGAAACTTTCCATATCAGGTGCAAAACACGAAACGTCTCCACGGAAGCTGCCCGATCAATATCTCCGCTGTTCTCAATAACTCGGGAGAGATATTTCGGACAAAGTTTCCCGATAAAGTGAAAACATCATATCGCAAGCAGGCCATGCTTCAAACTCACTGCCAAGTTCTGGCCGGGAACGAAAACATATTTCAAAAAATAAAAACAGGACGAAATGACGTCTTTATCAACTTAAAAGTTTCTAGACGACTTTCAATAAGACGGGAAGGAGTGCACAATCCCGACGCTAAAAGTATAAATCAGTTGCTTTTTATACTTCATGTATTAAAAAGTTTTCGATAATGGAGGGGCCAGGGAATAGGCGGAGCGGCGGTGGCGGGGAGGGGGGAGTTTATGAGAAAAAGCCGGGGATATCGACATATCCACTATTAAAAAAGTTCGACAAAGAAGTGGCGATCATGCGACAAGCGAAATTTGCAGGGGTCACGTTTTATTGGTTTGTCGGCGAGGACGACAGTTGGTCATCCCTCAAAATTAGATCGAACCATAATGAAACTTCTCCCGTTGGAAGTTTAGGGGAAATGTGATATTCTTAATAGCAGCGAAGATTTCTTTATTTATAGCATAGTAAAAATAATAAATGTTCTGTTATATCGTTTACGAGGAATATGAATGTCTTGAAGAATGTATATTCTATAGATCAAGTTCAGTTGCGAAGGGTTGAGATTATTCGTGATTTGGGAGTGATTTTGGACACCAAGTTAACTTTCATTCAACACATAGATAATGTTATTTCATCATCAAACAAAATGCTTGGTTTCACTCTCCGTCATGGTAAACTGTTCAAAACTAATAAAAGCTTAACCACCTTATATAACTCCTTCGTGCTGAGTAAGCTGAGTTTTGCCTCTTTGATTTGGAACCCTCGTTACGAGTGTCATAAAAACCGACTGGAAAGCGTGCAACATAAATTTCTCAGGTACCTATCATACAGAAATAATTTCAACATAAGAAATCATGATTACTCGGAAGCTCAAGCTAGGTTCAATATGCTTAGTTTGGAAAACCGCAGGAAAATAAGTGACATGAGTTTTCTATATAAGGTTCTGAACGGTGTCTTTTCGGTCCCCTCAATTCTCCAGTTATTGTCCTTGAAGGTCCCCGAGAGAAGACTGAGATCGATGGAAACATTTGCTGTCCCTTTCCGGCGTTTGAACCTCACCCAGAATTCGCCGATTTGTAGAGTTTTGAAGACGTTCAACTCAGAGTTCTGTGACACTGACCCGTTCAATACGTCCCCGACTCAATATAAAAAAAATCTTAGGCAAAAGTTGTCACGGAATGTTGTTTAATGAGTTTGATATTTCTTTTCCTTTGATCATTGTGGCATGAAAAGATTTTAATTTTGCACTATGGTTTATTCTAATTTATTGTTAAGTTATATTTTGTGATTCAATTGTATGATTCCATTTTTTTACTTTCAATTTGTGAATGCTGTTAATGGGTTGAAACACCCGTTTGTATTCCTATTTTCCATAAATAAATAAATAAATAAAATAAATAAAATACAGTCCACTTGACCCTTTAAGCAAGCAGAGTACTTACTGACAGAATCGCGGCGAATCACCACGGGCTGATACTGAAATGGGGTTAAAAGGATAGGAAACAGAGGATGAACCTTGGTTCTGCACAGTTCCGGTATTGTCACCTTGTTTTTGGATAAGCTAAAAGGCACTTAACTCAAAGTTGTTCAATATCACTTTCAGAAGATACAATGCTGCGATAAAGACGCGGCGGTAAAAGGATCAGACGACTCGGGTTTGCACGAATATGTTCTGATATTTCACAGAAGACTGAACCGATCTGGCGTCTGCGCCCGCCATTTTCATTATCCGTACAGAAATCCATATTATCAAAAACTTGGGAGGTGGGTTTGCTGAGTCCGTCCAAGAGAAGAATAACCACAGAATCTTTTCCTACAAATTGAAGTACGATGCCTAACCTCAAAATCTAGCTTCTCTTGCTTGGGAGTTTTTGCTCTGAACGGTTGTTGATTTTTGTTCGCTGCTCGGGTTTTCCTTGAAGGGAAAACAGGGTTTTGTCATGTGAGTAACAATATTTTATAATTACAACTTGATCATTCAGATACAGGCTTATCCTAATTTGCTACACTTGTCTTCAACAGTCTCCATTATTTACCCCATGTGTTTATCTCATATCATTTATCCTCAATTCACAAGAGGCCATTTGCTCCTACCAGACGTATTTTTTTCCATGTTGGTTTGCTTCTTGTGTATTGTTTTGAATCCTTTTTTCATACTTCATTATCAAGTCTATTCCATATTATTTAATGATTCTAACTGACCATATATAATTACATAATGCCAACCCTGTATATTGCAGATGAACTCCTTATCTATTCTTATTCGAATGTTTATATTACTTTGTTACATTTTGATGACACATCATTTTGAACACGCCACGTGTGTGGGTGTATATTTGTCCCATTGTTCGATACTGATTGTCGTAATTAATTTGAGATAAGGAATGTTATAAATACCTCCCAAGACGAAAGGTTCGTCAATAATTAAGTGTATGTCTTCCTAGCTAATTGTTAGAATAGGATAATCTTCCGTTGTAAATAAAATCTTTTTTTTAAAAGATCGGCTTTCGCTCCACAAATATAATTATATATATTAAATTCCCAAGTGCTTATCACAAAAGAATTCGAATGTATAAACGAATGTTTAATAATCACCTTAATTTCAAGGTTTTGCAATATTCTTCAAATGATACTATATGTAATCGTTGTAGTTTGCAGCAAATAGCAAGGATATTCATAAGCACCATTGTCGGCATTATGATTCATCATCTTATATTGATTGAGTATTTTAAAAAAGCTACTCTCCACGCATTATTATTCGTTATGACTCCTCGTTTATTGTTTATATGATTGACTGCTTATATCGTTTACTATCTATATCATCCACTGCTTATATCGTTTATTGTTTATTTCCTTTACTGTCTATAACAGTTACTGGTTATATCGTTTACTGCTTATATGGTTTATCTAATACTTGATGGGATTATTGACCAGGGAGACAACTATCGGATGACGCAACCTAAAAATTAACTAAGGCTTCGCCCAACGTTTGGAAATATATATAACAAGGACACTGTCGCATTCCCGTCTCCTTGCAACGTGGGAGATCATCAATAGTCAAAAGATAGTTTGACCCCTGCGAAGTAAAACTCCCAATTTATCGCCTTTGATCTACACAATCATTTTTAAACACCATTTGAGAGAATTCTCACCGTTCAACCTGTTTATGAATATTCTTTATATAACTTGTTAGTTAATGGTATATGAACGAGAAAAGGAGGGAGGTTTTTTTTTCAGCATCCCCTTCTGGGTTGTGTTTTTTTTTTTCTCCCTACCTTCTGGCACTTGGGTTACATACTTACATACACAACGTAGAGTCCTTTTTAAAACCACTATACGATCACGATCTTGGCCAAAGATTATCTAGAGTAATGTTTTCAAGTTAAAAAGAACGCCTGTAAGGTAGAGTTCTAGTTCTTTACGGTTTTCAATAGAAAACTGTAATGTCGGTAAGAGTTTATCATTACAAAAGTAACAGTACAGTACAAGACGAAAGCGTTAATTTAGAAGATTTTTATTTTTTCTTCACTCTGTCAATCACTTTGGAGCATCTTTGGAAATGTACGTTGCTCAAAAACTGAAGATGGGCTAGTAGTCGTATTACGGAATGAACGAAGGACGACGAGCCATGGTGAAACAAAGCCGAGTAATTCGAGCAATGCAACGTTATCCAGCGAAATTAAATTTCCCGGATGTCATCTCTTTGTGTTGCGACTTTTCGCGTTACAGGTGGCGCCCTCTCGCCGTCCAGATGATGGATGATTATGCCCAAATTGGATCCGGGATGTGTCGCTCCCGACCCCGGCGATATTTTGTTTTCTGCAGCGTTCGAGAGAACGAACATTCCTCTTTTTCGGGTGAGAATTTCTTCGGTCGTCTGAGATGAAGCCCTGAATTTCTATCAGTCATCCGTTGTGCTGCTGGCGACGGGTTGGTTGCAGGTATTTTGGGGTGAAAAATGGTGGTTGCGTGTCCCTTCGTGTAGAAATGATGAATATGTAAGGTAAACAAATAGGCCTTTGGAAAGGGACAAATGCGTTACGCGAAACGACCCGGCGACGAAACTTCTGATTTTATGTTATGATGGATGAGACAACTCTCTGTTTAATACGAAGAACATATATGAAAATTTAAGGCGAATAATCACCTTGAAGGGATATTTGAAATAAGTATAAGAATAGTTTTCGACGATTTTCTTCTACTCCGTGGAGTTACAAGAGCATCTCCAGAAATGCACATAAATTTCGGTGCAGAAGTTTGTGGGGATGAAATCGGATTTCTGGGCGAGTGCGTAAATCAACTGCTGTTGTTATTCTAATGAGAGAACTATGATATGTACGCTCGCTTCCTGTCTTTTTACCAGTTCAGAGGCGAAGATTCAATCCCCTTTCATTTCGGTCGTTCCCTCCGCTTTCCTCCTTGTTCTATATTCTCTCCAAGATTCGTGTTTTGTATCATGAATGTATATGAGGCAAAATGGACTCTGTTTGATGCTGGAAAACCAGTTTTTATTCGACTTGTGTTGCATCTTTCATTCTGTTAAATTCTCCTTATTCGTGATCTTTTGATTAGTCTTTTTCGAGTAATTTTATCATGTCGTAATATCAGATAATGTGCCTTGAAAATTGGTTTATTCATCAAACTTTGAAATAATTTTTCAAAAGGATGGAAAAAGCCCAAATAATTCTTCCAGATGTTGGAAATGGCCAACATTATTTTTGAAGACGATGGAAATAAACTGGAATAATTTTCAAAAACGATGAGATATCCCTAATAATTTTTCAAAAAAAATTGAGGAAGCTCAAGATTTACAAGATGATGGAAATATCAAAATAATTTTTCAAGGCGATAAAAATAACCTATATAATTTTTCAGAGCTATGGAAGCAGCCCGAAAGATTTTTCACGGAAATGACCAGAATAATTTTTCAAGACGATGGAAATAGCCCATAAAATCTCACAAGATGATGGAAATATCCCAATTCATTTTTTAGAACCATGGAAATAGCCCAAATAATTTTTTCAAATGATTAAAATGGAAAAAATAACTTTTGAGAAAAAAAAACGATTGAAATAGACGAAATAATTTTTTGAAATGATGGAAATAATGAATAAAATAATTCCAGAAAACTATGGAAATAGCCAAAATAATTTTTCAAGACAATAGAAATAACCCAAATAATTTTTCGAGACGATGGATTTTTTTTTGCAGAACTAAGTAGGTACAGCTTAATTAATGATTTATTTAAAGAAGTAATAACTATCACAATCACAATTTTAATGATAATCCATAATAGAATACATTTTCAGAGAGAAAAGTAAAAAACTTGAGTCAGGACAAAGTCAGCAATATACTTGTCACACACATCACATCCCTTCCGCCACTTTAAAAGTCCTTAAACCTCCCGTGTTTCAATTACAATTAGTATTCGTCAACCCCTGTGTGTACCTCCAGAGATTTGCAGCGACACGCATCGGCTTCGCTACAGTTGTAAAAGGATTCCAACACGATTGTTTTTTTATACGACCGTGTGTGACTGAACTACTCTCCGTAGTCTATTCAGATTTTAATCAGACCTTAGGCAGTAAAACGTTAATCGAGTGTAAGCGAGGTGAGCTTTGTCCGGGATCGTAAAACTCCCCAATTGGGATTGCCACGATAAAAAAACTCGCAGATTCCGATCTTTTTTATGTGAGGTGCTCTCGAGATTTATCCCCAGTTTCCATCGCTGTCCTGCAACTGGATGAATCCGAAGACTGTTAATACCGAACGTTCGAAGCGCAAACAATTTCAACAAGGTGAATTATGCCCGGGAACGGATATCATATTTCTTGCCTAAATTGTGAACACTCATCGTATTCCCTCAGAATTCGGCCGTCCGGCCGCAAAGCGCATACGAATCAGTACAAACGGGAAGGAATTTCGGCCGTTATAGTCCGGCCAAGTCTTCGGTGATATATGCGAGCCCATTTAACTGAGAGTCCGCCCGATTCCAATGTAAATATTATGGCATTTTTCATTTTCCAGCGGAGCTCCGGGCGCATATTTCAAGCGACGTCATCTTCCGCATTTGCATCTCGGTTGTTACGCCGCAACCGAAATGCAAATGGCCAGTAATTCCGACGATGTGATAGGGCAGTTTTTCCGGACTTCAGATACTCGTATAAAGCAATATATCTATTTCGGTATACTGTGCTTCAACCTCGTGGGAATGGAACTTGTCCCCCAAATAAATGTTTATTGAAAAAATGCCACGATAGAAATTGCCAAAATAATTTTACAAGGCAATGAAAATTTCCAAAATGAATTTTCAACACCATGCAAAAAGCTCGAATAATGTTTCGAGACGATAGAAATAATCTAAATAATTTTTCAAGATCATGGAAATGACCCAAATAATTCTTCAAGGCGATGGAAATTATCAAAATGTTTTTTCAAGACGATGAAAATAGCCCATATACATTTACAAGACGATGGAAGTATATCAACTAGATTTCCAAAACGATTATTATAGACTAAATAATTTTTCAAGAAAATGGAAAAGGCCAAAATAATTTTTCTAGATGATGGAAATAGCCAAAATGAATTTTCAACACCATGCAAAAAGCTCAAATAATGTTTCGAGACGATGTAAATAACCTAAATATTTTTTCAAGATCATGGAAATGACCCAAATAATTCTTCAAGATGATGGAAATTATCGAAATGATTTTTCAAAACGATGAAGATAGCCCATATACATTTACAAGACGATAGAAATATATCAAATACATTTTCAAGACGATTATAATAGACCAAATAATTTTTCAAGAAAATGGAAAAAGCTAAAATGATTTTTCAGGATGATGGAAATTATCAAAATGATTTTTCAAGACGATGAAAATAGCCCATATACATTTACAAGACGATAGAAGTGTATCAACTACATTTCCAAAACGATTATTATAGACTAAATAATTTTTCAAGAAAAGGCCAAAATAATTTTTCTAGATGATGGAAATAGCCAAAATGAATTGTCAACACCATGCAAAAAGCTCAAATAATGTTTCGAGACGATAGAAATAATCTAAATAATTTTTCAAGATCATAGAAAGGACTCAAATAATTCAAGATGATGGAAATTATCAAAATGATTTTTCAAGACGATGAAAATAGCCCATATACATTAACAAGACGATAGAAGTGTATCAACTACATTTCCAAAACGATTATTATAGACTAAATAATTTTTCAAGAAAAGGCCAAAATAATTTTTCTAGATGATGGAAATAGCCAAAATGAATTGTCAACACCATGCAAAAAGCTCAAATAATGTTTCGAGACGATAGAAATAATCTAAATAATTTTTCAAGATCATTGAAAGGACCCAAATAATTCTTCAAGATGATGGAAATTATCAAAATGATTTTTCAAGACGATGAAAATAGCCCATTTACATTTACAAGACGATAGAAGTATATCAACTAGATTTCCAAAACGATTATTATAGACTAAATAATTTTTCAAGAAAATGGAAAAGGCCAAAATAATTTTTCTAGATGATGGAAATAGCCAAAATGAATTGTCAACACCATGGCAAAAGCTCAAATAATGTTTCGAGACGATGTAAATAACCTAAATATTTTTTTCAAGATCATGGAAATGACGCAAATAATTCTTCAAGATGATGGAAATTATCGAAATGATTTTTCAAGACGATGAAAATAGCCCATATACATTTACAAGACGATAGAAATATATCGAATAAATTTTCAAGACGATTATAATTGACCAAATAATTTTTCAAGAAAATGGGAAAAGCTAAAATTATTTTTCAGGATGATGGAAATTATCAAAATGATTTTTTGAGACGATGAAAATAGCCCATATACATTTACAAGACGATAGAAATATATCAAATAAATTTTCAAAACGATTATAATAGACCAAATAATTTTTCAAGAAAATGAAAAAGGCCAAAATAATTTTTCAAGATGATGGAAATAGCCAAAATGAATTGTCAACACCACGGCAAAAGCTCAAATAATGTTTCGAGACGATGTAAATAACCTAAATATTTTTTTCAAGATCATGGAAATGACGCAAATGATTCTTCAAGATGATGGAAATTATCGAAATGATTTTTCAAGACGATGAAAATAGCCCATATACATTTACAAGACGATAGAAATATATCGAATAAATTTTCAAGACGATTATAATTGACCAAATAATTTTTCAAGAAACTGGGATAAGCTAAAATTATTTTTCAGGATGATGGAAATTATCAAAATGATTTTTTGAGACGATGAAAATAGCCCATATACATTTACAAGACGATAGAAATATATCAAATAAATTTTCAAAACGATTATAATAGACCAAATAATTTTTCAAGAAAATGAAAAAGGCCAAAATAATTTTTCAAGATGATGGAAATAGCCAAAATGAATTGTCAACACCATGGCAAAAGCTCAAATAATGTTTCGAGACGATGTAAATAACCTAAATATTTTTTTCAAGATCATGGAAATGACGCAAATAATTCTTCAAGATGATGGAAATTATCGAAATGATTTTTCAAGACGATGAAAATAGCCCATATACATTTACAAGACGATAGAAATATATCGAATAAATTTTCAAGACGATTATAATTGACCAAATAATTTTTCAAGAAAATGGGAAAAGCTAAAATTATTTTTCAGGATGATGGAAATTATCAAAATGATTTTTTGAGACGATGAAAATAGCCCATATACATTTACAAGACGATAGAAATATATCAAATAAATTTTCAAAACGATTATAATAGACCAAATAATTTTTCAAGAAAATGAAAAAGGCCAAAATAATTTTTCAAGATGATGGAAATAGCCAAAATGAATTGTCAACACCATGATAAAAGCTCAAATAATGTTTCGAGATGATGGAATAACCTAAATAATTTTTCAACATCATGGAAAGGACCCAAATAATTCTTCAAGATGATGGAAATTATTCCTGTCAAATCCATACTACAGTTCCGTTATGCGTAAATTAATTCCTGTTTTAGTTTAGTGTCCATTACTGAAAATTCTTGTAGAAGCTGAAATTTGAAGCTTAGAATATAACTATCTCTGTTTATTAAACAGGAAATTCCGGTAAGTAGTCAAGCATATTCCAGTTTTCGTCACAGTTTTATTTTCCTGTTGAAATGATGAACTACAGTTTGGTTGCATCGACTTATGTAAAACTTGTTATTTCCAGAGGAATCAAACGACTTGAATTTTCACGTAAAATCAACAAATATTCCTGCTTATATAGAGGGAATTTCCTGTAAAAAAAACCGAATTCCTGTTGTATATCCTTGAAAATTTGTGAGACAAACAAATCTTAGGTCTAGGGAAACATGACGCTTTCCGCAGTGTTCAAACAGAGACATGTATGTCTCAGGGAATTCATTTCGGAGAACTTTCTTCAAAAAGCAATTTTGAAAAAATCCAACCACTTTTCTCATCGTTCTGAAGATTGTGATATCTCTTCCAGTAATTAGCGACCATCCCTGTTGGATTACATGCACATCTCGGGTAATCATATCGCATGCTATCCAATCAATCATTGCTTCAAAGAAGAACTTCTGGCGTATTCTCACCCTCGCAACTATATTTCTATTGGCTTTCATGAATTCTATTCATGTTGGATGATTTGATGGATGGGCGTTCATTCAATACAGGAGACATATGTACAAGAAATATCTACTACGACTTGCTCAGTGATAAGTGAGAAATATTTTTCAACAACTTTTTCTTGGGTGCACCGGTAGATATTATAAAATAATATTCTTAATCTTAGTGAAGAACCCGATAATTCGAATGAACTCCGCGCAGCCACTGTAAAATGTGGGCGAATCCTCCCGCCTTTATTTTTCATTATCATAATTCTCGTAACTAGACAGTAGTTGGTGGATGCCAGCAGCCCTCTCAGGAGCTCGCAAGGAGGCCCGGGAAAAGCCCCAGAGGTTTATTATTATGATATGTAAATGCTGTGAAACAGCGTTAACACGGCCACATGGCTTCATTTATGAAAATATATTCCATTTAATTTACTGAAACTTGATTACGCAGATAATTCAGCCAGGTTGGTAATTCGGGAGAATGGGCGAGTTCGCGAAACGAATTAACAAAGTTTCGAGATAATTATTTTTCCAGTCGGAATCGTAAATGAGATTTCTTTCCGAATAACGCCGCGGCCTCTATTCATAAGTCCATTAATTTCGACACTGTGTGACGGGACAATGAATATGCATAAGCGAACGTGGATGTGAATCCAAGACTGCGATGAATTTCTAATTATAATGGTGTCACACTGGAGTTTCCCTCCTCGTCCTTCTGATTGTATCAACGTATAAACTCCAGTGATTCCGAATAACCAATTATATCTCGAGCAAATTAATGAAATCTATACTTTTTACGAAGTACAGTCGCAGGCAGTAACCGTATTTCATTACATAATATAAGATTTTCTGATGCATGCATGGGCCCAAGATCCGCCTCCAGGGGGACAAGTTCCCCAGGGGGGAAATTACCTCCAGTGTCCCTCTCTTGGGGTTATTGCCTCTCCCCCCGAGACACTAGAGGATATAGCTCTCCACTCTCCTAGGACACTAGAGGTAATGCCCGTCCCATCCCAGGAGCACTGGGGGTAATTGCCTATCCCTCTCCTAGGACACTGAAGGTTATTACCCTTTTCCCCTCCTAGGACACTGAAGGTAATTGCAGTCCCCCTTCGAGGTACTGGAGGTTATTACCCGTTTCCCCACGAGACAGTGGAGGTAACTGCCTTCACCCCTCGAGGCACTGGAGGTTATTATCCTTTTCCCCACGAGACATTGGAGGTAATTTGGCTTCTCCCCTTCTAGGACACTGGGCGTTATTGCCTTCTCGCCTCGAGGCAGTAGAGGTGAATGAGGTAATTGCCTATCCCTCTCCTAGGACACTGGAGTTAATTGTCCCTCTCCTCTTAGGGCACTGGAGGTAATTGCTCTCTCCCCACGAGGCACTGGAGGTAATTGCCCTTCTCCCCTTCTAGGACACTGGAGGTTATTACCCTTGTCCCCACAAGACAGTGGAGGTAACTGCCCTCACCCCTCGAGGAACTGGAGGTTATTATCCTTCTCCCCACGAGACATTGGAGGTAATTTCCCTTCTCCCCTTCTAGGACACTGGAGGTAATTCCCCTCTCCCTTCGAGGCACTGGAGGTTATTACCCTTTTCCCCACGAGACAGTGGAGGTAATTGCCTTCTCCCTTCGAGGCACTTGAGGTAATTCCCTATCCCTCTCCTAGGACACTGGAGTTAATTGCCCCTCTCCTCCTGGGACACTGGAGGTAATTGCTCTCTCCCCACGAAGCACTGGAGGTAATTGCCCTTCTCCCTTTCTAGGACACTGGAGTTAATTGCAGTCTCCCTTCGAGGCACTGGAGGTTATTACCCTTTTCCCCACGAGACATTGGAGGTAATTTGGCTTCTCCCCTTCTAGGACACTGGACGTTATTGCCTTCTCGCCTCGAGGCAGTAGAGGTGAATGAGGTAATTGCCTATCCCTCTCCTAGGACACTGGAGTTAATTGCCCCTCTCCTCCTGGGACACTGGAGGTAATTGCTCTCTCCCCACGAAGCACTGGAGGTAATTGCCCTTCTCCCCTTCTAGGACACTGGAGGTTATTACCCTTGTCCCCACAAGACAGTGGAGGTAACTGCCCTCACCCCTCGAGGCACTGGAGGTTATAACCCTTTTCCCCACGAGACAGTGGAGGTAATTTCCCTTCTCCCTTTCTAGGACACTGGAGGTAATTGCCTTCTCCCTTCGAGGCACTGGAGGTTATTACCCTTTTCCCCACGAGACAGTGGAGGTAATTTCCCTTCTCCAATTCTAGGACACTGGAGGTAATTGCCCACTCCCTTCGAGGCACTGGAGGTTATTACCCTTTTCCCCACGAGACAGTGGAGGTAATTGCCTTCTCCCTTCGAGACACTTGAGGTAATTCCCTATCCCTCTCCTAGGACACTGGAGTTAATTGCCCCTCTCCTCCCCGAGGCACTGGAGGTAATTCCCCTCCCCTTGGTCATTTACTTGAAAAAAATCTCATTTAAACATGTATTTTTTGATATGCCCCCCTCGGCAAAATCATGGATCCGCCCTTGTTCTAATCGCTGGGAATTCCTCCCTCAACTCCAAAACCTCACGAAATCCAGAAGACGCCGTGATTCATCGATTCCGACAGGGGCGATGAAAAATTCGTTGCGAATCTGGCGAACCTTCACGCCGAGCTGAAATTTCTATCGTCATGTTTTATTCAGGGCGAACATCTTGTAACCAGTTAAAATAAATATAGGTGGTGGTTGGGTATTGCATGTCTGCATCGCCGAGCAGAAAGTGCAGTTTTATTTCAGGTTTGCATGTCGGCGGCACGAACTGAGGTAATGCACATCCTGCACAGTTTCCAGATTGATATTTACGATTTCGAGACTCACGGGCTGTCGAGGAAATGAAGATGATGATTAACACGACTCGTTCCGATGCTTTGTCGAGAATTACCATGTATTCGAGGAATGAGATTATTGAAAGTATGTGTCCGTTTTGTTCATCCCGATATCTATTCATCGACCTCATTAGCCGATGGCTAGAGCATCGGACCAGTGGTCGAGAAAAAAATCGAGTTTTTTTTCAGCATCCGGACCAGAGCGGCGGCAGCTGGCAACATACCCCGCTGCAAACATCAGTCTCTCTGCTCTTCGACCCAGAAGGGATTGCGGTTCAGCACAAAAAAACGAGTACTTCCTAATCGAAGGATTTACTGAAATTGGTTTTTGCACACACCCGCCCGGAACTCCGGTTGCTCTCAAGAATTTGTGATGGCTCAACGAATGATGCCTAATTTGTTGATTATCGTCCTCTGATTTTCTATTTCTCGAATTCAGATTGCAAGTGCAGATTGTTCTCGGAACGGTCTTTTTTGTTGTGAGAATAATAGTTGCGTTTAAATAACAGGAATTCATTGAACCGGGAATTCCTGAGATTCGGTTTTTTTAGTGCATGTCTCTGTTTGAACACTGTGTAATAGTAATTTAATCAACTAGTTTATTAATGACACGCGTGAGCGGAGCCAGCGCGTTAATGTTTGAGACCATTAATCGCTGAATTAATAAACTAGTTGATTAAATAACTATTACACAGTGTTCAAACAGAGTTTGCAATCATTGACGGTAATTTAGAAAATGTATTAATTCCAAGTGGTTGTGTTGAGCATTTATAGTTCTTATAAAAAACGAAAAATCTTTCGTGTGGAGTGTGAGCTGGCCTCAAGGATATATATCTCTTTATTATGTTTAAAAGTGTATGCTCATCATTATCCACCACAGTGAATATCCTGTTCGAATGTGTTTCCGATGAATTCACTGTCACCAAAAATTTCGATCCCATATCTTGTACATCCTTTCTCTGCAACCTTAACGATTCATCTTTTCTCGATGCACCCGCTACTCCGAATATCAAAGCGACCTACAGATCAAACAATGATGGTTATTTCACTATAACGAGTTAATGAGAATAAGTTGGAATAACGATTCAATTGAGTTTTATTTTTACCTTCGACATCAAGAAAACACTATCAGGAGCATTCGCCATGAACACTCTCACATTTTCGAGAACTTTTGATTTTTTTGGGATATATCCCTCTCTTTTCCGTTTAATAAACATCACCAGTTTGTGGTATCTGCTTATATCAGTATTGTCTTTCACATTAAGTGTTGATTTCAGCATCGAATATTTTGGCCATAAACTTGCTAGATGCCCTTTTTCTGCAATACCCGTAAAGTATGCCAACAAAACCGTTTCCGTAAAGTTCCGAACCTTCTTGTCCTTGCACCAAGATTTGAATCCAGCATAGGTTTTCTCATATAAATGGCGGCTCTTTTCAGGAAGCAGACTCAAAGTTGCTGCTTCAGCAGTTTTTGTCACATCTGGCGGTGTCAAAGGGATATTTTCTTCGTTATTCATTATGTAGTAGCGTAACGGATAAAATAGGATTCTGATCGAAAGCGAATAAATAAATTTGACAGCTCGATCGTGCTCCGACTGAATATTTTATAATCGGTTGCCATGATAATCATGCATTAATACAAGAAATCATGCATTAATAGGGGTCATTAATGGATGATTTCGAGTGCGTTAAAATGAGCTTTTATTCTATGGTCGACGGAAAAATATCATTTTTGTATAGACCTATGATTTATTTGTCTCAGACATAAATTGGTGTCGGACATAAAAATTATGCAATAAATGCGTTTTAATTTTATGAATTTTTCGAAGGTTCCAACAACAGAGGTCTATCGTCAATATTTTTCGACAAACTTCCACAACCATTGTTCTATCCATGTCAACAACTCGAAAAGATATCTAATATAATCGCTCCCCGGATAGAATATCCCCCACGAAACGTCGGACAATCCGCATGAATCATTTCGAATATCCGCCATCCAAAAACTTCCTTTTCGTAAACGACACATTCTGCGGGCGCAAAGAATCGATATATACGTCGAAACATAAATTCGGGATATAATTTCGGTTTTAATTAAACTTCGGACAGAAATATGACCGCAATCAACCGATTAAGATTAAATTGGAAACTACTCGGGGTGGCCGCTTTGCCCGATTCCGCAGAACGTTGGTTTTATCGATTTCCGTCCGTTTAGGCCCCCCCCCCCCTCGTTCACCGCGGCCGAAGGAATGTTCTTCCGAAGGTCCAGCCGGGTAATTGGGGCAGTGTAATTAGGATGGCTGTATGATATAACCGGAAGATGATACGAGAAAGAGCTTTCGACTTTAATTAGATTATCAAATTATCAAATTATGAAGAAACTTGATTTCAGACGTTTTCAGAGGGACAGGATATTGCTCGTCGAATAATGGAATTTTTCCAAGAACCAAGCGTGATTCATTTCGGACTTTCTCGAGGTGTCAAAAATCGACCTTTTTTCGAATCGATTTCTTGCGTGAACCGGAGGTGGGATCGGGCTGGATCTATATTTAAGGAGACCTCGCGTCCTTTGGGATGATGATTCGACCGCTTTGAACCCCCGAGACGCCGCGGATCGAAAGCCCATAGAAAAGGAAAATGGTTTCCGTCATTTTTTCGACCTTTTCCGAACCTTTAGTTTGGAGGAAAACAAAAAAGATTTTCTTTGGCCCTAAGCTCAACGATTAAAATACATGAATAACTCAAAGACCCACCCAGTGAATTATCGTGACCATATATCATTTCCGGGAGTTTTCCAAGACTTGTACACCCCGAACGAACATATTTCCCGACCTCGGGCGCAAAAACCGGAACCCTCCGCTCCTAATGGACTCCCGAATTACATAAGTAGGACATAAAGCAGCGTTTTCGCCCCGTCCTAGTCAAATCATCTGGGAAGTGGCCATATATAACGGCCACCGTGGCATAAATTACGGGAACGACTTCGGCATTGATATGGACGAAGGGGGTAATGAGCTGTTTTGCTGACGTATAATAAATTGCATGACCAACTTTTTGCCGCCGCCGAGAACCGACAGAAACTGTTCCGAACTTTCGGATGGCCCGCCTGCCCGCTGGCGCCCCCGAAACTTCGAGATTGATGACGGAATATTGTGGTGGCTGTTGGTTGGTCGGCCCGACTCCGATAATTCATATCGGATATTCGTGATAGTTTTCAACAACAGGGAAGGAACATACAAACTTCTAAAACAATATAATGGCTGTTTATCTGAAATTATCAAATTCGGTTATGAAATTAGAAAAAATGCGTGAAATTCTCTCACGGTAAGTCTTCCCTATAGTCCACTAAGAAAATTTCTGGAATAATTCACAGATACCGTAGATATTCTTGTGCACGTTTTCTTTTAGGTTAGATCCATGGCTTACCTCAAGTATCTATCTTATATAAAATGTAAACAAATTCTTCATATAGAAATCAGGAAAATTTACATTTAATTCAAAATTCAGTTAGAATTGACCAATTAGGATGAAGGGCATATCAAAATATTGGTAGGAAATCACTCGAACTTTCTAGGATATTCGTTGTACCTAATCATATCAAGAAATAATGATATTGCCAGCAGTTTTCCATCGATTTTCGAAATTCCGATGACGAAACGTCTCGAATCGTTCCCCACATCGAATATCTCAACACCAGCACCTTGAAAATGAGGAGATTCGATTTACCTGCGATACGATCGCCCCACTTTCCCGATTCGAACTCATCGGCACGAAGGGAAGGTCTGAAAAATGGGTATGACGTCACCTCCATTAGGGTAAGTCTGCGGAATAGCGCAGTCTGAAACGACCTTCGACATACTTCCGTCAATAGGAACCGTCTCTCGACGAGTCAAGGACCCGTCGGCCGACTCGAAAAGTCCTCTTGGCCTCGTTTCGGCCCCTTTCCGGGGTTTTTCGAAGCACGCGAGATCGCCCCCCCTCCCCCCGTTCGGGGCAGAAAATTCGACAAAATTCAGGTCGGAATGAGATCCATTCTCGAGTAATCAGAAGGAACGTTTCGACGTAACCAGTAAATGTCTTTCATGCGTGTATTGGGCGATCTCAGAGGGAAGAACAAGTAAAGAGAAATTGAACTTTTGACGTGAAAATAATTCTATACTCCGTTTAAGAATTATTGACATCTCGGTTGGCTGTGAAAAATCGAATTTAAGTTGGTGATAGACTATTCAGTAATATTTTGGGTTGCTAAATTCAGGTTGGTATAGGAATAACACTAACATTACCCATAGAAATCTTGCTTTGATGATTTTATCGAAGATATTGGTGAATATGTAATTATAAAAATTTGCTCTGAATTTGAGTATTTTTTGTCTAATGCTATTAAAATGGCTGGAATTGACCAGGATACATCGCACCTAACAAGAGAACGCCAGGCAGTTTGTCGGTGTTACTTCGAGTTTTTCAAAGATTTGGCATATATTTCCGCTAGTGTTTCAGGTAAACTGTTATTCACCTTCTCGAAGTGTATTCTGATTGATCAATGTCTCTTAATTTTTCAGATTTCACCAAGCCCTGTCCGTAGAATATTAGCATGTTATTATAGCCTGGAATTAGCAGTGGAAGAAAACCTGTGCGATATGATTATTCCTTCAAAGAGACATTGAATGACTTTGTTTTTGCTTGAATTAAAAACAATGAATATATCAGTTTAGATATCCTTTTCGAACTGGCCAAAGAGCACCTAGATTTGAATTGATCGAAGTCAACATTATATTATATTATTTCATAAAAAAAATTGGATACAAATACAAAAAAGTTGATCGAAGGAAAATTCATACTGATAAACAGAAAAATATAATAAAAATAGTACGATATTGTGATAAATACCGAGAATACATGGAACAAAACGTAAAATTCATTTATCTAGATGAAATTTGGATATTTAAAAACGGTATTCAAATTTGTCAGTGGACACTAGAAAATAATCCAAAAGGTATGCCGAGTATATTCAAAGGTAAAGGCAGAAAGTGCACTATTTTGAATGCTGGAACAATTGATGGATTTTTACCTAGATGTGATCCGATTCTTGACAGAGTAGTATTAATGATAAGGATTACTATGAATGGTGAATTATTTCATAAATGAGTTATTGAAATATTGGAACCTTCCCTGCAAAAGGATGCCCATCAATAGAATTATGTTAGCTTATTCAATAAACACATCCAAATCACTACACTACGTGGAAACAAAGTTTTCAATGATATTTTTATCTTTGCTCTTATATCATTCATAAATATTTTGAGTTTATTTATTATACTTATACTAAACGGTACCCTGTTCACATTCCCTCTGCTAATACACATGCTATATTGTTCCCAATTCAAAAGTATACTGAATAATTGTAAAATTGCTCATCAATTATAATATTTTCAATAATTCATGGACAGTTTTAATGAATGAAAATAAAAATTGACTTTCTTAAAGTATTCAACACCGAGCAATAAATAATTTACAAATTGGTTCATATATTGATAGTTCGGTACAAATTTCATGTCAAAATTCTTCATGTACTACATAGATTCTTAATTTTTGTTTCTCTCTTATTTCTTAATACATTATAACGTTTTTTCCAATCCATTCTTTTGGCCCTGTGCTTGCGAAGTATCCAAAAATTTTTTTCTGTTGCACCACTAGCTACCTGCTAGAATTCCATTAATTATCCTTCTTGAATCCTGACATAAAATGGTACTCTTATAGTTCTATGGTTAGAATTTTGCAAAATTTCCAATACCAATAAATATTGCATGGTCCTGAGTGAAAATAAATATTTATTTGAATGATCTTGAATTTTCCATGGTTGACTTTTATATAAGATAATTTCATATTCATATGAAAGCATTCCACGATATTTTTGCGCTTTTAAACCTGAATTCCCATGTTCAAACTGCAATCGAAATATTCCGGCTTAATTATTCGATAATTCGTATACTCAACACTTTTCTAGGTTATATTTATGTTTTATTTCTATGATGAAATTTAGTAACTTTTTTGTAACCAGAAATAAAGCCTCGACTGGACGTTCATGGCCTGCTTCGATGTCAATAATTCTTAAATGGACTATACAGTCCAAGTCGAAGCGAATCCAGACGTCTTCATCATACTTTTTTTTTTCAATCTGTGTAATTTATTTCGGACCTTCTCGAGGTGTCAAAAATCGATCTTTTTAAAATCGATTTATTGCGTAAACCGGCGGTGGGAACGGGCTAGATTTACATTTGATGAGACCTCGCGTCCATTGGGATGATAATTCGAACGTTTTCGAAAATAAAGTCATTAATATTTCGAGAAATGAAGAGCGCACATTCAGAAACCATCAAGGGGCGATCAGACCGATGCCCCCCTCCCCGCCAACCCACATTACTCCGCATAATTCTGTAACACAATTTCGAAATGGGTCTGGAAACGGCGGCATTACACACTCTGCTAACGTATAATGTGCCAGCAGCTTCTGGCAATAAGCGACTTCATGATACTCTCTGGTTTTATTAGTCAAGATAGAGATTACGTTAATAAATTAGGTCTCGGCATCCCCGGTTTTATAATGGAGGGGCTCCAACGTTCGATTATCATATTTCATCCCGATACTACGCAGCATTTTTATCGGCACGTCTGCGATTTATCGCACGCAAAAATTATCGACCGAATTCGTCAAATTAACGATGCAATTTGGGAGGGGAGGTCGTTTCTTCTATGCTTCACGAGGTGAAAGTAGAAAGGAAAGGAGTGAGAACAAATACAGGCTGATACTAAAATAGGGTTGAAGGATAGGAAGCAGAGGATGAACCTTCTTTCTGCACAGTTCCGGGGCTGTCACCTAGTTTTTGAGAGGCTAAAGGCACTTAACTCAAAGTTGCTCAATATAGCTCTAACAGAAGAAAAATGAAACGATGAAAACGATCAGACGAATCGGTTTTGCACAAATATGCGAATATCACAGAAGACTCGAATAACTCGGCGTAAACTCAGAAGATTTTGTTTTTTGCCTATCTACACATGGGACATCGATGAAAATTCAACTCTTCAGCTGTCCCTCGTAAAAAAAATTGAGTCTTTCTGATCTGGCGTTGAGAAATTCGATATATTCCGTACAATTCCGTGATTCCATCTTTTGAATCGTCGATTTCATAAAATGAAATTATTCGTCACCCAGAATCTGCGGTTCGAGAACTGGGAGAATCCAAGAACAGAAAATATTGGAAATGAAATGCCTCTTCTTCGCTGCGATGAAAGGAACACTCTAGTCTGATGGGTTCATTATAAATGGAGATTCCTGTAATTTATTCCATTCGAGTTTTCACCCGCCTATATTCACCTCTCGATTTTCGAATGAGAGGCAATCCATCCCCAAACAAGGAATTCGCGTCGTCGTCAGTAGCGCCCGAACTGAAATTTTATTATCCACTTCACGGCTCCTAGATGGGACAGAATTCCACTTGTTTGCTCGTAATGATGAAAGGAAAATAATGGGTGTACAGAATGCAGCCAGAAATTTTCTGATGGTAATAAACTCGGTAGTAAAGCAATGTGCGGTATTTAATTTCGAGGGAATGGGGCGTATAAAACGTGTTGTCTAGAATTTTAGATACACTTTTCAATTTGCCCCTCACGGCGGAGATTTTTCTACAAGTGAATATTGCTTTTCTCCATGAAAAGACGTATAAAACTTTCAGATTTTATTTTGCGCGCTTGCTTTCTATGACGATTTTTTCAGTTATTGTCACAGCTACGTCCACTAGTTCTCTAAGATGTTCGCGAACGTATTTGTGAAAAAATCATTTAGGGACATCCAGATAATATCTGATTAGGTTCTGGGAATATAAAGATGCCAATATAACTTGATGGAACTGCTCAGTTTTCCCAAAACTTGGAGACCAATAATATCTTGCTATTGGTCACTATTCTGAACGTGACAACGCCCTTTTGTATTGAGAGTGAGAGAAATAGTTAACCTTGGACACAAATTTGTTTAGTAAGATATCTTGGTAGAAAAACAACGAACCAATTGTAATCGAGGAAGATATTAACAAAATTTTTTCGGAGTGTACAGTTAACAAGATATTCCGCTGAAATAACAACATCCAATTGCGATAGAAAAGATAATTAAAATATCTTTCTAATTGTAAAGTTAACTCAGTGTAGGTCGTAAGAGATGTTGCAATCAATACAACCAGACGAACAGATGTGTATGTATAATTTGTTAATTGATCAAAGAAATCATATGCGTCTTTGATTCATCAAAGGGATCGCTATTCGATCGTAATTTGACATTGCCCCGCCATTTTCATTATCCGTACAGAAATCCACATTATCAGAAACTTGGGAAGTGGGTTTGCTGAGTCCGTCCAAGAGAAGAATAACCACAGAATCTTTTCCTACAAATTGAAGTACGATGCCTAACCTCAAAATCTAGCTTCTCTTGCTTGGGAGTTTTTGCTCTGAACGGTTGATGATTTTTGTTCGCTGCTCGGGTTTTCTTGAAGGGAAAACAGGGGAGTTAGGTGGATCTGGAAACCTTCGAGGGTGGAAGAGATACTTTGGTTTTGTCATGTGAGTAACAATATTTTATAATTACAACTTTATCATTCAGATATTCTCCTAATTTGCTACACTTGTCTTCAACAGGGGCCATTATTTACACCATGTGTTTATCTCATATCATTTATCCTCAATTCACAAGAGGCCATTTGCTCCTACTCAACGTATTTTTTTCCATGTTGGTTTGTTTCTTGTGTATTGTTTTGTATCCATTTTTCATACTCCATTATCAAGTCTATTCCATAATATTTAATGATTCTTACTGACCATATGTATTGAACTCCCAAGTGCTTATCACAAAAGAATTTGAATGTATAAACGAATGCTTAATAATCACCTTAATTTTAAGGTTTTGCAATATTCTTCAAATGATACTATATGTAATCGTTATAGTTTGCAGCAAATACCAAGGATATTCATAAGCACCATTGTCGGCATTATGTTTCATCACCTTATATTGATTGAGCATTTTAAAAAGCTACTCTCCACGCATTATTATCCATTATGACTCCTCGTTTATTGTTTATATGATTGACTGCTTATATCGTTTACTATCTATATCATCCACTGCATATATCGTTTATTGTTTATTTCGTTTACTGTCTACATTTACTGGGTATATCGTTTACTGCTTATATGGTTTATCTAATACTTGATGGGATTATTGACCAGGGAGACAACTCTCGGACGATGCAACCTAAAAATTAACTAAGGCTTCGCCCAACGTTTGGAAATATATATAACAAGGACGCTGTCGCATTCCCGTCTCCTTGCAACGTGGGAGATCATCAATCATTTCTAAAACACCATTTGAGAGAATTCTCACCGGTCAACCTGTTTATGAATATTCTTTTAATTGTGAGTTAATGGTATATGAACGAGAAAAGGAGGGAGGTTCGTTTTTTTTTGCATCCCCTTCTGGGTTGTGTTTTTTTTATCCTCCCTACCTTTTGGCACTCTGAAATAATCTTAATATTTTCTTGTCCCGAGTGCTAAAAATATGTGTTTTGGATTTCCTATTTTCCCGTCAATCTCTTCTATTGAATCAAGCGTGATTTGGGTTGCATACTTGCATACTTACATACACAACGTAGAGTCCTTTTAAAACCACTATACGATCACGATCTTGGCCAAAGAATCTCTAGAGTAATATTAGCAAGTTAAAAAGAACGCCTGTAAGGTAGAGTTTTAGTTATTTACGGTTTTCAATAGAAAACTGTAATGTCGGTAAGAGTTTATCATTACAAAATTACCAGGTCTGTACAACTGCCAAAAATT
The DNA here is from genome assembly GCA_963966015.1 of Aphidecta obliterata. Lineage (NCBI taxonomy): Eukaryota > Metazoa > Arthropoda > Insecta > Coleoptera > Coccinellidae > Aphidecta > Aphidecta obliterata. The sequence continues at coordinate 33,715,126 of OZ014430.1, read as the reverse complement.
TTCCTAATATATATAAAAAAACTCACCTCATCTCCACCGAATTTCCACTAATGGCTTGCGGAAAAACCGCCCTGTCTTGTTTCGTCGTTCTCCGCAGAGAGCTCGATTCTTCTCTCCGAGCCCTGAACAAGGCAGGCCCGACAAGTTATTTTATGTGTGTAACTCGCTGTCGGTTACTTGAGCAAAACAAGGGTCCTCGAGAATCTCCCGAAGTGAAGACGAGCGCGCGGAAAAGAAAGCAAGATTAATACGGCGGTGGCAGTCTTGGACGGGCTCGTTCCGGATAAAAGAATTGAAAATATCCGAAGAGACATTTTCTGTATGGCACGTATCGATCTTCGGTATACAACACACGCTGGATTTATGAGGTGGGAGTCGCTCGTCCGAAACACAGACGAGTCTCCGATATTTCATAACACGATTTTGTCTACAGGGTGGAAGTAAACAACCCTCAGATGAAACTGAAATAGGGTAGGAAGCAGAGGATGAACCTTCTTTCTGGACAGTTCCGGGGCTGCCACCTAATTTTTGAGAAGCTAAAGGCACTTAACTCAAAGTTGCCCACTATAAAATTAACAGAAGATACAATGGTGCGATAAAAACGATCAGACGACTCGGTTTTGCAAGAATATTCGACGATATTCCACAGAATAACTCGGCGTTAACTTAGAAGATTCTGGGTTTTCCACGACTCTGTCAATGACTTACGAATTAATTAATTCGACCCATGGTCAGACAGATAACAAGACCTTCCATTGCGGGCGCAAGAAAACCACTATACAGGTGGTCGTTTACGTTCACTACTTTACAGTGGGTAAACGACGCTCATTATCGAATAATAATGTCGATTTTCGTAATGATTCAGTGCCAGCATCCGAAACGTCCTGAATAATGAATCTCCAAACTCATCATAACAGAATTCTCTTCTATAAACGCCAAAGGATGTCCCTCTCCCGAATAAAATATTCACGTCATTTTATATGATCAAATGCCGTTTGAGAAAGCGCAAAGTACACCGAATTTCATTATTAAAAAGTAGGGCGCGGGTGATTCGACTCGAATTGAAAAGTTGAGAATCCCCGCAGCACGCAGCATTCAGCATTTGCTCCCCCGTTTCGTTGGTGCAGAGATCCCCCGAACGCTCGTGGGCCTGGTGGTTTCCATGTAAACAGACATCACAGGCGGTTCGGCTGAAGGGTTGGAAATTAGTGGAATATTTCCCTTTTGCATTCGGTTATTTGTTGTTTCAGTCGAGGGTCCTCTTCAGAGCAAGGAAGTGTAGAATGTATGTTTTGCGAAGGAAGCGGCGAAGACCGGTTCGATCGCCGAGGCTCATTAAAACTTCGACGGGGATCAATTTATCGGCATCGAGATTGTTTGTGGATTATATTTGGGGAGGGGAAGCGGATTTGTTTCGTCCCGGAGGTACCGGTTGGACACCTCCACATCGTGCGGTACGGGTTGTTTAAAAAAAAATCATAATATCAAGAATAATTGTTATAGTACTTCTGAAATTGTTTCTTCCGGTAATTGAATAAACCAGACGAATGAAAAAAAAATATTCATCCACTGTCCACGTAGGACATTTCAAACAGAAGTAACGACCACAAAAAAATTTTTTCGTAGAAAGCAAGTCCATATTTGAAATCTACATTCCCGAATTGAAAAGAAAACATATGTTCCATTCCTAAATCGGTAAAATAATCGTTTTGTGGCAACAAACGTCCGAAATCCAAAAAAAAATAGTTCCTTAGCAAAAAATTCATAACATTTTGTGGAAACGTTAGAGAAATTGTACGATTTTTCCTTCCGCCAATTGAAGAATGCAGAGGAATGGAACAGAAAACCATATTCATCAGAGTCTGTCCATTTCCACGAAGGAAATTCTGAAATTTGAACACCCAAAAATGAGCATCTCTGGGAGTTTCAACTTCGAATTCAAGTAGCGACCACTAAAAATTTTTTTCGTGAAAAACAACTACATGTTTGAAATCTACACCTTTGAGTTGAACAGAAAACATATATTTGATTCCTACATCGGTCGAATAATCGTTTTGTGGCAACAAAATTCGAAAATCCAAAAAAACATAGTTGTTTAGCAAAAAAATCATAACATTTTATAGAAAAGTCATAAAAATTATTTGACTTTTCTTTCCGCTAATTGAAGAATTCAGACGAATGGAACAAAAAACCATATCAATAAGTGTCTGTCCATTTTCGTGAAGGAAATTCTGACATTTGAGCACCCAAAAATGAGCATTTCTGGGAGTTTCAACTTCGAATTGAAGTAGCGACCACTGAAAATTTTTCTCGTAAAAACAAGTATATATTTGGAATCTACACCCTTGAGTTGAACAGAAAACATATATTTGATTCCTACATCGGTCGAATAATCGTTTTGTGGCAAAAAAATTAGAAAATCCAAAAAAACATGGTTGTTTAGCAAAAAATTCATAACATTTCGTAGAAACGTTATAGAAATTATTTGACTGTTTTTTCCGCTAATTGAAGAATGCAGACAAATGGAACAGAAAACCATATTAATCAGAGTCTGTCCATTTCCACGAAGGAAATTCTGAAATTTGAACACCCAAAAATGAGCATCTCTGGGAGTTTCAACCTCAAACTGAAGTAGCGACCACTAAAAATTTTTCTCGTGAAAAACGAGTATATATTTGAAATCTACACCCTTGAGTTGAACAGAAAACATATATTTGATTCCTACATCGGTCGAATAATCGTTTTGTGGCACCAAAATTCGAAAATCCAAAAAAAACATAGTTGTTTAGCAAAAAATTCATAACATTTCGTAGAAACGTTATAGAAATTATTTGACTGTTTTTTCCGCTAATTGAAGAATGCAGACAAATGGAACAGAAAACCATATTAATCAGAGTCTGTCCATTTCCACAAAGGAAATTCTGAAATTTGAACACCCAAAAATGAGCATCTCTGGGAGTTTCAACCTCAAACTGAAGTAGCGACCACTAAAAATTTTTCTCGTGAAAAACGAGTATATATTTGAAATCTACACCCTTGAGTTGAAAAGATAACATATATGTATTTGATTCCTACATCGGTTGAATAATCGTTTTGTGGCAACAAAATTCGAAAATCCAAAAAAACATAGTTGTTTAGCAAAAAATTCATAACATTTTGTAGAAACGTTATAGAGATTATTTGACTGTTCTTTCCGCTAATTGAAGAATGCAGACGAATGGAACAAAAAACCATATTAATCAGAGTCTGTCCACTTCCGCGAAGGAAATTATGAAATTTGAGCACCCAAAAATGAGCATCTCTGGGAGTTTCAACCTCAAACTGAAGAAGCGACCACAAAAAAATTTTCTCGTGAAAAACGAGTATATATTTGGAATCTACAGCCTTGATATGAACAGAAAACATATATTTGATTCCTACATCGGTCGAATAATCGTTTTGTGGCAACAAAATTCGAAAATCCAAAAAAATACGGTTGTTTAGCAAAAAATTCATAACATTTTGTAGAAACGTTATAGAAATTATTTGATTTTTCTTTCCGCTAATTGAAAAATTCAAACGAATGGAACAAAAAACCATATTTATCAGAGTCTGTCCATTTCCACGAAGGAAATTCTGAAATTTGAATACCCAAAAATGAGCATATCTAGGAGTTTCTACCTCAAACTGAAGTAGCGACCACTAAAAATTTTTCTCGTGAAAAACAACTGCATGTTTGAAATCTACACCCTTGAGTTGAACAGAAAACATATATTTGATTCCTACATCGGTCGAATAATCGTTTTGTGGCAACAAAATTCGAAAATCCAAAAAAATACGGTTGTTTAGCAAAAAATTCATAACATTTTGTAGAAACGTTATAGAAATTATTTGATTTTTCTTTCCGCTACTTGAAGAATACAGACGAATGGAACCAAAAACCATATTAATCAGAGTCTGTCCATTTCCAGGAAGGAAATTCTGAAATTTGAACACCTAAAAATGAGCATTTCTGGGCAACTTCGAATTGAAGTAGCAACCACTAACAATTTTTCTCGTGAAAAACAAGTACATATTTTGAATCTAGACCCTCGAGTCAAACAGAAACATCGGTCAAATAATTGTTTTGTGGCAACAAAAGTCGAAAATACAAAAAAACAAGCGTTTAGCAAAAAATTCATAACATTTTGTAAAAACCTCAGGAAAATTTGTTGATTGTTTCTTCCCCTAATTGAAAAATGAGGGCGAAAGGAACAAAAAGCCATATTCATCAGAGTCTTTCCATTTCCACGAAGGAAATTCTGAAAAAAAAAAAAAAAGATCTCCACATCGTGCGGTACCCTCCGCAAGTTATCAAAGTATAAGCGGGACGCAACACAGCGTGTCGCAGCCGGCAACGCCATCTCCCGGTCGGCCAACCAATTGAGATCGGAACGAAAGTGTCTCCATCCAAACGAAATTTTCCATCGAGTCGAAATTTGCTCTTCGCGTCGAAGCTGACAACGGAAATGAAAAAAAAAAAATCCTCGAAGCACGCTAGTGCCCTCATCGCCGCGGATAATTGAAAATTCAAGAGGCAGTCGGAATGGGGGCTCGAGAGAGGGCGAAGTATCGCGCGAGAAAAGAAAATATCACCTCAAAGCGATCCGAGATACGACATAAAACGAATAGTTTCGTTTTCTATTCCGATAGGTTCGCTTTAAAATTGGAATCTTTGCCGTGTGGGGATGGAGGAGGGCAACGCGACACAAAGCAACCGTTCCATTGTGGAAAAGGGGAAGGGGTGGAAAATCTCTCGCGATCCGACGGAAGAGGCTTCCGTGTTTTACATAAGTTAAGTAGATCGCATTCCTTAATGTTATTGCACATCGATGAACAATCCGATCCTGAGCCGACTTGTATTGTACGTGGGGAGGGGGAACGGCGACAGAAGGAGGGATCGATAACAGTTGTTTTGTTTCCGGAAAAGGTGTGTGGAAATCGGGAAATAATTTTCGTTCCCGAAATTTATATCCGAGAGAGTTGAGCGGGAATCTGAATGAACAGAGGAGAACAATATTACATCCAGCGCAATATCGAAAATTTAATGACTTATGGAAATTTCTATTTATCGATATGATGTTTTTAATTTCATGTCGGAAACAGATATATAGATAGCAGTTTGAACCTGATTCATATTCCAAACTCCGTTAATCCGGAACGAAGAGATACGGGGAAAAAATTCCGAATGGGAAAAGTCGTGGTAGATAAGAAAATTCGTAATTTTCTTTGTCGGGTCGTTCGGGAAACAAAAAAGGGATCGGACTCGGAAGTCGAGATGGATATTAGGTTGGTGGCTTGTTTCTAAGTTTCCTCATCTTTTTTGCTTCGAACCAATTCAACTTTGACGATTGTGGAACCGTTTATGGCCTGAATGCATTATTCTTTGAAGGGTATCTATTTATATACACTATACAGGTCCTTTCGCAGGTATTATTTTCGATATTAAATTTGGGATAATATTCTTTGAAAATCTAGAGCCACCACTTCCATGATAGAAAACCCTCGAGTTATACCGAAAACATATATTTCATTCCTATAATGATAAAATAATTTCTCTATGGTTTTTTGATTGAAAAAATATTTCTTCATTTATCTTTTTGAAATTCCTTTATGAGCTCATTCGATCACTCTACTTTCGAATATGCAGTGGGTTTTTCCATAGACAATACCATTTCGTGGTGACAAATGTCGAAAATCTAGAAAAAATTAGTTGTGTGGCAAAAAATTCCTAACATTTTGTAGAAAGGTTATAGAAATTCCACGATTGTTTCTTCCGCTAACTGAAGAACGCAGGCGAATAGAACAAAAACCATGTTCATCAGAACTGTCCATTTTCACGAAGGAAATTCTAGAAATTGAACATCCACAAATGAGCATCTTTAGGAGTTCCAACTTCCTACTGAAGTAGGGACTATAAAAATTTTTTCTTGTGGAAATCAAGTACATATTTGAAATGTTCAACCTTGAATAAAACAGTCAACATATAATTCATGCCTATATCGGTATAATAATTGTTTCGTGGCAAAATAAGTCGAAAATCCAGAAAAGTGTGGTTGTTTAGCAAGAAATTCATAACATTTTGTAGAAAAGTTATGGGAATTCTACGATTGATTTTTCCGATAACTGAAGAATGCAGACGAATGAAACAAAAAACCATATTCATTAGAGTCTGTCCATTTTCACGAAGAAAATTCTGAAATTTGATCATCCAAAAATGAGCATCTCTGAGAGTTTCAACTTCTAACTCGAATAGCGACATCAAAAAATTTTTCTCGTGAAAACCAAGTACATATTTGGAATCTACACCCTCGAATTGAAATGAAAACATATATTGCATTTCTTTATCGGTAGAATAATTGTTTTGTGGCAACAAACGTCGAAAATCCAAAAAAGCATAAATGTTTAGCAAAAAATTCATAACATTTTGTAGAAACATTCTAGGAATACTACGATTATTTATTCCAGTAATTGAAGAATGCAGACGAATAAAACAAGAAACCATATTCATCAGGAACTGTCAATTTCCACGTAGGACATTCTGAAATTTGAACATCCAGAAATGAGCATCTCTGAGAGTTTCAACTTCAAACAGAAGTAGTGACCGCAAAAAATATTTCTCGTGAAAAGCGAGTACATATTTCCAATTTAAACCCGCCAAATTTAACAAACATATATTGCATTCCTCTATCGGTAAAATAATAGTTTTGTGGCAACAAACGTCGAAAATCCAAAAAAGGATAGATGTTTAGCAAAAAATTCATAACATTTTGTAGAAACATTCTAGGAATACTACGATTATTTATTCCAGTAATTGAAGAATGCAGACGAATGAAACAAGAAACCATATTCATCAGAAACTGTCAATTTCCACGTAGAACATTCTGAAATTTGAACATCCAGAAATGAGCATCTCTGAGAGTTTCAACTTCAAACAGAAGTAGTGACCACAAAAAATATTTCTCGTGAAAAGCGAGTACATATTTGGAATTTAAACCCGCCAAATTGAACAGAAAACATATGTTGCATTCCTATATCGGTAGAATAATTGTTTTGTAGCAACAAACGTCGAAAATCCAAAAAAGCATAGATGTTTAGCAAAAAATTCATAACATTTTGTAGAAACATTCTAGGAATACTACGATTATTTATTCCAGTAATTGAAGAATGCAGACGAATGAAACAAAAAACCAGATTCATCAGGAACTGTCAATTTCCACGTAGGAAATTCTAAAATTTAAACATCAAGAAATGAGCATGTCTGAGTGTTTCAAATTTAAACTGAAGTAGTGACCACAAAAACTATTTTTCGTGAAAAGGAAGTACATATTTGAGATCTATACCCTCTATTCGAACAGAAAACATATGTTTCATTTCCTATATCGATGAAATAATTATTATGTGACAACAAACGTCGAGAATCCGAAAAAAATTAGTTGTTTAGCAAAAAATTCATAACATTTTGTAGAAACGTTCTAGGAATTCTACGATTTTCTCTCCAAGTAACTGAAGAATGCGGACGAATGGAACAAATACCCATATTCTTCAGGGACTGACCATTTCCACGAAGAAAATTCTGAAATTTGAACATCCAAAAATTAGCATTTCTGGGTGTTTCAACTTCAAAAAGAAGTAGCGACCACAAAAATCATTTCTCGTCGGAAGCCAGTATGTATTTGAAATATGAACCGTCAGTGGAGATTTTTTTTGCCGTATTTTTCATGTAAAAAAAGTTAAAAAAAATAAAAGAAAACAACAAAAAAAAATGTTGGGTAAAAATGTTTCTTTCAGGAAATTTTCCCGTACAATCTTATTTAATCTTGCTGATTTCAAAAAGGGTACACCTAATTCTTCCTCCCCCCCCCAGGGAAAACCGGGAACCACCGCGGACGCACACACCCCGCTCATCAGAGGTTGCTTTATATGATCCTCACGCCTCCGGGAGCCGTCCATCTCCGTCTTCGTCCAACATTCCGAATTCACCTAACGCAATGAAAGTATTTTGCAAGTTAGCTCTCGGCGGGATAATCTGAGAAGTCGTTCGGGTTCAAATGCGGCCGGATTCGACAAGAACGTCGGTTCGGAATTTAGAACGACGGAACTAATTAAGTGAAGTTTGGCCCCGATAGTTCCTGCCGGATTCAAACCGGCATAATTCGGGCATTGTCAGGGGAAATCGATGGACATTCAAGAAGATAAAACAGAGACTGAGTGTTGATTTTGTAGTTCATTACTTACACCAGAACGCAGACCTTATCGGAATCTCCATTCCTGGAAGGGAAACACAAGAGAAAAAAGCACTCATAATCTCCCCCATCACCAAGATAAGATAATCGCCAGGGCGACACTGTTTTAATGAAAGAATCCCGCCGTATCTGGAGCACCCGTAGCGCCGGTGAGATTTCCCGGCGTAACGGCATCAGATCCGGCCGTAGCACGTAGCCCGACTTCATTGTGTACAGAAAATAAGCATTAGTAATTCATGAAACCGCAGCAGCAGCCGCGTAGGAAACAGCGGGCCCGAGCATAAAGCCGAGTTTATGATACTGACTTTTCATGATATTAGAATACCGCCGAGACCAGTTTCCTTCTGCGAGTTCCGCTCCTCCGTGCTTCCTCCAATCTTCGAGTCCCCATAATATCATTCCGGCGATAGGCCTTATAAATCCCATAAGCTTTTGAACGGAGGGAAAGTACAGTGCCCCCTTAATGCGATACGCTGATGGACCAGAGTCGATGGAAAAATTGTACGGTGGTGCCGTCAGGCCAGGATCCCATAAAGTCGAATGAAGAACTGAGGAGACTTATGGAGGAGTGAAATTTCGATTCCACACGAGTGTTTTCGCCAACTAATAAAGCGCTACAGCTCGAGATAGCAGATCTAAAAGGGTACGTGACTTAGCATAACCTGTAACCTCCTGAGTGTGGGAGAGTCAACAAAGACCGAAGTGCTGTGAGCATGAATCTGGATCGAGAAGGGTCATGTCCTATTCATTCCAATATCTGCATGAATTCCTTCTCGACCGAGTGCCACTTCAAGAGATGAAATAACTTTTTTATCAAGAGAAGAATTCACCGAAAACGCTTCCACTCGAGTAAAAAAAGTTCACTTCGCTCTCAACGAAACACAATCCAACGGTTCGATTAATACCAACCGCAGAAAAAGATAAAGCCACTAATATCTATCAAGTTCAGAGCGCAAGTATAAAAAGGATGCATTATTAATAGAACAATGTAGTTAACATCTAAAATTATTTCACGTTATTTCTGGATCCTCGAGCGAATTTTCTTCGAAATAGCTGATTGAATGCAAACGGCACGTCAAGATGAGATCGTTAATTTCGAGCGGTTCGTGGGTTCGATAGCGTCAGCTGTCACAGATTCGTAGCTGATTCTACAAATAATTGTCTTATAATAACTGGATTCTCCCAAAATTGGGAGGAAGGTGAGGTATATTCATAGCCTTTTATAACTCCGAGCCGTGCAGGAGAAAATTGGCAACATCGTATGGGGGGCCGATATCGTTGAAGAAAGTGAAAATTAGTTCAGAGGTTTGGATGGATTTCAATGATTCAAATTTGATTATTCCTTTTGATATGAAATCGAGTAGATGTTAACAACTATTTTGGCTAGATATAAGGAGAACTCGAATGAAAATAGTGATATTGCAGCCGGCGTGAAATTCAGAAATTCGAACATTCAAACATGAGCTTCTCATGTTTAAATTCTTCAACTTCAAACTGAAGTAGCGAACACAAAAAATTTTTCTCGTGAAAAGCAATTACATAATTGAAATCTACACACTCGAATTATATCGAAAACATATATTTCATTTTTTTATAGAAAAAATAATTGAAAATCTGAAAAAACATAATTATTTAGCAAAAAATTTATAACATTCTGTAATAACGTTGCAGGAATTCTACGAATGTTTTTTTTTTCAGTAATTGGAGAATGCAGACGAATGGAAAAAAATACCATATTCATCAGAGTCTGTCCATTTCCACGTGGGAAGTTCTGAAATTCCAACATTCAAAAATAAGCATCTCTTGGAATTCATTACATTTTGTGGAAACGTTATAGGAAATCTACGATTTTTTTTCCAGTAAATGAAGAATGCGAACGAATGGAACAAAAAACCATATTCATCAGGGAGTGCCCATTTCCACGAAGGAAATTCGGAAATTCGAATACTCAGAAATGAGCATCTCTGGGAGTTACAACTTCAAACTGAAGTAGCGATCACAAAAAAATTTTCTCGTGAAAAGCAATTACATATTTGAAATCTACACACTCGAATTATACCGAAAACATATATTTCATTCCTTTATCGAAAAAATAATTGAAAATCTGAAAAAACATAATTGTTTAGCAAAAAATTCATAACATTCTGTAAAAATTTTGCAGGAATTCTAGGAATGTTTTTTTCGGTAATTGAAGAATGCAGACGAATGGAAAAAAAAACCATATTCATAAGAGTCTGTCCATTTCCACGTGGGAAGTTCTGAAATTCGAACATCCAAAAATAAGCATGTCTTGGAATTCATTACATTTTGTAAAAATGTTATAGGAATTCTACGATTTTTTTTCCAGTAAATGAAGAATGCGAACGAATGGAACAAAAAACCATATTTATCTCTGGGAGTTACAACTTCAAACTGAAGTAGCGATCACAAAAAAATTTTCTCGTGAAAAGCAATAACATATTTGAAATCAACACACTCGAATTATACCGAAAACATATATTTCATTCCTTTATCGAAAAAATAATTGAAAATCTGAAAAAACATAATTGTTTAGCAAAAAATTCATAACATTCTGTAAAAATTTTGCAGGAATTCTAGGAATGTTTTTTTCGGTAATTGAAGAATGCAGACGAATGGAAAAAAAAAACATATTCATCAGAGTCTGTCCATTTCCACGTGGGAAGTTCTGAAATTCGAACATCCAGAAATAAGCATGTCTTGGAATTCATTACATTTTGTAAAAATGTTATAGGAATTCAACGATTTTTTTTCCAGTAAATGAAGAATGCGAACGAATGGAACAAAAAACCATATTTATCTCTGGGAGTTACAACTTCAAACTGAAGTAGCGATCACAAAAAAATTTTCTCGTGAAAAGCAATAACATATTTGAAATCAACACACTCGAATTATACCGAAAACATATATTTCATTCCTTTATCGAAAAAATAATTGAAAATCTGAAAAAACATAATTGTTTAGCAAAAAATTCATAACATTCTGTAAAAATTTTGCAGGAATTCTAGGAATGTTTTTTTCGGTAATTGAAGAATGCAGACGAATGGAAAAAAAAACCATATTCATCAGAGTCTGTCCATTTCCACGTGGGAAGTTCTGAAATTCGAACATCCAAAAATAAGCATGTCTTGGAATTCATTACATTTTGTAAAAATGTTATAGGAATTCTACGATTTTTTTTCCAGTAAATGAAGAATGCGAACGAATGGAACAAAAAACCATATTTATCTCTGGGAGTTACAACTTCAAACTGAAGTAGCGATCACAAAAAAATTTTCTCGTGAAAAGCAATAACATATTTGAAATCTACACACTCGAATTATACCGAAAACATATATTTCATTCCTTTATCGAAAAAATAATTGAAAATCTGAAAAAACATAATTGTTTAGCAAAAAATTCATCACATTCTGTGAAAACGTTGCAGGAATTCTACGAATTATTTTTTTTCGGTAATTGGAGAATGCAGACGAATGGAAAAAAATACCATAACCATCAGAGTCTGTCCATTTCCACGTGGGAAGTTCTGAAATTCGAACATTCAAAAATAAGCATCTCTTGGAATTCATTACATTTTGTAAAAATGTTATAGGAATTCTACGATTTTTTTTCCAGTAAATGAAGAATGCAAACGAATGGAACAAAAAACCATATTCATCAGGGAGTATCCATTTCCACGAAGGAAATTCGGAAATTCGAATACTCAGAAATGAGCATCTCTGGGAGTTACAACTTCAAACTGAAGTAGCGATCACAAAAAATTTTGCTCGTGGAAAGCAAGTACATATTTGGAATCTACACCCTCGAATTATACAGTAAACATATATGACATTCCTATACCAGTGAAATAATTGTTTCGTGGCAAAAAAGTCGAAAATCCAAAAGAACCTAGTTGTTGAGCAAAAAATTCATAACATTCTGTAGAAACGTTATAAAAATTTCAAGATTATTTTTTCCGATAATTGAAGAATGCAGACGAATGGAGCGAAAACCATTTTCATCAGAGTCTGTCCATTTCCACGAAAGAACTTCTGAAATTTGAACATTCAAAAATGAGCATCTCTTGGAGATTCAACTTCAAACTGGAGTAGCGACCACAGAAAATTCTTCTAGAGAAAGGCAGGGACATATTCGAAATCTAAACCCTCGAATTAAGCAGAAAACATATATTTTATTCCTATATTGGTAAAATGGTTGATTTGTCGAAAATTCAAAAATACATAGTTAATTACCAAAAAATTCATTTTGTAGGAACGTAACTGAAGAATGCAGACGAATGGAACAAAAAACCATATTCATTAGAGTCTTTCCATTTTCACGAAGGAAAACCTGAAATTCGGACATCCAAAAAGAGTATCTTTTGGAGATTCAACTTCAAACTGAAGTAGCGATCACAAAAATTATTTCTCGGGAAAAGCAAGTACATATTCGGAATCTTCACTCTAGAATTAAACAGAAAACATATATTTCAATCCTTCAACCATCAAATAATTGTTTTGCGTTATTGAGCAATCAATATTTTAGCTAGGTATAAAGAAAACTCGATTGAAAATAGTGAATACGTAGTCGGCTCATTAAATAATCTCATGACGAGGATTTCGAAGCATATAGACGAAGCCTCGACTTTATCCTGTAAAAACAATTCATTTCATCCAAAAATATCATCAACAATTATTGTCTCTCATGATTTATACAATTTCCCATTTCACTTATGATCGTTTTTGTTTTACCCAAAAAAAAATATTTACGGCTCAAGGTTATATAAGGTTATGGCCTATCCAAAGAAAAAATAATTGTGTTTCATAGCCTGTAACATTGAGAGCAAGTATAATTTTTTTATTCACACATACAACTCAAAAAGAAGGTTAGAGAAAAGTTGAATGGAGCCTGATAAATAGGGTCTTTACCAACATTCGTTATATTTCGGGTAGGCCAGATAATCAATGATATATTGAAACTAAAATAACGTGCGTTGAATTATTAAGTAGATACGAAAATCTAATTGCCGAGGACGTGGGGGCGAAAATGACCTTTGCCAGAGTTTGTCGACCGCTCTAATAATTTCGTTCGAAATCACGACAGATGTTTTCTTTCAGTACAGGCTGAACTACATATACATGTAGATTAGTTTTCCTTCATTGATTTTTTCTCAATTTGATGTCCGGATTTTCGAAAATAATATAAAGTTTTGTGACGTAAAATCTGGTTTCCTCTACGTGCGCCCTCGTTCGGATCACATCCCGACGTCCATTCCGGGTTAAACGGCAGATAAACGACCGGAGGAACATAATCGAATTCAATCTGGGACTCCGGGAACTTCGGGAATCGGGAGGCATACGAAGTAGGACATTGTGACGGCCCTTCCTGTCCGTTCTGGTGCAATTCACGCAAGAGTCGACCTGTCTCTCACTTTTTCATATTGCAGTTTCGGTGGACGTGGACCGAATTTTACGAAAAGGCCGAGGGCGAGTTGACGGCTCCGCCCAGATTTTGCGATTTGCAACACTGGTCTGGATTTGAGAAAGCCGTGATCGGTTCATCCGACCATTGTGGAAAAAACTTTACGAAATTATCGTTTTGCAAAAAAAAAATTAAATAAGAATATAATTTGGAACAATTTGAACCAATAATTTTGATAAATTATGGTTAATATAACATATGGAAAAATTATTTTTTTTTATTGATGCCCCGTTTTGCCTATTTCAAGAACGCCTCAGCGTGTTCAAATCGAACTTTCAAACACGCACGTTTTTTAAAGTCCCCATGGCAACAGCAACGACTCGAGAAACGTCAAGTCTAAATGACAATTTTTCGGTTATAGATCTGACAGGAGTACCTTGTTACGCCAAATAAAATATTAATAAATGCAAATGCAAATAAATGCAGTATCGACCGCGATTCTGCTTTACTTTCCAAGAAATCTATATTAGAAATAGTTTTCAAGCACAGCGGTAACAACGACAAATCGCAAATTAGGTTCTGCTTTTCTCATTACCATGATAACGAAAGGTATACTGATCAAGAATGCAACCATTTTACATTCTTATTTCCATTTTATGTAGTAATAATAACAGTATTTATGATTTCAAAGCGCTCCAATAAAAAAAAATAGCGTAAAGTATTCGTGGATAACTGGTCTTTAAAAAACTTGCTCTATTAGGAGCACTCCGGCTTCGCCGTCGTGCTCGAAAAATCGTGCGTGTTTTAAAGACCTTTTTATCCACTTATACTTCAAAATACCATTTTATATATTTTTTTGTCATAAAAAATATGTTTCATCACGATAGTGAGATAACACTATGAAATTCTCATCTTGAATTAATTTTTTTTTACTCATTTTATTCCTTTTACATATTTTTTTTTATTATTCTTTTTATTTTTATATTTCATTTTATTTTTTTGTGATTAAAATATGTTTTATCACGATGGTAAGATAACGCTATGCTATGAAATACTCATCTTTAATTTTTTTTCATTTTTTATTTATTTTATTCCTTATGCTTTTTTTATATTTTCTTTCATTTTTTTGTCATCAAAAATATGTTTTATCACGATAGTGAGATAACAATATGAAATACTCGTCTATAATTCTTTCATTTTTTATTTATTTTATTCATTATATTTTGTTTTATTATTATTTCTATATTTATTCTTTATATTTTTTCATTGAAGTCATTGAAGATATTTTTATCACGATAGTATGATAACACTATGAAATACTACGATAACTCTCGAACGGAACAACCTACAGACTTGAAATTTTCAGTGTCGGTTTAGTTCCCAAATGCCTTGGTTAAGTTCGTTAATGGGCCAAATTCCACCAGGGGTTTCGTAAATATGGCCGTTTAAAGTTTTGTTTCCCTGATTACTTGAAAACTACGAATTTGATCGAGATGAAATTTTGCACTCAAATGGAAAATGAGGTGTTCAAGCTACATGGGAAATTTTGTCCAGATCGCATTACCAGAACCATAGAAACCATAGAAATTTGTAACTTTTGAACGGAAACGCCTAGGGACTTGAAATTTTCAGGATAGGTGTGGATCTCGAATGTCGTGATCACGTTCATCTATGAGCAAAATTATACTAGGGGTTCCGTAAATACGGTCGTTTGAAATTTTGTTTTCTCGATAAATTCGAAACTACGGATTCGATCGAGATGAAATTTTGTCTTTTAAACGAGAATGATATATTAAAGCAATATTTTGTCCAAATCTCATGACCAAAACCATAGAAAATCGTAACTTTTGAACGAAAAGGCCTAGGAACTTGAAATTTTCAGGGTGGGTTTGGATCGCGAATATCGCGGTCAAGTTCATCAATGAGCAAAATTAGACTAGGGGTTCCGTAAATATGGCCGTTCAAAATATTCTGTTCCTGATAATTTCGAAACTACCGATTTGATCAGAATGAAATTTTGCACCTAGCTGAGGAATAATGTATTCAAACTACGTGCAGAATTTTGTCCAGATCGCATCACCAAGACCATAGATAGCGTAGAAAATTCTAGCGAATTATCGAAAAAAAATTGGTCAGCTGAAGCACTGATATGAAGTCTGGTGTTTCGCCTAAGTTTCAGAATATTTTTGACAGCTGTCGAAAATTTCTTCAATTGATTTCTGAAACTGGAAAATGCGAATCTACCTACCAGGTGCATGTACGAGCGCTCAAAAGCTCTTGCCTTCACGGCAGTGCTTTTCGTAATTTTTTTCTTCAATAAAGACGTTATTGATTTTATTTATCAATTTTATATTAAAATTTTCAACAAAAATAAATTCTTCGTATTGCTATTTATTTTTCTTCATGACAATATTACCAAAATACGTACTCATTCTTGTATAGCACAATGATCCTACAATTGAACAATCAAAAACAAGTCTACGTGATGAATTTAATTCTGATTTGAAACCGTCGAGTCGCCTTCGGCGTAAAACGTTAAATTAGCATGTCGGTAACGCGAAATCCTAACTTTTTCCCCTGCCAAGAATCATTCAACCCCCCTTCAGACATTCCCACCTAAATTCGACAAGGAAATATAAACAAGAAGCTTCTCTCGACTGAACCACCTCATTCGGTGTGTCACACCTAAAGGGCATCGAAAATATCACGTTTCCGATCATAACGGAAAACACGTCCCCTATATCACGACTCACCTCCGCCTGGCGGATAATCTAATTCATAAATTCCCCATAGGCGGGGATAAATCTGCTACAGACGACAATTTTTTCTTCTTTTACGATCGAGCTTCTTGGCAATCCGGGCAAGAGGCCATATAAACATAAAAATTGGCACCGTCTTCACCCGGGCGCTCGACGAGGGCATCATAAAGGCCATCCTTCCAGAATTCATCAAGCGGCGATGGTGCATCTCTTTGCCAAACGGCCGCGCGAGACGTGGAGGGGCACGTCGGGGGCGATTGATTCAAATTCCGCGGATCCAGCGGAAGCTCCGTGTGAATTTCTGCTGACACACGCCTTCAATAAACATTTCCGCCGCGACGCCACCGCCGCGACGCCGGAACCCGACTATCTTCGACAGCGCCAATTCAATATCCTGATTGTGACGGCGAATTTTTCGCGACTGGGGGTTGCCCCCCCCCCCGTTATAGGGGAGATGTTGAAAAATTGGATCTTACAGGGAAAACACCCCGTGAACCCTCGACCTCGTTTTCCCACCCTCGCTAATTCAGAGTCGCACAACGAATATTTTTATGGAATAATTAAATTCTCGACAAGAGTGCCCCAGTCCATTTAATTAACAACATGAAAGGCAGAACTCATATTACCTGCCAGAAGACGCGTATCGATACAATATGAAGACCCTGCGATCTTTGAAGGAATTGTAGATATTTGCGTGTAATCCAATTCATCCAAGGCGGATTATTCCAACTTAATTCAACAATTACTGGCGATAAGAAACAAAAAAATTACGAAAAGCACTGCCGTTAAGGCAGGAGCTTTTGAGCGCTCGTACATGCACCTTGTAGGTGGATTCGCATTTTCCAGTTTTAGAAATCAATTGAAGGAATTTTCGACAGATGTCACAAAAATTCTGAAACTTAGGCGAAACTCCAGACTTCATGTCAGTGCTTTAGGTGACCAATTTTTTTTCGATAATTCGCTAGAATTTTCTACGGTCTCGGTAATGCGATCTGGACAAAATTCTGCACATAGTTTGAATACATTATTCCTCAGCTGGGTGCAAAATTTCATTCCAATCCGATCAGTAGTTTCGAAACTATCAGGAAAAAAATATTTTGAACGGCCGTATTTACGGAACCCCTAGTCTAATTTTGCTCATTGATGAACGTGACTGCGATATTCGCGATTCAAACCCACCCCGAAAATTTCAAGTTCCTAGGCCTTTCCGTTCAGAAGTTACAATTTTCTATGATTTCCATGGTTCTGGTCATGTGATCTGGAAAAATGTTTGCATGTAGCTCGAACACGTCATTCTCCATTTGAGTGCAAAATTTCATCTCGATCGAATCTGTAGTTTCGGAGAAATCAAAAGAACAAAATTTCGAATGGCCATATTTACGAAACCCCTGATGGAATTCTGCCCATTAACGAACTCAACCGAGGCATTTGGGAACTGAACCCACACTGAAAATTTCAAGTCTCTAGGTTGATCCGTTCGAGAGTTATCGTGCTTACGGACGGACAGACTCGAATTTCCCAACGGATTCGTCATCAGTCGAACATCGTCGATTGAGACCATTTTCGGCTCAAAATTCGAAGCATACAGACATCGTGACGAAATGATATAGCCCTCGTGTAAGTAGTACGAGCGCTCAAAAATTGAAAATTGATATTTCTTCTGATATCAGAAAGTTGTTCTCATCGCTTTCTTAATTTGATTTTAATCCATCACCTTTGAGAAAGCGACGAGAACAACTTTCTGATATTGAAAGAAATATCAATTTTCAATTTTTTGTTTTTTATCGCCAGTAATTGTTGAAGTAAGTTTGAATTATCTGCCTAAGATGGATTGGATTACACAAAAAAATGTTGAATTTTTATTCGAAAACGTTCGAGGAAAGTCTTGTGCATACTCGCCTGAATATACATTCAAAAAATTGAAAGAATTCAACATGCCGTTTATGAGAAATCATTCTCTTATCGAAAGAGAAGCATAATCTTCAGGTGGTAAAGATAAACTAAATTGATTCTCTGAACACTTAAGCTTCCAAGGATGAAATTATGCTTATCTTACCGCCATTAAGATAGAAGATCTGTTGACATTAATTTTTTTTTTTTTAATTTAGAAGAGGAACAACATTTTTTTACTTCAAAGAAGATTCAATAATGGAGAATTGTTTAAGTCTACTTGATCTTTCGATAAAAAAACAGACGATTTTTGTTTATTCATCTAAGGCTTCAATTTTCTACGTTTATTTTCCGTATGCATTAATGTCATCAATGGGGAGAGGCTAGCGCCATCTACTGCGCCAATCAACAACGCAGTAAATAGAAGAGCGCTGCAGTTTCTCCAAACATAGAGATCAAGACTGCCATTGACAAATTCATTTTTTGAGCGCTCGTACTACTTTCACGAGGGCTATATCATTTCGTCACGATGTCTGTATTTTTCGAATTTTGAGCCGAAAATGGTCTCAATCGACTATGTTCGACTCACTGATGACGAATCCGTCGGAAAATTCGAGTCTGTCCGTCCGGCCGTCCGTAAGCACGATAACTCTCGAGCGGAAGAACCTAGAGACTTGAAAGTTTCAGTGTGGGTTCAGTTCCCAAATGCCTCGGTTAAGTTCGTTAATGGGCCAAATTCCACTAGGGGTTCCGTGAATATGGCCGTTCAAAGTTTTGTTTCCCTGATTACTTGAAAACTACAGATTTGATCGAGATAAAATTTTGCACTCAAATGGAAAATGAGGTGTTCAAGGTATATGTGGAATTTTGTCCAGATCGCATGACCAGAACCATAGAAACCATAGAAAATCATAACTTTCGAACGAAAAGGCCTAGGAACTTGAAATTTTCAGGATAGGTGTGGATCTGAAATGTCGCAATCACGTTCATCTATGAGCAAAATTATACTAGGGGTTCCGTAAATATGGTCGTTTGAAATTTAGTTCTCTTGATAATTTCAAAACTACAGATTCGATCGTGACGAAATTTTGTATACTAATGAAGAATGATATATTCAAGCTACACTTCTCCAGATCACATGAGCAGAACCATAGAAAACATAGAGAATCATAACTTTGGAACGAAAAGGCCTAGGGACTTGAAATTTTCAGGATAGGTGTGGATCTGAAATGTCGCTTTCACGTTTATCAATGAGCAGAATTATACTAAGGGTTCCGTAAATAAGGTCGTTTGAAATTTTGGTTTCTCAATAATTTCGAAACTACGGATTGGATCGAGATGAAATTTTGTATTTTAATCGAGAATGATATATCAAAACAATATTTTCTCCAGATCGCATGACCAAAACCATAGAAACCATACAAAATTGTAACTTTTGAACGGAAAGGCCTAGGAACTTGAAATTCTCAGGGTGGATTTGGATCGCGAATATCGCGGTCACGTTCACCAATGAGCAAAATTAGACTAGGGGTTCCGTAAATATGGCCGTTCAAAATATTTTTTTGCTGATAGTTCCGAAAATACTGAGCGGATTGGGATGAAATTTTGCCCCTAGCTGAGGAATAATGTATTTGCATTTTGTCCAGATCGCATCACCAAGACCATAGATACCGTAGAAAATTCTAGCGAATTATCGAAAAAAAATTGGTCAGCTGAAGCACTGACATGAAGTCTGGAGTTTCGCCTAAGTTTCAGAATTTTTTTGACAGCTGTCGAAAATTCCTCCAATTGATTTCTAAAACTGGAAAATGCGAATCTACCTACAAGGTGGATGTACGGGCGCTCAAAAGCTCCTGACTTCACGGCAGTGCTTTTCGTAATTTTTTTTAAATCTAATTATGTAATTTTAGTTCAGCTGAGCTAAAAATGGTGCATATGCTGAAATGCGATTCCATTCGAATCGATCGAAGAGGATAGCAAGCACGTTCGAAGGGGGAGGGCACAGGGTAACTCCAGATATCGACTGGGCCAGTGATTTTGGTCCCAGGTACTGAAAACGTCGACATGAACAGCTGACGAGATACTTTCGCGAGTCCCCATTGATTAATCACCTCGACGTCTGAACTATTTTGACGAGTTCCACCCTATAAGTAGGTTTTCCGTCGACTTTAGAATAAAAGCTCATTCTAACGCACTCGAAATCATCCATAAATGACCCCTATTAATGCATGATTTCTTGTAATAATGCATGATTATCATGGCAACCGATTATAAAATATTCAGTCGGAGCATAGATGCATCTATGTCGGAGCACGATCGAGCTTTCAAATTTATTTATTCGCTTTCGATCAGAAGCTGATTTTATCCGTTACGCTACTACATAATGAATAACAACGAAAATATCCCTTTGACACCGCCAGATGTGACAAAAACTGCTGAAGCAGCAACTTTGAGTCTGCTTCCTGAAAAGAGCCGCCATTTATATGAGAAAACCTATGCTGAATTCAGATCTTGGTGCAAGGACAAGAAGGTTCGGAACTTTACGGAAACGGTTTTGTTGGCATACTTTACGGGTATTGCAGAAAAGGGGCATCTAGCAAGTTTATGGCCAAAATATTCGATGCTGAAATCAACACTAAATGTGAAAGACAATACTGATATAAGCAGATAACACAAACTGGTGATGTTTATTAAACGGAAAAGAGAGGGATATATCCCAAAAAAATCAAAAGTTCTCGAAAAAGGACATGTGAGAGAGTTCATGGCGAATGCTCCTGATAGTGTTTTCTTGATGTCGAAGGTAAAAATAAAACGCAATTGATTCGTTATTCCAACTCATTCTTATTATCTCGTTATAGTGAAATAACTATCATTGTTTGATTTGTAGGTCGCTTTGATATTCGGAGTAGCGGGTGCATTGAGAAAAGATGAATTGTTGAGGTTGCAGAGAAAGGATGTAAAAGATATGAGATCGCAATTTTTGGTGACAGTGAATTCATCGAAAACACATTCGAACAGGGTATTCACTGTGGTGGATAATGATGAGCATACACTTTTAAACATAATAAAGAGATATATATATATCCTTGAGGCCAGCTCACACTCCACACGAAAGATTTTCCGTTTTTTATAAGAACTATAAATGCTCAACACAACCAGTTGGAATAAATACATTTTCTAAATTACCGTCAATGATTGCAAACTTTCTTAAATTAGGGCAACCACATTTGTATACAGGTCACTGTTTTCGGCGTTCTTCTGCGTCTATTCTTTCTGACAGTGGTGCAGATTTTTCAGCTATCAAAAGACTTGGTGGTTGGAAATCAACTTATGTTTCAGAAGGGTATATTTTGAAAACTCCATTCAGAATAAAATAGAAACTGCAGAAAAATTTTTATGTCATAATAGTTCCAAAGTAAATAATGCTTCAACCTCCACTTCATCCACACGTTCCTTATATAGACGACATTATAAGAAAATGAAATAAATGTAAACTATTCAGAATTTCACAACATGTCCAATATTCCTTCTATGAATTTTTCGAATTGTTCTATAGGAAGCATAAATATTAATATATCGAAATGAACATAGAAATTTGTATTACGTCAAATTTGTATATCATGCAAAATAAAAATTGGTTTCGATCCAGAATTTATATTCAATTCCTGAGGAGGTCGACGGAAAAATCTTGTAATCTACTATAATATATATATATATAATAATGGACTCAAACATTAACGTGCTCGCTCCGCTCACGCGTTAAAATATTTCGACCATTAATCGCTGTCATTAATAAACTAGTTGATTAAATAACTATTTCATACAGTATGGATAAATTTGGTGGGGAGTATGGAATCATACTTTCCGAGTAGGCTTCCTCCGGAGACATTTCCATATGAATATATCAAAAATTTCACATTGTCTACCCCATCCCGACCAAAACCCATTTGCATGAACTTCACCCCCGTTATCTTCGTGTGGCTCTCCTGCTCGAGTTCCCATTGTTCTGGAATGGGTCGGTGGTAGAATAAACCTGGGTTGCACAAATGCGCCGCGATGAATTGTTAGCGATGCAACGCGTTGTCCACGGAGAGATCCCATTATCATTATCGTCGGTTTGCTGAACATTCTTCATTACCCACCTTCCTCATGGTATTTAATTACACCCAGACGTGTTATTCCGCCTCGCTTTCCCCTCGCGACTCATTTTTCATCCCCGCCGCTCATGCATTTTTCCATTGATGATATTGTGTCCTTTCGTCGAACTGGGAGAATCCTTGGCTCCGGTGGGATCAATTAACGGCCGGACGCGGAATAAAAGAATTACCGACCGTCGTCAAATCCTTCACGAAAAAATAGCGTATGCAACTCTCATGTATTTGATATTAATACACTCACATAAACCATAACCGTATCCCGGTCGATGCTCGTGTGATGATAACCATCATAACATGATCGTTGTATAATATACTATCAAGATTCCTCGAAGATTATAACCGAACTGTGATTTTTGCTCACCTGTCCGCGCCTCAACTTCTCGACGTATAATTACATCTCAATCTCATTAAACGCGGGGAGCTTTTGTCTCCACCTCAGATTTCCGAGGCCCTCGTCGTCGATCGACCCCGCACCTTCATTCACGTTTCGCCTCCTCCTCGCCCCGTGCCATCTTCCCCCCCCCCCGTCTTAATTGAATTCATTTAAGATCCGGTAGATCGCTCGTCTAGTTTCCTTTATAAAGCGCCCGGGGCACTTGTCACCATTCAAATAGCGTGCCGTCTTTATAATCCGAAATGCAATTAGGCATTGTCGGCTGCAGACAAAGAGACATAATCACCACGATGCTGGTTTTCCATCACGTTCGGAGCCCGTGAGTATGTTTCGTTTTTTGCCCGCGCGCGGTTCCATTATGGCGCCGAAATTTGCGATCCTGAGGTTTCGGAGACGGGATTGTCCGGCACATTGTCGGGTAATCGGATTGTTCCGGGTTTTTTGCTTTGGGGTCATTCTGGCCAGTGAAACGGATTTGAAGGAAAAAAAGAGATATTTATACTCGAAAATGGGAGAAAGCGATGATTTTTGAAAAAAATGCCCAGCCCCAGTGTCGGCGAATCAACACGGGCTGATACTGAAATAAGGTTGTAGGATAGGAAGTAGAGGATGAACCTTCTTTCTGCACAGTTCCGGGGCTGTCACCCAGTTTTTGAGAAGTTAAAAGCACTAAACTTAAAGTTGCTCAATATCACTTCAACAGGAGATACAATGGTGCGATAGGAACGATCAGATGATTCGGGTTTGCACGACTGTGCGGCGATATTTCACAGAAGACTCGAATAATTCGGCGTTAACTTAAAAGATTTTGGTTTTTCTACGACGAAACTTGACTTTGTCAATGACTCACGAATTAATAACGAAATTTGACAGTGAAGTCACTGTTGCGTGTTCTGCCCGCAGAGCGTCGTCCGTGGGAAGAACAGACGATATCGAGTCGGCAACCCAAGATTCTTCAAGACGTGACATATATATACTTATACTTAAGAATTATTGACATCTCGGTTGACTGTGAAAAATCGAATTTAAGTTGGTAATAGGCTATTCAGTAATATTTTGGGTTGCTAAATTCAGGTTGGTATAGGAATAACACTAACATTACCCATAGAAATCTTGCTTTGATGATTTTATCGAAGATATTGGTGAATATGTGATTATAAAAATTTGCTCTGAATTTGAGTATTTTTTGTCTTATGCTATTAAAATGGCTGGAATTGACCAGGATACATCGCGCCTAACAAGAGAACGCCAGGCAGTTTTTCGGTGTTACTTCGAGTTTTTCAAAGATTTGGCATATATTTCCGCTAGTGTTTCAGGTAAACTGTTATTCACCGACTCAAAGTGTATTCTGATTGATCTATGTCTCTTAAATTTTCAGATTTCACCAAGCCCTGTCCGTAGAATATTAGCATGTTATTATAGCCTGGAATTAGCAGTGGAAAAAAACCTGTGCGATACGATTATTTCTTCAAAGAGACATTGAATGACTTTGTTTTTGCTAGAATTAATAACAATGAATATATCAGTTTAGATATCCTTTTCGAACTGGCCAAAGAGCACCTAGATTTCAATTGATCGAAGTCAACATTATATTATATCATAAAAAAAATTGGATACAAATACAAAAAAGTTGATCGAAGGAAAATTCTTACTGATAAACAGAAAAATATAATGAAAATTGTACGATATTGTGATAAATACCGAGAATACATGGAACAAAACGTAAAATTCATTTATCTAGATGAAATTTGGATATGCAAGAACGGTATTCAAATTCGTCAGTGGACACTAGAAAATAATCCAAAAGGTATGCCGAGTATATTCAAGGGTAAAGGCAGAAGGTGCACTATTTTGGATGCTGGAACAATTGATGGATTTTTACCTGGATGTGATCCGATTCTTGACAGTGGTATTAATGATAAGGATTACTATGAATGGTGAATTATTTCATAAATGGGTTATTGAAATATTGAAACCTTCCCTGCAAAAGGATGCCCATCAATAGGATTATGTCAGCTTATTCAATAAACACATCCAAATCACTACACTACGTGGAAACAAAGTTTTCAATGATATTTTTATCTTTGCTCTTGTATCATTCATAGATATTTTAAGTTTATTTATTATACTTATACTGTATGGTACCCTGTTCACATTTCCTCTGCTAATACACATGCTATATTGTTCCCAATTCAGAAGTATACTGAATAATTGTAAAATTGCTCATCAATTATAATATTTTCAATAATTCATGGACAGTTTTAATGAATGAAAATAAAAATTGACTTTCTCAAAGTATTCAACACCGAGCAATAAATAATTCATAAATTGGTTCATATATTGATAGTTCGGTACAAATTTCATGTCACAATTCTTCATGTACTACATAGATTCTTAATTTTTGTTTCTCTCTCATTTCTTAATACATTATAACGTTTTTTCCAATCCATTCTTTTGGCCCTGTGCTTGCGAAGTATCCAAAAAATTTTTTCTGTTGCACCACTAGCTACCTGCTAGAATTCCATTAATTATCCTTCTTGAATCCTGACATAAAATGGTACTTTTATAGTTATATGGTTAGAATTTTGCAATATTTCCAATACCAATAAATATTGCATGGTCCTGAGTGAAAATAATTATTTATTTGAATGATCTTCAATTTTTTATGGTTGACTTTTATATGAACGATAAGTTCAGATAATTTCATATGAATGCATTCCACGATATTTTTGCGCTTTCAAACCTGAATTCCCATGTTCAAATTGCAATCGAAATATTTCGGCTTAATTATTCGATAATTCGCATACCCAACACTTTTCTAGGTTATATTTATGTTTTATTTCTATGATGAAATTTAGTTACTTTTTGTAACCAGCAATAAAGCCTCGACTGGACGTTCATGGCCTGCTTCGATGTCAATAATCCTTAAATGAACTATATATTTATATTCAATATAATTCGCTGTTTACATCTTTTGAAGTTCATAAAAATAGAATAACAGTATTTGTTCAACTTCCAATGATTATTGAAGGCCGTTTTGTAACACAACATTTTTTTTAATGTGGAAAACTTGAATTAATCGAAAATGGTACAAAATCAACAACTGCCGTTCTAAATAATAAAAAAGAAGAAATGGAAAATCGAAAATGCCGCTTCTTGAGGTCGGCAATTCGGAGGGCTCGAAATAAAATCTCAATATCGGAGGAAGTGATGGATGAAACCTGCACGATTACCTCGGAGGCGCTCTTGTAGCGATTATCCGCGATTCCTACATATAGAAAATGATGAATGTTTGACGAATCGAAACGACTGAAGGAGAGAATACGACGGGCGGATTCTTTGAATTTTCCATTATAACGAATGGAATTTAATGAGACGTTCCGGGATCGGGGCCGCTCCGATATTTGATCGACAGTCTAAATTACGAGCTGGAAACGATACGTCTCTCCTTCCTTCTTTTCCTGCCGTCATCGCGCTTCGGCTTGTTGAGGAGGAGATGGCAATACTTTGCCACCGAACGGATATCTTCCGTTAGGGGTGATATGTACGTTTTATCGCTCTCTTTGATAGACAATATGCGTACATTGAACGCACGCCGCCGAGACGAAATGCTGGTTCGAAAAATTCCTATTATATCCGAGAAGTCAATCAGAAAAATACCGTAGACCTATTCACATTTATTCCCTCGAGAATCCACAATTCGTCGTTCAGGTTGCGAGAGTCAAGTCAAGTATCGTCGTGGAAAAACTGAAATCTTCTAAGTTAAGGCCGAGTTATTCGAGTCTTTTGTGAAATATCGCCGTGTAAAACCGAGTCGTCTGATTGTTTTTATCGCACCATTGTATCTTCTGTGAGAGTGATTTTGAGCAAGTTTGAGTTAAGTGCCTTAAGCTTCTCAAAAACCAGGTGACAGCCCCGGAACTGTGCCGAAAGAAGGTTCATCCTCTGCTTCCTATCCCTCAACCCTATTTCAACATCAGCCCGTGGTGATTCGCCGATACTCCGTCAGTACTCTCCTTTGCTTTGAGTATTCAATTTCACAGGAGGTTCATCTGAGGGTGGTCGCAAACCATTTGCGAGTGTTCAAACCTAATGGTTCAAGATTATTCGGCCAAGAATAAGGAGAATGATAAAATTTAATGCCTCGAATGAACATTTAAATCATTCAAAACCACTCGGTAAAAGTGGAGATTCATAAATATTTCCAATAAATGAAAATGAACACATCAACTATACTCCATTTAAGAATTATTGACATCTCGGTTGGCTGTGAAAAATCGAATTTAAGTTGGTAATAGACTATTCAGTAATATTTTGGGTTGCTGAATTCAGGTTGGTATAGGAATAACACTAACATTACCCATAGATATCTTGCTTTGATGATTTTATCGAAGATATTGGTGAATATGTAATTATAAAAATTTGCTCTGAATTTGAGTATTTTTTGTCTTATGCTATTAAAATGGCTGGAATTGACCAGGATATATCGCGCCTAACAAGAGAACGCCAGGCAGTTTGTCGGTGTTACTTCGAGTTTTTCAAAGATTTGGTATATATTTCCGCTAGTGTTTCAAACTGTTATTCACCGACTCAAAGTGTATTCTGATTGATCAATGTCTCTTGAATTATCAGATTTCACCAAGCCCTGTCCGTAGAATATTAGCATGTTATTATAGCCTGGAATTAGCAGTGAAAGAAAACCTGTGCGATACGATTATTCCTTCAAAGAGAAATTGAATGAGAATTAAAAACAATGAATATATCAGTTTAGATATCCTTTTCGAACTGGCCAAAGAGCACCTAGATTTCAATTGATCGAAGTCAACATCATATTATATCATAAGAAATATTGGATACAAATACAAAAAAGTTGATCGAAGGAAAATTCTTACTGATAAACAGAAAAATATAATAAAAATAGTACGATATTGTGATGAATACCGAGAATACATGGAACAAAATGTAAAATTCATTTATGTAGATGAAATTTGAATATTCAAATTTGTCAGTGGACACTAGAAAATAATCCAAAAAGTATGCCGAGTATATTCAAGGGTAAAGGCAGAAGGTGCACTATTTTGAATGCTGGAACAATTGATAGATCCGATTCTTGACAGTGGTATTGATGATTAGGATTACTATGAATGGTGAATTATTTCATAAATGGGTTATTGAAAAAATGAAACCTTCCCTGCAAAAGGATGCCCATCAATAGGATTATGTCAGCTTATTCGATAAACACATCCAAATCACTACACATATATTTTTATCTTTGCTCTTGTATCATTTATAGATATTTCAAGTTTATTCATTATACTTATACTGTATAGTACCCTGTTCACATTCCCTCTGCTAATGCACATGCTATATTGTTCCCAATTCAAAAGTATACTGAATAATTGCTCATCAATTATAATATTTTCAATAATTCATGGACAGTTTTAATGAATGAAAATGAGAATTGACTTTCTTAAAGTATTCAACACCGAGCAATAAATAATTCACAAATTGGTTCATATATTATTAGTTCGGTACAAATTTCATGTCAAAATTTTTCATGTACTACATAGATTCTTAATTTTTGTTTCTCTCTTATTTCTTAATACATTATAACGTTTTTTCCAATCCATTCTTTTGGCCCTGTGCTTGCGAAGTATCCAAAAATTTTTTTCTGTTGCACCACTAGCTACCTGCTAGAATTCCATTAATTATCCTTCTTGAATCCTGACATAAAATGGTACTCTTATAGTTATATGGTTAGAATTTCGCAAGATTTTCAATACCAATAAATATTGCATGGTCCTGAGTGAAAATAAATATTTATTTGAATGATCTTCAATTTTCCATGGTTGACTTTTATATGAGATAATTTCATATTAAAGCATTCCACGATATTTTTGCGCTTCCAAACCTGAACTCCCATATAGAAACTGCAATCGAAATATTCCGGCTTAATTATTCGATAATTCCGATAATTCGTATACTCAACACTTTTCTAGGTTATATTTATGTTTTATTTCTATGATGAAATTTATTTACTTTTTGTTACCAGAAATAAAGCCTCGACTGGACGTTCATGGCCTGCTTCGATGTCAATAATTCTTAAATGGACTATATATCATTATCAGATGAAGAAATGCTCGATTGAGTATCATCATAGATGGATGAACTCAATTTCTGTCGATACCTTCCTTAATTTCCCGTTGTTGTTAGACAACCCCCTGATATCTCCCTCCCCAATAACAATAATATCGACGAAATTCGGAACAAGGACCCGGTTCGCTTTATTAACGCAGATACGAAACTTGGGTTTATCAAAACGGCTAATTGGCCGGAGGGCAAATCATCCGGTCGGCCGTCAACTCGCTGGCTGGCAATGCCCTAATCAAGATCACGGTTGAAAATACAATCTATATGAAAATCTGGCGGGGCCCTACGTTTCAAGTGGTGTCGGCGTATAATGCGCAGATAAATAACGATGCTGGATGCCAGATAGCATCTGTGTCAAATTAGGTACTTTGTATTTTCGTCTCTTCGCCCGGAGTTTCCGTTTATATGATGTATATAGGTTGGATGTCTTGGAGGGGTCCGGGCCATCATCAATCGATCGTTATTCGTATATTCTTTATAATATTTTATCTTTTTCTCATTGGTTTTCAGTCTTTCAAACTTTGCTATTTGAATGGAATACATGCGATTTTTTTCAATAAAGATCTAATGACTTTTCGTTTTTATGGAATGTATGGTTGCAAAATGGCGAAGGCGCCTATTTTCGTTAATTAAAACTGTTCAGTATACTTTTGAACTGGGAACAATATAGCATGTGTATTAGCAGAGGGAATGTGAACAGGGTACTATACAGTATAAGTATAATGAATAAACTTGAAATATCTATGAATAATACAAGAGAAAAGATAAAAATATTAAAAACTTTGTTTCCACGTAGTGTAGTGATTTGAATGTGCTTATTGAATAAGATGACATAATCCTATTGATGGGCATCCTTTTGCAGGGAAGGTTTCAATATTTCAATAACCCATTTATGAAATAATTCACCATTCATAGTAATCCTTATCATTAATACCACTGTTCAGAGTCGGATCACATCCAGGTAAAAATCCATCAATTGTTCCAGCATTCAAAATAGTGCACCTTCTGCCTTTACCCTTGAATATACTCGGCATACCTTCTGGATTATTTTCTAGTGTCCACTGACGAATTTGAATATCCAAATTTCATCTAGATAAATGAATTTTACGTTTTGTTCCATGTATTCTCGGTATTTATCACAATATCGTACTTTTTTCATTATATTTTTCTGTTTATCAGTAAGAATTTTCCTTCGATCAACTTTTTTGTATTTGTATCCAATTTTTTTTATGATATAAAATAATGTTGACTTCGATCAATTGAAATCTAGGTGCTCTTTGGCCAGTTCGAAAAGGATATCTAAACTGATATATTCATTGTTTTTAATTCTAGCAAAAACAAAGTCATTCAATGTCTCTTTGAAGGAATAATCATATCGCACAGGTTTTCTTCCACTGCTAATTCCAGGCTGTAATAACATGCTAATATTCTACGGACAGGGCTTGGTGAAATCTGAAAATGTAAGAGACATTGATCAATCAGAATACACTTTGAGTCGGTGAATAACAGTTTACCTGAAACACTAGCGGAAATATATGCCAAATCTTTGAAAAACTCGAAGTAACACCGAAAAACTGCCTGGCGTTCTCTTGTTAGGCGCGATGTATCCTGGTCAATTCCAGCCATTTTAATGGCATAAGACAAGAAATACTCAAATTCAGAGCAAATTTTTATAATTACATTTTCACCAATATCTTCGATAAAATCATCCTAGCAAGATTTCTATGGGTAATGTTAGGGTTATTCCTATACCAACCTGAATTCAGCAACCCAAAATATTACTGAATAGTCTATTACCAACTTGAATTCGATTTTTCACAGTCAACCAAGATGTCAATAATTCTTGAATAGAGTATACAACTGGAAGTTTTGGGAAAACTGATGGGTTCTCCCAAATTATAATGACACATCTTTATATTCCCAGAACCTTATCAGCGTCGCGCTGCAGCAGCCTGTACATTCGAGTCTGCCCGAGACACACCTTGCTTTGATAATATTTCATTCGATTGCAGGCCCATTTCCCAATGTTATTGTTGTGGGAACTCGACAGAAGGAAAGAATTCCTACTCTAATGTTATTTCTTCGAGTTCCCGAACGTTATAAAGATAGAGTTACTGCGGGTAAGGACCTCCTTGAACAGACTATTCCGAACATAAGATATAATTTCCGCCCAGAGAAAATCGTCTCAGATAAAAAGAAAAACACTTTTTTTCCAAGGAAACTTCCACACCATCCAAAATAAAACGGAATGGATCTGTGTTTCGTTGAAAACTTCCATGGTAATTTTCAAAAAAGACGCGACAAACCCAAAAGCTTCACTCTTCCAAATGATGGATGAAAAATTGAAAAAAACTAACGCCAACAGGTCGTCTCACTTAATGGTAAGATAAGCATAATTTCATCCTTGGAAACCATCGAAACACGTGTAGTGGAAATCATATGAATAAATTCGACGACTTTTCCTGATTCCGCCCCGAAACTTGTTGAAAAGATATCTTCTAGCCCTGAAATCCTGCGGACCCAGCCCACATATTTCACGAATGTTGTCATAATTCCGCCGCTTTACCGCGTCGGCAAACAAAAGCGTCGCTGAAATATTGCGAGCAGATCCCTCTTGAGGATGACATGTATTGTGTTCGGTTTTGTTTGCGAGGAGAGAGAAGGTTACGACTTGCCGGGGAGGCCAAAGTTCCTCGTCGCCTCAGATGGCCTAAACGTTGCTGATTAGTGGAAGGAAGAAAGAAAAAAAAGCTCGTTTCCGGATGCTGCGTTCGTCTTTGTGCGGGGAAGAATGGGAGGTTGGTAATGAAAAAGTTGAATGTGGTTCTCAGACGGATTCTTCGGGAATATTACGCTTTCGTAGGTTATATCGAATATTGATGGGAACCCCTATCAACCAATTTCCCATGGAGGCTCAAGGTCAGTTATGCCGAAATCGAATTTCCAGGATTTAACTATAACTATTGTTATGAAAGTGACGATAGCTCTGTCGTGATACTGATAACATATATCTCAAAAGAAAACCGACCATCTCTTTGTTTAAAATTGCTTCAGAATACATATGGGGAAACTTGAAACTCGGCGCATACGCCATTTTGCAATATTATTTTACTCAGTGATAACACTATCCGCCGTTTTGAAAAAACTAATTTTCACGTAGAAATATTCATATCATGTACCAACATTGAATATTCGGCAAACAAAATTGTTGGTTGTATGAAAGAAAAACATGTCATCTATAAAATTCGGTAATGTAGATTCTGAATAAGTACTTTTCATGAATTTATTTATGACCCCTATAAAAATTAGTGAACTATAGTGAAGGGGTGAATTTTTTCCACATAACTGTATCTTTTGACTATAGAATGGGATAGTTGAGAAGGCTATAAGTTTAAAAAAAATGTTATATTTTTTTTAAAAAAAAACTTTCTTTTTGGAATTTTCGATGTACTCTACAACGAAACTATAATATTTCTGGAATAACCGATAGCATATTTGGAATTACTATGGTCCAATTGACTTATCTGAAAAATTACAAGAATATTAGGGGAAAAAAAAATTTCACGTGGAAATTTTCATACTATGTGTTAGAGAAAATAAACATGTCATCTATATGATTCAAGGATGTAGATTTTAATATGTTCTCGCTTTGTTTGAAAAAAATTTTTATGATCGCTACAACGGTTCGAAGTTGAAATTTCAAGGTACCCCAATTTTTGATTGTAGAGTTTCAGATTTTCCCTCATGAAAATGGGTGAACATTGGAAGAGGTGGATTTTTTTCCACATAGCTGTATCAATTGACTATCGAATGGAATTATTGAGAAGGCCATGAAATGTTTCAAAGAATGTTTTTTTCTCAAAAACCATTTTTTTTTAATTTTCGATGTACGCTACAACGAAACTTTGATATTTATGAGAGAACCGACAGCACATTTGAAATCATCATAGTACAATTGACCCATCTGAAAAATAACAAAAAGATTGGGGAGAAAAAAAATTTCACGTAAAGATTTTCATCCCTATATACATGGCCAATTTGATAAAATACAAATTCTGTGTTGTAGGGAAAAAAAACATGTCATGTATATAATTCATGGGTGTAGATTCTGAATATATTCTTGCTTTTCATGAAAAAAATTTTTTATGATCGCTACAATGGTTCGAAGTTGGAATTTCAAGGTACCCCAATTTTGGATTGTAGAGATTTCAGATTTTCCCTCATGAAAAGGGGTGAACATTGGAAAAGGTGGATTTTATTCCACATAGCTGTATCATTTGACTATCGAATGGAATTATTGAGAAGGCCATGAAATGTGTCAAAAATTTTTTATAATTTTTTTTCTCAAAAACCATTTCTTTCGGAATTTTCGATGTACGCTACAACGAAATGTTTATGAGAGAACCGACAGCACATTTGAGATCATCATGGCACAATTGACCCATCTGAAAAAACAACAGAAAGATTGGGGAGAAAAAAAAATTCACGTAAAAATTTTCATACCTACATGGCCAATTCGATAAAATAAAAATTCTGTGTTGTAGGGAAAAAAAACATGTTATCTATATAATTCAAGGAAGTAGATTCTGAATATGTTCTTGCTTTTTATGAGAAAGAATTTTTATGATCGCTACAACGGTTTGAAGTTGAAATTTCAAGGTACCCCAATTTTGGATTGTAGAGATTTCAGATTTTCCCTCATGAAAATGGGTGAACATAGGAAGAGTCGGATTTTTTTCCACATAACTGTAGCATTTGACTATCGAATGGAATTACTGAGAAGGCCATAAAATGTTGCAAAAAATGTTTATAATTTTTTTTCTTGAAAACCATTTCTTTCGGAATTTTCGATGTAAGCTACATCGAAACTATGATATTTATGAGAGAACCGACAGCACATTTGAAATCATCATAGTACAATTGACCCATCTGAAAAATAACAGAAAGATTGGGGAGAAAAAAAATTTCACGTAAAAATTTCCATACCTATATACATGGCCAATTTGATAAAATAAAAATTCTGTGTTGTAGGGAAAAGCAACACGTCATGTATATAATTCAAGGGTGTAGATTCTGAATATGTTCTTGCTTTTCATGAAAAAAAATTTTTATGCTCGCTACAATGGTTCGAAGTCGAAATTTCAAGGTACTCCAATTTTGGATTGTAGAGATTTCAGATTTTCCCTTATGAAACTGGGTGAACATTGGAAAAGGTGGATTTTTTCCACATAACAGTAGCATTTAACTTTCGAATAGAATTACTGAGAAGGCCATAAAATGTTTCAAAAAATGTTTGTACTTTTTTTTCTTAAAAACCATTTTTTTTTTAATTTTCGATGTACGCTCCAAAGAAACTATGATAATTATGAGAAAACCGACAGCATATTTGAAATCACCATGGCACAATTGACCCATCTGAAAAATAACAGAAAGATTTGGGAGAAAAAAAATTTCACGTAAAAATTTTCATACATGGCCAATTTGATAAAATAAAGATTCTGTGTTGTAGGGAAAAAAAACATGTCATCTATATAATTCATGGGTGTAGATTCTGAATATGTTCTCGCTTTTCATGAAAAAAAATTTTTAGGATCGCTACAATGGTTCGAAGTTGAAATTTCAAAGTAGCCAAATTTCTGATTATAGAGATTTGAGACATTGGAAGCGGTGGATTTTTGACCTTATAGTTATATTTTTTTATTATCGAATGGAGTTATTGAAAAGGACATCGAAAGTAATAAAAAAATGTCATAAAAAACATTTAATTCGTCTGAATTTTCGTTACGCAACGATCGATAGAGAAAAAAATCAGAGGTCTAGAAATGTCAAAAATCCCGGCCACGATTCTTGACCCCTTCAAATCCCGGGAACAAATCCGCGAAGAAAATTCCGTCTACCTGGCCCTCGTCAAGAAACCCCGGGTCCGGAAATCACGCCAGCCCCCGACTCCGGGGGCAGCCTTTGCGTGTGTCGTGCACAACGGCAGTTAATTCAGCCGGCGAAACCCGGAGCGACGCACGCGCACCGCCGCCATTCACAACGAAAGGAAACCCGGATGGCAGCACGCCGAAACGCTCAGTCTTTTGCTCTCGCCAATAAACAAACACGCGCGAAAATGAAATGAAATTTTTTCACGTGGCGCACTAAATGAACCCGTGGACACGACTGAACTCTGGTTGAAAAATCTGAGAAGATGCTCTAGGTGCGAACCGTTCCCGGAGCCACGAAACACGAAGAGGTCGTCGGGCGATAAGATAGTTCCGAAAGGACGTCGGCAGCCATTCCGAATAACGAAATAGTTGCATCCTTCGCGTCCTATTTAGGTGTGCGAGGGGTCCCTCGGGATCCCCAGGCTCGTTTCTCCACAGAGTCTGATTTAATTAGATGCGAGAGTGCCCCTCTCTTCTTTCCGCTCCCTTATCCGGATCGATCCGGGAAGTTTTTATAAAACAGAAATTTAAATCAAAGTCATGCGGAGTTCCTGTCTCAGACGACAGGACGGACCTGACTTTTAAATAGGTTTTGTGGTTGAATTTCCTCCCGAAAACGCCGACCGTGTCTGGACTAAGAAAATTCGTGAGTACTTGACGATGATCGATGATGTCGTTTGATTTTTCATGAAAAGTTCTGAAGTATTGAACATTGTTTTTCCGATTACTTTGTAAACTCACTCGTGTTAAATTTACAAACTGCATGATTAAACTGTTATTGTACGACCATAATTGGTGAAATTACAAGAAAACCAGAAAAATTCTCATTACTTGGACGAATAACTTCTTCAAGAGTTAGACGAAACAATCTTCAATTAAATTTAATTTAACATTTTGCCTCGTATTTACTTCAGCAATCCCTCTCAGATTACACATCTGAAATTTATTTCAGACACTGATTTTTTTCGATGAAATTTATGTTCGTTCATTCCGACCGAGAATGTTCACGAATTGTACCCTCTCGAAAATCCGTCGAAAATGAGTAAAAATCAAAGGGGAAATTTATTTATATTATGTATATAAATCAGTGTCTGACATAAAAATCATGCAATAAATCTCAGATGACTTTTTCTGAAAAAAAAGATTTCAGCCAGTCTCTTTTTCAGGAAAGGTATAGGAGCTATGATTCATTTGAATTTTCAACCAATGAGTTAGGTTAGGTTTGCTTAAATTAGGACAGATTACAAATTTCGAAAAATCATTAAAATAAGAGTTGAGGTCTGAGGAAAAGCTTTGTTAGGTTAGGTTGAGAAAGAACATTATAAGTTACAAATCCCAAAAAATCACTGGGTTTTGGTAAAGTTAGGTAAGGTCAAATTATCAAAATTGGCAATTACGAAATAAGTTAAGTTAACAAAGTTAGAAAATATCAAGTTGAACATTCTAATTGAAAAATAGAAGATTTCCTTCCATCATTGATATTACGAAATGGTCCAATATTCGAAAGAATGAAACGAAATTTCATGAAATAATCGAATCTTTCACGAAATTATGTTGATAGGACTCCTAAAAGCTTTCAATTCTCGATCGAACAGAATCTCATCATTTTCCGAGCAATCTAGAAAAAAATTCCCGATATTGACAGAAACGTTCGGTTTCTTATGAAAAATTGTGTTTACGAAAACAAAAAATATCAAAATTAGGGACATTAAAGTAAACTTTTACCATCTGATGGAATATATTTTCAGCTATCGCAAAATTGTACTTTCCACTGAAATAATTTTGACACTGAATTAAGGTGTTCTTCGCTCATTTAGTTCAAAAAATTTGATTTATTTTGGATAATGCAATTTTATTATTTTAATTAACTTTTTTTCTTTATGTCTGTATTCGACAATAATATCTTCATTTCTTATTCACTATTCTATATTACTTTCTAATTTTTTATTCAGCAAAGTAGGTCTTTACTTAATGCCTTGATTGAATATTGAATATTAAAACTACAAAATCAATAAATTTCTCATATAAATTTCCATAAAAATAGAAAGAATGATAATTTTTACGACTCGAAAACTACGTATTGTATTTATCCGAAATGTTTTTCTATTTATGTTTTCCTACCCTATTGTGATTCTAATGGAAAGTTATCAAATTTTCAGGGCTGCCCTGAGAAGAGAAGACCTGAAAATTGTTTTCTCCACTGAAATCCTTTTGGTTCTAAATTTTCGTTTGTTTTTCGCTCAATTACTTCAAAAAATTCGATTTTATTTTTTTATAATGCTATTTGTTGTTTCGATTAAAAAAAGTGAGTCTAATGGAAAGTTGTCCCACTTTCACCAGGGACTGTCCGTTTTTATTTTGGAACACCTGAAACAGTCGGTTCCTCCATAGTCCCTATCGTGTTTTCGTAAAATACGTCGAAAATTTAGAAAAACTCAGTTTTTTCCAAAAAAATTCATAACATTTTGTAGGAACGTTCTAGAAACTCCGCGAATATTTCTTTCGTAAGCTGAAGAGTTCAAACAAATGGGAAAAAATCCGCTATCACCAGTGTTTTATCTTGGAACACCTGAAACATGGACATCAAAAAATGAGGATCTTTGAGAGTTTCATCTTCAAACTGTAGTAGCGACTTCAAAAATCATGTCTCGTTGAAAGCAAGTACATATTTGGAGTCTACGCCCTCGAGTTATGAAGAAAAATGTTATTTCTGTGTCATATTGAAGAACATTTTTTTTCGCAAAATTTTCCATCACTTGTTCGAGAAAATTTTTTTTATAAAAAATGTTTGTTCGTTTATCTTCTAGATATTGCTAATTCGACCATGCTGATTTCGAATATATAGTCGGTTCTTCCATAGTCCCTACCGTTTTTTCGTGAAATACGTCGAAAATCTGGAAACAATTAGTTTTTTCCAAAAAAATTCATCAATTTTTTTGGGAAAGTTCTAAAAACTCCACGATTATTTCTTTCGTAAGCTGAAGGGTACAGACAAATGGAAAAAATCCACTTCTACCAGGGTCTGCCCGTTGTTATTTTAGAACACCTGAAACATAGACATCCAAAAATGAGGATCTTTGTGTGTTTCAACTTCAAACTGTAATAGCAATCACAAAAATCATATCTCATGGAAAACAAATACATAGTCGAAATCTACACCCTTGAATTATGAAGAAAACATGTATTTCTGTCCCATAAAAAATTTTTTTCACTAAATTTTCCATATATGTACTTACTAAAGAAGTTTTTGTGATGAAAAATGTTTGTCTGTTGATCTTCTAGATATTTTTCAGATATGCAGGGACATTAAAGTGAACTTTTACCATCTGATGAAATATATTTTCAGCTATCGCAAAATTGTACTTTCCACTGAAAAAATTTTGACACTGAATTGAGGTGTTCTTCGCTCATTTAGTTCAAAAAATTTGATTTATTTTGGATAATGCAATTTTATTATTTTAATTAAGTTTTTTTCTTCATTTCTGTATTCGACAATAATATCTTCATTTCTTATTCACTATTCTATAGTACTTTCTAATTTTTTATTCAGCAAAGTGGGTCTTCACTAAATGCCTTGATTGAATATTGAATATTGAAACTACAAAATCAATAAATTTCTCATATAAATTTCCATAGAAATAGAAGGAATGATAATTTTTACGACTCGAAAACTATGTATTGTATTTATCCGAAATGTTTTTCTATTTATGTTTTCCTACCCTATTGTGATTCCAATGGAAAGTTATCAAATTTTCAGGGTTGCCCTGAGAAGAGAAGACCTGAAAATTGTTTTCTCCACTGAAATCCTTTTGATTCTAAATTTTCGTGTGTTTTTCGCTCAATTATTTCAAAAAATTCGATTTTATTTTTTATTATGCAATTTGTTGTTTTGATTAAAAAAAGTGAGTCTGATGGAAAATGAGGATCTTTGAGAGTTGAGTTGAGAGTCAAACTGTAGTAACGATTACAAAAATCATGTCTAGTGGA
Source organism: Aphidecta obliterata (assembly GCA_963966015.1). Classification (NCBI taxonomy): domain Eukaryota; kingdom Metazoa; phylum Arthropoda; class Insecta; order Coleoptera; family Coccinellidae; genus Aphidecta; species Aphidecta obliterata. Next base: position 33,676,177 of record OZ014430.1, on the reverse strand, counting down.
AAACAAGTACATATTCAGAGTCTACGCCCTCGAATTATGAAGAAAACAGATACTTCTGTCCCATATCGAAGAAAATTTTTTCCGCTAAATTTTCCATACACTTGGACGAGAAAATTTTTGGGTACAAGATTTTTTGTTCGTTCATCTCCTAGATATTTTTTATATATGCTAATTCAAGCACGCTGATTGCGATTATGCAGTCGGTTCCTCCATATTTCTTACCATTTTCACGTAAAATACGTCGAAAATTTAGAAAAAATTTGTTTTTTTCAAAAAAATTCATAAAATTCCGTGGAATTGTTCTAGAATTTCCGCGATCATTTTTTTAGTAAGCTGAAGGGTACAGACGAATGGAAAAAAATCCATTTCCACCAGGGTCTGTCCGTATTTATTTTGGAACACTTGAAAAATGGACATTCAAAAATTAGGATCATTGAGACTTTCAACTTCAAACTGTAGTAGCGACCACAAAAAATATGTCTCGTCAAAAGCAACTAAATATTCGGAATCCGCACCCTCGAATTATAAGGAAAACAGGTATTTTTGTCCCATATCGAAGAAAATTTTTCGCTAAATTTCCCATATTCTTGGTCGAGAAAATTTTGAGTAAAACATTTTTTGTTCGTGTATCTTCTACATAATTTTTATATATGCTAATTCGACCACGCTGATTTCGAATATTTGGTCCGTTCTTTCATAATCCTCACGGTTTTTTCGAAAAATATGTGTATGTATTTTGACAATGCAGAGAGCATACGTTTCTGCCCCATATAGAAACAAGAAATTTTAGGTAAAAAAAATTTCTGATAGATTCTCAGAAGCGTTGGGCATTCTTGAAATGTTTTATTTTATGTAAGAAATTCCATTCACATTGACCATTAGCTTTTGAACATTATTCCAGCCCCGAAACCTGGAATGCGATTTTTTGCTAGGCTTGACCGGCTCCTTCGCCATTTTGTCATTATTGTATTTGTTAAATTGATTTGGAAAAAGGGTGATTTTTCTTTCTACAGGGATTCATTTCGTGTCCCCACAAAAGCTCTCGTTCGAGGCGATCCAATTGATCGCGGCCGGGCGTCGCGAGCTCATCTGGTCCGACGACGCTAACAGCTGCAGTCCCTTCGGCGCCCAGCTCCCCGAGAACAAAACTGGGACATCGCTTGGCAGGGATGCAGCCGTCAAAGACCAGGCTGAATAGGTAATCGGGTCCCCGCGGAGCCTGCGAATGGCAGGGGGTTAACCGACACAAATATGCCGAAGGAGCTCCAAGACTCGTCCTCCGGAGTCGACGAGGGTAATGCATTCCGAGAGAGGGGTTTAGGGAAGATTGATAGGATTGTTTGGGATGTAGGTGGAGAAGTTTGGAACTTCGTTCCTCTTCTCAACTTTACCGAAATCCATTTCGGAAAAACCTCCTCGAAAAATCAATGAAAAACCCAACCAAGTAAAAATGAAAAACCTAGTTTCCCAGTTGGAGATATCGGGCTAATAAATCGCGACGACATCCTCCTGATTTCCCCGACGCCCATCGAAAACATTCGACCGAACCAACAAATAGGGAAAAGAAAGAAAAAAAAAGAGTAAATGCCGAACAATAGATCAATATAGTTGATGAAGCAATTTCAACAGAATCGTTGCTGCCCGGAACATTGTTTCATTATCGCTGCTCCGGGCGCTCCGGGGGACTGAAGGAGCCCTAATTGATTGATAGTCTTGGAGGAAGATGAATGGGGAAAAGCGACGGTGAATTATTTTCACCGATTAGCAATTTTCCGTGAGGTGTCTCTATACGCCGAACGCTGACGTAACCCTTCGTCGTTGGAGGTTTCTGCTGACGTAACGCTGACCTGGTTTCATTCGGGGGGGAAGTTCGGATATTTTTTTTATTTCTTGGTTTGAATATCTCCATATCCAGCACTTTGAAAATTGTGGGAATCATCGTTCAAATCTTACTTATTTTACTTTAAAAAATTTTTGATCCAATTTTTTTCAATTAAAAACCTATTTTTCGATATGGGGCAGAAATGAATGCTCTCTGCATTATTCGTAGGTGTAGATTCCGAATATGTAGTTGTTCTTCACGAGACATGATTGTTGTGGCCGCTACTACAGTTTGAATTTGAAACTCTCAAAGATTCTCATTTTTGGATGTCCATGTTTCAGGTGTTCCAAAATAAAAACGGACAGACCCTGGTGAGAGTGGATTTTTCTCCATTCGTCTATACCCTCCAGCTTACGAAAAAAATAATCGACGTGTTTCTAGATCGTTTCAACAAAATTTTATAAATTTTTTTCGAAAAAACTGATTTTTTGTCAGGGCAGCCCTGAAAATGGGATTAATTTCCATCAGACTCACTTTTTTTAATCGAAACAACAAATTGCATTATAAAAATAAAATCGAATTTTTTGAAGTAATTGAGCGAAAAATACACGAAAATTTAGAATCAAAAGGATTTCAGTGGAGAAAACAATTTTCAGGTCTTCTCTTCTCAGGACAGCCCTGAAAATTTGATAACTTTCCATTAGAATCACAATAGGGTAGGAAAACATAAATGGAAAAATATTTCGGATAAATACAATACATAGTTTTCGAGTCGTAAAAATTATCATTCTTTCTATTTTTATGGAAATTTATATGAGAAATTTATTGATTCTGTAGTTTCAATATTCAATATTCAATCAAGGCATTTAGTGAAGACCCACTTTGCTGAATACACAATTAGAAAGTAATATAGAATAGTGAATAAGAAATGTAGATATTATTTTCGAATACAGAAATGAAGAAAAAAACTTAATTGAAATAATAAAATTGCATTATCCAAAATAAATCAAATTTTTTGAACTAAATGAGCGAAGAACATTTCAATTCAGTGTCGAAATTATTTCAGTGGAAAGTACAATTTTGCGATAGCTGAAAATATATTTCACCAGATGGTAAAAGTTTACTTTAATGTCCCTGCATATTTGAAAAATATCTAGAAGATTAACAGACAAACATTTTTCATCACAAAAACTTCTTTAGTAAGTACATATATGGAAAATTTAGTGGAAAAATTTTTTTATGGGACAGAAATACATGTTTTCTTCATAATTCAAGGGTGTAGGTTTCGACTATGTACTTGTTTTCCATGAGATATGATTTTTGTGGTTGCTATTACAGTTTGAAGTTGAAACACACAAAGATCCTCATTTTTAGATGTCTATGTTTCAGGTGTTCTAAAATAACAACGGGCAGACCCTGGTAGGAGTGGATTTTTTCCATTTGTCTGTACCCTTCAGCTTACGAAAGAAATGATCGGGGAGTTTTTAGAAATTTCCTAAAAAAATTTATGAATTTTTTTGGAAAAAACTAATTGTTTCCAGATTTCGACGTATTTCACGGAAAAACGGTAGGAATTATAAAAGAACCGACTATATTCGAAATCAGCATGGTTGAATTAGCAATATCTAGAAGATAAACGAACAAACATTTTTTATAAAAAAAATTTCCTCGGACAAGTGATGGAAAATTTAGCGAAAAAAAATTTTCTTCGATATGACACAGAAATAACAGTTTTCTTCATAACTAGAGGACGTAGACTCCGAATATGTCCTTGCTTTCCACTAGACATGATTTTTGTATTCGTTACTACAGTTTGAAGTTCAAACTCTCAAAGAACCTAATTTTTGGATGTCCATGTTTCAGGTGTTCCAAATTGAAAACACTGGTGATAGTGGATTCTATCCCATTTGTTTGAACCCTTCAGCTTACGTAAGAAATATTCGCGGAGTTTCTAGAACGTTCCTACAAAAGGTTATGAATTTTTTTGGAAAAAACTGAGTTTTTTCTAAATTTTCGATGTATTCTACTAAAACACGATAGGGACTATGGAGGAACCAAATGCATAATTGGAATCAGCTTGCTCAAATTAGCGTACATAAAAAATATCTGGAAGATGAAAGAACAAAAAATTTTTTACTCATTTTCTTGACCAAGTGTATGGAAAATTCAGTGCAAAAAATGTTTCCGATATAGGACTGGTTTCTTCATAATTCCAGGGTGTAGATTCCGAATATGTTCTTGATTTTCACGAGACATGATTTCTGTGGTCGCTACTACAGTTTGAAATTGAAACTCTCAAAGATCCTCATTTTTAGATGTCTATGTTTCTGGTGTTCCAAAATAAAAACGGACAGACCCTGGTAGATGTGGATTTTTTTCCATTTGTATGTACCCTTCAACTTACAAAAAAAATAATCTTGGAGTTTCTAGAACGTTTCTAAAAAATTTCATCAATTTTTTTGGAAAAAACTAGTTGTTTCTTAATTTTCGACGTAATTTACGAAAAAACGCTAGGGACAATGCAAGAACCGACTACATATACAGAATCAGTGTGGTCGATTCAGCATATGTGAGAAATATCTGGAAGATAAACTGACATAAATTTTTCACCCCAAATTTTTCTAACCTAAATTAAATATGGAAAATTTGACAAAAAAAATAATTTTTCGATATGGAACAGAAATACATGTTTTCTTCATGATTCAGGGGTGTACTTTCCAAGTTTCTTGACCAAGTGATGGAAAATTTAGCGAAAAAAAATTTTCTTCGATATTACACGGAAATAACTGTTTTCTTCAAAACTCGAGGGCGTAGACTCCGAATATGTACTTGCTTTTAACTAGACATGATTTTTGTAGTCGCTACTACAGTTGAAAGTTGAAACTCTCAAAGATCCTAATTTTTGGATGTCCATGTTTCAGGTGTTCCAAAATGAAAACACTGGTGGTAGTGGATTTCTTCCCATTTGTTTGAACCCTTCAGCTTACGAAAGAAATATTCGCAGAGTTTCTAGAACGTTCTATAAAATGTTATGAATTTTTTTTGGAAAAAACTGAGTTTTTCTAAATTTTCGACGTATTTTACGAAAACACGATAGGGACTATGGAGGAACCGAATGCATAATTGAAATCAGCTTGCTCAAATTAGCATACATGAAAATTATCTGGAAGATAAACGAACCAAAAATTTTTTAACCATTATCTTGACCAAGTATATGGAAAATTCAGTGAAAAATTCTTTTTTCGATATAGGAGATATATACCTGGTTTCTTCATGATTCGGGGGTGTACTTTCCAAATATGTTGATTTTCACGAGAAATAATTCTTCAGGTCGCTAATGGAAGTCGACAGTTTCAGAGATTTCCATTTTCAGATCTGCAAATTGGAGGTTTTTCCAAATGAAAATAGATCGATCCAGAGGGGTGTGATTTTTTTCACCTTTCATCTACACCCTTTGGCTACCGAAAAAAATCATCTTAGAGTTCATCTCATATCAGTTTTTCCTTGAAGACCAAATGAATGAGAAATGCAACAAAATTTAGAGCATATATTTCAAAAATCCCAGTAAAAGTACTCTGTACATCTTCAAAACGATAATGTTCCGATAAATCCCAAAATTCAGAGTCCCTTAAGTGCTTGCAGCATAGACGAAGAAGAAGAGGGCGATTTTCCTCCCCGCTCGCGACGTTAAATTAGACAACCGAACGAACCTCTGTATTTCATCCCTCCCGCTCCCTGCCAATAACACTAATGCCCCCTGCCCCCGTTCCCCCGTTAAAAGAACAACACCTTGTTTACCCTGTAACAATAACCTAGCGAAGTTCGTTCGAACTCTCGTCTTCTGCGGTTTATCTCCCTGCAAGGCCCGGCCTGCTACAACAGAGTGTATCTAGGCCCCCGCCGGGAGGGTGTGCCGCACATCCCCACGCGCCCCGTTGCAAAATCGGAACCCCGACTTGTGTTTCCGCGATCGCGGAGCGCCGTGTACGCCGAAGGACGGCGCGCATGACGCCGGGCGTCGCGAAATCCGACGCTCGCGATGCTGTGTCCCCTCAGTCGAGATCTGGACCTTCCGAAGACGCCACGGCGCCTCGCCACCACCAGTCCACTGCCAGTATGTGAGAGTACGCCGCCAGTGATCTGCATGACGTCACGGACGACGGTGACGTTTGCGATGTTGAGTGCGCGTTCAGTGATCTTGTGAGATGTGAGATGGGAGTCGAGATTCGGGTGCATCTGGCCAGATACAGTAATATGTAAAGCAGAAATAGCCCGTCTACTGTTACTTCGACTTGGAGTTTGGAGATCGTCGCCGATGCGTCTTCAGATGTTTCATGCGATGTGCAACTTTAGCTGGTTGATTCCGGGTCAAATTATAAATGCGATTTGGTCCCCTTCAACCAGCTGTCGTTGACATTACGAACTGCCGAACGATCTCCGATGGATGCTGCTGTTTCCAGCCAACCGCGGGTCCCTAGGTAACGATTCCTCTCCACCTTCATCTCTTCTTTCGTTCTCCCCCTGCTCCGCTCCAGCTCACCTCGTTTTTCATCTTCTCACTTTCAGGTTTCGAGATGAAACGTATTATCCTCTGTTGTTTTTCTTTAATTAAATTCGGACGAAACAGAACAAGATATTTGAAGAATTTCATTCTTTTTTTTTGCGGATTAAATCATAGGCGCCAATTTCGAAATTGCTAAACACGAAACACGTCGAGATTCGAGAATATTTATCCCGATTCGATAATTCCGAAAATAGAATCTGCACAAACATCTGGAAATTGCGGTGTAGAATTCAGGAATAGCACAATCATCTCAAATTCTCTGATTACTTCGACAACTTTTCCAAATTTCATCGTTGACGATAATTGAAAGAAATTTAAGATTTGAAAAAAGGATATAATTCATACTTTTCAGATGCCATCCAAAAAAGGATTCCTCCAAATTCTTCATTCCTAAGTAGTAGTAAGAAAATCAAGAATCGAAATTTAACACGAGGGAAAACTCACTGCATTCTTCATGAATTCATAAATAAAAACGAATTGAAAAAATTTATTCTGATAACTTTCATATCAACGTGTTAGTAATCCGATATGAAAATTTGACATTTAACGTGATCTAATTTCTTTTCATGTGAATTCATTAATCAACTTTATTGAAACTTTGTGTGGATGTGGATGTCCTAAAACTGAATAGTTTGTTGTTATATCATAAATTAACCACATTGTTCGATTAAGCATATATAAAAAATATTTAGAATAAAAATTTTTCAGCAAAAAATTTTCTCGACTATACCGATATGGAAAATTTAGTGAAGAAAAATTTCTTCATAATTCGAAGGTGTAGATTCCGAATATATACTTGTATTTCACGAGACATGCTTTTTGTGGGTCGCTACTACAGTTTGAAGTTGAAACTCTAAAGATCCTCATTTTCGGATGTCAATGTTTCAGGGGTTCCAAAATAAAAACGGACAGACTCTGGTGGGAGTGGATTTTTTTCCATTTGTCTGTACCCTTTAGCTTACGAAAGAAATGTGCGCGGAGATTCTAGAACGTTTCTTCAAAATTTTATGATTTTTTTTGGAAACACTATTTTTCCTAGATTTTCGACGCATTTCACGAAAAAACAGTAGGCACTATGGAGGAACCGACTGCATATTCGAAATCAGCGTATTCGATTCAGCATATATGAAAAATATCTGAAAGGTAAACGAACAAACATTTTTCACCAAAAAATTTTCTTGAATGGCAAATTTAGTGAAAAAAAATTTCTTCGGTACGGGACAGAAATACATGCCATCTTCATAATTCGAGGGTGTTAATTCTGAATACGTACTTGTTTTTCACGAGACATGAATTTTGTGGTGGCTATTACAGTTTGAAGTAGATACTCTTCATTTTTGTATGTCCATGTTTCAGGTGCTCCAAAATAAAAACGGACAGATCCTGGTAGGGGTGGTTTTTTTTCATTTGTCTCTGCCCTTCATCTCACGAAAGGAATAACTCCGAAGTTTCTAGAACTTTTCTTCAGAATTTTATGATTTTTTTTTTGGAAAAACCATTTGTTTCTAGATTTCCGACGTATTTTACGAAAAAACAGTAGGGACTATGAAGGAACCGACTGAATATCCGAAATCAGCGTATTCGATTTAGCATATATAAAAAATATCTAGAAGATGAACGAACAAAAATTTTTCATCAAAAAATCTTCTTGACTATGGAAAATTGAGCGAAAAAAATTTTCTTCGATATGAGACAGAAATACATTTTTTCTTCATAATTCAAGGGTGTAGATTCCGAATATGTACTTGCTTTTCACGAGACATGAATTTCGTGATGGCTATAACAGTTTGAAATTGAAACATCCCAAGATCCTCATTTTTGGAAATCCATGTTTCAGAGGCTCCAAAATAAAAACGGACAGACCCTAGTAGGAGTGGATTTTTTTCCATTTGTCTGCACCCTCTAGCTCACGAAAGAAATAATCGTGGAATTTCTAGAACTTCTCTACGAAATTTTATGATTTTTTTTGAAAAAACTTTTCCTAAATTTTCTACGTATTTTACGAAAAAACGGTAGGGACAATGAAACAACCGACTGCATATTCGGAATCAGCGTGGTCGTTTCAGCATACATAAAATATTACCTAGTTCGAATTAACCTGGAGTATTGAGTTTTTTTCTAGATGAAACGTGAAACAATTAATCGAAACAGATCGAGTCTGAGGTGAGTGTATAACATTTCTGTTTGTTTGTGTTGAGACTCGCGATATACCTGCTGTAATGTGCTGTAAGTTTCATAAAATGAAATATACATAACAGAATTGAAAAAATTCCACAAAAATAGGTAACTAACCTTATGTCTGCGACAGACGCGGGACTCGTTTTCTCTTTGTTCGTTCATGAAATGTGGAAATAATGCGCTCATATCCTCAATTCTCGACTATATTGCTTATTTTGATGAATTTTTTTTTTCAATTCGAAGATTATTCACACAAAAAATGTATGCTCTATTGACAGTTGAGGAAAGATCAGAAAGAAAAGAGAAATAACTGCCTCAACTGAAAATTGAGAAAGTTTAATAAGATATGAAATTGAAAAGAAAAGAATGAGAAAAAAAATATAATTTTCATAATTTGTTTTTTTTACCAATATTATCAACTTAATATGGTAAGGTCAAAATTGCTTTCATATCTTCGACAACTTTTGAATGATATGTGTTCTGAATTTGATTCCAGGGGATGTAAAATTTTAATAGCAATTTTAATTCTCTTGGCATGTAGCCGATTATTTCGTAGATATGAAGGTTACACATCTTTCGAATCAATAAGAATTTTTCCATTCACCACGAAGGAAATCCAATTTTACAAAATACTGATGATAAATAAAATGAAGCAAGTTGCAAAAAAGAAAACAAAGAACATAACGAATTATAATGAGAGTAAACACATTGGACTATGTTCAAAACATGAATAAAATATGAAAAAGTTATACGCGGAATACACAATCTGAAACAAAACCTGCTCAAGTTTGTGACAGTCGAGATGATCATTTTTTTTCGTTATAACAACATTTTGTAATTTATTATTTTGGTTCTAAACTATAACAAATTTACTCTGTCACTTTGCTCTTCGAACTTTTGAAAATTTACAGGTTATCCCTAACCATCAAGAAATGTCTTCTGGCAGCACAGGAGGTACTCAAAACCTCCAAAACCCGATGAACTAAATCCACCCAAATTTGTTGCTAATGCACGGACTACTCAAATAACCAAGAAGCTCGAAAAAACCGATCCCTGGATGTTTTGTTCGAATCGCGGAAGCTTCTTTTCTCCGCAAACTGGAACGGCCATTTAATTACCTATTCTGAATGTCAACAATCATGCTCAGAAATGTAAACAGAACAGACGACGACGACGGAAAAAGTGGATTGTTTGCGTAACTGTTTTTGTTTGTTGTCCTGATATTCTCAATAATCGATTTTAATAATTCGCGTATCTGGAAGAGGCGCACCCCGTATCTGTTTGTTTTTTTGCTCTGCGAGAATTGGGCTGCGCGAATGTTTTTATTGATTTTTATTGATTAACATCACGAATGAAGGGCATTTCTGAAAATTGATAATTTGGTTCGTTCGGAAATTCCTAGTGGAATCTGTGATCATGATGATGGATAGCCGGCCATATCGGTGAAATGGAGATACTTCATAACGTTCCATGAAAATTTTACACGATTATGTTTTGAATCGTCTAAAACAGGTTACTTGACAAAAATTAAAGAATTACTGGTTTACTCGGGTAAAACGACTATCTTTCCTACGTTTTTTTTTTGAAAAACTATAAGAACATATCGTAGAAGAAAAATATAATTTCCTCATTCCATAGAACTAACACAACCTTCGCATTCGCCATTATGCAACCCGCAGTTTGAAAATAATTTTTATTTTTCTTTGTACAGCCTGTGACTTCTGAGAATGTATTTTACGTTTCACGTTTTTTTCATGAGAAATTATTCGAACATACTCTAGAAGAAAAATAACTCCTTCTCATTTCATAAAACTAATATTACCCTCGCATTCACCATTTTGCAACCTGCTGTCTGAAATTAATTTTTATTTTTCTTCGTACAGTTTGTGATGTCTAAAGATGTATCCTACGTTTTTTTATGAAAAATTATTCGAACATACAGTAGAAGAAGAAAAAAACCTTCTCATTTCGTTGAACTAACATTACTTTCAGATTTAGATACAATAATTTGTATTTTTCTTTGTATAGCCTGTGATCATTGCAAATGTATCCTAAGGTTTTTTATGAAAAATTAATATAATAATAACATACGGCAGAAGAAAAATAACACATTCAATAGAACTAACATAACTTTCGCGTTCGCCGTTTTGCAACTCGCTGTCTGGAAGTATTTTGTATTTTTCTTTGTACAGCCTGTCATGTCGGAAAATATATCCTACGTTTTTTTTCAGGAAAAATTATTCGAACATACAGCAGAAGAAAAATAACACATTTCATAGAACTAACATAACCTTCGCATTCACCAACGACCAATATTCGAAAAGAAGAAGAAATTTGATGAGATATTAGAAATCTTACTGGAAATGTCGATATTTCAAAATTTCCCCTTCAAATCCATGAATTTCCTAAGATTGAGACTGCCACTGTTCTATTTCTAATGAATATGTTCGTTTACACACAAAAATCCCCAGAATCAGAGATATTTCCTTCAATAGTTATTGAAAGCTTTCTACAAAGAAAAATCTTTTTCATATTCGACAATATTTTCTTTGACTTCACCTTCGTAGAATGCATGAAACGAGTTGGAAATTCTGTTTTATATTTTTTGTGCACGAATGAAAAACACATATTTCCCCATTTGCTACAGATCCCCAAATTTCCACCCCAAAGAGGGACGAGAAACAAGAACGTCAACCTTCATCAGGCCAACACACAGAGAGTTTTCACCTCCACGAAATGAATTCAAAAAGGCAGATGAGAAAACCGCTCTTCGCAATTTTCACTTCACACCCGAGTCGAGACGACTTGAAATGACATCCCCGAGAGTAATCTTAAAGTTCCACTCCGCTTTTGAGGGCCGATTTAAATGAACAACGTAAAGAGAAAGGCAGCTCCTTTATGATAGCTACGACCTCTCGCAAAGACTTGTGTATTAGATAAGATTATCATATCTTGGGGGAGGGGAGGGGACAACGGGAAAAAAAGTGACACGGGAAGCAATGGCTGCCGGCGTGATATTACATCTATTATGATTCTTGTCGCGAATGGATGGCACTCGTGGATGCAGAACACGGATGAATGTACGTGTATGGGATTGGAGCAGTTTTTTCACTCAGTTCTACGTTTTCCTCGGTTTTATAGTCTTTTCCAGAGAGAAAACTGTCGAAACAGTGCTGAGTCGTCACCAATTGGTGTAAGAGCAAAATCCTGCTGCTGCATTTTCTGAATCAATGCGCGATCATGATAGTATATTCTCGCAATCAATTTATAATTTAATTGTTAAACTGTGTTCCATTCAGAGTGATTCAATGAGTTTCACCACATTTATTTCAACAGGAAAAAGTAAAAAAAAAACCTTTTTAATTCAGGCAAGAGAATTAAGTTCAAGAAGTAGGAAAAAGCATAGTTTTAGAAATATTTGAAAAATAAACCAATGGATGTTAAATCAAAACGAAACACACAACAATGGGCATCAAGTGGAGATTGTTAATTGACAAAAATTGAAGAGTTGTTGATTTACTCGTGTGAAAGAGCTATCTATCCTACATTTTTCTTATGAAAAATAATTCGAACATACGATAGAAGAAAAATAACATCTTCTCATTTCATAGAACATAACCTTCGCATTCGCCATTTTGCAACCCGCTCTCTTAAAATAATTTGTATTTTTTTTTGTACAGCATGTGATGTCTGAAAATGTGTCCAACATTTTTTTTATTAAGAATTTTTCGAACATACGGTAGAAGAAAAATGACACCTTCTTATTCCATAGAACTAACATAACCTTCGCAATCGCCATTTTGCAACCCGCGGTCTTAAAATAATTTGTATTTTTTTTTGTAAGGCCTGTGATGTCTGAAAAGGTATCCTACGTTTTTTTTTTTGGAAAAGTATTCGAACATACGGTAGAAGAAAAATAACTCCTTCTCATTTCATAGAACTAACATTACCTTGGCATTCGACATTTTGCAACCGACTGTCTGAAAATAATTTGTATTTTTCTTTGTACAGCCTGAAAATGATGGTGTAATAATTTTATTTATTTCTATATTAATATGGGGCGTTCAATAAAAATCAAGGCCAAGTTTATCTTCACTCATTTAAATATTTAAATCATGATAATATCGCTCTCTTTCAGTGCATTCTTCCTATTATATTCTCTCAATTGATGTATAATTCCATTATAAATCTGTGTTCTACTCAGAGTGATTCGATTAGTTTCACTACATTCAATCCCACAGCGAGATGAGAGAAAAGAAATTCTCAATTCAGACAAGGGAATTCAGTTCAAGAAGTATGGAGAAACATAGTATTAGAAATATTTAAAAAATAAACCAATGGATATAAAATCAAAACGAAACACACAATAATGGAAATCAAGTCGAGATTGTTAATTCGTCAAAAATTGAAGAGTTGTTGATTCACTCGTGTAAAAGGACTATCTATCCTACATTTTTCGTATGAAAAATTATTCGAACATACGATAGAAGAAAAATAACATCTTCTCATTTCATAGAACATAACCTTCGCATTCGCCATTTTGCAACCCGCTGTCTGAAAATAATTTGTATTTTTTTTTGTACAGCCTGTGATGTCTGAAAATGTATCCAACATTTTTTTGATTAAGAATTTTTCGAACATACGGTAGAAGAAAAATAACACCTCCTTATTCCATAGAACTAACATAAACTTCGCATTCGCCATTTTGCAACCCGCTGTCTTAAAATAATTTTAATTTTTTTTTGTAAAGCCTGTGATGTCTGAAAAGGTATCCTACGTTTTTTTCATGGAAAAGTATTCGAACATACGGTAGAAGAAAATAACTCCTTCTCATTTCATAGAACTAACATTACCTTGGCATTCGCCATTTTGCAACCGACTGTCTGAAAATAATTTGTATTTTTCTTTGTACAGCCTGAAAATTATGGTGTAATAATTTTATTTATTCCTATATTGATATGGGGCGTTCAATAAAAATCAAGGCCAAGTTTATCTTCAGTCATTTAAATATTTAAATCATGATAATATCGCTCTCTTTCAGTGCATTCTTCCTATTATATTCTCTCAACTGATGTATAATTCCATTGTAAATCTGTGTTCCAATCAGAGTGATTCGATGAGTTTCACTACATTAAATCCCACAGGGAGAATAGAGAGAAGAAATTCTCAATTCAGACAAGGGAATTTAGTTCAAGAAGTATGGAGAAACATAGTATTAGAAATATTCAAAAAATAAACCAATGGATATAAAATCAAAACGAAACACACAATAATGGAAATCAAGTCGAGATTGTTAATTCGTCAAAAATTGAAGAGTTGTTGATTCAATCGTGTAAAAGGACTATCTATCCTACATTTTTCGTATGAAAAATTATTCGAACATACGATAGAAGAAAAATAACATCTTCTCATTTCATAGAACATAACCTTCGCATTCGCCATTTTGCAACCCAACTCAAAAAATTGTCATATCTCTCAATTTTATTTTCACGTGAAACTACTGCGAAGCTGAATTTCTATGCAACTGATTTTGTTGATGCTCCATATTAAGACACAAACATCAAGCAGAATATGTAAGATAGTTTCCAAAACACCGAATTTTTAAAAGAGAATTTCTTCAAATTTTCCTAGTTAATAGAACTCACGCGAATCTTAGTGTAGTTATTAGAAATTAAGTCAAAAATGTTAATCATTTCAAATCGAAACGCTTCAATGACTAGGCTAGGCGATTTTACTGTATAAATTATTTTTTCGATGGACATGGCATTGTTGATGATAATCAATTGTGTTGTGATATTTGTATATTCCACGAAATTCTCATGTCAGATCTGGACAAAATTCACGTTAAATTCTGAAAACAGATTCTGAAAACCAAACCAGATGAAATCAGTTTATTTTTATAAACTTCGAGGGATGATCAAAAAATTGTCAAATTAGAAAGACTCAATTTTCTTCATTATTTGGTAATTTGTCGGTGAAGAACTGTTCAATTGAATGACCATCATTTAGGGATATCCAGATAATTTCTGATATAATCCGTTCAGTTTTCCCAGAACTTGAAGACAAATAACATTTTGTTATGAACTATTGAAACTTACACAGATTTTCTCGTAGATAAGTCGAACACGAATTTACCTGCAAAAGAGAAAAAACAGTATTAGTACCCTGAACGAAGAAAATAATGACAAATTATCAGAATCAAGAACCAGAAAGTCGTTACTAAGCCACATCGAGCCTTAAAAAGTAATAACGTAACTTCTTCATCATCTGAGAGCCGGCAATGAAGCGATTTACCGACTGGGAAAACAAGATCCAACTTACTTCAGTAATAACCTTAATATCACAGTTTCTAGTTAGTTAATTATAATTTCAGTTCCAATAATAAAACGCAACCGGGTGTTATGCTGACGTTGAAGTTGTTTCCTTTGCCGTGATCACTGTAGTTGAAAATGAAGAGGTTTTCTCTACATATCAGTGAATGTCTCCAGGGGTTTAATTCATCTCTGATCCATAGCTGTAGTTAACGTGAAATTTTCACACTTTTAATATCACTAAGGAAACCAATGAACATTATCTTACGATCTCGAGCGGGCTTCCTTCCGCCCGGACGCGTTCCTCATTCTACCACGAAGCGAAGAGGAAAAAGCCTAATGCACCGAGAGTGTCTCGAACAATTCAACTTTAATTAAAATTTCCAGAAAGAATAATTTAAAAATAACTTTGGACAGTCGTTCTAAAGATAAGATTAATGGTTGGCTGTTATTGCCGCCCGCCCTGTATCATTTTAATTTCCATCCAACTTTGTTGGTTTTTCCCATTTGAATATAAAGTCAAGAAAACCCAAACTTCGGGAATGGGACGAGTCTGATTCTTGTTTTTCGTTTCATTTATCCGGATAGCTTTCGAAATTAATTAACAACGGGAATGTTTTTGTGCGAAACTCCCGAACTGGGTTAATCACCACTAGGTCAGGACAAATTAAATTACAATAATTCATGAGGGACAAATTACTCTCACCGATTTTTCGCGCCATATTCATCACGAAGAAAAAAATTCCTCGACTAGACAACATATGCATACAACTGAGATTTTCCGGCAGAAAAACGTTCGAGTTCAAAACCGCAACGTTTCGCTGAAAAAGCAAAGGTAACATTTACATGGAAATATATGACGAACGAAAACTTCTACCTGACAATTAGGAAAGTTAGAATCCGAGTTATATTCCGCCGACATCCACAACTACAAATTAATGCGACATAGACAAAAAGTGAACATTATCCATGAAAGAGAAATAATGTACGTCCCTCTAAAGTTTTACAGCAGTATGAAGTCTTGATTATCAGGCTCATGAAAACGGACGGGATTGAATGAGAGATTGAAAATGGAAAACGACGAACCTGTAAAAGTCTGTTCCATTGCTAATGAACAGAGTTTTACACATTGACACGAATTGAATTTGTTTGAAAGGGGGTGGTCGCAAACCATTTGCGATCGTTCATATAAAATGAATGAAGTGTAAAGATAAAGGCTTCAAAAAAATTGATAAGAAAAATTACAATTACAATGATAAAATCTTGATATTGAGGACATATTGGACAAATTATTATTATAATCGAAATATTTATTAACAGATACATGCAAATCAGAAAAAGTCGCTGTAAATAGTTTTCGATGGGTACAAGGAAAAAGTTCATAAGTGGAACTAGAAGTTGTATAAACCATGAAAGACATAATAATTTTTGATTATGAGAACTTATATTGTCTCAAAGATATCTTTTGTTTTTTTGAACTAAGGGAATTCAAGGTTTTTCTCAAAAGCTTCAAACTCTTCTCCATAATCTTATCAAATGAGCCCACTACATTTTTACTATTTTCAGGTTGTGACCATCTGATCAATTTTATATCAAGAGGGTGGATTAATTTTGAATCATTTATTTCCGATCTGTTCGTACCTGAAAAATCGATCAGAAATTCGATGATTTATGCAAATCAAAGAAAGTCACTGAATATTTTCCATAGGGTAAATTGACTAAAATGAAAAGTTGTCTGAATCATAACCGATATAATAATTGTTGAATGTGAGTACCTATTTTTTCCCAAAGATATCTGTCTGAACTGGTCTATCAAAATTTCAAAATTTTTTGAACTAAGAGAAATGTTTTTACAGAATGAATTCAAGGTTTCTGTCAAAAGCTTCAAACTCTTCTCCATAACCCTATCAAATTAGCTCACTTCATTTCCACTTTTTCCAGGTTGTGACCATCTGATCAATTTTATATCAAGAGGGTGGATTAATTTTGAATCATTTATATCCGATCTGTTCGTACCTGAAAAATCGATCAAAAATTTGATGATTTATACAAATCAAAGAAAGTCGCTGTGAATATTTTTCATAGGGTAAAATAAACTCAAATGAAAAGTTGTCTGAATCATGACTGATATGATAATTGTTCAATGTGAGTTTTTTTTTCCCAGAAGTATCTGTCTGAAGTGGTCTATCAAAATTTCAAAATTTTTTGAACTAAGAGAAATGTTTTTTCAGAATGAATTCAAGGTTTTTCTCAAAAGCTTCAAACTCTTCTCCATAACCTTATCAAATGAGCCCACTACATTTTTACTATTTTCAGGTTGTGACCATCTGATCAAATTTATATCTAGAGGGTGGATTAATTTTGAATCATTTATTTCCGATCTGTTCGTACCTGAAAAATTGATCAGAAATTTGATGATTTATGCAAATCACAAAAAGTCGCTGTGAATATTTTTTTCATAGGGTAAATTAACTAAAATGAAAAGTTGTCTGAATCATGTCAGATATAATAATTGTTGATTGTGAGTGCCTATTTTTTCCCAAAGATATCTGTCTGAGCTGGTCTATCAAAATTTCAAAATTTTTCGAACTAAGAGAAATGTTTTTACAGAATAAATTCAAGGTTTTTCTCAAAAGCTTCAAACTCTTCTCCATAACTTTATCAAATGAGCCCAATACATTTTTACTATTTTCAGGTTGTGACCATCTGTTCAAATTTAAATCTAGAGGGTGGATTAATTTTGAATCATTTATATCCGATCTGTTCGTACCTGAAAATTCGATCAGAAATTTGATGATTTATGGAAATCACAAAAAGTCGCTGTGAATATTTTTCATAGGGTAATTTAACTAAAATTAAAAGTTGTCTGAATCATGACCGATATAATAATTGTTGATCGTGAGTGCCTATTTTTTTTCAAAGATATCTGTCTGATCTGGTCTATCAAAATTTCAACATTTTTTGAACAAAGAGAAATGTTTTCACAGAATGAATTCAAGGTTTCTTTCAAAAGCTTCAAACTCTTTTCCATAACCTTATCAAATGAGCCCACTACATTTTCACCATTTTCAGGTTGTGACCATCTGATCAAATTTATATCAAGAGGGTGGATTAATTTTGAATAATTTATTTCCGATCTGTTCGTACCTGAAAAATTGATCAGAAATTTGATGATTTATGCAAATCAAAGAAAGTCGCTGTGAATATTTTTCATAGGGTAAAATAAACTCAAATGAAAAGTTGTCTGAATCATGACTGATATAATGATTGTTCAATTTTTATTTTTTTTTTCCCAGAGGTATCTCTCTGAAGTGGTCTATCAAACTTTCAAAATTTTTTGAACTAAGAGGAATGTTTTTACAGAATGAATTCAAGGTTTTTCTCAAAAGCTTCAAACTCTTCTCCATAACCTTATCAAATGAGCCCACTACATTTTTACCATTTTCAGGTTGTGAACATCTGATCAATTTTATATCAAGAGGGTGGATTAATTTTGAATAATTTATTTTCGATTTGTTCGTACCTGAAAATTCGATCAGAAATTTGATGATTTATGCAAATCACAAAAAGTCGCTGTGAATATTTTTCATAGGGTAATTTAACTAAAATTAAAAGTTGTCTGAATCATGACCGATATAATAATTGTTGATCGTGAGTGCCTATTTTTTTTCAAAGATATCTGTCTGATCTGGTCTATCAAAATTTCAAAATTTTTTGAACTAAGAGGAATGTTTTTACAGAATGAATTCAAGGTTTTTCTCAAAAGCTTCAAACTCTTCTCCATAACCTTATCAAATGAGCCCACTACATTTTTACCATTTTCAGGTTGTGAACATCTGATCAATTTTATATCAAGAGGGTGGATTAATTTTGAATAATTTATTTTCGATTTGTTCGTACCTGAAAAATCGATCAGAAATTTGATGATTTATGCAAATCAAAGAAAGTCGCTGTGAATATTTTTCATAGGGTAAATTAACTCAAATGAAAAGTTGTCTGAATCATGACCAATATAATAATTGTTTAATGTGAGTATCTATTTTTTCCCAAAGATATCTGTCTGAACTGGTCTATAAAATTTCAAAATTGTTCGAACAAAAAGAAATGTTTCTACAGAATGAATTCAAGGTTTCTTTCGAAAGCTTCAAACTCTTCTTCATAACCTTATCAAATGAGCCCACTACATTTTTACTATTTTCAGGTTGTGACCATTTGATCAAATTTATATCAAGAGGGTGGATTAATTTTGAATCATTTATATCCGATCTGTTCGTACCTGAAAATTCGATCAGAAATTTGATGAGTTATGCAAATCAAAAAAAGTCGCTGTGAATATTTTTCATAGGGTAATTTAACCAAAATTAAAAGTTGTCTGAATCATGACCGACATAATAATTGTTGAATGTGAGTATCTATTTTTTCCCAAAGATATCTATCTGAACTGATCAAAATTTCGAAATTTGTTGAACGAACAAAAATTGTTTTTCCTAGAATGAGGTCAAGGCTTCTTCCAAATGCTTGATCTGTGTGATTTTTTGAATGAAAAATGTTTATTTGAGCAACTATTTGAAGAACTTTCTATTTCTCTGTTTTCCACGAAAATGAACTCTTGGAATCTTGTATTGAAATTAACTACGACACAAGTTGTTACGTAGTGAACGTAAACGACCACCTGTATAGCGGTTTTCTTGCGCCCGCGTTGGGAGATCATGTCATCTGTCTGATCATAAGTCAGAAAAATTAATCAGCCGAATATCGAGTTATTCGAGTTTTCTGATACATATCGCCGTGCCATCGCGTCATAATGCCTTCTGTTAATGTGAAGTTGAGGAACTTTGAGTTGAGTGCTTTTAGCTTCTTAAACAATCAGGTGAGAGCCCCGGAACTGTGCAGAAAGAAGGTTCATCCTCTGCTTCCTAACCTTCAACCCTATTTCAGTATCAACTAGTTACTTTTCATTATGTAAAATAGTAATGAACGCTTTTTCGAGTCCCGTTCGTTAAAGTTCACAACAAAAGCGAAAAATGTCCAGTCAGAATAAACCGATGATCACCGTCAAAATTCGAAACGAATGGAAATTCCAATGATATCAAGCGACCCGTAAAACATAAATTTCGAATTAAACCGGCGTAATATTTCGTTCCGAATTATTCGAAATCCTCCGGACATTCGGCCCACCACACAGACCATCGCCGATGATTCGATCGATTATTTATTTTCAGTGCACGTATTTTTGTTTGTGAAAAATATTCACGAAAGGAAACAATTTCAGATAACCGAAAACACCCGCAGGTAGAACTGCTCTCCACGTACGGGATCGATCCACTCATATTTCCTGGAAATGAATTTTCACACCGAGGGCGAAAAGGCAAAGGGCAGAACGACAGAATAAAGTGTGTTCCTCTCCACATGCAAAGTGGGTTGAAAAAGATGATTTTTTCCAATTTAGACATGGAGAGCACCACAAAGGGCACCAGCCGAAGCCATAAACACACGTACAACGCATCCTCAATTAGATGCGGGATAACGAGGAAAAAATAAAGGAGAGGCGAAAGCTCAAAAGAGCGTCCGGTAATTTCCCAACGCCCGCCCCGGGCGCATATACCGTGCTTGTTGTTCAGCGAAGCGTCATCCCTTGCGGACGGGGGCGCAACGCCATTTTCGACGCGAATTTATTAATCCTGCGCTGGCCTCTTCGATCCGAGAACGGAGCTTGACCAAACGGTAGCGTGTCGTCGTTGTCAGGCCCGAATACGATTTTTTCAGAATTCTGGCACATCTGCAGAATATTTCGTACAGTTCTAGCCTGCATTCAAGCTTTGGCCGCTCCGCAACGTTGCCATTATCTGCGGTGATTATTTGAAAGTATTCGAAACGTGGCGATATGAGGAGGCTACGGAATTTTTTTGGTGCAAATGATTGTATTCGATAGTAATGATGTTTTTCCATTTTCCACCTTTTTTTTTTCATAAAAATCCAGTCAAGGTCAAGCTTTTCGGTTTTGTTTCAATTCCTCTTCATTATCGCCTTTGTTGAATTACTGATTTCTTCAGATATAAGCAACATCTTTTCAAAAAGCCTTCCTTTTCGAAAGTTATGACGTTAACGGAATTTGGACGAAATTAAATCGCTCTGTCCCTAGAAACAAGCGCGAAAAAGGAAAACAAATATTGCCAACGGCTCAATTTATCACTATCAACGTTAAACATCGTTCGAACGAATATCAACGAGTTACACGCCCAGAATCGACCCTCCGATCGTTTTCGATCACTCTACACGTCGGTCGCATCAATAAAATCGGGAAAAAAGTCGACGATTAACAGGAACGGCCCGCATAATTCACCAGGCGCCCACACGTAATCGAAGTTAACAGAACGAAGCGCAACAATTTTTTTCCCCCGCTAATTCGACGGACTTGGATCGATATCGCCGCGACGTCGAATCGACTTTCACGTGATCGCCCGATTATTTGGCTCGTGAATTTTGCAGGCGAACGCGATTCCCTCCACCTCGAGACTCGTAAATTTTTGAACGCGAGGAAGGGGTGTGAAACATAGAACAACCTTCGGGATATTTGTGTTGAGGTTTGATGAATAATTGTTCTCAAGTAATTCGTTGTGAACTGGAAAAAATACGGAAAAGAATGAGCAACATCCAAGTCCAACAAGAAAACCAAAAATATTATCGGTAAATAAGTTGACTGAGAGGCAAGTCATAAGAAAAAAATAAATTGAAATAAAATATATAAAATTTTTTCAATGAGTTGTACTCGAATTCTAACCCATAAGGAATTCTCTTCGGGATTGATCATAAGAAAATTCACTTTATTTACTATTCCAAAAAGTGTAATACAACAAATCTATTGCAAAATGGCGAAGGAGCCGCTTAGGTTAGCGACGTTTTTTGTTTTGCATGTTCATTCCACTTCTGCACTAAAACACATAATGTGGCACATCCTGAAAATATTTCTTTTTATATACCACTGTCCCAAAATAGGATACATAACACAAGTTCCATTTTGTATGTCGAAAGACCAGATCAAGGGTGTTTTCAAACTATTGTCAGATCGAAAGTCAAACTTTTGTCATGTTATTCGACGATCAAGCCCTGCCTTTTCGTGGGGGCAATTTCTCGTGTGAAGAATGAATTCCAACGACACGCAAACCGAGTCGACGTACCGAAAAATAGCGTGATAATCCGAACCGTTCCCTGACTCTCATTCACAGATAGACACTCCCACCATTGTGATGTCGAAGACCTGATTGATTCGCCAACACCTCCTCACCTTGGTCATTATTTCAGCGACTTCCACCTCTACGAACAAAGAGAGACCTCTTTCAGTTTTTCACGGGGGCAGGTGGTTCTGAAGGGCACAAGAACGAACGACAGTGACGAACAAAGAGGAGTTTCAGAAATTAGTATTTCATTTGGTGCACCATTCCATTTTCACGTTAATTTTGAAGAAGTTACCAAACATTCCCCTCCCAGCCGCATGTGCCAGGCATGCATTGGAAAAACTGTTCCAGAACTCACTGCAATCATTTCTATCGAAAGAATTTCAATTTAAATCCTTGACCTGAAAAAATGGTACAAATAGTATATTCCGATGGAGCTGCCCTGATAACGCAGATCAGATATTCGATTAGAATTGATGGAAATCGGGGAAACGATAACGGCGACATCGAAAATCGGAGTAGACTACGCGGCATGCGGGATGGCTGGAAACGTTTCAATTTCCAAAATCCATTATAATCGCTAACGGTTGTCGTCAGCGAAAATGATTTATTTAATAATTCAAATTCCCATTCGGACCATTATATCGAAATCGGTCGAAA
The DNA here is from genome assembly GCA_963966015.1 of Aphidecta obliterata. NCBI lineage: Eukaryota > Metazoa > Arthropoda > Insecta > Coleoptera > Coccinellidae > Aphidecta > Aphidecta obliterata. The sequence goes on along the minus strand of OZ014430.1, from coordinate 33,653,467 downwards.
CCGAAAGAGATGCGAGGCTCACATGGCAACTGCGAAAATTCCATCATGGCGTTCGAAGAGCAATTCATGTTATTGGTAATGAAAAAATTAACACCTGAAGAAATGAATTTTCAATATTCAGCTAATGCATGAAATCGTCCGTTTAACGAGAAATGGAGAAATTTTTTCTTCAACTTCCAATATCTCTGATTCGCCCGATTCGAGTGTAATGAAAAAATTGCAACATCTCAAGAAGATGAATTTTTCAATATTCAGCTAATGCATGAAATCGTCCGGTTCACGAGAAATTGAGTACCTTTTTCTTCAACTTCCAATATCTCCGATTCGCCTGATTCGATCGATTCAAGTGTAATAAAAAAGTCGCAACAACAAAACTACGGATTGGATTGGAATGACATTTTCCACAAATATGAAGAATAATGTATTTAAACTATGTGCAACATCTCAAGAAAATGATTCATTAGATATTCAGCTAACGCATAAAATCGTCCGTTTAACGAGAAATGGAGTAACTTTTTCTTCAATTTCCAATATCTTTGATTCGCCTGATTCGATCGATTCAAGTGTAATGAAAAAATTGCAACATCTCAAGAAGATGAATTTTTCAATACTCAGCTAATGCATGAAATCGTCCGGTTCACGAGAAATTGAGTAACTTTTTCTTCAACTTCCAATATCTCCGATTTGCCTGATTCGATTGATTCAAGTGTAATCAAAAAGTCGCAACAACAAAACTACGGATTGGATTGGAATGGCATTTTCCACAAATATGAAGAATAATGTATTTAAACTATGTGCAACATCTCAAGAAAATGATTTATTAAATATTCAGCTAATGCATGAAATCGTCCGTTTAACGAGAAATGGAGTAACTTTTTCTTCAACTTCCAATATCTCTGATTTGCCTGATTCGATCGATTCAAGTGTAATGAAGAAATTGCAACATCTCAAGAAGATAAATTTTTCAATATTCAGCTAATGCATGAAATCATCCGGTTCGCGAAAAATTGAGTACCTACCTTTTTCTTCAACTTCCAATATCTCCGATTTGCCTGATTCAATCGATTCAAGTGTAATCAAAAAGTCGCAACAACAAAACTACGGATTGGATTGGAATGACATTTTCCACAAATATGAAAAATAATGTATTTAAACTATGTGCAACATCTCAAGAAAATGATTTATTAGATATTCAGCTAAAGCATGAAATCGTCCGTTTAACGAGAAATGGAGTAACTTTTTCTTCAACTTCCAATATCTTTGATTCGCCTGATTCGATCGATTCAAGTGTATTGAAAAAATTGCAACATCTCAAGAAGATGAATTTTTCAATATTCAGCTGATGCATGAAATCGTCCGGTTCACGAGAAATTGAGTACCTTTTTCTTCAACTTCCAATATCTCCGATTCGCCTGATTCGATCGATTCAAGTGTAATCAAAAAGTCGCAACAACAAAACTACGGATTGGATTGGAATGACATTTTCCACAAATATGAAGAATAATGTATTTAAACTATGTGCAACATCTCAAGAAAATGATTTATTAAATATTCAGCTAATGCATGAAATCGTCCGTTTAACGAGAAATGGAGTAACTTTTTCTTCAACTTCCAATATCTTTGATTCGCCTGATTCGATCGATTCAAGTGTAATGAAAAAATTGCAACATCTCAAGAAGATGATTTTTTCAATACTCAGCTAATGCATGAAATCGTCCGGTTCACGAGAAATTGAGTACTTTTTTCTTCAACTTCCAATATCTCCGATTTGCCTGATTCGATTGATTCAAGTGTAATCAAAAAGTCGCAACAACAAAACTACCGATTGGATTGGAATGACATTTTCCACAAAGATGAAGAATAATAAGAACTATGTGCAAGAAAATGATTTTTTAAATATTCAGCTTATGCATGAAATCGTCCGTTTCACGAGAAATGGAGTAACTTTTTCTGCAACTTCCAATATCTCTGATAGACCTGATTAATCATCGATTGGTAATCTTCGATAACATTTAGGGATTAAGTTAAAATAAGAGTCCAGCACTAGTCAAAGACACGACTATGGTATGCAATGCTTCGAAACCGAGTTCACGACTCAAACTAAAACGGTTGCTTTGTGATTTCACCAACCTCGTGAAAGAGGACCTCCAGTGTGAATTAGCATCTTCATTCCTCCAGCCAGATAAATGAACAGCCACAAGTTTCCGAGCCAGCAGGGGTCATTATCAGCAGCCAATCGTCAATTCCGTCGAACACGTTGAAGCAGGTACAAATAATGACTCCGTCCAAACAGGGATTAACCAGGTACAAGGGATGTCGGACAGCCATAATTCAACTATGGTAAATTCGGAAATTTAATTAAACGCCGAAAATGCTCGGTGGCTCTTCCAGGACTTGATAGCTTATATTTGACGTGGACGAAGCACCTCACATTATTATTATTGACCGAAGTACATCCCCGGTCTGTTGATACAGGGAAACGGCACCGAGGGAATCTCGACCATGAGGGGAATATGTTATTTGATATTGATCGAGATTAGAGTATCATCACTGGACCCTTCCACATTGAAAGAATTTTTTTTAACCTAGTTCCTCACCCTCACCAGTATAAACGATATGCATCATTCAATACTCGGACCGAGTGATAGACGATATGTATGATGATATGGAAGACTCAATAACATTTCGGTTAAATAGTCGGGAATAGAGATAATTTCTTTTGACCTAGTCGATACAGGAAAAATTGAAGTCGTGAGAACGCCTACAAATGTGAAGAATTAATAATTTAAGTATTTGTTCAGTCTACTCGCCCAGCGTAAACCCAAACTCAAGAATTTTAAAGGACCCATAAATATAGTGCCTAACGCGCGTTTAATGACCAAAAAATAGAAACGTTGTGAGATTTATAATTTCCCTTCCAAGATTTCACGAATAAAGCACTAAAGGGCTCAGATGGAAAATTTCACATCCGACCACCACTGTCGGAAATGTGAGAGGTGATTGGTTTCAGACCAATAACTGCCGAATTTTGGTTCACGAACCGCCTTGAAAAGATAATAGAAGGCAGTGCTTTTTCGGGGACTCGGTCGAAAAAGGAAGAGAACGCCTAGAAATGTGAAGAATTAATATATTAATTTAAGTATTTGTTCAGTCTACTCGCCCAGCGTTGAAATGTTGATAACCCAAGCTCAAGAGTTTCAAAGGACCCATAAATATAGTGGCTAACGCGCGTTTAATGACCAAGAAAATGAAAACGATATGCATTTCGGTCACGTTCATGTATTGAAAAATGGAATTTTTCGCTGGAACTGGTAAAAACGTAAATATTCATTAAATCTGCGTCGCGCTTTTCGGGAAAAACGTACGCTATTTGCGGTTAGCGTTCGGACGTGAAACTAGCACAGAAAGTTGCAAGTGACAGGATGAAACCTAGCTGCAAACATTTCCATGCGAGCGGACACGATCCCATTCGAGCATGGCCCAGTTGGCCGTTAACTATATCGACGACCGACGGTTCGCCGGGCGGAAATAACGACAAACCATTACGCAAACAAAAGCAGTCATAAATCAGCGGACGGACAAATAACGAAATTACATATATAGCCATTAATTGGCTCGGACATCGCGGGCGCAATTGAACGCGAATCGTATAAATATTAGAATATGATGTTTGTGCGTTCAAAGGTTGATTCATGTCTGTACAACTGGGACGAATCTTCTATCATTTTCAGTAATTACCGATTCGCATCGACACGTTTCGCCACTTGGCGTGTCGTGTCGCGGTAACGCGCGGTAACTACCGATCCCGCCTCTTCCAGTTTATCATTCCTCGTCGACGGAGCCGAATGCACCGCCCCAATTTAACCAACTGCATAATGAGATAACTTCCCAACTCCTGGCTACGACAAAATACCCCCAGAACGGGCATCCATTCGTCGGGATTCACTAGACGAACCTTAAGTAAGGGTCATAAAATCTAATTAGGCGTGTGTGGCGCGCTTCATGCTCGTTGTTCTTCAGCGTCGTAAACCCGTCGCGAGCGGAGGCTGATATAGTGACTACTCCCTGATTTATCATCCGAATTTTCCTACGTGTGGCAATTATGCCGAACAAACAACAGTCGTTCCGCATGATTAACACCGCGAATTTTGCGGCGAGTGTTTTTGATAGGCGTTTATGTGTACGAATTATTTTCTTCCACATTGAGCTCATCATCGCGCGTTTCCACTCGAAGAAGCCACCTATTCAGGCCTCTTTCGGGAGTTATCGCGACGGCCGGCCGGTCGGAAGTAACGATAACGTGAAAATCGTTCGCATCCTCATTACTTGCGAGGTCAACGCTTGGAATCATTAAAGGATCCGAAATCACCCCCATTATGCGAATTCTTTCTAGTATCCCCCTCCGCACGCAGCGCGTTCCTGGAGTTTCGATTATTGGTTCATTAGGCATTAATTGAATTCGATTGCGTCAAAGAATACGGCCGGGGTCGAGAGTCAACTCCGAGGAATCTTCAAGGTTCGCGAATAGTTTAATGAGTACGGAAGCGATGGAATTTCCGGCCTTCCAGAAGGATTCATTAGGGCGCCGTCTAATCCGATAACTTTTTTCAGATGCAATCAATGATACTATCGGTGGAGTGCACCCTTTTTACAGAGGGTGATTTCGAGTAACGTTTAGGAAATTGAACGAATAAAATTGAATGACCATACATTAGGGATATCCTTCAGCCCTCTCCTTGAGGCGCCACTGTCTTTGAACCGCTGTGTCCTACAGCGCAAGTCGTTGCGCGTGATTCGAATTTGTACCTTTTCGTTTCGCCATTTTGAAATCTGGAATTGATTCGATAATATCGATTTCGCATTGAAGTGAACAGTGGAATTGTCACTTTCAATCATTAGATGTTTAACTGATAAATATACATCCAAATTTGTCTAGGCGTGAAATTCTCTCACGGTAAGTCTTCCCTATTGTCAACTAAGATAATTTCTGGAATAATCCACAGAGACCGTAGATATTCTTGGGCACGTTTTCTTTTAGGTTAGATCCTTGGTACCTCAAGTATCTATCTTATATTTTGCATTTTCTTTGCCTAATAGTTGTATGTTTATTATTTCAAAGCTTCCTTCAGGTTACAATTCATCTTTTCTGTGAATTTTGCTTCCTTCAATGCCATATTTAGACCTGAAGGAGTGCTTGGGAAACTGTAACTTTCTCTAATGAATTTTAAACAATTCACAGCTCTTCTCCTAGGATTAGAAAAGTTCTTGCCCTGGGATTGGAGAAGCCCTCTAGGAACCGAGAATTTGTTCCCTTGAGATTTGAAGATTTTCTTCCTCTGAGATTGGGACATTCAGCACCGCTTCCTCAGGACTTCCAATCATTGAATATTTTCGAGAGGGAGACATTTCCCTGGAATTGGATTGTTGTAAAATTGTACCGTATTTGAGAATCACTGGTTCTGATTGTTTCACACCCTTGGAGCTGGACATATTTTAAGCATTGAAAGACGATATTTTATAAAGGAAATACCCCAAAGATCTGGGAGAAATAATTAAGTTAAGTAACACTAATATTGTATAAATTCATTTGTTCAGAGGTCGATCTCAACTTGTTGTAAACAATTGTAGATTTGAATCTATGCTGAATTCAGATCTTGGTGCAAGGACAAGAAGGTTCGGAACTTTACGGAAACGGTTTTGTTGGCATACTTTACGGGTATTGCAGAAAAGGGGCATCTAGCAGATTTATGGCCAAAATATTCGATGCTGAAATCAACACTAAATGTGAAAGACAATACTGATATAAGCAGATACCACAAACTGGTGATGTTTATTAAACGGAAAAGAGAGGGATATATCCCAAAAAAATCAAAAGTTCTCGAAAAAGAACATGCGAGAGTTCATAGCGAATGCTCCTGATAGTGTTTTCTTGATGTCGGAGGTAAAAATAAAACTCAATTGAATCGTTATTCCAACTTATTCTCATTATCTCGTTATAGTGAAATAACTATCATTGTTTGATTTGTAGGTCGCTTTGATATTTGGAGTAGCGGGTGCATTGAGAAAAGATGAATTGTTAAGGTTGCAGAGAAAAGATGTACAAGATATGGGATCGAAATTTTTGGTGACAGTGAATTCATCGAAAACACATTCGAATAGGATATTCACTGTGGTGGATAATGATGAGCATACACTTTTAAAAAAAAATAAAGAGTTATATATCCTTGAGGCCAGCTCACACTCCACACGAAAGATTTTTCGTTTTTTATAAGAACTATAAATGCTCAACACAACCAGTTGGAATTAATACATTTTCTAAATTACCGTCAATGATTGCAAACTTTCTTGAATTAGAGCAACCACATTTGTATAAAGGTCACTGTTTTCGGCGTTCTTCTGCGTCTATTCTTTCTGACAGTGGTGCAGATTTTTCAGCTATCAAAAGACTTGGTGGTTGGAAATCAACTTCTGTTGCAGATAGGGGGAATATTGAAAACTCCATTCAGAATAAAATAGAAACTGCAGAAAAAATTTTATGTCGAAATAGTTCCAAATTAAAAAATGCTTCAACCCCCACTTCATCCACACGTTCCTTATCGGACATTATAGGAAATGAAATAAATGTAAACTATTCAGAATGTCACAACATATCCAATATTCCCTCTATGAATTTTTCGAATTGTTCTATAGTCTCAAACTATTGTCTCAAACATTAACGCGCTCGCTCCGCTCACGCGTAAAAATATTTCGACCATTAATCGCTGTCATTAATAAACTAGTTGATTAAATAACTATTACGTAACAGTATGGATGGAGAAAATTGTGTTTTCTGATTTGGTGTTGAGAAATTTGATAATTCTGTGATGAATTCGAGCAAAAATCACGATGCTTCGAATACTTGGGATTTTCTTCGACCTAAAAATTCTGCTTTCATCCGCATTCGACTCGCCCCCGAATTCGACACTCGAATACCCCCTCATAAATTCCAGTAAGTGTTCTTTGATAATGGTGGTGAGTTATCAAAGGTTCCTCCGACGTAAAAAAATGAATCTCATTTCCATATCAAGCTCATTACCCCATTTCTCATTTTCCATGCAAATTACCCGGCTACTATTCCGCTCTCCGTTCGATTTTTTCTCACAACCCCAACCCTCTAGTTCGTTCAGTTTTGTATAATATTACCTAATGCGTTCCTACTCCAGGTTAATTTTTTTGAAATTACTCATTGTTGAATTCAGTATGATTCAATCATTTTCAACGCTCCCAATTTTATCTGTGTTCGCTAATTGCTAATTTCGAGTTGTTATTCAAGTTAACGATCCTCGAATGATCTACAGTTATTTTCTTCCCCCGCGTTTTCGGCCACGTAACATTAGTCGCCGTGTAAACAATTATTTCAACGTTTTTTTTTTTCTTCCTGCGGGGACATAAATTGTTCTCTCCTCGTTGGCGCGAAATTTACAGCCAGACCAGGGTGGCTCATTTTCACGATATTAAACTATTTATTTATGGTGATTGTACTCCTCTATCATTACGTTTATGGAGCTTTTATTCGCTAATTGGCCATTCATTTTAGACCGGCGTCATTAAAAATGCTGGGTAACTTCACCGTTTCATCCTTATCAATTTCAATTTTCGTCGACGTATTGAAAAGTTGCCGATAGCGATTATTTTCAACGTAGAATAGTAGAGAAAGAGAATATGAACTAGAAATAATTCATCCAAGTTCCCAGCGGTTTTCCACACCAATCGGGCTTCGCGGGGGCGGGAAGTCGAACAAGAAAAAAATTCATTACCGAAACAAAATATTCTTTCCGTGCACGACTCCGGACTGAAGAATTCATTTCATACTGATGTAATTGAGTTTTGGAAGTTCACAAGTCAAAGTTTCCGTTAACTTAGTTTTCTGTTAGATTTCCACTCCTCTTTCTGGATCAAGTGAGTGAGCACGTCGACGATGCGCCTGCGAGTCTCAGAGTTTCGAGAGAAACTGGATTCGATATATTTCTAAAATAACATTCTCTGACGATATTGTATCGATACATCCAAAAAACACCAAAAACCTCACGTATGCCTAACGCCCTATTATCACAGCACAATCAATGATCACTAACGATCCAATTATACAACGTTACGATCCAATAGTCACGAATCTGTACTATAATTCATTCAACTAAATAATCACATTATTTCGAAAAACGATGTCTTTGAATTTTTTCAAGAATAAGAATCAAATACATAAATAAACAATTTCAACAGTTATACGAGTATGGCTTTCGGGAAGCCCGTATCTCATTTATATCACTAATTTGGGGTTGTAAATGAAGTACGAGTACGTTTCGGTGTCCGCGACCCTCAGGATATGTCATCAAATCGGATACGATTGCATAGAAAAAGCGTAATACTCGTAATAAAGTGTCGGACTTCAACTGATAAGGTCGCCACACATTACCAGTGATATAACTCGCATTTAATGTTGGCCGTGTCCGTAATAACCTTTTCTTGTTTGTACATCTTTGTAAGGAACGTGCTTTTAACGATCCCGTCTCGACTGGCACAACAATTCTCCCATAAACCACGTTATGAGTGTACTTCTGACGTTACGTGATACGGTCGGTAATCCAATGGTGGAGTTTCACAGGTCTCTCGGCAAATGGGCGAATCTTACTCCCCAGTTTTTCTCGAAACGAGGCAAATGTAGATAAGATACTCAGTTGAATTTCATCTATAATTACGTTAGGTTAGGCTGAGACGAGATTTTGACGGAATGTATATCCCAAATTAATGAAAAATCTCTTCATTAGATAAAATACTTATATCGTTGATTGAAGTATTTTGGGAAGGTACCCAACTATACGAGACTAAACGAGACCAAAAAATGGAATGAAAATTAGATGGCGCAGAGATCTAAATTGTAGCATTTGTAGTATTTTTTCATATTATATATGAATTCTGTTCACTAAAGCTGAATTTATTCATAACACGTGAAGTTCTGGAATAAGATTCTGTAAACCCAATCAGATAGTGAACCGATCTGGCGTCTGCGCCCGCCATTTTCATTATCCGTACAGAAATCTATATTATCAAAAACTTGGGAAGTGGGTTTGCTGAGTCCGTCCAAGAGAAGAATAACCACAGAATCTTTTCCTACAAATTGAAGTACGATGCCTAACCTCAAAATCTAGCGGCTCTTGCTTGGGAGTTTTTGCTCTAGACGGTTGTTGATTTTTTTCCTGGCTGCTCGGTTTTTCATGAAGGTAAAACAGGGTAGGATTGTGAGTTAGTTTTATCTGAAACCTTTGAGGGTGGAAGAGATACTTTGGTTTTGTCATGTGAGTAACAATATTTTATAATTACAACTTTATCATTCAGATATTCTCCTAATTTGCTACACTTGTCTTCAACAGGGGCCATTATTTACACCATGTGTTTATCTCATATCATTTATCCTCAATTCACAAGAGGCCATTTGCTCCTACTCAACGTATTTTTTTTCCATGTTGGTTTGCTTCTTGTGTATTGTTTTGTACCCATTTTTCATATTTCATTATCAAGTCTATTCCATATTATTTAATGATTCCAACTGACCATATATGTATTAAATTCCCAAGTGCTTATCACAAAAGAATTTGAATGTGTAAACGAATGCTTAATAATCACCTCAATTATAAGGTTTTGCAATATTCTTCAAATGATACTATATGTAATCGTTGTAGTTTGCAGCAAATAGCAAGAATATTCATAAGCACAATTGTCGGCATTATGTTTCATCATCTTATATTGATTGAGCATTTTAAAAAGCTACTCTCCATGCATTATTATCCGTTATGACTTCTCGTTTATTGTTTATATGATTGACTGCTTATATCGTTTACTATCTATATTATCCACTGCTCATATCGTTTACTATCTATATCATCCACTGCTTATATCGTTTATTGTTTATTTCGTTTACTGTCTATAACATTTACTGGTTATGTCGTTTACTGCTTATATGGTTTATCTAATACTTGATGGGATTATTGACCAGGGAGACAACTATCGGACGACGCAACCTAAAAATTAACTAAGGCTTCGCCCAACGTTTGGAAATATATATAACAAGGACACTGTCGCATTCCCGTCTCCTTGCAACGTGGGAGATCATCAATCGTCAAATAATAGTTTGACCCCTGCGAAGTTAAACTCCCAATTTATCGCCTTTAATCTACTCAATCATTTTTAAACACCATTTTAGAGAATTCTCACCGGTCAACCTGTTTATGAATATTCTTTTACTTGTGAGTTAATGGTATATGAACGAGAAAAGGAGGGAGGTTCGTTTTTTTTTGCATCCCCTTCTGGGTTGTGTTTTTTTTCCTCCTTACCTTTTGGCACTCTGAATTAAACTTAATATTTTCTTGTTCCGAGTGCTAAAAATATGTGTTTTAAATTTCCTATTTTCCCGTCAATCTCTTCTATTGAATCAAGCGTAATTTGGGTTACATACTTACATACACAACGTAGAGTCCTTTTAAAACCACTATACGATCACGATCTTGGCCAAAGATCATCTAGAGTAATATTTTCAAGTTAAAAAGAACGCCTGTAAGGTAGAGTTCTAGTTATTTACGGTTTTCAATAGAAAACTGTAATGTCGGTAAGAGTTAATCATTTCTAAAGTACCAGTACAGTACGATAGTGAAATTTTATTCTTATAGACTTCAAGAAATGGAATCACAGAATTATCAAATTTCTAGATACCGAAACAGGAAACTAATTTTTTTTTCAAGTGGAAAACCTGTTAAGATCAATTTTTACATAACTTATTAACGTAAATTTCTGAAATCAGAATCTGTAAACCGAATCAGAAAATGTCATTCATTTTCATTGACTTCAAGAGATGAAATCAGAGAATTATCGGTTTTCTCAACGCCAAATCAGAAAACACAATTTTCTCTTCACGTGAAATAGCTGTAAAGCTGAATTTCTTCATAACCTATTCACGTAAAGTTCTGGAATTAAATTCTGTGAACCAAACCAGAGAGGGTAATCTTAACTTACTAGACTTCCAGAGATGAAATCACAGAATTATCTGATACTACAGAATCACAGAATCAAATTTAACGATATTAAATCAGAAAACTCGATGTTTTTCCACGTAAAACTGCTGTAAAGTTCTGGAATAAGATTCAGTGAACCAAACCAGATAGTGTCATATTATTTTTATAGACCCCTAGAGATGGATTAGTAGAATTATCAAATTTCTCAAAACCAAATCAGAAAACTCAATTTCTTTTTCACGTGAAAAGTTTGGGTTATCAACATTTCAACGCAGGGCGCATAGACTAAACAGATACTTAAAATTAATACATTGATTCTCCACATTTCTATGCTTTCCCACGACTTTTCTTGTATCGACTAGGCCGAAGGGAATAATCTCTATTCCCGACTATTCGAATTGATTCAGCATGTAACGAAATGTTATTAAGTCTCCCAATACATTTGGCTGAATATACACGTTCTTTTTCAAATTTCTGGTGGTAAAAGCTACTCTATTCAAAAAATAACAAGAAGTAAGCAATGAAAAGAGGAATTCGGATTCGATCGGAAACCGCAGTTAAAATCAGTGAAATGGATCCAATACCGCTGTGCAAATACAGTGCGTTATTGGAACAATCGAGTATTTACGATCTTTCCGATGTCGGTTTAAAATTTTATGTTATTGCAGGTAATTACCAGAATGGCCCGGGATTTCTACAACTAACAATTTCCCATCAAATTTTATGAACCGTTCGTTATGTACCGACCCGTTTGACAAGCCGTAGTTATGACTGGAATGATCGGATCTGAAACTTTTTCCCGGAACGATAATAAAATCAGCTCGAGATTAAACTTCGAAATATCAGTCGGGATCGATATTTTTATGCCGTTAGCTTGTTGCGAAATGAAACTTGCTGTTTCTCCAATAGATACTTTTGTTCTCATATAAAATCGAATTTTTCCAGTCGTAGGGCCGTGAAACGTACAGATTTTTCAGGAATTCACAAGTATGATGGAGCACCCTCTCTCAAACAACAGTCATAGGGAGCATCAAACGGCCGTATAAATCCACATGTGTCGTGTAACAGCGTGTACAGCCGGCCTTAGTATCAGGAACAATAACAGTCGGTGATTCATGAATCGCATTCCATAATATGTTGACGTCACGGCTTATCGACAAGTACTACTGGCATTTCAATTGGAGCAATTGTGAAACACAAACGACAACGATGAATTTCAATGATCGTCATGGACTGGCACAAGTCCAATTCGTAATTAATAGTTCTATGTACATCTCGTTCAAGTTCTGTGATTTATTGGTTCAAGATGAAGGGCGGAAATAATAACGGAATATAAATATGGTCCGAAAAAATAACGAAAAGCACTGCCGTGAAGGCAGGAGCTTTTGAGCGCTCGTACATGCACCTTGTAGGTAGATTCGCATTTTCCAGTTTTGGAAACCAATTGAGGAAATTTTTGACAGCTGTCAAACAAATTTTCAAACTTAGGCGATAATCCAGACTTCAAGTCAGTGCTTCAGGTGACCAATTTTTTTTTCGATAATTCGCAAAAATTTTCTACGGTATCTATGGTCTTGGTGATGCGATCTGGACAAAATTTCGCACGTAGTTTGAATACAATATTCCTCAGCTAGGTGCTCAAATCGGTTCCGAAATTATCAGGAACAGAATATTCTGAACGGCCATATTTACGGAACCCCTAGTCTAATTTTGCTCATTGATGAACGTGACCGTGAATTTCACGATCCAAACCCACCCTGAAAATTTCAAGTTCCTAGGCCTTCTCCTTCGGAAGTTATAATTTTCTACGGTTTCTATGGTTCTGGTCATGCGATCTGGACAAAATGTTGCTTCAATATGTCATTCTCGTTTAAAATACAAAATTTTATCTCGATCGAATCAGTAGTTTCGAAATTATCGAGAAAACAAAATTTCGAACGACCGTATTTACGGAACCCCTAGTATAATTTTGCTCAAAGATGAAAGTGATCACGACAACCGAGATCCACACCTATCCTGAAAATTTCAAGTCCCTAGGCGTTTTCGTTCAAAAGTTACAATTTTCTATGGTTTCTATGGTTCTGGTGATGCGATCTGGACACAATTTCACATGTAGCTTGAACACCTCATTCTCAATTTGAGTGCAAAATTTCATCTCAATCACATCTGTAGTTTTCAAGTAATCAGGGGAACAAAACTTAGAACGGCCATATTTACGGAACCCCTGGTGGAATTTGGCCCATTAACGAACTTAACCGAGGCATTCGGGAACTGAACCCACACTGAAAATTTCAAGTCTCTAGGTTGTTCCGTTCGAGAGTTATCGTGCTTACGGCCGGCCGGCCGGACAGACTCAAATTTTCCGACGGATTCGTCATCAGTCGAACATAGTCGATTGAGACCATTTTCGGCACAAAATTCGAAAAAATACAGACATCGTGACGAAATGATATCGATACCTTTTTGCCAAACTATCGTAAGCCTCAACGTAGTACGTTGAGGCTTACGATAATTTGGCAAAAAGGTATCGATATAGCCCTCGTGTAAGTAGTACGAGCGCTCAAAAAAGGGGAAAGAACATTTAATTCGGGAACTTCGATTTGATAATAAATTTTCGAGAAGTAGGCACGAATAGCTCTTTCAGAAAATAACACGGAATCTATCGGGAATTTAGTTGAGTTAAGAAGTGAACAAAATTATATCGAAACGCCGAAAAGAAGCACCGGTGTGTTCTGTGTGGCAGTGAATTCTCGGTTTCCATTAAGTGTGAACAACACGATTTCGACAAGGGCAGGATTTCCCTCTCCTAGTGGCGCAGCATCAGAAACGGTAATTCTGAAATTATGCATAGCATTATTTGAGTTTGACCAGTCCAGAGTCTTGAAATTTCTCACTCAAGATTCAATTACTCTTGAAATTCGAGGTTATTTGGAGTTCATCAGAGATTTTTTTGTTTGTTTGTTTTTTTGTTTTTTTTTCGTTATGAAGTAACTAGATACGCGTCCGTTTATTATAAGATGTTAGATCTTCCATATAACCGTTAGGGGTTGTTTCCCATGTCTCTGTCAAGTACCTGCATTTTAGTTTCTTCAAAATGATTCGAGATTTGCCTCAACTATCCGATTCCAGACAAAACAAACAATCAATAGTTGAAACATTATTATTTTCCCAAAAAAGAATTTTCCATTCTTGTTCTTCACGATGCACATCGCGAAGAAGTTGAGACATCCACTATAATATCGCCCTTCCGCTTCGGTTAACATGATGAAGAATGTTCGGGACAATGATTTTCCGGACGATTTTCGTAACCCACAACTACAACCGCAATATAGCTCATTTCATTCCGCCCATTTGAACCTCGCCTCGAGGCCAACAACACTATGAGATCGCATGTTGCCATTGCCGGATTCCTTACGTTAATCAATTTCATTTAACATTTTCAGGTCACGGAGTCGCAATCGCTGCTCCCTCCTCCTGGTCGGGTTCCAAAATTGCATAGCGGCCCGTCTGAACCACACACAGCGATTATGGATTTTGTTCGCCCGGTTTTGAACACATTCCTCTTGTTAGGGGTAGATTGGTACCATAATCTAATGAACTGGTAATGTTCGGTTCTCCCAGAAAAATCTGCCAATTGGAGACAAAAGGATAACAAAACAATCGTCCTTCCGAATCTGTATCTCTCGGTGAATTCGAGCGGAAATTCCTCCGGTGGTCGGTCCGTCGAACCCATTTAGGACACCAGCGTCCATCGCACTGCGAACCTTCCAGCTGGTGTATCAGATCAACGTAATAAATCACGTGACGCGTCGGCACTGATCACACGAACGACACAAATATCAGATTTGCGACGATCTATTGTTTGGACGTCGCCGCCGTTTAGCGTCATGGACTGCCCCTCGACCGGAAACGCCGGCTGACACTTGGATCCGTCGGATCCCCATCCTTATTGGTTTTCTGGATGCGATATGCCGAGCGAATTCGGGATTCGTTTGTGGTCGTTTTCGCAAGAGTTTGAAATCTGGCCTCGAAAAGAAATTTCATATTCAAATGTGCTTGGACGTTTCTACTATTTGAATATATACTGTAACGTTACAATTCATCTTATAGATTTAGAGCATAAAAATCTACTATAACGACTTACCTATTTTGAATTACGACTCGCCGAGAATATGTGGTTATAAATCTCGTCAACTTTAATTGCGGAAAATTCACTTTCAAAACATTACATATTATTATATAATACATATATTTGAGTAAATGAACAGGTTTTTGTTTTCAATTTTTTTTGGTGAAAACTACTATATTTGAAAAATATGAAAAAAAATTTTCAAAATCGAATATGCTCAGACTTTTCAACTATTCAAAAATATACTGTAACGTTAAAATTCTCCTTATAGATTTAGAACCTGAAAATCTACTATTACGACTTACCTTTTACGAATTACGACTCACCGAGAATATGTGATTATAAATCTCGCCAAATTTAATTGCAGGAAATTCACTTTCGAAACATTACAATACGTGTCTTTGAGTTTGAAGAAAACACGAAGAAAAGGACGCTTTGAAAAATTATTATATTATACATATATTCGAGTAAATATACAGGTTCTTATTTTCGATTTTCTGGCGGTAAAAACTACTATATTTAAAAAATAGCAAGAAAAAATTTTCAAATTCGAATATGCTTCGACGTTTCAACTATTCAGAAATATACTGTAACGTTGAAATTCTCCTTATAAATTCTCAAATTAAGTTGATACCTACCTAATTAATATGGTGAATGTTTTGCTGAAAAATATGAATTAAGATAGTGAAGATGAATTATTATGTACACCTTCAGAAATAAGACAATCAGCCAATGTTACCATCCAGAATTCATAGCCCGAAAAATACCAAAACAAATATAAAAGCTTATACAACAATTCTCAAGATTGGTGTTGCAGTAAGAATATTAAGTCATCGTTTACAGGGAATGTTCTTTTGGCATATTTTTGTGAACTTAGCACTAAATATAAAGCATCGACCCTTTGGACTTTCTACTCCATGCTAAGAAGCACAATCAACATGAATAATGCATTGTTATAGGTAACTATCAAGATTTGTAAATAAAGTTCTTTCTCTGTACTTGTATCTCAGTATTTATTGTTACAGTCGTAGATGAAGTAAAGCTTCTTCGAACTTCTTCTTTTTTAGCACGGTATAAGGAAAACAATGGAAATCAAACACACCAAGAGTATAACATCTCCTAGCTTTCTTCCCCCCTTACTGTTGGCGGCGTGAAGTAAAATTCGAGATCCAATAAATGTGAGCGTGTGTTAGTCCACTGAACTGGAGACTGAGTTGACGCAAGAAGTTTCAACACCACATCGACAACAGTCGCTTCTTAACGGCATCGAAATAAACGACTCTTCACTGTTTGGGGCGTTAGAGGCGCTTTCAACACTCTTCAATCTCGGTTTTTATCAAACCTTCTGTGTAGAGCCGGATATTACACTTTAATGATTGCAGTTGTTCGAAATCGCATTAGCTGTCTCCGACCCGAAGGACCAACCGCTGATGTCTGCGACAAACGTGAGACTACTTGCTGGTTTCGTGTTGTTCAAGTCGGAATAATCGTTTTAAAGGCAATTCGATTTGGAGAATATTGGTTTTATTGGTAATTCGCAGAGTATAACCTGATACTAAACTGAGATGAACCAGGGCATGATTTCGATTTAAGTGTACGGGTAACTGACAAGTTCACGGCCGTCGCAAACGCACGGTAATGAAATAAAGCCGGGACAATACGTGATTACGTCAGGTGATTGCGAAACGTCCCCGTCCGGAATAGCGATTTCGTTCACGGTTTGCGCGATACAGGCGGACGGACACATCGCCCCGTAAAGCGGTTTGAAGGGACTTCGTTATACGGTCGAAACGTGATTCGTTTGATAAATACAATGCGGAACGCTACGCCACCGTCGCCGTAATATTGAAAACACTCAACGAAATTATCCCAAATTGCATCCGCTGAAAAGAAAATAGCGTGAAAGGGACGTCGACGTTTCTTTTATTCAAATCATTATCGAACGGGGTGCGGACGGGGCATAACGAAGGGG
Source organism: Aphidecta obliterata (assembly GCA_963966015.1). Taxonomy (NCBI): domain Eukaryota; kingdom Metazoa; phylum Arthropoda; class Insecta; order Coleoptera; family Coccinellidae; genus Aphidecta; species Aphidecta obliterata. Next base: position 33,636,324 of record OZ014430.1, on the reverse strand, counting down.
GCGAAGGTCCTCTCTCTCGCTCAGAGTGTACACTCGGCATAAGACGGATTAAGCAAATGAAGCGGTTATCAGATATTCAGCGGGCATAACCTAACACAAGTCGCACGCTCCGGAGGCTGCGAGGAGGAGTCCGGAGATGCAAGTGGCATCCACAATTGGCGGACGACGGAGCAGATTGGTCGGTTATGCCGGGCACGGACCGGTTATATCATCTGTACATTTCTTAGCCATAATCAGGTAATCGCAGCCAGACGAATTCGTGGAGAACGTTCTAATCCCGACGCGGAAGCCCATCAAGACTGAGCGGAGTCTGCAACCTGATCTTGTTTCACTCGGCACCATTCGTCGAGCCCTCTTGAATCGTTATTCATCTAATAAAACCGCGTTTTGATATTTTCGAACTCATTGACGATGCGACCATCAACAGCTGGTTGCAAAATTGCGAATGCGCCTCAAGTTTTTGTGCTTTTGCGCAATTTTCATCCAGAAATTATTGAACTAAACCTTATTTTAGTTGAAAATGCAGAACAACCTTTATTAAATCAGAACAAATCGGACGAATCTAACATCCATTCATAATAAATATGACCTACAACCTGTAACTTCGCGTTTCTGGGTAGCCTCCACGATGTAGATGCGATGACAAGCAATTCTTATTATTGGAATTCGTAGAGACCTATTGAATCGTTATTCATCTAATAAAAACACGTTTTGATATTCCAGCCAGAAAAGTTTCGAACTCATTGACTATGCGACCATCACCAACTGATTGCAAAATGGCGAATGCGCCTCAAGTTTTTGTGCTTTTGCGCAATTTTCATCCAGACATTATTGAAGGAAACCTTATTATAGTTGAAAATGCAGAACAACCTTTATTAAATCAGAACAAATCGGACGAATCTGGCATCCATTCATAATAAATATGACCTACAACCTGTAACTTCGCGTTTCTGGGTAGCCTCCACGATGTAGATGCGAGGACAAGCAATTCTTATTATTGGAATTCGTAGAGACCTCTTGAATCGTTATTCATCTAATGAAACCACGTTTTGATATTCCAGCCAGAAAAGTTTCGAACTCATTGACTATGCGACCATCACCAACTGATTGCAAAATGGCGAATGCGCCTCAAGTTTTTGTGCTTTTGCGCAATTTTCATCCAGACATTATTGAAGGAAACCTTATTATAGTTGAAAATGCAGAACAACCTTTATTAAATCAGAACAAATCGGACGAATCTGGCATCCATTCATAATAAATATGACCTACAACCTGTAACTTCGCGTTTCTGGGTAGCCTCCACGATGTAGATGCGAGGACAAGCAATTCTTATTATTGGAATTCGTAGAGACCTCTTGAATCGTTATTCATCTAATAAAACCACGTTTTGATATTCCAGCCAGAAAAGTTTCGAGCTCATTGACAATGCGACCATCACCAACTGATTGCAAAATGGCGAATGCGCCTCAAGTTTTTGTGCTTTTGCGCAATTTTCATCCAGACATTATTGAAGGAAACCTTATTATAGTTGAAAATGCAGAACAACCTTTATTAAATCAGAACAAATCGGACGAATCTAACATCCATTCATAATAAATATGACCTACAACCTGTAACTTCGCGTTTCTGGGAAGCCTCCACGATGTAGATGCGATGACAAGCAATTCTTATTATTGGAATTCGTAGAGACCTCTTGAATCGTTATTCATCTAATAAAACCACGTTTTGATATTCCAGCCAGAAAAGTTTCGAACTCATTGACAATGCGACCATCACCAACTGATTGCAAAATGGCGAATGCGCCTCAAGTTTTTGTGCTTTTGCGCAATTTTCATCCAGACATTATTGAAGGAAACCTTATTATAGTTGAAAATGCAGAACAACCTTTATTAAATCAGAACAAATCGGACGAATCTAACATCCATTCATAATAAATATGACCTACAACCTGTAACTTCGCGTTTCTGGGAAGCCTCCACGATGTAGATGCGATGACAAGCAATTCTTATTATTGGAATTCGTAGAGACCTCTTGAATCGTTATTCATCTAATAAAACCACGTTTTGATATTCCAGCCAGAAAAGTTTCGAACTCATTGACAATGCGACCATCACCAACTGATTGCAAAATGGCGAATGCGCCTCAAGTTTTTGTGCTTTTGTGCAATTTTTATCCAGAGATTATTGAACTAAACCTTATTTTAGTTGAAAATGCAGAACAACCTTTATTAAATCAGAACAAATCGGACGAATCTAACATCCATTCATAATAAATATGACCTACAACCTGTAACTTCGCGTTTCTGGGTAGCCTCCACGATGTAGATGCGAGGACAAGCAATTCTTATTATTGGAATTCGTAGAGACCTCTCGAATCGATATTCATCTAATAAAACCACGTTTTTATATTCCAGCCAGAAAAGTTTCGAACTCATTGACAATGCAATCATCACCAACTGATTGCAAAATGGCGAATGCGCTTCAAGTTTTTGTGCTTTTGCGCAATTTTCATCCAGACATTATTGAAGGAAACCTTATTATAGTTGAAAATGCAGAACAACCTTTATTAAATCAGAACAAATCGGACGAATCTAACATCCATTCATAATGAATATGACCTACAACCTGTAACTTCTCGTTTCTGGGTAGCCTCCACGATGTAGATGCGATGAAAAGCAATTCTTATTATTGGAATTCGAAGAGACCTCTCAAATCGTTATTCATCTAATAAAACCACGTTTTGATATTCCAGCCAGAAAAGTTTCGAACTCATTGACAATGCGACCAACACCAACTGATTGCAAAATGGCGAATGCGCCTCAAGTTTTTTGTGCTTTTGCGCAATTTTCATCTAGAAATTATTGAACTAAACCTTATTTTAGTTGAGAATGCAGAACAACCTTTATTAGTTCAGAACAAATCGAACGAATCTGACATCCATTCATAATAAATATGATCTACAACCTGTAACTTCTCGTTTCTGGGTAGCCTCCACGATGTAGATGCGATGAAAAGCAATTCTTATTATTGGAATTCGTAGAGACCTCTTGAATCGTTATTTATCTAATAAAACCACGTTTTGATATTCTAGCCAGAAAAGTTTCGAACTCATTGACAATGCGACCATCACAAACTGATTGCAAAATGGCGAATGCGCCTCAAGTTTTTGTGCTTTTGCGCAATTTTCATCCAGACATTATTGAAGGAAACCTTATTATAGTTGAAAATGCAGAACAACCTTTATTAAATCAGAACAAATCGGACGAATCTAACATCCATTCATAATAAATATGACCTACAACCTGTAACTTCGCGTTTCTGGGTAGACTCCACGATGTAGATGCGATGAAAAGCAATTCTTATTATTGGAATTCGAAGAGACCTCTCGAATCGTTATTCATCTAATAAAACCACGTCTTGATATTCCAGCCAGAAAAGTTTCGAACTCATTGACAATGCGACCATCACCAACTGATTGCAAAATGGCGAATGCGCCTCAAGTTTGTTGTGCTTTTGCGCAATTTTCATCTAGAAATTATTGAACTAAACCTTATTTTAGTTGAAAATGCAGAACAACCTTTATTAGTTCAGAACAAATCGAACGAATCTGACATCCATTCGTAATAAATATGATCTACAACCTGTAACTTCTCGTTTCTGGGTAGCCTCCACGATGTAGATGCGATGAAAAGCAATTCTTATTATTGGAATTCGTAGAGACCTCTCAAATCGTTATTCATCTAATAAAACCACGTTTTGATATTCCAGCCAGAAAAGTTTCGAACTCATTGACAATGCGACCATCACCAACTGATTGCAAAATGGCGAATGTGCCTCAAGTTTTTTGTGCTTTTGCGCAATTTTCATCTAGAAATTATTGAACTAAACCTTATTTTAGTTGAGAATGCAGAACAACCTTTATTAGTTCAGAACAAATCGAACGAATCTGACATCCATTCATAATAAATATGATCTACAACCTGTAACTTCTCGTTTCTGGGTAGCCTCCACGATGTAGATGCGATGAAAAGCAATTCTTATTATTGGAATTCGTAGAGACCTCTTGAATCGTTATTTATCTAATAAAACCACGTTTTGATATTCTAGCCAGAAAAGTTTCGAACTCATTGACAATGCGACCATCACAAACTGATTGCAAAATGGCGAATGCGCCTCAAGTTTTTGTGCTTTTGCGCAATTTTCATCCAGAAATTATTGAACTGAACCTTATTTCAGTTGAAAATGCAGAACAACCTTTATTAAATCAGAACAAATCGGACGAATCTGACATCCATTCATAATAAAAAATATGACCGCGTTTCTGGGTAGCTTCCACGATGTAGATGCGATGAAAATCAATTCATTCCTGATTTTCCGGATGTAGAATACGTTTCCACCCATCCCATTCGAACGCAGACGAGTCTTTCTTCGTTTCGATAAAACGTCGATGAATCGAAGGCGAGCGGCACGATGAAAGAAAACGTCACAATTTCCCTATTTCGAAAATGATTTTCGAACGTAATGAATTATTATCGTATTTGCGCGGCTGTTCATTCGGAAAAGCCAGGATTACGTCGAAAGTTATTCGGTGCTGTTACAATCGAAATTCTCATGAATATCTAATGCGGGCGATTAGAAGTCGAAACTTGCATGCGATGAAAAATGCACCCTAAACCTAAAACAACGTTCGGCAGTAATGGATCAAGCGGCTATTAACTTTTTTTTATGTTGCTCTTGATGGCGATTTCATTGGCTGTTAGTACATGATTGTGTATGGTGTTACGGGGAAATTTCGAGATTGGAATTTGAACGTTGATTCGAATTTTCCCTGCTACGGCACAACAACGTTTTACCCGATGTAAAATAACCCTTCTCTCAAATTTTTGTGGATGGAAGCACTCGTACTCATTTGAAACCTACAGAAACGGTGGATAAAAGTTGCCCAAGTAGAGTGCCAGTAAAACGAAATGATAAACGCCGCTTATGGAGTATACAGGATTGTTTTTCTATGAAATCATATGAAAGACCAGTTTTTTTTCTGCTTGAATTTCATGTTCGAAAATCTAATACGTTTTATATTGAAAAGAAATCTATGAAGTATAATATCCCTATCAGAAAGTTGCAAAATGGCGAAAGCACCGTTGTTTTTTCCTCGAAATTATTTCATTGGCTACTATTACATGATTGTGTATGGCGTAATGAGACAACTCTGAGGTTGTAATTGAATTCTGAATTCGAATTTTCTGATTTTGCTCCTGAAATATAGCATAACCAAGTTTTCCGTATTTCAGGATTGTTTTTCTGTGGTACTTTATGGAAAAATTTGTGGTATGACACTTCAAATTCAAAAATTGATTTCTTTCTGCTCAAATTTCATTTTTGGATTAATAATACGTTTCACATTGAGAAGAAATCGATAAAGTAACAATCCCCAATCAGTAGGTTGCAAAATGGCGAAAGCGTCATAGTTTTTTTTCTCGAAATTACATCATTGGCTACTATTACTTGATTCAGTACGGCGTAAAGAGGTTCTTATTGTGATTTGAATTCAAATTTCCTGATATTGCTGATGAAATAAGGCAACATAAAGTTTTTCCGCGTTTCAGGATTGTTTTTCTGTGAGACTTTATAGGAAAACTTGTGGTATAACACTGCGAATTAAAAAGAAAATAATTTCTTTTTGCTCAAATTTCATTTTTGCATTTATAATACGTTTTATATCGAGAAAAAATCGATAAAGTAACAATCCCCAATCAGTATGTTGCAAAATGGCGAAAGCGCCATAGTTTTTTTTCTCGAAATTACATCATTGGCTACTATAACTTGATCCAGTATGGCGTAATGAGTCAACTCTGAGGTTCTGATTGTGATTTGAATTCAAATTTCCTGATATTGCTGCTGAAATAAGGCAACACAAAGTTTTTCCGCGTTTCAGGATTGTTTTTCTGTGAGACTTTATAGAAAAACTAGTGGTAGAACACTGCGAATTGAAAAGAAAATAATTTCTTTTTGCACGAATTTCATTTTTGGATTAATAATACGTTTTATATTGAGAAGAAATCGATAAAGTAACAATCCCCAATCAGTAGGTTGCAAAATGGCGAAAGCGCCATAGTTTTTTTTCTCGAAATTACATCATTGGCTACTATAACTTGATCCAGTATGGCGTAATGAGTTAATTCTGGGGTTCTGATTGTGATTTGAATTCAAATTTCCTGATATTGCTGCTGAAATAAGGCAACATAAAGTTTTTCCGCGTTTCAGGATTGTTTTTCTGTGAGACTTTATAGTAAAACTTGTGGTATAACACTGCGAATTGAAAAGAAAATAATTTCTTTTTGCTCAAATTTCATTTTTGCATTTATAATACGTTTTATATCGAGAAAAAATCGAAAAAGTAACAATCCCCAACCAGTAGGTTGCAAAATGGCGAAAGCGCCATAGTTTTTTTTCTCGAAATTACATCATTGGCTACTATAACTTGATCCAGTATGGCGTAATGAGTTAACTCTGAGGTTCTGATTGTGATTTGAATTTAAATTTCCTGCTATTGCTGCTGAAATGAGGCAACATAAAGTTTTTCCGCGTTTCAGGATTGTTTTTCTGTGAGACTTTATAGTAAAACTTGTGGTATAACACTGCGAATTGAAAAGAAAATAATTTCTTTTTGCTCAAATTTCATTTTTGCATTTATAATACGTTTTATATCCAGAAAAAATCGATAAAGTAACAATCCCCAATCAGTAGGTTGCAAAATGGCGAAAGCGCCATAGTTTTTTTTCTCGAAATTACATCATTGGCTACTATAACTTGATCCAGTATGGCGTAATGAGTTAACTCTGAGGTTCTGATTGTGATTTGAATTCAAATTTCCTGATATTGCTGCTGAAATAAGGCAACACAAAGTTTTTCCGCGTTTCAGGATTGTTTTTCTGTGAGACTTTATAGGAAAACTAGTGGAATAACACTGCGAATTGAAAAGAAAATAATTTCTTTTTGCACGAATTTCATTTTTGGATTAATAATACGTTTTATATTGAGAAGAAATCGATAAAGTAACAATCCCCAATCAGTAGGTTGCAAAATGGCGAAAGCGCCATAGTTTTTTTTCTCGAAATTACATCATTGGCTACTATAACTTGATCCAGTATGGCGTAATGAATTAACTCTGAGGTTCTGATAGTGATTTGAATTCAAATTTCCTGATATTGCTGATGAAATAAGGCAACATAAAGTTTTTCCGCGTTTCAGGATTGTTTTTCTGTCAGACTTTATAGGAAAACTTGTGGTATAACACTGCGAATTGAAAATAAAATAATTTCTTTTTGCACGAATTTCATTTTTGGATTAATAATACGTTTTATATTGAGAAGAAATCGATAAAGTAACAATCCCCAATCAGTAGGTTGCAAAATGGCGAAAGCGCCATAGTTTTTTTTCTCGAAATTACATCATTGGCTACTATAACTTGATCCAGTATGGCGTAATGAGTTAATTCTGAGGTTCTGATTGTGATTTGAATTCAAATTTCCTGATATTGCTGCTGAAATAAGGCAACATAGAGTTTTTCCGCGTTTCAGGATTGTTTTTCTGTGAGACTTTATAGTAAAACTTGTGGTATAACACTGCGAATTGAAAAGAAAATAATTTCTTTTTGCACGAATTTCATTTTTGGATTAATAATACGTTTTATATTGAGAAGAAATCGATAAAGTAGCAATCCCCAATCAGTGGGTTGCAAAATGGCGAAAGCGCCATAGTTTTTTCCTCGAAATTACATCATTGGCTACTATTACTTGATTCAGTATGGCGTAAAGAGTTAACTCTGAGGTTCTCATTGTGATTTGAATTCAAATTTCCTGATATTGCTGCTGAAATAAGGCAACACAAAGTTTTTCCGCGTTTCAGGATTGTTTTTCTGTGAGACTTCATAGGAAAACTAGTGGTATAACACTGCGAATTGAAAAGAAAATAATTTCTTTTTGCACGAATTTCATTTTTGGATTAATAATACGTTTTATATTGAGAAGAAATCGATAAAGTAGCAATCCCCAATCAGTAGGTTGCAAAATGGCGAAAGGGTCATAGTTTTTTTCTCGAAATTACATGATTGGCTACTATAACTTGATCCAGTATGGCGTAATGAGTTAACTCTGAGGTTCTGATTGTGATTTGAATTCAAATTTCCTGATATTGCTGCTGAAATAAGGCAACACAAAGTTTTTCCTCGTTTCAGGATTGTTTTTCTGTGAGACTTTATAGGAAAACTAGTGGTATAACTCTGCGAATTGAAAAGAAAATAATTTCTTTTTGCACGAATTTCATTTTTGGATTAATAATACGTTTTATATTGAGAAGAAATCGATAAAGTAGCAATCCCCAATCAGTAGGTTGCAAAATGGCGAAAGGGTCATAGTTTTTTTCTCGAAATTACATGATTGGCTACTATAACTTGATTCAGTATGGCGTAATGAGTTAACCCTGAGGTTCTAATTGTGATTTGAATTCAAATTTCCTGATATTGCTGCTGAAATAAGGCAACACAAAGTTTTTCCGCGTTTCAGGATTGTTTTTCTGTGAGACTTTATAGGAAAACTAGTGGTATAACACTGTGAATTGAAAAGAAAATAATTTCTTTTTGCACAAATTTCATTTTTGGATTTATAATACGTTTTATATCGAGAAAAAATCGATAAAGTAAAAAACCCCCATCGGAAGGTTGCAAAATGGCGGAAGCAAAATTGTTTTTTTCCTGGAATTATTTCATTGACTACTATTACTTGATTGAGTTTGGCGTAATGAGGCAACTGTGAGGTTTTTTTTGCAATCTTGATTCGAATTTTTTGATATTTCTCCTCAAATACACCATAACAAAGTTTTTCCGCCGTCCAAGATTGTTTTTCTGTGAGACTTCATAGGAAAATTTGTAGAATCACACTGAAAATTCTATAGATTTTGGGAGATTAATTCCACTTCACACGAATTCAATTATTGTTTTACCTTCACGTTTCATAATGAAACGAAAAAGCTTTAGTAAAATACTCCTATCAATGGGTTGCAAAATGGTGAAAGGGCATATAGTATTATTTCATTGACAACTATAACATGATTTTGTATGGCATAATGGAACGAATTCGGAATTGTTATTTGGAAATTTATTCGAATTTTCTGATATTGCTCCTCAAATACACCATAACAAAGTTTTTCCGCCGTCCAAGATTGTTTTTCTGTGAGACTTTATAGGAAAATTTGTGGAATAACACTGAAAATTCTATAGATTTTGGGAGATTAGTTCCTTTCACACGAATTCAATTATTGTTTTACCTTCACGTTTCATATTGAAACGAAAAAGCTATAGTAAAATACTCCTATCAATGGGTTGCAAAATGGTGAAAGGGCATATAGTATTATTTCATTGGCAACTATAACATGATTTTGTATGGCATAATGGAACGAATTCGGAATTGTTATTTGGAAATTTATTCGAATTTTCTGATATTGCTCCTCAAATACACCATAACAAAGTTTTTCCGCCGTCCAAGACTGTTTTTCTGTGAGACTTTATAGGAAAATTTGTGGAATAACACTGAAAATTCTATAGATTTTGGGAGATTAGTTCCTTTCACACGAATTCAATTATTGTTTTACCTTCACGTTTCATATTGAAACGAAAAAGCTATAGTAAAATACTCCTATCAATGGGTTGCAAAATGGTGAAAGGGCATATAGTATTATTTCATTGGCAACTATAACATGATTTTGTATGGCATAATGGAACGAATTCGGAATTGTTATTTGGCAATTTATTCGAATTTTCTGATATTGCTCCTCAAATACACCATAACAAAGTTTTTCCGCCGTCCAAGACTGTTTTTCTGTGAGACTTTATAGGAAAATTTGTGGAATAACACTGAAAATTCTATAGATTTTGGGAGATTAGTTCCTTTCACACGAATTCAATTATTGTTTTACCTTCACGTTTAATATTGAAAAGAAAACATTTTAGTAAAATAAAACAATCACAGGGTTGCTAAATGGCGAAAGGGTATATAATTTTTTCCGGTATTATTTTATTGGATATTATTACTTTGTACTTTATAGTGTAGGTTGTAATGGTATAACTTCCAGTGAGATCTAATTTTCTGGTTTTGCTCCTCAAATACAGTATAACAACTTCTTCCTAGTAGTTGAAATTTGAAATTTTTGAGGATGAAAGCACTAGTACATGCTAACTGTGGATGAGAATTGCCTTGGTTGGGCGCCTGTGGAACAAAATCAAAACACTCAAAATTGTGTAAAACCTAGTTGAAAACATTCGAAAGAAGTCGTCTGAAACATTACTAACATAACCAAGTGACACACAAATTACCATAAAGATTCCAAATTCGTCGAAGAATAATGTTGACTTTGTTAAGAATATTCCGGCGTGCTTGTTCTCTCGTCTCCTACTTTCTGGAATCCGTGTGTATGAACAGTTGCAGAACCCCTCGCCACGCTGCTCATCCCGTGTCTGTCGGCTGTCATTTAATAATTAAACCAAACATGAACTTACTCTGCGGCAGTTAGGAAAGTTACATATTGACATAGCCGTTGACACTGATACCTGGCTCATAATTTAACGGAGAACCCTCGACATCAAACCGAATTAAAAATTTAAATTGATAACGGTGCGACGAGATAAAAACGCCACGAAGGATACGAATATGATTACGACCGAAGAACGGGTGTATAATCTGGAAAAGTCGAGATAATATTCGAATAAATTAGAATGTGAGAATTTGGAATCCTGCGAATATCGACTGTCAGAACGGTGTGGGGCAAAAAAGGCAGAACGAATAACAGAACAGCATTACTCACGAACCCCGGAGAACTTCGGCTATAAACATGAAGCGGAGAGAGCTGTATTAATTAAATTTACAATTCATATCTCAAACCGGAAATGTATTCGATAAAGCCGCGAACGGAGCTAGTAGAACCTATACTGTGCTCTATAAATTTTGTTATTCCATCCCGAGCCATTTCTAGGAACTGAAAAAATTCGAATTTTGTGGCCCAGGATGCATATTATTGTTGTGCATCTACAATCGTTTTATAGTCTCTCCTTCGATCTTTTACTCATTAAATAATTCGAAGAAATGGCGAGAGAGCGCTTGCGCTTGAAGCGGCGGCATGAACAGTGCGTGTCGTCGCGAGCAACGCCATCTAGCGCTTTGGATCCAAATTTGTTTACACTTTTCGAGTCAAGAAGTTGGAATTAATTCCTCCCATATTAAACAGTCGGAAACTCTGTATCATCAAACACAGCGAGTTCAGATTTTCTGCGATGTGTAAATCTTCTCGAGAGACTTTCCAGCGCGCTCATTATGTTTATACCGTACTTCCTGATAATGAGTTATTGATCCTGTCGAAGGCATTTAGTAAAGTACATATTGCTGAGGCGCTCACTTATAATAAAGCTAAGATTTGAATAACCTCTGTGACTTCAGCGCAACTGTTCAAATACGGAGGTTAGTTATACTTATCAGAAGTATGGATTCAGCATATTTGTGTTGTATTTGATATTTCCGTGTTCGAGAATTCGTGTTTGGAACCGCTTTTGCTTTTATACATACAATTGAAATGATAAGAGCCATATAATCATTTGAAATCGAAGAAGCATATTGGAATATTGAAAAATACGACCGCGTAGCGGTCGTTGAGAGATGAAGAATGTTGGATTGATTTTCGAAGAACCACAAAGCTATAACTTTTAAGTGGCCTTTTCACACATTTAATCATTTTCATGAGCCCTGGAATATCGCACATTTTTGTGAACAAAGGACTTAAAACGTCAAACTTCATGATAGGCCCCGCCTTGAGGGCGGCTGGCGGCACCTCTATGTCTTACACTATGCTTATGTTCGATATAAGAATGAAACTTGAAGAAAATAGTCATCCTCCAGCTCGGATATTTCATCAAGGGTTATCGTTATCCGACGATGAGGAGATCCAAGACGAACTACTAAAACCTCGAACGAGATGCAGACGCTACAGCTCCGACGAATATGAATTTCGATGCTGCGTGAAATATGCAGGCGTTATTTCCCCGGAAAATGGCTAATAGAAAGGGATGTATCATTGGGATACCCATCACGTACGAAGATTGAACTCGCGAATGCACGGAGCAAATTTATTCCCACACAGTTTGCGCCCCTTCCTTCCGCCCCCCGCGTATGGCTGCGCGTCTCGTATGTTCAGTTATAAACTGCAGTCTATGTTAAATCACGTGCCGCCTTCATCATGCTGTATCACCTTTTATGGCGAATTATATGGGCGTTGCTCGGGAAGAAGACGCGATCGGAGATGCGGGGCGTAGTCGTTACTTATTATGCAACGTCATGACACTCGATATTCTTCGAATCGCTAGACGCATCACTTTTGGAATACGACTTTTTCGAATTTCTGGGATAATCTCAGACATCAATTTTTCGCATTTGTATACGAGGTTGGTCAAAAAACGTGAAACAAAAAATTAAATTATGAATAATTAACGATAATTTTTTCATGGTAGATGGATAATATTCAATACCTGACCGTAGTTTTCAATTATTCATGAAGATTGTCGATTTTTGGGAAATAAAAGTACTTTACTCTTGTGCCAAATTCACATTTTTCGACAAACCTCGTATAAGAATGCCAAATGTTGAAATCTGATTATTCCATATTGCGTTTCAGACAGAAATTTTCATAAAGAATAACTTATATTTCATAAACAAAAACTTACAAGAAGGTTTTTCATTTATTGTATAAGTAGGTTGCAAAATGGCGAAAGCGCAATAGTTTTTTCCCCGGAATTATTCCATTGGCTACTAATACATGATCGAGTATGGCGAAATGAGGCTTCTCCGACGTTGTTATAGCGATATGTTCGTATTTTTTGGTATTGCTCTTCAAATACGACATAACAAAGTTTTTCCGCCTTTCAGAATTGTTTTTCTGCGAGATTTCATGGAAAATTTGTGTTAAAACACTGCAAATTTGATAAATGATGAAAGATTCATATTTTTTTTCTCACATTTCATTTCTTGATCATCGATGAGTTCTATATCGAGAGAAAATCGATAAAATATAATACCCCTATCGGAAACTTGCAAAATGGCGAAAGCGTCTGTTTTTTTTTCCCGAAATTATTTCATTGGCTACTATTATATTATTGTGAATTTTCTGGTATTGCTTCACAAATACGGCATAATAAATTTTATCCGCCTTTCGGGATTGTTTTTCTATGGGACTTTATAGAAAAATTTGTGGTAAAACACTGCAAATTCTCTTATGATGGAAGATTTATATTTTTTTGTACACATTTCATTTCTTGATCATCGATGAGTTTTGTATCGAGAGGAAATCGATATAGTATAATACCCCTATCGGAAAGTTGCAAAATGGCGAAAGCGCCTGTTTTTTTTTTGACCGAAATTATTTCATTGGCTTCTAATATATTGATGTGAATTTTCTGGTAATGCTTCTTAAATACGGCATAATAAAGTTTTTCCGCCTTTCAAGATTGTTGTTCAGTGAGACTTTATAGGAAAGTTTGTGGTAAAACACTGCAAATTCTATAAATGATGGAAGATTTATATTTTTTTGTACACATTTCAGTTTTTGACCATCAATACGTTTCATGTCGAGAGGAGATCGATATAGTATAATACCCTATCGAAAAGTTGCAAAATGGCGAAAGCGCCTAGTTTTTTTTCCGAAATTATTTCATTGTCTACTATATTTCATTGTCTATTATATTATTGTAAATTTTCTGTTAATATTTCTTGAATATGCCGTATTTCATTTTTGGATTAATAATACGTTTTATATTGAGAAGAAATCGATAAAGTAGCAATCCCCAATCAGTAGGTTGCAAAATAGCGAAAGGGTCATAGTTTTTTTCTCGAAATTACATGATTGGCTACTATAACTTGATTCAGTATGGCGTAATGAGTTAACTCTGAGGTTCTAATTGTGATTTGAATTCAAATTTCCTGATATTGCTGCTGAAATAAGGCAACACAAAGTTTTTCCGCCTTTCAGGATTTTTTTTCTGTGAGACTTTATAGGAAAATTTGTGGTAAAACACTGCAAATTCTATAAATGATGGAAGATTTATATTTTTTTGTACACATTTCATTTTTTGACCATCAATACGTTTCATGTCGAGAGGAAATCGATATAGTATAATACCCCTATCGGAAAGTTGCAAAATGGCGAAAGCGCCTGTTTTTTTTTTGACCGAAATTATTTCATTGGCTACTAATATATTGATGTGAATTTTCTGGTAATGCTTCTTAAATACGGCATAATAAAGTTTCTCCGCCTTTCAAGATTGTTTTTCAGTGAGACTTTATAGGAAAATTTGTGGTAAAACACTGCAAATTCTATAAATGATGGGAGATTTATATTTTTTTGTACACATTTCATTTTTTGACCATCAATACGTTTCATGTCGAGAGGAGATTGATATAGTATAATATCCTATCGAAAAGTTACGAAATGGCGAAAGCGCCTAGTTTTTTTTCCGAAATTATTTCATTGTCTACTATATTTCATTGTCTATTATATTATTGTAAATTTTCTGTTAATATTTCTTAAATACGGCATAACAAAGTTTTCCCACCTTTCAGGATTTTTTTTCTGTGAGACTTTATAGAAATTGTTAAAAAGAAAAATTTGAGATATAACACTACAAATTCGATAGATTAGTTTCATTTGGCTTAAATTTCATTCTCGGACCTATCACTAGGTTGCAAAATGGCGAAAGCGAAATGATTACTATTATATATTAATTGAACACGCTGTATAATTTGTATCTCATACTTTTCGTATTTTTTAATCGATTTCTTCTGAAATTTTTTGTGGTAATTAAAATATTGCCTTATTGAGCCTACACAAAATTCGGTTAATAAAAATGAGTTATATAGAAATTAAGTTTTTTTGATATATCCAATAATAATTCTGTGAATTATCACGACAGAGCTCTTGTAATACATAAAAGGAAAGTTCGTTCTTTCCTTTTTTTTCATGACGACAATATTCTCGAAAAAATCCAGTTTGAATATTCTCCACGAATCCTTTCAGAACTCTGTACATTCCACTGAGCCTAAAACGTGGACTTATGTATATTCAGGTGGGGTGCCTTTGGTGCCATTTTTTAGGGGTTGTGATAAATTGAAACACATTACGAAACTGTGAAATATCGCAGTCACGTATATGGAATGTCATATTTTGAGATCTTATATTCCAGGTATATTCTCGAAGAAATACTGGGATTGATTCTACTGGAAAATTGGTAGAACGATTAGAAAAGTCGCGTTCTTTGTCCGAAGCCAACAGAACCCTAATATATAATTCATCCCCGCCCTTCCTTTATGAATTCCGATCCTAATCGTGAACCGGGGGGAAACAACTCCGAAATCCGACGGGGAAAGAGAGGAAAAGGACTCGAATAAAGTTATGGCGATAATTAATGTTGACGAGCTCGTCCGGCCGTGCAGTCAAAATTGGAAAAAGTTCTCCTATTTAGCCGGTTGTGATTTATGTATAACGGCCCTTCCGAGTTCTCCTCCGTCGCCGTAACAAAAATACGTCGCCTCCGTAACTTTCCCACTTTAATCCGTTCCGTAAGAAGTCAAAGTTGCTGATTCGTCACATTTTAGCCGAAACAGCTCGCATATTTTCCATCCGGAAAAAGGGGCGACATAAAACAATTGAACTCTTTCATATTCACTCATCCATACGGCCACTACGAGAAACGAGGGTTTCGTGTTACGCGTGGCTCGCGCCATTAAATGTTGTCAAAAACACATTTATCCCAATATAAATACAAATTGACGTGATTCCTGCTGCACACAACGCATATTTCTCATTCGGCGGGGCTATTTCGGGACGTTCGTTCCTCGGCAGGCCACCGTTCGGGGGCGGTGTTCCGAACACGCCATCATTATCGCCACCCCCTGGTCACGCGAGGCCCTTCAACCACTTCTGATTGACGTTCAGAATTCCCCCTTCAACGCTAGAAGATATTTAGCGATTTATATCGACCCCAATGGGATGTCATTATTCCTGGGTTGATTATCTTCGTTTATACCACAAACCACCCCCTAATGTTCGTTTATTCCGACTGGATTCAGGTTGCAAATTGGCGAATGCGCTGGGTCAAAACTAACCAATATTCGGAAACTTTTTTCCGGTATAAATCAGAAAGAAATCGATATAAAATAATACCCCTATCTGTGGGTTGCAGAATGGCGAAAGCGCGATAGTTTTTTTCCCGAAATTACTCCATTTGCTATTATTACATGATTGTGTATGGCGTAATGAGGCTACCTCGACGTTGTTATTACGATGTTAAATCGAATTTTTTTGGATTTCTCCTCAATTATGGCATAACAAAGTTTTTCCGCCTTTCTAGATTGTTTTTTTGTGAAACTTCATAGAAAAATTTGTGTTATAACACTGAAAATTCGATAGATTATAAAAGATTATTTTTTTCCTGGGCTGATATTTCATTATCGGACTTTTAATAAGTTTTATATTGAAAAGAAATCGATATAAAATTATACCCCTATCTGTATGTTGCAAAATGGCGAAAGCGCGATAGTTTTTTTCCCGAAATTACTCTATTTGCTATTATTACATGATTGTATATGGCGTAATGAAGCTACCCCGACATTGTTATTGCGATATTGAAAGTAATTTTTTGGAATTGCTCCTCAAATAAGCCATAACGAAGTTTTTCCGCCTTCCTGGATTGTTTTTTTGTGAAACTTCATAAAAAAATTTGTGCTATAACACTGCGAATTCGATAGATTATGGAAGATTAGTTTTTTTTTGGGCTGAAATTTCATTCTCGGTCTTTAATATGTTCTATATTGAAAAGAAATGGATATAAAATAAGACCCCTATCAGTAGATTGCAAAATGGCGAAAGCGCAATAGTTACTATTATATATTGATCGAACACGCTGTATAATTTTCGTCTCATATTTTACGTGTTTTTTAATCGGTTTCTTCCGAATATTTCTGGTGGTACCGAAAATATTTCGCTTCATTGAACCAAAATTCTGTTGATTCGAATGAGTTACATAGAAATTCAGGTTGTTCGTAGTTTCACGTGAAAAAAAAATTGAGTTTTTTTTTTGATATATCCAATAACAATTCTGTGGATTATCATGACAAAGCATAGATTATGGAAGATTAGTTTTTTTTTGGCTGATATTTCAAAATTTGAATACGTTTTATATTGAGAAGAAATCGATATAAAATAATACCCCTATCAGTAGGCTGCAAAATGCCGAAAGCGCAATAGTAACTATCATATATTGATCGAACACGCTGTATAATTTTTGTCTCATATTTCTCGTGTTTTTTAATCGGTTTCTTCTGAATATTTCTGGTGGTACCGAAAATATTTCGCCTTATTGAACCAAAATTCTGTTGATTAGAATGAGTTACATAGAAATTCAGGTTGTTAGTAGTTTCACGTGAAAAAAAAATTGAGTTTTTTCGATATATCCAACAACAATTCGGTGGATTATCACGACAAAGCATAGATTATGTAAGATTAGTTTTTTTTGGGCTGAAATTTCAAAATTTTAATACGTTTTATATTGAAAAGAAATCGATATAAAATAATACCCCTATCAGTAGGTTTCAAAATGGCGAAAGCGCAATAGTTACTATTATATATTAATTGAACACGCTGTATAATTTTCGTCTCATATTTTTCGTGTTTTTTAATCGGTTTCTTCTGAATATTTCTGATGGTACCGACAATATTACGCCTCATTGAACCAAAATTCTATTGATTAGAATGAGTTATATGGAAATTCAGCTTGTTAGTAGTTTCACGTGAAAAAAAAATTGAGTTTTTTTGATATATATAATAACAATTCTGTGGATTATCACGACATAGATTATGGAAGATTAGTTTTTTTTTGGCTGAAATTTCAAAATTTTAATACGTTTTATATTGAAAAGAAATCGATATAAAATAATACCCATATCAGTAGGTTGCAAAATGGCGAAAGCGCAATAGTTACTATTATATATTAATTGAACACGCTGTATAATTTTCGTCTCATATTTTTCGTGTTTTTTAATCGGTTTCTTCTGAATATTTCTGATGGTACCGAAAATATTACGCCTCATTGAACCAAAATTCTATTGATTAGAATGAGTTATATAAAATTTCAGCTTGTTAGTAATTTCACGTGAAAAAAAATTGAGTTTTTTCGATATATCCAACAACAATTCGGTGGATTATCACGACAAAGCATAGATTATGTGAGATTAGTTATTTTTGGGCTGAAATTTCATTCTCGGACCTTCAATACGTTTTATATTGAAAAGAAATCGATATAAAATAATACCCCTATCAGTAGGTTGCAAAATGGCAAAAGCGCAATAGTTACTATTATAAATTGATCGAACACGCTGTATAATTTTTGTCTCATATTTCTCGTGTTTTTTATTCGGTTTTTTCTGAATATTTCTGGTGGTACCGAAAATATTATGCCTTATTGAACCAAAATTCTGTTGATTAGAATGAGTAACATAGAAATTCAGGTTGTTCTAAGTTTCACCTGAAAAAAAATTGAGTTTTTTTGATATATCCAATAACAATTCTGTGGATTATCATGACAAAGCATAGATTATGGAAGATTAGTTTTTTTTGGGCCGAAATTTCAAAATTTTAATACGTTTTATATTGAAAAGAAATCGATATAAAATAATACCCGTATCGGTATGTTGCAAAATGGCGAAAGCGCAATAGTTACTATCATATATTGATCGAACACGCTGTATAATTTTTGTCTCATATTTCTCGTGTTTTTTAATCGGTTTCTTCTGAACATTTCTGGTGGTACCGAGAATATTACGCCTTATTGAATCAAAATTCTGTTGATTAGAATGAGTAACATAGAAATTCAGCTTGTTAGTAGTTTCACGTAAAAAAAAATTGAGTTTTTTCGATATATCCAACAACAATTCACAGGATTATCACGACGAAGCATAGATTATGTGAGATTATTTTTTTTTGGGCTGAAATTTCAAAATTTTAATACGTTTTATATCGAAAAGAAATCGATATAAAATAATACCCCTATCTGTATGTTGCAAAATGGCGAAAGCGCAATAGTTACTATTATAATGGGTGATTTATAAGAGCTTGAGAACTTTTTTTAAAAAAAAAACGCATAAAATTTGCAAAATCTCATCGGTTCTTTATTTGAAACGTTAGATTGGTCCATGACATTTACTTTTTGAAGATAATTTCATTTAAATGTTGACCGCGGCTGCGTCTTAGGTGGTCCATTCGGAAAGTCCAATTTTGGGCAACTTTTTCGAGCATTTCGGCCGGAATAGCCCGAATTTCTTCGGAAATGTTGTCTTCCAAAGCTGGAATAGTTACTGGCTTATTTCTGTACACTTTAGACTTGACGTAGCCCCACAAAAAATAGTCTAAAGGCGTCAAATCGCATGATCTTGGTGGCCAACTTACCGGTCCATTTCTTGAGATGAATTGTTCTCCGAAGTTTTCCATCAAAATGGCCATAGAATCGCGAGCTGTGTGGCATGTAGCGCCATCTTGTTGAAACCACATGTCAACCAAGTTCAGTTCTTCCATTTTTGGCAACAAAAAGTTTGTTAGCATCGAACGATAGCGATCGCCATTCACCGTAACGTTGCGTCCAACATCATCTTTGAAAAAATACGGTCCAATGATTCCACCAGCGTACAAACCACACCAAACAGTGCATTTTTCGGGATGCATGGGCAGTTCTTGAACGGCTTCTGGTTGCTCTTCACTCCAAATGCGGCAATTTTGCTTATTTACGTAGCCATTCAACCAGAAATGAGCCTCATCGCTGAACAAAATTTGTCGATAAAAAAGCGGATTTTCTGCCAACTTTTCTAGGGCCCATTCACTGAAAATTCGACGTTGTGGCAGATCGTTCGGCTTCAGTTCTTGAAATGTCAAAGCATACTGAGCAAATACTAATGCATGAAAATCCTAACCTCAAAAAAATCTGAGCAAATACTAATGCATGAAAATCCTAACTTCAAAAAAATCACCCGTTATATTGATCGAACACGCTGTATAATTTTTGTCTCATATTTCTCGTGTTTAATCGGTTTCTTCTGAACATTTTTGGTGGTACCGAAAATATTTCGCCTTATTGAACAAAAATTCTGTTGATTAGAATGAGTTACATAGAAATTCAGCTTGTTAGGAGTTTCACGTGAGAAGAAAATTGAGTTTTTTTGATATATCCAATAACAAATCTGTGGATTATCACGACATAGATTATGGAAGATTAGTTTTTTTTAGGCTAAAATTTCATTCACGGACTTTTAATACGTTTTATATTGAAAAGAAATCGATATAAAATAATACCCCTATCAGTAGATTGCAAAATGGCGAAAGCGCAATGGTTACTATTTCATATCGACTGTATATTCGTTTATTCAGTGTATTCAGGTTGCAAATTGGCGAATGCACCGGGTCGAAATTAATCAATATTCGGAAACTCTCTTCCGGCATAAATCAAAAAGAAAATTTTAATATTGCTCCTTACAGGCCATCTATAACCTCTCCTCATCAAAAAATTCACAAAGAATATGAATAATTTCCCGCCACATTTGAATTCGCGAGGTCGCTCGTGGTCTCGGTAAAAACGAGGGTTGGAAAAAATCGAGTGGGCGGACGTCGGAGAGTCATTCATCAGGTCGTCGGGATCGATATGAAAATTACTTCTGAAGTTTCGAAAACGCGGCCCCGGTTCAAAAACAACCATTATTCACCTCTCCGTTCTTTTTCTTCCGCCGATATCGGCCCCGCTGGCCCGTGATAGATGTATCCTTTTGTCGGATGCTGGATGCGGAACGATATTTGAATCCGGGAGCGCCGAACAGACCGTCCAATATTTTATTGAATCCGAACGATCGAACCGATGGGATGCATCGGGAAATCGGTTATCGCGTTGTTTTATTACCTGCATTGAGGATTTTTTGGTTTACCAATAGAAGATATTCACAGCGACTTTTACTGATTTGCAAATAACTTCAACCAAATATTTCGATCATAACGATTATTTGTCCAATATTTCCTCAACTTTTATGCCCAGAGAAAAATTTTTTTTCAAAATTCAAAACATTGTTCGTTTTGAGAAAAAGTTTTTTTATAATTCAAAACATTGTTCATTGTCTATTCTTGTCTTTTTCTGATCTATATTTTCGAAGTCTTCTCTTCAAAATCGACAACTTGCGTTGATAATCGAAAAATTGGCCTATTTACTGTGCGAAACATACGAAAAACGTATCCTTCATACGTTTCCTCAACTACCGCGAATAATTTTCGAGACTTTTCCATTTTTCTTATGGTGAGTGGGACAAAAAGTTTAATGATGGTCGATTCGGCTGCCATTACTCATATGAGAACGCCTAACGTTAGTTTTTTCAAAATATCTCTGAAATACAGACGTCGGATATGTTACGATTTTATTTTATATAATATGATGGGATGATCAATCACTGAGCTGCTATCGTTGATAATCGAATAATGGAAGTACACTTTAACACTCCATCCAACAAACATTCATCAATCTGGGTTCAGCCTGCAACTGTCCAAACACAAATTACAGTTACATTTCGTCAAAAAAAATGTACATCCTATTCACGAATTAATTCTGGGAAACGTTAATTAGTTTCAGTCTCGATTCGACATATTCCGAAAAAGAATTGTGCCAGTCGTGTCGCCCGAAATTACCGCAGAAAACGTTCGGACCGTTCCGACGAGATAAATTGTGAACCTGATGGAACACCGTGAATAACGTGAAAATAGACGAGCGGATAGTACGTATGTATATGCAAATAACACAATCAGGAAAAACGCGATTTCGGAGGATATAAAAAAAAATTCAATGAACGGAACCGGTCGGCAATTTCGATAAAATCGAATGACTGGCAACGTAACACACGCCATGCGGATCCGAACATATATCCGAGAACGAAAATGCAATTCTCGCGCGCCCGGCAATTAGGGGCGAAGTTCCGGATTATTTTTTTTCCATTTTCCATATCTGCGAATTTACGGGCACTTAACACACACCGTGAACATACAGATGTTACTTTATAAATTGCCAAATTTCAATTTGAGTACGATCAAAACGCAATTTCGGCGTAATGTACCGTACAAAGGCTTATTAAAAAGATATTTATCTGCCCGGATGAACGCAGCGGCGTGTGCTCCGGGCTGAAAAAGCGGCGAAGAAATCACAGAATTTCATTATTGGGATTTCATGACTCACTCCGGGGATATTTTGCGGAAAACGGGTGAATGAAGCGAGTTTTTTGGAGGACTTCATTTTTGCTGTTCGATTTGAACGCTCACTAATTCTTTACTGGCGGTAAAACACCAAAAATATAGAAAAAATCTTGATTCGTTCCTCCTAGTGGGGGGATAGTTCCAACAAAAATATTTCCGTGGAGGATCCAAGAAGGGATGATGTGATATATTTCCGAGAATCGGCCAATCTCTACCTAGATAGGATCGGTTATTGGACCTATATGAATTCCAAGCAGCCAAAAGGCTTTTATCTATACCGTGAATGGAATTCATATATTTTTATAGCGTATATAGGGCTATTCAACTCCAATGCTCCATAGAATCTCCCCTCGAAGCAACGTTTTTCCACGAAAATGCGAGGGAAGTAGTGGTGTAGTTATATTTTGGAAGATGATGAATATGTGAAGGAAATCTGAGAATATCATAACGTTTTTCTTGCAGATTTATGAAATGAATGCACATAATTTTTGGGGGAATATAATAATTCCATGTCTTCTACCAATTCCAAGAGGTTTCGCAGGAAAACAGATATTTTGGAGAATGTTTGAGGAAGATCATTCGAATACTCATTATCTGATGGAATTGTCAAATTTATCACTTGTCAAACATCCTGAATCGATGGGAATATATGGGAAACCGTACTATAAAACCCTATTTTGCAATCAAATCTACTTTGTTCTACGATTTTTGGCCGCTTCAATTCCAACTACATTCTCAATCGAGTCCACCGACACCTCATCGTATTTTCATTGATAATTCACCAAAAAAAAAGGAAAACGCGGGGAAACTGCTCGGAGTTGTTTGAGAAATGTACGAAAATACGTTTTTTCATACGTTTTGCCTCGTGAATCGGTCATTTTTTTCGAGAATTAACGCAAGTTGTTAGATTTGAAAGGATTATCTTGCAAATTGCTGTAAATATACTGAAAACCGTATTTTTAAAACTAGGAAATCATTGAAATTCATCAATCACCTCTATTTTTTACTGAAATCTACTTTTTTTTACGATTTTTGGCCGCTTCAATTCCAACTGCATTCTCATTTGAGTCCACCGAGACTTCATCGTATTTTTATTGATAATTCACCAAAAAAAAAAATGGAAAACTCAGTGAAACTGCTCGCAGTTGTTTGAGAAATGTATGAAAATACGTTTTTTTATATATACTGAAAACCGTATTTTAAAACTAGGAAATCATTAAAATTCATCAATCACCTCTGTTTTTCACTGAAATCTAATTCTTTCTACGAATTTTGGCCGCTTCAATTCCAACTGCATTCTCATTTGAGTCCACCGACACTTTATCGTACTTTCATTGATAATTCATCAAAAAAAAGGAAAACTAGGGAAACTGCTCGCAGTTGTTTGAGAAATGTACGAAAATACGTTTTTTCATACGTTTTGCCTCGTGAATCGGTCATTATTTTCGAGAATTAACGCAAGTTGTTAGATTTGAAGGGATTATCTTGCAAATTGCTGTAAATGTACTAAAAATCGTATTATTAAACTAGGAAATCATTGAAATTCATCAATCACCTCTATTTTTCTCTGAAATCTACTTTTTTCTACGATTTTTGGCCGCTTCAATTTCAACTGCATTCTCATTCGAGTCCACCGACACCTCATCGTATTTTCATTGATAATTCACCAAAAAAAATGGAAAACTCAGTGAAACTGCTCGCAGTTGTTTGAGAAATGTACGAAAATACGTTTTTTCATACGTTTTGCCTCGTGAATCGGTCATTATTTTCGAGAATTAACGCAAGTTGTTAGATTTGAAGGGATTATCTTGCAAATTGCTGTAAATGTACTAAAAATCGTATTTTTAAACTAGGAAATCATTGAAATTCATCAATCACCTCTATTTTTCACTGAAATCTACTTTTTTCTACGATTTTTGGCCGCTTCAATTTCAACTGCATTCTCATTCGAGTCCACCGACACCTCATCGTATTTTCATTGATAATTCACCAAAAAAAATGGAAAACTCAGTGAAACTGCTCGCAGTTGTTTGAGAAATGTACGAAAATACGTTTTTTCATACGTTTTGCCTCGAGAATCGGTCATTTTTTTTCGAGAATTAATGCAAGTTGTTAGATTTGAAAGGATTATCTTGCAAATTGCTGTAAATATACTGAAAACCGTATTTTTAAAACTAGGAAATCATTGAAATTAATCAATCACCTCTATTTTTTACTGAAATCTACTTTTTTTTACGATTTTTGGCCGCTTCAATTCCAACTGCATTCTCATTCGAGTCCACCGAGACTTCATCGTATTTTTATTGATAATAAACCAAAAAAAAAATGGAAAACTCAGTGAAACTGCTCGCAGTCGTTTGAGAAATGTATGAAAATACGTTTTTTTATATATACTGAAAACCGTATTTTAAAACTAGGAAATCATTAAAACTCATCAATCACCTCTATTTCTCACTGAAATCTAATTCTTTCTACGATTTTTGGCCGCTTCAATTCCAACTGCATTCTCATTTGAGCCCAACGATACTTTATCGTATTTTCATTGATAATTCACCAAAAAAAAAAAGGAAAACTAGCGAAACTGCTCGCAGTCGTTTGAGAAATGTACGGAAATACGTTTTTTTTTATATATACTGAAAACCGTATTTTGAAATTAGGAAATCATTGATATTCATCAATTACCTCTAACTTTCACTGAAATCTAATTCTCCCTACGATTTTTGGCCGCTTCAATTCCAACTGCATTCTCATTTGAGTCCACCGACACTTTATCGTATTTTCATTGATAATTCACCAAAAAGAAAGGAAAACTAGCGAAACTGCTCGCAGTTGTTGGGGAAATGTACGAAAATACGTTTTTTTATATATACTGAAAACCGTATTTTGAAACTAGGAAATAAATAAAATTCATCAATCACCTCTATTTTTCACTGAAATCTACTCTTTTCTACGATTTTTGGCCGCTTCAATTCCAACTGCATTCTCATTTGAGTCCAACGACACTTCATCGTATTTTCATTGATAATTCACAAAAAAAAAATGGGAAAACTCAGGGAAACTGCTCGCAGTTGTTTGAGAATTGTACGAAAATACGTTTTTTTATATATACTGAAAACCGTAGTTTAAAACTAGGAAATCATTGAAATTCATCAATCACCTCTATTTTTCACTGAAATCTAATTCTTTCTACGATTCCAACTGTATTCTCATTTGAGTCCACCGACACTTTATCGTACTTTCATTGATAATTCATCAAAAAAAAAGGAAAACTAGGGAAACTGCTCGCAGTTGTTTGAGAAATGTACGAAAATACGTTTTTTCATACGTTTTGCCTCGTGAATCGGTCATTATTTTCGAGAATTAACGCAAGTTGTTAGATTTGAAGGGATTATCTTGCAAATTGCTGTAAATGTACTAAAAATCGTATTTTTAAACTAGGAAATCATTGAAATTCATCAATCACCTCTATTTTTCACTGAAATCTACTTTTTTCTACGATTTTTGGCCGCTTCAATTTCAACTGCATTCTCATTCGAGTCCACCGACACCTCATCGTATTTTCATTGATAATTCACCAAAAAAAATGGAAAACTCAGTGAAACTGCTCGCAGTTGTTTGAGAAATGTACGAAAATACGTTTTTTCATACGTTTTGCCTCGAGAATCGGTCATTTTTTTTCGAGAATTAATGCAAGTTGTTAGATTTGAAAGGATTATCTTGCAAATTGCTGTAAATATACTGAAAACCGTATTTTTAAAACTAGGAAATCATTGAAATTAATCAATCACCTCTATTTTTTACTGAAATCTACTTTTTTTTACGATTTTTGGCCGCTTCAATTCCAACTGCATTCTCATTCGAGTCCACCGAGACTTCATCGTATTTTTATTGATAATAAACCAAAAAAAAAATGGAAAACTCAGTGAAACTGCTCGCAGTCGTTTGAGAAATGTATGAAAATACGTTTTTTTATATATACTGAAAACCGTATTTTAAAACTAGGAAATCATTAAAACTCATCAATCACCTCTATTTCTCACTGAAATCTAATTCTTTCTACGATTTTTGGCCGCTTCAATTCCAACTGCATTCTCATTTGAGCCCAACGATACTTTATCGTATTTTCATTGATAATTCACCAAAAAAAAAAAAGGAAAACTAGCGAAACTGCTCGCAGTCGTTTGAGAAATGTACGGAAATACGTTTTTTTTTATATATACTGAAAACCGTATTTTGAAATTAGGAAATCATTGATATTCATCAATTACCTCTAACTTTCACTGAAATCTAATTCTCCCTACGATTTTTGGCCGCTTCAATTCCAACTGCATTCTCATTTGAGTCCACCGACACTTTATCGTATTTTCATTGATAATTCACCAAAAAGAAAGGAAAACTAGCGAAACTGCTCGCAGTTGTTGGGGAAATGTACGAAAATACGTTTTTTTATATATACTGAAAACCGTATTTTGAAACTAGGAAATAAATAAAATTCATCAATCACCTCTATTTTTCACTGAAATCTACTCTTTTCTACGATTTTTGGCCGCTTCAATTCCAACTGCATTCTCATTTGAGTCCAACGACACTTCATCGTATTTTCATTGATAATTCACAAAAAAAAAATGGGAAAACTCAGGGAAACTGCTCGCAGTTGTTTGAGAATTGTACGAAAATACGTTTTTTTATATATACTGAAAACCGTAGTTTAAAACTAGGAAATCATTGAAATTCATCAATCACCTCTATTTTTCACTGAAATCTAATTCTTTCTACGATTCCAACTGTATTCTCATTTGAGTCCACCGACACTTTATCGTACTTTCATTGATAATTCATCAAAAAAAAAGGAAAACTAGGGAAACTGCTCGCAGTTGTTTGAGAAATGTACGAAAATACGTTTTTTCATACGTTTTGCCTCGTGAATCGGTCATTATTTTCGAGAATCAACGCAAGTTGTTAAATTTGAAAGGATTATCTTGCAAATTGCTGTTAATATACTAAAAACCGTATTTTAAAACTAGGAAATCATTAAAGCTCATCAATCACCTCTATTTTTCACTGAAATCTACTTTTTTCTTCGATTTTTGGCCGCTTCAATTCCAACTGCATTCCATTCGAGTCCACCGACTCCTCATCGTATTTTCATTGATAATTCACCAAAAAAAAAATGGGAAAACTCAGGGAAACTGCTCGCAGTTGCTTGAGAAATGTACAAAAATACGTTTTTTCATACGTTTTGCCTCGTGAATAGGTCATTTTTTTCGAGAATCAACGCAAGTTGTAAGATTCGAAAGGATTATCTTGCAAATTGCTGTAAATATATTGAAAACCGTATTTTAAAACTAGGAAATCATTAAAATTCATCAATCACATCTATTTTTCACTGAAATCTACTATTTTCTACGATTTTTGGCCGCTTCAATTCCAACTGCATTCTCATTTGAGTCCACCGACACTTTATCGTACTTTCATTGATAATTCATCAAAAAAAAAAGGAAAACTAGGGAAACTGCTCGCAGTTGTTTGAGAAATGTACGAAAATACGTTTTTTCATACGTTTTGCCTCGTGAATCGGTCATTATTTTCGAGAATCAACGCAAGTTGTTAGATTTGAAAGGATTATCTTGCAAATTGCTTTTAATATACTACTAATAAAACCGTATTTTGAAACTAGGAAATCATCAAAATTCATCAATCACCTCTATTTTTCACTGAAATCCACTATTTTCTACGATTTTTGGCCGCTTCAATTCCAACTGCATTCTCATTCGAGTCCACCGACACCTCATCGTATTTTCATTGATAATTCACAAAAAAAAAATGGGAAACTCTGGGAAACTGCTCGCGGTAGCTGGAGAAACGTATAAAATACGTTTTTCATACGTTTCGCCTAGGGCATCATTCAATTCTTCCGAGAAGTTGGTGGTAGTTGAAAAATGCATCCATAAGAATAAAAATAAACTTCTCCCGATCAGAAGAAGACAAAATCTAATGAAAGTTCTTGTAAAATCAACACGTCCCCCTAGATCGAAGCAAAGTGTCATCGCAGTCCAGATCAGCATTTCTCTCCAACCGAAACAGGGAATATCAGATGAAACAGCTGCCTCTGCCTGTCCGATTCGCAGTTTGACGGGCCGTTCCGGTGGCTGCCCCCCCGATTTGCCACTGCAATGCGGAGGATCGTCGTGTTCCAAGTTTGCGTCGTTCGCCGGATGGACTCACCGCCATCCTGAGCCGTTCTTCTGACCGGTCAATTTCCTGCGCAAATGGACATAGCATGTCCGGCTCTCCTTACAAGGTACTAGGGCGCCATCATCAGACGACGTGCGAAAAAATCGGTGAGACAATGCCGTCCATCTGTTGCTTCCAGCGCAAATTTGTGTTTGGAGCTTCCATCTACATTCATTCGAAGCGTTCCCATGATAAACATGGAAAAATATAAGAAATTTACATGAAACTTTCCATGTGCCCGGATTTCTCGCTTCTGGAGGGCGCTCTCAGTACTTTGGGAATTTAGCAACGCGACAAGTATTAAAAGTCACAAATTGGATTATACGACGGCCTTTGTCCTTTGTAGAAGGAAAAAACTCATCGTTTCATCCCCGTGAGTGAAATTCTCTACCCGTATCGGTCATCAAGCTGTTACCCGAATAAATTCATCAGCGGGCCCCGTAAATATGAGGACGCGACGTACATAAACAACGAGGGGGACCGCTCGCCGCCCCCCCAGGACACGGGCGAAGTGGAATAAAAATTCTTGTTACAAGGACGGCCCCAATAACGTGCCCGAGGTATATGCAGTTAGTACATCGTCCCAAATTCGATTATCCTTCGGCACCGCTCCGTTGGCTCCGAACTTTTATTGCAATCTCCCGGGGAAATACCATCGAAATACCGATTCGCTCCGGAAATTTCTTATACATACATTTTATATGTCAGGTCAACGGATCACGGACGGGCAGGTTGAGGGCCTCGGTTATGAAGGTCTTATCCTTCGGTTGGGCGCTTTCAATGGGCGGATTACTGGATTACGCGGCCGAGATGAGAATTTTCGGGGAGATCCGGGACCGTCTAGGACTTTTGGACAAAAAGGCAACGCCGCTCGAAGGCCGGGGATGAGTTGTGACGCCAGAGTTGTGACTCGTGTGTGTTTAAGAGTTTTTCTTGTCATAATTCTATATTCCTTCGAGGAATTCCAACCCTTTCTATAACATTATACTACATATCGAACTAGGGTCGGCCCTTCTACTGCGTTGTCAGATCGTGATCCGGGCTGTGGTTAAACAATATGCATCTAAAAACACCCATTTGGTAGGGGAGTTGCTCTGATCTACCCAACTGTTTGTTTCAGAAAGAGTGTAATAAATTGGAAGACTCAATAACATTTCCGTACACTCAGAATTAATTCAAATAGTCAGGAATAGAGATTATTCATTTTGGCCTAGTCGATACAAGAAGAAATAAGAGTCGTGACAACGCCTGGAAATGTGAAGAATGAATATATACTCCGTTTAAGAATTATTGACATCTCGGTTGGCTGTGAAAAATCGAATTTAAGTTGGTAATAGACTATTCAGTAATATTTTGGGTTGCTGAATTCAGGTTGGTATAGGAATAACACTAACATTACGCATATAAATCTTGCTTTGATGATTTTATCGAAGATAAAAATTTGCTCTGAATTTGAGTATTTTTTGTCTTATGCTATTAAAATTGCTGGAATTGGTCAGGATACATCGCGTCTAACAAGAGAACGCCAGGCATTTTGTCGGTGTTACTTCGAGTTTTTCAAAGATTTGGCATATATTTCCGCTAGTGTTTCAGGTAAACTGTTATTCACTGACTCAAAGTGTATTCTGATGATCAATGTCTCTTGAATTTTCAGATTTCACCAAGCCCTGTCCGTAGAATATTAGCATGTTATTATAACCTGGAATTAGCAGTGGAAGAAAACCTGTGCGATACGATTATTCCTTCAAAGAGACATTGAATGACTTTGTTTTTGCTAGAATCAAAAACAATGAATATATCAGTTTATATATCCTTTTCGAACTGGCCAAAGAGCACCTAGATTTCAATTGATCGAAGTTAACATTATATTATATCATAAAAAAAATTGGATACAAATACAAAAAAGTTGATCAAAGGAAAATTCTTACTGATAAACAGAAAAATATAATAAAAAAAGTACGATATTGTAATAAATACCGAGAATACATGGAACAAAACGAATAAAATTCATTTATCTAGATGAAATTTGGATATTCGAAAACGGTATTCAAATTTGTCAGTGGACACTAGAAAATAATCCAAAAGGTATGCTGAGTATATTCAAGGGTAAAGGCAGAAGATGCACTATTTTGAATGCTGGAACAATTGATGGATTTTTATCTGGATGTTATCCGATTCTTGACAGTGGTATTAATGATAAGGATTACTATGAATGGTGAATTATTTCATAAATGGGTTGCTGAAATATTGAAACCTTCCCTGCAAAAGGATGCCCATCAATAGGATTATGTCAGCTTATTCAATAAACACATCCAAATCATTACACTACGTGGAAACAAAGTTTTCAATATTTTCTTCTTTGCTCTTGTATCATTCATAGATATTTTAAGTTCATTTATTATACTTATACTGTATGGTACCCTGTTCACATTTCCTCTGCTAATACACATGCTATATTGTTTCCAATTCAAAAGTATACTGAATAATTGTAAAATTGCTCATCAATTATAATATTTTCAATAATTCATGGACAGTTTTAATGAATGAAAATAAAAATTCAACACCGAGCAATAAATAATTCACAAATTGGTTCATATATTGATAGTTCGGTACAAATTTCATGTCAAAATTCTTCATGTGCTACACAGATTCTTAATTTTTGTTTCTCTCTTATTTCTTAATACATTATAACGTTTTTTCCAATCCATTCTTTTGGCCTTGTGCTTGCGAAGTATCCAAAAATTTTTTTCTGTTGCACCACTAGCTACCTGCTAGAATTCCATTAATAATCCTTCTTGAATCTTGACATAAAATGGTACTTTTATAGTTATATGGTTAGAATTTTGCAAGATATCCAATACCAATAAATATTGCATGGTCCTGAGTGAAAATGAATATTTATTTGAATGATCTTCAATTTTCCATGGTTGACTTTTATATGAACGATAAGTTCAGGTAATTTCATATGAAAGCATTCCACGATATTTTTGCGCTTTCAAACCTGAATTCCCATTTTTAAACTGCAATCGAAATATTCCGGCTTAATTATTCGATAATTCGTATTCTCAACACTTTTCTAGGTTATATTTATGTTTTATTTCTATGATGAAATTTAGTTACATTTTGTAACCAGAAATAAAGCCTCGACTGGACGTTCATGGCCTGCTTCGATGTCAATAATTCTTAAATGGACTATATTAATTTGAGTATTTGTTAAGTCTATTCCCCCAGCGAGCTTTCTCTATAGAAGACGTGGTCGTGGTCACGTTTATCAATGAGCAGAATTAGACCAGGGGTTCCGTAAATATGGTCGTTTGAAATTTGGTTTTCTTGATAATTTCAAAACTATGGATCGTGACGAAATTTTGTATTTTAATGGAGAATGATATATTTAAACTACATTTTGTCCAGATCGCATGACCAGAACCATAGAAAATTATAACTTTCGAACGGAAAGGCCTAGGGACTTGAAATTTTCAGGGTAGGTTTGGACATCTGAAAATGGTGATTTTTGGGAGTTTCAAAAATTATGTCTCGTCAAAAGCAAGTACATGTTCGGAATCTACAACCTCGAATTATAAGGAAAATATGTATTTCTGTCCCTCATCGAAAAATAATTTTTTTGCTAAACTTTTCAAGAAAATTTTAGGTGAAAAAAAAATTGTTAGATTATCTACTAGAAATTTCTCATATATTCTAATTCAACCACACTGATTTCGAATATGAATTCGATTTCCCCATAGTCCTCACTGTTAATTCGTAATTTACATGGAAAATCGAGGAAAAAATTAAATTTTGGCGAAAAATCCATAACAATTTGAAGAACGTTCTAGGAACTCTGCGATTGTTTCATTTGCTAGCTCAAGAACGCAGACAATTGGAGAAAAAATCAAACACTCAATAGGGTCTTTCCATTTTCATAAAGGGGAACTTCCAATTTGGACATCTGAAATTGGTGATTTTTGGGAGTTTCAAACTTCCAACAGCAGTAGGGACCACAAAAAGGATGTCTCGTCAAAAGCAAGTACATATTCGGAATCTACATTCTTGAATTATGAAGAAAACAGGTATTTCTGTCCCCCATCGAACAATAATTTTTTTGCTAAATTTTCCATATAGGTCAAGAAAATTTTGGGTAAAAATCTTTTGTTCAGTTATCTACTAGAAATTTTTCATATTTTCTGATTCGCAACGCTGATTTCGAATAAGTCGTGAGAACGCCTAGAAATATGAAGAATTAATATATTAATTTAAGTATTTGTTTAGTCTACTCGCCTAGCGAGCTTTCTCTATAGAAGACTTCATCAACCTTTCATCGAAATGAAATGATGCTGTAGTGAACATATTTCTTGCACATAATTCATCATCGAGTTGACGGGGTGAGAGTCGACCATAACAGGTGGAATCGTGGAGAATTTCCATCTTTTAACAGATGCCACTCGCGCGAAGAAGACTGCAGCGTCTGAATTGTAATGAAGTTCGGATGGTACATCTTAGGCGAGATTTTAAAGGCAACAGAAACGGTATAACCCGACGAGTCGAGAATTAATGAACTGACAGTGCCAGCCTCATTATTAATGGTCTTTGGTGTCGACTCATTATACCTCACTTTCTCGGGTAAATATGGTGCACGTAATCGACTTCATCCACCAGCCCACCTCTCGATAGCTAGTTGTACTAAGCGCATATCTCGACGCTCTGTGGTTTCGTTCTGGATATAATTCGGAAGCTGTCGGGATCTGGAAGTCAGTGGCGGAGAAACCCATGCATCGCGGAGTTAATCAGTTGGCCAATTCCTGCCTGTATAATTGATTTTAGTCGGCTTCGCCCATCAGCAGATTAGAGGAATCATTCCTGTTCAGGTGTGTACATTAAATGGGAGATTGCGGCGATCACTATATATCAAAGAGGTTCGTTATCTGCGTTCTACCCGGGGTAGCGAAGATTGCCGAATCGATATATTCTCCGGCGGCGATCCACCCACCAGAGATTTTCTTTGAAGTTGATTTATACTTTGCTGGTGCAGCCATGATGGCCATTTTTAAACTAATGCCCCCGGTGAACGAGCCAATTCGATTCATTGGGGAAATTCGGTTCGGCGGGGCGCATAGAATTCCGGAGTCTCGCGATAAATGAGTAATGCTTTTCAGTTCCTCTTATCCATTCTCTGTGACGATCTCGTTTACTTTGATATTTCCGTCTAATTTTATCTTTTTATTTTATATGATGTCAATTAACTAAGCTTTTGAGTACGACCTATCTATTCTCTTAGAATATAACGAAAACATAAATTATTCTAAAACACAACGGAGAGTAATTTTCTTGAAATCATCGTGACCGAAAATATATGTTGATTTGTCATTTTTGTTGAAACGCCTTAAAAGTGGTGTAAACAGTGAAACTGGAGAGTAGTGAAAAAAAAATCTTCATTTATATTGTTGTGGACACATTGTCATTTTTGTTGAAAAAATGGCATGGGTTAGGTGTTAATTGAAAGGTGGATTCTTGGGTTAAAATCAATAATTTTTGAGTTAAATTTTTTTTTCAGTCCTATTCATAGAATTTTGTAGGAACGTTCAAGGAACTCTGCGACTGTTTCTTTTTATAGCTTAAGGATGCAGACGAATGAAAAGAATCATTTTTCCTCAGTGGGGTTTCTCTATTCCCATGAAGGTAAACTTCCAATTAGGATATCTGAACGAAAATTAATTTTTTTGCGAAAAATTCACAACCATTAGTAGAAACGTTCTAGGAACTCTGCCATTGTTTCTTTTTGTAGCTGTAGATTGCAGATAAATGGAAAAAAAATCAACACTAACCAGGGTCTATCCATTTCCATAAAGGAAAACTTCCGATTTGGAGTTCTGAAAATGGTGATATTTGGGAGTTTCAACTTCTAACTGCAGCAGGGACGACAAAAATCATGTCTGTCAAAAGCAAATATTAGGAATCTGAACCCTTGAATTATGAAGAAAACGTGTATTTCTGTCACCTATCGAAAAATAATTTTCTTGCTGAATTTTCCTCAAACAGGGTTTTCCTTTCAACTTGGCCTATTAGAAGTATTCAGAAAACAAGTGAATATTTCGTTTTGAAATTTTAGGTGGAGCCTTGAGGATGAGGCAACTCTTCGCCTAAAATATTTTCAAGTCGACAGTGTTGCCACATCTATCTTAAACGCATATCTACTTTCTTATTTCAAATGGAACTACCTATATCTTTATTAAGGTATCGATACACCAAATTCCTAGTACAACCTACTAAAAAAATTTCTCTATCGTGCAATGTTGCCAAGTTATGCACTAATTCTTGAAATTCTTGACATCTGCATTGCCAGTTTGGAAATGCAATATCTCGATTATTTCGAATGCGAACAGAACCAAACTCAGAAGTCTTATAGTAGATAATCCCAGCATTCATGTGGTACATTCGGTATTTCGATAAATCGAAAGGTTTTTCGAAGATTTTGCTCCGAAAATGTGGACCTTGAAATGGAAATATTCCGAGATTTTCAAATGGCAACCCCATATTTGTTTTACACCATACGATTCGAAATGAAAAATGATTGGCAGTCTTCTTTTGAATCAATCAATTATTTTGGATAGGTTTCGAATGAGATGAAAAATATTGAATTATTTCAGTATTTATAGACATGATCTATGGTCCTGTTTACGATTAAATGGATCTGTGATTATGAGGTAAATAATTTAAATAAATTCTATGGTTGAGATCATATAAAGTGTTCGATGATTATGGATGCCATAAAAAAAACTGTTAATTTTTAATCAAACCTCGATTCAGGTGGTTTAGTTTGTTGCATTTTTTGATTGTAAGATTTTGAAGTGATGTCTTATACTAATGAACAAATTTTGGACCTTTTCACCATTTACGGAGAATGCCAAAAAATTATCGAAAGGACCTATAGGACCTTCAACAATCGTTACCCACATGTGGCAAGAATGACTGGAAATACATTCCGAAAACTGCGGAGAAATTTTTTGGCTTCCGGTAATCCTGACCCTACAGGTCCTTTCGATAATTGTTTGGCATTCTCCGTAAATGGTGAATTTTTTCATAAGTATAAGACATCACTTCAAGATCTTGCAACCGATGAATCAAAAAATGCTACAAACTAAACCACCTGAATCGAGGTTTGATTAACAATTAACATTTTTTTCTATGACATCCATAATCATCGAACACTTTTTATGATCTCAGCCATAGAATCTTCATAATCACAGATCCATTTAATCGTAAACAGGACCATAGATCATGACCATAAATACTGAAATAATTCAGTATTTTTCATCTCATTCGAAACCTATCCAAAATAATTGATTGGTTTAAAAGAAGACTGCCAATAATTTTTTATTTCGAATCGAATGGTGTTAAACAAATATGGGGTTGCCATTCGAAAATCTCGAAATATTTCCATTTTAAGTTCCACATTTTCGGAGCAAAATCTTCGAAAAACCTTTCGATTCATCAAAATACCGAATGTACCACATGAATGCTAGGATTATCTACTATAAGACTGCTGAGTTTGGTTTTGTTCGCATTTGAAATAATCGAGATATTGCATTTCCAAACAGGCAATGCAGATGTCAAGAATTTCAAGAATTAGTGCACAACTTGGCAACAGTACACGGCAGAGAAATTTTTTTTAGTAGGTTGTACTCGGAATTTGGTATTGTACCGATACCTCAATAAAAATATAGGTAGTTCCATTTGAAATAAGAAAGTAGATATGCGTTTAAGATAGATGTGGCAACACTGTCGACTTGAAAATATTTTAGGCCAAGAGTTCCCTCATCCCCAAGGATCCACCTAAAATTTCAAAACGAAATATTCACTTGTTCTCTAAATACTTCTAATAGGCCAAGTTAAAAGGAAAACCCAAGTTGAAAGGAAAAATTTCGAGTAAAAAAATTGTTGTTCGATTATCTACAAGAAATTTCTCATGTATGCTAATTCGACCAAGCTGATTGTGAATATGAACTCGGTTTCCCCATTGTCCTCAACGCTAAGTCGATATTTACGTGGAAAATCGAGGAAAAATTGAATTTTTGGCGAAAAATTCATAACAATTTTTAGAAAAGTTCTAGGAACTCTGCGATTGTTTCTTTTGGTAGCTGAAAAACCTGAACGAATGGAAAAAATCAAAACTCACTAGGGTCTCTCCATTTCCATTTAGGAAAACTTCCAATTTCGACATCTTAAAATGGTGATTTTTGGGAGTTTGGGAGTCAAACTTCCAACAGCAGTAGGAACCACAAAAATAATGTCTCGTCAAAAGCAAGTACATATTCAGAATCTAGAGGATATTGAAAAGATTTCTTCATTCTTATTGTTGTGGATATATTCTGATCTGTCATTTTTGTTGAAACGCCACAAAGGTATTGTGAAAAGTGGAACAGGAGAAAAGTGAAAAAAATTGTTCATTCATATTTTTGTGAACACACTATGAGTTGTCAATTTCGTTCGAAAATCTCATGAAGTTTTGACAAAAATTGACACACTGACTTCCAGCGAAAAATAAATACTCCCCTCCTCCCCAGATATCACCGACGACACTTTAATAAAATTATGACCAGAAATATCGCTCGAAAATTCGACGACACGAGGCCGAGATTGAGTGATGACACGCATCAGGCCCCGTGCTCGATCAGCATGAATTACAAAATGAAAATGAAAAAGTGCGAACAATTCATCAAGCCTATTGACTCCTCTCGAACCGGCGGACGTTGGGAGGCAAGATTGATCGTCTCCCGGCCATATTCCTGCCTCCTTTTGCCGGCGTCGGGCGTGTATTGAATGATCGTGCGACGAATGAAACATCAACCTGACAAAGTGAAACGACGAAACAACGTGGCCTGAATGATTCAAGACGGCGGAGAACTGAGGAGAGAGAGTTAAGTCTGAAAAGAATTCCCCCTTTCGCGAATTTAAGTTTTTCCATTAGACGCTCTCGAGTTATCCAATTCCGGGCGCGCGCGTGTGTGTGTGTGTGCTCGCCATGTATATTGTTTAGATGCAAAACGGATAAAAGGATGAGACTTGTACGCGTTTTATGTTTCTGCTTAGGAACGAAGATTCGAGAGTTTTCTCCGGGAAAAATTGGTCTGGAATTGAGCGGAACGGTTATTTATTCAGACGTAACGGATTCGTATTCTCTTTCGGTCCTATTCCAGTTCTTGGATGGGTTTTGTTCGTCGACGAATGCTGGAATTGATGATGGCATGGGTTAGGTGTTAGTTAAAAGGTGGATTCTTCGGTCAAAATTGATAATTTTTGGGGATAATTTTTTTTTTCAGTCGTATTCATAGAATTTTGTAAAAACGTTATAGGAACTCTGGGATTGTTTCTTTTGCTGATTGGAGAATGCAGACGAATAGAAAAAAAATTCTCCTCATTAGGGTCTCTCTATTTCTAAAAAAAAACTGGGACGGGGCTTCTTATACAAGTTGAAATATTACAAAAGAATATTGGACATTTACCATCTGAAAATCATATACTCGGCACTTGTTGAATCTAGATTGCAGTATGGAATTTTGGCATGGGGTGGAGCAGCCAGTGTACATTTAACTAAACTTGAAAATCTACAAAAACGCCTTCTGAAAATAATGTTCGGTAGAGACCCCACTTATTCTAGTGAATCTCTTTATGCAGAAACAGAAGTCCTGAGTATTCGTCAGAAATTATTTTGCAATCTGGTCCTCCACCTTTATTCTCACAAAGCTCTCCTTGAAAACGTTGATCATAGATACTTTACAAGACAGAAAACTGGAAACTTCATGAAAATACCCTTATCAACAAAGAAAATTGGACAGAGAAGCTTTACCTACCTTTCTGTCAAAGCGTTCAACTTTCTACCCGAAAAACTTAAAAACGAAGTATTCGAAATAAACTCGCGCAATATGTACAAGAAGAAACTGAAAAAATTTATAATTGGCACCAATTTCAAGATCATTAGCACTCTACTATCATAGAGTGCCTGTCTCGGAAGTGCAAACTTCTGATATCCCAGTTCGTTCAATTTGAGATTTTGCACGGAGGAAGTGGATAATAGTTTGAATGGTAACACATACTTTTTAACGGGGAGAGACCTACGCGCGGCTAGCTATTGTGGGTTTTACTTACGTTGAATTGTATAGTGCGATAATTGATGAATGGTTAGAGGGGAGAATTTTCCCATTTTGTTTTGTTTTGTTTTTGCAATTTTGTACTACATGTCATCACTTTCGGGTGCAATATTGTTCAAATATGCCTTAAGTAGGTATGATGGAATTGACTATGTAACGAAAATTAAGTCAAACTTACCATTTTACTATCTTGGACATCATGTTATAATTTTTTGTTTTGTTCAAATGGCCATTTTGTTGTTTTATTTTGTTATTCACCTGGTCCTATGTACTGTCATTTCATTTTATTTTCATTATTATGTTTTTTATTACAATACTGCGAAGTGTAAAATATCTCCACACACAGGCTTTGCCTTTCGTGGATCTCGTTAGGTTTATTCATTGGAATCATTGCTCCTGTAGATCATTTTTGTGAAATAAACTTATTATTATTATTATTATTATTATCTGAAAATTGGGATACTACACGAGAGTTTCGAATTCAAACTTTAGTGGGGGCCACAAAAATTATGTCTCGTTGAAAGCAAGTACATATTCGGAATCTACACCCTTGTAATATGAAGAAAACACGTATTTCTGTCCCTTATCGAAAAATAATTTTTTTGCTGAATTTTCCTTGTGTTAAAAAATTTTTGTTCGATTATCCACTAGAAATTTCTCATATCTGCTAATTTGACCACGCTAATTTCGAATATGGAGTCGGTTTCCCCATAGTCCTCACCGTAAAGTCGTAATTCAAGTGGAAAATCGAGAAAAAAATAATGTTTTGGTCAAAAATTCATTACAATTTGTAGAAACGTTCTGAGAACTCTGCCATTGTATTTTGAAACTGGAGAGACAAATGTAAAAAAACCACTCTATTTCAATGAAGGAAAACTTCCAATTTGAAGATCTGAAATTGGTGATTTTTGGAACTTTCAACTTCTAACAGCAGTAGGGACCACAAAAATCATGTTTCGTGAAAAGCAAGCACATATTCGAAATCTACACCCTTGAATTATAAAGAAAACATGTATTTCTGTCCCTTATTGAAAAATAATTTTTTTGCTAAATTTTCCATAACAGGTCAAGAAAATTTTGGGTAAAAAATTTTTGTTCGATTATCTACTAGAAATTTCTTATATATGCTGATTCGACCACGCTGATTTCGAATAAGAAGTCGGTTTTCCCATCGTTCTCATCGTTAAGTCGTAATAGATGTGGAAAATCGGGAAAAAATAAATTTTTTGGCGAAAAATTCATAAAAACTTTAAAAAAACATTCTAGGAACTCTGTGATTTGGTGGATGAAGAATGCAGACGAATGGAGAAAAATCAACACTTATTTGGTTCTTTTCATTTCCATAAAGGAAAACTTGGAAAACAATTTAGACATCTGAAAATGGTGTTTTTTGGGAGTTTAAAACTTCTAACAGCAGTAGGGACCACAAAAGTAATGTCTCGTCAAAAGCAAGTAAATATTCGTAATCTACACCCTTGTATTATGGAGAGAACATGTATTTCTTTCCCTTATCGAAAAATATTTTTTTTGCTGAAGAAAATTTTGATCGAAAAAATTTTTGTTCGATTATCTACAAGATTCGGTTTCCCCATAGTCCTAATCGTTAAGTCGTAATTGACGTGGAAATTCTAGAAAAATTAATTTTTTGGCGAAAAATTCATAACAATTTGTAAAAACGTTCTAGGAACTCTGCGATTATCTCTCTTGGTAGCTGAAAAGTGTAGACGAATGTAAAAAAACTAACACTCACTAGGGACTCTCCAT
Organism: Aphidecta obliterata; assembly: GCA_963966015.1. Lineage (NCBI taxonomy): Eukaryota > Metazoa > Arthropoda > Insecta > Coleoptera > Coccinellidae > Aphidecta > Aphidecta obliterata. The sequence continues at coordinate 33,595,826 of OZ014430.1, read as the reverse complement.
TGCCATGAAGGAAAACTTCCAATTTGGACATCTGAAAATGGTGATTTTTTGGATTTTCAGTTTCTATCAGCAGTAGGGACTACAAGAATAATGTCTCGTGAAAAGCAAGAACATATTCGGAATCTTTCCCCTCGAATCATGAGAAAACACATGTATTTTTGTCCAATATCGAAGAATAATTTTTTTGCTAAATATTCCATAAAAGAAAATTTTGGGTGGAAAAATTTTTGTCCATTTGTCTTCTCGAAATGCTAATTGAACCACGCTGATTTCGAATATGCAGTTGGTTTTTCCATTGACTTGACACCCTTTCGTCGTAATTCACGTGGGAAATCGAAAAAAAATTGAATACTTGGTAAAAAAATTATGAAATTTTGTGAAACCGTTTCAGAAATTCGATGATTTCTTCTTCTTGTAGCTTGGAAATGTGGACTTCAGGAAAAAATTCACATTCACTAAGGTCTCTCCATTTCCACGAAGGAAAACTTCAAATGTGTACATCTGAAGAGTTCCAAATTCTGCAGTAACGACCATTACAATTATTTGTTTCGAAGATGATACATAAAGACCAAAGTTCCTTCCATTCCGAGATATCGAAAACGCGACCCATCTCAATTCGCGAAATTGAAAAGACTGTTCCCTGAGTGAATTCCGGAAGAAAAAAAAGGATTAAAGAGCTTCGTGGAGTTCGTGGAGCAAATAGAAGGAAACCCGCTGAAAACACAAGGAAATTCGGGGAAGATTGTTGATGGCGAATTGAAGTCGTCCCCCGGGAACCCCCGGCTCTCCACAATAGTGGAGATGGCTGCAGTGGATCCCGAGACGATGATCGAATATTCTCTTGCCGTTTCGGTGCCGCAATATGTGGAATATGAATATTCATCATACTACCGAGGAATATGAGAAGAATCTTGTTTCAAGAATTGAAAGTTAAGGAATAAAAAACTCAATCTCTTAGAAAGCATGGGAATCAATAAACAAAAAGGTTCGCATAATTTGCTTAACGACCAGATAGAGTTGAACAATTCCCCTCTATTGAATTTATTCAACCGTTATGATATTTCAACGAGAAACTTATAATACAGAGATTTGGGATATAGGGTCTCTGGTAACGTACCTCTTCTTCCCTTTCAGGAATTGTGTATATATAATTACATAATCCCAACCCTGTATATTTCAGATGAACCATATATAGTCCATTTAAGAATTATTGACATCGAAGCAGGCCATGAACGTCCAGTCGAGGCTTTATTTCTGGTTACAAAAAGTAACTAAATTTCATCATAGAAATAAAACATAAATATGACCTAGAAAAGTGTTGAGTATATGAATTATCGAATAATTAAGCCGGAATATTTCGATTGCAGTTCAAACATGGGAATTCGGGTTGGAAAGCGCAAAAATATCGTGGAATGCTTTCATATGAAATTATCTCATATAAAAGTCAACCATGGAAAATTGAAGATCATTCAAATAAATATTTATTTTCACTCAGGACCATGCAATATTCATCGGTATTGGAAATCTTGCAAAATTCTAACCATATAACTATAAGAGTACCATTTTATGTCAGGATTCAAGAAGGATCATTAATGGAATTCTAGCAGGTAGCTAGAAGTGCAACAGAAAAAAAAAATTGGATACTTCGCAAGCACAGGGCCAAAAGAATGGATTTGAAAAACCGTAATAATGTATTAAGAAATAAGAGAGAAACAAAAATTAAGAATCTATGTAGTACATGAAGAATTTTGACATGAAATTTGTACCGAACTATCAATATATGAACCAATTTGTGAATTATTTATTGCTCGGTGTTGAATACTTCAAGAAAGTCAATTTTTATTTTCATTTATTGAAACTGTCCATGAATTATTGAAAATATTATAATTGATGAGCAATTTTACAATTATTCAGTATACTTTTGAATTGGGAACAATATAGCATGTGTATTAGCAGAGGGAATGTGAACAGGGTACTATATAGTATAAGTATAATAAATAAACTTAAAATATATATGAATGATACAAGAGCAAAGATAAAAATATCATTGAAAACTTTGTTTCCACGAAGTGTAGTGATTTGGATGTGTTTATTGAATAAGCTTACATAATCCTTTGCAGGGAAGGTTTCAATATTTCAATAAACCATTCATGAAATAATTCACCATTCATAGTAATCCTTATCATTAATACCACTGTCAAGAATCGGATCACATCCAGGTAAAAATCCATCAATTGTTCCAGCATTCAAAATAGTGCACCTTCTGCCTTTACCCTTGAATATACTCGGCATACCTTTTGGATTATTTTCTAGTGTCCACTGACGAATTTGAATACCGTTTTTGCATATCCAAATTTCATCTAGATAAATGAATTTTACGTTTTGTTCCATGTATTCTCGGCATTTATCACAATATCGTACTATTTTTATTATACTTTTCTGTTTATCAGTAAGAATTTTCCTTCGATCAATTTTTTTGTATTCGTATCCAATTCTTTTTATGATATAATATAATGTTGACTTCGATCAATTGAAATCTAGGTGCTCTTTGGCCAGTTCGAAAAGGATATATAAACTGATATATATTCATTTTTTTTAATTCTTGCAAGAACAAAGTCATTCAATATCTCTTTGAAGGAATAATCGTATCGCACAGGTTTTCCTCCACTGCTAATTCCAGGCTGTAATAACAATAATAACATGCTAATATTCTACGGACAGGGCTTGGTGAAATCTGAAAATTCAAGAGACATTGATCAATCAGAATACACTTTGAGTCGGTGAATAACAGTTTACCTGAAACACTAGCGGAAATATATGCCAAATCTTTGGAAAACTCGAAGTAACACCGACAAACTGCCTGGCGTTCTCTTGTTAGGCGCGATGTATCCTGGTCAATTCCAGCCATTTTAATAGCATAAGACAAAAAATACTCAAATTCAGAGCAAATTTTTATAATTACATATTCACCAATATCTTCGATAAAATCATCAAAGCAAGATTTCTATGGATAATGTTAGTGGTATTCCTCTGACCAACCTGAATTCAGCAACCCAAAATATTACTGAATAGTCTATTACCAACTTAAATTCGATTTTTCACAGCCAACCGAGATGTCAATAATTCTTAAACGGAGTATATCTATTATTCATTTGAGATTTATATTACTATGTATAATTTTGAAGAGCTTTCAATCTTCAATGACGCATATTGCAGGTGTTCATTGTTTGTTATTGCCCTTCTGGAACTTTCAGATAAGATAATGTTATAAATACCTCTGGAGACGATCAATCGTCAATAATTAATAAAAGTAGTTTCTTTCTAACTGTATGCTAGATAGGACGGATAATCGTCCGTTGTGAATAATAAAGTTTTTTAAAACTTGGCTTTCGATTTCAAGAATATAATTATATATAACGACTGGAGAAGTCATGGTATGGCGAAACACTTTTGTCTTGGTTTAGTAAAACCCTTAGTTAGTGAAAAACGTATTGCGAAAAGAATAGGACAAAGTACCAATTCGTCCATCGGCATCGCAGCATCCGTCGAAACGTACGTGGAGAATCGATTACTTCCATCGAATCATACGTCCACGGACGGCAGGAATTCGAACAGAGCGCGAAAACCCATTATCCGAGCATCAAATTATCGTTTCGCATTTCCGGACGAAATAACATTTCGAGTGCTCGCTGAAAGGAGAGAAGAGCCCGGCAACGCCACCGCAAACAGGCCACCCCGCAAGCGGGGACGCCGGATAGACGACGCGCGGATATGGAAACGGCGTCTCTACCTGAGAAATGGGAATTCGTGTTCCGGGAGAGGGGAAACGTTCGAATATCACTCCCGGGAACAGTTATGCAAAACTGGGAGTCGGTTGCCGGCCGCCGAGACTCGCGTGCGGTTATCGCGGATAATATCATAATGCGAAATTCTTTCTACCTTCACCGAGAAGTGGACGCCCAAGATCTACCACCCCCGCACAAGATCGGTTTATGACTGTATCTACCCGTAGAGAGCTTTTGAGTACTTGTCGAATCATGCAACAGCGGCTTTTGAACGCTTCTGGTGTTCTGAAAATTCCTGAACTTCCTTAACTTTTGTGGAGCAGTTTATTGTAAACGCCACACTCATCACAAGGGGTGACGATAGAGTTTCGGCAAGTCACCACTGGCTGATACTGAAATATGGTTGAAGGATAGGAAGCATGGGATGAACCTTCTTTCTGCACAGTCCCGGGGCTGTTACCAGGTTTTTGAGAAGCTAAGGGCACTTAACTTGAAGTTGCTCAATGTCACATCAACAGAAAACACAAAGGTGCTATTAACACGGCCATATGTATCAGAAGACTCGGTTCTGCTCGATAAATGCGGCGATATATATCAGAAGATTCGAATAACTCGGCGATAACTCGGAATAGTTTGGTTTTCTACGACGGTACGTGACCTCTTAATAAATTACAAATTAATGAATTTTTGAGAGTTAAGCCACTCGGTTGCGTGTTCTGCCCGGTGGGCGCCAATAGTCAGGACAGAAAACCTTTCGGCATCCCAAATTTACGACTTAACAAATTGTATAGAATTGAAAAATTTTGGGTAAAAAATTTTTGTTCGATTATCTACTACAAATAAAAAAAAATTACGAAAAGCACTGTCGTGAAGGCAGGAGCTTTTGAGCGCTCGTACATGCACCTTGTAGGTAGATTCGCTTTTTCCAGTTTTAGAAATCAATTGAAGGAATTTTTGACAGCTGTCAAAAAAATTCTGAAACTTGTGCGAAACTCCAGACTTCATGTCTTCAGCTGACCAATTTTTTTTCGATAATTCGCTAGAATTTTCTACGGTATCTATGGTCTTGGTTATGCTATCTGGACAAAATTTTGCACGTTGTTTGAGTACATTATTCCTCAGCTAGGTGCAAAATTTCATTCCAATCCGATCAGTAGTTTCGAAACTATCAGGAAAAAAATATTTTGAACGGCCATATTTACGGAATCCCTAGTCTTATTTTGCTCATTTTTTCAAGTTCCTAGGCCTTTCCGTTCAAAAGTTACAATTTTCTATGGTTTCTATGGTTCTGGTGATGCGATCTGGACAAAATATTGCTTCAATATATCATTCTCGATCAAAATACAAAATTTCATCTCGATCGAATACGTAGTTTCGAATTTATCGAGAAAACAAAATTTCAAACGACCGTATTCACGGAACCCTTTGTATAATGATGCTCATAGATGAACGTGATCACGAAATTCGAGATCCACACCTATCCTGAAAATTTCAAGTCCCTAGGCATTTCCGTTCAAAAGTTACAATTTTCTATGGTTTCTATGGTTCTGGTCATGCGATCTGGACAAATTTTCACATGTAGCTGGAACACCTCATTTTCCATTTGAGTGAAAAATTTCATCTCGATCAAATCTGTAGTTTTCAAGTAATCAGGGAAACAAAACTTTGAGCGGCCATATTTACGGAACCCCTGGTGGAATTTGGCCCATTAACGAACTTAACCGAGGCATTCGGTAACTGAACCCACACTGAAAATTTCAAGTCTCTAGGTTGTTCCGTTCGAGAGTTATCGTGCTTACGGACGGACGGACGGACAGACTCGAATTTTCCGACGGATTCGTCATCAGTGAGTCGAACATAGTCTTTTGAGACCATTTTCGGCTCAAAATTCGAAAAATACAGACATTGTGACGAAATGGTATAGCCCTCGTGTAAGTTGTACGAGCGCTCAATAAACAGAACGGAGAGTAATTTTCTTGGGATTATCGTGACCGAAAAAAAATATGTTGATTTGTCATTTTTGTTGAAACGCCTCAAAAGTAGTGTGAAAAGTGAAACTGGAGAATATTGAAAAGAATTCTTCATTTATATTGTTGTGGACACATTCTGATTCTTCATTTCTGTTGAAACCATGGCATAGATTAGATGTTAATTGAAAAGTGTATTCATGGGTCAAAATTGATGATTTTTGGGTCAAATTTTTTTTTTCAGTCGTTTCCATAGAAGTTCATAGAAACGTTCTAGGAACACTGCGTTTTTGAAGCTGAAGAATGCAGACGAATGGGTAAAAAATCATTTCCCTTCAATGGGGTCCCTCTTTTTCCATAAAGGAACCATATATGCTTATTCGAACACGCTGATTTCGAATATGAAGTCGATTTTCCCATAGTCCTTACCGTAAATTATTTACGTGAAAAATGGAGAAAAAATAATTTTTTGGCGGAAAACTCATAACAATTTGTAGAAAGGTTTTAGGAACTCTGCGATTTTTTTTTGGTAGCCGAAGGATGCGGGCGAATGGAAAAAAATCAACACTCACTAGGGTCTCCCCATTTCCATAAAGGAAAACTTCCAATTTGGACATCTGAAACTAGTGATTTTTGGGATTTTCACCTTCTTACAGCAGTAGAAACCACAAAAACCATGTCTCGTCGAAAGCAAGTGAATATTCGGAATCTACACTCTCGAATTATAAGGGAAACATGTATTTCTGTTCCTTATCGAGAAATAATTTTTTTGCAAAATTTTCCATAGGTATACGAAATCGAGAAAATTTTGGGAAAAAAAATTTTGGTTCTATTATCTACTGAAAATTTCTAATATATGCTAATTCGACCACGCTGATTTCGAATATGAAGTCGGTTTTCCCAAAATCCTAACCATTTCGTCACGATGTCTGTATTTTTCGAATTTTGAGCCGAAAATGGTCTCAATCGACTATGTTCGACTCACTGATGACGAATCCGTCGAAAAATTCGAGTCTGTCCGTCCGGCCGTAAGCACGATAACTCTCGAACGGAACAACCTAGAGACTTGAAATTTTCAGTGTAGGTTCAGACCCCAAATGCCTTCGTTAAGTTCCTTAATGGGCCAAATTCCACCAAGGGTTCCGTAAATATGGCCGTTCAAAGTTGTTTCCCTGATTACTTGAAAACTACAGATTTCATCGTGATGAAATTTTGCACTCAAATGGAGAATGAGGTGCTTAAGCTACATGTGAAATTTTGTCCAGATCGCATGACCAGAACCATAAAAACCATAGAAAATTGTAACTTTCGAACGGAAAGGCCTAGGAACTTGAAATTTTCATGGTGGGTTTAGATCGCGAATTTCACGGTCACGTTCATCAATGAGCGAAATTGAACTAGGGGTTCCGTAAATATGGCCGTTCAAAATATTTTTTTCCTGATAGTTTCGAAACTACTGATCGGATTGGAATGAAATTTTGCTCCTAGCTGAGGAATAATGTATTCAAACTACGTGCAATTTTGTCCAGATCGGATCACGAAGACCATAGATACCGTAGAAAATTCTAGCGAATTATCGAAAAAAAATTGGTCAGCTGAAGACATGAAGTCTGGAGTTTCGCCTAAGTTTCAGAATTTTTTTGACAGCTATCGAAAATTCCTTCAATTGATTTCTGAAACTGGAGAATGCGAATCTACCTACAAGGTGCATGTACGAGCGCTCAAAAGCTCCTGCCTTGACGGCAGTGCTTTTCGTAATTTTTAACGAAAAATTCATAATAATTTGTAGGAACGTTCTACGAACTCTGCGATTGTTCCTTTTGGTAGCTGAAGAGTGCAGACAAATGGAAAAAAATCAACACTCCCTGGCTTTCTCCATTCCCGTGAAGGAAAACCCCCAATTTGGACATCTGAAAATGGTGACTTTTGGGAGTTTGATACTTCTTACAGCAGTAGGAACCACAAAATCAATGTCTCGACGAAGGCAAGTACATACATATTCGGAATCTACAACCTTCAATAAAATTCGAAAAATAATTTTTTCTCTGAAGTTCCCATTACAAAATCAAGAAAATGATGGGTAAACAAATTTTTGTTAAAAATAGGAATTTTCCCAACGACCTCGACTTCGGCAACCCAAAATTCACAACTCAACAATTTGTATAGAATTAAAAAGGAGTTTGGCTGGAGCAAGGAGCATAACTTTGGTATAGAAAAAAAAATGGTCATTCTGCAGAAAACTTCCTATTTTTCGCTCGTTCTCAGGCAAAGTACGAGTTAGGTAGCGATGACGTGATTTCCGAAGTCCATAAAGCCGTCTCACCCCCCGCGTCCCAGCCGGAACGACCGGTATGCGAGGAAAACCGACGGAGACATTCCGACGCGGCGCATAACCGAAATACAAGGTGGATCCGGTAATCGCATACAACGAAATCCCCGAGGTGGTATTGCGCTAATCGCGTTAAGCGACTCGCTCGGATCCGGCCGCAATCCGGGCTCACCACCCCCCCCCACCGACCCCTCCGCCGCCCCCGGCGCAAATTATAAATCATAATACACGTAGAGACAATGGGGCCCGAATGCGACATCAGATACGGGACCTCTGGAAGATAATAACGCGTCTCCTCGGCCGGGTAATTCGAGCGTTCCAAACGGCATTATTATCAGATCGCGCGCGGAGACAACAATTCCACCCCAACCCCCCAAGTGCGCCGCCCATTAAGTGCATTTCTCGACGACGACGAATCTGTTCGTCATCGTCGCCAGGGTGGTATTCGCGACGCCTAGCGTTTCTCGGACGTGATCCTCCCCCGTTCCATAAATGCATTATGGGGTGGGTTCTGTTCTTATTCCCGTAGGGACGGTCATTTGTCTGGTTATATCCGGTGGAGCGTCGCTGACGATGAAGTCGCCCAAAACTCGATTCCGACTAGTTCGAAGCTTGCGGCGGCCCATAAGACGGGTCAGGCAATAGGCGATCTGACTCACGATCTACCTTCCATCCTACACACTGTTATCTCGTACAAGCTTTGAATTATTCTCTCGGTCTGAAGAATTCCTTGGACCGATGACTATTTCATCATACACTGAGTTAATTTAACACTTGAAATGTCTTTCCTATCACAATAGGTGAGTTGTTATTTTACCAGAATATCTTGTTGACTGTACTAATTAAAACAAATTTGTGTGGAGGGTGAACTATTTCTTTACTATCAATACAAAAGAGCTCTGTCAAATTCAGAATACCAATAACTACATGTTATTGGTCTTCAAGTTTTGTAAAAACTGAGGGGTTTTCCCAAACTATATCGGCACCTTTATATTCCCAGAACCTCATCAGATATCATCAGGTTCCCTGGATGATAGTCATTCAATTGAAAAGTTCTTCTCTGACAATATCTGTAAACCGATAACAAAGAAACATGGTTCCATTGAGCTCCGTTTTGTAATTTCAACCGTCTTCGGAAAGCATGTGGCCGAGAGAGAAAAAACCATCGTGGTAGAAAACCGAGAATTCTGTTATAGTCCATTTAAGAATTATTGACATCGAAGCAGGCCATGAACGTCCAGTCGAGGCCTTACTTCTGGTTACAAAAAGTAACTAAATTTCATCATAGAAATAAAACATAAATATAACCTAGAAAAGTGTTCAGTATACGAATTATCGAATAATTAAGCCGGAATATTTCGATTGCAGTTTCTACATGGGAGTTTTGGTTTGATAGCGCAAAAATATCGTGGAATGTTTTCATATGAAATTATCTGAACTTATCGTTCATATAAAAGTCAACCATGGAAAATTGAAGATCATTCAAATAAATATTTATTTTCACTCAGGACCATGCAATATTTATTGGTATTGGAAATCTTGCGAAATTCTAACCATATTACTATAAGAGTACCATTTTATTCAAGAAGGATAATTAATGGAATTCTAGCAGGTAGCTAGTGGTGCAACAGAAAAAAATTTTTGGATACTTTGCAACCACAGGGCCAAAAGAATGGATTGGAAAAAACGTTATAATGTATTAAGAAATAAAAGAGAAACAAAAATTAAGAATCTATGTAGTGCATGAAGAATTTTGACATGAAATTTGTACCGAACTATCAATATATGAACCAATTTGCGAATTATTTATTGCTCGGTGTTGAATACTTCAAGAAAGTCAATTTTCATTTTCATTCATTAAAACTGTCCATGAATTATTGAAAATATTATAATTGATGAGCAATTTCACAATTATTCAGTATACTTTTGAATTGGGAACAATATAGCATGTGTATTAGCAGAGGGAATGTGAACAGGGTACCATACAGTATAAGTATAAAATATCTATGAATGATACAAGAGCAAAGATAAAAATATTGAAAACTTTGTTTACACGTAGGGTAGTGATTTGGATGTGTTTATTGAATAAGCTGACATAATCCTATTGATGGGGATCCTTTTGCAGGGAAGGTTTCAATATTTCAATAACCCATTTATGAAATAATTCACCATTTATAGTAATCCTTATCATTAATACCACTGTCAAAAATCGGATCACATCCAGGTAAAAATCCATCAATTGTTCCAGCATTCAAAATAGTGCACTTTCTACCTTTACCCTTGAATATACTCGGCATACCTTTTGGATTATTTTCTAGTGTCCACTGACAAATTTGAATACCGTTTTTGAATATCCAAATTTCATCTAGATGAATGAATTATTCGTTTTTTTCCATGTATTCTCGGTATTTATCACAATATCGTACTATTTTTATTATATTCTTCTGTTTATCAGTAAGAATTTTCCTTCGATCAACTTTTTTGTATTTGTATCCAATTTTTTTTATCATATGATATAATGTTGACTTCGATCAATTGAAATCTAGGTGCTCTTTGGCCAGTTCGAAAAGGATATCTAAACTGATATATTCATTGTTTTTAATTCTAGCAAAAACCAAGTCATTCAATGTTTGTTTTCCTCTTTGAAGGAATAATAGTATCGCACAGGTTTTCTTCCACTGCTAATTCCAGGCTATAATAACATGCTAATATTCTACGGTCAGGGCTTGGTGAAATCTGAAAATTTAAGAGACATTGATCAATCAGAATACAGTTTGAGTCGGTGAATAACAGTTTACCTGAAACACTAGCGAAACTCGATAAATGCTAGAGGAAATATATGCCAAATCTTTGAAAAACTCGAAGTAACACCGACAAACTGCCTGGCGTTCTCTTGTTAGGCGCGATGTATCCTGGTCAATTCCAGCCATTTTAATAGCATGAGACAAAAAATACTCAAATTCAGAGCAAATTTTTATAATTGCATATTCACCAATATCTTCGATAAAATCAACAAAGCAAGATTTCTATGGGTAATGTTAGTGTTATTCCTATACCAACCTGAATTCAGCAACCCAAAATATTACTGAATAGTCTATTACCAACTTAAATTCGATTCGTCACAGCCAACCGAGATGTCAATAATTCTTAAACGGAGTATAAATATCGACGCCATCGAGTCTTCTATGAAATATCGCCGCATATTCGTGCAAAACCGAGTCGTCTGATCTTCACCGCCGCCGTTGTGTCTTCTGTTAAAGTTACATTGAGCAACTTGAAGTCGAGTGCCCTTGGCTTCTTAAAAACCAGGTGACAGTCCCGAAACTGTGCAGAAAGAAGGTTCATCCTCTGCTCCCTAACCTTCAACCCTATTTCAGTATCATCCGGTGGTGATTCGGCGAGATTCCGTCCTCCTGGGATAAGTACTTTGCTTTGCTCAAAGTATTCGATTCCACAGTAAGTTCATCTGATGAAATCCAGACCCCAAAAAAAAAACCTTTCAGATCCTTCTCCGAGTATATGTGAAGCAATATCATATGGAAATTTGTGGATTTTTACATTCAAACAAACAAAATTAACTTCTCTTTCATAAGTTTATTGTATTAGTGAAGTAGAATTGATTCGCGAAAAACTGGGTAAAACTCATTTCCATCCCGTTTCCACAACGTTCCCCCCCACGGCAGATTCGCCGAAAGAGTTTCGTAATCGAGTTAACTTCATTTTCCCGATGAATTTCCCGACTGTTTGTTGACTCTCGACGAAATCACGATGGAACATTCAGGTACACAAACGAACGAGCCGACAAGAAAACAAATTGAAACAAACAGTTCAACTTTCGGAACGCTGAAGCCATTTCGAAACATTTTAATTCTCGGAAGTCTTTGTATATCCCGCGTCGAATCGAAGGATTGTTGATCCTTCTTTGCTTTCGGTCTGTGAATACAAGTAAGCCAGGAAATCCACCTTTTCGGGTTAGATTAATATAATAGGTAGATCCACATAATAGGTACATCCACCTAGTAGGTAGATCAACCTTTTCAGGTAGATCCACATAATAGGTAGATCCACCTTTTTCGGTAGATCGACACTGAATACTGACGAATGTTATATTCTTGTGTACCGAATCTCCATAATTCCTCGCGAATTCCGGGACGAGATTAATTCGCGGGGGCTCGGAGATGCTCTGCGGGACTTGATGAGGGGATTAACGTTAGACCCTGGATATACACGATTACGGGGACGATGTGAAGTTGGAAAACTTAACGGCATTCCAAGAAGTAGAGAGAAGTCGATTAAGCCCTAATCCGCAACGAATACATATCGGTCCCGTTGATATTGTCGAGCGAGTTCGTTCCGAGTCTTTGATCGGGGAGGAAAGTTGCTGGGCTGCGGATTAGGGGATGGATGTCGCCTGAAACATCTTTGCTGTACGATAAAGGGTGATCCTTCAATTTCGGGCCAAGAACCATACTTTCCTCGGTTCCTAAAAAAAATCGATTCCGACCCACTGCTCGATGCAAATGGGACTATAGTTAATTGAGAAGAAGGAGCGCACCGTAAATGATGCTTTCCGAAGTAGGCGTCTCCATCGGATAGCGGATAGAAGAGACATCGGAAAGGGCCATTATTTTCAACTTATCGTATCCTGTAATTTCCTCTCTCTCGGAAGAAAATATCAACCTTTCCTTGACGCCGGCACAAAACGAGATCGAACAGATTGTAGGATCAGTCGGCCAAGTGGAAGTAACGCCGCCATCAAATAAACATCAATGTCCCGAAAGATCTCATCGCAGCATCCATTGAAACGAGATACGCCGATTGTTTCTTTTTTCCGAGGGAGGACGAAATGAGGAATCTCGTCTTTATACAAGGACTGAGCTCCGGAATACGAGATCGAAGCAGAAGGTTTTCGCTTGATCAAAGTCGAAGGTATATGACATTTGGTTCATTCGATTCATAAATTCCATAGGGTTTATAGAGATTGTCGGTGGAGAATTGTTCAATTAAATGGCCACCATTTAGATAATACCCGATAAGGTTCTGGGAAAATTAAGATAGGAAGCAGAGGATGAACCTTCTTTCTGCACAGTTCCCGGGCTGTCACCTGGTTGTTTGAGAAGCTGAGGGCACTCAACTCAAAGTTGCTCAATGTCACTTCAACAGAAGACACAATGGCGTTATAAAAACGCGGCGGCGAAGATCAGACGACTCGGTTTTTCACGAATATGCGGCCATATTTCAATCTGTATTGACTTGTCACTTTGTCACAGATTGGATATGTCGTATCGACAACACCAATAGATGATACGTAGTTCCCATGAAATTTTAACATCTAGTGGAGGACACTAATTATAGCATTGCCCTGAGGAAGTGGAAATATATCCACGAAACGTAGGCTAAGCTAGAGAAAGTGTTTAAAATCACCAAAAAAGTCCTATCACCCAGATAACCTGATTCACATAACAAAGAAAGCATATACGTATGAGAAGAATTCAAAGTCCGTCGAGTGAGTACGAGATAACAAAATTCATCAAAGATTCGTCCGTACCAAAAACATGTCGTGATCAGCACAGTTCCGCGACATTCGTCAAGTAAATCACCATTCTTTCGACGGGAGTTGTTTGGTAACGGGATCTCGTAACCGCCCCTTCTTCTGGGGTTGTTTAATTCGTCTCTTGTTGCGAGACCCTCTGAAGAACAACACTCATTACCTAGGAACTTTCCATGTTTGCTAATGCGTTTTCTCCGGAACTAATGACCGACAAAGCTACACGCCCAGGGCCAGGCCGATGTCATAATTTGAACGTTTTCGTCCAAACGACTGTGAACGAAATGGAATCCTCGAGAAGGACGGTTCTCAGGTCGACGCTTTTTCAGGTCGACGCTAAAGGACACGAGTGATTGCCTCCCGAGAATAAAACGCTCAATTTTTCAAATAAAGATTTTCAGTCCAGATTTTCACCATTATTTCGTAAGTCATTGACAGAGTCAAGTACCGTCGGGAAAAACCAAAATTTTTTAAGTTAACGCCGAGTTATTCGAGTCTTCTGTGAAATATCGCCCTGTTCATCACGTCATTGTGCCTTCTGTTAATGTGAAATTGAGCGACTTGAAGTCGAGTGCCCTTGGCTTCTCAAAAACCAGGTGACAGTCCCGGAACTGTGTAGAAAGAAGGTTCATCCTCTGCTTGCTATCCTTCAACCCTATTTCAGTAATCAATTAAGTCGTCAATAGAAAATCATCGTGGTGGAAATCGAGTCTTCTGTGAAATATCGCCGTATATTTAAGCGAAACAGATTCGTCTGATCTTCACAGCCGTTTTTGTGTCTTTAGCTTCTCAAAAACCAGGTGAAAGCCTCGGAAATGTACAGAAAGAAGGCTCATCCTCTGCTTCCTATCCTTCAACCTGAGCCGATCTGGCGTCTGCGCCCGCCATTTTCATTATCCGTACAGAAATCCACATTATCAGAAACTTGGGAAGTGGGTTTGCTGAGCCCAAGAGAAGAATAACCACAGAATCTTTTCCTTCAAATTGAAGTACGATGCCTAAACTCAAAATCTAGCTTCGGTTGCTTAGGAGTTTTTGCTCTAGACGGTTGTTGATTTTTTCCTGGCTGCTCGTTTTTCGTGAAGGTAACACAGGGTAGGATTGTGAGTTAGTTTTATCTGAAACCTTCGAGGGTGGAGGAGATACTTGGGTTTTGTCATGTGAGTAACAATATTTAATAATTACAACCATTTCATTCGGATATTCTCCTAATTTGCTACACTTGTCTTCAACAGGGACCATTATTAACCCCATGTGTTTATCTCATATCATTTATCCTCAATTCACAAGAGGCCATTTGCTCCTACTCAACGTATTTTTTTCCATGTTGGTTTGCTTCTTGTGTATTGTTTTGTATCCATTTTTCATACTTCATTATCAAGTCTATTCCATATTATTTAATGATTCTAACTGACCATATGTATTAAATTCCCAAATGCTTATCACAAAAGATTTTGAATGTATAAACGAATGCTTAATAATCACCTCAATTATGAGGTTTTGCAATATTCTTCAAATGATACTATATGTAATCGTTGTAGTTTGCAGCAAATAGCAAGGATATTCATAAGCACCATTGTCGGCATTATGTTTCATCATCTTATATTGATAGAGCATTTTAAAAAAACTACTCTCCACGCATTATTATCCGTTTTGACTCCTCGTTTATTGTTTATATGATTGACTGCTTATATCGTTTACTATCTATATCATCCACTGCTTATATTGTTTATTTCGTTTACTGTCTATAACATTTACTGGTTATATCGTTTACTGCTTATATGATTTATCTAATACTTGATGGGATTATTGACCAGGGAGACAACTATCGGACGACGCAACCTAAAAATTAACTAAGGCTTCGCCCAACGTTTGGAAATATATATAACTAGGACACTGTCGCATTCCCTTCTCCTTGCAATGTGGGAAATCATCAATCGTCAAATGATAGTTTGAGCCCTGCGAAGTAAAACTCCAAATTTACCGCCTTTAATCTACTCAATCATTTTTAAACACCATTTGAGAGAATTCTCACCGGTCAACCTGTTTATGAATATTCTTTTACTTGTGAGTTAATGGTATATGAACGAGAAAAGAGCGGAGGTTTGTTTTTTTTGCATCCCCTTCTGGGTTGTGTTTTTTTTATCCTCCCTACCTTTTGGCACTCTGAAATAAACTTAATATTTTCTTGTTCCGAGTGCTAAAAATATGTGTTTTAAATTTCCTATTTTCCCGTCAATCTCTTCTATTGAATCAAGCGTTATTTGGCTTACATACTTACATACACAACGTAGACTCCTTTTAAAACCACTATACTATCACGATCTTGGCCAAAGATTATCTAGAATAATATTTTCAAGTTAAAAAGAACGCCTGTAAGGTAGAGTCTAGTTCTCTTCGGTTTTCAATGGAAAACTGTAATGTCGGTAAGAGTTAATCATTACAAAAGTACCAGTACAGTACAAACCCTATTTCAGTATCAGCCGGTGGTGATGCTTGTGCTTAAAGGGTGGTCGCAAACAATTTCAGTTCAGCAGGTTATGGTATTTTCTCTACGATTGTCGGAATTTCCACTGTTCCATTCAATTCAAAATTTACCATCGAAAAAAATCGACGTTGCTTGTGATCAGTTCGGTATCGAGCGATCATTTGGTTCAGGAAATCGGTTTCGCATAACTTTCCTATCACGCACGCAATGACCGTACCCTTAGAGCGACATTCCTGTCGAAACAGAAAACGCATTAAAACGACCCCCCCCCTCACCAGACCGCTCCCCGCGAATTTATGGATGCCGATCCCTGCCGGCCGTAATTCATGCGCCCGAGGCCATAAAATATCGTAACGTTTGCTGAAAAACATTTCGGTCGGTGACGCGATGCGTCGCTCGTTTTCGAACCACCACGTGTAGTTGTCCCCGATTTCTGCCAGGAAAAACAAGACCGTAAATCGGGGGCCGTTTGACGTTTGACAGGCGCGCCCCCGCCCCCGCGAAACTGCCCAGTCCGTCGGAGCAGCTCGACGATAGCCGTTACTGTAAGTCAATAACGGTTATTGCGAAACGCGAAAAAAAGTCGCGCTCATTTCCGACCGGCATAAAGCGAGATGTACGAGATAATGGATATGACGGCAATTTATTCTTGAAAAATGGCGGATCGAGGAAATTAGATTGGATTTCCGCTGCTCCGACTCGAAGTTCGTGACGACAATATTTTTTTTAACGATTCAATTTATAAAGCCTTTTTTTTTCTTAGTGAGACCTTCTATAGTCTCGTTGAACGATTTTTGGTAAGGGGAAAAAGTTTGGATTTCGCGTCACCGACATGCTAATGTGACGTATTGTGAGAAGACTTTGCTCCGTTTCCGTATGTTTCTCTTGGAGAAAAATCACCTCTACACTCCATTATGGTCGTTTGGTAATTTTTAAATATAATCGCTTTTGTGCTTCGAAATTTCTTCACTATTCAAAATAAATGTTGCTACTTGACCGGGATTCGACGAAACAAGCTATACTTTCTTCGAGTGCGAATGATAACTTTGGTGGTCTCTGGGATACTTGAATTGTTTTGTTGGCTTGCTATTAATTCATCTAGTATAATTTTTCTAATTTCTTTACTGAATTCGAAACTTGATGTCACTTTGACATACGGATTTCAACAAATCCTATATAATAACAATAAAACCATAATAGCGAAACGAAAAAAAAAATGCCACCTTTTCTGCAATTGTTTTTTCCTAACAGATTTCCAGTAAACAAAAACTAATATTAATAATAATACAAATAGCAAGATATGAATGGTAAATGTTGAAGTTATCAAAAATAGTTGAATTAATGATTCCATTGTTTAGGGTTTGCCTAAGTTGATTATGGATTTCCATCAAGTATCGGCCAAATCAATTCATTGTTCGTTTTTTTTCAACTTTGTATATTAGTTTCCTTCCTTCCTTCCGAAGCCTTCCAATGATCTTTGAACTGCCGATTTTCATCCCCGCTTATCGCGCGGTCTTTGACATGGAAATAATGGGGCATTCTATGTAAACCAATAACATGTCCATATCAGTCTCTCGTATTTGTTTCGCGACATAAAGGAGCGGATACAAACATTTCCTGTGCGCAGAACAATGGCGGTGTTGTTCGCAGATCGACCGGACGGAGTACTTTGTGCAAATACGGTTTTCACCGATACAAACACAGAACGTCGATCGGGGATATGTTTTATCGTTTCCGACCCATTCGACAGAGCGTTGATCGATGAAACCATTGTAGTCAACCAAAAAATAATGTCCTAACAGTGAACACTGAAATGGTTACGTCGTGAACCTAAACGACCACCTGTATAGTGGTTTCATTGCGCCCGCGCTGCGAGGTCTTGTCATCTTTGAGAACAGTTAATCAGCAAGTCGCCAATAGAAAATTATCATCTTCTGTGGAATATCGCCGGATATTCATGCAAAACCGATTCGTCTGATCTCCACCGCCGCGTTTTTATCCCACCATTGTGTCTTTGAAGTGACATCGAGAAACTTCAAGTTGAGTGCACCTAGCTTCTCAAACAACCAGGTGACAGCCCCGGAACTGTGCAGAAAGTAGGTTCATCCTCTGCTTCCTATCCATATTTCAGTGTAATTTTAGTCGTGTAAGATTAGCACAAACAATATGAGTTTTCTATCAATTTAATTGAGAATAAAACATCTACTGGCTTCAACCCTGGCTTGAATATAAATGAATATCCTGAACTCTGCCATGAATAAAGTCGATGATGAATGGAAAAAGTTCTGTAGCTCCGAGGAACGGGGAGAGTCAAGTATCAGAAACTCAAAAAGTGTTTCATTAACGCAACAGCGCTTTGAACCATTTATCATCCGAAAGATCCGGTGGCGTGATAAATATTCTTTTCGCTTTATAATTAAGGAAGTATTTTCGACGGCGATTATCGAACGCCACCTCTCAACAGTCATCGGAAGTAGACATGTCGAAATATGATATAATCGAATGAAGTTTCACATTGTTGATGAAGAGAGAAAATAAAATAGGAAAAAAAATTTGGAAAGCTTCCTGAAGTTTTTGAAGAGATTGCTTTTAATTTCTTCCGAATCAGTATATTCCAAGATATTTTCATCAGAAATTTGAAAATTACGAAAAGCACTGCCGTGAAGGCAGGAGCTTTTGAGCGCTCGTACATCCACCTTGTAGGTAGATTCGCATTTTCCAGTTTTGGAAACCAGTTGAGGAAATTTTTGACAGCTGTCAAACAAATTTCCAAACTAAGGCGATAATCCAAACTTCAAGTCAGTGCTTTAGATGACCAATTTTTTTTTCGATAATTCGCTAAAATTTTCTACGGTATCTATGGTCTTGGTGATGCGATCTGAATTTCGCACGTAGTTCGAATACATTATTCCTCAGCTAGGTGCAAAATTTCATTCCAATCAAATCAGTTGTTTCGAAATTATCAGGAACAGAATATTTTGAACGGCCATTTTTACGGAACCCCTATTCTAATTTGGCTCATTGATGAACGTGACCGTGAAATTCGCGATCCAAACCCACCCTGAAAATTTCGAGTTCCTAGGCCTTTTCCTTCGGAAGTTATAATTTTCTATGGTTTCTATGGTTCTGGTCATGCGATCTGGACAAGATGTTGCTTCAATATGTCATTCTCGTTTAAAATACAAAATTTTATCTTGATCGAATCCGTAGTTTCGAAATTATCGAGAAACCAAAATTTCAAACGACCGTATTTACGGAACCCCTAGTATAATTCTGCTCATTGATAAACGTGAACGCCACATTTCAGATCTACACCTATCCTGAAAATTTCAAGTCCCTCGGCCTTTCCGTTCGAAAGTTAGGATTTTCTATGGTTTCTAGTCATGCGATCTAGAGAAATGTAGCTTGAATATATCATTGTCCATTAGTATACAAAATTTCGTGACGATCGAATCTGTAGTTTTGAAATTATCAAGAAAACTAAATTTCAAAAGACCATATTTACGGAACCCCTAGAATAATTTCGCTCATAGATGAACGTCATCACGACATTCGAGATCTACACCTATCCTGAAAATTTCAAGTCCCTAGGCGTTTCCGTTCAAAAGTTACAATTTTCTATGGTTTCTATGGTTCTGGTTAAGCGAGCTGAACAAAATGTTGCATGTAGCTTGAACACCTCATTTTCCATTAGAGTGCAAAATTTCATCTTGATCGAATCTGTAGTTTCAAAGTAATCAGGAAAACAAAATTTCGAGCGGCCTTATTTACGGAACCCTAAGGCGGATTTTGCCCAATAACGAACTTATCCTCAGCATTCGAGATTCGAACCTACCCTGGAAATTTCAAGTTTCTAGGACATTCCGTTCGAGAGTTATCGTGTATACGGACGGACGGACGGACAGACTCGAATTTTCCGACGGATTCGTCATCAGTGATTCGAACATGGTCGATTGAGACCATTTTCGGCTCAAAATTCGAAAAATACAGACATCGTGACGAAATGATATAGCCCTCGTGTAAGTAGTACGAGCGCTCAAAAACCTGAAAAAACCGTATTGTGAGGATGGGAAATCGTGAAAAATCACAACTTACCTCTATTTCTTACACCAAATAACTTTCGACGATTTCCGACCGAATCAATTTCAACTGCATTCTCGTTCGGGATAAACATGAATGCACTGAGAAGTTATTAGAATAATGTTAATAACAACAGAAACCTACGAAAACAAACATGATTTTGAATATCTGACGTCCCAATTCATGAACTCGACGCGTCGCGTCGTCCCAGAGAGAAAGTTCCGGGGCGGAGAAACCCCCCTGGGAGAAAAATTCCCCGATAAGATATCGAAAAGTTCGCGGAATATGTAATTCGAAAATTTTCGTCGGTCGACCCTTTCGGGTCGGATAAGTTATTTGAATTCGTGCAGGAATCGACAAAAGTTTTATTGTTCGACGCGGTTTAAGAAAGTTCGGCGTGACAGATAAAAGTGATCTGGTGGATTTTGCGGCTTCGCCGGAAGCTTAATAACGTGACTCAAAAACCCCCGCAAAGTTTCGCACCCTGTTCCCGGGGAATTTTATTCCGGCCATTTTTATTCAGCGAGGGAGATCGAGACTTTCGCGAACATAAGTAATCTTTTTTTTTCTTATGAAAGATTCATTCTTCCATTTGGAGAATTGTGAGTTTTAGCATCGAAAGGGATTTTTTCGCTTATCGAAAATGAAATATAACACAATGGGACCAAATGCGGCAAAAATAGATTGAACGTTCTACCAACCTGATGTCTGCGACAGACGTGGGACTCGCTGCTAGTTTCAAATTTGTTCTTTTTTGAAAAGTGGGACGATTTATTCACTTTCAGTTGATTTCTTGTTATGTTTATATCTTTCTGAAGCATTCAGACAAGTTCTACCAATCCAAATCTTCCAGCTTTGTCTAATATTTTCATCCGGTATCTTGCGATCGTAAAAGTAAAAAATAAAATCATAAGGACCTCACTATGATTTGGGACTGCAGAACTTGTAACGTCACATCAAAAAAATTACAAGTAATACTCACAAACTTTTTCATATTCACGAAACTTGTGGTATTTTTGAGCGCTCGTACTACTTACACGAGGGCTATATCATTTCGTCACGATGTCTGTATTTTTCGAATTTTGGGCCGAAAATGGTCTCAATCGACTATGTTCGACTCAATGATGACGAATCCGTCGGAAAATTTGAGTCTGTCCGTCCGTAAGCACGATAACTCTCGAACGGAACAATCTAGAGACTTGAAATTTTCAGTGTGGGTTCAGTTCCCGAATGCCTCGGTTAAGTTCGTTAATGGGCAGAATTCCGCCAGGGGTTCCGTAAATATGGCCGTTCAAAGTTTTGTTCCCCTGATTACTTGAAAACTACAGATTTGATTGAGATGAAATTTTGCACTCAAATGGAGAATGAGGTGTTCAAGCTACTTGTGAAATGTTGTCCAGATCGCATGACCAGAACCATAGAAACCATAGAAAATTGTAACTTTTGAACGGAAACGCCTAGAGACTTGAAATTTTCAGGATAGGTGTGGATCTCGATTGTCGTGATCACTTTCATCTATAAGCATAATTATACGAGAGGTTCCGTAAATATGGTCGTTTGAAATTTAGTTTTCTTGATAATTTCAAAACTACAGATTCGATCGTGACGAAATTTTGTATACTAATGGAGAATGATATATTCAAGCTACATTTCTCCATATCACATGACCAGAACCATAGAAACCATAGAAAGTCATAACTTTCGAACGGAAAGGCCTAGGGACTTGAAATTTTCAGGATAGGTGTGGATCTGAAATGTCGCGTTCACGTTTACCAATGAGCAGAATTATACTAGGGGTTCCGTAAATACGGTCGTTTGACATTTTGGTTTCTCGATAATTTCGAAACTACGGATTCGATCGAGATGAAATTTTGTATTTTAATCGAGAATGATATATTAAAACAATATTTTGTCCAGATCGCATGACCAGAACCATAGAAACCATAGAAAATTGTAACTTTTGAGCGGAAAGGCCTAGGAACTTGAAATTTTCAGGGTGGGTTTGGATCGCGAATATTGCGGTCACGTTCATCAATGAGCAAAATTAGACTAAGGGTTCCGTAAATATGGCCGTTCAAAATATTTTTTTCCTGATAATTTCGAAACTACTGATTTGATTGGAATGAAATCCAGCACCTAGATCAGGAATAATGTATTCAAACTACGTGCGAAATTTTGTCCAGATCGCAACACCAAGACCATAGATACCGTAGAAAATTCTAAGGAATTATCGAAAAAAAATTGATCAGCTGAAGCACTGACATAAAGTCTGGAGTTTCGCCTAAGTTTGAGAATTTTTTTGACAGCTGTCGAAAATTTCTTCAAATGTTTTCTAAAACTGGAAAATGCGAATCTACCTACAAGGTACGAGCGCTCAAAAGCTGCTGCCTTCACGGCAGTGCTTTTCGTAATTTTTGTTATTTCTTTTAGGCATAGAATTTTTGACACGTGCGCAGTGTTACCAACCGAATCGGAATATCGAAGACGTAGGTATAAAACGAGCCGTAATTAGATTCCCGAACCGGAATATCGAAATACACGCTCGAACGGGTCCATCGGTTTCTGTTTCGCGTTCGCCTGGAAACATTTCCTGATGCTTAAAAATTACGTTAGATATTCGGCGGAGATCTGCTCCGTACATCCGTCTCAGACTTAATTTACTTAGGGCGAAATTCGGAAAGCCATCTGGATAATTCGGCCTCTCTCCCGCTCTCCCTCGACTGTCGCGCTACGGAGGCCCGCATTAATTTATCGAAGATATAAATTTTTCGATGAGGCGTGCCTCCGGAAAACGGATAGTCGGCGGGAATTAAAACGGATAATGGAAATTGGAAACGATTTTCCCGGTCGAATATACTGCGCGAGAATGAGTTGGGAATCCCCCCCGTAATACCGGGAGAAATATGGTTCTTTTTACGGATGACCGAATTATGGATCCAGCAGGGGTTGGGATAGTGTGTCACTGAGTATGTTCACTAAGTATTAACTTAGTCTGTGATTTTCACTAATTGAGAGTTTTACAAAACCACTACACGTGTTTCGCCATTACCAATGCTTCATCGGGTAATCAGATATGTTCACTGGGAGAGAAGGGATGAAAAATATACAGGATGTGAATAATATTATAATTTTATAAACGATTTCCGTAAAAACAACGTTACAAAGTTACTGGGAGTCAAAATTTTCATGAAAAATTTCAAAATCATTAATAATTTTGAAACTAATTCGAATGGAATTTGGAACTTTCATCAATTTTCATTCCTTCATTTTAAGGATTTCAATGAAAAAGAATGGTGCGCCACTGATTTTTCTATAACTGAAAATTAGTTCTTGAATACTTGTTCAATTTACAGTGAGAAAATAACGTCTTTTTTTTCATTTGACTTTAGATAGTGACGTCCAACAACATACAACATTATTATATCGACAACATGTATAAATTTAAAATACCAAAACAATTATTCTTAAGAAATGTTTCCACGTCCATGTCCAGGACGTACAAAAATTTTTTTTTTATTGATGCCGCATTTTACCTGTTTCAAGAACGCCTCAGCGTGTTTAAATCGAACTTTCAAACACGCGCGTTTTTTAAAGTCACTATGGCAACAGCAACGACTCGAGAATCGTCAAGTCTAAATGACAATTTTCCGATTATAGATTTGACAGGAGTACCTTGTTACGCCAAATAAAATATTACTAAATGCAAATAAATGCGGTATCAACCACGATTCTGCTTTACTTTTCAAAAAATCTACATAAGAATTCATTTTCAAGCACTGCGGTGACAACAATTCTAAAAAAACTAAGGGTCAGACCCCCCCCCAAAAACGCTATATTTGCTTCTCTCAGATAAAATATAGGGAATCTTTGATAATTTTTTTATATGGAGGATATGAAACCAATTCAGGAGATTCCACAAAATCACTCAGTAGACTAATCATAGTGATATTCGCGCCAGTACACTCTTTCAAACGCAACTCGAAAATGAAAGTTGGAAACACTAAATAATTTTTTTTCGGGAAAACTAAGGTAGATATTGGCAAGTTTGATATGGAAATGTAGGTTTTCGAGGTTGCGCAATCCGATGAAAAATAATTCGCAGCCCTATCTGCAAATTTTTTTTTTCTCCAAAATTAGAATTTTTTAATTTTTCAATCCTTTATATCTCGACTTCTACTTGTCAGAAGCAATCGAGGTTTTCAGATTAGTAACCAGCGACTTCACCACTTCATTATTATCTAATAAAATCGCATTCGAAAATTTCAATTTTTTCATCAAAAAAAACTAAGGGTCAGACCCCCCCAAAAACGCTATATTTGCTTCTCTCAGATAAAATATAGGAAATCTTTGATAATTTTTTTATATGGAGGATATGAAACCTATTCAGAAGATTCCACAAAATCACTCAGTAGACTAATCATAGTGATATTCGCGCCACTACACTCTTTCAAACGCAACTCGAAAATGAAAGTTGGAAAAAGTGAATAACTTTTTTTCGGGAAAACTAAGGTAGATATTGGCAAGTTTGATATGGAAATGTAGGTTTTCGAGGTTGCGCAATCCGATGAAAAATAATTCGCAGCCCTATCTGCAGATTTTTTTTTTCTCCAAAATTACAATTTTTCATTTTTCAATCCCTTATAACTCGACTTCTACTTGTCAGAATCAATCGAGGATTTCAGATTATTAACCAGCGACTTCACCACTTCATTATTATCCAATAAAATCGCATTCGAAAACTTCAATTTTATCATAAAAAAAAACTAAGGGTCAGACCCCTTCCAAAAACACTATATTTGCTTCTCTCAGATAAAATATAAGGAATCTTCGATAATTTTTCATATGGAGGATATAAAACCAATTGAGTAGATTCGACAAAACCACTCAGTAGACTAATCATAGTGATATTTGCGCCTGTACACTCTTTCAAACGCAACTCGAAAATGAAAGTTGGAAAAACTAAATCATTTTTTTTTCGGGAAAAATAAGGTAGATATTGGCAAGTTTGATATGGAAATATAGGTTTTCGAGGTTGCGCAATCCGATGAAAATAAATTCGCAGCCCTATCTGCAGATTTTTTTTTCTCCCAAATTACAATTTTTCATTTTTCAATCCTTTATATCTCGACTTCTACTTGTCAGAATCAATCGAGGTTCTCAGATTATTAACCAGCGACTTCACCACTTCATTCGTATGTGGAGATGAAATTAAGAATCAGTTAAGATAATTGTTTTGAAGAATTTTTTCAATTTATTCAAGATTGAAACTTACTGTTTCATCTATGGGAAATGACTGCCTTTAATTGAGGTTCTGTGGTGGTCTTCGAACATCTGAAGTACCAAAAATCGTCGCTTGGAATGCCAAATCTGGTTGAAAAAACCCTCCTGGTCAAACATCAACAAATTTTGTATTAAAATTTTGAATATTGAATCGTGTCGGTGATGCAAAGTCGAAACTTTTCCCCCCGACGAAAAAGTTTATTTTTCCCTGATATCTCTTCGGATGCAGGACAGCAGAAACCACTTCTCCAGGTCAACCGTATATATTTGGGACAGAGGTAGTGATTCCAATTAAATCGATGCAGGATTCCTCAGCCCACCACCGATTGATTTGTGCGATAGTGATTGTACCCAGTGTATCCTACCGTCCTTTCAGTTCGAACACGCACTCATTCGTGAATACTAATTAGGAACAAATCACAGGCTTCCAACGGTGTAGATTCGATTTAACGCGAGACAAGTGTTTCACTGAAATACACACGGTAATTGTTGTTCTGATTGATTTCTCGACTCGATAACAGTAGTCGAAATGATTGATTTGTTTATAATGGACCACAAGTGGTTCGACTTCGGCTTCGAGGATGCCTCAAAACCATCTTTACAGGCGCTTCATCTCAGGCGAGCCCCTAATCACTTACTTTCACTAAAGAAAAGGAGTGATGCTGAAATTAAATGATATAAATGTTTATATTCGATTAAAAGGTGTAACTTTCCCAAAGTTACCGATGAAGTAGTATAAAATATTTCGCAAACTCGCAGTCGGAAATTATTTCTCGATCGAACAATAAACCGTTTCATAATCAATAGCCACAACAACTACCCTCATAAAATAGTCCGGCAGATCGAAGTTCTTCCCGGGACGAGCCCGGCGCATATTTCAATGGGAATTATTGTCAGATTTTCCCATAACAGCCTATCAACGTCCGAATTTCATAATCTACCGTTATTCGTAACGTACTAAATAATATCGGGAGCGTGTTAGTTTCGAATTGATGGGCTTCCGGTTGGCGCGAAAATTAAAATATTAACTTCTACGTGGTCCCATAAACTCGGTCCATAATTTCACGCTGCAAGGGGATTAACAGCCATAAAATACAGTTATCGTCGAGTCTGGATCCCGCTTAATGAGGAGCGAAGGTCGAATTGAAAATTATCGACGTTTTACAAGATGCGCTTAACACACGTCTGGTTCAATTACCCATCGACATATATTATTTCATGACGAATATTTGAATCTATCTATTTAAGTTTTAATAAAATGATCGGACCTCAATTTCTGAAGTGTGAACCGATCTGGCGTCTGCGCCCGCCATTTTGATTATCCGTACAGAAATCCATATTATCATTAACATTAGGGAGGCGGATTGCTGAGTCCGTCCGAGAGAAAAATAACCACAGAATCCTTTTCTACGAATCGAAGTACGAAGGCTAACCTAGAAATGTAGGGGCTCTTGCTGGGGAGTTTTTGGCTCTAGACGGTTGTTGATTTTTTCCTGGCTGCTCGTTTTTCATGAAAAACGAGGGTAGGATTGTGAGTTTTTTATCTAAACCCTTCGAGGGTGAAAGAAATACTTTGGTTTTGTCATGTGAGTAACAATATTTTATAATTACAACTTTATCATTCAGATATTCTCCTAATTTGCACACTTGTCTTCAACAGGGAACATTATTAACGCCATGTGTTTATCTCATATCATTTATCCTCAATTCACAAGAGGCAATTTGCTCCTACTCAACTTATTTTTACCATGTTGGTTTGCTCCTTGTGTATTGTTTTGTATCCATTTTTCATACTTCATTATCAAGTCTATTCCATATTATTTAATGATTCTAACTGACCATATGTATTAAATTCATAAGTGCTTAACACAAGAATCTGTCTTGTATAAACGAATGCTTAATAATCACCTTAATTATAAGGTTTTGCAATATTCTTCAAATGATACTATATGTAATCGTTGTAGTTTGCAGCAAATAGCAAGGATATTCATAAGCACCATTGTCGGCATTATGTTTCATCATCTTATATTGATTGAGTATTTTAAAAAAGCTACTCTCCACGCATTATTATCCGTTATGACTCCTCGTTTATTGTTTATATGATTGACTGCTTATATCGTTTACTATCTATATCATCCACTGCTCATATCGAATTGAAAATTATCGACGTTTCACAAGATGCGCTTAACATACTGTCTGGTTCAATTATCCATCGACATATTGTATTATTCCATGAAGAATATTCAATAATATTCTAATAAACTCATTGGATTCCAGTTTGGATCTGAAGTGTTCAGGCAAATCAGAAAGAAAATTATTATCATGATAATCGAAGAAGCCCATCGCGTATTGTCTCGCATAGGAAATGTAGCTCACTTTCTGAGAAAGACATCATTATAAGGACAGTTCGTATTATAAGCTTTTGCCATTAACTTGTAACGTTGAATGAAGTATTTTGGGAAGATATCCAACCCATGTATTTACAGTTCCCTTTCCCCTCGCATCCCTTGCCATACATTTCGAACCTGTATTGTGAGGACCTCTTCAATAACTTCCCTGAATGTGAAACAACTAGAGATTTTTTTAAATATCAGGCAATTGGGAGATGAGTTTAAAGCTGAGTCATAATTAATGTCAGATGTTGAATTATTCAACATCTGTGGACATTCGAGTATTTTTTCATATTATATATAAATTCTGTTCACGGACACTAGGCGCGATATTTTGTTGATTCGATTCTAAAAATAATTGGAATATTTTTATGAGAAGCTACTCGTCAAATTCAGCAATAAATGTATATTATTCATTTTATTTTCAGAAAATAATGAAAAATGACCCGCTTACGTGAAACACCCTGTACATAATCTTTCATTATTCTCTGAAAATATGAGATGAATAATATCATTCCGTCGCCTTCAGGAGAAAATTGCTTAACACCATTTAACGAAATTTTACAGGAGAAAGAAAAAACACTTTTAACGTCAGAACACGACCTGTCAATATGACTGATTTAGTATGGGAAATCGGGAGTTACGCATTTTTCCCAAAAGCGGTAAGAGATACGTAGATTTCATTTTCTAAAATTTAAATTATACCCGATCATTTTGAGAGTTTCGAAATTGCAAGCATATAAGTAACTATTTTGCCCAACAGATTGCACCAAAATGGCATTTCTTGAAAAATGTGGAGTTACGTAGTTTTCTCCGGGACACGACGATTCATTGATGAATTCGACGAGTAGCTTCTCATAAAAATATTTCGATTATTTTAAGAATCAAATCAACAAAATATCGCGCCTAGTGTCCGTAAACGGAATTTAAAAATGATATGGAAAAATACTTGAATATACCCTATATAATTTAAGGCCAGATCAAAGATTCGCTTCAATCAACGGTCATATGTATCTTTATACTTGGAAAGTAGAAACAAATTTTACGTTTCCTTTTTTCAGGGACATTATTCTCATTATCAACCTCAACCTTGAGAATATCCCAGATATCGTCAGTGAGATTTCGACGTAAAGTTTTATAGAAATCTCCTCAGTCACTACCGAGTTACAGTTATCTGTATCAACTGAAATGAAAATCTTAGAACAAAACCGAAAATGTCGCACGATCAATGGAGATCAATCTTGTGTTCTGAAATGAAATAATATAAATACTAAAGTTTCCGTTTTTGGCCACCAACTGCGATTCTAGGTAAAAGATTCTGGACCTCATCTTCTATGTTATAAGTAAATAGGGGGAAAGCTTCCAACCGTAACGTTTCCAATATTTTCTTTCGAGACTCTGTTGTTTCAACAGAGAAACACAAAACAAAGGAGTTTCTCAGGGGCTGTATCCGAAATGTCTTACGTACGTAGAGAAATCTCTCATATCAAAGGCAGCGAAAAATAATTGAAAATCGACTACACGCCCCAAAGAAAGTTTGGGGGAATATGAATTGGAAAATAGATTCTACCTTACCTGTAAGATTGCACGTCAAGTTAGAGAGATTTTCACATACCTGGAACAAAGAATTGTTATAAAACATAAGAAAAATTATTTCTCAAACTACCAGTGGCGCACCACAAGGGGAAATGGGATATTGGCCCATAATTCATTCTTCTCTGGGCGCGCCCCAAGATGGGAAGTGTGCCATTGTCGTCGTTCAACCGCGGTTACGCCGACAATCCGACGAAGTGCCGCATCTCCAGATATAAATCTCGGATATCGCTTCGCGGCGTCCCCATTTTTCCCCGTTCGGAATAAACCAAACATAATTTCGCGATTTAGGAAATCGAATTATCCGAAAATATGGGAGGACCGGCGCGCGGGATCGTTCATGGGCCGCCACCCGCACACGAGGACGATTTAGTGCGATGAGTTCTGCGGAATTCCATTCCGATATGCATGCTTTTCTCGGATTGCACGCCTCGACGCGCCGCATAACCGTCGTTTCTTATATATCGCATTGGGGGAAATGTATACGTCGAATTTATGTGCCATTCTTGCGATAAATTTTTGAGAGCCTGGTTTTCGATAAAGTTACTGAGTTTCCCGGTTATTCCGCGTTGTGTGCGCCTTATACGGGGATAAGCGCGAGGCAACGCGGTGAAGCGTGACGCCACGCGTTAAAGCGTGAGGCCACGCGGTAAAGCAGTGCGTGTCGCACTGTCGGATCTTCATCGAAATATATCGTCTTCGACAACTCAGATCATCGTAACCGGGATTTATCTTCGTGAGCAACCTGGTAATCAACTAATCCTTGATCAAGAGGTCGAAAGAGTTCCACGAATTCCCGGATATCAGACAATGAGCGCTGAAAGTCAAACATCAGGAAACCGAAACAGCTTTCGAGGCACCGTGCCGGGAACAAAGGGCGAAAGTTCGAACTCCATTGTTCGACTCGGACAAAAACTACCATGCGAGGGCACATTCGGTTGTGAAAGAGACGTATTTCCGTCAGACATGACCTCATTACGGAACCTCCATTGTTCCTGACGTGTCCTCGAAAAGCCGTACCTGCAAAATTATGGCAGGAGTTAATTCGATAATATGAAACCTCCTTTTTGGATTTGAAAATAAACGATGGAATTATTCGATTGAACTGGGTCTAATTGGCGATACGAACGAATCATGCGCAAGCGTATTACATAAGGGCGACTCAGAGTGGCTCCTCTATTTGCGGAGAAATTAAATATCAGATCAAAGTAAATTATTGATAAAGATTGCTGTGTTCTTTAGTGAACGACTGAACCCATTCAAGAGTTTCCACAATATTCCTAGAAAGACTACCAATTTTTTTGAAATTTCAAAAGTACGCTGTGATAATACTATGAGGTCCATGAGGAAACTACCTGCAGGTTTTGAATCAGTTTGGTTGAATTAGCTCAGTTGATGAAATTCAGGAAGATTGAAGAAGAAAAAATTTCGTACGTCCTGGACATACACGTGTAAAATTTTCCCAAGAATGACAGTTTTGGTATATTAAATTTATACATGTTTTCTATATAATAAAAGAGCGTATATTCCGAATTAATACTTGCTTTCAACAAAAACCCATTTTGGGGGTTGCTACTGTGGTTGAAATAAGAAATTCCCATATGCCATCATTTTTGGATATCCAAATTTGAGATTTCACATTATGGAAATGAAGCTATTCTGGTAAGGGTGGGTCTTTTCCATACAGCTGTGTCCTTTAGTGAACGACTGAGCTCGTTCAAGAGTTTTTACAATATTCCTAGAAATACTTGAGGAAAATTTAGTAAAACTACACATTTTTTTTAAATTTTCAAAGTACGCTGTGGGAATACTATGAAGTCCATGAGGAAACTGGCTGCAGGTTCTAAATCAGTTTGGTTGAATCAGCTCAGTATATGAATTTCAGGAAGATTGACGAAAACAAATTTTTTATACGTCCTGGACATGCACGTGCAAAATTTTCCCAAGAATAACAGTTTTGGTTTATTGAATTTATAGATGTTTTCTATATAATAAAATGGTGTAGATTCCGAATTAATACTTGCTTCCAACAGAAACCCATTTTGGGAGTTGCTACTGTGGTTGGAATATGAAATTCCCATATGCCATCATTTTTGAATATCCAAATTTGAGATTTCACATTATGGAAATGAAGCTTTTCTGGTAAGGGTGGATCTTTTCCATACAGCTGTGTCCTTTAGTGAACGACTGAGCTCATTCAAGAGTTTTTACAATATTCCTAGAAATACTTGAAGAAAATTCAGTAAAACTACACATTTTTTTGAAATTTTCAAAGTACGCTGTGAGAATACTATGAAGTCCATGGGGAAACTGGCTGCAGGTTCTGCATCAGTTTGGTTGAATCAGCTCAGTAGATGAATTTCAGGGAAGATTGACGAAAACAAATCTTTTATATGTCCTGGACATGCACGTGCAAACTTTTCCCAAGAATAACAGTTTTGGTATATTGAATTTATAGATGTTTTCTATATAATAAAGTGGTGTAGATTCCGAATTAATACTTGCTTCCAACAGAAACCCATTGAGTTGCTACTGTGGTTGGAATATGAAATTCCCATATGCCATCATTTTTGGATAATCAAATTTGAGATTTCACATTATGGAAATGAAGCTATTTTGGTAAGGGTGGATCTTTTCCATACAGCTGTGTCCTTTAGTGAACGACTGAGCTCATTCAAGAGTTTTTACAATATTCTCAGAAATACTTGAAGAGAATTTAGTAAAACTACACATTTTTTTTAAATTTTCAAAGTACGCTGTGAGAAAACTATGGAGTCCATGAGGAAACTGGCTGCAGGTTCTGGATCAGTTTGGTTGAATCAGCTCAGTAGATGAATTTCAGGAAGATTGACGAAAAAAAATTTTTTATACGTCCTAGACATGCACGTGCAAACTTTTCCCAAGAATAACAGTTTTGGTATATTGAATTCAAACATGTTTTCTATATAATAAAACGGTGTAGATTCCAAAATTAATACTTGCTTTCAACAAAAACCCCTTTGTGGGGGTTGCTACTGTGGTTTGAATATGAAATTTCCATACACCATTATTTCAGAGCGGCGTCTATATTTTCGAAGGAAATATATTATGTCAAAACAAAGTAAATTATTGATAAGAATCGATTCAACAAACCGCTCGAGATGATTCTTTTCGTATTACACGAGCCTGCTGCACCAAAAAAAAAACGAAAAAACTGGGTTATCCCACCAGCATACTGTTGATGTTTTCCTTTTTTTTTCCCAATGAAAACAAACAATCAGTCCGCGAAATAACGATTCAATTAACGCGTTCGGTATGAAAAACAGGGGGCGCCGTCGTCCCTCGTAGCGTTTTATCTCCAGCCTCCGCTCGTGCGAATGTGAGCGATATTCAATTTTTAACCGAGCAGATTCCATTCAATTATTGTTTTCCGCTAGTCAAATATCCATTAGATGGATAATTAGTGTAAATATTGACGCAGTCTTCAATTAAAACCGAGCCGGCACACCGTTCGGCGATGGCATCGATGGCGTCATGCGGGACGATAGGTGGATTTGCTTTTGTGCCTTTCGACTTGGAATAATCCGGTTCTCATTGATTGCGCATAAAATTCGATTCGCGAGAAATATTCACGTGGCGGCCGGGAGATGGCGTTGCCAACGTCCAAACGGAAACGTGTCGCCTCGAATAATCTCCTTCGAGGATCAAGATTTCCCATATTCGCGCTGCTGACGAGGAAAGATTATACGGAGAAAATAGCTACGAAGCGGACTCGAGCTCGTCTGCCAGTTTTCTAGGGCCTATCGTTCACTGCCATATAAAGTTCGCCCAGAAGAGCCAAACGAGATCAGAAATAATGGCAGCATCTTCCCCTTCACATCCCAACGAATTACATGCTAAATTGTGTTTTAAGGAAAGACGTGGAGGAAAAAATGGCAACCCTAAGCAAGATCTGTTTGCTTCCTCCGTTATCCTGTGCCACGTGCAATTTACGTCGTCTTATTTCATCATATAGTGCGATGAAATTTTTCATGTCCTTTTATGTGAGGCTGGATAACTTGGGAAACCTGTTTAACGAACCTGACTCGGATGAATGTGGGGTGTGCCTTTGATAGAAATTGTGAGAAGGATTTTTTTTTCCAAAACTGATTCAAATCAAGTTTAACGAAATTTTTTTCAGGTATTTCTAGGAATATTGTAGACACTCTCGAATGGGCTAAGTCGTTCACTAAAGGACACAGCTGCATGGAAAAATTCCACCCTCTCCAGAATAGCTTCATATCCATAATATGAAATCTCAAATTTGGATATCCAAAAATAATGGCATTATAGGAATTTCATATTCCAACCACAGTAGCAACCCCCAAAATGGATTTTTGTTGAAAGCAAGTATCAATTCGGAATCTGCGCTCTTATATTATATAGAAAACATGTATAAATTTAATATACCAAAACTGTCATTCTTGGGAAAATTTTACACGTGCATGTCCAGGACGTACGAAATTTTGTTTTCTTCAATCTTCCTGAATTTCATCAACTGAGCTGATTCGACCAAACTGATTCAAGACCTGCAGCCAAATTCCTCAGGGACCTCATAGCATTCTCACAGCGTACTTTGAAAATTTCGAAAAAATGGGTAGAATTACGAAAAACTTTTTCAGTTATTTCTAGCAAAATTGTAGAAACTTTTTAATGGCCCCAAAAAATCCTCATCACAGTAGCCTCATCTTCATAATGTAGAATCTCAAAATTGGACATCCAAAATTTTTCCACTGTCCAGAAAATTTTTTGTTCGAATTTTTTTCTTCATGAAATTTCCAGGATCTTCTCAAAAGGGATTCCACAACAATCCCGTTGGGTATCCAAGAAAGACCTACATACATCAAATTTCCTGCTCAAAATAACGACAGCCAATTCCATCTTTCCCATCCTCGTATCACCGGAGAAAATCGCATGCAAACAGCGCATAACTCCAAGTATGGGACACCCATAAAATATTCCCACCGTATTCCGAAAATTGTTGACATTTGATCCGCGAACATCCGAGTTTGTGTCCTCTTTACCGTTCCAGAATGAACCCCGTAAAACGGGTTGTTTCCATCCTCCCGTCTCCATAGCTCCCTAGTTATATCGCGATGCATATTTTGTTTCGAGACATAAACTAAGCTGAAAATAGTCCGTTGCTCGGCGAAATACAAAAAAAAATCGAGGACCTTGTACTCGAGACGTTCGAAGATTTTTATTACGATCCACCGGGAAAGATAACCTCTCATTCCAGTCTCAACCAGGAGGGATATTATATGCAAAAGATGTCAGACTCACTTCAGAAGTTTGGACGAGTACGCACTAAAAGTCTTATTAAAATTTCAGACTTCATCAAAGTTTAAAATGAGAAATTTCAAGGTATCAAGACACTGATCTCCGCGGGAGGCTGCATGGCCCGATGAATAATTCGTTCATTCGTCTTGTAATACGGCTTCATCACTTTCTTCGTTTATGTAGAATTAATGATAATTATTATTGCGAATATTCGGAGCTTTCTCAGGTTGAACGTCGCCGGGTGTCGAAGGGGGGCAGTGGGCGCAATTGCCCCACCCCTCTCAGACAGAATCCGAAGGTATAGTCCATTTAAGAATTATTGACATCGAAGCAGGCCATGAACGTCCAGTCGAGGCTTTATTTCTGGTTACAAAAAAGTTATTAAATTTCATCATAGAATTAAAACATAAATATAACCTAGAAAAGTGTTGAGTATACGAATTATCGGAATTATCGAATAATTAAGCCGGAATATTTCGATTGCAGTTTCTACATGGTAGGTCAGGTTTGAAAGCGCAAAAATATCGTGGAATGCTTTCATATGAAATTATCTCATATAAAAGTCAACCATGGAAAATTGAAGATCATTCAAATAAATATTTATTTTCACTCAGGACCGTGCAATATTTATTGGTATTGGAAATCTTGCAAAATTCTAACCATAAAACTATAAGAGTACCATTTTATGTCAGGATTCAAGAAGGATAATTGATGGAATTCTAGCAGGTAGCTAGTGGTGCAACAGAAAGAAATTTTTGGATACTTCGCAAGCACAGGGCCAAAAGAATGGATTGGAAAAAACGTTATAATGCATTAAGAAATAAGAGAGAAACAAAAAATAAGAATCTATGTAGTACATGAAGAATTTTGACATGAAATTTGTACCGAACTATCAATATATGAACCAATTTGTGAATTATTTATTGCTCGGTGTTGAATACTTCAAGAAAGTCAATTTTTATTTTCATTCATTAAAACTGTCCATGAATTATTGAAAATATTATAATTGATGAGCAATTTTACAATTATTCAGTGTACTTTTGAATTGGGAACAATATAGCATGTGTTTTAGCGGAGGGAATGTGAACAGGGTACCATACAGTATAAGTTTAATAAATAAACTTAAAATATCTATGAATGATACAAGAGCAAAGATAAAATATTGAAAACTTTGTTTCCACGTAGTGTAGTGATTTGGATGTGTTTATTGAATAAGCTGACATAATCCTATTGATGGGCATCCTTTTGCAGGGAAGGTTTCAATATTTCAATAACCCATTTATGAAATAATTCACCATTCATAGTAATCCTTATCATTAATACCACTGTCAAGAATCGGATCACATCCAGGTAAAAATCCATCAATTGTTCCAGCATTCAAAATAGTGCACCTTCTGCCTT
Organism: Aphidecta obliterata; assembly: GCA_963966015.1. Lineage (NCBI taxonomy): Eukaryota > Metazoa > Arthropoda > Insecta > Coleoptera > Coccinellidae > Aphidecta > Aphidecta obliterata. The sequence goes on along the minus strand of OZ014430.1, from coordinate 33,559,667 downwards.
TACCCTTGAATATACTCGGCACACCTTTTGGATTATTTTCTAGTGTCCACTGACAAATTTGAATACCGTTTTTGAATATCCAAATTTCATCTAGATAAATGAATTTTACGTTTTGTTCCATGTATTCTCGGTATTTATCACAATATCGTACTATTTTTATTATATTTTTCTGTTTATCAGTAAGAATTTTCCTTCGATCAACTTTTTTGTATTTGTATCCAATTTTTTTTATGATATAATATAATGTTGACTTCGATCAATTGAAATCTAGGTGCTCTTTGGCCAGTTCGATAAGGATATCTAAACTGATATATTCATTGTTTTTAATTCTAGCAAAAACAAAGTCATTCAATGTCTCTTTGAAGGAATAATCGCATCGCACAGGTTTTCTTCCACTGCTCATTCCAGGCTATAATAACATGCTAATATTCTACGGACAGGGCTTGGTGAAATCTGATAATTTGAGAGACATTCAATCAGAATTCACTTTGAGTGGGTGAATAACAGTTTACCTGAAACACTAGCGGAAATATATGCCAAATCTTTGAAAAACTCGAAGTAACACCGACAAACTGCCTGGTGTTCTCTTGTTAGGCGCGATGTATTCTGGTCAATTCCAGCCATTTTAATAGCATAAGACAAAAAATACTCAAATTCAGAGCAAATTTTCATAATTACATATTCACCAATATCTTCGATAAAATCATCAAAGCAAGATTTCTATGGGTAATGTTAGTGTTATTCCTATACCAACCTGAATTCAGCAACCCAAAATATTACTGTAATAGTCTATTACCAACTTTAATTCGAGTTTTCACAGCCACCCGAGATGTCAATAATTCTTAAACGGAGTATATGAGGAGGATTTTGCTGTGAGTGTAAAGCCGGCATTGAGTGAACGAAAAATAATGAATTCCGCGAATGTACACAACGTATTCCCGACACGATATGAGAACGACAATGTAATAAATCTACGGCGTAAGACAATCGCATTAGCATATATATGAAGTGTTGCGGCGGTAAGTCAGAAATCCTACAAGCGACAACCATCTGAAACAGTCGGACGACACGTATCGGCGAGGAGATATCGCCGATGCGAATCGGCACATTAGCATTGGGCCGTTAAATGGGTTCCCAAAGAGATTCCGATGGTTCGGCGGGATATAAATTGCATCATAATGGAGCCATTAACCAAATCGCCCAGGTCTATTAATAGAACCGACGTCGATAGCCGCGATCGGATGCAAAAATTAAGCCGCCCGTGAATTATCGGGCGGCATTAGTGGCGAAGCCGTAACGACATCGTTTCAGCTCTATTATTATAGAGAGGGGAAAGTACGAATCTTTCTATGAGAAGCTGTCGGGAATTTCTATGCCATCATCGAGCATCGCCACAGCCTTCGATAATACCGAGCCGTGCACGAGGAATTGGCAACGCCGCATTCGCACGACCATCCAAAAAATCCTTCTTCATATTTTTGTTCGCAGGAATAAATCTTGTTCAGCTAACAGTGTTTTAATCCATGTTGTACCATATGGTTGAAGTTGTTTACAATAAAATATCAATTGAAAAGCAACAGAAAAGGTGTTTGATACTAGTAGGCCAGGAGATTCACCTTTTCGGGTAGATCCACCTTATACGTAGACCCACCTTATACGTAGATCCACCTTATAGGTAGATGCACATTATAGGTAGATCCACCTTATACGTAGATCCACCTTTTCGGATATACATATTCATCTTATCGGTTAGGTCCACCTTTCAAATATTGCCAGAAGGGCCAAAAACGGTCCTGTCCCAAATTGTCGATCGAAGGTTATCCACGTTTTCAGTAGCTTACTATACTCCGTTTAAGAATGATTGACATCTCGGTTGGCTGTGAAAAATCGAATTTAACTTAGTAATAGACTATTCAGTAATATTTTGGGTTGCTGAATTCAGGTTGGCATAGGAATAACACTAACATTACCCATACAAATCTTGCTTTGATGATTTTATCGAAGATATTGGTGAATATGTAATTATAAAAATTTGCTCTGAATTTGAGTATTTTTTGTCTTATGCTTTTAAAATGGCTGAAATTGACCAGGATACATCGCGCCTAACAAGAGAACGCCAGGCAGTTTGTCGGTGTTACTTCGAGTTTTTCAAACATTTGGCATATATTTCCGCTAGTGTTTCAGGTAAACTGTTATTCACCGACTCAAAGTGTATTCTGATTGATCAATGTCTCTTAAATTTTCAGATTTCACCAAGCCCTGTCCGTAGAATATTAGCATGTTATTATAGCCTGGAATTAGCAGTGGAAGAAAACCTGTGCTATACGATTATTCCTTCAAAGAGACATTGAATGACTTTGTTTTTGCTAGAATTAAAAACAATGAACATATCAGTTTAGATATCCTTTTCGAACTGGCCAAAGAGCACCTAGATTTCAATTGATCGAAGTCAACATTATATTATATCATAAAAAAAATTGGATACAAATACAAAAGAGTTGATCGAAGGAAAATTCTTACTGATAAACAGAAAAATATAATAAAAATAGTACGATATTGTGATAAACACCGAGAATACTTGGAACAAAACGTAAAATTCATTTATATAGATGAAATTTGGATATTCGAAAACGATATTCAAATTTGTCAGTGGACACTAGAAAATAATCCGAAAGGTATGCCGAGTATATTCAAGGGTAAAGGCAGAAGGTGCACTATTTTGAATGCTGGAACAATTGATGGATTTTTACCTGGATGTGATCCGATTCTTGACAGTGGTATTAATGATAAGTATTACTATAAATGGTGAATTATTTCATGAATGGGTTATTGAAAAATTAAAACCTCCCCTGCAAAAAGATGCCCATCAATAGGATTATGTCAGCTTATTCAATAAACACATCCAAATCACTACACTACGTGGAAACAAAGTTTTCAATGATATTTTTATCTCTGCTCTTGTATCATTCATAGATATTTCAAGTTTATTTATTATACTTATACTGTAGTGTACCCTGTTCACATTCCCTCTGCTAATACACATGCTATATTGTTCCCAATTCAAAAGTATACTGAATAATTGTAAAATTGCTCATCAATTATAATATTTTCAATAATTCATGGACAGTTTTAATGAATGAAAATAAAAATTGACTTTCTTGAAGTATTCAACACCGAGCAATAAATAATTCACAAATTGGTTTATATATTGATAGTTCGGTACAAATTTCATGTCAAAATTCTTCATGTACTACATAGATTCTTAATTTTTGTTTCTCTCTTATTTCTTAATACATTATAACGTTTTTTGCAATACATTCTTTTGGCCCTGTGCTTGCGAAGTATCCAAAAATTTTTTTCTGTTGCACCACTAGCTACCTGCTAGAATACCATTAATTATCCTTCTTGAATCCAGACATAAAATGGTACTCTTATAGTTATATGGTTAGAATTCTGCAAGATTTCCAATACCAATAAATATTGCATGGTCCTGAGTGAAAATAAATATTTATTTGAATGATCTTCAATTTTCCATGGTTGACTTTTATATGAGATAATTTCATATGAAAGCATTCCACGATATTTTTGCGCTTTCAAACCTGAATTCCCATGTAGAAACTGCAATCGAAATATTCCGGCTTAGTTATTCGGTAATTCCGATAATTCGTATACAAAGGTTATATTTATGTTTTATTTCTATGATGAAATTTAGTTACTTTTTTTAACCAGAAATAAAGCCTCGACTGGACGTTCATGGCCTGCTTCGATGTCAATAATTCTTAAATGAACTATAGTAATTTCGCAATCAAATTCGCTAAAATGTGTCCGGAACAAGAGAAAAAAAATTTCTTCATATTTATTAGGGAGTCTCTCATTACTGATATTCAACGAATGTCTCTCTAATTTGGTAGAATAATGTTAAGATACTCTATAATGAATATAATATAATATAGTCTCACAAGTCTCATGGGAAACGCGGAATTGCACTTATACCCAGTGCTTCCGCTGGTTGGACGGTCATTCTTGGAATGTTACAGAATGTGCTGACCTCCATGATGAATACAATATGAACGACAGTTCTGTTAAATCGATACTACAGTGCCGTTATAAGTGAAGTTATTCCTGTTTTAGTTCAGTGATCATTACTGGAAATTATTGTAGAAGCTGAAGTTTGAAGCTTTGAATACAACTATCTAGTTTGTTTATTAAACAGGAAATTCCTGTAAATATTCACGCATATTCCGGTTTTCGTCACAGTATTATTTTCCTGTTGAAATGAAAAACTGCAGTTTGTCTGTATCAACTAATGTGAAACATGCTCTCTGCTGTCGCTTATATAGGAGGATTTTCCTGTATAAGTAACAGAATTCCTGCTGTATATCCTGGAAAATTTCTTTGGGTGTATCGTGACGTCAATGCTGCTGAAAATAATGTTTTTTTCTCAGAAAACTTTGAAAAATTATTTGATGCAAAGTACCAGCGAGACGCAATCCAAGTCCATTGTCATGTTCCACAATACCGTAACCACGTTATCCGAATTCATCCGGATACATATCGCCCATCGGAATGACCTTACGCAGGTACGCCACTGAATCATCTTCGAGGGCGACACATTCGCCTAATGCCCAACAATCGACGGCAAATCATCCGTTTATGGGAGTCCGATTACAATTAATGGCGACAAATCGACATGCATATGGCGGCCGTTTTCATCGTGTACATCATCGCCGGATTCTGGATACGACCGACCCTCCGGGGCCGATGATATCCCGCCGTCCGCCCAGAAATGCCGATGGTATAACGGGCGCGTGTCATCAATTCGAAATATGCAGTTAATGTGCGAACATTAGTAACGAAAGCCGCAATTGCATTTCGGCGCCCAAAACGGTACACAATGTCGGACGGTCGTTATTAACGTTCGTAAATCTGCCATCTAGCCGTTCCGTGGGAACAGAGGGTGACGCAGGCCGGGTCACCCTTATGTTGAAGATTCAATCACAATCAATTTTTGTCCAGTATGATTTGCTTAGTACTCACTTATCCACTCTAGACTTCGATTTTCACTGATTAAGGGTTTCCTAAACCACTACACGTGTTTCGCCATACCGTGTCTTCTCCAGGTGATGTACTAAATTCATTGTTGAACCTGCTAGGAATAAACAGGGTGCTTCCGAATTCGACGTGAAACTTGGAGGACGTGTTAGTATGACTCATTTGCTGTCATTTCAGCCATATTTATTGATATCCGAAAGTCAACAGTTTACGAGTTATTTGAATTCTTGTGTTTTTACAAAAATTACTGACCTTACTTCATGAGAAATTAGAAAGAGGGCACATGCTTGTATAAGGAATGGTGGATGAAATGAAATTTTGAGTTTAGTTGTGAACCGATCTGGCGTCTGCGCCCGTCATTTTCATTATCCGTACAGAAATCCATATTATCATTAACATTAGGGAGTCGGATTGCTGAGTCCGTCCGAGAGAAAAATAACCACAGAATCCTTTTCTACGAATCGAAGTACGGAGGCTAACCTAGAAATGTGGGCCGGCTTGCTTAGGAGTTTTTGCTCTGAACGGTGGTTGATTTGTGTTCGCTGCTCGGGTTTCCTTGAAGGGAAAACAGGGTTCTGTCATGTGAGTAACAATATTTTATAATTACAACTTTATCATTCAGATATTCTCCTAATTTGCTACACTTGTCTCCAACAGGGTCCATTATTTACCCCATGTGTTTATCTCATATCATTTATCCTCAATTCACAAGAGACCATTTGCTCCTACTCAACGTATTTTTTTCCATGTTGGTTTGCTTCTTGTGTATTGTTTTGTATCCATTTTTCATACTTCATTATCAAGTCTATTCCATATTATTTAATGGTTCTAACTGACCATATATGTATTAAATTCCCAAGTGCTTATCACAAAAGAATTTGAATGTATAAACGAATGCTTAATAATCACCTCAATTATAAGGTTTTGAAATATTCTTCAAATGATACTATATGTAATCGTTGTAGTTTGCAGCAAATAGCAAGAATATTCATAAGCACCATTGTCGGCATTATGTTTCATCATCTTATATTGATTGAGCATTTTAAAAAAGCTACTCTCCACGCATTATTATCCGTTATGACGGTTTATTGTTTAGATGATTGACTGCTTATATCGTTTACTATCTATATCATCCACTGCTTATATCGTTTACTATCTATATCATCCACTGCTTATATCGTTTATTGTTTATTTCGTTTACTGTCTATAACATTTACTGGTAATATCGTTTACTGCTTATATGGTTTATCTAATACTTGATGGGATTATTGACAACTATCGGACGACGCAGCCTAAAAATTAACTAAGGCTTCGCCCAACGTTTGGAAAAATATATATCAAGGACACTGTCGCATTCCCGTCTCCTTGCAACGTGGGAGATCATCAATCGTCAAATGATAGTTTGACCCCTGCGAAGTAAAACTCCCAATTTATCGCCTTTAATCTACTCAATCATTTTTGAGCGCTCGTACTACTTACACGAGGGCTATATCATTTCGTCACGATGTCTGTATTTTTCGAATTTTGAGCCGAAAATGGTCTCAAACGACTATGTTCGACTCACTGATGACGAATCCGTCGGAAAATTCGAGTCTGTCCGTCCGGCCGTCCGGCCGTCCGTAAGCACGATAACTCTCGAACGGAACAACCTAGAGACTTGAAATTTTCAGTGTGGGTTCAGTTCCCGAATGGCTCGGTTAAGTTCGTTAATGGGCCAAATTCCACCAGGGGTTCCGTAAATATGGCCGTTCAAAGTTTTGTTTCCCTGATTACTTGAAAACTACAAATTTGATCGAGATGAAATTTTGCACTCAAATGGAAAATGAGGTGTTTAAGCTACATGTGAAATTTTGTTCAGATCGCATGACCAGAACCATAGAAACCATAGAAAATTGTAACTTTTGAACGGAAACGCCTAGGGACTTGAAATTTTCAGGATAGGTGTGGATCTTGAATGTCGTTATCACGTTCATCTATGAGCAACATTATACAAGGGGTTCCGTAAATACGGTCGTTTGAAATTTTGTTTTCTCGATTAATTTGAAACTACGGATTCGATCGAGATGAAATTTAGTATTTTAATCGAGAATGATATATTGAAGCAATATTTTGTCCAGATCGCATGACCAGAACCATAGAAACCATAGAAAATTCTAACTTTTGAACGGAAAGGCCTAGGAACTTGAAATTTTCAGGGTGGGTTTGGATCGCAAATTTCACGGTCATGTTCATCAATGAGCAAAATTAGACTAGGGGTTCCGTAAATATGGCCGTTCAAAATATTTTTTTCCTGATAGTTTCGAAACTACCGATCGGATTGGAATGAAATTATGCACCTAGCTCAGGAATAATGTATTCAAACTACGTGCAAAATTTTGTCCAGATCGCATCACCAAGACCATAGATACCGTGGAAAATTCTAGCGAATTATCGGAAAAAAATTGATCAGCTGAAGCACCGACATGAAGTCTGGAGTTTCGCCTAAGTTTCAGAATTTTTTTGACAGCTGTCAAAAATTCCTTCAATTGATTTCTAAAACTGGAGACATTTGAGAGAATTCTCACCGGTCAACCTGTTTATGAATATTCTTTTACTTGCGAGTTAATGGTATATAAAAGAGAAAAGGAGGGAGGTTTGTTTTTTTTCTTCCCCTTCTGGGTTGTTTTTTTTTTATCCTCCCTACCTTGTTGGCACTCTGAAATAAACTTAATATTTTCTTGTTCGAGTGCTAAAAATATGTGTTTTAAATTTCCTATTTTCCCATCAACCTCTTCTATTGAATCAAGCGTAATTTGGGTTGCATACTTACATACACAACGTAGAGTCCTTTAAAAACCACTATACGATCACGATCTTGGCCAAAGATTATCTAGAGTAATGTTTTCGAGTTAAAAAGAACGCCTGTAAGGTAAGAGTTCTAGTTCTTTACGGTTTTCAATAGAAAAGTGTAATGTCGGTAAGAGTTTATCATTTCAAAAGTACCAGTACAGTACAGTTGCAATAAAAGAATATTCAATTCGTTACTTTTCTTTCTTCGCTTATATCCCCTTTCAAATCTAAATCCGCTGTAACGAAACTAGTGCCTGCATTCTAACTAAAACTTTCTTAGGGAATAAAGAAGGAATTTGGCAAGTTTTTTAAATACTTTTGTCACACACAAATTGTGGAGTTCGAAAGTTGCAAGCTAATTGATATTAGAAATTGACTATTCTTTTCTTCATATAGCAACTTTCAAATCATACGAATTTTTTTTCAACATCTATTACAACATATTTCCGCTTTTTCCATACATACCATATCCTTCTCTGATGAAAATAATCCAAAATTATAATCAAACTTGCTCAACGTGGAAAAAATTGACGAAAAATGGAGTGAGGTGAGTAATTTTTCAAGAAACACAAAAACTCAAATAACTCGTAAACTGTTTATTTTTGGATATCAATAAATATGGCTGAAATGACAGCAAATGAGTCATACTAACAAGTCCTTCAAGGTTCACGTCGAATTTGGAATCACCCTTCCTGAAAAGGGGAGAGGAGAATAGATAAGGGACGTTACCTGAGATCCCACATCCCTACAACCTGCATTATTAGTTTCTCGTTAAAATATCGGTTCAAAAAATTCAATAGTAGAATTATTCAACTCCATCAGGTCATTAAATCAATTAGGTGGACTTTTTTGTTTATTGATTTCCATGCTTTCTAAAAGATGGAGGTTTTCAACTTTACTGTCATTATGCAGAATTTTGTAATGATGGGTTAAGCAATGGTTTTCAGTCAATAAGTGTTGTTTTTTCGTGGAAGAAAAACTTTTATTATTAGAATAGAATAACTTACATGATATCCACCACATTGGGTTAAATTCTTCTATCTCAATGACGCTTCTCTTACCGCCAAGGAGTAAGAAGATCTGTTGACGTTAGTTTTTTTTTCTGTATCACAAAAATAGCAATCGATATCATAGTGAAACTTGGAAACTTTCCACCTGTTATCGTTCCGACATATTCCCAAACATGCACAGTAAACGGTCGGCGCAGAAGGTTCGAAGATAACTTTTAAAAAACATTATCCACCGAGAATACGCGGTTTTTCCACGTGACGGCGCCAATCAGGAATAAACGTTACATCTCGAGTGTTTCCTTTATCTCCAAAAAAAGGAACCATATCCACACATTAAGGCGAAGGATGAAGAGATTCTAACGGTGGAAATGGCGCCATAAATTCGTTTATATTGTGGAAACGCCCGGAATCGTAACAATAACGGAGGCTGCACGCAATAAATTAAACAATTTTTTCTCGAAATTTTCCCTCGCCCTGCGTGCTTCACTGATTTATCGCCGACGTTCGGGCGGTGCTCGAATAGTTGCGAGAAAACATTAGAAGTTCTAGCTTATTGCCGAAGAATTTCAGTAACAGTCGAGGACTGAATACGCCGGTTGAATTCAGACAAGCGCCTAAAAGTTTTTCTCTTCGACGCTCCTCTCGAATTTTTTCTATATCGGACTCTAAAAGTAGAGATAACGACTTAGAAATCAATTTGTGCCGAAACAGGCGGCGTCATTATCCGAGGGTCCGAGGTCCAAAATGGGATTTCGACGAGATCTCCAAAGTCCGCCAAATCTCGGGAAAATCAGGCCCTTTCAGTCGATCACGTTCATCCCCCAAAGTCCGGCTTTCCTACTTCATCAGCCCCCCTCTCGATTCGGACGTATTTCGAGATGAGCGTTAAGACAAATGCAATTTGAAAAGTTTTCGTCGGCGAAAGATCACAGGCTGTCGCTCGTAGACGTACACGACATGCGAACAGAAATCCGACATTCTGAAAGTTCGCCCGGATCTCCGGATCCAGATAATTCAACGTTTTCCCGTCGAGAGATCCTGTCGAACTTTTCCTATCATCCCCAGAAATGAGGATCTTGTTTTCTTGTAGCTACAGAAAGTCGCGAGATGTATAAACCGTATAGTGAAGAATTGGAAGAAAGAGAAATTTCGTCCGAATGACTTCCAGATCCGGTAAGCTACGCTGAATTCTTTAACATTAAAAAAAAAAAAGTCGAACTTCAGTCATACCTAAAGCTGGACGGCGAACTTTCGAGGACACGAGCGAAATAAATTGATCCCCTACGAGAAGTTCGTACATAATTGATGTTTTTGCTTTCGGTGAACCAGGAAACTTTAAAATTTTCCCCCTAAAAATGCACCAACTTTCTTCGGTTTCTACTCGTCGAAGAATTTGCCTGTCGAGAGTTCACCGAATTGACGCCTTCGGATGGGACAGAAATGATAAAGCCAGTTGACAGCGAATTCCGTTGAATAAATAATCGTAACTCGGGAAGTTTCGTGCTTTGGGTGCCTCATTCTATAACTCTGAAAAGAACGGGAGAGTTGGCAACATGGGTGGGAGGCCGATAGCGTTGAAGGAATTCAAAACTGAGAGGGTTATTGTCGATGTTTATCCTAGTCGATACACAATAAAAGTCATCGTTAGTTATAAATCAATTGTGTTGTGACAATGAGGTATTGGAATACTAAGTGTTTTGTTGGAAGGAATAAATAAAATTGATCCAACTTATCAATTCTTCCATAACTTCCACGCTACTAACGCAGCAAAAAAATATATAAATCTCTCATCTGAATAACGGAGGGTTCCACTCAAGAAAATTGATTCAGGCATTTTTCCCATCTCCAATCGGATCTCTTCTGGGAATGCGTATAACCGAAACGAGTATAACAACGATAAAACCGGGAAAAGTTGATGTTCTGCGAAGGGGCAGAGTTGAAAGCCTGAAGACTAATGTCTTATTTACGAAAGAAACTTTCCGGATTAATTTGTTTTCGTGGAAAACTTCGTAGGCGTATCGGCGGTTTCGCACTCGTCTCGTTTTCGCCATCAAACAATGTCGCGATGGAACTGGAGGAAAAACTGGCGAAAGGGAAATATATCAATGAGTCGACGGATGATGAACGAGCGGCGTAGTTCTGTTCTTGCGGCGTTGAGGAGTTTATCCGAAAACACGTCAATCAGATGGATAAATTAGAACATTCTGAATAAGAGATCCCATGAAGTTTCAACTTCAAACTGCAGTAGCGACCACAAAAACCATGTCAGAGTAGAAATTCGGAAGTTCTACCAGAAATCTTTCATATATTATAATTCGACCACGCTGATATCGAATATGCAATCGGTTCCTCCATAGACCTCATCGTTTCATCGTAATGTAGGTCGAAAATCAAGAAAAATTTTGGCGAAAAAGTCATAAAATTTCGTAGAAACGTTCTAGGAATTCCGCATCTGTTCATTGAGGTAGCTGAAGGATGCAGACGAATGGAAAAGGAATCCACACTCACGAGAGTTTCTCCAATTCCATAAAGAAAATTTCCAAATTTGGACATCCAAAAAAGGTGATTTTTGGGAGTTTCAAGTTCTAACTGCAGCAGTGACCACAAAACTTATGTCTCGTGAAAAGAAAGTACATATTCGGAATCTACACCCTCGAATCATAAAGTTGGCATGTATTTTGGTCCCATATCTAAGAAATTTTTTTCCGCTTAATTTTTCCTACAAGAAAATTTTGGGTAAAAAATTTTTGATTTCGAATATCGATACATTCTTGCCAAATTATCGTAAGCCGCGAGATACGTGTTTTACAGGAGAAACCTTTTTCTGTTACAGCAGGAAGAAGTTATGTAAGGTCGTTACAAATATGTTATGAGTTCATTATGGGACCTATCTTCAATAAAAAATAAACGGCTTTGTTCTAAGATTAGCGATTCATATGTTTTTGGCACTTGCGTTACTTTCCTAGAACAACAAAATGAAGCCAGATTATCGTAAGTGACCAGCTTACGATACTTTGGTAGCAAAGTTATGGTACTTACGATATTCTGGTCTGCTTTAAATAAAAATTTGCTGTGTTGCCTCGTAAAGAAATAGAACATTTTTTTGATTGAAACCTAATTTTATTTTCAGAAACTCTTATTGATGAAAAATTCTGATTGAGGTACCAAAATAATACATAATTTATAATGAGCAAACAAAATAATTCTTTCTTCTTGGGTATATTCAATTATTCAGTTATCTTCGTCTGTTAGGTCTTCTGTATCAGTTTCTGGCAATCCATCTCTGACAGAAGCCTTGGAGCGCAGATCAAAGTACTCTTGGTGGTACTTCTTTGGTATTACATTTTGACTGCATAAACTGACGAGATCTTTTTTCTTTAATACGGAAATTTCCAGCTTTCCTGGATATAGTGTTGTAGACATAACGTCGAAATGTCGACTTCTTCTACCTAAAAAGAAGGAATAATTGAATTTGATTGAACTGTCACTGAAATCATGACCTGCCTTGCTGTTTTGTCATCACTACGTCCATACCAGTGCCCGTGTAATTGTAGTTCGCCTCAAAATTAGAGTCGCCTTTTTGGAATTTTGCCTGCCTCACCTGACTTATTCTGAATGTTTGGCCATCTCCAGTTTTCACATTAGGAGGCAGACATTCCTCACCTAATTTTTTCCAGTTTTGGAAGTCATAATGCTGCATCCTTACAACTTCCAAAGGTCTGGGATTAATCCTTGAGTTTGTGAGAATTGTATCCCATTCAGAAGGTGCCCAGACTATTCTCTTCCTAACAAATCTCTCAATTGTTGCGTGAACGGAATCTACTGGCATGTATGTGTGACCAGGCAGCAAGAAAACTATTTTAATGGTTTCCATTTTTTTTGCCGATTCCTGCAGAAATTTTTGCAGCATGGCTAGCATTGCGCGATTTCGGTTCTGCCCTGAGCAGCTATCACAGTAGGGAACTGCATGTTTTGTACCTTTCTCATCTAGCCTTTGTAAATACTTGAAAAGGACGGTACAAATTTCATTGCATCCTCGGTTACCATCAGATTCGCCCCATATGAAACACATGCCATTTCTAGTGCCACTTTCATAAACTGTTTCGTTGTAGAATGCATACTTTCTAGAGTAGTAAAGGAGTAAATTGTCTCCATGTGGTGTATTCAATACCTTTTGAAGATCAAAGCTAGCGCAAATGTAGGAATCGTCAGTAATGCACCTTTTTTGGTCAGATAAAAATAACTCTTTGCTTTGTTCTTTCAGTTGCAAATGTTTTTGGAAAGCTTCCATCGAATCTTCAGTTTCTTCTAAACCATTATTTTTTCTAGATTCACAAATTCGGCATTTGTCTTTTTTCGGCTGATGGAAACCCAAATTGAATTCTTTGAGAAATATTTCTCTGAAAATTTTGAGTGATGGTTTGGCAGTAGAACCGTTTTTGTCTTGATGATTTAAGAAAAATCTGTGGAGAAAAGATATATTTCTCAGATCTGAAGGAAGGTACTTGCGATTACTCTTGTTTCTACAATAATGTGAAGGTACTGCTGGGAGACATTTTATGAAGTTATGTACCTCTTGTTTATCTTCATGAGGTGTCTTATTGTGTGGCGTATGCTTGCCTCGCTTGTCAGGTTTTCTGATTTCTGTAAAGCATTATTAACAGCGTATCTCAATGTCATCTGTGAAATATCAAGAGTTTTCAACAAATATTGTTGGCATACTTCGACACGTTTATCGTCCCAGTTAAAGAAGTATTTATACGTGTGATGTCTTCTGCTCTCTTTTGCAGTTTGAATTCTGCGACGAATTGGCGTATTTTCAACACAAGCTAAAAGCCAGTTACGTTGACGCTCGTAAATCCCTAACCCCCAATAAAACTCATGAATATGGTGTCTTTCAATCTCTGTGAATTTCTGAGCGCATTGGTTCTGGCATCTTGTCTTACAAGGTACGTCCTTTATTTTTCTCCCCTTACCTAATACATTTTCTGTCCTTTTTGTGGTCTTTTTGTTGAGTTTTCTTATTTTTCTCATTCCAGTGGTGCCTACAAATCGCATGTCTTCAGCCTTACTTATTCCAGTATGTTCATCAGTTAATGCGAAATCGCTTTCCTTATTACTATTTTCTTCAGAGAAGAACGATCTGTCAGAGTTATATCGCTGAAATAATTGATATTTGGTCCTTGTAGCTGATGTCGATTCTTCGTCAACTTCTGATTCAACCTTCTCTTCTGATGAAGAATCATACTCTACAAGCGTAGGTCTAACACTGTCAGCGTTACAGCGACTTGAATCATATCGAACATAATTATCGAGATCCAAACTTGTATTCGCCATTTCCACAAGTTTACCAGCACTCGTTAGTTTTTCCATTACAATTTTCGATATAAAAACGAACACAAAAATTGTATAATTACAAATAATTCCGTTTGATACAAAAAACCGAATGAATTCAGTAGATCTTGACTAGAATCGTTTCAATGTTGTTAACTGACAGATGAGCACAAACGATTTTGAGTTTACATAGAGTGAAAAAGTAGAAATGGGATATTGCGAACAATTTCGATATTTACTAGAGTTTAAGTATTGTCTATGAAGTATTTTAAAGTTATTTAAGTTGGTATAACATGGTTAGTTTGCATTAAAATAAGAAAACACACTTACCGGTAGTCACTGTTTAGAAAAATCCTGCTGAACTGAAGTATCGTAACCATCACAGTTTGTAGCGTAAGCCACATCACGTGATGCTATTTACGATACTATAGTAGTGAAAACCGGAGAAAAAAACGTTGGTTACGTTAGATTAGCCGTTATCAAGGAAAATTAAACGCACTTACCATACAACAAAATCTTGTTTTGTGGTAAATGCATATTTTATTTGCTCACGATTATTTGGTAGATCATTTGTATTGAATTGGACGCTCACGATAATCTGAAAATGTCATTTTCGGAAAAATTGAGGCTTACGATAGTTTGGCAAATAAGTATCGATATGTGTCGGGTTCCTACATATACCACACAGTTTTGTCGTAATTAACGTCGAAAATCTATAAAAATTTCATTTTTTGACAAAAAATTCATTTAACTTTATAGAAACGTTCCAGGAACTCTGCAATTGTTCCTTTCGGTACCTGAAGGATGCAGACGAATGGAGAAAAATCCACACACACGAGGGTCACTCAATTTCCATCAAGAAAAACGTCAAGGTTGAACATTCAAAAAAGGTGATTTTCGAGAGTTCCAACTTCTAACGACAGGAGTGACCAAAAAATTCATGTCTTGTGAAAAGCAAGTATATATTCGGAATCTACACCCTCGAATTATAAAGTAAGTATGTATTTTTGTCCCATATCGAAGACATTTTTTTCGCTAAATTTTCATATGGGTCGAGAAAATTTTGGGTGAAAAATTTTTTGTTCGTTTATCATCTGAGAAATTTTGATATACGCTAATTCGTTCACGCTGATTTCGAATATGTATCGGGTTCCAACATATACCACACAGTTTTGTCGTAATTCACGTCGAAAATCTATGAAAAATTCATTTTTCGACGAGAAATTCATGAAACTTTGTAGAAACGTTCTAGGAACTCTGCAATTGTTCCTTTCGGTACCTGAAGGATGCAGACGAATGGAGAAAAATCCACACACACAAGGGTCAATCCATTTCCATTAAGAAAAACGTCAAGGTTGAACATCCAAAAGAGGTGATTTTCGAGAGTTCCAACTTCTAACGACAGGAGTGACCAAAAAATTCATGTCTTGTGAAAAGCAAGTATATATTCGGAATCTACACCCTCGAATTATAAAGTAAGTATGTATTTTTGTCCCATATCGAAGACATTTTTTTCGCTGAATTTTCATATGGGTCGAGAAAATTTTGGGTAAAAAATTTTTTGTTCGTTTATCGTCTGAGAAATTTTGATATACGCTAATTCGTTCACGCTGATTTCGAATATGTATCCGGTTCCTACATATACCACACAGTTTTGTCGTAATCCACGTCGAAAATCTATGAAGAATTTATTTTTGACGAGAAATTCATAAAACTTTGTAGAAACGTTCTAGGAACTCTGCAATTGTTCCTTTCGGTACCTGAAAGATGCAGGCGAATGGGAAAAAAATCCAACCTCAATCCATTTCCATTAAGAAAAAAAAAGGTTGAACATCCAAAAAAGGTGATTTTCGAGAGTTCCAACTTCTAACGACAGGAGTGACCAAAAAATTCAGGTCTTGTGGAAAGCTAGTACATATTCGGAAAGAAAACTCTCGAATTATAAAGTAAGCATGTATTTTTATCCCATATCGAAGACATTTTTTTCGCAAAATTTTCCATATGGGTCGAGAAAATTTTGAGTAAAAAATTTTTTGTTCGTTTATCGTCTGAGAAATTTTGATACACGCTTATTCGTTCACGCTGACTTCGAGTATGTGTCGGGTTCCTACATATACCACACAGTTTTGTCGTAATTCACGTCGAAAATCTATGAAAAATTCATTTTTTGACGAGAAATTCATAAAACTTTGTGGAAACGTTCCAGGAACTCTGCAATTGTTCCTTTCGGTACCTGAAGGATGCAGACGAATTAGAAAAAAATCCACACTCACGAGGATCACTCCATTTCCATTAAGAAAAAGGTTGAACATCCAAAAAAGGTGATTTTCGATAGTTCCAACTTCTAACGACAGGAGTGACCAGAAAAATCATCTCTAGTCGGAAGCAAGTGTATATTTTGAATCTACATCCTCGATTTATTAAGAAAACATGTAGTTTCGTTCCATATCGAAGAAAATTTTTTTCAATAAATTTTACATTCACTTGATCAAGAAGATTTTTGGCGAAAAATGTTTTGTTCTATTATCTTCTGGAAATTTTCCATATACGCTCTACAGTTTTGTCGTAATTCAAGTCGAAAATAAATGGAACTTTGTTATTTTTGGCGGAAAATTCATCAAATTTTGTGTTCCTTTCGGTAGCTGTAGGATGCAGACGAATGTTAAAAAATTCACACTCACGATGGTCTCTCCATTTCCATAAAAAAAAACCTGATATTTTCAGCTCCCAAAATACTCGAGCTAGGATTCCAAAGATCCGACTGAGTCTTGTAGAAAATTGTACCGAAACTGTAGAAATTTCAGAAGGGGTTCGAAATTTTCTTCTCGAACAATTCCCAAGGGCCCATCATTGGAAATAATAAATAATCTAAATCCACCCCCACACTTCGGGCATTCCGAACAAACGTCACCATTTGGCTTTATCCGACTAGGTAAAATCAAGATATTCGAATCTAGACCGGCCTGGAGGTGGGGAACATTTCCCCAAAGTACCCACTTTCGGGTGCCGGAATTAAAGCCGCCCGCCCGTTCTGCACGGGCGTCTATTCCTCCCAAGTCCCATTGCGGAGAACGGCGAGCCATTAGATCAATCCCCGGGATTACAGGCACAAAGCGCGTTTTGCAAAACGGCCTTAACGCGCGCCGGAGCGTCCCGAGCGCTCAAGGGTTTATCCGGTAATCTTCAATAACAATTGTCCTTCCTACATCCTGACCATCATTTCCCCCCGGAGGTGCACACGTAAGGAGAACTGGATTTCGGGCGGGCGGGCGATCGCCTCGGGGAGAGACGACTTTCGGCTTTTCCGCTCTCGCGGCGAAATCCAGATGGCGCTGCGGCCCTTTCCGCCTTGCACGATTATATCGATTCGGGAAAGAGGATTCAGATTTTTTTCAAACCAGAACCTAGCATTATTATATAATTACATAATGCCAACCCTGTATATTGCAGATGAACTCCTTATCTATTCTTATTCGAATATCCATATTACTTTGTTACATTCTGATGAGACATCATTTTGATCACGCCACGTGTGTGGGTGTATATTTGTCCCATTGTTCGATACTGATTGTCGTAATTAATTTGAGATAAGGAATGTTATAAATACCTCCCAAGACGAAAGGTTCGTCAATAATTAAGTGTATGTCTTCCTAGCTAATTGTTAGAATAGATAATCTTCCGTTGTAAATAAATTCTTTTTTTAAAAGATCGGCTTTCGCTCCAAAAACGTAATCTCGGTTGGCTGTGAAAAATCGAATTTAAGTTGGTAATAGACTATTCAGTAATATTTTGGGTTGCTGAATTCAGGTTGGTATAGGAATAGCACTAACATTACCCATAGAAATCTTGCTTTGATGATTTTATCGAAGATATTGGTGAATATGTAATTATAAAAATTTGCTCTGAATTTGAGTATTTTTTGTCTTATGCTATTAAAATGGCTGGAATTGACCAGGATACATCGCGCCTAACAAGAGAACGCCAGGCAGTTTGTCGGTGTTACTTCGAGTTTTTCAAAGATTTGGCATATATTTCCGCTAGTGTTTCAGGTAAACGGTTATTCACCGACTCAAAGTGTATTCTGATTGAGCAATGTCTCTTAAATTTTCAGATTTCACCAAGCCCTGTCCGTAGAATATTAGCATGTTATTATAGCCTGGAATAAGCAGTGGAAGAAAACCTGTGCGATATGATTATTCCTTCAAAGAGACATTGAATGACTTTGTTTTTGCTAGAATTGTAAACAATGAATATATCAGTTTAGATATCCTTTTCGAACTGGCCAAAGAGCACCAAGATTTCAATTGATCGAAGTCAACATTATATTATATCATAAAAAAAAATTGATACAAATACAAAAAAGTTGATCGAAGAAAAATTCTTACTGATAAACAGAAAAATATAGTAAAAATAGTACAATATTGTGATAAATATCGAGAATACATGGAACAAAACGTAAAATTCATTTATCTAGATGAATTTTGGATATTCAAAAACGGTATTCAAATTTGTCAGTGGACACTAGAAAATAATCCAAAAGGTATGCCGAGTATATTCAAGGGTAAAGGCAGAAGGTGCACTATTTTGAATGCTGGAACAATTGATGGATTTTTACTTGGATGTGATCCGATTCTTGACTGTGGTATTAATGATAAGGATTACTATGAATGGTGAATTAATTTCATGAAACCTTCCCTGCAAAAGGATGCCCATCAATAGGATTATGTCAGCTTATTCAATAAACACACCCAAATCACTACACTATGTGGAAACAAAGTTTTCAATAATTTTTATCTTTGCTCTTGTATCATTCATAGATATTTCAAGTTTATTTATTATACTTATACTGTATGGAACCCTGTTCACATTCCCTCTGCTAATACACATGCTATGTATATTGTTCCCAATTCAAAAGTATACTGAATAATTGTAAAATTGCTCATCAATTATAATATTTTCAATAATTCATGGACAGTTTCAATGAATGGAAATAAAATTGACTTTCTTGAAGTATTCAACACCGACCAATAAATAATTCACAAATTTGTTCATATATTGATAGTTCGGTACAAATTTCATGTCAAAATTCTTCATGTACTACATAGATTCTTAATTTTTGTTTCTCTCTTATTTCATAATGCATTATAACGTTTTTTCCAATCCATTCTTTTGGCCCTGTGCTTGCGAAGTATCCAAAATTTTTTTTCTGTTGCACCACTAGCTACCTGCTAGAATTCCATTAATTATCCTTCTTGAATCCTGACATAAAATGGTACTCTTATAGTTATATGGTCAGAATTTTGCAAGTTTTCCAATACCAATAAATATTGCATGGTCCTGAGTGAAAATATATATTTATTTGAATGATCTTCAATTTTCCATGGTTGACTTTTATATGAGATAATTTCATATGAAAGCATTCCACGATATTTTTGCGCTTTCAAACCTGAACTCCCATGTAGAAACTGCAATCGAAATATTCCGGTTTAATTATTCGATAATTCATATACTCAACACTTTTCTAGGTCATATTTATGTTTTATTTCTATGATGAAAACAGTTACTTTTTTGTAACTAGAAATAAAGCCTCGACTAGACGTTCATGGCCTACTTCGATGTCAATAATTCTTAAATGGACTATATAATCAGGAATTATTGAAGTTTGTCGATGTATTTGTGGAACCCCAGAGAAAACCCTCCCCGGAAAGCTCCAGGTCGTCTCGTCCCCACCCCCATGTGGCGTCCTCGTTTATGCGAGAGTGCAGATTTATCGCGCTGTCAGGCCGACCTTTAAACTTCAATTCGAAAAACGGTCGGTCCTCTCCGACCCCGAAAGCGTTATTCAAAAACTCCTTCACATTATTTTTCCACGATCGTCTCCCGAAAAGTAATATGTAGTAAATTCGCTCAACTTTCCAACTTTTCCGGCAACAAACTGCATTGTGCGCGATGGTTTATCGCGCGACTGCCCCAAAACCGTGAAGGGGACGGTTATTGTCGGAGAGTTATCGGGGCCATTTTTTTTCGGAATTATAACCCGAAATCGGGCGCTAAGTAGGCGACCCTCGGGAAGGGATGCTCGGTATGAGGGATGGAGGGGTGGGGAATTTCAACGTGTAGTGTTTTTTATTAGCATCCGATCAAGGCCGCACTCAGTGGGGGTACTCTTGGTTTTTCCAGGAAAATTTGTAGAAACGTTCTAGGAACTCTGCAATGTTTCCTTTCGGTAGCTGAAGAATGCAGACGAATGGGAAAAATTCCACCCTAACGTGGGTCTCTCCATTTCCTTGAAGAAACACCTCAAATTTGGACATCCAAAAATGGTTTCAACTTCTAACTGCAGAAGTCAACAAAAAAAATAATCTCTAGTGTGAAGCAAGTTCGTATTCGGAATCTACACCCTCGAATTATGGAGAAAACATGTATTTTTCTCCCACATCGAAGAAAAAATTTTTCAATAAGGTCAAGAAAATTCTTGGTAAAAAAATTTTTCTTCGCGTATCTTCTGGAAAATTTTCATATACTCTCATTCGATCGCGCTGATTTCGAATACGCATCGAGTTCCTCCATAGACTCCACAGTCATAATTCGCGTCGAGAATCTATAACAACTTTGTTTTTATGGCGAAAAATTCATAAAATTTTGTAGAAGTGTTCTAGGAACTTTGCGATTGTTTCTTTCGGTAGCCGAAGAATACAGACGAATGGAAAAAAAACCGCATTCACGATGGTCGCTCCATTTCTAAAAAAAAAAACTCCAAATTTGGACATCCACAAAAGGTGATTTTTGGGAGTTTCAACTTCTAACTGCAGAAGTGACCACAAAAATCATCTCTAGTGTGAAGCAAGTACGTATTCGGAATCAACACCCTCGAATTATGAAGAAAACGTGTATTTCTCTCCCACATCGAAGACAAAATTTTTCAATATGGTCAAGAAAATTATTGGTAAAAAATTTTTCTTCGTGTATCTTCTGGAAAATCTTCATATACTCTCATTCGATCGCGCTGATTTCGAATATGCATCGGGTTCCTCCATAGACTCCACAGTCATAATTCGCGTCGAGAATCTATAACAACTTTGTTTTTATGGCGAAAAATTCATAAAATTTTGTAGGAGTGCTCTAGGAACTTTGCGATTGTTCCTTCCGGCAGCCGAAGAATACAGACGAATGGAAAAAAATCCACACTCACGATGGTCTCTCCATTTCTAAAAAGAAAAACTCCAAATTTGAACATCCACAAAAGGTGATTTTTGGGAGTTTCAACTTCTAACTGCAGAAGTGACCACAAAAATCATCTCTAGTGTGAAGCAAGTACGTATTCGGAATCAACACCCTCGAATTATGAAGAAAACGTGTATTTCTCTCCCACATCGAAGAAAAAATTTTTCAATATGGTCAAGAAAATTATTGGTAAAAAATTTTTCTTCGTGTATCTTCTGGAAAATCTTCATATACTCTCATTCGATCGCGCTGATTTCGAATATGCATCGGGTTCCTCCATAGACTCCACAGTCATAATTCGCGTCGAGAATCTATAACAACTTTGTTTTTTTGGCGAAAAATTCATAAAATTTTGTAGAAGTGTTCTAGGAACTTTGCGATTGTTCCTTTCGGTAGCCGAAGAATACAGACGAATGGAAAAAAAACCACACTCACGATGGTCGCTCCATTTCTAAAAAAAAAAACTCCAAATTTGGACATCCACAAAAGGTGATTTTTGGGAGTTTCAACTTCTAACTGCAGAAGTGACCACAAAAATCATCTCTAGTGTGAAGCAAGTACGTATTCGGAATCAACACCCTCGAATTATGGAGAAAACGTGTATTTCTCTCCCACATCGAAGAAAAAATTTTTCAATGTGGTCAAGAAAATTATTGGTAAAAAATTTTTCTTCGTGTATCTTCTGGAAAATCTTCATATACTCTCATTCGATCGCGCTGATTTCGAATATGCATCGGGTTCCTCCATAGACTCCACAGTCATAATTCGCGTCGAGAATCTATAACAACTTTGTTTTTATGGCGAAAAATTCATAAAATTTTGTAGAAGTGTTCTAGGAACTTTGCGATTGTTTCTTCCGGTAGCCGAAGAATACAGACGAATGGAAAAAAATCCACACTCACGATGGTCTCTCCATTTCTAAAAAAAAAAACTCCAAATTTGGACATCCACAAAAGGTGATTTTTGGGAGTTTCAACTTCTAACTGCAGAAGTGACCACAAAAATCATCTCTAGTGTGAAGCAAGTACGTATTCGGAATCAACACCCTCGAATTATGGAGAAAACGTGTATTTCTCTCCCACATCGAAGAAAAAATTTTTCAATATGGTCAAGAAAATTATTGGTAAAAAATTTTTCTTCGTGTATCTTCTGGAAAATCTTCATATACTCTCATTCGATCGCGCTGATTTCGAATATGCATCGGGTTCCTCCATAGACTCCACAGTCATAATTCGCGTCGAGAATCTATAACAACTTTGTTTTTATGGCGAAAAATTCATAAAATTTTGTAGAAGTGTTCTAGGAACTTTGCGATTGTTTCTTCCGGTAGCCGAAGAATACAGACGAATGGAAAAAAATCCACACTCACGATGGTCTCTCCATTTCTAAAAAAAAAACTCCAAATTTGGACATCCACAAAAGGTGATTTTTGGGAGTTTCAACTTCTAACTGCAGAAGTGACCACAAAAATCATCTCTAGTGTGAAGCAAGTACGTATTCGGAATCAACACCCTCGAATTATGGAGAAAACGTGTATTTCTCTCCCACATCGAAGAAAAAATTTTTCAATATGGTCAAGAAAATTATTGGTAAAAAATTTTTCTTCGTGTATCTTCTGGAAAATCTTCATATACTCTCATTCGATCGCGCTGATTTCGAATACGCATCGGGTTCCTCCATAGACTCCACAGTCATAATTCGCGTCGAGAATCTATAACAACTTTGTTTTTTTGGCGAAAAATTCATAAAATTTTGTAGGAGTGTTCTAGGAACTTTGCGATTGTTTCTTCCGGTAGCCGAAGAATACAGACGAATGGAAAAAAATCCACACTCACGATGGTCTCTCCATTTCTAAAAAGAAAAACTCCAAATTTGGACATCCACAAAAGGTGATTTTTGGGAGTATCAACTTCTAACTGCAGAAGTTACCATAAAAATCATCTCTAGTGTGAAGCAAGTACGTATTAGGAATCAACACCCTCGAATTATGGAGAAAACGTGTATTTCTCTCCCACATCGAAGAAAAAATTTTTTAATATGGTCGAGAAAATTTTTGGTAACAAAATTTTTCTTCGTGTATCTACTGGAAAATTTTCATAAACTCTCATTCGTCACATATCGAAAAAAATTTGTTTCGCTATATTTTCCATATTGCAACTTGGTAAGGAATATTTTGAGTAAAAAATGTTATCGATTTTTCGACCACGCTGATTTCGAATATGCATCAGATTCGTCCATATATCTCAGAGGTTCGTCGTAATTCACGTCGAAAATCGATAAAAAATTTGATTTCGGCGAAAAATTCATAAAATTTTTGTAGAACAGTTTTAGGAACTCTGCGATTGTTCCTCTCGGTAGCTGGAGGATGCAGACAAATGGAAAAAAATCCACGCTTACGAAGGTCGCTCCATTTTCATAAATAAAACCCTCAAATTTGGACTTTCCAAAATGGAGCTTTCTGGGAGTTTCAACTTCTAACTGCAGTAGTGACCACAAAAACCATGTCTCGTTAAAAGCAATTACATATTCGGAATCTGCACCCTTGAATCATGGAGAAAACATGTATTTTTATTTTATATCGAAGAAAATTCTTTTCGCTAAATTTGTTGGTCAAGAAAATTTTGGGTAAAAATTTTTTGTTTGTTTATCGTCTGGGAAATTTTCATGAACGCTTATTCGATCACGCTGATCTCGAATATGCCCAATTATACCTTTTGTGATGTTTGTCTGTTTCTAAAGCATTCAGACATGTTTCTGTTTTACAAATCCAAAATTTCCAGATTTTCCTCGAGTAAACATAAATAAACCTTGAATCTTCTTTACTCTTGTTGAAACTACGTTCAACAGTAGTTCTCGATGATGTTTGCGATCGTATTCGTAAACAAAAGTACCTCCCTTTGATTTGTAAATAGTCATTGCCAAAGTAGAAATAAGTGGCAAATAATTCCGTTTCGCTATTATCTTTTTATTGTTATTAACTAGGATCGAGGTTCTAGCAAGTCTTAGAAAACTGATATTTAGAAAAACTAATAATATTACTATACCTTTTGTGAAGTTTTAATGGTGAAATTGAATGATAAATTCTATAAATTTTCGTTTTGCGAAGAATAACGAAAAATAAATTCAATTTCTGAAAATTTGAACTAATAAACAAAAATCTGTTTTACCACGCTAGTAAGATAACACTACATACTTGGAGAAATTGCAGCATTCTTCTATTAACGGCGTTGTTATTGAATGACGCAGTAGATGGCGCTAACTCCTCCCCATTAATGACATCAATGTTATTATCTTGATGTTCAGTAAATTACTTATCGTTTTCGTTTTTTATTTTTTGATGTTTTCGAGTCACCAGTCGACCCGATTTTCTGGCGTAATACGAAACATTCGCATGTCGGTGACCCCAAATCCAAACTTTTACCCTTACCAAAAATCGTACAGCGCGGTTATTGAAATCTTCACTTCAAAAAATACTCACCTCTCACAGACGTTGCGAAAAACAGTTCTCTCTTACCTGAAACCAAAAACAATACGTTGAAAATTTTAAAAGAATTTAGAACACATTTTGGCATAATGATTGACATTTTTCCTAGTTTCTTTCAGTTCTCAGCACACCTCGTACATCGATACCTCTCACATTCTCGAAACCGATGACGCTCATCTAATTTATCTCGCATCGTAGCCTCCCTGCCCTTTCGTAAATGTTAAAGAGCGGGAAGCTCAACGGTGCCCCGTTATTTCTGCACGGTCGTTACCGAAGAAATTTACAGCTGGAAATGTTTCGGAACGACTTTTACGGCAACCGCCTACTCTGGCTGCCGGATTGGCGGCTTTGTGTGTAACGCATGTACGAGGGCTGTACCGTAATGAATCAATTAGTTCTTTGATATCCGCGCGAAAAACGTACCTGCGTACCGTGATAATTGAATTTCGGGGAAGTTGAAAAAATTCTTATATATAACATACGAACCCCTAAATTACGATGAGGATGGGTTACGGGGAATTCGTAATTATTTCCATGGAAACCATGCTTCTGGTATAAAATATCTAAAATTTTTTCTGAAAAAAAAGGGGGCCATTCAGAAACCGAAAAGGTGGATCTACCTATTATGCAGATCTACCTATTACAATAAATCTAACCTATAATGTAAATGAAGAAATGGAAAATCGAAATTAATATCGCCACGGTTCCTCGACCCCGAACTACTTAATATGCGCAGCACCCGAAATGGCGCGGAATTTCATTAGCCGTCATAATGGAAATAATAGACCGGAACACGGTATTGTTTTATCATAAACTCCGGGCCGAACGGAACGATGCAAATTATAAAGTTTCGCGACCGGTCCAATTCTCGTACTTCGGAAACTGTATTAGCCGAAACCGACTGGGGGATCGCAGCCGCGGCAAGTTCTTGGATGGTATGGCGTCATATCGCAGGTTGACCGAAACCCCGGAGCCCCGCCGATAAATAATGCAGGAACCAGCTGTTTGCGGAAGATTATGCTGAGAAAACGAACGGGCGGCGTAAATTCGCATCGCGGGTCATCTCCGGTTCGAATCCGGGAGAACGGACGAGGGGGTAATCGGAAGTTTCGGGATTTATGCTGATTCCGAACGTTATATTCCTCCGAAGCACCAGAAAAACTTCAGGGTTGGTTATAATTCGAACATTCTATGTTGCCCAAAAATCGATAATATTTTCAACTCCGTCTTACGCCTTAAGATCAACTTCGTCTTACGTCTCAACACAATCTCGTCTTATGTCTTAAGATCAACTCCGTCTTTCGTCTTAACACAATCTCAACTTACGTCTTGAGGTCAAACCCGTCTTACATCATAAGATGAACTCCGTCTTACGCCTTAAGATCAACTTCGTCTTACTTATTGACACCATATCGTCTTACGTCTCAAGATCGACTCCGTCTTACGTCTCAAGATCGACTCCGTCTTACGCCTTAAGATCAACTTCGTCTTACTTATTGACACAATATCGACTTACATCTCAAGATCGACTCCGTCTTACGTCTCAAAATCAACTCCGGCTTACGCCTTAAGATCAACTTCGTCTTACTTATTGAAACAATATCGTCTTACGTCTCAGGATCGACTCCGCCTTACGCCTTAAGATCAACTTCGTCTTACTTATTGACACCATATCGTCTTACGTCTCAAGATCGACTCCGTTTTACGCCTTAAGATCAACTTCGTCTTACTTATTGATACAATATCGTCTTACGTCTCAAGATCGATTCCGTCTTACGTCTCAAAATCAACTCCGGCTTACGCCTTAAGATCAACTTCGTCTTACTTATTGATTCAATATCGTCTTACGTCTCAAGATCGATTCCGTCTTACGTCTCAAAATCAACTCCGGCTTACGCCTTAAGATCAACTTCGTCTTACGTCTTAACACAATATCGTCTTACGTCTCAAGATCAACTCGTCTGCCGTCCTAAGATCAACTCCGTCTTACGCCTTAAGATCAACTTCGTCTTACGTCTCAACACAATGGGCCGTATTCATAAAAAGAAGGTTATGGTAATACTTGCGAAAAATGGAGGAAATTCTTTAGCTCGCATTCATAATATTTCGAGTAAAACCTTATACTCATGGAGTATAGGCATAACCTTTTTTTTACGAATACGGCCCAATATCGTCTTACGATCAAGATCAACTTCGTCCTACGTCTTAACACAATATCGTCTTACGTCTTAAGATCGATTCCGTCTTACGTCTCAAAATCAACTCCGGCTTACGCCTTAAGATCAACTTCGTCTTACGTCTTAACACAATATCGTCTTACGTCTCAAGATCAACTCGTCTTACGTCTTAAGATCAACTCCGTCTTACGCCTTAAGATCAACTTCGTCTTACTTATTGACACCATATCGTCTTACGTCTCAAGATCGACTCCGTTTTACGCCTTAAGATCAACTTCGTCTTACTTATTGATTCAATATGGTCTTACGTCTCAAGATCGATTCCGTCTTACGTCTCAAAATCAACTCCGGCTTACGCCTTAAGATCAACTTCGTCTTACGTCTTAACACAATATCGTCTTACGTCTCAAGATCAACTCGTCTGCCGTCCTAAGATCAACTCCGTCTTACGCCTTAAGATCAACTTCGTCTTACGTCTCAACACAATGGGCCGTATTCATAAAAAGAAGGTTATGGTAATACTTGCGAAAAATGGAGGAAATTATTTAGCTCGCATTCATAATATTTCGAGTAAAACCTTATACTCATGGAGTATAGGCATAACCTTTTTTTTACGAATACGGCCCAATATCGTCTTACGATCAAGATCAACTTCGTCCTACGTCTTAACACAATATCGTCTTACGTCTCAAGATCAACTCGTCTTACGTCTTAAGATCAACTCCGTCTTACGCCTCAAGATCAACTTCGTCTTACGTCTAAGATCAACTCGTTGTACGTTTTGAGATCAACTCGTCTTACGTCTTAAGATCAAAATCCGTCTTACGCCTCAACATCGACTCTTTATCTGGGAAAGTTCCCATTTTCAGGAATTATGCCATTAATTGTTGACGAGAAAAGAATAAAAAACGATCCGTGCGACAGACACCTCCGGAAGACCGCGCTTCCAGAGGTTTTTGTCTCTTCCCGAAGGAACGGACGTCGGGATGCGACAGACCGGAGGGTCGCATATATATCGCCCGGAAAAAAATACACGGTCAGCGTCCGGAACAGAGACACGCCAAACCGCGAGCGGAGGGCGATTTTGTGTATTTTTTGTCGCCCTCCCAAATTGCAGTTTGCTAGACGACCGGATACGTTAACCCCGCTTCCATCGAGGTTTTTCCGACGGAAGATGCGCCCGTTGTTGTCTGCGCCGAGCTGTTCTCGATGACGTTTTATGATGTATGTCCTTTTTTTGGACTACAAGCCTGGCGTCCTGGAAAATTGAGGAATTCCTTAGTCTTTTTGATGTTTAATTATTAACGAGATCTGCCGGTTTAGCGAGTGAGGCTGTGCTTCTTCACACTCGAGGATGAGTTGGAAAAAACACCGCGTGTCGTCGCAGGCAACGCCATCTCCGCGAATTGCGGAGAGCCGCCACGAACTAAACAATTATTGATTATTGTTATCTACTCCTTTTGAATTATATATTCATTATTCAACTACTTTTGAGCAACTAATAGTATCCGTAAACAATCAACGTGAGTGAGACTTCCTACTTCATGCTAAGAAGCACAATCAACATAAATAATGCATTGTTATAGGTAACTATTAAGATTTGTGAATAAAGTTTTTTATCTACTCCGATTGAATAATATAGTCATTACTCAACTACTTTCGATGGAGTAATGATATATGTAAACAAACACCGTGAGTGTTCTCCCACTCACTCACTCCTATAACTCCCCTGTGTGATTGGCCGTAAGGGAACAGTAGTATTGAGGGGAGGTCACTTGAATAATTTTGACGTTTAATCAAATTTAGTTGATACCTAATTATTATTGTGGATCTTTCGCTGAAAAAGATTAATTCAGATAGTGAAGATGAATTATTATGTACATCTTCAGAAATAAGACAATCAGCTAATGTTACCATACAGAATTTATTGCCCGAAAAATACCAAAACAGATATAAAGGTGTTTACAACAATTTTCAAGATTGGCGTAGCAGTAAGAATATCAAGTCATTGTTTACAGAGAATGTTCTTTTGGCATATTTTAGTGAACTTAGCACTAAATATGAAGCATCGCCCCTATAGACTTTCTACTCCATGCTAAGAAGCACAATCAACATGAATAATGCATGGTTATATGTAACTATTAAGATTTTTGAATAAAGTTATTTCTCTGTACTTGTATCTTAGTATTTATTGTTACAATCGTAGATAAAGTATAGTATTCAACTTGCGGTAATGTAGGTCCTAACTCACTTGATGAATTACATCACTCGCCTCCGGCTCGTGCTGCAAACTTCATCTGCGTGAGTTATGACCTACATTACCGCTCGTTAAATAATATACTATTTTCTGTACTTGTATCTTTATTATTTATTGTTATAATAGGAGATAAAGGATAGTATTCAACTTGCGGTAATGATCTTAACTCACTTGATGAATTACAGCACTCGCCTGCGGCTCACGCTGCAAACTTCATCTGCGTGAGTTATGACCTCCATTACCGCTCGTTTGATTATATACTATTATTGCGGAATGAATAAGATGAGCGTAGGGATATCTGTGTATTCTCCAATTTCTTTTTCATCGCGGAATTTGCCCATTTATGTAATTTCCACCGGAATGATGTAGTAGTTTTCGCAACAGTTATTAGATTCAATTCGGCAACCGAAAAACGGGATCGTGTAATACCCGAAATTTATGGATGCAATTTGGGCATTCGGACTGTATAATGCGATTACGTATCCAATTTGTGCTAAATTACAAGAGTCGAAATAGCTAGCTACAGATTAGAACATAATACCCTACGGTTTTACCTTGAACACCAATTATTGCGCGTACGTTACATTATACCAGCCGATATTCTGGCACATATACCTTGGAGGATCGAATATTTTCCCGTTGACTGCATCAACGCATAGTAATGGGAAATTATTTCCTTGGGGGTTCACCGGGGTGGTTCGAGGAGGGTTTGCGTTTGTTGATTGTCGATGTTCCCGTTCCTTCCAGAAGCTCATTGGAGTCTTGGTACAACTCTGTAACTTATTCTTATTTCATCTTACAGTCTGCATCGTCAATTACTGCTGGCTAGATCCCGGGGATAGCAGTTCGTGGTTTTGCTTTAAGGTACCAAGAAGGTTACGGAACTTATAGGTTCGTGGCGTTTCAAATCTCGATTGTAACAGTTGACCTTGTGAACAATGCAGCCCAAATCTCTCTTAAACCTGCAGAATCTTCAGGTAGGTGATATTCCAACCTTTGGAGACCTTGTTGGCTTCCTAATTATACTAGATAAGAGTTATAGGTTTTTTCAATTTACTCTTGGGCAACTTGACACAGTATCGATTAAAGCTGAATAGCACTGAAGAGTGTCATCTAAGGAGGAAAGTTTTGAAGGGGAAAGACAGCACGGTTGAGGAGATCAGATGAAGTCAAAGGAGTTGCTGGCTAGATCCCAGGGATAACAGTTCGTGGTTGTGCTTCAAGGTACCAGGAATGGTACAGAACTTAGAGGTTCGTTTTGGGAGTCCGTGTTAGGGACAAGTGGAGATAGCTCGAGGTAGGAAAGTGCCGGTGATATTTTTTGTTTGAGTAGATTCTAGAGTCGCACGGAGACTAGGCGCGAATTCGTGTCGTTTAAAATCTCGATTGTAACAGTTGACCTTGTGAACAACGCAGCCCAAATCTCTCTTAACCCTGCAGAATCTTCAGGTAGGTGATATTCTAACCTTTGGAGACCCTGTTGGATTCCTAATTTCATTAGATAAGAGTTATAGCCTTTTTCAATTTACTCTTGGGCAACTTGACACAGTATCGATTAAAGCTGAATAGCACTGAAGAGTGTCATCTAAGGAGGAAAGTTTTGAAGGGGAAAGACACAACGGTTGAGGAGATCAGATGAAGTCAAAGGAGTTGCTGGCTAGATCCCGGGGATAACAGTTCGTGGTTGTGCTTTAAGGTACCAAGAAGGGTACGGAACTTATAGTTTCGTTTTGGGAGTCTGTGTTAGGGACAAGTGGAGATAGCTCGTGGTAGGAAAGTGCCGTTGGTATTTTTTGTTCGAGTAGATTCTAGAGTCGCACGGAGACTAGACGCGAATTCGTGGCTTTTCAAATCTCGATTGTAACAGTTGACCTTGTGAACAATGCAGCCCAAATCTCTCTCAACCCTGCAGAATCTTCAGGTAGGTGATATTCTAACCTTTGGAGACCCCGTTGGATTCCTAATTTCATTAGATAAGAGTTATAGGCTTTTTCAATTTACTCTTGGGCAACTTGACAAAGTATCGATTGAAGCTGAATAGCACTGAAGAGTGTCATCTGACGAGGAAAGTTTTGAAGGGGAAAGACACAACGGTTGAGGAGATCAGATGAAGTCAAAGGAGTTGCTGGCTAGATCCCGGAGATAACAGTTCGTGGTTGTGCTTTAAGGTACCAAGAAGGGTACGGAACTTATAGGTTCGTTTTGAGAGTCCGTGTTAGGGACAAGTGGAGATAGCTCGTGGTAGGAAAGTGCCGTTGGTATTTTTTGTTTGAGTAGATTCTAGAGTCGCACGGAGACTAATCGCGAATTCGTGGCTTTTCAAATCTCGATTGTAACAGTTGACCTTGTGAACAATGCAGCCCAAATATCTCTTAACACTGCAGAATCTTCAGGTAGGTGATATTCTAACCTTTGGAGACCCTGTTGGATTCCTAATTTCATTAGATAAGAGTTATAGGCTTTTTCAATTTACTCTTGGGCAACTTGACACAGTATCGATTGAAGCTGAATAGCACTGAAGAGTGTCATCTAAGGAGGAAAGTTTTGAAGGGGAAAGACACAACGGTTGAGGAGATCAGATGAAGTCAAAGGAGTTGCTGGCTAGATCCCAGGGATAACAGTTCGTGTTTGTGCTTTAAGGTACCAAGAATGGTACAGAACTTAGAGGTCCGTTTTGGGAGTCCGTGTTAGGGACAAGTGGAGATAGCTCGTGGTAGGAAAGTGCCGGTGATATTTTTTGTTTGAGTAGATTCTAGAGTCGCACGGAGACTAGGCGCGAATTCGTGTCGTTTAAAATCTCGATTGTAACAGTTGACCTTGTGAACAATGCAGCCCAAATCTCTATTAACCCTGCAGAATCTTCAGGTAGGTGATATTCTAACCTTTGGAGACCCTGTTGGATTCCTAATTTCATTAGATAAGAGTTATAGGCTTTTTCACTTTACTCTTGGGCAACTTGACACAGTATCGATTAAAGCTGAATAGCACTGAAGAGTGTCATCTAAGGAGGAAAGTTTTGAAGGGGAAAGACACAACGGTTGAGGAGATCAGATGAAGTCAAAGGAGTTGCTGGCTAGATCCCGGGGATAACAGTTCGTGGTTTTGCTTTAAGGTACCAAGAAGGGTACGGAACTTATAGGTTCGTTTTGAGAGTCCGTGTCAGGGACAAGTGAAGATAGCTCGTGGTGGGAGAGTGCCGTTGGTATTTTTTGTTTGAGTAGATTCTAGAGTCGCACGGAGACTAGGCGCGAATTCGTGGCGTTTCAAATTTCGATTGTAACAGTTGACCTTGTGAACAATCCAGCTCAGAAGACAAGATATTTCACTAATCCCATCCCTAATCTCTCTTAACCCTGCAGAATCTTCAGGAAGGTGATATCCTAACCATTTGAGACCTTGTTGGATTCGCCATCGGTGCCCAAGTTTTCCCAATAGTTTTGCGAGCAGAATACGAGGGTCATCGCAAGGTTTCCTACCCACAGTAAGGAGCCATAACCATCCCCATCAAAAACACAGAACTCGGACGACCTCCTCGACCGTCCTCCCGTCCGTAATCAAACTCATCAACTCAGGTGGACCGCTCGTTTCCAGCGAAGTGAGCGGAGATATCCTAAACCAACACGACGACACGGGTATCCCAGAATTTCGAAACGACCGTCGGAATAAAGAAGTTACGAGGGTTCGCTGTGAGCGACGTAACGGCGCGATACCGCGCGACGACACGTTATGCCAACTTACACAATCGCCGGAAACGAGGACGTTACGCCCCGCTCCGGTGCCGGTCTCGAACGGGCTACGGTCCAATTACGTATGTATTATACCCCCTTTATGATCTGATAACGTCGCAGGAATTTTGCAATATTAAAGTTTAACGTTTCCTCGGACAAATTAGTCCCCCGGGATCCGGGGAAACGGGGCCTTAGTGCCGCGGGAGAGGGACACGTTAATCGATGCTCTCTCGGCTCATCGGGTTCGGTACTCGGAGTTTAGCCGGTAACATTTATTAATAATTGAGTGCTGTAAAATTGTAAAATGTATCGGTATGTGGGATTTTCTACTCTTTGTTTTCTATCTTTCATTACTTTCCTTATTCTCTGTATTTATGCTTTACTTCGTTTTTTTTTTGGTCTTTGTTACTTCGTTCTTAAATCTTAATTTCTTATAGTTTATTTCGATTTTCCTCTGGGATTTTTCTTGCTTCGTTAATTATTAATTATATATACATATAAATATTTCATTTATTTATTTATATTCATAATTCCGGGACTTGACATATCGTCGTTAACTTCTAAAGTTACTCGAGGAAATGACCTCATTATGATATATATAATTACGTTTTTGGAGCGAAAGCCGATCTTTTAAAAAGATTTATTTATTTACAACGGAAGATTATCCTATTCTAACAATTAGCTAGGAAGACATACACTTAATTATTGAGGATACATTCGTCTTGAGAGGTATTTATAACATTCCTTATCTCAAATTAATTACGACAATCAGTATCGAACAATGGGACAAATATACACCCACACACGTGGCGTGTTCAAAATAATGTGTCATCAAAATGTAACAAGGTAATATGAATATTCGAATAAGAATAGATAAGGAGTTCATCTGCAATATACAGGGTTGGCATTATGTAATTATATATTTCATCTTTATATTCTATTACATTGACACACTTTGGCTATA
Source organism: Aphidecta obliterata (assembly GCA_963966015.1). Classification (NCBI taxonomy): domain Eukaryota; kingdom Metazoa; phylum Arthropoda; class Insecta; order Coleoptera; family Coccinellidae; genus Aphidecta; species Aphidecta obliterata. The sequence goes on along the minus strand of OZ014430.1, from coordinate 33,525,608 downwards.
AAAGAATAATTTCCTTTACATAAATCATACACTACTGGAAATATCTCAAGCACAATAGTTTATATAGCAATTGGGTGGGTTCGAATCCCGCCCGGGGAAGAAATTTTTCCGGAATAACGCGGAAATATATGAACTTGAACGATGTATAATGAAGGTAATTCTTGAAAAAAAACTAATGAAAAACCTTATAAACAAAATCAATAAAAAAACTATTGAAAAAAATGAAAAAATCGATAAAAAAAAGTGACATGAAAAAATTAAAGAAAAATTGATGAAAATTTTTCAAGAATACTTTAAAGGAAGTATACCCAACGCAGTTTGAACTCAATCGGGAAAAATTTCAGAAAAAATTCCTCATTTTCTAATGGATAAAGGATATTCCAATTGCATATAAGACCATGAATAATTTAGGCAAATATATTGAAAACAATAAAGATAAAACGGATAAAACAGATAAATGTGGCGTATATAAATTAACTTGCGGTGATTGCTCGTGTTTATAATTCTACAATATCGGTTATTCGTACAACACTTTCCATTTTATTGAAGGTAAACAACGTGGCAACAATATGCGCGATGACAACCCAGATTCGAGACCTACATATGGAAATTAAATGCGTCGTTGTTTATTTCTCAGTATAGAAAGATCCTCTTCGCTGTGTTATTACTGTTATTAGAGTGCAGTTTGATTTGAAGAAAGTGTAGTAAATTCGAAAGTAAGTTACTAACGCAACTTACCTATCATAATTTCAAGTTTTAAATATTTTTCATTGAAATTCTAGAATGATTCTTGGTGGTTTTCAATGATGGCAAACTAGTTTTTATGCAGATTTTTCGAACGGGATCGGAAGGGAACCGGGCGGCTGGGTGAAAAAGTTGGGAAAATAGTGATTTCAAAGCATCTGATTGTTGATCATCATTACACCGATTACAATAGGAACATGTAACGACATAGGCAACTATGTACGTGTAAATTGAATTTCGTCCCGGCTTCAGGTTCGCTTATCTTAATTAACAGTGATCATTTTTTCGAATTTTTTTATTTTTTTATTTCTCCTCCCATACTGATACACAGGTGTGAAGTTAGGTTAGGCTGGTTACAATTTGAATTTTTGTGAACATTTTGTTTTTACTAAAAAAACATTATTGAATGTTTCTCTATGATTTTCAATGATGACAAATTATTTTTTTATACTATTTCCCATGCTTTTTTTCCCCAAGTTTTCAAGAAAAAATTTGTTGAATGTTGAAAAAATTCTCCCCCAGGCGGGATTCGAACCCACGACTCCAAATTGGGTGGGGAAGAGTTTTTTCCGGAATTAATTCAACATCTTCCTGTCCGAAATGCCATGAAAATACTTGTATTTAACAATTGTTCAATATTTTTAGCGACACGTTTCTGTTTAGCACAATGATCAAAATCAAGTTGAAAATCATTCTTATCACTCGATTATCTTCCCTGTCCTTCCACGGCGTCTTTCGTCTGAAACGCCGAGTTATCAAGTTCTTTCTCCCTTTCCAATCGACCATGCACAGCCATACTTCAACAAATTACCATATCGATATCCCCGACTCCCCCGCGGGGGATGAGACCGCGCTCGCTGCAATTCGCATGAGATCATCTCGGGGGATATACGCGAACATAATATAATACTTTCCAATTTTAGTTCGGAACTATAAACCGAAACAATAAAAGGAACCTAGAAGCCGAAATAAAAGTGTTCCATCTAGTCCATGAAAGCAAATGGTGCGTTCTTAACCGGCGCCAAGAAGTTTGATAGTGGAATTTCGACGGATATCTACCCCCGAAGTTGTGCGTCTCTCCCTATAGTTTATAATTCTCGTAAAGCCGCTGCATAATCGCCGGCGATAAAAATATCCGAAGAAGAGTTCGGATATTATTTTTCGTATTAAAGCACGGCGCATAACACAGCGAACAGGTAAAGTTTACGGTTCTATTGCATGTTTGTCGGGTCGTTGATGCCGAAAAGCGGTACTCACAATCGACGGAAAAAAGGTCTGATGGGTCCTTTATCTTTTCCCTGTTTTCGTCTTGTTTTGTGAAAAATAACAATTCGAGAAAAAATCCAACGAAAAAAGAATTATTATTATCCTCAACTCTAGTATTCTAAATGACACGCCTTTGAAAGCGGCTGAACATCAGAGGAACGAAACTCACAATCGTCAGAAAAAAAGTCGGATGGGTCCTTTGTCTTTTTCCTGTTTGGAAATTCCTTGGAAATGAGCATTCTAAAATGATTCTTGATGGTTTTCAATGATAAAAAATTAGTATTTATGCAGATTTTTCAAACGGGAAGCGAGGATATTCGTACTACAATTTTCATTTTCAATGAAGGTAAACAACGTGGCAACGTTATGCGCAGCGATAACCCAGTTTCGATACTTACATCGGGAAATTGAATGCGTCGTTGTTTATAGTATAGAAAGATCCTCTACGTTGTGTTATTAATGTTATTAGTGTGCAGTTTGATTTGAAGAAAGTGCAGTAAATTCGAATGTAAGTAACTAACGCAACTTATCAATTATAATTTCGATTTTTAAAATGCGTTACGAAAATGGTGATTTCAAAGCACGTTCACTTGTGAAAATGTCAAAAATATGAAGATCGATAATGTCACCCTCGAAAACAATTGAAAAAAATTCGAAAAAATATTTTTTTTTTAATAATTAGAAAAAAGCCTGGAAATCTACATGGAAAATAATTTGCCATCATTGAAAACCATAACGAATGTTTTTTTTTTTTTTGAGTAAAAAAATTTTACAAAATTCCTAATTGTAACTAGCCTGACCTAACTTCACACCTGTGTATTAGTATGGGAGAAGAAATAAAAAAATTCGACAAAATGATCACAGTTAATTAAGATGGGCGAACCTGAAGCCGGTACTGAATTCAATTTGAACGTACATAGTGGCCTATGTCGTTACATGTTCTTATTGTTATCAGTGTAATAATGATCAACAATCAGATGCTTTGAAATCATTATTTTCCTAAATTTTTTTTTTTAATTTTCACCCACCAAGTCCCCCTGTTCACTTCCGATCCCGTTTGAAAAATCTGCATAAAAACTAGTTTGCCATCATGGAAATCCATCAAGAATCATACTAGAATTTCAATGAAAAATATTTAAAAATTGAAATTATTAGTTGTGTTAGTTACTAACATTAGAATCTACTACACTTTCTTCAAATCATACTTCACACTAATAACATTAATAACAGAACGGAGAGAATCTTTCTATACTGAGAAATAAACAACGACACATTTAATTTCCAGCTGTAAGATTCGAATCTGGGTTATCGCAGCGCATATCGTTGCCACGTTGTTCACCTTCAATAAAAATGAAAAGTTTAGTACGAATAACCGATATTATAAATTTATGAACACGAGCAATCACCGCAAGTTAATTTATATACGCCACATTTATCTGATTTATCTGTTTTATCTTTATTGTTTATTTTATTTGCCTAAATTATTCATGGTCTTATATGCAATTGAAATATCCTTTGTCCATTAGAAAAGGAGAAATTCTTTCTATACTGAGAAATAAACAACGACACATTTAATTTCCAGCAGTAAGTTTCGAATCTGGGTTATCGCCGCGCATAACATTGCCACGTTGTTTACCTTCAATAATAATGAATAATAATGAAAAGTGTAGTACGAATAACCGATATTATAAAATTATAAACATGAGCAATCACCGCAAGTTGATTTATTCGTTTTATCTTTATTGTTTTTAATATATTTGCCGAAATTATTCGTGGTCTCATATGCAATTGGAATATCATTTGTCCATTAGAAAATGAGAAATTCTTTCAGAAATTTTTTTATGATGTCGGTCTTCTTCAAGTCGCGTTGGGTATACTTTTTTTCGAAGTGTTCTCGAAAAAGATAATTTTTTTCATCAAATTTTTTTATTATTGTTTTTAGTTTTTTTTTTTTTTTTTTTCATTTTTTTTTATCAATTTTTTTCACTGATTTTTTTTATCGATTTTTTTCTTTATTAATTTTTTTTATTAGTTGTTTTCTTTGAGAATTAGCTTTATTATATATCGTTCAAGTTTCTTTGGAAGAACTATAGATCCAATAGGCCTATGTTTGAATCATCTCCAAAACTATAAATTTCCCAAAGTAGAGAGTAGTACAATTCGTAATTTTTTTCCTTCCAGAACTACATCTGAGGAAAAAATTTCATTATCAAGTGAACACGAGCCCCATTTCCATATATTCCCGCGCTGTTTTCCTTCTCGTAGTCAATCTTCCGATACGACACATCACGGTAATGTCCGGGAAGTAAGCGAACCAAACACATCAATGATCAATTCCGGAGTGTTCGAGTGGCCCCCGTTCGGCCATTAAGCCGCGTCGAGAACGAACGGGCCATTTGGTTTTTACCATGTTTTTCGACGGGGAAACGCGGAAAAGATAGCGTTCGACCTCGGCGTCGTCGTCGCCGCGAAGACAAACAAGTTAAATGGCCTTGAAGAGCCATTAGTTTTCGCGCGATATTCATACCCGGGGCCCCCGAAATGTAGTGCGCCGTGAATCACGGCGAAGTTTTCGAGACGCATCTCCGTCGAGATAAAGCGCCGAATTTATGGCGGACCCGGAGATGTATATATGCGGGTCGAGATATTCCGCTTCCGTAAAATCCTCGGTTTTGTTCTGTTTTCCGGGACCTTTTGTGCGGAGATGAACTTCGAGTCGCGTTATTTTCCGGCCAAGGGGACGTTCTGAATTTCCTCTTTCAATTGCAGGTGCACGACTCGGCGGAGCGGATCGCCACAAACGCCCATTGTTCCAAATGTGGCGGGCGTAGCTTCTTCTGCGTTTCTAGCTTTATAGTTATGGTTAGGAAGGGGGTTACGTTTCACTGCGACCTCAAGCTCTACTGTGCCCCCCATCAGAGCCGTATTCGCGAAGACGCTACCTACAGCTCGCCCTCCAGCTCCAGAGCTCGAATGAACCCCAGTATCTGAGAGGGCTTCAAGGAGGTTAGATCCTCATTCCTCCTGTAATTCTCTTGTCCAAGACATTCTTTGCGCTGGTTTGCAATGGCGAGGCATTCTGTAGCCAGGTGAACAGGAGTCTCCTCCTCTTCACCACAGAATCTACACTCGTCTGTTTCTGTTAAGCTCATTCTCATCATATGCTTCCTAAGGCGACAATGTCCTGTGAGGAAGCCAGTGAGTAGGCGTAACTTGTTCTTACTGAGATCCAAATACATTTTGGATCTTGAACTTTCAAAGTTGTGAATGAACTTTTTGGAGTGATCCATGCCTGGAAGGTTCCTCCAGAGTGCTTCTCTTTCAGTCTCTTCCTTCTCCAGAAACTCTTTCTTATAGGTGCATTTACCTATGCCACAGAAAGGTTCTGGGCCAGTAAGTGGCGTTTGTGCTCCCTTTGTGGCAAGTGTATTGGCCTCTTCGTTTTCCTTTGATTCCTGAGTGACCAGGAACCCAGACTGAAGAGACCTTATTTTTCTTGCCTACTTCATTGAGTTTCCTATGGCACTCCCATATCAGCTTCGAGTCGATGATATAGGAGTTCAGTGCTTTGATAGCAGCTTGACTACCAGAATGGATCACAATGTCACACCCTTGATAGTTTCTTTCCAGGTTTATATCGATTGCAAGTATTTCTGCCTAAAAGGCACTCGAGTAGGAGTCTAACGATAGTGTACACTATCGAATACTCGAGCTCCGTCCCCCATCGTGGTTTTAGAACCATCTGTATACCATTTAATGGTATTCACTTTGAAGTTTTGGGTAGTATTCCTTTTCCCATTCTTCCTTTTTACATAGCATAGTGTTGAAGTTCTTCTCAATGCTTACTTTTTAATCATAACATCACTAGGCAGGTTCGGTGATGAGATGTACTTGTTCAGAGAGGACCGGGCTCCTTGACTTTTAATTCTCTCATTCCCTGTACCTTCCCTAGATATTCTAAGGATAGCCTCGTGGGCTTCCCTGTTGATCACTAGATGTAATGGAGTGAGATCTGTGATGACCTCGAAGGCTCTTGTCGGGCACGTTCTCATAGCTCCAGTGATGCAAACGCAGGCAAGCCTTTTTATCTTGTCGAGTATTCTCCTCGTGCTTGTCTGCCCTGTCTTAGCTGACCAGACTACTGCCTCATAAGTTATTATTGGTCTCACAATCATGACCTACATCCATCGCAGAATTTATTTTATTATAATTTATACAGCCCCAGGTTTTACTGGATAGGCTTCTGCACGCCATTAGAGCTCTTGTCGCTTCACAAGCAGTGTTTTTAACATGCTTGTTCCATAGAAGCTTATTGTCTAGGGTAATTCCCAGATATTTGACTTCATAATTCCATTCACCGAAATGGGCTTCTTGGCTGGAAGGTTTCTTTTCCGGGTAAAGGGAACCACTGTGTCTTGCTGGGTTGATGTTGCACTGACAAGCACCACTGCTCGATAATTTTGAGGCCCCTCTGCAACAAATCACAGAGGGAACACTCAAATTTACCTCTTACTATTAGGACTAAGTCATCGGCATAGCCTATACATTCGAAGCCAAGCTCCGTTAGCCTGTGCAGTAGTTCATCCACTACCAGACTTCAAAGGAGGGGAGATATTACTCCTCCTTGAGGTGTTCCGCGAGTGGTTTTGACAGAGATGGTCTGATCGACCGCCAGTGTCTCAGCTGTCCTCGTCGTCAACACCTCATACATCCATTTCATGATGGTACAGTTCACCCCTCGCTTTCACAAGCCTCTCTGACAGACACGTGAGTTGTGTTGTCGAAGGCCCCAGATCTAGGAGAGCGCACAGTGCGATTTCTGTGTTGTTCAGAGTCTTCTGTCAGCTGATACAGAGCAGTCTCCGTGGAGTTTCTAGCTTTACGACACGGCCTGATTATGCGACCAATGGAAGCGTTCGATCCGTGCGAAATTTTACGATACGACCTGATGGCGCGCGTGCACGAGGATATAATGCCGAAAATAAATATCGGACCGCGGGCCCTCGGCAGCCGCAGAACGTTTTCATTTGGAGCAGATGTAACTAAACACTTAAGTTCGCCGCCGCCCCCGGTCTGACCGCCGAAATTACTTATGGCCGACTTGATATAATGCAGCGCCGCAACGTGGCCGATCCGCCACTCCGGTCCAATTTGCCGGCTCTATTTTCATTATAAATTGCGTTAATAAGACAGAAACTGCTCCGCAGCTAATACGGAGCAATTCGCAAAATTCGTAGAACAACAGGGAGGGACGGAAGGGGAGTATTCTCGCGCAAAATGATCCTTAACGTCGCGACGGATATGATGATGGAAATATTCTTTACCTCGACGCTTTCGACTCCAGATGCTTCTTGAGTCATGCAATTTTTAAGATAATGTTATTGTTACGCCAATGTTTTTCCTTTTTTTTCTTCTTGGTTCTCCGAAAAGTATTTGCCAATTTGAAAGGTTTCATAGATAAAAAAATTTCAAATTTGTATAAACTCATCACTTCGAAACGAACCCTGTATATAACAAGACGTGTCGCTGTGGGAACGATGACGAAATCATGACGTAGTCGATTATTAAGTTTCTAACGAAGGAATTGAAGTCGATTCCATTAATCAGTTCCAATCGAGACACGACGCAATCTGCTCGATTTGAAGCATATTTGGGGTAGGGTTTCATATCAAAACAAAAATCGAAACCGATGGAATTTCGGAATATCAATAGACCGTTCATTGTTTTTTTAATCGACGTCGGTATGCAGGAATAGGGGATTTTGTCACTTGGTCATTTGCATGCGCATGGTTGTTGCGGCTAACACGAAATGAAAATGATACGTGACAGCAATACAGATGAGATGTTGTTTTCGGGTATTTCGTTCGATCCCCCAATTTCGGACACAACCATTTCAATGGTTCGATTTTATGTGCGACTCCGCGAAAGATTTGAATCGATGACAGGAAGGGGGCTTCACAAAAAAAAAAACTAATTTCTCGAACCTGTATCTATTCCCCCTATCCAATCTTCTGAAATCTCTTCTCATTTGTCTTTGTCTTTGTCTTCGAATATTTGTCTCTGAATCTCTGTCTTCGAATCTTTGTTTTTGTCTTTGCCTTCGAATCTTTGTCTTTGAGTCTTCGTCTTTGAATATTTGTCTTTGTCTTTGAATCTTTGCATTTGAATCTTTCTCTCTGTCTTGGAATCTCCGTCTTTTTCTTTGAATCTTTTTTCTCTTAACATTAAATCTTTGAACACATTTTGATGAATTTCATTATGATTATCCTACCAGGTTCCAAAATAATCGACCTAACATAGTTTCGGCACGACATAAATCAAAAATCTCTTATCTTAATTGAAAATGATATGAGGTGTTCTTTGAGAAAAACATTATGTAGATTAAAGAAAACACTTATTATTTCCTACTACTTCCGTTTTTTATATCCAATGATGATAAAGGAAAAAAAATTCCACCCGAAATTTTCCTCCCCCCTTCAAGTTTTCAAAGTCGACGAATCAGTGTGGTATATGAAGGAACCAAATGCATATTCGAAATCACCGTAGTCGAATTAACATACATAAAAAATATCTAGCAGATAAACGAACAAAAATTTTTTCACGAAAAATTTTCTCGACCAAGTATATGGAAAATTTAGCAAAAAATCCTTTCTTCGATATGGGACATAAACACATGTTTTTTCCATAACTCGAGGGTGAAGATTTCGAATATGTACTTGCTTTTAACGAGACATGATTTTTGTGGTCGCTACTGCAGTTCGAAGTTGAAAGTCTCAGAAATCACCATTCTTGGATGTCCAAATTCAAGTTTTTCCTTTATGGAAATGGAGAGACCATAGTGAGTGTGGATTTTTTTCCAAGCGACTGCAGCTTTCAGCTACCAGAAAGCACAACTGCGGAGATTCTAGAACGTTTCTACGAAGTTTTATCAATTTTTTGCTACAAAACAAATTTTTTCTAGATTAATCTCGTAAATTACGACGTCACAGTGAGGTATATGAAGAAGCCAAATGCATATTCGAAGTCACCGTGGTCGAATTAGAATATATAAGAAATATCTAGGAGATGAACGAACAAAAATTTTTTCACCAAAAATTTTCTTGACCAAGTACATGGAAAATTTAGCAGAAAATCTTTTCTTCGATATGGGACATGAATACATGTTTTTTTCATTATTCGAGGGTGCAGATCCCGAATATGTACTCGCTTTGACGAGACATGATTTTTGTGGTCGCTACTGCAGTTTTGAGTTGAAAGTCTCAGACATCGCCATCACCATTTTTGACGAAACTATTTCAATCGTTCGATTTTTTGGACAACTACGCGAAATATTTGAATGAGTGATAGGGCGGAGGCTTCACGGCTCCACAAAAGAACTATTAGAAAAATTTTATTCTCTGAAAAAAAATTTTAAAAGGTCGACAGGACGATATCAATATTTGAAATAATTAACAATAATTCGTGAGTGTTCGAAAGAGTTCGAGAAGGGCAGAAATATGTTCAAGGGTTGTTTGAGGACGATTCCAACATTTTTTGTAGTACTTAAGGTTCCGTTGTTGTGATTGTTCAATGCGTTCTCAGTTGTATGTTAGTCTCTTTATCTTTAGTTTTATTCTCCTGACATCATTTGAAATCTTGTGAAATCTCCTGAAATCTCTTTTTATTTATCATTGTCTTCGAATCTCCGTCTTTGTCTTCGATTATTCGTCCTAATCTCTGAATTTTTGTCTCCATCTTTGAATCTTTGTTTTTGTCTTTGTCTTCGAATCTTTCTCTTTGAGTCTTTCTCTTTGAATAATTGTCTTTGTCTTGGAATCTTCATATTTTTCTTGATGTTTGTCTTTGTCTTCGAATATTTATCTTTGTCTTTGAATATTTGTCCTTGTCTTTGAATCTTTTTTTTGTCTTGGAATGTTTGTCTTTGAATCTCTGAATTCATTGCATTAAATTTTATGGTGATTATTCTACTAACTTCCAAAATCCAAAATAATCGACCTAGCACAATTTCGGCACGACATAATAAATCAAAAAGCTCTAATCCTTATTTCGACGGCAACCAGACGAAAGTAGACATTTCCCGGCAAATGTATCTACATACACTCCGGAATTCCGACCGGGGTTTTCCCAATTCATCATACTAACGACCCGACTTCGGAGCCAATTTCGAATGATCCACATATTACCGAATGAAAAATGCACTCTCTGACTGCGGATTTCGTATAATGGATGCCACAATCAGCCAAATGAATGAATGGGCAGAGACGGGAAAAAAAAAACATCCAAGAGTAATCCCGGACACGAAAGAGGGTTCCTTCGCGTTCAGAAAGAGGAGATTCATCGCCGGGTATATTTATCATCTGATGAATAGTTAATTTTTTCCGGGAGAGCGGCATTCACCTATGTCGGAATCTGAAGAACGAAATCGAGCTGCCATGTGGAAATGAGATATGAGAGAAACGTGTAAGCCAATTAAGGGTTTGGACCGAATTAATTCATCTGCCGGCCAACTTGAGAGGGGAGGATCCGCGGGATAAATCAAATGGGTTGAAAGTCATACCAGTCTTTTTCACACAAGTCAAAAGTTGAGACACCCACCCAACAATTGTTTTTTTTTTCATCCTTTTCTGAATTAATGTGAGAGTAAAAATATTGATCTACTCCTATTGAATAATATAGTCATTATTCAACTACTTTAGAGCAATTAATAGTATCTGTAAACAAACACCGTGCTCACTACTATAACTCCCTATCTCTGTGCTTCTAAACAAGCCGATTGGCCGAAAGAAAACAGTCCATTATTGAGGGGAGGTCACTTGTATTAATCTTGACGTTTGCCCAAATTAAGTTGATACCTAATTATTATTGTGGATGTTTTGCTGAAGAAGATGAATTCAGATAGTGAATATGAAGTATTATGTGCACCTCTAGGAATAAGACAATCAGCCAATTCTACCACACAGAATTTATTGCCCGAAAAATCTCAAAACGTATGTAAAGGTGTATACAACAATGTCCAAGATTTGTGTAGCAGTAAGAATATTAAGTCATTGTTTACAGAGAATGGTCGTTCGGAATATTTTAGTGAACTTAGCACTGAATATATAGCATCGCCCCTATGAACTTTCCACTCTAAGCTAAAAAGCACATTCAACATGAATAATGCATTGTTATAGGTAACTATTAAGATTTGAAAATAAAGTTTCCGTCGACCATAGAATAAAAGCTCATTTTAACGCACTCGAAATCATCCATCAATGACCCCTATTAATGCATGATTTCTTGTATTAATGCATGATTATCATGGCAACCGATTATAAAATATTCAGTCGGAGCACGATCGAGCTGTCAAATTTATTTATTCGCTTTCGATCAGAATCTGATTTTATCCGTTACGTTACTACATAATGAATAACGAAGAAAATATCCCTTTGACACCGCCAGATGTGACAAAAACTGCTGAAGCAGCAACTTTGAGTCTGCTTCCTGAAAAGAGCCGCCATCTATATGAGAAAAGCTATGCTGAATTCAGATCTTGGTGCAAAGACAAGAAGGTTCGGAACTTTACGGAAACGGTTTTGTTGGCATACTTTACGGGTATTGCAGAAAAAGGGCATCTAGCAAGTTTATGGCCAAAATATTCAATGCTGAAAGACAATACTGATATAAGCAGATACCACAAACTGGTGATGTTTATTAAACGGAAAAGAGAGGGATATATCCCAAAATAATTAAAAATTCTCGAAAAAGAACATGTGAGAGAGTTCATAGCGAATGCTCCTGATAGTGTTTTCTTGATGTCGAAGGTAAAAATAAAACTCAATTGAATCGTTATTCCAACTTATTCTCATTATTTCGTTATAGTGAAATAACTATCATTGTTTGATCTGTAGGTCGCTTTGATATTCGGAGTAGCGGGTGCATTGAGAAAAGATGAATTGTTAAGGTTGCAGAGAAAGGATGTACAAGATATGGAATCGAAATTCTTGGTGACAGTGAACTCATCGAAAACACATTCGAACAGGATATTCACTGAGGTTGATAATGATGAGCATACACTTTTAAACATAATAAAGAGATATATATCCTTGAGGCCAGCTCACACTCCATATTAAAGATTTTTCGTTTTTTATAAGAACTATAAAGGCTCAACACAACCAGTTGGAATTAATATATTTTCTGAATTACCGTCAATGATTGCAAACTTTCTTAAATTAGAGCAACCACATTTGTATACAGGTCACTGTTTTCGGCGTTCTTCTGCGTCTATTCTTTCTGACAGTGGTGCTGATTTTCCAGCCATCAAAAGACTTGGTGGTTGGAAATCAACTTCTGTTGCAGAAGGGTATATTGAAAACTCCATTCAGAATAAAATAGAAACTGCAGAAAAAATTGTATGTCATAATAGTTCCAAAGTTAATAATGCTTCAACCTCCACTTCATCCAAACGTTCCTTATCGGACATTATGGGAAATGAAATAAATGTAAACTATTCAGACTGTCAGAACTTGTCCAATATTTCCTCTATGAATTTTTCGAATTGTTCTATAGGAAGCATAATTTGTATATCATGCAAAATGAAAATTGGTTTCGATCCAGAATTTATATTCAATTCCTGACGAGGTCGACGGAAAAATCTTGTAATCAACTCGTTTATTAATTCAGCGATTAATGGTCTCAAACATTAACGCGCTCGCTCCGCTCACGCGTTAAAATATTTCGACCATTAATCGCTGTCATTAATAAACTAGTTGATTAAATAACTATTTCTATCTGTACTTAGTATTTATTGTTATAGTCGTAGATAAAGTGTAGTATTCAACTTGCGGTAATGGTCATAACTCACTTGATGAATTGCAGCACTCGCCTTCGGCTCGTGCTGCACTCTTCATCTGCGTGAGCTATGGTCTACATTACCGCTCGTTAAATAATACACTAATTCGAAATGGAAACATTTCTAGGGCGAGTCTAGGATTTCGCATTTTCTGTTCCAGAAAATATCGAGAATTCTTCAAAAAACTCGAAATAACTGTAATATTCATACGAATTTCAGGATTATCCGAGAGAAATCAGACCGTAATCGAGTTCCCCCTTCCCTCCTCCTCCGCCGGAACGACGTCACGACCGCGAACGCGAAAAACGATTCAGAACCGCTCAATATTTCATCGGGGCAGACAGGATGAAATATTCAGGTTTCGGCGGATCCATCCCGTCGTTATTATCCCGTTTCGGCGCTGGTCCTTCGGCCCGGATCCGCTATTAAACATAGCGCAACCCCCGGTGTTGTATGCAAAGTGCGCGGGCGCGGTTGTTCCCAACTATCCCATAGATAACGCGATGCGAATAATAGATTACCGCTTTCCTCTCAACTTGTGTAATCATCTCGGAGTTACCATCGGAACGAGTTTCGCCACAAAGAGAGGAGCGGGGCGCCGCTCGCATACCAAAAAGGTCTTATGGATACACATATGCAAGCGATGCGATGGGGGTTCCTGGGGGCGGAAGACAAATATTGGACGACCCGCTGCGAAGATGGGGAGGAAGGGAATTTTTCGACCCGGCATAAACTAGGGAGAATCGATCTTTCAAAGTGTCAGGATACACTGTAATATTTGGGAATATGACTGATTAATCTCAAATTCGGTTACACATCTCGGAGAAGAATCTGTATATACGTGCATACATTGTGTTACTTTGTATAATCAACGGATGTCGTTAATTTGGGACACCTGCAACTCAGATAACAAAATTTAGTAGAGGCAAGTCATTCATCGACTGCATTGTAGTCGATGGATGTTGTGACTACAGGGCGAGATGAGGTCAAGAAAAGGGGAGAATATGCGACTACGATTGATTGTGGGAAAGTTTCGGAGAAAGAATTTAAGAACGTGGGTGTCCCCAAGCCAAGTGAGAGGCACTGAGAAGAATGTCCACTCTGGAATTAGGTTTTTGAAGAGGGAAAAAGTTTACCTTTGGGGGATTCTGGAAGAGTTAAGGCAGTTGCTCGCTGGTAGAGAACTCACTAAGAGTTAGTTGTACGGGTTCGGTTTTCCGGTTAGAGGCCCGTGTAGAGACGAAAATTGAGGTAGTAGTCTGTTGTAGGAAAATAGCTTTAGTATTTTCAGTCAAGAATTTTTAGAGTCCGGATTGGGGAAACAATTTGTGTTAGATCGTGGAAATAAGTGTCGAAGAAGTTGCGTTTCGAGTAAAGTTAGAAGTCGTATTTGTTACGGGAGTAGGAACAAAAAGGTTTAGTTCACTTTCGGAGTGGGTGAATTTGTTTTCAAGTAGGTACAAAAAAGAATTAGGTAGTTTGTAGAAAAATTCAGTTCAAAGTTCTAAACCCTCTATAAGTAAATGGTGTTATTGTAATCCCAATATTATTGATAACTCGATCTGAAATTGATCACTCAATTATAACGATCGTGAATATGAATCTAATCTCCAGATTTCGATGAATTTCAAAGCGTTTGAAAAAAAAATAACATATTCCATTCGGAGGAGAAGTGACTTTTCGTGTCTCGCTTTCAATTACCCGCCTCACTCCGTTCGGCGGGTAAACAGAAGCTCGCCAAGAAAAGTGACACTTTTCCTCCTTATGAAATAATATACTATTTCCGTCGACCATAGAATAAAAGCTCATTTAAACGCACTCGAAATCATCCATTAATGACCCTTGTATTAATGCATGATTATCATGGCAACCGATTATAAAATATTCAGTCGGAGCATAGATGCCTCTATGTCGGAGCACGATCGAGCTCTCAAATTTATTTATTCGCTTTCGATCAGAATCTGATTTTATCCGTTACGCTACTACATAATGAATAACGAAGAAAATATCCCTTTGACACCGCCAGATGTGACAAAAACTGCTGAAGCAGCAACTTTGAGTCTGCTTCCTGAAAAGAGCCGCCATTTATATGAGAAAACCTATGCTGAATTCAGATCTTGGTGCAAGGACAAGAAGGTTCGGAACTTTACGGAAACGGTTTTGTTGGCATACTTTACGGGTATTGCAGAAAAGGGGTATCTAGCAAGTTTATGGCCAAAATATTCGATGCTGAAATCAACACTAAATGTGAAAGACAATACTGATATAAGCAGATACCACAAACTGGTGATGTTTATTAAACGGAAGAGAGAGGGATATATCCCAAAAAATCAAAAGTTCTCGAAAAAGAACATGTGAGAGAGTTCATAGCGAATGTACCTGATAGTGTTTTCTTGATGTCGAAGGTAAAAATAAAACTCAATTGAATCGTTATTCCAACTTATTCTCATTATCTCGTTATAGTGGAATAACTATCATTGTTTGATTTGTAGGTTAAAATATTTCGACCATTAATCGCTGTCATTAATTAACTATTTGATTGAATAACTATTATTTGGTATCGAGTTAATTGACCCCCTCGTACATTTGGATTAGTATGTTTGTATGAAGCAGGGGACGTAGGAGTTTAATTGTCTGATGATTATGCGAAACTAGGTGAATGATAGATGTTTTTATTTTGATGTTTTTTGTTGTTGTGTGAAAAGCTCGATTTTATGTACGCATGTCACCATCATTATTCGTAAATATAATATGTTCTTTCAAATTTTTGGGTTTTCTTTCCTGAATACCTGTTCCTCAGAAAGGGTAAAACAAAAGGCTTTCCCTTCTTGCAGGAAGCACGAAGTCAATTCTTTTCGGACAATAAATGGTATAAATGGTGACAGCGGGTAGAAATATAAAATAATACTAATATTCCATCTAAATAACTCGTACTATTACTAAGGGTGCAAGCCGTATTACTACAACAACACGAGAGATTTCGGTCCCGACCCGAATCGGCCAATCAGTAGACTCGTTATGTTTCGTCGTCGCCGGACGGCTTTACGCGTTGAAAAGCGTGAAACGTCGAAAAAGTTTCCGGCCATCATAATAAAACCGCTACGTGGCCGGGATGCGGGATCGCGTCGCGAGCGATTAGATTTAATTTGGGGTTTTCATTAGGGTCGAACAAGATATCCGTCTGTTCGGTGCAATTTTTTGATCGGGCAATTCGGGGTGGCGGGCACGCGCGTCGGTTATACTCTTTTTAAATTAATATCCGACGGAGTAGCCGAGTGTTGTACGGACGTGTCGAGAGTAACCGCTCCGGAGATTGGCGCAGAAACGGGAAGGAATAATTGTTTCGCGGGGGGAAATTCCCCGGGGCTGCGGCTGGAACGGCGGCGAAATTAAAGGAGCGGCATTTATCACGATCCCACTATATATTTTGATGCGGTTCCCAGCGGTGATGTTGCGATTATCTATCGAAATAAGCCGTCATTGATTCCAGCCAGTATTCATATGGTCTAATCTGACGGTCAAAGATGAAAAAAATTTTTTCGTCGACCATAGAATAAAAGCTCATTTAACGCTCTCGAAGTCATCCATCAATGACCCCTATTAATGCATGATTTCTTGTATTAATGCATGATTATCATGGCAACCGATTATAAAATATTCAGTCGGAGCACGATCGAGCTGTCAAATTTATTTATTCGCTTTCGATCAGAATCTGATTTTATCCGTTACGCTACTACATAATGAATAACGAAGAAAATATCCCTTTGACACCGCCAGATGTGACAAAAACTGCTGAAGCAGCAACTTTGAGTCTGCTTCCTGAAAAGAGCCGCCATTTATATGAGAAAACCTATGCTGAATTCAGATCTTGGTGCAAGGACAAGAAGGTTCGGAACTTTACGGAAACGGTTTTGTTGGCATACTTTACGGGTATTGCAGAAAAGGGGCATCTAGCAAGTTTATGGCCAAAATATTCGATGCTGAAATCAACACTAAATGTGAAAGACAATACTGATATAAGCAGATACCACAAACTGGTGATGTTTATTAAACGGAAAAGAGAGGGATATATCCCAAGAAAATCAAAAGTTCTCGAAAAAGAACATGTGAGAGAGTTCATAGCGAATGCTCCTGATAGTGTTTTCTTGATGTCGAAGGTAAAAATAAAACTCAATTGAATCGTTATTCCAACTCATTCTCATTATCTCGATATAGTGAAATAACTATCATTGTTTGATTTGTAGGTCACTCTGATATTCGGAGTAGCGGGTGCATTGAGAAAAGATGAATTGTTAAGGTTGCATAGAAAGGATGTACAAGATATGGAATCGAAATTTTTGGTGACAGTGAATTCATCGAAAAAACATTCGAACAGGATATTCAGTGTGGTGGATAATGATGAGCATACACTTTTAAACATAACAAAGAGATATATATCCTTGAGGCCAGCTCACACTCAACACGAAATATTTTTCGTCTTTTAACTATAAATGCTCAACACAACCAGTTGGAATTAATACATTTTCTAAATTTCCGTCAATGATTGCAAAACTTTCTTAAATTAGAGCAACCACATTTGTATACAGGTCACTGTTTTCGGCGTTCTTCTGCGTCTATTCTTTCTGACAGTGGTGCAGATTTTTCAGCCATCAAAAGACTTGGTGGTTGGAAATCAACTTCTGTTGCAGAAGGGTATATTGAAAACTCCATTCAGAATAAAATAGAAACTGCAGAAAAAATTTTATGTCATTTTTTTTTATGTCAATTTTTATGTTCCAAAGTAAATAATGCTTCAACCTCCACTTCATCCACACGTTCCTTATCGGACATTATAGGAAATGAAATAAATGTAAACTATCCAGAATGTCACAACATGTCCAATATTCCCTCTATGAATTTTTCGAATTGTTCTATAGGAAGCATAAATATTAATATATCGAAATGAACATAGAAATTTGTATTACGTCAAATTTGTATATCATGCAAAATAAAAATTGGTTTCGATCCAGAATTTATATTCAATTCCTGATGAGGTCGACGGAAAAATCTTGTAATAAACTCGTTTATTAATTCTCGCTCCGCTCACGCGTTAAGATATTTCGACCATTAATCGCTGTCATTAATAAACTAGTTGATTAAATAACTATAAACTTATAATTCAAATTTATTTTGAATTATTCACTATTTCGTAATGAAAAAACATGTCGACTGCGATGTAATAAACCGGACGCGTATCTAGATACTTGAAAACAAAAAAACTCTCGTCGAAATCGTGTTGTTCACACTTAATAAAGCCGAGGGTTCACTGCGACACAGAACACACCCGTACTTCCTTTCGGCGTTTCGATATAATTTCGTTCTCTTCTTAACTGAGAATAAATGTTATTTGAATTCAGATTTATTTCGTATTTTCTTCGTTGTGGGCGCTATAGTTTGATTCGAACTACTCACTATTTCATTACACCAAGAGAAAGGGGGTCTGACGTCAAAACCGTGATGAAAAAACATGTTTCCAGGAAAAAATGTAATGGATTTCACTCGAAGCAATTTTCCAGGATATACAACAGGAATTCGGTTACTTGTACAGGAAATTCCCCCTATGTGAGCGACAGCAGGAATATTGGTTGATTATACGTGACAATTCGGGTCGTTTAATTCCTCTAGAAATAACAAGTTTAACATTGGTTGATGCAACCAAACTGCAGTTTGTAATTTCAACAGGAAAATAATACTTTGATGAAAACCGGAATATGCGCGACTACTAACACTAATTTCTTGTTTAATAAAGAAACTAGATAGTTGTATTCCAAAAAATATCTAGGACATAAACGAACAAAAATCTCTTCACCAAAAATTGTCTTGACCAAGTATATGGAAAATGTAGCAAAAAATTTTTTCTTCAATATGGGAAAAAAATACATGTTTTTTCCATAATTCGAGGAGGCAGGTTCCGAATATGTACTTGCTTTCGACGAGACATGATCTTTGTGGTCGCTATTGCAGTTTGAATTTGAAAGTCTCAAAGATCACCATTTATGGATGTCCAAATTTAAGTTTTTCCTGTATGGAAATTGAGGAACTCAGATAAGTGTGGATTTTTTTTCAAGCGTCTGCATCTTTTAGCTACCGAAAAGCACATCTGCGGAGTTTCTAGAACGTTCCTACGAAATTTTATGAATTTTTTGCTAAAGAAACTACTTTTTTTTAGATTTTCCACTCAAATCACGACGAAACAGTGAAGTATATGAGGAAACAAAGTGCATATTCGAAAACGCCTTGGTCGAATTTAGATATATAAAAAATATCTGGGAGATAAACGAACAAAAATTTTTTCCCCAAAAATTTTCTTGACCAAGTACATGGAAAATGTAGCAAAAAATTTTTTCTTCGATATGGGGCAAAAAAACATGTTTTTTCTATAATTCGAGGGTACAGATTTCGAATATATACTTTCTTTTAACAAGACATGATTTTTGTGATCGCTACTGCAGTTTGAAACTGGAAGTCTCAGAAATCACTATTTTTGGATGTCCAAATTGAAGTTTTTCATTCATGGAAATGGAGAAACCCTGGTGAGTGTGGTTTTTTTTTCAAACGCCTGCATCTTTTAGCTACCGAGAAGCACAACTGCGGAGTTTCTAGAACGTTTCTACGAAATTTTATGAATTTTTTGCAAAACAGCTAATTTCTTCTAGATCTTCCACGTAAATTCCGACCAAACAGTGAAGTATATGGGGGTACCAAATGCATATTCGGAATCATATTGGTCTAATTGACATATATGAAAATTAACTAGTAGATGAACGAACAAAATTTTTTTCACCAAAAATTTTCTCGAACAATATGGAAAATTTAGCGAAAAATTTTTTCTTCGATATGGGACGAAAATACATGTTTTTTCCATAATTCGAGGGTGCATAATCCGGATATATACTTTCTTTTGGAGAGTCATCTTTTTTGTGATCGCTACTGCAGTCTGAATTTGAAAGTCTCAGAGATCACTATTTTTAGATGTCCAAATTCAAGTTTTTCATTCATGGAAATGGAGAGATCCTGGTGAGTGTGGATTTTTCTTTCAAGCGTCTCCATTTTTCAGCTACCGAGAAGCACAACTGCGGAGTTTCTAGAAAGGTTCTACGAAATTCTATGAGTTTTTTGCTAAACAGCTAATTTCTTCCAAATTTCCCAGGATATACAACAGGAATTCGGTTACTTCTAAAGGAAATTCCACCTATATAAGCGACAGCAGGAATATTTGTCGATTTTTTTTTTCATTTGACCGGATATTTCCTAGTGTAGCTCCAATTTAGCTCTAACTTTATGGAAAGGTACATTCTGAAAAAGTCGCTCTCTGGACGATAAAGTAACTTGCTTCCAGTTGGACCGACAATAATTCCGTGTTCATTTTCGATTTGTTCTACCCAAAATTCGAAGGCTCGGCTACCGCTCAGCTAAAGGAAATCACCCCCGACACTATTTATACACAGGGATCCCCCACGAATTTATCACCAGAAGAACCTCACGTTCCTCGGTCGCAGAAAACGGGCGATAATGAGTTTCTGAACCCAATATTTGCGCGGCCTTAATGGGGGGGACAACAGCGTCGTCCGTATAGCGTCGCGCAGAAAGAACATCCGGCCTCGCTTGTATTTTCATTTCCCCGCGCGGCCACAGAGGAAATTGCATCGCGATTTATTGAAGTCACACAGAACATATAGATAGATTTAATGGCGGCCACTGTCGTGCCTGAATAAATAACAATTTCGGTCCGGGCACGTATATCAGCGGGGAAAACATCGTGAATATTCGATCAGCCCCCGATCCAATAAATATTCCACATAACACGTACGTACCGAGCCGGGCCAGATCTCCGGCTCGTGGCCTCATCTTGAACGTTGGGGAGCGTTGCTGGTCGAGGTTCTGAACGGAAATGCAAATTAATCGATTGTTCTCTGTGTCTTATGAGGACCGGGATCGAGAATTAGGAAAACTGTCGCAACGAGTCGGTGACGCGAAATCCAAACCTTCACCCCCGACAAAAAATCGTATTGTAATAGGTAGATCAACGTTTAGGGTGAACCGATCTGGCGTCTGCGCCCGCCATTTTCATTATCCGTACAGAAATCCACATTATCATGAACATTAGGGAGTCGGATTGCTGAGTCCGTCCGAGAGAAAAATAACCACAGAATCCTTTTCTACGAATCGAAGTAACGAGGCTAACCTAGAAATGTGGGTGCTCTTGCTGGGGAGTTTTTGCTCTAGACGGTTGTTGATTTTTTCCTGGCTGCTCGTTTTTCATAAAATAACGAGGGTAGGATTGTGAGTTAGTTTTATCTAAAACCTTCGAGGGTGAAAGAGATACTTTGGTTTTTTCATGTGAGTAACAATATTTTATAATTACAACTTTATCATTCAGATATTCTGCTAATTTGCTACACTTGTCTTCAACAGGGACCATTATTAACCCCATGTGTTTATCTCATATCATTTATCCTCAATTCACAAGAGGCAATTTGCTCCTACTCAACGTATTTTTGCCATGTTGGTTTGCTCCTTGTGTATTGTTTTGTATCCATTTTTCATACTTCATTATCAAGTCTATTCCATATTATTTAATGATTCTAACTGACCATATGTATTCAATTCATAAGTGCTTAACACAAAGAATCTGTCTTGTATAAACTAATGCTTAATAATCACCTTAATTATAAGGTTTTGCAATATTCTTCAAATGATACTATATGTAATCGTTGTAGTTTGCAGCAAATAGCAAGGATATTCATAAGCACCATTGTCGGCATTATGTTTCATCACCTTATATTGATTGAGCGTTTTAAAAAGCATCTCTCCACGCATTATTCTCCGTTATGACTCCTCGTTTATTGTTAATATGATTGACTGCTTATATCGTTTACTATCTATATCATCCACTGCTTATATTGTTTATTTCGTTTACTGTCTATAACATTTACTGGTTATATCGTTTACTGCTTATAAAGTTTATCTAATACTTGATGGGATTATTGACCAGGGAGACAACTATCGGACGACGCAACCTGAAAATTAACTAAGGCTTCGCCCAACGTTTGGAAATATATATAACAGGGACACTGTCGCATTCCCGTCTCCTTGCAACGTGGGAGATCATCAATCGTCAAATGATACTTTGACCCCTGCGAAGTAAAACTCCCGATTTATCGCCTTTAATCTACTCAATCATTTTTAAACACCATTTGAGAGAATTCTCACCGGTCAACCTGTTTATGAATATTCTTTTACTTGTGAGTTAATGGTATATGAACGAGAAAAGGAGGGAGGTTTTTTTTTAGCATCCCCTTCTGGGTTGTGTTTTTTTTTTCCTCCCTACCTTTTGGCACTCTGAAATAAACTTAATATTTTCTATTTCCGAGTGCTTAAAATATGTGTTTTGAATTTCCTATTTTCCCGTCAATCTCTTCTATTGAATCAAGCGTAATTTGGGTTGCATACTTACATACACAACGAAGAGTCCTTTTAAAACCACTATACAATCACGATCTTGGCCAAAGATTATCTAGAGTAATATTTTCAAGTTAAAAAGAACGCCTGTAAGGTAGAGTTCTAGTTCTTTACGGTTTTTAATAGGAATGTCGGTAAGGGTTTATCATTTCAAAAGTACCAGTACAGTACAATGGGTAGATCCACCTTTCCGGTAGATCCACCTTTTAAGTAGATCCATCTTTTGGTAGATCCACCTTTTGGTAGATCCACCTTTTCGGTAAATCCAAACTTTTACCCCCACCAAAAATCATACAACACGGCTATAGAAATTTCCACCTCGTAAACATTAATACGAGTGCATCTAGGTCAACCCAGAGCATCCGACATCACGGTCCGGTCGTCCCTTACAGCCGGGGTTGTATAATCCTCACCTTTTCACGCGCTCTTCCCTTCCTATCTCAAAGGGCCCATCCCGATTTGGACTGAAAGGTCCGAGCCTCTTGAACGACCCCCAAGAGCCGTCATTTAGAGCGTCCTTCGTCTCGCACCGCCGAGGAGGGCGAGCGACACAGTCGTAGGCCCGAACCGTTGTGCAGGATGCCCTTTTCGCTTCGGCACCTCGTTTAAACGCGGCTTTATTAGCCGGAATGAAGGGCAATCGGGGCCGATTCCTGTCGGGCTGGAACGCGTTTAAATTTGATACGAAGGGTTCTCTGAGAATTCAACGAGAGGCTTATTATTTCCTACTACATCCGATTTTTATATACCATAAATATTTCCATCAAATGGAAAATTTTGTAGATATATGGGACAGAAATTGGTTTTCTTCATAATTCGAGGGTATGGTTTCCGAATATGTTCTTGATTTTGACGAGACATGATTTTTGTGGTCGCTACTGCAGCTTGCAGTTGAAAGTCTCAGAGAACATTTTTTTTGGATGTCCAAAGTTAAGTTGTTCCTTTATGGAAATGAGGCGACCCTGGTGAGCGTGGATTTTTTCTCAAGCGTCTCCATCTTTCAGCTACCGAGAAGCACAACTGCGGAGTTTTTAGAACGTTTCTACGACATTTTATGAATTTTTTGCTAAACAGCTAAATTCTTCTAGATTTTCCACGTAAATTCCGACGAAACAGTGGAGTATATGAGGGCACCAAATGCATATTCGAAATCGCCGTGGTCAAATTAGCACATATGAAAAATATCTAGGACATAAACGAACAAAAATCTTTTCACCAAAAATTTTCTTGACGAAGCATATGGAAAATGTAGCGAAAAATTTTTTCTTCGATATGGGACAAAAATACATGTTTTTTCCATAACGCGAGGAGGCACCTCCCGAATATGTACTTGCTTCTGACGAGACATGATCTTTAAGGTCGCTATTGCAGTTTGAATTTGAAAGTCTCAAAGATCACCATTTTTGGATGTCCAAATTTAAGTTTTCCTTGTATGGAAATTAAGGGAGTCAGGTAAGTGTAGATTTTTTAAGCGTCTGCATCTTTAAGCTACCGAAAAGCACAACTCCGGGTTTTCCAGAACGTTCCTAGGAAATTTTATGAATTTTTTGCTAAAAAAAAACTACTTTTTTCTAGATTTTCCACTCAAATAACGACGAAACAGTGGAGTATATGAGGAAACAAAGTGCATATTCGAAAACACCTTGTTCAAATTAGAATATATACAAAATATCTGGGAGACGAACGAAAAAAAAATTTTTCACCAAAAATTTTCTCGACCAGCAGGTACATGGAAAATTTAGCAAAAAATTTCTTCTTCGATATGGGACAAAAAAACATGTTTTTTCTATAATTCGAGGGTGCACATTCCGAATATATACTTGCTTTCGACGAGACATGATCTTTAAGGTCGCTATTGCAGTTTGAATTTGAAAGTCTCAAAGATCACCATTTTTGGATGTCCAAATTTAAGTTTTCCTTGTATGGAAATTAAGGGAGTCAGGTAAGTGTAGATTTTTTTTTAAACGTCTGCATCTTTAAGCTACCGAAAAGCACAACTCCGGGTTTTCCAGAACGTTCCTGGGAAATTTTATGAATTTTTTGCTAAAAAAAACTAATTTTTTCTAGATTTTCCACTCAAATAACGACGAAACAGTGAAGTTTATGAGGAAACAAAGTGCATATTCGAAAACACCTTGTTCAAATAAGAATATATAAAAAATATCTGGGACATAAACGAACAAAAAATTTTTCACCAAAAATTTTCTTGACCAACAGGTACATGGAAAATTTAGCAAAAAATTTCTTCTTCGATATGGGACAAAAAAGTTTTTTCTATAATTCGAGGGTGCACATGCCGAATATATACTTTCTTTTGACAAGACATGATTTTTGTGATCGCTACTGCAGTTTGAAACTGAAAGTCTCAGAGATCACTATTTTTGGATGTCCACATTCAAGTTTTTTCTTCATGGAAATGGAGAGACCCTGGTGAGTGTGGATTTTTTTTTCAAACGTCTCCATTTTTCAGCTACCGTGAAGCACAACTGCGGAGTTTGTAGAACGTTTCTACGAAATTTTATGAATTTTTTGCTAAACAGCTAATTTCTTCTAGATTTTCTACGTAAATTTCGACGAAACAGTGAGGTATATAAGGGTACCAAATGCATATTCGAAATCATATTGGTCTAATTGACATATATGAAAATTAACTAGTAGATGAACGAAATTTTTCACCAAAAATTTTCGCGAAAATATGGAAAATTCAGCAAAAAATTTTTTCTTTGATATGGGACAAAAATACATGTTTTTATAGTAATTCGAGGGTGCAGATTCCGAATATGTACTTGCTTTTGACGAGACATAATTTTTGTGGTCGCTACTGCAGTTTGAAGTTGAAAGTCTCAGAGATCACCATTTTTGGATATCCAAATTCAAGTTTTTCCTTTATGGAAATGGAGAGACCCTTGTAAGTGTGGATTTTTTTTTCAAACGCCTCCATGTTTCAGCTATCGAGAAGCACAACTGTGGAGGTTCTAGAATGTTTCTACGAAATTTTATAAATTTTTTGTTGAAAAACTAATTTTTTCTAGATTTTCCACGTGAATTGAGACGAAACAGTGAAGTTTATCAGGAAACTAAATGTATATTCGAAATCATTGTGGTAGAATTAACATGTATGAAAAATATCCAGGAGATAAAAGAACAAGAATTTTTTCACCAAAAATTTTCTTGACCAAGTACATGAAATATTTGGCAAGAAATTTTTTCTTCGATATGGGACAAAAAAACAAGTTTTTTCTATAATTCGAGAGTGCAGATTCCGAATATGTACTTCATTCCGACGAGACATGATTTTTATGATCGTAACTGCAGTTTGAAGTTGAAGTCTCAGAGATCACCATTTTTGGATGTCCAAATTTATGGTAAGTGGTAACTGGGATTTTTTCTGAAGCGTCTGCATCTTTTAGCTACCGTAAAGCACAACTGCTGAGTTGCTAGAACGTCTCTACGAAATTTCATGAATTTTTTGCTGAAAAATTAATTTTTTCTAGATTTTCCACGTAAATTACGACGAAGCGGTGAGGTATATAAGCAAATGCAAATTCGAAATCACCGTCGTCGAATGAGTTTGTATTGAAAATATCTAGGAGATAGACGAACAAAAATTTTCTTGAATATATTTTAGAAAATTTGGCAGAAAGAATATTCTTCGACAGTTCATAATTCGGGGTTGAAATTTCTGAATAACTCCTTGCTTTCCACAAGACATGATTCGTGTGATCGCTATTGAAGATCGAAGTTAAACCCCTCAGAGATAACAAAGTGGAAAAGCTCAATTAAGACACCTTAATACATTCTCACAAAACGAACGAAAGTAACCTCCCGAATATCCCATCTCTTTCCCTTTGTACGCGACTAACAAACTGTCACATTTATCCAGGTCTCTGCACAGAGTCATCAGTAGAAAATGAACCCACTAATCACCCCCACCCCCCCATCTTGACGACGTACATAAAGCATATCGCGGAGGCGCGCCCTTTCCACGAAGAAAAATAAAGTCCCGGTAGTGGAGTCACTCGATTACCCCACTCACTTAAATAGACCGGAAAATGAGACTTTGTCACAGTCTGCGCCGTTTTAAATGTTAAATAAGCCCATTACTGCAATTTCTTTAAGCCGTTTTTCCGCGCCGAAGAATGATTCCCGCGAATTAGGGCAATGGCCCGGGAGAGGGCGTCGGGAAATTGCGCGGAATTTTTCAGCTTTGAAATATTTCGCCCGTTTGTTCTCGCGCTAGGAATAGGTGACATCCGTCAATGTGACTTTCTGTTTAATTAAGGATCAACGAATTTCCTGATGGAGGAAAATGCTGGAAATGAGACTTTGTTATTCGAAAATCGTCTAGGAGAAAATTCGCAGAACTGAACAAAATATTTGGGTTCCATAATTTCCTATTTTGAATGGAATTTTCCGTGAATTTTCCACCTACACCACTCGATAAATCTCAGATCGCGATAAATTGAAGCATTTCCGGAAATAAACATCAAGAACAAAACATTCTTGGACAGTTTTATCACTGGCTTTCGAATTTATAGACACATTTTCTTCGAAATTATCGCCAGTTTCTCCCGGTAAGCGGCGCATAATTCTTCCGCGGGACAATCTAATGACCATCGGGAGATGGCCATCTTCCGTCCTCCGGTGCCAAAAAATTAGTACGTCATTATATCAGGTCGGGAACGCCGAAATGCTCCGAACAGGAGGGTGGTCGCGACGTTTTTCCGATAATTTCGCGGAATTCATTCGTTCTTCGAGTGTTCAAATAGAAACATGTCTTTGGGAATTGATTTCTTCGGTGGAAATTTATGAGAAATGCAACCACTTTTCTAGTCGTTCTGGAGGTTGTGGCATTTTCTCCAGACTGAATGATGATTATTCATGTTTCTAACAAATGAAATGAGACATAGACGAACAAAAATTTTTCACCAAAAATTTTCTTGACCAACTGCATGAAAAATTTTTTCTTCGATATGGGACCGAAATACATGTTTTTTTTTTCATAATTCGAGAGTGCAAATTCCGAATATGTACTTTTTTTTGACGAGGCATTATTTTTGTGGTCGCTACTGCAGTTTGAAACTGAAAGTCTCAGAGATCACTATTTATGGATGTCCACATTCAAGTTTTTCATTCATGGAAATGGAGAGACCCTGGTGAGTGTGGATTTTTTATTCAAACGCCTCCATCTTTCAGCTACCGAGAAGCACAACTGCGGAGTTTCTAGAACGTATCTTCGAAATTTTATGAATTTTTTGCTAAACTTCTAATTTCTTCTAAATTTTCCACGTAAATTCCGACGAAACAGTGAGGTATATGAGGGTACCAAATGCATATTCAGAATCACCGTGGTCGAATCAACATATATAAAAAATATCTAGGAGATAAAAGAACAAAAATTTTTTCACCAAAAATTTTCTTGACCAAGTACAAATATTTGGCAAGAAATTTTTTCTTCGATATGGGACAAAAAAACAAGTTTTTTTCATAATTCGAAAGTGCAGATTCCGAATATGTACTTGATTTTGACGAGACTTGATTTTTGTGGTCGCTACTGCAGTTTGAAGTTGAAAGTCTCAGAGATCACCATTTTTGGATGTCCGAATTCGAGTTGTTCCTTTATGGAAATGGAGCGACCTTGGTGAGTGTAGATTTTTTGTTGAGCGTCTCCATGTTTCAGCTACCGAGAAACACAACTGCGGAGTTTCTAGAAGGTATCTTCGAAATTTTATGAATTTTTTGCTAAACTTCTAATTTCTTCTAAATTTTCCACGTAAATTCCGACGGAACAGTGAGGTATATGAGGGTACCAAATGCATATTCAGAATCACCGTGGTCGAATCAACATATATAAAAAATATTTAGGAGATAAAAGAACAAAAACTTTTTCACCAAAAATTTTTTTGAGCAAGTACATGGAATATTTGGCAAGAAATTTTTCTTCGATATGGGACAGAAAAACAAGTTTTTTCCATAATTCGAGAGTGCAGATTCCGAATATGTACTTGCCTTTGAAGAGACATGATTTTTGTGGTCGCTACTGCAGGTTGAAGTTGAAAGTCTCAGAGATCACCATTTTTGGATGTCCGAATTCGAGTTGTTCCTTTATGTAAATGGAGCGACCTTGGTGAGTGTGGATTTTTTCTTAAGCGTCTCCATGTTTCAGCTACCGAGAAACACAACTGCGGAGTTTCTAGAACGTATATTCGAAATTTTATAAATTTTTTGCTAAACTTCTAATTTCTTCTAAATTTTCTACATAAATTCCGACGAAACAGTGAGGTATATGAGGGTACCAAATGCATATTCAGAATCACCGTGGTCGAATCAACATATATAAGAAATATCTAGGAGATAAAAGAACAAAAATTTTTTCACCAAAAATTTTCTTGACCAAGTACATGGAATATTTGGCAAGAAATTTTTTCTTCGATATGGGACAAAAAAACAAGTTTTTTCCATAATTCGAAAGTGCAGATTCCGAATATGTACTTGATTTTGACGAGACTTGATTTTTGTGGTCGCTACTGCAGTTTGAAGTTGAAAGTCTCAGAGATCACCATTTTTGGATGTCCGAATTCGAGTTGTTCCTTTATGTAAATGGAGCGACCTTGGTGAGTGTGGATTTTTTCTTGAGCGTCTCCATGTTTCAGCTACCGAGAAACACAACTGCGGAGTTTCTAGAAAGTATCTTCGAAATTTTATGAATTTTTTGCTAAACTTCTAATTTCTTCTAAATTTTCCACGTGAATTCCGACGAAACAGTGAGGTATATGAGGGTACCAAATGCATATTCAGAATCACCGTGGTCGAATCAACATATATAAAAAATATCTAGGAGATAAAAGAACAAAAATTTGTTCACCAAAAATTTTCTTGACCAAGTACATGGAATATTTGGCAAGAAATTTTTTCTTCGATATGGGACAAAAAAACATGTTTTTTCCATTATTCGAGAGTGCAGATTCCGAATATGTACTTGCTTTCGACGAGACTTGATTTTTGTGGTCGCTACTGCAGTTTGAAGTTGAAAGTCTCAGAGATCACCATTTTTGGATGTCCAAATTTAAGTTGCTCCTTTATGGAAATTAAGCGGTTCTGGTGAGTGTGGATTTTTTCGAAGCGTCTCCATATTTCAGCTACCGAGAAGCACAGCTGTGGAGTTTCTAGAACGTATCTTCGAAATTTTATGAATTTTTTGCTAAACTTCTAATTTCTTCTAAATTTTCTACATAAATTCCGACGAAACAGTGAGGTATATGAGGGTACCAAATGCATATTCAGAATCACCGTGGTCGAATCAACATATATAAAAAATATCTAGGAGATAAAAGAACAAAAATTTTTTCACCAAAAATTTTCTTGACAAGTACATGGAATATTTGGCAAGAAATTTTTTCTTCGATATGGGACAAAAAAACATGTTTTTTCCATAATTCGAGAGTGCAGATTCCGAATATGTACTTGCTTTCGACGAGACTTGATTTTTGTGGTCGCTACTGCAGTTTGAAGTTGAAAGTCTCAGAGATCACCATTTTTGGATGTCCAAATTCAAGTTGCTCCTTTATGGAAATTAAGCGGTTCTGGTGAGTGTGAATTTTTTTCGAAGCGTCTCCATATTTCAGCTACCGAGAAGCGCAACTGTGGAGTTTCTAGAACGTATCTTCGAAATTTTATGAATTTTTTGCCAAACTTCTAATTTCTTCTAAATTTTCTATATAAATTCCGGCGAAACAGTGAGGTATATGAGGGTACCAAATGCATATTCAGAATCACCGTGGTCGAATCAACATATATAAAAAATATCTAGGACATAAAAGAACAAGAATTTTTTCACCAAAAATTTTCTTGACCAAGTACATGGAATATTTGGCAAGAAATTTTTTCTTCGATATGGGACAAAAAACATGTTTTTTCCATAATTCGAGAGTGCAGGTTCCGAATATGTACTTGCTTTTGACGAGACATGATTTTTGTGGTCGCTACTGCAGTTTGAAGTTGAAAGTCTCAGAAATCACCATTTTTGGATGTCCAAATTCAAGTTGCTCCTTTATGGAAATTAAGCGGTTCTGGTGAGTGTGAATTTTTTTCGAAGCGTCTCCATCTTTCAGCTACCGAGAAGCACAACTGTGGAGTTTCTAGAACGTATCTTCGAAATTTTATGAATTTTTTGCTAAACTTCTAATTTCTTCTAAATTTTCCACGTAAATTCCGACGAAACAGTAAGGTATATGAGGGTACCAAATGCATGTTCAGAATCACCGTGGTCGAATCAACATATATAAAAAATATCTAGGACATAAAAGAACAAGAATTTTTTCACCAAAAATTTTCTTGACCAAGTACATGGAATATTCAGCAAGAAATTTTTTCTTCGATATGGGACAAAAAAACAAGTTTTTTCCATAATTCGAGAGTGCAGATTCCGAATATGTACTTGCTTTTGACGAGATTTGATTTTTGTGGTCGCTACTGCAGTTTGAAGTTGAAAGTCTCAGAGATCACCATTTTTGGATGTCCAGATTTAAGTTGTTCCTTTATGGAAATGGAGCGACCTTGGTGAGTGTGGATTTCTTTTAAGCGTCCCCATCTTTCAGCTACCGAGAAGCACAACTGCGGAGTTTCTAGAACGTATCTTCGAAATTTTATGAATTTTTTGCATAACTTTCAATTTTTTCTGGATTTTCGACGTGAATTACGACGAAACGGTGAGGTCTATCGAGGAACTGATTGCATATTCGAACTCAACGTGGCCGAATAAGCATATATAAACAATATTATGAATATAAATTAAAAATATCATAAATATTTATGAATCAGTTCCAATCGAGACGGTGTGCGGTGGAATTATAGTATAGAATCATCTCGCGGCTGTGAAACGGGATCTTTAGTGATAATACATTGTGTTGTGACACTAGGGCTTCAGGAATACGTAATGGATTTGATGAATTGTCGTGAAAGAGAATGCAAAAAAGTATACATAATACTTTTGAAATGATTTTTCTCGGAACTTTCGAGAAAAAAATTCACCAGCGAGATGAAATTATAGATCTCACAACGCTTCATTTTTTTGGCTCTATATCTATGGGTCCTTCAAAACTCTCGAGTTTGGGTTGTCAACATTTCAACGCTAGGCAAGTAGACCAAACGAATACTTGAATAAATATATTAATTCTTCACATTTCTAGGCGTTCTCACGACTTTTCTTGTATCGACTAGGTCAAAAGAAATAATCTCTATTCCCGTCTATTTGAATTTATTCTGCATGTACCGAAATGTTATTGAGTCTTCCAATTTATCTTTAGATCAATTAAACCTCGAGACACATATTGATAATGCTCTTCTTATAAAAATTGAAACACTTTCGATTTCTTCTTGTGGGACATTTTTGTCTTGATTATATCTACTTCTAATGTTATTTTCAAAAACCTACACCACCCTCTTTTACTATAAATCGCTCCGTTTCTGTAATGGATTTCTGTACATCCGTATCATTTCCGTTCGGGCCGGCCACTCGATCATTTCGAAATCGAGTGGGACGGGCGGAAACGGAAGAAGAAGAAAAAGAAGAAAAAGACACCGATCGAGAAGGAAAATCGTTTTCGTTTGATATGCGACGAGCGGTACGCCTGAACCTTGTTGGTATTCGGATTGCGCGTCGCCTTGCGACTTATAAAACCCGAGAAGATCCTATTCCGTTAATTCATACGCTTCCTGCTCCTCCCGAGTAGCACGTCTGGAAACGCACGTGACATGCACTTTCTTCCCCTTCGATTTTTTCCCCGGTTCACCAGACCATTCCGCGATCTGCGCGTGACGTTAGTTTTCGTATGAACCTCGGGATGGTGTTTTTTGGTACGTCCGTAAGGGATGGAATTCTGACATGTCTAATTTTGCATATGGAAAGTAAAGTATGAAACTCAATCTTTCAAAAAGCATGGAAACCAATAAACGAAAATGTTCACCTAATTTATTCAATAACCAAATAGATTTGAATAATTCTCCTTGAATTTGTTGTAGTTGGGTCTCGTAACAAACCTTGTCTATTTCCCCCTACCCTTAAAGGAATTGTGTATATATGGTGGCGAAACACGTGTAGTGGTTTGAAAAACCCTCAATTAGTGAAAATCCCAGTTGAGTGGATTAGTGAATATCAGGTAAAACAAGAGGACGACACATCTATACCTTCGACCATAGATAATCCGAATGGGGGTTGAATATTTTTTCCCAAACGATTCCAAACCTTTTTTAGGGAAGGGACTCCCCTCGGAAATAAGAGTGTGTTCCGCACGATAAACCGCGCTACAAATCCCGCGCTGAATTGTATACAGATCTGGAATTTTCCAGGCAAAAAAGGGCGTCGGAAAGTTTGAAATGGACAGGGCACCGTCCGTTGAAAAGAATCTCGAGTTATGAAGTATCTCACGACTGCGGATATTCTTGCAACTCCCAAGTTTTATGTATACCGGATGGCGATCGGCAAAAACGATGCCGGGAGACACTGGGGGAAGTTCCGGAGCCCCCTCCGGCTACGTTTGAAGTAGTTAAAGTTATTTCCGAGTCCGTGGCGGACGTGCGGAATGTACGTTCGCCCGAGATTAATGTTTTCGAATTTGCGGAAAAAAAAGTTTAGAGTTAATTTCACCGCAGAAGTTATGCCCCGAGAGATGTGACGTAAACTTCTGAATGGCCTATTCATCATGCAAGAGTTATTTCCGAGGAATTGCCTTCCGGAAAAACATAAAAAGTCTGCGATCTAAAGTGTACCATACACGTCAATTCCTATATATAATTATATTTTTGAAATCGAAAGCCTTGTTTTAAAAAAGAAACAACCTTTATTTACAACTGACGATTATCCGACCTATCTATCATACATCTTATCTGAATGTTTTAGAAGGAAAACAACAAACAATGAACCCCTGCAGCAATGTGCGTCATGGAAATTGAAAGCTCATCAAAATTATACATAGTAATATTTATATCAAACGCATAATAGATAAACGGTTCATCTGAGATATACAGATTGGCATTATTTGTTATATATTTCTTACAGATGGAATCCAAATCCTACAATAATAATAGAAGGTGAAGGAAAACCGAGGAAAAATTTCTCATTACCGGTATGAATTACGATGCAAGTTTGCGGTCCGAAATCGGCGATTTATAACGTTTTCCCGCTGTTCCGGATTCGACCGGATTCCGATCGCTCCGGAATGCGGAAAAACTGTCGTTCGTCCGTTCCGGGTATTCGTTTCGCAGAATGCGGGATCCATCTCGGTTATCATCTCTTCGAAGAACTCCGGGACGTTCCGTTCGAGGAATTTCTGATGCAATTATGCGGTCGGACGCAATTGGGGTAATCGACTTTTCGGTGCAGTTCACATCGTTTCTCGTTGAAGTTTTCGAGTGGATTATTATCTTTGGGAATTAACGGCTTTCAATACTGAGGAATTGACACTAGGTTCTTGTTTCTGTTATTCAGAATATTCAGGAATAAATAAAGCAAGAACGGCTAATAAAATCGAAGTCTTCATTTCAATATTATGAATCACAAAGTTTTCTTGATCTCTGTTTTATTTCTATTCACCGATACAAGAAAAAAATTGAAGTCGCGAGAACGCCTAGAAATGTGAAAAATTAATACATTAATTTAAGTATTTGTTTAGTCTACCCGACCAGCGTTGAAATGTTTTTTTTTTTACACTATCAGGAGTGGTTTGCGGGAGTCGGACGGAATCAGTTCTTCCGATGGGAAAGAACGCGTAATTCGAGTTGATGATAAATTTTCGGGAATCAGGCAGAACGTAGTTCTCGAGAAGTAGGCACGAATAGGTCTTTCAGAAAAATATTTATCGGGAATTAAGTCGAGTTGAGAAGTGAACAAAATTATATCGAAACGCCGAAAGGAAGTAAGGGTGTGTTCTGTGTCGAAGTGAATTATTGGCTTTATTAAGTGTAAACAACACGATTTCGACAAGGGCAGGATTTCTGCCCCCAGTGGCGGAGCATAAGAAAAAGTAATTATAAAATTACGAATGGCATTATTCAAGTTTTACTCGTCCCGAGTCTTGAAATCTCTAACTCAAGATTGAATTACTCTTGAAATACAAAGTTATTGGGATAATTGTTATTCTGAGATAATTTATCAAACCTTGATTTGACATTTGATAAATTTGTCGAGATTTCTTCGTTCTGGTGAAGCTATAATGCGTTTCTTTGATGCATTATTGTATAGTTTGTAAGGAATCATTCAAGTTTCTTTTAAATATACTTTTTGGAAGCTTATTACTGTTTTATTTCTATTCACCAGTTGAGAATTCAGCTGAGTTAAGAAGTGAACAAAATTGAATCGAAACGCCGAAAAGAAGTACGGATGTATTCTGTGTCGCAGTGAACTGTCGAACCATGTTTTAAGTGTGAACAACACGATTTCGACAAGGACAGGATTTCCCTCCCCCAGTGGCGAAGCATAAGAAGAGGTAATTCTAAAATTACTCATGGCATTATTTAAGTTTCACTAGTCCCGAGTCTGGAAATCTCTCACTCAAGATTGAATTACTCTTGAAATTCGAAGTTATTTGGATGATTGTTATTCTGAGACAACTAATCAAACCTTGATTTTGCATTTGTTGAATTTGTCGAGATTCATTCGTTCTGGTGAAGATAGAATGCGTGACTTTGATGCATTATTGTATAGTTTTTAAAGAATCATTCAATTTTTTCTTTAAATATACTTCTTGGAAGTTTATTACTGTTTTATTTTTATTCATCAGTTGAGAATTTAGTTGAGTTAAGAAGTGAACAAAATTAAATCGAAACGCTGAAAAGAAGTACGGGTGTATTCTGTGTCTCAGTGAACTATCGAACCATGTATTAAATGTGAACAACACGATTTCGACAAGGACAGGATTTCCCTCCCCCAGTGGCGGAGCATAAGAAGAGGTAATTCTAAAACTACTCATGGCATTATTTAAGTTTCACTATTCCCGAGGCTCTAAATCTCTCACTCAAGATTGAATTACTCTTGAAATTCAAAGTTATTTGGATAATTGTTATTTTGAGATAACATATCAAACCTTGATTTTGTTGAATTTGTCGAGATTTATTCGTTCTGGTGAAGGTAAAATGCGTGTCTTTGATGCATTATTGTATTGTTTTTGAAGAATAATTTAATTTTTCCTTTAAATATACTTTTTGGAAATTTATTACTGTTTTATTTTTATTCACCAGTTGAGAATTTAGTTAAGTTAATAAGTGAACAAAATTAAATCGAAACGCCGAAGAGAAGTACGGGTGTATTCTGTGTCGCAGTGAACTATCGAACCATGTATTAAGTGTGAACAACACGATTTCGACAAGGGCAGGATTTCCCCCCCCCTCCAGTGGCGGAGCATAAGAAGAGGTAATTCTAAAATTACTCATGGCATTATTTAAGTTTCACTAGTCCCGAGTCTGGAAATCTCTCACTCAAGATTGAATTACTCTTGAAATACAAAGTTGGGATAATTGTTATTCTGAGATAATTTATCAAACCTTGATCTGACATTTGATAAATTTGTCGAGATTTATTCGTTCTGGTGAAGGTAGAATGCGTGACTTTGATGCATTATTGTAGAGTTTGTAAAGAATCATTTAATTTTATCTCTAAATATACTTTTTGGAAGTTTATTACTGTTTTATTTCTATTCCCCATTTGAGAATTTAGTTGAGTTAAGAAGTGAACAAAATTAAATCGAAACGCCGAAGAGAAGTACGGATGTATTCTGTGTCGCAGTGAACTATCGAACCATGTATTAAGTGTGAACAACACCATTTCAACAAGGGCAGGATTTCTCTCCCTCCAGTGGCGAAGCATAAGATGAGGTAATTCTAAAATTACTCATGGCATTATTTAAGTTTCACTAGTCCCGAATCTGGAAATCTCTCACTCAAGATTGAATTACTCTTGAAATTCGAAGTTATTTGGATGATTGTTATTCTGAGACAACTAATCAAACCTTGATTTGGCATTTGTTGAATTTGTCGAGATTTCTTCGTTCTGGTGAAGGTAGAATGCGTGTCTTTGATGCATTATTGTATTGTTTTTGATGAATCATTTGATTTTTCCTTTAAATATACTCTTTGGAAGTTTATTACTGTTGTATTTCTATTCACCAGTAAAGAATTTAGTTGAGTTAATAAGTGAACAAAATTAAATCGAAACGCCGAAGAGAAGTACGGGTGTATTCTGTGTCGCAGTGAACTATCGAACCATGTAGTAAGTGTGAACAACACGATTTCGACAAGGGCAGGATTCCCCCCCCCCCCAATGGCAGAGCATAAGAAGAGGTAATTTTCGAATTACTCATGGCATTATTTGAGTTTCACTAGTCTCGAGTCGGAAATCTCTCACTCAAGGTTGAATTACTCTTTAAATTCAAAGTTATTTGGATGATTGTTATTCTGAGATAACTAATCAAACCTTTATTTGGCATTTGTTGAATTTGTCGAGATTTCTTCGTTCTGGTGAAGATAGAATGCGTGTCTTTGATGCATTAGTGCAAAGTTTGTAAAGAATCATTCAAGTTTTTTCTTAATATATACTTTTCGAGAGTTTATCTCTGTTTTATTTCTATTCACCAGTTGAAGTTATCAGGGAAAATACAGTAAACTCGAAGTCCTTACTTTGCTCAAGGTTCGATTGGATTGGGGGTAAGTATCCCACAAAAAGTTAATCAAAGACTTTTTTTGTTTTGGAGTATGTATCTAGTTACGTGTCCATGTAGTACAAATTGCTGCCAACTTGATTTTTGTCCGACGTTACCTCTAAGTTTGATCCGAATACCTCAAAAACTCCAAGATTTCTCAAGAAAAAACGAAAAAAAATTCGAATTGAATACTCTATCGACTGTAGAAGTAATTCTACAAAAAAGCGGACCACCCTATAAAATACAAATCCCGCAGAATGAACCGAGGATGGCCATTCCCGAAATTAACGACGGAATGTTTACGGTATCTCCCCCCCCCCTCCTCCAAGGACAAGCGGGAATAACAAGATCCGAACGGCGATAGATTCCTCCGCATGCCCGAACCGAAAGAAACAACTCCCGGACTGATCGAAAGCATTAATTCGTAGCAACCGCGGTAATCGCCCATTCCCGTTCCCGACGTACGGACAATAATCCCCGGAAATATGCCCCCTCCTCGGTCGTATCAGTCGCGGCCCAGGATCCGGAGCGCCATTAGCAAGAAACGTCCCTAATAGGTTCGATCCGCCCGTCTAATCGCCCGCCGACGCCGTATCTGGATTTTGGACGTCAGTCGTCCTCATCAGTCATCGGGTTTTGACGGGACCGCCGAATCCCGCCGCCCGAGAGTTCGACAACACTCGCTACCGTGAATAATCGCGTCGATACATCCGGATTTATGGGACGTCGCCGAAGAGTCTTCATAACCGAGGACGGTATCGGGGCTCCGCCATATCGAACGACTTTTTCATCTTTGCCGGATTAGGTGGGGGGAGGGCGAGAATGATCAGTCTTTAGCAGGACAAGACAGAACACCACGAATCGAAGAAGCAATTTCGAACAAAATAGATTATGATAATGAATAATCTAGTATTGAATTAAAACAAAATGTTTTTTTTTCTTTCCCACGAATCGTCGGCGGTGCGGGTACTAGACAAACTACGTTCAGTCATCATAACTGTAGCAAATAAAATAACATACGATACGACATTCCCTATTTAATTACACGTGAGGAATTTATTTGCGACACTGACAGAAAGTAATCATCTAATTACAATCATAAAACAAGAAAAATTGTTCTAGATAGACTAATAAAGCAAGCCAACAAATCAATACACGCAACCCTTTGCGTCTGTAGACTGGTTTCGCCATACATGGCTCATCAGTACAGCTAGCGCAGGATAGACTCGATGTGGCAAGCAGGCTACCCAAAAAACAGAACGCGATGACGAAAAAAAAATCTGAGGAAAGATAAAAACGAATCCTGAAATCTAAACGAAGTAGATTTGAAATTTGAATTAAGTGTTCAAATAATCCAATGAATCTTCCTGCAATCATCTCTTCAGGGTTCTTTTTTGTCATGACTGGTATGATAATAAAATAAATTCTACGAAAATTGAAGAAAATCTGAGCGATGATGTAAAACGAATCCTGAAATATAAACGAAGTAGAAGAAATTTGCATTAAGTTTATAAATCATCAAATAATTTTCTCGCTGCAATCATCACTTATGGAGTCTTTTTTGCCATAACTGGTTTGAAAATGAAATAAATTCTACGAAAATTGAAGAAGAACTGAGGAAAGATAAAAAACGAATCCTAAAATCTAAACGAAGTAGACGAAATTTGAATTAAGTGTTCAAATAATCCAATGATTTTCTCTCTGCAATCATCTCTTCAGGGTTCTTTTTTGTCATGACTGGTTTGAAAATAAAATAAATTCTACGAAAATTGAAAAAATCTGGGGGAAGATTAAAAACGAATCCTAAAATCTAAACGAAGTAGAAGAAATTTGAATTAAGTTTTTAAATAATCAAATAATTTTCTCGCTGCAATCATCACTTCTGGGTTCTTTTTTGCCATAACTGGTTTGAAAATGAAATAAATTGTACGAAAATTGAAGAAAAACTGAGGAAAGATTAAAAACGAATCCTAAAATCTAAACGAAGTAGAAGAAATTTGAATTAAGTGTTCAAATAATCCAATGATTATCTCTCAGCAATCATCTCTTCAGGGTTCTTTTTTGTCATGACTGGTTTGAAAATAAAATAAATTCTACGAAAATTGAAAAAAATCTGAGGGATGATTTAAAACGAATCCTAAAATATAAACGAAGTAGAAGAAATTTGCATTAAGTTTATAAATCATCAAATAATTTTCTCGCTGCAATCATCACTTCTGGGTTCTTTTTTGCCATAACTGGTTTGAAAATCAAATAAATTCTACGAAATTTGAAGAAGAACTGAGGAAAGATGTAAAACGAATCCTAAAATCTAAACGAAGTAGACGAAATTTGAATTAAGTGTTCAAATAATCCAATGATTTCCTCTCTGCAATCATCACTTCGGGGTTCTTTTTTGTCATGACTGGTTTGAAAATAAAATAAATTCTACGAAAATGGAAAAGAATCTGAGGGATGATTTAAAACGAATCCTAAAATCTAAACGAAGTAGAAGAAATTTGAATTAAGTTTTTAAATAATCAAATAATTTTCTCGCTGCAATCATCACTTCTGGGTTCTTTTTTGCCATAACTGGTTTGAAAATGAAATAAATTGTACGAAAATTGAAGAAAAACTGAGGAAAGATTGAAGACGAATCCTAAAATCTAAACGAAGTAGAAGAAATTTGAATTAAGTGTTCAAATAATCCAATGATTATCTCTCAGCAATCATCACTTCAGGGTTATTTTTTGTCATGACTGGTTTGAAAATAAAATAAATTCTACGAAAATTGAAAAAAATCTGGGGGAAGATTAAAACGAATCCTAAAGTCTAAACGAAGTAGAAGAAATTTGAATTAAGTTTTTAAATAATCAAATAATTTTCTCGCTGAAATCATCACTTCTGGGTTCTTTTTTGCCATAACTGGTTTGAAAATGAAATAAATTGTACGAAAATTGAAGAAAAACTGAGGAAAGATTAAAAACGAATCCTAAAATCTAAACGAAGTAGAAGAAATTTGAATTAAGTGTTCAAATAATCCAATGATTATCTCTCAGCAATCATCTCTTCAGGGTTCTTTTTTGTCATGACTGGTTTGAAAATAAAATAAATTCTACGAAAATTGAAGAAAATCTGAGGGATGATTTAAAACGAACCCTAAAATATAAACGAAGTAGAAGAAATTTGAATTAAGTTTATAAATCATCAAATAATTTTCTCGCTGCAATCATCACTTCTGGGTTCTTTTTTGCCATAACTGGTTTGAAAATCAAATAAATTCTACGAAAATTGAAGAAGAACTGGGGAAAGATAAAAAACGAATCCTAAAATCTAAACGAAGTAGACGAAATTTGAATTAAGTGTTCAAATAATCCAATCATTATCTCTCAGCAATCATCACTTCAGGGTTATTTTTGTCATGACTGGTTCGAAAATAAAATTAATTCTATGAAAATTGAAAAAAATCTGGGGGAAGATTAAAAACGAATCCTAAAATCTAAACGAAGTAGAAGAAATTTGAATTGAGAGTTTAAATAATCCAATAATTTTTTCTATCCAATCATCACTTCTGGGTTTTTTTTGCCATAATTGGTTTGAAAATAAAATAAATTCTACGAAAATTGAAAAAAATCTGAAGGATGATTTAAAACGAATCCTGAAATATAAACGAAGTAGAAGAAATTTGAATTAAGTTTTTAAATAATCAAATAATTTTCTCGCTGCAATCATCACTTCTGGGTTCTTCTTTGCCATAACTGGTTTGAAAATGAAATAAATTGTGCGAAAATTGAAGAAAAACTGAGGAAAGATTAAAAACGAATCCTAAAATCTAAACGAAGTAGAAGAAATTTGAATTAAGTGTTCAAATAATCCAATGATTATCTCTCAGCAATCATCACTTCAGGGTTATTTTTTGTCATGACTGGTTTGAAAATAAAATAAATTCTACGAAAATTGAAGAAAATCTGAGGGATGATTTAAAACGAATCCTAAAATATAAACGAAGTAGAAGAAATTTGAATTAAGTTTATAAATCATCAAATAATTTTCTCGCTGCAATCATCACTTCTGGGTTCTTTTTTGCCATAACTGGTTTGAAAATCAAATAAATTCTACGAAAATTGAAGAAAATCTGAGGGATGATAAAAAAAGAATCCTAAAGTCTAAACGAAGTAGAAGAAATTTGAATTGAGTTTCTGAATAATCAAATAATTTTTTTTTATTCAATCATCACTTCTGGGTTCTTTTTTGCCATAACTGGTTTGAAAATAAAATAAATTCTATGAAAATTGGAAAAAATCTGAGGAAAGATAAAAAACATATCCTGAAATCTGAACGAAGTAGAAGAAATTTGAATTAGGTGTTTAAATAATCCAATAATTTTCTCTCTGCAATCATCACTTCAGGATTCAGGAATCAAGTGTTTAAATAATTCAATTGTGCCAAACAAAGCCAATAGTTGGATTAGTATCAAGCTCTTAGGAATTTAGATATATTTTTTTTTTCATTGTCTCAACTCAGGAACTCAGTTGAACATGTACTAAGGAATAAGATAGACTGTTTGATCTTTCGTTTGTGGCGAAATTTCCTTTTTTTTTCATACCTAGTCTTTTGGTTTTTTTTTTTTCTGTTTTTTGTTTTTTTTTTTTTGAGGGCGTACTATATATCTTTTGTTCATTATTGTGTATGTGTTTTGAATGAATAAATAAATGAATAAATCTTAATTGAATGAGATTTTTTTTAGCCGAAGACAATTTCAACCAAGCAGCGAAAAATACGGGAAAGATTCCCGATCCTGCGCGTCGCCAGTCCCTCCATTCGATTCCCCATTATCGGTTTCTTATATCCGTCCCACTCGGAACGGAATCCGGGGAAACAATACTAAATCTTGGCGGATTTTATTTATTCGAGCGACTTTATACACTCGCCCTAATAAGTGGATGAGATAAATTCGACGATAAACTGCCGGATCGCCGTTTCCACCCGGCCCGGAGTGCGCGCCCCCCGAATCTAATCTGGGCATTTATCTATTCGGACCACTCCTGTGTTCGTATGTTTTATCGATACTTTTCGGAGCCCGTTTCCGCGCCGAATTTATTGCGGGGATTCGCGCGGGCGACCCGCACGGTTTCTGCGACAAGGCGGATCAAATTTCGATATTTACAGTGAGGGGGGGATGTTTTCGATAACCGAATTTAAGCTTTGTAGAAAATGGTTTACAAAGTCGACGAGAGTCGTCTACATATTTCATCTTATTCAGAGAGAGGAATGTCGGTGACGGCAAAGCGCAACTTTTCCCTCTACCAACGTTGAAACAAAAATTCGGGAAACGTCTTTCCGGAAGAGTCGAGCTAAATAACAAAGCTTATCCCAAACTTCGCAGTCTTATCGAACGTCAGGGTCGTTACGGGGAGTTCTAAATGACCGCCATTCCTCAAGCCTTCCGTGTTTCGATTTTATTATCTGCCGCATATCCGCCACCCATCCCAGAAGAATTATAGCAGTTCCATTTTCAATTTCCTCCTCCCATTCATCAAAGTTCCAAAGATTCCGGCAGTTGCATCCGACAAAGGCCGTTCGCGATAGACGAATCGCACTGCGCAATTGGGTGCAGCTCTAGAATTTCTTCAATTTCTCGGGAAGTTTCGCGATTCGCTGACCCGACAAATCTATAAGATGCAGCGGTACAGACGGATTTGGAAAGCGGAAAACTGCGATCTATCTCGGATCACCATATTGGTGGAGGTCATTTTCCAATCAAGTCGACAACGAGGTTTATTATAATTCAATATCGATCACATTTCACGCCCACGAAATGAACTTGTACTTCGATTTAACCTCACGCCGTTTATCGCTCCAATTACTCCGCGTCTCGATTGGAACTGATCTCGACTTGATCACCTTTGTTAGAAGCATGAATTGTCGACTACGTCATCGATTCGTCATAGCGACACGTTGTGTTTTCGTATAAGAGGTTCGTTTGTTTATGATGATCGTATTGATACTAAACTATACTCCGTTTAAGAATTATTGACATCTCGGTTGGCTGTGAAAAATCGAATTTAAGTTGGTAATAGACTATTCAGTAATATTTTGGGTTGCTGAATTCAGGTTGGTATAGGAATAACACTAACATTACCCATAGAGATCTTGCTTTGATCATTTTATCGAAGATATTGGTGAATATGTAATTATAAAAATTTGCTCTGAATTTGAGTATTTTTTGTCTTATGCTATTAAAATAGCTGGAATTGACCAGGATACATCGCGCCTAACAAGAGAACGCCAGGCAGTTTGTCGGTGTTACTTCGAGTTTTTCAAAGATATGGCATATATTTCCGCTAGTGTTTCAGGTAAACTGATATTCACTGACTCAAAGTGTATTCTGATGATCAATGTCTCTTGAATTTTCAGATTTCACCAAGCCCTGTCCGTAGAATATTAGCATGTTATTATAGCCTGGAATTAGCAGTGGAAGAAAATCTGTGCGATACGATTATTCCTTCAAAGAGACATTGAATGACTTTGTTTTTGCTAGAATTAAAAACAATGAATATATCAGTTTAGATATCCTTTTCGAACTGGCCAAAGAGCACCTAGATTTCAATTGATCAAAGTCAACATCATATTATATCATAAAAAAAATTGGATACAAATACCAAAAAGTTGATCGAAGAAAAATTCTTAGTGATAAACAGAAAAATATAATAAAAATAATACGATATTGTGATAAATACAGAGAATACAT
This sequence comes from Aphidecta obliterata, assembly GCA_963966015.1. Taxonomy (NCBI): domain Eukaryota; kingdom Metazoa; phylum Arthropoda; class Insecta; order Coleoptera; family Coccinellidae; genus Aphidecta; species Aphidecta obliterata. The sequence continues at coordinate 33,481,846 of OZ014430.1, read as the reverse complement.
GGAACAAAAAGTAAAATTCATTTATCTAGATGAAATTTGGATATTCGAAAACGGTATTCAAATTCGTCAGTAATCCAAAATGTATGCCGAGTATATTCAAGGGTAAAGGCAGAAGGTGCACTATTTCGAATGCTGGAACAATTGATGGATTTTACCTGGATGTGATCCGATTCTTGACAGTGGTATTAATGATAAGGATTACTATGAATGGTGAATTATTTCATAAATGGGTTATTGAAAAATTGAAACCTTCCCTGCAAAAGGATGCCCATCAATAGATTGATTATGTCAGCTTATTCAATAAACACATCCAAATCACTACACTACGTGGAAACAAAGTTTTCAATGATATTTTTATCTTTGCTCTTGTATCATTAATAGATATTTTGAGTTCATTTATTATACTGAATGGTACCCTGTTCACATTCCCTCTGCTAATACACATGCTATATTGTTTCCAATCCAAAAGTATACTGAGTAATTGTAAAATTTCTCATCAATTATAATATTTTCAATAATTCATGGACAGTTTAAATGAATGAAAATAAAAATTGACTTTCTTAAAGTATTCAACAACGAGCAATAAATAATTCACAAATTGTTTCATATATTGATAGTTCGGTACAAATTTCATGTCAAAATTCTTCATGTACTACATAGATTCTTAATTTTTGTTTCTCTCTTATTTCTTTATACATTATAACGTTTTTTCCGATCCATTCTTTTGGCCCTGTGCTTGCGAAGTATCCAAAAATTATTTTCTGTTGCACCACTAGCTACCTGCTAGAATTCCATTAATTATCCTTCTTGAATCCTGACATAAAATGGTACTCTTATAGTTATATGGTTAGAATTTTGCAAGATTTCCAATACCAATAAATATCGCATGGTCCTGAGTGAAAATAAATAGTTATTTGAATGATCTTCAATTTTCCATGGTTGACTTTTATATGAACGATAAGTTCAGATAATTTCATATGAAGGCATTCCACGATATTTTTGCGCTTTCAAACCTGAATTCCCATGTTTGAACTGCAATCGAATTATTCCGGCATAATTATTCGATAATTCGCATACTTTTATTTCTATGATGATATTTAGTAACTTTTTTGTAACCAGAAATAAAGCCTCGACTGGACGTTCATGGCCTGCTTCGATGTCAATAATTCTTAAATGGACTATAGTAAGCCAGGAGATCCACGTTTTCGGGTAGATTCACATAACAGGTAGATCCACCTTTTCGGGTAGATCCACCTCTTCAGCTTCGTAGATCGAATTTTCTTCAGGTGAATGCACAGGTGTTCTTGATGGAACTCCAGGATGCTAGCTGGATAGAAAACAATCTAGGATCACCGCCCCTAACAAGAGTAAGGCGGCAACGACGCCCCCGACTCGGACAAAAATAATATCTCCCTCCGAGCTGATATATTATGCCAGAAACATGCAGAATACATTGATCATCGGATTCTGGCACAAAGGAGCATCACCTAGTGCTCAGCTGGAGGCCGCCAACACCAGAATTTCCACATTACCGATGCAATTTCCTAGTGGGCGCTTTTCGCGATGATGCATTGCCTCGGGGATTTTCCCCCGTCCCTCCCCTCCCCCCTCCCTCTCTATACGCGACCGATATTCAAAGAAAATTGGATCACGTGCCTCGGAGGAAACACAATATAAATACATATATCTATATATGTTTATTTTATTTCTTGCCGACGATTCGACGTTCAGGAATCAGAATCGAACGGTTTCCCATCTCGCGGCGACGCTTCCACCCGATAAATTGATCCCTTTAAGATAACTTTCGGGTTTACTGCCGAGCAAGAAAGTGTCTCATGGATCGGGTACTCGATTCCCCACGAGTCATAAAATGTTTTTCTTCTCGGATCTTTATTCGACGATACCTCGAATTAACAAAAAAATCTGCTTTATCGTATCACGATCTCCCGATTCCCTGGCACGAATTGAATCGAAACTCGGAACGGACTCAGCGAAAAAATAATCACGCCCCGGGAAAATCCCCCGAAATTATTTTTCCTTTGATGCGCTCTCGAACTCGGGAGGTTTCACTTTATTGCGGTGATTCGCGCGGAATTGCTCACTATCAACAGCAGCAAGTGGTTGCAACTTCTAGTTCGAGGAATTACCCCTTGCCGGAACGAGACCGTTCTTCGGCATCGTCCAATAAGGAACTTGCATTACAACGGAATCCTCTATCGAGTTTATGGCAGGAATTTTCGACGGACGAGGTCGTCCCAGTCGGTCCGGGCTTAGGCGGGATCGTTTCCAGGATTTTAATCAGAGTGGAAATGTCGAGATGGTGAAGAACGGCGATTGAAACAATAATCAACGATCGGGCTGCGGTCCACTGCAACTCTATTTATCTAAAGTAGAAGGGTAAAGCGCAGAAAAGTACCTTGGTTGAAACAAGCAGTTGTCGCTATCTCCAACATAAAGGTAAAAGTTTTCTCAAGTAATGAAGCTCATTTCTGATCAAATTGCTATTCAAGCAAGCAGAATAATCCGATTTGGCAGAATCCGAAAAAATCAAACTAGTTCTCGAAGAGAAAAACTAATAACAACCGCTCTAAAGTTGGGCAAAACGGTCACATACAGGCCCCGCGCATCGTTCCATACGGTAATTCAAAACTTGGGAAACGGGTCGTCCAACCGTCAAATTACTTCGAAAGTATTCCAATCTCTCGAAGGACGATCCATCATCGGGGACGGGGGGCGTTCGGTGTCAAATGGTAATGAAAAACCTCCGGCTCAGAAAGTACACGAGTGATGTTGAAAGATATTAGCTCCGGGCGTGGCGAGATGGGATCTTTGCATGTTCTTGAGGCTCGAACGGGCGTCTGGCCTCTCCGTCGGAAGCGCAGGGTTCCATCCCCCCCCGGGGGCCAGACCCCCCCTACGGGATTCAGGCCCCCCTACTTTTCAGCGAGAGCGTTGAATAACCATGTGCGGAATTCGAATCATTTCTTCCATGGTGTACGAAACAAATCCTTAAATTAATGGCCAACTAACAAGGTAACAACTCCGATAAACCCTAAGGCGTAGCGTTGCATAATTCCACGAGGACTTAGACATTAAGGCGAACAAATGACGAAGACGTTGCGACGCCGGTCCATTTCGACTAGAACCCGGCGGGTTCGGTTCGAATCCCTCCTCGGCGTCCCCGTTCCATCAAAGTCCTATCGGACACATTTCCTACGTTCATCCACTGTTCCGACCGATGTTAATCAAACCAATCAGTGACTGGAATAATTTGTAGCGGCATAATCCTCACTTCATGGCCGGCAGAGATAATCTTAACAAACTACGGCTGAACCCCCCTTGATGGTGATGAATTCCGAACTATTCCAAGGTATTATCCCTACTTTTCGGACGGCAGTCGCCTTCCTACCCCTGGCGTTCCCCGAGGCTGAGAGATACGAGCCCCTTCAGGAACAATTTCGGTTAGGTGGATTCGGGTCTTTGTATTTTATCGGTGTATGCACGATTTGCATTCTGCATTGAATAATGGCAAACGAACAAAAACTGATATAATTTCCATAGTAGTCATTTTTTATGTGGATATAGTTATTTAATCAACTAGTTCATTAATGACAGCGATTAATGGTCGAAATATTTTAACGCGTGAGCGGAGCGAGCGCGTTAATGTTTGAGACCAGCGAAAACAGTGACCTGTATACAAATGTGGTTGCTCTAATTTAAGAAAGTTTGCAATCATTGACGGTAATTTAGAAAATGTATCAATTCCAACTGGTTGTGTTGAGCATTTATAGTTCTTATAAAAAACGAAAAATCTTTCGTGTGGAGTGTGAGCTGGCCTCAAGGATATATATCTCTTTATTATGTTTAAAAGTGTATGCTCATCATTATCCACCACAGTGAATATCCTGTTCGAATGTGTTTTCGATGAATTCACTGTCACCAAAAATTTCGATCCCATATCTTGTACATCCTTTCTCTGCAACCTTAACAATTCATCTTTTCTCAATGCACCCGCTACTCCGAATATCAAAGCGACCTACAAATCAAACAATGATAGTTATTTCACTATAACGAGATAATGAGAATAAGTTGGAATATCGATTCAATTGAGTTTTATTTTTACCTTCGACATTAAGAAAACACTATCAGGAGCATTCGCTATGAACTCTCTCACATGTTCTTTTTCGAGAACTTTTGATTTTTTGGGATATATCCCTCTCTTTTCCGTTTAATAAACATCACCAGTTTGTGGTATCTGCTTATATCAGTATTGTCTTTCACATTTAGTGTTGATTTCAGCATCGAATATTTTGGCCATAAACTTGCTAGATGCCCCTTTTCTGCAATACCCGTAAAGTATGCCAACAAAACCGTTTCCGTAAAGTTCCGAACCTTCTTGTCCTTGCACCAAGATCTGAATTCAGCAAAGGTTTTCTCATATAAATGGCGGCTTTTTTCAGGAAGCAGACTCAAAGTGGCTGCTTCAGCAGTTTTTTTTTCGTTATGTAGTAGCGTAACGGATAAAATCAGATTCTGATCGAAAGCGAATAAATAAATTTGACAGCTCGATCGTGCTCCGACTGAATATTTTATAATCGGTTGCCATGATAATCATGCATTAATACAAGAAATCATGCATTAATAGGGGTCATTAATGGATGATTTCGAGTGCGTTAAAATGAGCTTTTATTCTATGGTCGACGGAAAAGTCTTTTTTGAAATATCACCGCATATTCGAGAAAAACCGTGTCGTCTGATCCTTTTACCGTCGTGTGTTTATAGCACCATTGTATCTTCTGAAAGTGATATTGGAGTCAAGTGCCTTTATCTTCTTCAAAACTAGGTGAAAGCCTCGGAACTGTGCAGAAAGAAGGTTCATCCTCTGCTTCCTATCTTCAACCTCATTCCAGAATCAGCCCGTGGTGATTCGCTGAGATTCCGTCAGCGCCCCCTTGGCGTAAGTACTTTGCTTTGCTCGAAGTGTTAAATTTCACAGTGAGTTCATCTGGGGGTGGTCCCAAACCATTTGCGATCGTTCAGTGGTCATTACTACTTATCAGTTAGGAAGGGGGTTACGTTCCACTGCGACCTCGAGGTCTATTGTGCCCCCATCAGAGCCGTATTCGCGAAGGCGCTACCTACAGCTCGCCCTCCAGCTCCAGAGCTCCAATGAACTCCAGTATCTGAGAGGGCTTCAAGGAGGTTAGGTCCTCATTGCTCCTGTAATTCTCTTGTCCAAGACATTCTTTGCGCTGGTTTGCAATGGCGAGGCATTCTGTAACCAGGTGAACAGGAGTCTCCTCCTCTTCACCACAGAATCTACACTCGTCAGTTTCTCATCATATGCTTCCTAAGGCGACAATGTCCTGTGAGGAAGCCAGTGGGTAGGCGTATATTGTTCTTACTGAGATCCAAATACATTTTGGATCTTGAACTTTCAAAGTTCCGAATGAACTTTTTAGAGTGATCCATTCCTGGAAGGTTCCTCCACAGATTGCTTCTCTTTCAGTCTCTTCCTTCTCCAGAAACTCTTTCTTATAGGTGCATTCACTTATGCCACAGAAAGGTTCTGGGCCAGTAAGTGGCGTTTGTGCTCCCTTTCTGGCAAGTGTATTGGCCTCTTCGTTTCCTTTGATGCCTGAGTGACCAGGAACCCAAACTAAGGAGACCTTATTCATCTTGCCTACTTCATTAAGTTTCCTCCTCAGTGGTCATACTTTATGTGGAACAAATATGGGATCGAAATAAATGTAGATCCTGAATACACCAACGACGTTTCATGTTTGCGCCACACCCGCATCTTCTTCTGTTACAGGATATCCTCCACCAGTCCTTTCGAATACAAATCTACATATCGACTCGTAAATTCACATACGAGACTTTTTTCCCGTTCGCTGGGTCCCGAAATTCAATCTCCCCCAGGAGATTAGAGAGAGCACGGTCCGTTTCTTTATCTCCGATACGTCCCGAATTACGAACGGAATTCTTCGGAAATTTTAATAAGAAAATTGTCTGAGAACGTGGAGATTGCCAAGTTCCGCATACGGTCCTCCGATACGATCCGCAGATATGGATTAATCTCCGAGTCTCCGGCGGAGGCGGCAGATTCGCGGCAGCGGCGTCGCCGAGACGTATCGCTAAGCCTGGAGAACACCGACGTTTCGGGTTTAGATGGAAAAAGTCCGACTTCATGCTTTGGCACGATTCTTCTTCGTCTACAATTTTCACCACAACGACAAAACCGTCGAAGATCTCGCGTTTTCGGTTTCTCCTCCGATGATACCTGACGCCACTGGGGGGAGAAAAGTCGTCAGGGCGCCGCAAGGATCACGTAGGATGGGAAGGTCGAGATTAGAAACATAGCATCATGCCAAGCATGTAATAAGAAACGGAATCGGGTCATCAGTAGTCTGTTGGGGTCATATTACGGCGGTGTGGCCGATCCGCCTCGATGCCGACCTCTCCGAACTGATTTTATCGGCCTCGAATCTCCAAGTTATCCGTTCTTTATTTATGGGAGATCTTCCGTTCGATGGCCGCATTGTTTATGTCCTTCGACTCTATTAGAACCTGAAAATTGGGCTTCAACATATTCGTCTACCATTATTTAGTCTGTCAGATGGGGAACTTAAACGAAATGCATCGATATAATATTCCATCGAGTCAAAACATCGATGCATATCGTCGGACCAAGTGTTAAACGATATACATCAATATTTCTGTATCAAATTGGAAGATTGAAATCGAAGTCGTGAGAACGCCTAAAAATGTGAGGAATTAATATATTAATTTGAGTTTTTGTTTAGTTCACGCGTCCAGCGTTGGAATGTTGATAACCCAAACTTAAGAGTTTTAAAGGACCCATAAATAAAGTGCCCACGGCGCATTCAATAAATAATAAAAGATATGTTAGCATTGAAATGTTTCTACTCAGTAAAGGAATATTTTTTTAATTCTTTAGCTTAAGATACATAATGTCCCTAGATTAAGAATTATCATGTATTTTTTTTCTTTTGACTTATCCTATACAACTATGTAGTGTCCCACAGGATCAATAAAGTATGTTATGTTATGTTATATTAATTACCAAAAAAAATTAAGCGTTGTGAGATTAATAATTCCCTTTCGTCGATTACACAAATTAAGCATTCAACTGTTTAGATGGAAAACTTCACATCCCACCACCACTGTCGAAAATGTGAGAGGTGATTGGTTTCAGACCAATAATTGCCGATGTTTGGCTCACGAACCGCCTTGAGAAAAAGATGATAATAATTCCGGGAATCAGGCAGAAAGTGGTTTTCGAGAAGTAGGCACGAATAGCTCTTTCAGAAAAATATCACGGAATTTACCGGGAATTTAGTTGAGTTAAGAGGTGAATAAAATCATATCGAAACGCCGAAAAGAAAAACGGGTGTATTCTGTGTCGCAGTGAACTCTCGGCTTCATTAAGTGTGAACAACACGATTTCGACAAGGGCGGTATTCCCCCCCCAGTAGCGGAGCATAAGAAAAGGTAATTCTAAAATTACGCATGGCATTATTTGAATTTCACTAGTCCCGAGTTTTGGAACCTCTCACTCAAGATTGATTTACTCTTGAAATTCAATGCTATTTAGATAATTGTTATTCTGAGATAACTAATCAAACTTTAATTCGACATTTCATAAATTTGTCGAGATTTATTCGTTCTGGTCGAGGTAGAATGCGTATCTTTGATGTATTAGTGTATAGTTTGTAATATTTCTCGTTGCATTGAAGAAGTTTTGGATTTACGAGATGTCTTTATTGTGTTCTTTATTATATCTCGAAGAACTAGGACCTGCGTTAAACGATATGCATCGATATAATATTCCATCGATTCCAAATATCGATGCAATACGGTTGTAGATTTTCTGGGGCGATTAAAAATCAGAGCTCGATGCATATCGTTTATTGGTCGAAATATTCCTTGTTGCATTGCAGTAGTTTTAAGTTTGCAAGATGTCTTTATTGTGTTATTCATTGTATCTCGAAGAACTAGGCCCTGCGTTAAACGATATGCATCGATATAATATTCCATCGATTCCAAATATCGATGCAATACGGTTGTGGATTTTCTGCGGCGATTGAAAATCAGAGCTCGATGCATATCGTTTATTGGTCGAAATATTCCTAGTTGCATTGCAGTAGTTTTAAATTTACAAGATGTCTTCATTATGTTCTTCATTGTATCTCGAAGAACTAGGACCTGCGTTAAACGATATGCATCGATATAATATTCCATCTTTTCCAAATATTGATGCAATACGGTTGTAGATTTTCTGCGGCGATTAAAAATCAGAGCTCGATGCATATCGTTTATTGGTCGAAATATTCCTTGTTGCATTGCAGTAGTTTTAAATTTACAAGATGTCTTTATTGTGTTCATTGTATCTCGAAGAACTAGGACCTGCGAAACGATATGCATCGATATAATATTCCATCTATTCCAAATATCAATGCAATACGGTTGTAGATTTTCTGCGGCGATTAAAGATCAGAGCTCGATGCATATCGTTTATTGGTCGAAATATTCCTTCTTGCATTTCAGTAGTTTTAAATTTACAAGATGTCTTTATTGTGTTCTTCATTGTATCTCGAAGAACTAGGACCTGCGAAACTATATGCATCGATATAATATTCCATCTATTCCAAATATCGATGCAATACGGTTGTAGATTTTCTGCGGCGATTAAAAATCAGAGCTCGATGCATATCGTTTATTGGTCGAAATATTCCTTGTTGCATTGCAGTAGTTTTAAATTTACAAGATGTCTTTATTGTGTTCTTCATTGTATGTCGAAGAACTAGGACCTGCGTTAAACGATATGCATCGATATAATATTCCATCGATTCCAAATATCGATGCAATACGGTTGTAGATTTTCTGCGGCGATTAAAAATCAGAGCTCGATGCATATCGTTTATTGGTCGAAATATTCCTTGTTGCATTGCAGTAGTTTTAAATTTACAAGATGTCTTTATTGTGTTTTTCATTGTATCCCAAAGAACTAGGACCTTATGTTGAACGATATGCATCGATATAATATTCCATCGATGCAAAGAGGATATATCTTTTCGGCAAGTCTTGTTTGTGTTTATTCGGTGGTCCATATAAAAGACACAACCAAACAAACCAACCGATAAAAAAGTATGATACGTGCGTTCCTCAACAGGTGCGAAAGTATCGGGGGGCCCGAAGCTCTCGGATTACCCCCACAACAGTTTGTTCGCCAATCAATCATACGATCTATTCATCTCTCCCGGCGTCGAAATGAACACGCAGGGACGTCGAAAAACCGGCTATGAAAAGCGCTCACCTTGGATTTCCCCGGAGAGCGGCGTGGTGTAGTGCGTTGAAGCCGTTGTTGTTCGTCAGTGTTATGTCGGCGTTATGATCCAGCAGCAGAGTCAGCATGTCGTCCCTCTTCTTGCTGATGGCGTCGTGCAGGGGGGTGTCGCCTTCCAGGTCCTGGAACAAATGGGCCGATTCATTATTCGGGATAAGATGCATAAGGGTGTGATTATCAAAGTGCGACGAACAAGACTCAGCGAATTTCGCCTCTTTTCACCAATTAGACACCAAACACAGTTGGGAAATATGAGCACGTTACGAAACGACTGAGGAGAATAAGACAAAGTGTGAAGAATGCGACATACACGAAATAATTATTTTAAGTTAAAGAAACAAGAGACGATAAAGAACAGAACTTTTCGTTAGTACAACTCTTTCTGGACGTTTCGGCAAGTTAGGATGGATCGGCGTGAAGAACGATGGTCCATTTTTCAACAGCCCCGAATTAGAATAATTCCCGAATTTCTTCGCTCGTCGCCCAAATTCCAATGAACAGGTGAACCTTTTGGAAATGCACATAAATCTTCTAGGTCTCTGAATAAATCGAATTTCACAGTCCCTTGAATTAATGGAACCAACAAAAAAGAGGAGAGTCCGACGAAATAGCTTAAAAACGATGTCTTTCTTAAACTCGCAAACTTGCACTTCAGGCACGAGTCTCATGGGAAACGCGAAATTGCACTTCTTCCCACTGTTTCCGGTGGTTAGACGGTCATTCTTGGTATGTCTAGAAATGTGCTGAGCTTCATGAGAATTCCACGAAGTAGGAATGTACACATTTGGTGTTACAGGAAACTTGAATTATTTCCTGGAATTATTTTAGAAATTTTTCAATTCTTCTCGAGAAAAGACTTTCTTTTCACGTAAAAATTTTGTAGGAAAAAACTCTCTGTTCTGGCGAAGAAATCCATGATTTCTATAAAATTGTTTTTCACAGTAAATCATTTTTGTGACTGCTTCTGTCCTTCGAAGTTTAAATTTCAAGGTACCCTTTTATATAATTATGTTTTTCCGTTTCAAAAATCTGTTTTTAAGAAGAAACTTTATTTTTCCCGAAATAATAATCACAACTATGAGATGAAGGATTATTAGATCTACAGATTGAAATACAGAAAAACGTGAGTTGATTACAAGTGGATGTTGAAAACTTATAATACGAACTGTATTTGAAACAATGTCTTTCTTAAACTCGCAAACTTGCACTTTAGGCACGAGTCTCATGGGAAACGCGAAATTGCACTTCTTCCCACTGTTTCCGGTGATTAGACGGTCATTCTTGGTATGTCCAGAAATGTGCTGAGCTTCATGAGAAGTTCCACGAAGTAGGAATGTACACATTTAGTGTAACGTTTCGGCAAGTTAGGATGGATCGGCGTGAAGAACGATGGTCCATTCTTCAACGGCCCCGAATTAGAATAATCCCCGAATTTCTTCGCTCGTCGCCCAAATTCCAATGAACAGGTGAACCCTTTAGAAATGCACATAAATCTTCTAGGTCTCCGGATAAATCGAATTTCACAGTCCGTTGAATTAATGGAACCAACAAAAAAGAGGAGAGTCCGACGAAATAGCTTTCGGAGGAATTAAAATTCCAATCTCCAGGTCGAGACGAAAAGACCATTTTCCTCCCGGAAAAACGTAATAGCGGTGGAAATAAGGCCTCGTTACGTTTGATATGCAAATTCCCAAATGGGGTATGCAAATATTTATCGAAGATTGTTGATTCGGTTCATCGAATATTCGATCAGGCTCTTTTGCATGCCATCATATTTCTCGATCGGCGGTGGCGGCTCCGGTTGATTCGCCGTGATTGCATCGCCCCCGCCTCCGAGGATCCGCCGGCATTAGCTGCGAGTTTCGCGATGCTCGAGAAATAAATCCCCCGGAAATGAAAAAAAATCGAACGGAATATTCAGACAGAGAGGCTTAAATGTGCATTGTCTGGAGAAGAAGGCACAAACTCAATTCGCGAAGCGAGTTCATATTATTTTCTCGTCATTTGGCCCTCATTACAGTTTCTTCTAATATAATATAGCTATATACGTGGCTCCCCGCACGTCCAGGAGATGGCGTTGCCCGCGTCGACACACAACGACACAACGTGTTTTGCTCATGGATCAGTCTGTTATACGTCGTTTAAAACACTTGAGTTTGGGTTATCAAAATTTCAACGCTGGGCGAGTAGACTAAACAAATACTCAAATTAATACATTGATTCTTCACTTTCCTAGGCGTTCTCACGACTTCGTTTTTTGAGCGCTCGTACTACTTACACGAGGGCTATCATTTCGTCACGATGTCTGTATTTTTCGAATTTCGAGCCGAAAATGGTCTCAATCGACTATGTTCGACTCACTGATGACGAATCCGTCGGAAAATTCGAGTCTGTCCGTCCGGCCGTCCGTCCGTAAGCACGATAACTCTCGAACGGAACAACCTAAAGACTTGAAATTTTCAGTGTGGGTTCAGTTCCCGAATGCCTCGGTTGAGTTCGTTAATGGGCCAAATTCCACCAGGGGTTCCGTGAATAGTACATCGAAAATTCCGAAAAAAATTGTTTTTGTTGAAAAAAATTATAAAAAATTCTTCTAGTTTAAGGATGCAGCTATATGGAAGAAAAATCCACGTCTCCCAAAGCCTACTCATTTCCAGTAGAAATCCTCAAAGATCGTCATCCAAAAATTGTGTTGCTTTGAAATTTCAACTTCGAAGGGTTGTAGCGACCACAAAAATTATTTCTCTTCAATATAAAAAGTTTTTCATAAAAAATTAAAATTTCTTGTAACATTTTATGATTTCGCCATTAATCCCACACGGTAGTCGAAGAATGCAGCGATATGGAAAAAAATCCACGCCCCCTAAAATTCTTTTTTTGGAAATTTGCTGATATTTCAATATTTCGAATATGCAGTCAGTTTTTTCAGATAGGTAATTGAGAATTTCAAAAAGAGTATTTATTTGGTAATCCATTCAGAGCTCCATTCGGAAATTCCATCACGTTGGCGTTAGGGCAAAATTCTATCCTAATATTACCCCACCCTCATTATATATTTTAGAATACTTTCAGTACATCTCCGTAAACACGGATTTATAAAACGAAAGGTAAGCTTCAAAGGCAACATTTCATTGAATTCCCAATCTGGCCCGGAGGCAACTCCAAAAACACGCCAAACCTAACAGCAGACACGTGAGCTTCCTCTGGCGGTCCGGCGCCAAGAGCCGCTAGCGTGTGCATCCCCCCTGATTTATGCCGCGATTTAAGTTTGTTTGTGCCTTTTAATCCACATAAGACGCTATATGTTACTGTCAAAAACCCGGGTCTGGGCCACCGCCTCGAAAACAGGACAAATATCCCTCCCTCCAATAAATTTAACACTTCGCGACACTCTCGGTTTGAACCCTCCCCTCCTCCTTATTCTTCTTTCTTCCTCCCTCGAGTTTGTTTCGCCGTCTCAAATATATAAATCAACAGAAACTAACTACATCCGACCGTGGGGAACTCTCGAGGACGGGGAAGGTAACCCCCAAATGCATATGCCGTCTCCAACTGGAGAATGGCGGTATAACCGAGAAATTCACTCAGAAGAAATAACTATTCTTGCTACTCTAAGGCCCGGTTTCTTCACATCCGAATAAATAAATTTATCCTATAGTTAAGTTTTATTCTCAGAATAAGAGAAATCTCCATCTCTTCACTTTCAGTTAGCGCTATTCTTGGAATAAAAAATCCTTATTGAGAAAATAACTTATTCGGTACCAAAAGTCGTAGTTAACGGTTTATTCGACTGATTCGACAGAATAAATACGTCAGCACAAATTTATGTCAGGATTGTCACGTTAGGTAAGTTAGGTTAGGTTGTTTTGTTTTTCAACGAGTAATACGTTTTGTGATTTCGATTGTTGTTTTCGAGGTATATTTCTCCATACTTGAATATATAATTTTGGAACGAGAGTACCTATGTATTGAGGACAAGATTTGATGATTTTCCATAAATGGAATGATAATGAATTCGTATTTCAAAACGTACAGCTCAGTTCATTCAAATTCAAATCTTCAGAATCGGATTACTTGGTAAGTATTCAAATCACATGTGCCTAGAATAATTCTAGTTTCAAATTTAGTATTCACTTTATTATAGTATTTTTCGATTTTAGGAATTCAAGTCGTGCTGTAGTCCAATGGATAAACTACTTCTTACTCTGAGGTTTCTGGCAACTGGAGATTTTTATGTCAATAGGAGACTTTTGAGGAATTAATAAAAGTACTGTAGGGCGTATTATCAAACAAATGATAGATGATTACGGAACTATTCGATACTTATGTTCATCTTCCACAAACAGATGATGAACAGGTAGAGGCAGAAGGAAAATTCTATCATAAAACTTGTTTTCACCTGGAGGAGAAAATGGAGAAGCTTTTCGTAATCGCAAAAGTTTTTTCTCTTTGAATTGCCAAGTCGCTTCTAACGCTGGCTTAAAAATTATATATTTGGTATGTCATTGGCCTGGTTCTGCAAATGACAGCCACATATTTGAAAATTCGTCTCAGAAAATAAGACTTGTTAACAGGCAAATGGGCAATGGTTTCTAAATTGCTGATCGAGGCTATGCATGTAAACAGTACATCATTACTTCATTAGAAAACCCAGAAAATTAAGTCCAAGTCCTTTTTAATGAAGCGCATATCCGAACAAGGTATATCATCAAACGTATGTTCGGAATATGAAAAAGGAGTTTCCAATACTCAGGAAAATAAACTTGATTCAGTTACGTGATAATTTTTTTATTCCTCAATCAACTACATGCGCTACAGTTTCGAGGACAATTCTTCTCTTCTTCATGCTACAACGAAAATGCACAATTACATCAGGGAAGAAAGAGTTATGAGAACACTAAAATATTCCTCCTTTACTTTTTGGTAAACTTATATTTAACTCATTCAAAAAGGAATATTTTAGTGTTCTCATTGTTACATTAGGGAAGAAAGATTTATGAAAACACTAAAATATTCTCTTTTCCTTTTTGAATGAGTTGAATATAAGAAATATAAGTTTCCCAAAAAGGAAAGTTTTAGTGTTCTCATAACTCTTTCTGCCCTAATGTAATTGTGCATTTTCGTTGTAGCCTGAAGAAGAGGAGAATTGTCCTCGAAACTGTAGCGCATGTAGTTGATTGAGGAATGAAAAATTGCCACGTAACCGAACCAAGTTTTTTTTCCTGATTCTGATTTTTTGGCAACTTATATAATTTGAATTTCCAATATTAATTATATATTTTGCAATAAGATGTCAGCTTGCATTTGCTCAGAAACTTAAAGTGGCTTTTGCATAACATAGCAATAGATTTCAATTAAGAAATTTTTAAGGGAGACGATACCATTGGGGAATTTCCAGGAGATCGAAATAATGAAGATATGAGTGAAGATGGTGACCCTCGTAGTTTTTTTCTTGATTATTTTGCAAATTTATTCATTAATGGAAACATAAGTTTGTATAATCAATAAATATTCTCCCACATAATGTAATTTTTATTTCCCCTTGTGTGTTTATAGGCTCTGCCTCAACTCAGATCAATTTTATGATAATAATAATATCAAAGGAATGAAAGTTTTTTGTCTAAAACCAGATAAACATCAAATGGTCGAAAATAAATTGTATATACACCATACCATCATATGTGAAAAAAAGGAGCAGCTCTTTCAATTAGTGCAAGAGCTAGCTAGCTATCTATCCCACTATAAAATTCGAATATGCAAAAAAACCATACGTCACATCTAATAAGAATATCTTTCTGTTATCTTGGTATTCAACTTTAAAAAATTTGTCGAATGGATATTATTTTCATAATTCAATAATTCTTTCAGTTTTCTCAAATGATCAATTTATTGTCACTTTTTTTATATTAACAATTAAATATTTCTATATTTAAAATTGAGTCTGAGGATCGTAAATAGCAATAGATATAATTCAAAGTTCAATGAAAAGAATGGTACATACAATTTAAAAAATGAGTGAATAAAAACCCTAATTACGGATTATCAATTTGTTTTTTTTTACATCATAATTGATATTCTCTAATTGTTTTCTTTTGATTTCCTGTTCATATAGGAGAATTCCGATTTCTACCTCATCGTTTCCTTTTGGGCACACATATAAGTTGTGCCTCTTGTACAATTACTTAGAACCTAACTGAAAATACATGAAATCTCAAATGTAAAATTTTCTAAGGTTAATGTCGATGATAATTAAGGTTAACAATGGTTCACCGACTAGAGAATAGAGTAAAAGTTTTCTTTCCATGTATATTATTCCTCTATTACTTCCAGTTTCAATATTAAATGGTTGGCAAAACTGACGAATCTGGCTAATACCAAAGATTAGACTGTTACTCTTTGCGAATAGTTATCTATCAGCTAACTGGAAGTGAAAAGACGCTAATAGGCTATTCTCGGAATAGGAAGTATATCTTCATTTATGAGACCGATAGTTATTCTCCTGGTAGTGTTTATTTATTCGGATGTGAAGAAACCGGCCCTAACTGGGAGAAGTCGTACGGTATGGGGATGAATAGGGGAAGCGCGATGATGCGATTCTTTCGAAGGGAAGGAGGGGAAAAAGGAAGAGTTGGGAAAAGGGGTTGAAGTGATATTTCTGGATGAATTTTCGAAAAATACGAGTGTTGTACTAACTTGATCAGATGGTCACTTGATGGAACATTTGGATGATTAACATAAATTAGCGTATGTCACATTTCGGTACATGCAAAATTATTTGAAATAGTCGGGAATAGAAATTGTTTCTTTTCGCCCAAGCGATACAAGAAAAATGTATTAATGTATTAATTTGAGTATTTGTTTAGTCTACTCGCCCAGCGTTAAAAATTTTTTTTGGGACTCTATCTGGAGTGGTTTGCGGGAACCGGACTGGAAAAAGTTCTTTCTAGAGGAAAGAACACGTAATTCAAGTTGATAATAAATTTCCGGGAATCAGACAGAACTCTTCAAGCAGTACGCAGTACGAAAAATAACACGAAATCAATCGGGAATTTAGTTGAGTTATGAAGTGAACAAAATTATATCGAAACGCCGAAAGGAAGTACGGGTGTGTCCTGTGTCGCAGTGAACTCTCGGCTTCATTAAGTGTGAACAACAAGATTTCGACAAGGGCAGGATTTCTCCTCCCAGTGGCGGGGCACAGGAAAGGGCAAATTTGCTGAAAAAAAAATTCTTCGATGTAGAAAAGAAATATATGTCATCTGCAATTAACGAGAAATAATTTTTGTAGTCGCTGAAGCCCATCGAAGTCGAAATTGCCAAAAAAAAAAATCCGGAATTCCAATTAGGTTCGACCAGCAAGCTCAACCCAGTATCGGGATGCGTCTCCGAAATCACATTCGCCAATCCCGACCCCATATTTATTCAAGGCGAGTCCCGCCATTCACTCAGAAAAACCGCTTCCGGATTACACAAAGCGAAGGGGGAACTCCGAAAGAAGATAGCCCTCCAGGGGCGTTCGCCGGGCAGACAGGGCACGACCAGGACAAATTCTAACAAAGTCGAAAAAGACACATCCTAGTAAGAGGACCATAAACCACGGCGTGACGCGACGGTGTCATCAGGCGATCCCGATCCTCTGGGATTTTCCTCCTCGTAAAGCCACTCCGAGATGTGGTCCATCAGTCTAATTCTTTCGGGCGTGAGGGTGGGAATTTTGCGGATAAGGGTTTTCGCACCTTAGGAGGAAGGAGAGATGTCGATGACGTTTTCTGATAACGACTGGAGGAATAAAGTCCTTATTCCATGGGTAATGAATTGCAGTTGCATCTGTTTGATCACCAGAGTCTCGTTTAATTCGAGACAACTCGCTGGTACCCGCATTGCTGCAGTCGGGGAATGGAGGTGCAGAGCACCATGCATTTTTGATGTTCTCGACTCAGACGATCACCGGAATACATCAATATAGATTCTTTCCAGGTTGAGAACGAATGTCATCTTCGCTCAGACACAAGAAAACATTCTAATACGGTTCCCAACCCTTCACCAGTTCGCGTAATTGCAGTCTCTTTAGACTGTAAATTCTCTTTATGGGCACTCTATGTGTCTTCATGGCCTCCGGGCCTCGGTGAATTATGTCCGAAATTGAGGAAGAGGAAGTAAGGAGAGGAGTGATTTATTGCGGTTTTTTCCGTTGATGTTTCTTCACATCTCAACCCGCCCACTTAATTGCAGGAGGAAATATAGCCGAGAGTATTATTTTCTTGCTTTGCCTCGAGTACCTTCTAATTGTTGCAAGCTCCTCAATCTACCCAACTGTTTGCTTCAGAAAGAGTGATTTAAATTGGAAGACTTGTTAACATTCAGGTTAAAGCAGAATTAACTCAAATAGTCGGGAATAAAGATTATTTCTCTGGGCCTATTCGATACAAGAAAAAATCGAAGTCGTGAGAACGCCTAGAAATGTGAAGAATTAATATATTAATTTAAGTGTTTGTTTAGTCTACTCGCCCAGCGTTGAAATGTTGATAACCCAAACTCCAGAGTTTTAAAGGACCCATAAATATAGTGCCTAACGCGCGTTTAATGACTAAAAAAGAAGCGTTGTGAGATTTATAATTTCCTTCATCGATTTCACGAATGTAGCACTCACTTGAGTGTTTACATGGAAAATTTCACATCCTTCCACCACTGTCAGAAATGTGAGAGGTGATTGGTTTCAGACCAATAATTGCCAATGTTTGGTTCACGAACCGCCTTGAAAAGATGCTAATAAATTTTTGGGAATCAGGCAGAAAGTAGTTTTCGAGAAGTAGAAAATATAATTGTCTTGCTCTGCTTCGAGTACCTTTCAGTTTTTGCGATCTGGATTTCCAATGATAGATGAAGAAAAAAACGTGACATAACAGAAAAAACTTTCGATCACCATATTCCACGCCGCAAGCATTCTTCATTGTGCCCCTCAAAATAAATCTCACTTCATCATCACCCTCTGTAGGCGTCGCATCTCGAGGCGTGTGGGAAAATTTAATAAAAGTTTGATAATTCTTCATCAGGTGTCGACGTGCTGATGAAGACGACATGAAATAACGGCCCCGTAAATTCCATCTCCTGGGAAGTCTAGACTCGACCTGTTAGTGCCTGCTGCGGCGTTGCCAGAATGAGTGAAATAGGTTAGGATTCAACTCGAATAATACAGAAATCTGTATTATCCCGAACTATCTGATATGGTTCACGAGAGGGCACTCCCAGTAAAATTACAGTTATCTAACTTCCTCATTCGAAAATAAGATATCTCTTTCATGATTTATTTCTTTTCCGGTTCGGAGAGCGACTGAATGAAGAGGGAACACAATGGATCCCCGAAGTTAATTGTATCACCAAGAGAGTTTACCAGATTATTCAATTATCAACAGCGAAGTCCTGAGCGTTTCCCCCCCTTCGGTTCTGTGTTTCGTTTGCAGGCTGTTGATTCATCGAGTTTCGGCACAATGAAACGAAGGAGAAATTCGATACTTCCGAGGGGTTCGTTACCGAAAATTATTGGAGCAAGCCCAAACAACGCAGTGTAAACAAAGAGCCCTTCCTCTTTTCTTGTAGGAATTGAGACTTTTTCATGTTGAACGATCATTCGGCCCAGAAGAATAACAGCTGTATGAATGGATGGTTTTCAGAATAACGACACAATGGTAAGTTGAGGCCAGCCAAGAAGAACAACAAATGAGGAATATGTAATTTTTTGGCCTCAACTCAAAATATCTCTCTCTTTCTTTCTCTCTCTCTTCTCTCCCACTCGTTCGTAAGAAGCACAGACATCAATCAGATGAAACACAACCCCCATAGAAATTCAGTCCACTACATTCATAACCTATAAACATCATTGTTGTTAGGATTATTCAATACATAGTTGATAGTAATGATTTATTTGCATCTCTCAATAGAGATTATTTCTTTTGGCCTAGTCGTTACAAGAAAAAGCGGAGTCGTGAGGACGCCTAGAAATGTGAAGAATTAATACATTAATTCAAGTGTTTGTTTCGTCTACTCGCCCAGCGTTGAGGTGTTGATAACCCAAACTAAAAAGTTTTAAAGGACCCATTAATATAGTGCCTAACGAGCGTTTGACGGCCAAAAAAATTAAGCGTTGTGAGATTTATAATTACCCTTCATCGATTCCACGAATTAAGCACCGACTTAAGTGTTTAGATGGAAAATTCCACATCCTGCCACCACTGTCGGAAATGTGAGAGGTGATTGGTTTCAGACCAATAATTGCCAATGTTTGGTTCACGAACCGCCTTGAAAAGAAGATAATGAATTTTCGGGAATCAGGCGGAAAGTAGTTTTCGAGCATAGCACAAATAGCTCTTTCAGAAAAATAACACGGAATCTATCGGGAATTTAGTCGAGTTAAAGTGAAAAAAATTATATCGAAACGTCGAAAGGAAGTAAGTGTGTGCTCTGTGTCGATCGGCTTTATTAAGTGTGAACAACACGATTTCGACAAGGGCATGATTGTTCCCTCCCAGTGGCGGAGCATAAGAAAAGGTAATTCCAAAATTACGCATAGCATTATTTGAGTTTTACTAGTCCTGAGTCTTGAAATCTCTCACTCAAGATTGAATTACTCTTGAAATCCAAAGTTATTTGGATAATTGTTATTCTGATATTTGATAATTTTGGCGAGATTTCTTCGTTGACGGAGAATTCGTGTCTTTGATGCATTAGTGTCTAAATAATAATGGCCGTTTATCTGAATTGATCGAATTCAAGAGTGAATATTGAAAAATTTCACTAGATAAACTAATAAGCAAGCCAACAAGACAATTCATGTATCCCAGATACCAACGAAATTTATCATTTGCAATCGTAGACCGGTTTCGATCCATGTCAGATCTCATCAGTACGACTATGCAATATGATAAACTCGATGAATGAAACAAAAGATCTTAAAACATAAGGTAACGTGGTACTGAGAAAATTTACCAAATCACGCCACCTGTCTGTTCCAAAGTCAACTGTCTCAAATATCTGTAGATCATAAAATGTCTTATCGGCTCTCCAAAAACGAAATACACATGTATGACAACGCCGTTAACATTACAAGCATAAATAGTCACACATTTATTATATTGCATAGTCGTACTGATGAGATCTGACATGGATCGAAACCGGTCTACTATTGCAAATGAAAAATTTCGTTGGTATCTGGGATACATGAATTGTCTTGTTGGCTTGCTTATTAGTTTATCTAGTGAAATTTTTCAATTTTCATTGTTGAATTCCATTAGTGTCTAGTTTGTAAGGAATCATTAAATTTTTTTTTAATAATATATTAATTCCGGGAGAAACGTAATGGAATATCTATGGTAGACGTGATTTATTTCGGACTTTCTCGAAGTGTCAAAAATCGAGTAGAAAAGTAGGAGACGCCACATAGTTATTTGAGACCTCACGTCCTTCTAGCTGGTAATTCGACCCTCGGCGGAGCCCGAGATATATTTTCTGAAAGTTTATCTCTCCCACAAAAAGATAATCAAAGATTTTTTTGTTTCTTGTTTTGAAGTATCTCGATACGTCGGTTTATTGAAAGAGCAAATAAATCAGGAAGCTCGCTCATTCGAATAAAGCAGCTCCCGAAAATGCTAATTGATCATTCCGTCCGGAAGCATCCCTAATTTCCCCTGGTCTCGTCTCGGACCGCCGACCCCGAAGTCGAGGGGCGAATCATCGAGATTGCAACCCCAAAACTTTCGCCCTTAGAAATTTCGAGTCGAAAGCGCCACAGTAACCCGTCAATTAGCCGGAGAGAGCCCCGCGATCGCGAGATCGGAAACAACAAAGTGTATTTTTGTATAATTGCCTTCCGTCAGGGGGCGCTCTCCGCTCTCCCCCCCCCACTCCCAACCCGAAACAAAGGACCATCGTGCCGCATATTTATTGCGGCCGGTTCCAGTTACTCGGCGATGTAAATCCTCCGGAGCGTCGACAAAAACGGGAGGAAAGGACGACGGACCGTAGATTAAAACAAATCCATTTAATGTGCGCATAATAAAAGGGGATGCTATCGGCAAGACAGTTTTATGGGGCCGGGACGCCCGAGAAGTAGACTGTGGACAGTCATTTGTCCCGAAAATGGCGCATCAATAATCGTTCCGGGGTTCTTTTTCAAAAATTACTCCAATCAATGGGTCCGCCGCTAAAATGGAGACAATTCATTGTTTTCGTTCGCGTGGACCAAGAAACGTTTTCGAGGGGAAGAAACGGGCTTTACGACGGTACCCGAAGAGTTCCCTAATTCGTATTCCGAACGTACGAACATAACGTTCGGATAAGGTCGAAAAAACGACGAAAACGCATAAGGCGGTCGAATCATCATCCCAAAGGACGCGAGGTCTCCTTAAATGTAAATCCAGCCCGATCCCACCACCGGTTCAAACTAACTTGGTTAGTTTATCTCGTCACCATGGTATGACAAAACACGTGTAGTGGTTTTGTAAGACTCTCAATTAGTAAATACTGAGTTCTCGTGATTCTCCTAGTCAAATCCCTTTTCAGGAATATTTTCAGAAGTGATGATGAAATGAAGAACAAAATTCTCGATTAATACTGGTAATTTTCTGAATTTATTCCTCTACCCCACATCGATTATATTCAATTTCGTCCGAAGTACGTCAATTATTCACGTGTGCAAATCGATGGGAGGAGGAAATCGATGTAAATTGTGGCATTCAGGCGAAACAACCCTTGACGCTGTTAGTCAGGATTTGCTCGGTATCCTATCATTTATCGTGATTATAGTTCAGTGAAACTTATTCCTGTTTGCGCACATAAACACCGTCGTGGCCGAAGTTATTTCCAAGTTTCGGCTGTTGAAGCAGTTTATGGCATTAACCGAAGCCACTTCGCCGCGAGGACTCCGTGATGATTACTGCTCGCCGATCAATTTCCGGGGCTCCAGATGATGGGTCGTTGATTTTACATCATTTGACTAGTATCAACATTTGTATGTATTATTCAATACAATATTCAATATAACAAGGCTGTTGATGTTGCTTAACGTGGGCAATTAAGATGGTTATCATTGTGTTCCGAAGACGGTTAAGAAGTACAAAAGGTAAAATTCACTGTCACTGTCACCAAATAGGACAGACGAATTTTTTTTTTTAATTTTCATTCTCATTACGATTCTTTTTCCCGAAAACTGTATCAGTAACGACAAAATTGCATGTAATTAGAAAGGTTCAAAATGGAACAAAAATTCTTTTTCGCCTAAGTTTTGTTATATAGGGTGATACTAAAGTGGAGGTACATATAAGTTTTTTCCTAATCTTCATTTCCCAAGATTTTCCACTGAGATTTGGCAAAGATATTTCACAATCTAGAAGGTGGTATTTTTGTGGAGCAATCTCCGCTTGTCCACTCCAGAACTTTTTTTGTGGTGCGCCACTGGCTCTTCAACGAATATGAATAACAATCTTTGTTTCTCGTTAAACCTTTTCGATCCCTAACAATTTCACGGTATCTGCCACCGTATCCGAAAAAAAAATTAAAACTTCGAACTCATTCAAATAGGACAGGCGAAATTTTTTTTTTTATTTTCATTCTCATTACGATTCTTTTTCTCGAAAACTGTATCAGTAACGACAAAATTGCATGTAATTAGAAAGGTTCAAAATGGAACAAAAATTCTTTTTCGCCTAAGTTTTGTTATATAGGGTGATACTAAAGTGGAGGTACATATAAGTTTTTTCCTAGTCTTCATTTCCCAAGATTTTCAACTGAGATTTGGCAAAGATATTTCACAATCTAGAAGGTGGTATTTTTATGGAGCAATCTCCGCTTGTCCACTCCAGAACTTTTTTGTGGTGCGCCACTGGCTCTTCAACGAATATGAATAACAATCTTTGTTTCTCGTTAAACCTTTTCGATCCCTCACAATTTCACGGTATCTGCCACCGTATCCGAAAAAAAAATTAAAACTTCGAACTCATCCAAATAGGACAGGCGAAATTTTTTTTTAATTTTCATTCTCATTACGATTCTTTTTCTCGAAAACTGTATCAGTAACGACAAAATTGCATGTAATTAGAAAGGTTCAAAATGGAACAAAAATTCTTTTTCGCCTAAGTTTTGTTATATAGGGTGATACTAAAGTGGAGGTACATATAAGTTTTTTCCTAATCTTCATTTCCCAAGATTTTCAACTGAGATTTGGCAAAGATATTTCACAATCTAGAAGGTGGTATTTTTGTGGAGCAATCTCCGCTTGTCCACTCCAGAACTTTTTTGTGGTGCGCCACAGGCTCTTCAACGAATATGAATAACAATCTTTGTTTCTCGTTAAACCTTTTCGATCCCTAACAATTTCACGGTATCTGCCACCGTATCCGAAAAAAAAATTAAAACTTCGAACTCATTCAAATAGGACAGGCGAAATTTTTTTTTTTTATTTTCATTCTCATTACGATTCTTTTTCTCGAAAACTGTATCAGTAACGACAAAATTGCATGTAATTAGAAAGGTTCAAAATGGAACAAAAATTCTTTTTCGCCTAAGTTTTGTTATATAGGGTGATACTAAAGTGGAGGTACATATAAGTTTTTTCCTAGTCTTCATTTCCCAAGATTTTCAACTGAGATTTGGCAAAGATATTTCACAATCTAGAAGGTGGTATTTTTATGGAGCAATCTCCGCTTGTCCACTCCAGAACTTTTTTGTGGTGCGCCACTGGCTCTTCAACGAATATGAATAACAATCTTTGTTTCTCGTTAAACCTTTTCGATCCCTCACAATTTCACGGTATCTGCCACCGTATCCGAAAAAAAAATTAAAACTTCGAACTCATCCAAATAGGACAGACGAATTTTTTTTTTTAATTTTCATTCTCATTACGATTCTTTTTCCCGAAAACTGTATCAGTAACGACAAAATTGCATGTAATTAGAAAGGTTCAAAATGGAACAAAAATTCTTTTTCGCCTAAGTTTTGTTATATAGGGTGATACTAAAGTGGAGGTACATATAAGTTTTTTCCTAATCTTCATTTCCCAAGATTTTCAACTGAGATTTGGCAAAGATATTTCACAATCTAGAAGGTGGTATTTTTGTGGAGCAATCTCCGCTTGTCCACTCCAGAACTTTTTTGTGGTGCGCCACTGGCTCTTCAACGAATATGAATAACAATCTTTGTTTCTCGTTAAACCTTTTCGATCCCTAACAATTTCACGGTATCTGCCACCGTATCCGAAAAAAAAATTGAAACTTCGAACTCATTCAAATAGGACAGGCGAAATTTTTTTTTTTATTTTCATTCTCATTACGATTCTTTTTCTCGAAAACTGTATCAGTAACGACAAAATTGCATGTAATTAGAAAGGTTCAAAATGGAACAAAAATTCTTTTTCGCCTAAGTTTTGTTATATAGGGTGATACTAAAGTGGAGGTACATATAAGTTTTTTCCTAGTCTTCATTTCCCAAGATTTTCAACTGAGATTTGGCAAAGATATTTCACAATCTAGAAGGTGGTATTTTTATGGAGCAATCTCCGCTTGTCCACTCCAGAACTTTTTTGTGGTGCGCCACTGGCTCTTCAACGAATATGAATAACAATCTTTGTTTCTCGTTAAACCTTTTCGATCCCTCACAATTTCACGGTATCTGCCACCGTATCCGAAAAAAAAATTAAAACTTCGAACTCATCCAAATAGGACAGGCGAAATTTTTTTTTAATTTTCATTCTCATTACGATTCTTTTTCTCGAAAACTGTATCAGTAACGACAAAATTGCATGTAATTAGAAAGGTTCAAAATGGAACAAAAATTCTTTTTCGACTAAGTTTTGTTATATAGGGTGATACTAAAGTGGAGGTACATATAAGTTTTTTCCTAATCTTCATTTCCCAAGATTTTCAACTGAGATTTGGCAAAGATATTTCACAATTTAGAAGGTGGTATTTTTGTGGAGCAATCTCCGCTTGTCCTCCCAGAACTTTTTTGTGGTGCGCCACTGGCTCTTTAAGAAATATGAATAACAATTTTTGTTTTTCGTTAAACCTCTTCGATTCCTAACAATTTTACAGTATCTGCCACCGTATCCGAAAAAAAAAATTAAAACTTCGAACTCATCCAAATAGGACAGACGAAATTTTTTTTTTATTTTCATTCTCATTACGATTCTTTTTCTCGAAAACTGTATCAGTAACGACAAAATTGCATGTTATTAGAAAGGTTCAAAATGGAACAAAAATTCTTTTTCGCCTAAGTTTTGTTATATAGGGTGATACTAAAGAGGAGGTACATATAAGTTTTTTCCTAATCTTCATTTCTCAAGATTTTCAACTGAGATTTGGCAAAGATATTTCACAATCTAGAAGGTGGTATTTTTGTGGAACAATCTCCGATTGTCCATTCCAGAACTTTTTTGTGGTGCGCCACTGGCTCTTCAACAAATATGAATAACAATCTTTGTTTTTCGTTAAACCTTTTCGATTCCTAACAATTTCACGGTACCTGCCACCGTATCCGAAACAAAAAATTAAAACTTCGAACTCATCCAAATAGGACAGACGAATTTTTTTTTTTAATTTTCATTCTCATTACGATTCTTTTTCCCGAAAACTTTATCAGTAACGACAAAATTGCATGTAATTAGAAAGGTTTAAAATGGAACAAAAATTCTTTTTAGCCTAAGTTTTGTTATATAGGGTGATACTAAAGTGGAGGTACATATAAGTTTTTTCCTAGTCTTCATTTCCCAAGATTTTCAACTGAGATTTGGCAAAGATATTTCACAATCTAGAAGGTGGTATTTTTGTGGAGCAATCTCCGCTTGTCCACTCCAGAACTTTTTTGTGGTGCGCCACTGGCTCTTCAACAAATATGAATAACAATCTTTGTTTTTCGTTAAACCTCTTCGATTCCTAACAATTTTACAGTTTCTGCCACCGTTTTCGGAAAAAAAATTTTTAAACCTCGAACTTATCCAAACAGGACAGACGAAATTTTTTCATTAAATTTTTATTCTCATAACGATCCTTTTTCTCGAAAACTGTAGCAGTTACGACGAAATTGCATGTAATCAAAAAAGTTCAAAATGAAACAAAAATTCTTTATATAGATATATATAGATAATTGAGTTAAGCTTTGTGTCATCCCCAAGTTTTTCTGAATTTCCAACAAAACCAAAAATTCCCGAAAGGGTTGAGTTTTAATGGACCAAAAACTCGCGACAAGAAATTCGCAGGATTCCAGAAACCACTCAAACCCGAGTAGGATCCTCCAGACCGCACTCCTTCGCGGCATTATAAGGTGCATTAGGGCGAGGCGAACGCGCCCCACCCCCGCCTTGTCTGCACCCGGCAATCCGGCCGGGATTATGTCTCTGGTTATATCCTCGCGGTGGGAATTTACTCAGATTTCTACTCGGGCGAAGAAGAGTTTACGTATGCTTTCTATTACGAGGTGGTCGGCAGCTCGCAAATTGCTTTCTGCGCGGCACAATGGGCCCTCCCGAAGAAGCTGCCATTTACACGGACTCTCGCCGGTTCGGGGTGTATTAAATCTTCGGAGATAAACATTTGAATACGCGGAGTTATCCGACGCGGGGGATTTCGGGGAATCCGAGCTATGGCGATATTGTTCCACGTCGAAAACGTCCGAGGATTCGAGATGCAGAAAAACTCTACGACTGAGAGAGTTCGATTATGAAAATTCCGTTGACTGTAGAATATATCGATTCAGTGGACTGTAGAATATATTTAAATCTTGCACTGGTTATTTAAATAGTCGGGAGTTATTTATTTTGGCCTAGTCAGAAAGAGTCACAAGAAAAAATCGAAGTCGTGGGAACGCCTAGAAATGGGAAGAATCAGTATATTAATTCAAGTATTTGTTTAGTCTACTCGCCCAGCGTTGAATGTTGATAACCCGAACTCAAGAGTTTCAAAGGACCCATAAATATCGTGCCAAACGCGCGTTTAATGACCAAAAATTACGGAAAGCACTGCCGTGAAGGCAGGAGCTTTTGAGCGCTCGTACATGCACCTTGTAGGTAGATTCGCATTTTCCAGTTTTAGAAATCAATTGAAGGAATTTTCGACAGCTGTCACAAAACTTCTGAAACTTAGGCGAAACTCCAGACTTCATGTCAGTGCTTCAGCTGATCAATTTTTTTTTCGATAATTCGCTAGAATTTTCTACGGTATCTATGGTCTTGGTGGTGCGATCTGGACAAAATTCGGCACGTAGTTTGAATTCATTATTCCTAAGCTAGGTGCAAAATTTCATCCCAATCCAATCAGTAGTTTCGAAATTATAAGAAAAAAAAATTTTGAACAGCCATATTCACGGAACACCTAGTCTAATTTTGCTCATTGATGAACGTTGCCGCGATATTCGCGATCCAAACCCACCCTGAAAATTTCAAGTTCCTTGGCCTTTCCGTTCAAAAGTTACAATTTTCTATGGTTTCTATGGTTCTGGTCATGCGATCTGGACAAAATTCCACATGTAGCTTGAAAACCTAATTCTCCATTTGAGTGCAGAGTTTCATCTCGATCGAATCTGTAGTTCCGAAGAAATCAGGAGAACAAAATTTTGAACGGCCATATTTACGGAACCCCTAGTGGAATTCTGCCCATTAACGAACTTAACCGAGGCATTCGGGATCTGAACCTACACTGAAAATTTCAAGTTTCTAGGTTGATCCTTTCGAGAGTTATTGTGCTTACGGACGGACGGCCGGACGGACAGACTCGAATTTTCCGACGGATTCGTCATCAGTGAGTCGAACATAGTCGATTGAGACCATTTTCGGCTCAAAATTCGAAAAATAAAGACATCGTGACGAAATGATAAAGCCCTCGTGTAAGTAGTACGAGCGCTCAAAAAGTAAATATAATTGAAGTGCGTTCTTTATACAAATTTTTGGATATAACGACCTAATATTCACGGTCCCCTCAATGTCGTTATAACCGAATTTCACTGTATTAATTCAAGTATTTGTTCAGTCTACTCGCCCAGCGTTGAAATGTTGATAACCCAAACTCAAGAGTTTTAAAGGACCCATAAAAATAGAGCCTAACGCGCGTTTAATGACCGAAAATGAAGCGTTGTGGGATTTATAATTTCCCTTCGTCGATTTCACGAATTAAGCACTCACTCAAGTGTTTAGATGGAAAATTTCACATCCTACCACCACTGTCGGAAATGTGAGAGGTGATTGGTTTCAGACCAATAAATGCCGATGTTTGGTTCACAAACCGCCTTAAAAAGATGACAATCAATTTTCGGGAATTAGGCAGAAAGTAGTTTTCGAATAGCTCTCAGAAAAATAACACGGAATCTATCGGGAATCATATCGAAACGCCGAAAGGAAGTACGGATGTGTTCTGTGACGCAGTGAACTATCGGCTTCATTAAGTGTGAACAACACGATTCGGAGAATCCGAGCCATGGCGATATAAAGCCTCCATCTGTTCTGTCATAATATAACAGAAGTTTCAATTCAATTTAAGCAATTCGCAACAATTACATTCGCCGTGTTTCATTCCCGGCGATCAGTCGAAAAATGAAATTTCGAAAACCTCACTTCGAGCGGGAATTTCCCTTTATGCATGGCGGGATGGGTCGTAAAATGAACCGACCGCTCCGTGCCAAATGGAATATGAAAACCGAGCTCAACTAATAACGGCAAATTGTCCGAATGGCCGTAATGAAAGAAACAAGAACTGAAACGTATAATTGGTGTCCGATGGCGTTTTATAGCCGGCGTTATTTCACGTGAACGAGGGCAATTAGTCAGAATTAGGGGGGAAGGAATCCAGTTGGGACGATACAATTATGGGGGTCACCGAGGGGTTTCGCACAAACGGCGACGTGACGTTTTTATTTTTGATCCATTTCGGTTTTTTAGATGATGATTAGTTTATTTTGTTCCTCTAGGATGCGAAATTCTAATAGAATCAGCCAATACTTGATGAAAATCCATAATCAAACTAATATGATTTCCACCACATTAGTTTAAATTCCACGACACGTGTTTCGATGCAAATCATCATCTTCACATGGTTAAGGTATAACTAAATTAATTCTCTAAACTGTAAAGCTACCTACTAATACAAACTAATCTCATCACTAAGTGGGGGTAATGGTCAATCCTATGTGCAACGCCTTGTGATATCTTAATGACGATTCCAAGGGTGAAATTATGCTTATCTTACCGCCATCAAGTCAGAAGATCTGTTGACGTTAGTTAATTCTTCGAAAAAGATTCAATAATAGAAAATTGCTCGAGTCTACTTGAAAAAAAATAACAAACGTCAACAAATCTTCTCACTTAATGGTGGTGAGATAAGCATAATTTCATCCTTGGAAGCTCTGGAAAAAAAACATCAAGGTTTCGTCCAAAAAAAAGATGGTAAGTTATTTTATTTAATATCGATCGAACCCTCCTCGCCTCCTTCCTCACTCCAAGGGATGTTAGATCTTAAAAGCGAAGGGTCGTTTAGGGGACGGATGAGGACACTCGATCATGAAGATATATGAATGCTTTTCTTCATGTGAAGTTGGAAGTTCAACCCCACTTGCACGAAGTGAGAAAAAGACCATTATCCAGAAAAGCAGTTGGTCCCTCGAGAATACTCCTTCTCGTATCAACAAAATTTCTTCTCAGTACGATTAGAAAGTTTTTTATTGAAATGGCCGACTTATAATAACATAAAGTGTTCGTGAAGTCTTCGACGAAGAATTCCGACCATCTCAATTCCCGCCCTGCGTTAACCTACATCGACGAAGAAGTAATGAATGGAGGGGGTGGTTTCGAACTTTTCGAAAGTCCGAAGAATCTCCGTTAATTAAAAAACGCCAGACGTCTTGAACTTTGGCGTGTACGCCTCAACCGGCATCAATCATTTTTCGAATTAAATTTCAATTAGGTAGACGGGGGGTGGGTGAGAGGCTCCAATTAATAACCTACCTCATTTTCGATATATGAATTTCAACCCTCCTCGCTGGCTCATCCCTAGGATTTTGTTAAATTTTCCGGGCGGTTTTATTAGCTAGCTCGAATTTCGTTGTTCGAGGGTTAGTTACGAAGGAGAATTTCTTCCGATTTTCGTCTAAATTCTTGGGCAATTATTTGAGGAACATGAGGATGTTATGTTATGTTTCCACTGGAGCGAATTTAGGACTGTGTTGAAAACAATTCTTGAAATAAATGAATATTTAGGTTAGGTTAGGTTAGGTTGAGTTAGGACAGTATTGAAAGTAATTCTTGAAATGAATTAATATTTAGGTTGGATCAGCTTGAGCTAGGACAGTGTTGAAACAATTCTTAATATTCAGGTTAGGTTAGGTTAAGTTAGGACAATGTTGAAAATGATTCTCAAAATGATTAAAAATTTGGGTTAGGTTAGGTTAGCTTGAGGAAAAACTGTATTGAAAATGATTCTTAAAATGAATTAATATTTTTGTTGGTTAAGCATCAGATAGGACAAAGTTCAAAATAATTTTTGAAATGGATTTATATTTAGGTTAGGTCAGGTAAGGACAGTATTGAATATAACTATTGAAATGAATTATTATTTAGGTTAGGTTATCTCATGTTATGACAGTGTTAAAAACCATTTTTAAAATTAATAAATATTCAGGTGAGGTTGGGTTAGGTTTTATATATATAAAGCCAGAAGTTCTCTTCTCGCAACACAACAAAAACCAGTACTCCGCCACTGAACCTCTCCAATCCGGCCGGATTCCAACATTCGCGATTCGCCCGAACGGTCTTCACGCGCGACCACCCCCTTTCCCTTAATTACCGAAAACACCCCCTTGAACGTTCCTCCCTCCGGCCACCCACACTCCCGGATTCACCCCGATCTTTTTTGGGGAGTCCCAGAGATACGGCCGGGATTTTCGAAACGAAAGAAGTGGATTTAAGCCGGACGAATGCACTCGAAATTGTCGGCGATTTTTTGTCGGCGGGGGAATTCGGCCGTAACGATTCATTTGACGCGCGAAAGCCGCCGTAATTTATTTGAATATTCGTTAATTTGGGGTACGAAATTAATGTTTTCCAGAGGGAGAGAGGGAGGTTCTCCTGCTTCTCTGGAGAAATCCGAATCCCAGGGATTTTTTTCATTTCGGCGTCGATTGTATCGGGAATGCGAGGGAATTTTAATGAATTCGCGTTTTTGATGAGCTGGGGACATTCGGTCATGATCGGAAGGACAATACGGAAAATATTTCAATAATCCCAGTATAACATAATAATATTTACCATCCCTGAATAAAGTCGAAAAAAATCTTTCGTGTGGAGTGTGAGCTGGCCTCAAGGATATATATCTCTTTATTATGTTTAAAAGTGTATGCTCATCATTATCCACCACAGTGAATATCCTGTTCGAATGTGTTTTCGATGAATTCACTGTCACCAAAAATTTCGATCCCATATCTTGTACATCCTTTCTCTGCAACCTTAACAATTCATCTTTTCTCAATGCACCAGCTACTCCGAATATCAAAGCGACCTACAAATCAAACGATGATAGTTATTTCACTATAACGAGATGAGAATAAGTTGGAATAACGATTCAATTGAGTTTTATTTTTACCTTCGACATCAAGAAAACACTATCAGGAGCATTCGCTATGAACTCTCTCACATGTTCTTTTTCGAGAACTTTTGATTTTTTGGGATATATCCCTCTCTTTTCCGTTTAATAAACATAACCAGTTGGTGGTATCTGCTTATATCAGTATTTTGTCTTTCACATTTAGTGTTGATTTCAGCATCGAATATTTTGGCCATAAACTTGCTAGATGCCCCTTTTCTGCAATACCCGTAAAGTATGCCAACAAACCGTTTCCGTAAAGTTCATTTGACGCGCGAAAACCGCCGTAATTTATTTGAATATTCGTTAATTTGGGGTACGAAATTAATGTTTTCCAGAGGGAGAGAGGGAGGTTCTCCTGCTTCTCTGGAGAAATCCGAATCCCAGGGAATTTTTTCATTTCGGCGTCGATCGTATCGAGAATGCGAGGGAATTTTAATGAATTCGCGTTTTTGATGAGCTGGGGAGATTCGGTCATGATTGGAAGAACAATATGGAAAATATTTCAATAATACCAGTATAACATAATAATATTTTCCGTCGACCAAAGAATAAAAGCACATTTTAACGCACTCGAAATCATCCATTAATGACCCCTATTAATGCATGATTTCTTGTATTAATGCGTGATTATCGGAGCATAGATGCATCTATGTCGGAGCACGATCGAGCTGCCAAATTTATTTATTCGCTTTCGATCAGAATCTGATTTTACGCTACTACATAATGAATTACGAAGAAAATATCCCTTTGACACCGCCAGATGTGACAAGCAGCAACTTTGAGTCTGCTTCCTGAAAAGAGCCGCCATTTATATGAGAAAACCTATGCGGAATTCAGATCTTGGTGCAAGAACAAGAAGGTTCGGAACTTTACGGAAACGGTTTTGTTGGCATACTTTACGGGTATTGCAAAAAGGGGCATCCAACAAGTTTATGGCACAAATATTCGATGCTGAAATCAACACTAAATGTGAAAGACAATACTGAGATAAGCAGATACCACAAACTGGTGATGTTCATTAAACGGAAAAGAGAGGGATATATCCCAAAAAAATCTAAAGTTCTCGAAAAAGAACATGTGAGAGAGTTCATAGCGAATGCTCCTAATAGTGTTTTCTTGATGTCGAAGGTAAAAATAAAACTCAATTGAATCGTTATTCCAACTTATTCTCATTATCTCGTTATAGTGAAATAACTATCATCGTTTGATTTGTAGGTCGCTTTGATATTCGGAGTAGCGGGTGCATTGAGAAAAGATGAATTGTAAAGGTTGCAGAGAAAGGATGTACAAGATATGGGATTGAAATTTTCGGTGACAGTGAATTCATCGAAAACACATTCGAACAGGATATTCACTTTGGTGGATAATGATGAGCATACACTTTTAAACATAATAAAGAGATATATATCCTTGAGGCCAGCTTACACTCCACACGAAAGATTTTTCGTTTTTTATAAGAACTATAAAAGCTCAACACAACCAGTTGGAATTAATACATTTTCTAAATTACCGTCAATGATTGCAAACTTTCTTAAATTAGAGCAACCACATTTGTATACAGGTCACTGTTTTCGGCGTTCTTCTGCGTCTATTCTTTCTGACAGTGGTGCAGATTTTTCAGCCATCAAAAGACTTGGTGGTTGGAAATCAACTTCTGTTGCAGAAGGGTATATTGAAAACTCCATTCAGAATAAAATAGAAACTGCAGAAAAAATTTTAATGTCATAATATAATGTCAAAGTAAATAATGCTTCAACCTCCACTTCATCCACACGTTCCTTATCGGACATTATAAGAAAATGAAATGAATGTAAACTATTCAGAATGTCACAACATGTCCAATATTCCCTCTATAAATTTTTCGAATTGTTCTATAGGAAGCATAACTATTAATATATCCAAATGAACATATAAATTTGTATTACGTCAAATTTGTATATCATGCAAAATAAAAATTGGTTTCGATCCAGAATTTATATTCAATTCCTGATAAGGTCGACGGAAAAATCTTGTAATCAACTCGTTTATTAATTCAGCGATTAATAAACTAGTTGATTAAATAACTATTACCATCACTGATTATATATTCGTAAATATTTCATGTCTTTTTCACTGGGCATTAACGTCGAGGATGTTTTTTATTATCGGAATCTTTGTTTGAAGATATATGCAAATCAGAAAAAGTCACTGCAAATATTTTTTCCTGGGACCTTCACCAGTGTTGAGTCGTAAACGTAAACGACCACCTGTGTATTGTTTTTGCGCTATTGACATATGTCTGACCATAAGTCAGAAGAATTAATCAGCAAGTCGCCGATAGAGGAAATCGTCGTGGAAAAATAAAAATCTTCTAAATTAACGCCGTGTGTTCTGTGGAATATCGCCGCATATTCGTGCAAAACCGAGTCTTCTGATCGTTTTTTTATCGCACCATTGTATCTTCTGAAGGTGATATTGAGCAACTTTGAGTTAAGTACCTTCAGCTTCTCCAAAACTGGGTCACAGCCCCGGAAATGTGCGGAAAGATGGTTCATCCTCTGCTTCCTATCCTTCAACCCTATTTCAGTATCTGCCCGTGATCAAACCTGAATTAAAAACTCAAATACCACATCTCGAAAAATGTGTAATCCCACCCTAGATTTCCTCGGAGAGCCTCGCGCCTCGCCACCCCTAAATCACAATTAAAAATTAATTCCGAATCCAAAATCGCGGATAAGAAGATGCGCGATTTATATTTCGGAATCTCTGTATCGGGGGGGTGTGCGAGAATGAAGGGATGATTTAGGGGGGAATCTTGGCCCGATTTGCGTGTCCGATTTAAGCTTGTTTCGATTACGGTTAGAAAGTTCGCCCATAACTCAGAGGCAGCGACGCGATAGCGTCGTCTCCGACTGCGAATTATTTTTTCCTTCGACGCCCCGCGCCTTCGGGACGATAAAGAGGAATTGGCTCCGCAAGAAATGGTATCATCGGGGTATAATGCGGCCCTCGGAGAGGGGTAGTTCTATTTTCGAGCGTCTGATACATAACTTATAGATAGGATGTTCGTCCTCTTCGTTCCAGGCATTTTTCTTGTTGAAAGGAAGAATTTTTTTTCAGATTTTCCGTTGATTCACATTATTCAACACAATGATTGAAATGAGGTCCCATATCTTGTACATCCTTTCTCTGCAACCTTAACAATTCATCTTTTCTCACCCGCTACTCCGAATATCAAAGCGACCTACAAATCAAACAATGATAGTTATTTCACTATAACGAGATAATGAGAATAAGTTGGAATAACGATTCAATTGAGTTTTATTTTTACCTTCGACATCAAGAAAACACTTTCAGGAGCATTCGCTATGAACTCTCTCACATGTTCTTTTTCGAGAACTTTTGATTTTTTTGGGATATATCCCTCTCTTTTCCGTTTAATAAACATCATCAGTTTGTGGTATCTGCTTATATCAGTATTGTCTTTCACATTTAGTGTTGATTTCAGCATCGAATATTTTGGCCATGAACTTGCTAGATGCCCCTTTTCTGCAATACCCGCAAAGTATGCCAACAAAACCGTTTCCGTAAAGTTCCGAACCTTCTTGTCCTTGCACCAAGATCTGAATTCCGCATAGGTTTTCTCATATAAATGGCGGCTCTTTTCAGGAAGCAGACTCAAAGTTGCTGCTTGTCACATCTGGCGGTGTCAAAGGGATATTATCTTCGTTATGTAAAAAAAATTGAAAAAAAACTTCCGTTTTCCTTCCGATCACGGGGAGAAATTAAATGCACCCTCCCCTTTCCCCGGCTGCTAACAACTTGTAGACGCTTTTTCGTCGGGTCGGGCGCTCAAAGGAGATTTCGGCCGCGTTTTTCTCCCGAAGACCCGGCTCTATGTCTAATCACACTCAAAGAGCCCTTAATTCCTCGAAGCTAAACGAAAATATCTCAGATAAGGGGCGGGCGCGTGGCGAAAAACTGAAAGCAATTAACCATTTCAATTCCACCTAGGCTCTAATCCGACGATGGCTCGTTGTATTCGGGGAATAAGTATAGTTTAATTAGTTTCGAACCGTTGATGGGACGTCTAGGTAGATTTGACGTTGAAAGGAATTTGAATGAAAAATTAGAGTTGATTTTATTGCAGATATCCAAGAGGTCAAGAAGCAGAAGCTCTGAGTAGTCGCCGAATTATTCGAGTCTTCTGATACATATCGCCGTGTGTCTTCTGTTAATGTAACATTGAGTAACTTTAAGTTGAGTGCCCTTAGCTTCTCGAAACCCAGGTGACAGCCTTGGAACTATGCAGAAAGAAGGTTCATCCTCTGCTTCCTATCCTATTCAGTATCAGCCCGTGGTGATTCGCCTCGACTCCGTCATCACCCCTGTGGGTTGGTAATTTCACAGAAAGTTCATGTGAGGGTGGTCGCAAACCATTTAAGACCGTTCATACAATAATGAAAATTTCTAGGAAAATGTTATGGTCCCATCTAACTACCCATTCGGTAGTTGGAGGATTCTGCTTTGTAAGGAAAAAATCCCTTCTTTCCAGCGTCCACTCATTTCCATTAAGAAAATCCTCAAATATCCAAATATGGAAGAATTAACCTTGATTTTGGAATTTAAGAAGGCCACAGCGACCATAATAGTTATTTAATCAACTAGTTCATTAATGACAGCGATTAATGGTCGAAATATTTTAACGCGTGAGCGGAGCGAGCGCGTTAATGTTTGAGACCATTAATCGCTGAATTAATAAACGAGTTGATTACAAGATTTTTCCGTCGACCTCATCAGGAATTGAATATAAATTCTGGATCGAAACCAATTTTTATTTTGCGTGATACAAATTTGACGTAATACAAATTTCTATGTTCATTTCGATATATTAATATTTATGCTTCCTATAGAACAATTCGAAAAAGTCATATTCATATTGGACATGTTGTGACATTCTGAATAGTTTACATTTATTTCATTTTCTTATAATGTCCGATAAGGAACGTGTGGATGAAGTGGAGGTTGAAGCATTATTCACTTTGAAACTATTATGCATTAAAATTTTTCTGCAGTTTCTATTTTATTCTGAATGGAATTTTCAATATACCCTTCTTCAACAGAAATGGATTTCCAACCACCAAGTCTTTTGATGGCTGAAAAATCTTCACCACTGTCAGAAAGAATAACGCAGAAGAACGCCGAAAACAGTGACCTGTATACAAATGTGGTTGCTCTAATTTAAGAAAGTTTGCAATCATTGACGGTAATTTAGAAAATGTATCAATTCCAACTGGTTGTGTCGAGCATTTATAGTTCTTATAAAAAACGAAAAATCTTTCGTGGGGAGTGTGAGCTGGCCTCAAGGATATATATCTCTTTATTATGTTTAAAAGTGTATGCTCATCATTATCCACCACAGTGAATATCCTGTTCGAATGTGTTTTCGATGAATTCACTGTCACCAAAAATTTCGATCCCATATCTTGTACATCCTTTCTCTGCAACCTTAACAATTCATCTTTTCTCAATGCACCCGCTGCTCCGAATATCAAAGCGACCTACAAATCAAACGATGATAGTTATTTCACTATAACGAGATAATGAGAATAAGTTGGAATAACGATTCAATTGAGTTTTATTTTTACCTTCGACATCAAGAAAACACTATCAGGAGCATTCGCTATGGAATCTCTCACATGTTCTTTTTCGAGAACTTTGGATTTTTTTAGGATATATCCCTCTCTTTTCCGTTCAATAAACATCACCAGTTTGTGGTATCTGCTTATATCAGTATTGTCTTTCACATTTAGTGTTGATTTCAGCATCGAATATTTTAGCCATAAACTTGCTAGATGCCCCTTTTCTGCAATACCCGTAAAGTATGCCAACAAAACCGTTTCCGTAAAGTATGCCAACAAAACCGTTTCCGTAAAGTTCCGAACCTTCTTGTCCTTGCACCAAAATCTGAATTCAGCATAGGTTTTCTCATATAAATGGCGGCTCTTTTCAGGAAGCAGACTCAAAGTTGCTGCTTCAGCAGTTTTTGTCACATCTGGCGGTGTCAAAGGAATATTTTCTTCGTTATTCATTATGTAGTAGCGTAACGGATAAAATCAGATTCTGATCGAAAGCGAATAAATAAATTTGACGGCTCGATCGTGCTCCGACATAGATGCATCTATGCTCCGACTGAATATTTTATAATCGGTTGCCATGATAATCATGCATTAATACAAGAAATCATGCATTAATAGGGGTCATTAATGGACGATTTCGAGTGCGTTAAAATGAGCTTTTATTCTATGGTCGACGGAAAAAATAATTTTTCGTGGAATGCAAATACATATTCAGAAACAACATCCCCGAATCATATAGATAACAAGTAATTCCTTCCTACAACGAAGAATCCCTCGAAACAAAAACAAATTTCAGGAAAAAATTAGATGCAGACAAAACGAAAAAACTAGAACTTAGTTTAATGGAGAGACCAACGAACTTCAATGTACGGCGAATAGACATAATAGACGTACTTTCCTCGTATTCATTCTTCCCCAACACCCCGAGTCATCACCTAAAATTGCCATGGAAATTACAGAGGGGTGGAAAGCGACAACTCGTCTCTATAAAGTTTGCGAAAAGCGCGAACGCAACGTTTAATGCCGGGAAAATTCGATTTGATAATGGCCGCGGAGCAACGCTCGTACAGCCAATTACGTCATTTCGAAAATTCATCGAGGGGGATGGACGCCCCGGTAACTTTTTAATGAGCAATTAGAGAATTGTTCCGGGGGTTCCTCGCAGACGCCGTCGAATCGCTATTATTATATGCTAATAGTTTTGATAGTGTCGCGACTGCCGGCTGGGTATCCGAGGTCTAATCAAGAACACGCAGATATTGATTGTCGTTAAGAAAGCTAATTGAGATTCTTCTTCAACAATGGGGAAACTTCCTTAAAAATTTCGGTCCAGATCGATATCAAAGTATAATCGTGTGATTGAGGATTGATACCTAAGCCATAGATAAAGAATTAGTATGTGCGAGGCATACATCGATTACTTTGTATCCATCGTTGAGGTCGGATGTCTAAACCGTGTCGAATGTGCTAAGCGGGCCAAGATAAGGCCAATGAGGGGATTTATCTTTTAAGATTTCAATTAACGAGATTTCTTACATCCATTTCAGCTTTCTCTCTTCGTTTCGATGAATTCACTCAACCTCAACTCCTAATCCATCAATCGAGACTTTATTGATGAACCCAATAAAACGCACCGTTTCGGATGTAAATAGACAAACCGCGCTATAAAATCACAAATGACTACTTTTAAAAGAGAGAAGCGTCTCCTGCTCCTTTCGCCATCCCCGAGGGGGCAGTATAATTTGATGCGGCCATTCCCAGGGCCGGATGGCCGTTGTACTTGTACCAACAAACTCCGAATAAATTTTTTCCCGATCGTTACTTATTAAGCGGGATCCCTTAACGGCCCTTCCGGGAGCGGAATTTCTGAAAAATACCATTCGGTCCGCGCACAAATGGACTCTTCTTTAAATTTAATAGCCGCAAAATCCTCCGTTCTCCTCGGCGAAACCTTTTTTTCGTTAAGTTCCCATCCGAGCCGCTGATAAGGCAATCATTTCAATTATGGAGGAGATATTTCCCGGGATAAATCTTAGGAGAGGAGGAAGTCGGTGGTTAGCGGAGGAAAATGGAAAAATTATGCAGATTTCGGGGGGAGCGACGGAAATTGTACCTGGACAGTAGGGATCCCTCGTAATCACGATATAACCGAGTGGGATAACTATTATAACTTAATTAGAAAATTTACGTTTGGTATTTTCACTCGGGAAAAATTTCAAATTTTCACAGGGCCTGTAAGTTATTATTTTCTGAAATCTTTTTTGTGGCCGCTACTGTCCTTCAAAGTTCAAATTTCAAGATACCCTCATATATAATTATGTTTTTCCGTTTCAAAAATCTGTTTTTAAGAAGAAACTTCATTTTTTCCCGAAATAATAATCACAACTATGAGATGAAGGATTATTAGATCTACAGATTGAAATACAGAAAAACGTGAGTTGATTACAAGTGGATGTTGAAAGCTTATGATACGAACTGTCTTTGAAACGATGTCTTTCTTAAACTCGCAAACTTGCACTTTAGGCACGAGTCTCATGGGAAACGCGAAATTGCACTTCTTCCCACTGTTTCCGGTGGTTATACGGTCATTCTTGGTATGTCTTGAAATGTGCTGAGCTTTATGAGAAGTTCCACGAAGTAGGAATGTACACATTCAGTGTTACAGGAAACTTGAATTATTTCCTGGAATTATTTTAGAAATTTTTCAATTCTTCTCGAGAAAAGACTTTCTTTCCACGTTAAATTTTTTTAGGAAAAAATTCTCTGTTCTGGCGAAGAAATCCATGATGACTATAAAATTGTTCTTCACAGGAAATCGTTTTTATGACTGCTTTCCCTTCGAGGTTTAAATTTCAAGGTACCCCTTTATATGATTATGTTTTTCTGTTTCAAAAATCTGTTTTTAAAAAGAAACTTTATTTTTTCCCGAAATAATAATCACAACTATGAGATGAAGGATTATTAGATCTACAGATTGAAATACAGAAAAACGTGAGTTGATTACAAGTGGATGTTGAAAACTTATAATACGAACTGTATTTAAAACAATGTCTTTCTTAAACTCGCAAACTTGCACTTTAGGCACGAGTCTCATGGGAAACGCGAAATTGCACTTCTTCCCACTGTTTCCGGTGGTTAGACGGTCATTATTGGTATGTCTAGAAATGTGCTGAGCTTTATGAGAAGTTCAGCTTCATGAGAAGTTCCACGAAGTAGGAATGTACACATTTAGTGTTACAGGAAACTTGAATTATTTCCTGGAATTATTTCAGAAATTTTTCAATTCTTCTCGAGAAAAGACT
Source organism: Aphidecta obliterata (assembly GCA_963966015.1). Classification (NCBI taxonomy): domain Eukaryota; kingdom Metazoa; phylum Arthropoda; class Insecta; order Coleoptera; family Coccinellidae; genus Aphidecta; species Aphidecta obliterata. The sequence goes on along the minus strand of OZ014430.1, from coordinate 33,440,946 downwards.
TTCTTTTCACGTAAAAATTTTGTAGGAGAAAACTCTCTGTTCTGGCGAAGAAATCCATGATGTCTATAAAATTGTTTTTCACAGGAAATCATTTTTGTGACTGCTTCTGTCCTTCGAAGTTTAAATTTCAAGGTACCCCTTTATATAATTATGTTTTTCCGTTTCAAAAATCTGTTTTTAAGAAGAAACTTTATTTTTTTCCGAAATAATAATCACAACTATGAGATGAAGGATTATTAGATCTACAGATTGAAATACAGAAAAACGTGAGTTGATTACAAGTGGATGTTAAAAGCTTATGATACGAACTGTCTTTGAAACGATGTCTTTCTTAAACTCGCAAACTTGCACTTTAGGCACGAGTCTCATGGGAAACGCGAAATTGCACTTCTTCCCACTGTTTCCGGTGGTTATACGGTCATTCTTGGTATGTCTAGAAATGTGCTGAGCTTTATGAGAAGTTCCACGAAGTAGGAATGTACACATTTAGTGTTACAGGAAACTTGAATTATTTCCTGGAATTATTTTAGAAATTTTTCAATTCTTCTCGAGAAAAGACTTTCTTTCCATGTTAAATTTTTTTAGGAAAAAATTCTCTGTTCTGGCGAAGAAATCCATGATGTCTATAAAATTGTTCTTCACAGGAAATCATTTTTGTAACTGCTTCTGTCCTTCGAAGTTTAAATTTCAAGGTACCCCTTTATATGATTATGTTTTTCTGTTTCAAAAATCTGTTTTTAAAAAGAAACTTTATTTTTTCCCGAAATAATAATCACAACAATGAGTTGAAGGATTATTAGATCTACAGATTGAAATACAGAAAAACGTGAGTTGATTACAAGTGGATGTTGAAAACTTATAATACGAACTGTATTTAAAAAAATGTCTTTCCTAAACTCGCAAACTTGCACTTTAGGCACGAGTCTCATGGGAAACGCGAAATTGCACTTCTTCCCACTGTTTCCGGTGGTTAGACGGTCAATCTTGGTATGTCTAGAAATGTGCTGAGCTTTATGAGAAGTTCAGCTTCATGAGAAGTTCCACGAAGTAGGAATGTACACATTAAGTGTTACAGGAAAAGAATAATTCAGTTAGTAAGAAAGAGAAGGACAAAAACTCGCCCCAAATAATTCATAGAAATTCGCATTGCGCATCGACGAATTCGAAGAAATCGCAGATCGAATGGTTCGCCACGAAGACAGTTATTCCGATTGTATGACATTCCGTGAAATCAACGACCGAACTTCGCCAATATGAAAATATACACGGGAGTCAGCGATTCTCCCCCCGTCCCGATTCCGGGCATCATCCGCCAATAAACCTCGTAAATCTCTATTGTTCCGGAACAGAAACCGACTCGGAACGGACCATTTAAAGAAGTTTTTCGGCACATTCTGCAGAATTGACAAGTTTACGGGCGGGAGTTCCGAGGAAAAGGTGCACCGGCACCGACATAAATCCGACTTGAAGAATAGGGCGCAGCTGCTACCCCCCACATACGGAAACTTTCCAAGGGAGGGACGTGTACGTGCAGGTCGGACCCCCCCAGATGCACGCCGTAAAAATAAGAACGCATGTTATATATGTATGGACGGAGCGGATGGTCGGAAAATGGCTACTGGCTCGTTTGGGGCCCCTTCTCGTGAACGGGGCCTAACCGCGAGATTCGAATTTACTACACTTTCTTCAAATCAAACTGCACACTAATAACAGTATTAACACAACGTAGAGGATCTTTCTATAATTTTTATACTGAGCAATAAACAACGACACATTTAATATCCAGATGTTAGTCTCGAATCTGGGTTATCGCCGCGCATAACGTTGCCAAGTTGTTTACTTTCATTGAAAATGAGAAGTGAAGTACGAATAACCGATATTATAAAATTCTTTTTCCGTCGACCATAGGATAAAAGCTCATTTTAACGCACTCGAAATCATCCATTAATGACCCCTATTAATGCATGATTTCTTGTACTAATGCATGATTATCATGGCAACCGATTATAAAATATTCAGTCGGAGCATAGATGCATCTATGTCGGAGCACGATCGAGCTGTCAAATTTATTTATTCGCTTTCGATCAGAATCTGATTTTATCCGTTACGCTACTACATAACGAATAACGAAGAAAATATCCCTTTGACACCGCCAGATGTGACAAAAACTGCTGAAGCAGCAACTTTGAGTCTGCTTCCTGAAAAGAGCCGCCATTTATATGAGAAAACCTATGCTGAATTCAGACCTTGGTGCAAGGAAAAGAAGGTTCGGAACTTTACGGAAACGGTTTTGTTGGCATACTTTACGGGTATTGCAGAAAAGGGGCATCTAGCAAGTTTATGGCCAAAATATTCGATGCTGAAATCAACACTAAATGTGAGAGAAAATACTGATATAAGCAGATACCACAAACTGGTGATGTTTATTAAACGGAAAAGAGAGGGATATATCCCAAAAAAATCAAAAGTTCTCGAAAAAGAACATGTGAGAGAGTTCATAGCGAATGCTCCTGATAGTGTTTTCTTGATGTCGAAGGTAAAAATAAAACTGAATTGAATCGTTATTTCAACTTATTCTCATTATCTCGTTATAGTGAAATAACTATCATTGTTTGATTTGTAGGTCGCTTTGATATTCGGAGTAGCGGGTGCATCGAGAAAAGATGAATTGTTAAGGTTGCAGAGAAAGGATGTACGAGATATGGGATCGAAATTTTTGGTGACAGTGAATTCATCGAAAACACATCCGAACAGGATATTCACTGTGGTGGATAATGATGAGCATACACTTTTAAACATAATAAAGAGATATATATCCTTGAGGCCAGCTCACACTCCACACGAAAGATTTTTCGTTTTTTATAAGAACTATAAATGCTCAACACAACCAGTTGGAATTAATACATTTTCTAAATTACCGTCAATGATTGCAAACTTTCTTAAATTAGAGCAACCACATTTCTATACAGGTCACTGTTTTCGGCGTTCTTCTGCGTCTATTCTTTCTGACAGTGGTGCAGATTTTTCAGCCATCAAAAGACTTGGTGGTTGGAAATCAACTTCTGTTACAGAAGGATATATTGAAAACTCCATTCAGAATAAAATAGAAACTGCAGAAAAAATTTTATGTCAAAATAGTTCCGAAGTAAATAATGCTTCAACCTCCACTTCATCCACACGTTCCTTATCGGACATTATAAGAAAATGGAATAAATGTAAACTATTCAGAATGTCACAACATGTCCAATATCCCCTTTATGAATTTTTCGAATTGTTTTATAGGAAGCATAAATATTAATATATCGAAATGAACATAGAAATTTGTATAACGTCAAGTTTGTATATCATGCAAAATAAAAATTGGTTTCGATCCAGAATTTATATTCAATTCCTGATGAGTTCGACGGAAAAATCTTGTAATCAACTCGTTTATTAATTCAGCGATTAATGGTCTCAAACATTAACGCGCTCGCTCCGCTCACGCGTTAAAATATTTCGACCATTAATCGCTGTCATTAATAAACTAGTTGATTAAATAACAATTTGAAAAATTCCAATAGAGAAGTTATTATTGAACTTCAGCGGATAGGTTTGATCGAAAGGAACTATAGATGTCCTAAAACACGTGTCGCGTATTTTGTGCCCTCTGAAAGCATGGAACATTAATTCATTTTAAGAATTATTTCAACACTTTCCTAACCTAACCTAACCGCAAACTTCCAAAACCAATCGAGACAGATATTTATTATTCTTATTATATTCACGTCAACCATCCAGAAATTTTAAGGTACAGTTTCCTCCATCGACTTATGACCATCCCTGGATAAGCCCCGAAAAATTCCCTTCGAACCGCTTTCAGTAGAAAAGTGTTAATGGAGCTGGAACACAAAGTTCCCGATTCCCGTTCCGGAACAATTCCTATTCAAACAAGTTGATTGGAAGGAAGCGAACTCCATGGCGTCTTTGTTTGACCGTCGCGCCCCCGCCCCCTCTCTCGCTCCACGTCCGAACTTCCTACAAATACTGATTGGGAAAATGAAATTTCTGGGTTTGTTCCCACTTCGTTCCATACATAAATAGAGGAAAAGTTCTCGAGAAGTTGAAGGGAGATGGGGGGAGGGAGCGATCCGACTAGCTTCATTGAAAGGATGATAAAATGTTAACCTGATTAGGAGGACGGGAAGAAAGGAGGCTAGTTGCGCCCCGTGTGAAAGGGGCTTTCAAGGCGACTGCAAGACTGATTGAACCGTGATGTTGATGTATTTTCGTCTTGTGTGTGTTCGAAATTCGAAACTATTTATTATCGAACCTTTTCAATTCGCAATTAACTTTTACAGGATCAAATACATTTTTCCGTCGACCATAGAATAAAAGCTCATTTTAACGCACTCGAAATCATCCATTAATGACCCCTATTAATGCATGATTTCTTGTATTAATGCATGATTATCATGGCAACCGATTATAAAATATTCAGTCGGAGCATAGATGCATCCATGTCGGAGCACGATCGAGCTGTCAAATTTATTTATTCGCTTTCGATCAGAATCTGATTTATCCGTTACGCTACTACATAATGAATAACGAAGAAAATATCTCTTTGACACCGCCAGATGTGACAAAAACTGCTGAAGCAGCAACTTTGAGGCTGCTTCCTGAAAAGAGCCGCCATCTATATGAGAAAACCTATGCTGAATTCAGATCTTGGTGCAAAGACAAGAAGGTTCGGAACTTTACGGAAACGGTTTTGTTGGCATACTTTACGGGTATTGCAGAAAAGGGGCATCTAGCAAGTTTATGGTCAAAATATTCGATGCTGAAATCAACACTAAATGTGAAAGACAATACTGATATAAGCAGATACCACAAACTGGTGATGTTTATTAAACGGAAAAGAGAGGGATATATCCCAAAAAAAACAAAAGTTCTCGAAAAATAACATGTGAGAGAGCTCATAGCAATTGCTCCTGATAGTGTTTTCTTGATGTCGAAGGTAAAAATAAAACTCAATTGAATCGTTATTCCAATTTATTCTCATTATCTCGTTATAGTGAAATAACTATCGTTGTTTGATTTGTAGGTCGCTTTGATATTCGGAGTAGCGGGTGCATTGGGAAAAGATGAATTGTTAAGGTTGCAGAGAAAGGATGTACAAGATATGGGATCGAAATTTTGGTGACAGTGAATTCATCGAAAACACATTCGAACAGGAAATTCACTGTGGTGGATAATGATGAGCATACACTTTTAAACATAATAAAGAGATATATATCCTTGAGGCCAGCTCACACTCCACACGAAAGATTTTTCGTTTTTTATAAGAACTATAAATGCTCAACACAACCAGTTGGAATTAATACATTTTCTAAATTACCGACAATGATTGCAAACTTTCTTAAATTAGAGCAACCACATTTGTATACAGGTCACTGTTTCCGGCGTTCTTCTGCGTCTATTCTTTCTGACAGTGGTGCAGATTTTTCAGCCATCAAAAGACTTGGTGGTTGGAAATCAACTTCTGTTGCAGAAGGGTATATTGAAAACTCCATTCAGAATAAAATAGAAACTGCAGAAAAAATTTTATGTCATAATAGTTCCAAAGTAAATAATGCTTCAACCTCTACTTCATCCACGCGTTCCTTATCGGACATTATAGGAAATGAAATAAATTCAAACTATTCAGAATGTCACAACATGTTCAATATTCCCTCTATGAATTTTTCGAAATGTTCTATAGGAAGCATAAATATTAATATATCGAAATGAACATAGAAATTTGTATTACGTCAAATTTGTATATCATGCAAAATAAAAATTGGTTTCGATCCATATTCAATTCCTGATGAGGTCGACGGAAAAATCTTCTAATCAACTCGTTTATTAATTCTCAAACATTAACGCGTGAGCGGAGCATTAATCGCTGTCATTAATAAACTAGTTGATTAAATAACTATTACAGTCCACTACGTCGAAGCGAATCCAAAGTAAGTCAATTTAAAAAAATTGGGAGAGGACCGCGGAATTTGTGACACTTTTTATGATAGTGTAACGAATCTAGGCCGGACCTGTCGTGTCACTCGTACGTGGGCGTCGAGGCAGAGCGAGACGCGGTGGTTCTAGATTCTAGAAGCACCGAGAAACAGGCCTTCCTAAGTTCACTAGAAAGCTCCAGAAATACAACGGAATAAATAGGTGGTGATCGACCCGCAAGTAGGCAGTGCAGTACAGTACCAGATAGCGTCAAGATAAATTAGATAGTGTGTAAATAAATTAGTTTGTTAGTAAACTGTAAATGAATTAGTTAAGAATTTGGACTATTTTCATTACAAATGTTTGAATACGTTCAACGTGGTCCCATCTTTTGGCAAACCAAACACCCTGTATATGCGACGAATACAACTCATTTTTGGGAAATGCGCCATTAAGAGATCTCCTCGAATTCATCCTCTAGAACGGCAACATCAACTCGAAACCCAGCCAGAAACTCGACTGCGTTTTTTCCCTCCCCGGCAATTAATTTCCTAGACGATAAAGAGTTATAATTCACGGGCGTCGAGGCGGTATCGCGTCAAACAAGTGGCACGAAAATGCAACGTCTGCATCCCTTGTTTTCCAGCGATAATGTCGTCCGCCGTAATTAACTTCAGCGACAGACGTGTTTCATCATAAATGGACGTTTTTTCGTTTGCCAGTCCCGTCTTTTTGTACGCGCGCAGGTCGCACAAACAGTAAACGTCGCAAGTACAGGGGGGGACAATTTTCGTAGAAACATGCCTAAATTCGGCGCATTTCCGGCCCATAAACCAAGCCCCCGACTATAACAATAATATATAGTAGTAGATTAGTACACATTACTCAGAAGATAAAGATAACAGTGAACATAGGAGATATAACGATATGATAACTCGATTTATAGGATCTTCCGGGTTATGGTTACCGCTTCACTCAGGATTAATTAATTAACATAGGTTTGTCCACATCGTGGTCGGCCGCCATGATTTCCACTCGGACCGCAGTGGTCGAGTTTACGTTGCGAATATACGAGCTGCGGCCTTGTCGGCTTCGTATGCGAAACGGCGACCTCAAAGGCACCTTTATAGTTTGCACAAAAAAAAAACTTCAACATCGGATATCATGACGACATGTTTCAGGTTGTCCGGGAACATCAAGAGAATATTGCGAGTTTCTCGATTCAAATGCTTCAAAAGCCAATAGTATGACGTTATTATTCAGGCCTATAGGCTTGCAGTATTTGCAGTATGTATTATTGTATGTATTAAAAGTTTGTGTTAGAAAAAATTATTCAACATTTTCGTTAAACTCATACGTTTTTTTCGTTCAGTGCCCGTTAAGAAAAAAAAGATCTGTGGTTTCGAAATGGCATCGTTAATGTTAAACCAATTGTGTTGTGCCAATAGGGCATTAGGATACATACTTGTGTTTTGCTGTGAACAAATGGGAAAAAAGTACACAGAAAAAGTTTGAAATAAGTCAATTTATCGAAATATACGATGGAATCTTGAATTTCATATTATGGATTCCGAATATATCGAGACAATAACGTAGGGATATGTAATTTTAAAATAAAATAATTTTTTTTTGAAAATCTTCCACATCCAAAAGTGAGGTTATTATCTATGCCTATCCTTGTTGACACACAGTTAAATTATGGTACAAATTCATTTAGTGATGAATCAATTGTGTTATGACAATAGGGCATAAGGAATACATACTTGTGTTTTGTTGTGGAAAAATTTGAGAAAAGTATACAGAAAACTTTTGAAATAAGTCAATTTATCGAAATATACGATGGAATTTTGAGTTTCCTATTATGGATTTTGAATATAACGAGACAATAACGTAGGGAAATGTAGTTTTATATTACAATTGCATTTTTTGGAAAATCTTCTACATCCACAAGTGCGGTTGTTATAGATGTTTATCCTAGTCGGTACAAAGTAAAATTATGGTACAAATTCAATTAATGACATCGTTGGTGCTAAATCAATTGTGTTGTGGCAATAGGGCATTAGGAATACATGCTTTTGCTTTGTTGTGAAAAAATTAGAAAAAAGTACACAGAAAACTTTTGAAATAAGTCAATTCATCGAAATATACAATGGAATCTCGAATTTCATATTGGGGATTCTGAATATATCGAGACAATAACGTAGGGATATTTAATTTTAAAATAAAATAAATTTTATTTGGAAATCTTCAACATCCTAAAGTGAGGTTATTATCGATGCTTATCCTTGTGGACACACCGTTAAATTATGGTACAAGTTCATTTGGTAATAAATCAATTGTGTTGTGACAATAGGGCATTAGGAATACATACATGTGTTTTGTTGTGAAAAAATTAAAAAAAGTACACAGAAAACTTTTGAAACATGTCAATTCATCGAAATATACGATGGAATCTTGAGTTTCCTATTATGGATTTTGAATATAACGAGACAATAACGTAGGAAAATGTAGTTTTATATTACAATTGCATTTTTTGGAAAATCTTCTACATCCACAAGTGCGGTTGTTATCGATGTTCATCCTAGTCGGTACACAGTAAAATTATGGTACAAATTCAATAAGTGACATCGTTGGTGATAAATCCATTGTGTTGTGGCAATAGGGCATTAGGAATACATGCTTTTGCTTTGTTGGGAAAAAATTAGAAAAAAGTACACAGAGACTTTTGAATAAGGCAATTTATCGAAATATACGATGAAACCTTGAATTTCATATCATAGATTTTGAATATATCGAGACAATAACGTAGGAATATATAATTTTATAATAAAATTTGAAATCTTTTACTTCCAAAAGTGAGGTTGTTATCGATGTTTATCCTAATCGGTACACAGTAAAATTATGGTACAAATTCAATAATTGACACGTTGGTGGTTGGTGGTGATAAATCAATTGTGTTGTGGCAATAGGGAATTAGGAATACAAACTTTTGCTTTGTTGTAAAAAAATTAGAAAAAAGTACACAGAGACTTTTGAATAAGGCAATTTATCGAAATATACGATGAAACCTTGAATTTCATATCATAGATTTTGAATATATCGAGACAATAACGTAGGAATATATAATTTTATAATAAAATTTGAAATATTTTACTTCCAAAAGTGAGGTTGTTATCGATGTTTATCCTAATCGGTACACAGTAAAATTATGGTACAAATTCAATTAGTGACATTGTTGGTGGTTGGTGGTGATAAATCAATTGTGTTGTGGCAATAGGGCATTAGGAATACATACTTTTGCTTTGTTGTAAAAAAAATAGAAAAAAGTACACAGAAAACTTTCGAATAATGCACATTATCGAAATATACGATGGAATTTTGAATTTCATATAATAGATTTTGAATATATCGAGACAATAACGTAGGAATATGTAATTTTATAATAAAATTTGAAAATCTTTTACATCCAAAAGTGAGGTTGTTATCGATGTTCATCCTCGTAGGTACACAGTAAAATTATGGTACAAATTCAATTAGTGACATCGTTGGTGGTTGGTGGTGATAATTCAATTGTGTTGTGGCAATAGGGCATTAGGAATACATGATTTTGCTTTGTTGGGAAAAAATTAGAAAAAAGTACACAGAAAACTTTTGAATAATGCACATTATCGAAATATACGATGGAATTTTGAATTTCATATTATAGATTTTGAATATATCGAGACAATAACGTAGGAATATGTAATTTTATAATAAAATTTGAAAATCTTTTACATCCAAAAGTGAGGTTGTTATCGATGTTCATCCTCGTAGGTACACAGTAAAATTATGGTACAAATTCAATTAGTGACATCGTTGGTGGTTGGTGGTGATAGTTCAATTGTGTTGTGGCAATAGGGCATTAGGAATACATGATTTTGCTTTGTTGGGAAAAAATTAGAAAAAAGTACACAGAAAACTTTTGAATAAGGCAATTTATCGAAATATACGATGGAACCTTGAATTTCATATTATAGATTTTGAATATATCGAGACAGTAACGTAGGAATATGTAATTTTATAATAAATTTGAAAATCTTTTACATCCAAAAGTGAGGTTGTTATCGATGTTTATCCTAGTCGGTACACAGTAAAATTATGGTACACATTCATTTTGTGGCATCGTTGGTGATAAATAAATTGTGTTGTGGCAATAGGACATAAGAATACGTTGTAAAAAAATCAGAAAAGATCGTACACAGAAAATTTTTGAAATCAGACAATTTATCTGATAAAGAAGTTCGATGATGATGAAAGCAAGGAGGAAAAGTTTCTTGTGACTTTGGAGTCGTTGATGTAACTTCTGTTTAGTTTTTATAGTTTGTGTTGTTCTGCAATAACACGTTTTGGAAATTTGTAAGTACAGGAGATTCTTAATTTTTACTGTTTTGTTCTACTTGAATGTTAGTTTTGTTACATGCCCCTTACTTTTCTATTATAATTCTAATTTTTAATTCAAAAAAGATAGATATTTATAAAAGTCATATATTCTAGGAGGCGGCAGTTGGTTTTTTCGTCAGAGCGCTCTCAAGGTCTTCCAGAGATGGCCATAGAAAAAAATATCGAAAAATTATTTATTCTATTCTCTCATAATTTATTCCCCATATCACTATGCGCCACTGCGCTCCCCGAACGTAACGCCAACATTGTCTCGTTTAACGTAGAGCTTAACTTTAATGTGCCGCGCAGTCATAATCGAGGGATATACTCGGTGATCCCCGTACTAGCGGTAACTCTGTTTATATTCATTTGGCACAGTTTCGACGCTCACCGTGGGATTATCTTTATGGTCGTGCCGGCTCCGAGTTACTACCCCCGCATCGCCGGAGCAGCGACCCGAATAATCACCCCCCCCCCCACCACTCCCCCCAATTTTCGGTCCATCAACTCGTTGACGTTGAAAGGAACGATTCCTTCAACAAAATTTCCCATCCCCATCTTACAATATTGGTCCTACCGCTAAACGGCCGCCGACGGTAATGCACGGCGTGTCGTATGTGGACAGAAAAAATTCCGACCACAGAACGTCAAGATAGGCGCATTCAGGACCTAGTGACCCAAATTGGTCCGATCTCGGAGGGTGTTTAAGCGAACTGCCTCGTTCCCGAAACCATGACAAATTATTCAAGAGATCGACATCAATCTAACCGGGATACGGTACAGACGATTTCAATCCGGCGTCGTTTGTGAATAAACGTGCGATATATATCCCGGAATACATCAACATCCCCCCCTCGATCGGTCTTCGTGACACCAGAAAAGCCTCTTACACGTGGTGCCACCACATTCGTTCGATAATTCGGAATGCTGTGTAGCGAAATAAGATTCTTTAGTGGTCCCTATTCGGTTACATTATAGCATGAAAAACTCTCTATATGAATATAGGTACGAAAAATTTAACTCTTCTCGGTGTTAAATCTCGGAGTAATTCTCTATTCAGTGGACTGTATTTATCTAATGATGGGTACACAGTTAAATTATCGTACAAATTCATTTTGTGGCATCGTTGGTGATGAATCGATTGTGTTGTGAAAATGGGGCATAAGGAATACATACTTTTGCTTTGTTGTCAAAAAACTAGGAAAAAGGACACAGAAAACTTTCAAAATATGTCGATTTATCGAAATATACGATGGAATCTTGAATTTCATATTATGGATTTTGAATATACCGAGACAATAACATAGGGATATGTTATTTTAAGATAAAATTGATTTGTTTCAAAATGTTCTACATTCAAAAGTGAGGTTGTAATCGATGTTTATCCTAGTCGGTACACAGTTAAATTATGGTACAAATTCATTTTGTGGCATCGTTGGTGATAAATCAGTTGTGTTGTTACAAAAGGACATAAGGAATACATACTTTTGCTTTGTTTTGAAAAAATCAGAGAAAAGTACACAGAAAACTTGAGAGAAATATGTCAATTTATCGAAATATACGATGTTATCTTGAATTTCATATTATGGATTTTGAATATATCGAGAAAATAACATAGGGATATGTAATTTTATGATCAAATTGAATTTTTCTGAAAATCTCCTGCATCCAAAAGTAAGGTTGTTATCGATGTTTATCCTAGTCGTTACACAGTTAAATTATGGTACAAATTCATTTTGTTGCATCGTTGGTGAGAAATCAGTTGTGTTGTGACAATAGGGAATTAGGAATTCATACTTTTGCTTTGTTGTGAAAAAATCAGAAAAAAAGTACACAGAAAACTTTTGAAATATGTTACTTCACCGAAATATACGATGTAATCTTGAATTTCATATTTTGGATTTTGAATTTATTGAGACAATAACAAAGGGATATGTAATTTTATGATAAAATTAAATTTTTTTGAAAATATCCTACATCCAAAAGTAAGGTTGTTATCGATGTTTATCCTAGTCGGTACACAGTTAAATTTTGGTACAAATTTATTTTGTGGCATCGTTGGTGATAAATCAGTTGTGTTGTGACAATAGGGCATTAGGAATACTTTTTCTTTGTTGTGAAAAAATCAGAAAAAAGTACACAGAAAACTTTTGAAATATGTCAGTTTATCGAAATATACGATGTAATCTTGAATTTCATATTATGGATTTTGAATATATCGAGACAATAACATAGGGATATGTAATTTTATGATAAAATTGAATTTTTTTGAGAATCTCCTACATCCAAAAGTAAGGTTGTTATCGATGTTTATCCTAGTCGGTACACAGTTAAATTTTGGTACAAATTTATTTTGTGGCAGCGTTGGTGATAAATCAGTTGTGTTGTGACAATAGGGCATTAGGAATACATACTTTTTCTTTGTTGTGAAAAAATCAGAAAAAAGTACACAGAAAACTTTTGAAATATGTCAATTTATCGAAATATACGATGTAATCTTGAATTTCATATTATGGATTTTGAATATATCGAGACAATAACATAAGGATATGTAATTTTATGATAAAATCGAATTTTTTGAGAATCTCCTACATCCAAAAGTAAGGTTGTTATCGATGTTTATCCTAGTCGGTACACAGTTAAATTTTGGTACAAATTTATTTTGTGGCATCGTTGGTGCTAAATCAGTTGTGTTGTGACAATAGTGCATTAGAAATACATACTTTTGTTTTGTTGTGAAAAAATCAGAAAAAAGTACACAGAAAACTTTTGAAATATGTCAATTTATCGAAATATACGATGAAATCTTGAATTTCATATTATGGATTTTAAATATATATAGACAATAACAAAGGGATATGTAATTTTCTGATAAAATTGAATTTTTTTGAGAATCTCCTACATCCAAAAGTAAGGTTGTTATCGATGTTTATCCTAGTCGTTACACAATTAAATTATGGTACAAATTTATTTTGTGGCATCTTTGGTGATAAATCAGTTGTGTTGTGACAATAGGGCATTAGGAATACATACTTTTTCTTTGTTGTGAAAAAATCAGAAAAAAGTACACAGAAAACTTTCGAAATATGTCAATTTATCGAAATATACGATGTAATCTTGAATTTTATATTATGGATTTTGAATATATCGAGACAATAACATAGGGATATGTAATTTTATGATCAAGTTGAATTTTTTTTGAAAATCTCCTGCATCCAAAAGTAAGGTTGTTATCGATGTTTATCCTAGTCGGTACACAGTTAAATTATGGTACAAATTTATTTTGTGGCATCGTTGGTGATAAATCAGTTGTGTTGTGACAATAGGGCATTAGGAATACATACTTCTTCTTTGTTGTGAAAAAATCAGAAAAAAATACACAGAAAACTTTTGAAATATGTCAATTTATCGAAATATACGATGTAATCTTGAATTTCATATTATGGATTTTGAATATATCGAGACAATAACATAAGGATATGTAATTTTATGATAAAATCGAATTTTTTGAGAATCTCCTACATCCAAAAGTAAGGTTGTTATCGATGTTTATCCTAGTCGGTACACAGTTAAATTTTGGTACAAATTTATTTTGTGGCATCTTTGGTGCTAAATCAGTTGTGTTGTGACAATAGTGCATCAGAAATACATACTTTTGTTTTGTTGTGAAAAAATCAGAAAAAAGTACACAGAAAACTTTTGAAATATGTCAATTTATCGAAATATACGATGTAATCTTGAATTTCATATTATGGATTTTGAATATATATAGACAATAACAAAGGAATATGTAATTTTCTGATAAAATTGAATTTTTTTGAGAATCTCCTACATCCAAAAGTAAGGTTGTTATCGATGTTTATCCTAGTCGTTACACAATTAAATTATGGTACAAATTTATTTTGTGGCATCTTTGGTGATAAATCAGTTGTGTTGTGACAATAGGGCATTAGGAATACATACTTTTTCTTTGTTGTGAAAAAATCAAATAAAGGTACACAGAAAACTTTCGAAATATGTCAATTTATCGAAATATACGATGTAATCTTGAATTTTATATTATGGATTTTGAATATATCGAGACAATAACATAGGGATATGTAATTTTATGATCAAGTTGAATTTTTTTTGAAAATCTCCTGCATCCAAAAGTAAGGTTGTTATCGATGTTTATCCTAGTCGGTACACAGTTAAATTATGGTACAAATTTATTTTGTGGCATCGTTGGTGATAAATCAGTTGTGTTGTGACAATAGGGCATTAGGAATACATACTTTTTCTTTGCTGTGAAAAAATCAGAAAAAAGTACACAGAAAACTTTTGAAATATGTCAATTTATCGAAATATACGATGTAATCTTGAATTTCATATTATGGATTTTGAATATATCGAGACAATAACATGGGGATATGTAATTTTATGATAAAATCGAATTTTTTGAGAATCTCCTACATCCAAAAGTAAGGTTGTTATCGATGTTTATCCTAGTCGGTACACAGTTAAATTTTGGTACAAATTCATTTTGTGGCATCGTTGGGGCTAAATCAGTTGTGTTGTGACAATAGTGCATTAGAAATACATACTTTTGTTTTGTTGTGAAAAAATCAGAAAAAAGTACACAGAAAACTTTCGAAATATGTCAATTTATCGAAATATACGATGTAATCTTGAATTTCATATTATGGATTTTGAATATATCGAGACAATAACATAGGGATATGTAATTTTATGATCAAATTGAATTTTTTTGAAAATCTCCTGCATCCAAAAGTAAGGTTGTTATCGATGTTTATCCTAGTCGGTACACAGTTAAATTATGGTACAAATTCATTTTGTGGCATCGTTGGTGATAAATCAGTTGTGTTGTGACAATAGGGCATTAGGAATACATACTTTTGCTTTGTTGTGAAAAAATCAGAAAAAAGTTAACAGAAAACTTTTGAAATATGTCAATTTATCAAAATATACGATGTTATCTTGAATTTCATATTATGGACGAATATATATTTATACGAATTAACGATAAATTGAACTTTTCTCAGTGTATAATCTCGGGGTAATTCCCTATTCAATGGACTGTATTTGTTTAATGATGGGTGTTGAGTCGTGAGTGTTGGGTTGCCTAACTGGGGGCCTCCTGAAGGATAAGCGGGGAAACACTGCGTGTCGCTTCCGGCAACGCCATCTCTCGGACACCCGCCACATAGGAAACGAGGCGATTTGGAATCAGTAAACCTTCGTGTAAATACTCGCGGCTTTTTTCGTTCTTATTTAATGCGATAAACTGGTCGCGCGAACGACGTTGCCACCTGGCGTCGACGGCGGATTCCACCGTTATCGCTCCCGTTGAAGTTTCATTTTCGCGAAATCTCGTCGTAATTCCCCCCCTTGTTCGAACGGTTTATCGGTTTGTCGAGCTGCTTCGGATCCTACACAGTCTTTATGACGGATTTCACGACTTTTCTCTTCCGGAAACGGACGATTTCAATTATTTTTTCGGGGGGTCCGGCCGGACCTTCGCCACGGGGCAATAAAATCGGGAGGGGGGGATCGTGCGTAGGGCACTTTATTTTGTTACCAGCTGCACCGGCGATTTTTTCCTCTCGCCCGGAAATTCGTTTATTTCGATGGCGGTTCGGAGTTGATTGATTTTTTTTATGGAGTTTGGGGGTTTGTAGGTTTCCTGTATTCGAAAAAAACTTACAGGATTTCTGTTGTTGTTTCGATAATGATACAGTCATGAAATGACCAATCCGAAAACGTCTCAATAGTCTCTAAGGTCTCGGTCTAAATGGCTTGTAATTCGAAATCGTCGAATGGAAACCGTTGAAATGGCCATTTTCCAGCGGCACTGTCCCATTCCGCCACTCAAAATTAAATCGAACGATCTCCACGAGACCATAATCGGGGCATTAGTGGTCGGGGCCGATAGTTAAACCGGCAATTCCGAAGAAATGGAAAGTTGCGAGGGGCGATCAAGTCGTCCTTTTGTGCCGGGAAATTTAGAATGGTCGTATCTCACTGGATACGTTCCAATACCGGACAATGAGGTTGTAGTTATGAACTTTTCGAGTTTGTCCGAATTTAACGGTTATACAGTTTTTCAAGTTTTTTTGACAGGTGCTAGAACTCACCAAAAGAGGTCGAAGTTGGTCATATAAGATTTTCAATTTGAAAAAAGTGCAAAAAATCTTGTTGATGCCCAATCTTTGTAATGACATTTCGGAACATGCAGAATTTATTCAAATATTCGGGAATGGAAATAATTTCTTTCGACCTAGTCGATACAAGAAAAATTCGAAGTCGTGGAAACGCCTATAAATGTGAAGAATTAATATATTTATTTAAGTATTTGTCTAGTCTACTCGCCCAGCGTTCAAATTTTGATAACCCAAACGCAATAGTTTTAAAGGACCCATAAATATAGTGCCTAACGCGCGTTTAATGACCAAAAAAATGAAGCGTTGTGAGATATATAATTTCCCTTCGTCGATTTCACGACTTAAGCGCTTAATTAAGTGTTCAGATGGAAAATTTCACATCCTACCACCACTGTCGGAAATGTGAGAGGTGATTGGTTTCAGACCAATAATTACCGATTTTTGGTTCACGAACCGCTTCTCTCAGATAAAATATAGGGAATCTTTGATAATTTTTTTATATGGAGGATTAAAACCAATCGAGTAGATTCCACAAAACCACTCAGTAGACTTATCATAGTGATATTCGCGCCAGTACACTCTTTCAAACGCAACTCGAAAATGAAAGTTGGAAAAACTAAATAATTTTTTTTCGGGAAAACTAAGGTAGATATTGGCAAGTTCGATATGGAAATGTTGGTTTTCGAGGTTGCGCAATCCGATGAAAATAAATTCGCAGCCCTATCTGCAAATTTTTTTTTTCCTCCAAAATTACAATTTTTTATTTTTCAATCCTTTATATCTCGACTTCTACTTGTCAGAATCAATCGAGGTTTTCAGATTATTAACCAGCGACTTCACCACTTCATTATTATCCAATAAAATCGCATTCGAAAATTTCAATTTTTTCATCAAAAAAAACTAAGGGCCAGACTCTCCCAAAAACGCTATATTTGCTTCTCTCAGATAAAATATAGGGAATCTTTGATATTTTTTTTATACGGAGGATATAAAACCAATTGAGTAGAATTCACAAAACCACTCAGTAGACTCATCATAGTAATATTCGCGCCAGTACACTGTTTCAAACGCAACTCGAAAATGAAAGTTGGAAAACTAAATAATTTTTTTTCGGGAAAACTGAGATAGATATTGGCAAGCTTGATATGGAAATGTAGGTTTTCGAGGTTGCGCAATCCGATGAAAATAAATTCGCAGCCCTATCTGCAAATTTTTCTTTTCTTCCAAAATTACAATTTTTCATTTTTCAATCCTTTATATCTCGATTTCTACTTGTCAGAATCAATCGAGGTTTTCAGATTATTACCAGCGAATTCACCACTTCATTATTATCCAATAGAATCGCATTCGAAATTTTCAATTTTTTCATAAAAAAAAACTAAGCATCAGACCCCCCCAGAAACGCTATATTTGCTTCTCTCAGATAAAATATAGGGAATCTTTGATGATTTTTTCATATGGAGGATATAAAACCAATTGAGTAGAATTCACAAAACCACTCAGTAGACTTATCATAGTAATATTCGCGCCAGTACACTCTTTCAAACGCAACTCGAAAATGAAAGTTGGAAAACTAAATAATTTTTTTTCGGGAAAACTAAGGTAGATATTGGCAAGCTTGATATGGAAATGTAGGTTTTCGAGGTTGCGCAATCCGATGAAAATAAATTCGCAGCCCTATCTGCAAATTTTTCTTTTCCTCCAAAATTACAATTTTTTATTTTTCAATCCTTTATATCTCGACTTCTACTTGTCAGAATCAATCGAGGTTTTCAGATTATTAACCAGCGACTTCACCACTTCATTATTATCCAATAAAATCGCATTCGAAAATTTCAATTTTTTCATCAAAAAAAACTAAGGGTCAGACTCTCCCAAAAACGCTATATTTGCTTCTCTCAGATAAAATATAGGGAATCTTTGATATTTTTTTTAAATGGAGGATATAAAACCAATTGAGTAGAATTCACAAAACCACTCAGTAGACTCATCATAGTAATATTCGCGCCAGTACACTCTTTCAAACGCAACTCGAAAATGAAAGTTGGAAAAACTAAATAATTTTTTTTCGGGAAAACTGAGATAGATATTGGCAAGTTTGATATGGAAATGTAGGTTTTCGAGGTTGCGCAATCCGATGAGAATAAATTCGCAGCCCTATCTGCAAATTTTTTTTTTCTTCCAAAATTACAATTTTTCATTTTTCAATCCTTTATATCTCGATTTCTACTTGTCAGAATCAATCGAGGTTTTCAGATTATTACCAGCGAATTCACCACTTCATTATTATCCAATAGAATCGCATTCGAAATTTTCAATTTTTTCATAAAAAAAAACTAAGCATCAGACCCCCCCAAAAACGCTATATTTGCTTCTCTCAGATAAAATATAGGGAATCTTTGATGATTTTTTCATATGGAGGATATAAAACCAATTGAGTAGAATTCACAAAACCACTCAGTAGACTTATCATAGTAATATTCGCGCCAGTACACTCTTTCAAACGCAACTCGAAAATGAAAGTTGGAAAACTAAATAATTTTTTTTCGGGAAAACTAAGGTAGATATTGGCAAGTTTGATATGGAAATGTAGGTTTTCGAGGTTGCGCAATCCGATGAAAATAAATTCGCAGCCCTATCTGTAAATTTTCATTTCTTCAACTGGAAATTTGAATTTTTCCAACTTTCAATCCTTTATATCTCGACTTCTACTTGTCAGAATCAATCGAGGTTTTCAGATTATTAACCAGCCACTTCACCACTTCATTATTATCCAATAAAATTGCATTCGAAAATTTCAATTTTTTCATAAAAAAAACTAAGGGTCAGACCCCCCCAAAAACGCTATATGTATTTTGCCAAAAATTGTGATCACAATTTTTTTTGTTTTATAAATAAGAACCCTATTTTTTTATGATTGCGTTTTTTTTTCTGTGAAAAAAAATAATGATAGTGTTCAAAGGTTTTTATGTTTATTTAAAAAAACGTCAACTAAAGAAGGTAAAGGGGACGCGAAGCGGCCTCGCGTTTTCGAGATGAAGAAACGGGCTTTCCGACGGTACCCGAAAAGTCCCCTAATTCGAATTCCAAACGTATGAAAATAACGTTCGGAAAAGGTCGAAAAAACGACGAGAACGACGAAACTATTCTATAGGATCCGGAACCGCGGCTTCTCGGGGCTTGAGGGCGGTCGAATTTTCATCCCAAAGGACGCGAGGTCTCCTTAAATGTAAATCCAGCCCTATCCTACCGCCAGTTTACGCAAGAAAACGATTAAAAATGGTCGATTTTTGATACCTCGAGAAAGTCCGAAATAAATTACGTCGATCATAGATATTTCGGTGCGTTTTCTCTCACGTACAAATGGGATAATGTGGCTCGGAGGTTGAGGAAACCACCCACGACGATATCCATGTATCAATTTTCAATAATGGCAAAGTTTCAAGGGGTTTTTCGTAGTTTTCCGAAATACGCCCCTGAGCGATGATACGTACCTCTGAAGTTTAATTAAAGCGACAAGTTTAATCTCGTTGGCCTGTATTAAAACGGAATTAACGTCGAAGTGTCATCTTCGGGAATCGCGTAAAATCGTCTCGGAATAACTTCTGAAACTTGCAGGTCCCCTTCGGGCAGTCTCCATGGCCAGATAATCACGATTAGATCGTAGGTTTCCGTATGGCGCTCGCACACTAGGTGAAACGTTAATGCCCCCCCGCCACTTTTTACGGTTATTCGGCTACAAAGCCTCCGCTAATCTCGAGCGTCGCTCCTGAGACGCCGGAGGATTCTTCTCTTCGCATAATATTCTGCACTTAAGTGCGCGACCTCATTCCGTCCCGCACCTCGGGTCTACTTGCCGGGTGATTATCCTCCTGCATATTGCAGCCAGCCATTCCCGGGCTGTTTGTGCTTAATGAGAAGACGTTATTTCGGAGGAACAGATGGGGTCTTCTTGGAAGAATGTTCGTGATGAATTCGGAGATCGAAGGTCCTCACTGTGAGATAGTTCAGTACTACGAGAAACGGAACTCAATCGAACCATGATCCAGATAATATCTGATAAGGTTCTCGGAATATAAAGATTGAACCGATCTGGCGTCTGCGCCCGCCATTTTCATTATCCGTACAGAAATCCATATTATCATTAACATTAGGGAGTCGGATTGCTGAGTCCGTCCGAGAGAAAAATAACCACAGAATCCTTCTCTACGAAGCGAAGTACGGAGGCTAATCTAGAAATGTAGGCGCTCTTGCTGGGGAAGTTTTTGCTCTGAACGGTGTTGATTTTTGGTTCGCTGTTAGTGGATCTGAAACCTTCGAGGGTGGAAGGGATACTTTGGTTTTGTCATGTGAGTGACAATATTTTATAATTACAACTTTATCATTCAGATATTCTCCTGATTTGCTACACTTGTCTTCAACAGGGAACATTATTAACCCCATGTGTTTATCTCATATCATTTATCCTCAATTCACAAGAGGCCATTTGCTCCTACTCAACGTATTTTTTTCCATGTTGGTTTGTTTCTTGTGTATTGTTTTGTAATCATTTCTCATACTTCATTAACAAGTCTATTCCATATTATTTAATGATTCTAACTGACCATATGTATTAAATTCCCAAGTGCTTATCAGAAAAGAATTTGAATGTATAAACGAATGCTTAATAATCACCTTAATTTTAAGGTTTTGCAATATTCTTCAAATGATACTATATGTAATCGTTGTAGTTTGCAGCAAATAGCAAGGATATTCATAAGCAACATTGTCGGCATTATGTTTCATCATCTTATATTGATTGAGCATTTAAAAAAAAGCTACTCTCCACGCATTATTATCCGTTATGACTCCTCGTTTATTGTTTATATGAATGACTGCTTATATCGTTTACTATCTATATCATCCACTGCTTATATCGTTTATTGTTTATTTCATTTACTGTCTATAACATTTACTGGTTATATCGTTTACTGCTTATAAGGTTTATCTAATACTTGATGGGATTATTGACCAGGGAGACAACTATCGGACGACGCAACCTAAAAATTAATCAAGGTTTTGCCCAACGTTTGGAAATATATATATCAGGGAGACTGGTCGCTTTCCCCTTCTCCTTGCACCGTGGGAGCTCATCAATCGTAAAATGATAGTTTGACCCCTGCGAAGTAAAACTCCCAAATTTATCGTCTTAAATATACTCAATCATTTTAAACACCATCTGAGAGAATTCTCACCGGTCAACCTGTTTATGAATATTCTTTTACTTGTGAGTTAATGGTATATGAACGAGAAAAGGAGGGAGGTTTTTTTTAGCATCCTCTTCTGGGTTGTGTTTTTTTTTTCCTCCCTACCTTTTGGCACTCTGAAATAAACTTAATATTTTCTAGTTTCGAGTGCTAAAAATGTGTGTTTTAAATTTCCTATTTTCCCGTCAATCTCTTCTATTGAATCAAGCGTAATTTGGGTTACATACTTACATACACAACGTAGAGTCTTTTAAAAACCACTAGCGATCACGATCTTGGCCAAAGATTATCTAGAGTAATATTTTCAAGTTGAAAAGAACGCCTGTAAGGTAGAGTTCTAGTTCTTTACGGTTTTCAATAGAAAACTGTAATGTCGGTTAGAGTTATAATTTTGAAAGTACCAGTACAGTACAAGATGCCAATACAATTAGGGTAACTGCTCAGTTTTCCCAAAACTTGTAGATCCATAACATTTCGTTATTGGTCAGTATTCTGAACTTGACAACGCCCTTTTGTATGGATGGTGGGAGAAATAGTTCACCTTCCACAAAATTCGGATTTATTGAGATCTGATTGTATAATTGAAAGTGTTCAGGCTTCAAGAATATTTCAGCTCAGTAGATGAAGTCGAACAATATCATAATCCACATTTTCAGATTTTAAATAGGACCGTTACTCAAAAAACGCCCTATAGGCACTCGAACTTGGGACACCCTGTATTCCGGAATATCCCAACTCATTCCCAGAATTCGCCGCGTTTTTTAGTCAGTATAATTATCAACATCACGTGCCCATATATGAAAATTTCGAAAACGACAATAAAATCATATCTTTTCGCCTGTAATTCCTCCACATTTGCATAACGCGTGAACTTCCGGCGTGCATAAAAAAAAAGTAATGAAACGAACTTTTTTAAGACCATCCCCTCGAATAACATCAGCGAGCGTTATGACTTTTTTACGATTCATTCTTTTCGACGCCAATAAATAAGTTAAAACCTCGGGGGACGACTGCCTGTTTCAGACGAAAATATCGTTTTCCATCTGGAATATTTTTTTGGCTGCTCGAATATTGATAAAATTATGGACGCCATGGAATATTCATTGCCCTTTCGGCTGAGCTTTCGTTCTTGTAATGTCTTGGGTTCCGTGCTTGGAAATAATTCCGAATTGTGGAAACATTAAGTTAATATTTTTTTTTTGTAAAACGTCAGCAGAATACGACATATTTGGTGTATTAGAGCTACTTTGTGGCAGTTATGTCGAAAATATATCTAACCTCAATTTTTGATCAAAAAAAAAAACTAGGCATATCTATTTACACATACCATGTTTCAGATATTGGAACATCAGGAAGGAATCGAGGCAAGTTTGCGAAGAATATTCATGATTGGTTTAGATCAAACTGGAAATCTACACCGGTGGAAATGATGCCGAATCATTTGAAAAGTAAGATAGGAGGAACTGTTCCACCACCAAAATCAAACCCTTCTGGTCCTACGATAGAACGAAGAAGAATCAGATAGTTGGCACCCGCAAACATCGGATGCAAGTCTCCTAGGGATCTACTCTACTGATTAGATCAGGCAATAGAGATAGAGAACACCGCGAGTGTGGGGTGGTCCGTGGATGCTGAGTGATATGTTTTCGACTCGCAAATATGATAATTTTGTTTGTAATTTCGAGAAAAACGCCAAAATACGGTGTTTTTTTAGTTTTTTGCTTGTAAAATCTGAATTAATAGAGCGATGCTGACACTTTCAACAACAGAATTGTGCAGAAAATGAGTGCCAGTGCAACTCAATCGGATCATTATTACCGTAGAAAAGCCGGGAAAACTGTAAAAATTAGCGTTTTCTCAAAAATTCATAAATCGGCCATTTTCGAAGTTGTAGCGCTGGTTTTCCGGGTGGAATTAGAGGTTAATAGGTTCTTTGAGTGTGCACAATCCGGACGTTGTCGAATAAATATTTTTTGCGTAATTGCGATTTGAATTACTTCAGGCAATATTTTCCGGATGGGCTGGATGATCAAAAATGTCTCGACTTCCACAGGCATTATGATTAATTCCGCAATCTTATAAAAATTATTTGATTTACTTGTTATGAAAGACAGAAATGACAGAATAATTTTGACCATCATTCGGCCCGACATCTTGTGATTTTCAGCGCCATCTAGTGGTACGTGATTTTTTCCCTATTGACAATTCAAAGGCAATCCAGTCTTTCGAGAAATTAAGTATACAAAGGCATAAATTATAAAAAAATACTATACTATACTGCCTCAACTTGGTATGATTGGGGAAACTGATATCATAAACATTAAAAATTGATCTTCGCGCAAACATTGCCGACGCCTATGTATTCTATAAAAATGCAGATAAATGATACACAAACCTGTGGTAGGATATTCCACCCAAACTATCATTTCGTCCACAAACTACACACTTAATACCTCCCATCGCGAATAGAATTACAATAAGTCTAGAAATAGTGAAGTAAATATCTCGAATTATCGATTATCTGTTCGAATATGAATTACGAACGATCTGACAGATCAAAGGCGAACGCATAGAATACGCAGAGATGTTGTTGCCGTAACAAATTGCAATTACTCCCTCTATATTTATTACTCTATGGTTGAAACAGAAGGTATTTCGACGAATTTAGAAAAATTGATTCAACTGAACCTATCTGCAGTTTTGGAAATCATAATTAATTTTTTTTTATGTTGAGCCATTATGCAATGTAAAAATATATAAAGTCTGATGATTTCACTCTGATGACTTAAACGTTATTGGACCCCCATTCCAAGTTCCCAATTTTCTTGTGCATCGCTTGTGTTATAGAAGACAGTGATATTGTGTACTTAATTATAAGATTCTGTATCTTTGTTGAAGAAAAAATCTCAAACTTATTATTTTTTGTGCTGTGATTGGATGACATACAGAAAACTTATTTAGAGTAGTTTCTTATTATTTTTCAATCGAATTAAGTAATACACTAACAATGTGTTTTGTTACAATCAAGATGAGATAAGAGTTGGTAGTTCAGCCTCAAAGGAACTTTTCTGCATTACGATTAAATTATTTTGCCCACGACCATTGAATAATATATGTCCCCGTGGATAATAGGCGTGTATAATGAATATTATTCACTCCATGCATAGATAATCCGACCATCGATTTGACCTTCAATCTGACAGATTGAAAAGTATCTGAGACGTTCCAATTGTGCCGCAATTTTATTATAAATTATAAATACTTCATCGAAAATAAGTAGATTATGCAGATCGAAAGTGATGATGAATTGGTCAGTACTCCACCAGAAATCAGAGATGCTGCAAAAATCACTGAAATGGAACTTCTTCTGGAGAAATCACGAAATCTATACCTCTCAGTATTCAACAATTCTATGGTTTGGAGAGAGGCAAATAAAATTGGATCATTTTCGGAGACAGTTTTGCTTGTATATTTCCCAAAATTATCAGCGAAATACAAATCTTCAACATTATGGTCAAATTATTACATGCTCAAGAGCACGCTTGTCATACATGAAGGAATCGATATCGAAAAATATAAAAGACTGCGTTCACTTCTGAAAAGGAAATCAGAAATGAGTAGAATGGAAACAAGTTTTGACGTTTCTCGTAAGCTTGACAATTTCCAGCAATCACAGAAAATAAAGTGGACAACTCTATTTTAGGTATGTTGAAAATGCAGAATTATTCCAATTTTACCAATGAAGTCGTGGACAAAGTATAGTATTCAACTCGCATATAATTGCTATTATTCATTTGGGTGATTTGCGACACTCGCCTACGGCTCGTGTCGCAAACTTCACCCTCGTGAATAATAGCAGTCATTATATGCTCATTGAATAATATACTAATTTGTGAAAGACCAAACTACTATTGAAGTCCCACTAAATCTAATTCTTCACAATGATAGTATGATCCAAATTTTTTTGGGTAGGTATGAACTGGTTGGATCTCAACGAAGAAGATTTCGAAGCATTTGAACGAAGCCTCGACTCTATTCTACCAAAACAGTTATAAAAGGCTGTGGTAAAATAAATAGTACTTCCATACAATCAAAAAAGACTCACCTGCAAGCTCGGATGACAACCCAAGTCCAACAGCATCTTCACCACTCCGATATGACCCTTATTAACCCCGATATGAAGGGCAGTCTGTCGACGTTTATTTCTAGCGTTCAAATCGGCTCCAGCATGAGCTAAAAGTTGAACGACCGCAGGCTCATCTCCGAAAGCAGCATGGTGAACTGCACGGTCACCATCTTTATCCTCGATCTCGACATCGGCATAGAACTGGAGCAGAACTGTAATGACCTCCAAGTGACCGTTTTGGGAAGCAGCCTGAAAATAATTTATTGTTAAACATCGTTATAGAAGCGACAAACAACAGTTACTACTCGAATTATCTTTCGAATTGTCGAATACTCCAGAGTCAAATAAACTACATTGAATAGTGTTGCAAATTCATATTTTCTTTTCAAAGATTCACTTTATCTCAACTTTTCAACAAAAACAAGGACAAGATAAGATGGACCTGTGCAAGCAGCCGTCAGATTATCTTTCACTTCAACCATACTCCAAAAAACCAAGATCTAACAATGAAATACTGCTTGAAACTTCAGGTAGACCATGAAGACAAAATTCACCTGTAGAGCAGTGTGTCCCGAAAAAACTCCATTCACATCCGGTCCTATGCCGGCACCAGCGATGCTGCTTTTTTTCAGGACTTCCTCGCATTTTTGTGCATCTCCGTTCGCTGCAGATTTCACCAATTCCTCGTTTATGTCTCCGGAGATGTGAGTTTCAAATAGTTTTTTCAGGAGTGCACTTAAACGTTCGCCACTGGTGGTTCCATGCATTGTTCCGTCTTTACTTGCAACTTTGGTCACTGCCAGAGGGTTGTAGGTCCATGTGGTGTTGCAAACGTCTATTTTCAAGTCGTTATCGTTGTATATTTGAAGGACGTGTCCTATCTTTCCAAGGGTCTGAAAGGGTCGATTCGTTAATTTTGAGGAATTAGAATAAGAAAATTTATATATACAGCGTGTTTCAATATTAATAGAAATCTAAGTCGTGTATTTCTCAAATTATATTGCATTTTCTTTATTTCGAGAAAATGCACATCATTTGATGATTTTTGAACTCATGTTGATAGAAATCTTTACTTTTTTCTAATTTTATTTTTCCTATGTTGTCCTGAATAGTGCTTCTGTAACCTGTAACTTTTGATTTTAAGCCAACTGCTCCAGCTTCCAAACCGAGCATTAAAAAAATCTCCCAATTCATATGGTTCGAGACTTATAATCAATGATCTCATTTTATTTCTAATAAAGTTTGGGCTACTTATACTCTTAAAGCTATTAGGTAACTTATTGAAAATTCTTATGCAGGATGTTTTTCACTCAAAGTTAATCTGTGTATTGGAAAGCTTAGGTTTTGTGTTCTTGTATTGTACTTATTACTGGTGTTATGTTCAATGAACCTGCTTCTGTTCCTATGAAAAAACAAAGCACATTCAAATATATAAACCGTACACTGTGAATACATTGTTTTATCTGAACAAATTCCTACATGTTTCCTTTAGATTACACATTGTTCGCATAGTTGTTTTCTGCAGCCGAATAATTTCTTTCAAATTTTGATTACTACCCCAGAAAATTATACCATATCTTAGCCTTGATTCGAAATTCGCATGATACAGTATTTTCAATGTTTTTTCATTCAAATACTTTTTAGATATTCTGATGGCGAAGTTAACTCGACTAAGTTTTTGACTTAAATATTCTGCATGCGATCTGAAGGACAGAAAAGAGTCTACGAAGATCCCCAGAAATTATGAATGTTACAAGAATTTCTTCATTTTCCAAAGTTATGCTTGGGGGTTTGCTTCTATTATTCCTGTTGGTACTGAAAATGAGAAGGTGAAAGTTCATTATTTTTTAACTATTCTTGTGTCCTATTGAAAAAGTTGATTCCTGTTCTGACTACAGCATCTTTGTCTTTTTCCCCATCGAGTACGTTATTGTTATTATGTGGACAACTGTATGCATACAGAGGAACTTATTTTTAAATTTTTGTACCCGATTCATTCTCTACAAATGAATGAAAAATGATTATCTCTTGGAATACTCAAATGCAGTGAGATCAAACAATAATCCAAAGCGGACTGTTACAATCATTCATAAAGACCCCGACCAAATAAACTTACCACTGCCATCCCATCGGCCCAATCCCCGTGCCCCCTTTGCAGCATCTTGACCCTCTCCATATCCGAGCAAATCTGCACGACGTCTCCCACCGCAAATTGTTGCTGCGGGGTTTCGTTCAAACCGGCCGTATTAGTCGGACTGGCAACTTTGGTCAAAACGGCAGGATTCAAGGTCCATTTGTTCCCGCTAGCATAGGCCACGACGATATCGTGATCCTCGTCTATACCGACAACCGAACCGATATTACTCAAACATTCGAACATGCCATCGGTCCAGCCACCATGTCCATGCTGTAAGGATTGTACAATCTCCAATTCCAGCTCGACGCTGACTTGATCCCCGATTTTTAAACCGGGCGGTCCGGTCCTGCCCACGGTTTGTTCTCCTAAGCACGGTAAATGGTCTCGGTAAACGTTGTATCCCTTCGCGTCGTTCACCACTTTCAAATCGGCCATTCCTTCGAAACCGACTCTGTATAGATTCTTCGAGCCGTTATCCCATACGACGTAAGCTCCAGAACGAGGACTTGCAGCGCTCCAATCCTGGATTTCCTGAACTTTCCCGCGTCTGCCGTTCCCACCATCCTGGTCCTCCCACTGCCAATCCACGCCTCGAACAACTCTCGCTCCGGGAAATATCCCACGCAGAGTTATTTTCTTACTTTTTCGACGAGCTTCAAGGTAAACTCTCTCCGTCCCTGGTGAAGTTATACGGTAGAAACGATGACGCAACTGGTGTTTGTCCCCGTGATAACAGATGGAGCAGAGGTCGTAGTTGCCGCATTCGGCGCATTTCCATCGGATACCAAAGATCGGTTGTTGGCGACAAGTGTCGCACATTGTGCCTTCGTGTTTTACGCCCGTTGGGGCGCTGTCGTGCACTCTCAGATCGTACTGGCCTGAACAGCGATAATTTGCGGCGGTTCCATTGTCCCAGACAACCACGACTTCGTCGGATGACTCGAAGTTTCTCACTGTTCCCACATGACCTTCTCCCCCGTCCTAGAAAAATGTAACTTTTAGTTTTTTGTTCAGATGACAACTCTTTTTTATGGTGAAAATTGTTACCTGTTTGCCCCACTTCCAGTCAGGACCCCGAATAACTCTAGAGCCAACCCCTTCCATCATGAGTCTGGGTGCTCTGGAAACTCCAGGGGTTGCTTCCACGGCATTCGCCAAATCCATTGTCTCATATAAATCTTATCAATATTTCCAACAGTTTTCTGAAATTACATTAATTGTATAGGAACGATCACGAATTTACCCATAATACCGAAGTGTCAAAAAAATAAGGCTAGAATAGTTGAATAGTACGCCTTTGTTGCAGTAGAACTACTCGACAAGGATCCGACCATCTGCTGATCTATGGTTTGTTTGTTGGTTATCGCCACTGTTATGAAATCTACTATTCATTCATCGGAGATTAGTTGCTCTTTGCATGTACTTATACAAAAGTGGAGTCATTTTATTGGAGATATTCGAACATCCCTGCACAAGTTCGTGAGAAAAAGAAATCGTTTATTCCAGAAGGAAAAGCAAACTGTAGTCGTAGAAACCGGGAACCACAGATATGTGCTGGCACCTATGAAGAAAAATGAACAACTAAACAATTTTGACATTCCTATTTATATTTTGAATTAAAATTTGATCCTTATACCTGGAAGAAACCAAATGTTTGCTAGTGATGTAGAAGCCCCATGAATACCAAATTATCGAGGAATAAAATGGATCTACACGTACAGTTCTCTAATATTTGAAGATTCTGTTAAGATGTATTGATCGTTTGTCTTACTCGTGACGTGTGGATCACGCCACTTTTACCTCGATGTTTTCAGCAATCCCATTGGTGGAGAGGAGACGTTGATGTTACGAATACTGTCCAAAAATACGGTTGCGGGATATCGTGGCGTTTACCTTCTGACTGAAACGTCTACGCCGTCTGAATTAATCAACAACTTAATTCAAATATCGCATTAGTTCAATTGTGTCCTGACGTAAATATCGTTTGTTAACAAATAAATGCTCCAGTGAAAGGGATCTTGGACGAAAACAGTGTTAACTCAATATATCCCGGTAAGTCGTTTTATTTTTCTCAATTGACCATCATCAGGTAATTGTACAAATTAAATGTTAATCGGGTAATTCCTGGTGAGAATGTTGATTTCCATTCAATTTTAATGTGACCCATATATTAAAATGTCACATTTTTGGCAAGTGTATTGAGTAAGGTTATGTTTGTCGTCAGTGTTAATGACATTTATATTGTGCTCTGTTGATTACTGCAATGTTAATATTTATTATTTATATTTACAATCTTGAGGAGATGTGGTAGAAATTTGTTGACGCAGCCTATCACAGTTGAGAAATTGTGACATTTGGTTTACAGTTCTTTGTGGTATGCCACGCGATCTTGGAAATTCCGGCTTTTCATTTTAATTATGAGAATATAAATGGAAGGACTCTCTGTAGGTTTGATTTCTCCGAGAAAATTGGTACGAAGTAATCAAAACAGTTCAAATGAGAATATATTTTTTGAAATACAGTGAATTTATTCTTTTAAATATGAAAGGAAAGGAACAATACGAAAAGTGCTTTCAGTCATTTATTTTAATTTCATTGAATACACGTCTAGAAAATAAAACATTCAAGAAAATTATTGCTTTCTGTGTTCAACTGAAATTTCATCTCATTGACCAAATAGAGCATCGATGAATCGATCAGTTTAGTTCTTAATTGTATTGTCCTCAGAAACGTAACGTAGCATGCATCAATCAGTAGACACAACACTCAAAATTAGAACGACCGGTACTTCCTCATTTACCACAAGCGATCTAATGTCACATCAGTGTCACTCGGAGTCGAAAGGGGTACAAAGGTCAATTCGATAACTGCTGTGCGGTAGGCTCGAATTACGGGAATTAATGCAATTTATTTCAAGTTTTAAATTTTAAAATTATGTCCACGTGAATACGGACGGGAATCGGTCTCGTTTGTCTTTTTGATTGAGTATTGATTTATTACGATTGAAGGATCCGTGTTTATGATCATTCCAGTAGTTGGTTCCATTGAAGGACACAATAGTCGAAAGAAGATATTCTATGAAATATCAATTCATAGTAAATCTGACATTGGTGGATCAGAGGTGGGCCATAAAGGATTGTTTTTCCTAGATTCCAAGAATTCAGACTCGCCGTAATTTATTTAGTGATTCACAATCGTCGTGGAAAAATTACAAGTTTGAAAAAAATTCAATATTCTATTCGATTGACTGAGCAACTGAGGACACAAAAATCGAAAGAAGATATTCTATGAAATATTTGAGTATTTTTTCGGAATATGTTGGTTGTTCTGCCAAAAATTGTCAATTCATAGTAAATCTGACATTGAAGAATCAGAGGTGGGTCATAAAGGATTGTTTTATAAATAGATTTCAAGAATTCGGGCTCACCGTAATTTTGTTAGTGATTCACAATCGTCCTCTACCTTCTTGGGAAAATTTCAAGTTTGAATCTGAAAAAATTTTAGTATTCTATTCGATTGACTGAGCAACTGAGGACACAATGGTCGAAAGAAGAAGATATTCGATGAAATATTTGAGTATGTTTTCGGAATATGTTGGTTGTTCTGCCAAAAATTGTCAATTCATAGTAAATTTGACATTGAAGAATCAGAGGTGGGTCATAAAGGATTGTTTTATATAGATTTCAAGAATTCGGGCTCACCGTAATTTTGTTAGTGATTCACAATCGTCCTCTACCTTCTTGGGAAAATTTCAAGTTTGAATCTGAAAAAATTTTAGTATACTATTCGATTGACTGAGCAACTGAGGACACAATGGTCGAAAGAAGAAGATATTCGATGAAATATTTGAGTATTTTTGAGCGCTCGTACTACTTACACGAGGGCTATATCATTTCGTCACGATGTCTGTATTTATCGAATTTTGAGCTGAAAATGTGCCGTAAGCACGATAACTCTCGAACGGAACAACCTGAAGACTTGAAATTTTCAGAGTGGGTTCAGTTCCCGAATGCCTCGGTTGAGTTCGTTAATGGGCCAAATTCCACTAGGGGTTCTGTGAATATGGCCGTTCGAAGTTTTGTATCCCTGATTAATTGAAAACTACATATTTGATCGAAATGAAATTTTGCACTCAATTGTAGAATTAGGTGCTCAAGCTACATGTGGAATTTTGTGCAGATCGCATCACCAGAACCATAGAAACCATAGAAAATTGTAACTTTTGAACGGAAACGCCTAGGGACTTGGCCTGGACTTGGCCGTTAAAAGTCTTGTTCTCCTGATAACTATAAAACTACAGATTTCATCGAGATGAAGTTTTGCACTCAAATGGAGAATGAGGTGTTCAAGCTACATGCAAAATTTTGTTCAGATCTCATGACCAGAACCATAGAAAATTGTAACTTTTGAACGGAAACGCCTAGGGACTTGAAATTTTCAGGATAGGTGTGGATCTCGAATTTCGTGATCACGTTCATGTATGAGCAAGATTATGCTAGGGGTTCCGTGAATATGGTCGTTTGAAATTCAGTTTTCTTGATAATTTCAAAACTACAGATTCGATCGTGACGAAATTTTGTATACTAATGAAGAATGATATATTCAAGCTACATTTCTCCAGATCGCATGACCAGAACTACAGAAACCATAGAAAATCATAACTTTCGAACGGAGAGGCCTAGGGACTTGAAATTTTCAGGATAGGTATGGATTTGAAATGTCGCGTTCACGTTTATCAATGGGCAGAATTATACTAGGGGGTCCGTAAATACGGTCGTTTGAAATTTTGTTTTCTCGATAATTTCGAATGTGTAATACGGATTCGATCGAGATAAAATTTTGTATTTTAATCGAGAATGATATATTGAAGCAACATTTTGTCCAGATCGCATGATCAGAGCCATAGAAACCATAGAAAATTATAACTTTCGAAGGGAAAGGCCTAGGAACTTGAAATTTTCAGGGTAGGTTTGGATCGCGAATGTCGCGGTCGCGTTCATCAATGAGCAAAATTAGACTAGGGGTTCCGTAAATATGGCCGTTCAAAATATTCTTTTCCTGATAATTTCGAAACTACTGATTGGATTGGAATGAAATTTCACACCTAGCTGAAGAGTAATGTATTCAAACTACGTGCGAAATGACCAGATCGCATCACCAAGACCATAGATACGGTAGAAAATTCTCGCGAATTATAGAAAAAAAAATTGGTCAGCTGAAGCACTGACATGAAGTCTGGAGTTTCGCCTAAGTGAGAGAATTTTTTTGAGAGCTGTCGAAAATTCCTTCAATTGATTTCTAAAACTGGAGATTGCGAATCTACCTACAAGGTGGATGTACGAGCGCTCAAAAGCTCCTGACTTCACGGCAGTGCTTTTATAATTTTTTTGGACTATGTTGGTTGTTCTGCCAAAAATTGTCAATTCATAGTAAATCTGACATTGAAGAATCAGAGGTGGGTCATAAAGGATTGTTTTATAAATAGATTTCAAGAATTCGGGCTCACCGTAATTTTGTTAGTGATTCACAATCGTCCTCTACCTTCTTGGGAAAATTTCAAGTTTGAATCTGAAAAAATTTTAGTATTCTATTCGATTGACTGAGCAACTGAGGACACAATGGTCGAAAGAAGAAGATATTCGATGAAATATTTGAGTATTTTTTCGGAATATGTTGGTTGTTCTGCCAAAAATTGTCAATTCATAGTAAATTTGACATTGAAGAATCAGAGGTGGGTCATAAAGGATTGTTTTATATAGATTTCAAGAATTCGGGCTCACCGTAATTTTGTTAGTGATTCACAATCGTCCTCTACCTTCTTGGGAAAATTTCAAGTTTGAATCTGAAAAAATTTTAGTATACTATTCGATTGACTGAGCAACTGAGGACACAATGGTCGAAAGAAGAAGATATTCGATGAAATATTTGAGTATTTTTTGGACTATGTTGGTTGTTCTGCCAAAAATTGTCAATTCATAGTAAATCTGACATTGAAGAATCAGAGGTGGGTCATAAAGGATTGTTTTATAAATAGATTTCAAGAATTCAGGCTCACCGTAATTTTGTTAGTGATTCACAATCGTCCTCTACCTTCTTGGGGAAATTTCAAGTTTGAATCTGAAAAAATTTAAGTATTCTATTCGATTGACTGAGCAACTGAGGACACAATGGTCGAAAGAAGAATATATTCAATGAAATATTTGAGTATTTTTTTTCGGAATATGTTGGTTGTTCTGCCAAAAATTGTCAATTCATAGTATATCTGACATTGAAGAATCAGAGGTGGGTCATAAAGGATTGTTTTACCTACATTTCGAAAATTCAAGCTCACCGTAATTCATTTAGTGATTCACAATCGTCTTCTATCTTCTTGGGAAAATTTCAAGTTTGAATCTGAAAAAATTTTAATATTCTTTTCGATTGACTGAACAACTTCTCGCGAAATCGAGGATTTATCGACGAATATCCTCCAATAAAGCTATTGCCGAAACTGGTTTCACATTCAAGGTCATCCATTATTAGTCAAATACATATTTCGAATTATTTATGGTGATTGGTTTGTGGGGAAATTAAAAAAAGTTGTTCCTTGTTCGATGAAATTGCGTTTCAAACAAGCTAAAATCTATTTTATGTCTACCCTTGAATCAGAAAAATCTGCATAGATGAGTCATGAGATTATCTCTAAGAAGCCGGCCACCCCGTTCACCGGATTTAAATCCCACTGAACATGGAGTTTCTAGCTTTATGATTTTTTTTCCAATTGCATTTCTGGTCGAAAAATCAAGTTTCCTCACCTTTGTGTTCTTATCGAACGCGGACAAAAGTTTAATATATTCAACACTTCGTAATATGATTCTTGGGTTGAATCATCTTCAACAAAAAGGGGGAAACAATCGTCTGGCAAGAAACAAAGTTCAAGCTCTCTGTTCATTTATCACGAGCTGAGTAAAGGTTGCAAAGATAAAATGCGACAAACAAACGTTTTCTAGTTTTCATCTCGACAATAGATATAAGTATCTCATCATTTCGTTCAAAATCGCACAAAGGTCGAAACTCTTCTATTGAGTTCGAAATAAATTGGCCAGAAAATACCAAGGCGAACTTCAATACGAGAACTGGAACATTTGAAGCCAAGTTGATGTTGTTGATTTTTTTTTTAATTAATGTATTTTGTCCTGATTGTCTCCTATGTAGGCTTTTTGTTACTGTGTCCTTACAGCCACTTGAACCTTGATTTTTTTTTAGCAACTAGTTGTGGAAGAACAGAAAAACTTCTTCCCTTTCCGGATTCGAACCCAGGACATATCGGTCAAGTGTCCTATTCGCTCACCACTACACCACCGCCCCTATGATAATTATTGTCCTAAATGATCCAATTTTTTAGGTGGAATTCTCAAAAACACCATCGTGCGATTTGGGAGTTCGACCATGGCCGATGGTACGACCTTAAACTCAACGTTGGTAACCAATGAACCGGCTAATTTCGTTTTAACGTTAGCTCTCCGATCGTTATCTAATGGAACGTTCGAAAGGTATGCAGTTCCACTCGATTGTCGATCGGTACGGTCTTTATCAGCGAGGAGAGTCCGTAGTCTTTGCCTTATCATCCTGTCGAATGAGGTCGATTCGAGGCATCTGAAGTGTATCGACGACGGTCTCATTGCGAAGCTTGTTGCGATCGGAGGTGTTTTAATTGCGAAACGCGTCGTTTTTATCCGGATTTCGCGGTAGTTTTGTGAACGATGGTAAATATACGGTGAGTGTTCTTTGGTTGGTGAAGTTATTTCCTTTTTCAAAACCAAATGAATTTTTGATAGTTTAATCATCATCAGATTCGAATTCTTTGACTCATTTATGAACTGGAACTGTTAAAGGAACATCATTTTGACAGGAAAAATGTCACTTAGCTAAGGTTCACTTTAGGGCCAACCTTAGATCTTGTCGACGATTTTTTCTCAATTTTGGGAGAAAAAACGAACGGTACCAGTCTTTACGTTAGGAAACTTCTAGCTTAGGAGATATGATTTTTTGAAAGTTAAAATCCGCGAATATTAAGATTTCTACCCATATTTCTGACACATGACAGTTGGACAGTTTTACCAATATATAGGGCAGTACTACCAATATAGGGCACTACGAATCGAAAAAGGAAATTATATTTAATGAAAGAATCTTTCAAGAGTTGGGATCGAGGTTAGGTTGTCAATTCCAAAATGTCACCGGCTTGGGTGTAAGTTAGGTTAGGTCAAATGATATAACATTATAATTATTGAACTGGAAATTAGCGAATATCAGGTTGAACATTTTAATCGGAAAATAAATTATTTCTTCTATCAACAAATTATTAAAAATGAGTTGAGATATTTCTGAAAATCTAGGGAAAAAACGAGGTGATGTGGAAATAATAAACGTTCGTGTAAAGCTTGCAATTATCGCGGATAGGTATTTCAACTATAACAAACCGCAATCTCAATTTTATTATTTGGCCTTGAAGGGAACAAAGTTCGTAGATTTATGTAATAATGTAGATACAACAAGTACCAATTGTACCTTGTTTCCCACATTTTCTAATGTATAATTTCATTTCGGAAGGATTTTAGCTTGACAATTCTAACAAAGTTATACAACAAATTATTGTTAATAACGTAGAAGATCCGGCAAATTTTTTATCATTACATTTTAATGTTCCTCAGTTTTATCGGATAAGGGAGTTATCGAATGACCTTCACCTTATAAATTCACTAGGGATAGTAGAGGTGAACTTATTTATATCGGTTTATAAATTCTAATAACAAACAACGTTTTGGGTGTTTCCAAGAAATCAAATTTTTTTGAATAAAACAAAGATCCACAAAAATGTGAAAAACGGGGACATGTCTTCAGAAAAATTTAACTCTGCTACGCACGAGATACTCCCTCTCGCTCGATCAGGTTCGAAACGAATAAATAATAATGGTAATTAATTTTTTGTGCACAATGTCATGATGTATAATTTAAGAGACATTCGATATAATCAGCCGCGATTTGATTATTCATTCATATTTACGTTTCAATGAGTTCCCATAAAGAAATTAATGAATTGTGGCATATTTTTCCAATGGTGGTAGTATATAATATAATATATAACCTTCGGATATTTTTCATGAAAAAGAACGTTCACTAAATCGGTTTCTGTTTCTTCTACTAGTCGCGTTGTTGGTGTTGGTTTGTTTACTACTCTATTTGTATTCTTCTCTCAGTTCTGTTGAAATGGTGTGGCCTTCTGGAATGTCAAGGTATACATTTATATGATTTTGGATGAAATAATAATAATAAGTACTGAAGATTGGTGCAATGTCCCAAGAACATTTATTCACGAAATGAATTTGTGCGATAATTCAATCGCAAGCTGTATATCGATTAGGATGAAAATCGATAACAACTTTCGGATGTAAAATATTTTCAACAAATAAGTTCAAAGTTCCAAAAACTATTTAATATTATTCCAAAAGTTTTTTCCATGTATCTTCGAATGTTTTCCTCATTTTATAACATTAAAAACAATTGAAACTTCCTGGTCCCCTATTGTCACAACCCAATGTATTATCAATAACGATCCCATTTCACGCTCCCAACATGAGCTTGTACCATAATTCAACCGCAAGATGTACATCGACTAGGATGAAAATCAATAACAACTTTCGTATGTAAAATATTTTCAAATAATCAGTTGTAAGTTCCAAAAACTATTCAATATTATTCTGAAGGTTTTCTATGTGTATTCTAAATTTTTCCTCATTTTATAACATCAAAACTCTTAAAACTTCCTCATGCCCTATTGTCGCAACACAACGTATTATCACTAACAATCCTATTTCACCCCAACACGAATATGTACCTTAATTCAACCGTCCTAAGTCCCAATAACTATTTAATATTATTCTAAAAAATTACGAAAAGCACTGCCGTGAAGGCAGGAGCTTTTGAGCGCTCGTACATGCACCTTGTAGGTAGATTCGCATTTCCCAGTTTGAGAAATCAATTGAAGGAATTTTCGACAGCTGTCACAAAAATTCTGAAACTTAGGCGAAACTCCAGACTTCATGTCAGTGCTTTAGGTGACCAATTTTTTTTCGATAATTCGCTAGAATTTTCTACGGTATCTATGGTCTTGGTGGTGCGATCTGGACAAAATTTGGCACGTAGTTTGAATTCATTATTTCTCAGCTAGGTGCAAAATTTCATCCCAATCCGCTCAGTATTTTCGGAATTATCAGCAAAAAAATATTTTGATCGGCCATATTCACGGAACCCCTAGTCTAATTTTGCTCATTGATGAACGTGACCGCGATATTCGCGATCCAAACCCACCCTGAAAATTTCAAGTTCCTAGGCCTTTCCGTTCAAAAGTTACGATTTTCTATGGTTTCTATGGCTCTGGTCATGCGATCTGGACAAAATATTGTTTTAATATATCATTCTCGATTAAAATACAAAATTTCATCTCGATCGAATCCGTAGTTTCGAAATTATCGAGAAACCAAAATTTCAAACGAGCGTATTTACGAAACCCCTAGTATAATTCTGCTCATTGATAAACCTATCCTGAAAATTTCAAGTCCCTAGGCGTTTCCATTCAAAAGTTACAATTTTCTATGGTTTCTATGGTTCTGGTCATGCGATCTGGGCAAAATTTCACATGTAGCTTGAACACCTCATTCTCCATTCGAGTGCAAAATTTCATCTCAATAAAATCTGTAGTTTTCAAGTAATCAGGGAAACAAAACTTTGAACGGCCATATTTACGGAACCCCTGGTGGAATTTGGCCCATTAACGAACTTAACCGAGGCATTCGGGAACTGAACCCGCACTGAAAATTTTAAGTCTCTAGGTTGTTCCGTTCGAGAGTAATCGTGCTTACGGCCGGACGGACAGAGTCAAATTTTTCGACGGATTCGTCATCAGTGAGTCGAACATGGTCGACATGAGCGCTCAAAAACATGCACCGACGTATCCAAAATACATATTATACAGTTCAAGAATCAATCGGATACTTCGATGAATTGGCTTGTTTCGAAATTGTGTACTTGGAATTTATCTTCATTTTATAACATCAAAAAACTTCCTATTGCCCTCTTGTCTCAACACTCACGCTCTCATTTCACACCCACTAATGAATCTGTACCATAAATTATCTGTCACATCGGAGTGGGGTTTACGATAGTGAGTTACTAGTGTTTTTTTTGGCACAAAAAAACCTTTTGTCAAGATTTCTCATTCTTTCAATAGTGAAGCTGTTCCTGTTTTAAATTTTTTTTATTTGTGGGTCTTAAATTGAATGAAAAAAGGGCCGCCAAGATCTGAGGTAGGCTCTGAAATTAAAATGAGCCGAAAATCAGGATATTGAATTCAGAGTTCCACCTTTTTGACTGACTTAATCGTTCATTCAACTAATGATTCAAATCAAATATTTTGAAGTTAAACAATATCTGAACAAAAAAGTTTACGATATGATTCGACTTCCTTGGAAAAATTGTATGGAATTCGGAGTGACTTAATCACCTCAGAATAATAATATCAATAAGACATGTTTCTGGTTGTTTTTTCATCACGCTGCTCGTTCCAATTCCGGATAGACTACGAACTTCGGCACCATCGTCTGATACTCGAACGCGACTCTGGAGGGGGACTTTAATGAATAACGACCGAGATAAGTGCATATCCAATCTGCGAGGAACTCTCCACACACGGCGGCATTTGCGTCGAAGAACCAAAAACCGAAAATTTTCAGAAAAAAAAAATTGGGTTTTTGAAGATAATTTTTTTTTATTATACTAACGGATAAAATACTTACACGAAAAAACCTGAAAGGTTTGTTCGAACGGATCATTCCGGGAAAGGTTGCATTGTATCGGCCTATATACGACGTTGTCGTGTTTTTC
Source organism: Aphidecta obliterata (assembly GCA_963966015.1). NCBI lineage: Eukaryota > Metazoa > Arthropoda > Insecta > Coleoptera > Coccinellidae > Aphidecta > Aphidecta obliterata. The sequence goes on along the minus strand of OZ014430.1, from coordinate 33,400,965 downwards.
GGTTTTCTTCAAATACGACTGAAAATTTGAATATAATTTTTTTTTGACGATCTCTCGGTGTGTGAATCCCCTTACCCGTGGTTTATACTAAATACAATATAACTGGTTATCAATGCCCATGGTGGTGTATTGTGTTAACATAAAAACAATAGGCTTCACTAGCAGAAAGTTCAATGAAGGAATTGTTGTTGCAATTTTTTGATTTCGCCGTGATTAAACAAATTGTTCTGTGTTGTCCTTGCAGGTAATCGCCGAAGATGTTCGCAGAGAACAAGTCGTGAGTATTTTGTGAGAAATCTCCTTGCATGGTTTGCGAGAAGCTTCCAACTCCTACTTGACCTGTTTTGACTCTTCTTTGCTATCAAGTATTTGAGGTTGTTGCTTGTTAGAAATTTTTCTGCATGGTTTTCTTCTTCCTCTCTGTTTTTATTAGTGTGGATAATCAGTGAATTGTCGAAAACTTTTCGATATCGTAGATGCTCGGAGGAAGATTTATTTTTATATGTGATGCTTTAGATTTAACCCTTTAGTGCCCGAATACTGAAAAAACTTGAATTCACAATTTTTTTTTCTTGTTTCTTGTTTTTTGAAGGGTTTTAAATACAATTCAATTTTTTTCAGAATTTTATTTTCATTTTTGAAAAAAAATCCAAAATATGGATTTTTGAGTACCTACCGTCAGGAATGATGTCATTCATAGTGCTAATGAAATGCTCTGTAACTGAAATATTTTATTCCTCATTTTCATTGAATTTTTCAACAAAATTCAGAATAACTACTGATATTACTAGGTATCAACCAAAAAAATTGAAAAATATCTATAGAATCGTTATTCCAAATCAGTATCCGCATTTTCAGAGTCACTCTCTTCTTCATCTGTTAAAATATTAATATCTAACGATAAATCTTCGTTGAGGATCTCATTTGCAATGACCTCTATTTCTTTCGAATAAAGTGGTCTCTTACATACCACTGTTGAATTTTTCTGCTCGCCATATTTCCTGACGGTACTTCTGCGTCCTGATGAAAAATGGGAAATTTCCCAAGAAAAGATGTTCGAATGTTTATTATTGAAACATAAACCTACTGAGTATATCCACCAGCAATAATATATGTTAAATAAAAATAGCAGAATATAGAAAACTAAATTTTACGACGCGTCGAAATTACTGGTACTCAGGAGTACCGTCGGGCACTAAAGGGTTAAATGAAAAAATATGTCACCCGAACAATGCCATATTGCATAATTTCCCTCGATATCGACGAGCATGTTCCACATGTTTGCGCTCGAATCTCATTCAAATCGTATTATTCTCCTTATCGTCTTCGATATCTCCGCCTTTCCATTCGAATCTTGATATAATATGTGTTCGATTTCGGTGAAATACAGTCAACGTGGTGTGTTCTCGTAGATGTGTGTTGTCTCAGTTTGTCGTTTTTACCTTGTACTTGATACCCTTTTATTTATTTTTTTTTTTGTGCCTTTTTGGAGGATTCGGCGTGAGGATGATTTATCTGAGGTATGATTTGTCATTTCAAATCGAGAAATTATTCTCGCAGTATTAAATCAGTTTTTTTTTCGAGATCACAGAAAAAAACGATTACCAATCTATCAATTTGCTTGAAGACACCTACAATAGTGACATATTTATCCGATTCATTGTGTATACGACGTCAAAAAACTTCCTAATGCCCTTTTGTCCCAACACTCACGCTCTCATTCCACACCCACTAATGAATCTTTACAATAAATTATGTGAGTTACTAGTGTTTTTTGGCACAAACAAACCTTTTGTCGAGAAGCTAGGATCTTTCAGTGCCTTATATTGGTAGCACGGCTTTACTGTCGTATTTTAATGCAACTTTCAAAAAAATCATATTTCCCAAACCAGAAGTTTCCTGAAGTAGAGACTGCTCCCATTCGTTTCTTCTTTCGAAATTGCATCTTAGAAAAAATCCTCGACAAGATTCGAGGTGGTCGCTAAACTAACCACATCATATTTTTCGCCGTCGATTTATAATTTTTTTTTCTTTGCAGGGACATGGATGGGGCAGGCGTGGCGTTGGCACTCGGCGCCTTGAAGGTGCTAGCCTTCGTCTACGACGTCCTGACGTACCCAGTGTACTTGATCCTCCAAAGGCCTTGGGAAGTTAGGGAACTTGCGAGAGAAGTCCAGGTCAGTTTAGCGATACTTGCAGTAGAAAAATCCGATCCAGTAGACGTGGCGAAGATCGAAGTAGTCGATCGTAGAAGTCGACGACACATCATTTCATACTTTCTAATCATTAATTATGGAGCATTAAACTTCGTTCACGACTCATTAAATTGTAGAATTTCTAACTGAATTATTTGTGCCAGCAATGTACTCGTGTTATGGCATTGTTATATTATTATCACTTATTGTTAGTGATTTTCTCTTATACATTTTATTCACCTTCACTTAGTATGCATCTTCAAAATTCTGCATGTAGTTTTTGATTGACCTTGAGAAAGAGAATGGTAGGAAAGTAATTGAATGGTTTTTCTAATATAATTTCATAAGAATCTCACCGGCATTGTTTTAAAAAAAAAAATTTTTCCGTGTTTTTCCATGGTCGGATTCCCTGTGTAGATTGTTTCACATTCCTGTCGATTTTTGTCCCCTGTTATAAAGTGTCGAATTGTTCATTGTAGGCGACGATAATCGCAAGTGAAACGGAATCGTCGAAAAAAGATGTGCGTATTGATATCAATGGAGCCCTTAATTCGGCTATGACCAAACAGGTACATGAAAAAAGTTTAAATGGAAATTTATTTATTTTAAGTGGTTGGTCTGGGTTGATTGGCGATAATTCGATTTTCAGAACAAATCTATGTTTTAAATATAAATTCTTCGTCTATTCGAGCCTCTTATACCCTTCAAGGTCTGAATTCTATTTCCGTTCAAGCTATCAAATATTATCACCTGAGGAATGTTATTACATAATGTGTACCTTTATTGTAATTATTATATTCAATTCAAAATGTTATGCGGTCTTATCAGGTTTCCTCGTGTCGAAAATAAATAAACATACTGGTTTATTTTATACTGAGGTGTTACGTAGTGTTTATACGCACCTCAAAATTCCTAAATGACCTTACTGTGAACTTGAAGACCAGTTTGTGTTCAATACCTGCGAACTTGATTGTTTGAAATTTCGGTATTTTTTAGGTTTGGTTATGTTTTACTGTCGACAAAATCCTAAATTCTCATTATTTTTGAAAATGACTGAATCAGAGTGTGTCGTCCAGTGAATTCAAAAAGAATCAATTTAGTAGCAAACATAACGTTCATAAAGACAATCTATGTTCTGAAAATCCAATAATCGCTTTTATCTGATGTAAAATTTGGAATAACAATAAAACAAGGATTAATATACAGTCTGTCCGAGATTAGGATCCAGGAGACAGTGGGGGATATGGGGTTAGTCAAATTAAAAAAAAAAAGTTTTGCTTTTTATACAGGGGGATTCCAAATTCGATGTGAACCTTGAAGGACGTGTTAGTATGACTCATTTGAGCCATATTCATGGATATTGTTCACGAGTTATTTGAGCTTTTGTGTTTTTTGAAAAATTACTCACCTTACTCCATTTTTTGTCAATTTTTTCTACGTTGAGCAAGTTTGATATATATAATTACTGCTTATTTTTATTTACAAAAGTACATATTTCAAAAACTTGCCAAACTCTTTCTTTATTTCCTAGAAAAGTTTTTGTTAGAATGCAGGCACTAGTTTCGTTACAGCAGATTTTTTTGTAAACAACCTCTTGAATGACCGTCATAAAAAATTTTGATTTGGCGTTAATGTTTGGACAGGAGCAATAGTTAATCTGTTGATAAGTCCTCACTATCTACCTGACAACTTAAATGGACAAAATTATGAAGAATTTTTGAATTTTAGGAAAAATTGACGAAAAAAGGAGTAAGGTGAGTAATTTTTCAAAAAACACAAAAACTCAAATAACTCGTAAACTGTTGATTTTTGGATATCAATAAATATGGCTCAAATCACAGCAAATAAGTCATACTAACATGTCCTTCAAGGTTCACGTCGAATTTGGAATCACCCTGTATAACAATATACAATAGAAAATTTCTAAATTCCAGAATTTCCCATACTGTGTATTGTTTGATATAAAAACTCAACTTCTTTCTTCAAACCTACCTTGTATCTCTTAACGTTTCCTAAACCCTACAGTTGTCCCATCCCTATCTTGTACATTTATGGTAAAAGGATTTTAATTGCTTCATAGGTTATTTCTTACGCCAATTATTTTCCACGAAAACTGCTTATGGTATTATTTATCTCCTAATTTTGGGTTTTTGTTCTGCATGATGAAATTTTTTGCAGTCTGAGTCAGATTATTCGTTTGATATTTCTTCATATTCCTGGAATCTTTGAGATATTTTTATTCAACAGCACTTCCTGAAATCATAAAAGTAATTTCATTGAGAATTTTATTGTGACATATTTTAATGTTATTACTGAGTTAACCGAGGAAACCTTCACATTTCTATTCGATGCAGTTTTAATAAGTTATGATTGATTTAATCATTCCAAATAATCGTCAGAATCGAAAAAATTAATTTCATTAATGCATGTTGTTCTAATTAAGAATACCGATACTAATTTTTTGGTTCGAATTTTAATTAGATAATGTCTGAAATAAAAAAACATTCGATATACAGGGTGTTCCAAGTTGGAGTGCCTATTAGACGTTTCTTGAGAACCGATCTACTGAACTAAAATATTCTTGAAGCCTGAACACTCAGTTGTACAGGGAGTGAAATTAAATTTCTCGAAAAATTTTTTTGGTCGATTAATCAATTTTAGATATATTTCTACTCGAATCGTTGCATTCGTCGAAATAATTTCAAAATATAAAAAAAAAACTGGAAAAAAAGGGAGATGCGTAGTCAGTAGTTCGTTATTAAAATTCTCAATATTGCAAGCATAAACTATTTCTGCATTCTTGAAGTAGAAGAATGGCGGAATATTGTGCAACTCCTAAATTTTGGAAAACTCGTCACAGGGTGTTTCAAATATTTCGTCAAAAATTGTGATCAGAATTTTCCCATACATTTTGCTTTTTAAATTAGAACCCTATTTTTCATGATTGCGTTGGATTCTGCGAAGAAAAATAATGTTCAAAGATGTTTATGCTCCTAATTTAAATAATTCCTGAGTTTTTATGGGATTTCTGAATTTATGTCGTACATAGGGATAAATTATCCTCTATGAACACAGATTATTATTGTTATAAAACAGATTTTATCAATTTATCTCTACGTACGATATAAATTCAGAAAATCGTTAATAACTCAGGAATTATTTAATTTAGGAGCATAAACGTCTTCGAACACTACATTATTTTTCTTCACAGAATCTAACGCAATCATAAAAAAAAATTACGAAAAGCACTGCCGTGAAGCCTGGAGCTTTTGAGCGCTCGTACATGCACCTTATAGGTGGATTCGCATTTTCCAGTTTCAGAAATCAATTGAAGACATTATCGACAGCTGTCAAAAATATTCTCAAACTTAGGCGAAACACCAGACTTCATGTCAGTGCTTCAGCTGATCAATTTTTTTTCGATAATTCGCTAGAATTTTCTACGGTATCTATGGTCTTGGTAATGCGATCTGGACAAAATTTCGCACGTAGTTTGAATACATTATTCCCCAGCTAGGTGCAAAATTTCATTCCAATCCGATCAGTAGTTTCGAAACTATCAGGAAAAAAATATTTTGAACAGCCATATTTACGGAACCCCTAGTCTAATTTTGCTCATTGATGAACGTGACTGCGATATTCGCGATCCAAACCCACCCTGAAAATCTGGATCTGGAGAAATGTAGCTTGAATATATCATTCTCCATTTAAATACAAAATTTCGTGACGATCGAATCTGTAGTTTTGAAATTATCAAGAAAACTAAATTTCAAACGACCATATTTACGGAACCCCTAAAATAATTTTGCTCATAGATGAACGTCATCACGACATTCCAGAACCTCACCTATCCTGAAAATTTCAAATCCCTAGGCGTTTCCGTTCAAAAGTTACATTTTTTTATGGTTTCTATGGTTCTGGTCATGCGATCTGAACAAAATTTCACATGTAGCTTGAACACCTCATTCTCCATTTGAGTGCGAAGGTTCATCTCGATCGAATCTGTAGTTTCGAAGTAATCAGGAGAACAAAATTTTGAACGGCCATATTTACGGAACCCCTGGAGGAATTCTGCCCATTAACGAACTCAACCGAGGCATTTGGGATCTGAACCCACAATGAAAATTTCAAGTTTCTAGGTTGTTCCGTTCGAGAGTTATCGTGCTTACGGACGGACAGACTCGAATTTTCCGACGGATTCGTCATCAGTGTCGATTGAGACCATTTTCGGCTCAAAATTCGAAAAATACAGACATCGTGACGAAATGATATTGTCCTCGTGTAAGTAGTACGAGCGCTCAAAAATAGGGTTCTAATTTGAAAAACATAAGTTATGGAAAAATTCTGATCACAATTTTTGACGAAATATTTGAAACACCCTGTGAGAGTTTTTCCAAAATTTAGGAGATGCACAATATTCCGCCATTCGTCTACTTCGAAAATGTGAAAACAGTTTATGCTTGAAATATTGAGGAAAGGAATATGGAACATAATACTGACTATGCATATCTCCCTTTTTTTGAGTTTTTTCTATATTTCGAAAACTATTTTGACGAATGTAACGATTCGAATATTTAAAATTGAATAATCGATCATATAAGAAAAGAAAAAATTATCTTCACTCCCTGTATAACTGAAAGTGTTCATGTTTCAGGAATATTTCAGCTCAGAAGATAAAGTCGAGAAACGTAGGCACTTGAACTTGGGACACCCTTTATTTCTGTACAAGTTACTTGGGTATCGCTTATAATATTCATATTAATATGGGATGTGTAATGTATTTTTTTGAGTTCTTCCAAAAAAACACCAATGGCAAATACTAAAAGCAATTTTTCATACAGGCTGTCGCGATTACGAAAGATACCACCAGCATCACGTACAGGTCCGTGAACCCTCCAGGAGCCGTCCACACCACCATGATCAGGGAAAACATCGACACCATGACCAAAATGCTCGAATGGCCCACCAAGAACTTCCCCAACAAAAGATGCCTGGGAACCAGACAGATCCTCAGCGAAGAAGACGAAATACAACCGAACGGAAGAGTATTCAAAAAGGTGAGCTCTTCATTCTCCAACCCAATTATTTTCTTATTTTCCCGGATTTTTCCACCAGTACAACATGGGCGACTACAAATGGAAGACTTTCTTCGAGGTGAACACCCTGGCCAGCCAGTTCGGCAAGGGGCTCCGAGAGCTGGGGAACCAACCGCTGAAGAACGTGGTGATATTCGCGGAGACCAGGGAGGAGTGGATGATCGCGGCTCACGGTCTCTTCAAGCAGAACATCCCCCTGGTCACCATCTACGCGACCCTCGGAGACGAGGCCATCGCCCACGGTATCAACGAGACCGAGGTCACCACCGTCATCACCAGCCACGATCTGATGCCGAAATTCAGGCAGATCTTGGCGCGGACGCCGAAAGTGGACACTCTCGTCTTCATGCAGGATCAGTTGAAGACGTTGGACACCACCGGATTCAAGGAGGGCGTGCGGATCATCAATTTCCTGGAGGTCATCGAGAAAGGATCGAAATCGGACATTGGTTAGTGGATATCTAATTATTCGAACCGATATCTTTTGTTTTTCATCGATATCTTTATGATGATATTCGAAATTGTCGAAAACATAAGTACCTGATCATGGGTTTGATTCAAGACCTCATTAAAGCGAGGACGTGCCAATATATTTACAGCGCGTGATTATACTTTTTATATCTAACTCAACTACTCGATGAAGTTGCAGTTTGATATGATAAGGGTAACGATACTTTATTTTTCCAGTTCTATAGAGAGTTATAATTGGATTGCATACAAGATAGATTATACAGGGTCTTTTTAAATGATTGTAACATCACTTCTGGCATTGGATTATTGTCACCCGTGTGAACTTAGCGGCTAGTTTCGGCAAGATATTTCTGGGAATGAGAGGGAAAATTCGAAGTTTAAACTTTTCCCCTTATATTATGCAAAAAACAAAAATGTTTTTCCCCCATTTTTCTGAAAATGAGAGGGGAAATTCGAATAAACACACAGTATTGAACCGCTCGGTTGACATTGTTCCTGAAGAGGACAAAACATAAGAGTTATCAATTGTGGTGAAACCATCATTCCCTCATATTATGCAAAAAACAAAAATGATTTTCATACATTTTTCTGGAAATGAGAGGAAAAATTCGAAGTTTAAATTTTTATCCGAAAACCAGAAGAATAGTATTCAACGGCTCGTTTGACATTGTTCTTGAGTGGGACAAAATATGAGATCTATGCACTGTGGTAGAACCATTATTTCCTCATATTATGCAAAAAACAAACATGATTTTTATCCATTTTTCTGGAAATGGGAGGGAAAATTCGAAGTTTAAATTTTTATCCGAAAACCAGAAGAATAGTATTCAACGGCTCGTTTGACATTGTTCTTGAGTGGGACAAAATATGAGATCTATGCACTGTGGTAGAACCATTATTTCCTCATATTATGCAAAAAACAAACATGATTTTTATCCATTTTTCTGGAAATGGGAGGGAAAATTCGAAGTTTAAATTTTTATCCGAAAACCAGAAGAATAGTATTCAACGGCTCGTTTGACATTGTTCTTGAGTGGGACAAAATATGAGATCTATGCACTGTGGTAGAACCATTATTTCCTCATATTATGCAAAAAACAAACATGATTTTTATCCATTTTTCTGGAAATGGCAGGGAAAATTCGAAGTTTAAATTTTTATCCGAAAACCAGAAGAATAGTATTCAACGGCTCGTTTGACATTGTTCTTGAGTGGGACAAAATATGAGATCTATGCACTGTGGTAGAACCATTATTTCCTCATATTATGCAAAAAACAAACATGATTTTTATCCATTTTTCTGGAAATGGCAGGGAAAATTCGAAGTTTAAATTTTTATCCGAAAACCAGAAGAATAGTATTCAACGGCTCGTTTGACATTGTTCTTGAGTGGGACAAAATATGAGATCTATGCACTGTGGTAGAACCATTATTTCCTCATATTATGCAAAAAACAAACATGATTTTTATCCATTTTTCTGGAAATGGCAGGGAAAATTCGAAGTTTAAATTTTTATCCGAAAACCAGAAGAATAGTATTCAACGGCTCGTTTGACATTGTTCTTGAGTGGGACAAAATATGAGATCTATGAACTGTTGTAGAACCATTATTTCCTCATATTATTCAAAAAGCAAACATGATTTTTATCCATTTTTCTGGAAATGGGAGGAAAAATTCGAAGTTTAAATTTTTATCCGAAAACCAGAAGAATAGTATTCAACGGCTCGTTTGACATTGTTCTTGAGTGGAAGAAAATATGAGATCTATGCACTGTGGTAGAACCATTATTTCCTCATATTATGCAAAAAACAAACATGATTTTTATCCATTTTTCTGGAAATGGGAGGGAAAATTCGAAGTTTAAATTTTTATCCGAAAACCAGAAGAATAGTATTCAACGGCTCGTTTGACATTGTTCTTGAGTGGGACAAAATATGAGATCTATGCACTGTGGTAGAACCATTATTTCCTCATATTATGCAAAAAACAAACATGATTTTTATCCATTTTTCTGGAAATGGAAGGGAAAATTCGAAGTTTAAATTTTTATCCGAAAACCAGAAGAATAGTATTCAACGGCTCGTTTGACATTGTTCTTGAGTGGGACAAAATATGAGATCTATGCACTGTGGTAGAACCATTATTTCCTCATATTATGCAAAAAACAAACATGATTTTTATCCATTTTTCTGGAAATGGAAGGGAAAATTCGAAGTTTAAATTTTTATCCGAAAACCAGAAGAATAGTATTCAACGGCTCGTTTGACATTGTTCTTGAGTGGGACAAAATATGAGATCTATGCACTGTGGTAGAACCATTATTTCCTCATATTATGCAAAAAACAAACATGATTTTTATCCATTTTTCTGGAAATGAGAGGAAAAATTCGAAGTTTAAATTTTTATCCGAAAACCAGAAGAATAGTATTCAACCGCTCGTTTGACATTGTTCTTGAGTGGGACAAAATATGAGATCTATGCACTGTGGTAGAACCATTATTTCCTCATATTATGCAAAAAACAAACATGATTTTTATCCATTTTTCTGGAAATGGGAGGGAAAATTCGAAGTTTAAATTTTTATCCGAAAACTAGAAGAATAGTATTTAACGGCTCGATTGAATAAACGACCAAGCTAAAATATCAATTTCTAACAGTGTTGGACATAATTCCTGAGCTGGGGAATTTTCAATTAAAAAATTCCGAAGATTAATTCATAAAATTTCCATTCGCAGCCGAAAACCCTCCGAAAACCGAAGATACGGCCATCATCATGTATACAAGCGGTTCAACAGGGGTACCTAAAGGCGTGATACTCCTTCACAAAAACCTGGTGGCCACTCTCAAGGCGTTCTGCGACGCAACTACGATCTTCGTGGATGATATTATGATAGGATTCCTACCTTTGGCACACGTATTCGAGTTGTTGGTGGAAAGTGTATGTTTGTTGAGCGCGGTACCGATTGGATATTCGAGTCCTCTAACCATGATCGACAGCGGCAGCAAGATCAAGAAAGGGTGCAAAGGAGACGCTACTGTACTGAAACCGACGTGTATGACTTCGGTGCCTGTGAGTAATTTTTTTATATTTATCTGGCTCCACTCCACGCTTAAATAATGAATCAATTCATTTGTATTTTTTCTAATGGGCCTCATACAAAAAAAATTCATAAGTCAAAAGTTCGATTGAAGTAATTTTAGAAGATTTTTTTCGCAGCTCATCTTGGATAGGATATCGAAGAGCATTCAGGAGAAAGTTAGCAAAAGCAGTACCACGAAAAGAATAATTTTCAAATTCGCTTACGATTATAAAGAAGCGTGGAAGCGAAGAGGCTATAGTACCCCAATAATTGACAGGTAACTTTCTTGATTACCTTGAAAAGTCCAAAAATGTGGTGTTTTCAATATGATTTTTCTAATTTCAGAATAGTCTTTGGTCCGGTAAGAGCTCTGTTGGGAAATAGGGTGCGACTTATCCTCACCGGAGGTGCACCTCTTTCACCGGAAACACACGAACAAATCAATAATTGTTTGTGTCTGAAAGTTCTTCAAGGATATGGATTAACTGAGACTTGTTCGTCGGCTACAGTTCAGAGCAGTAAGTTGATATGTCAAATTCACTACAGTTGAAAAGTACATATAGGCATAGTAAAAAATTTAAAATATGAAGTATAATAGTATTGTACAGAGTACAATAATACAGTAGTCGACGTCAAGCCCTAATCGGGGAACAGGCCGAGTCATAACAGTCATCAGAAAAATTTAAAAAATCTAACTCGTATATTTTTCAAATTTATTTATTTTTGTTTGTTTATATCCCGACTCTCCTAGGTCTCTGTGAGACCCCTCAGAAGCTCAGAGCTTGTGCGAGTTAGTTAAATTATATTGCATTATGTTTTATTCGAGAAAATGCACAGCATGTTGCTACAAATCTTTAATTTTTTCTTATTTTGGACACTATTCAGGATAACATAGAAAAAATAAAATTGGAAAAAAGTAAAGATTTGTAGCAAAGGGAGCATCATATGGTGTGCATTCTCTCGAATAAAATAATTTGAAAAATACACGACTTAGATTTTTTCAAATAATTTTCTGATGACTATTATGACTTAGCCTGTTACCCGATTCCAGCTCGACGTCGACTTCTGCAACACCCTGTAGGTATCATAGAGTTTCGAAACTGAGTTTTTTGATTAGGAACCCAATTTGATATTTGTTTTCTCACGATAGATTATGACATGACATTCGGTCGTGTCGGAGCTGCCACCACAGTCTGTGATATAAAATTAGTCAATTGGGAAGAAGGCAACTACAGGGTAACAGACAAACCCCACCCAAGAGGAGAAATCATCATTGGCGGCGACAACATCAGCGCGGGATATTACAAGTTGCCGGATAAAACCAACGAAGACTTCTTCGAGGCCGACGGAAGGAGGTGGTTCAAGACCGGAGACATTTGCGAGATACACGAAGACGGTGTGGTTAAGATCATAGGTGAGTCGATTCCGGAGAAAATTCTTAGGATAATCTAATCCGAAATTTTACAGATCGTAAAAAGGATTTAGTTAAGTTGCAAGCCGGAGAGTACGTTTCTCTGGGTAAAGTAGAGGCCGAATTAAAAACCAGCCCGTTGGTCGATAACATTTGCGTTTACGGAGAGTCATCCAAGGATCATTGCGTTGCTCTTGTCGTTCCTAATCAGCAGCAACTCATCGATTTGGCAGCGAAGAAAGGCATCACGAAATCGTTCGATGAACTGTGCAAAACTGCAGAGGTAGAAAAAATTGTCCTACAGGAATTAGCAGATCACGGAAAGAAAAGTAAGAATACATTTAAATAAATAAATCATGACTTATTGATTGTTTTCTTCCAGATAAATTGGAGAAGTTCGAAATCCCCGCTGCTGTAAAACTTGTGACTGAGGTGTGGTCGCCGGATATGGGTCTGGTAACAGCTGCGTTCAAGTTGAAGAGAAAAGACATCCAAGAAAGATATAAAAGCGAAATTAATAGAATGTATGCTTCCTGAAAGCGGAACCAATAAATAATGTGATATTTTTCATAAGTTGTTTGATGAAGATTACTTCGAGTACTGAAAAATAGATGCAATGAGCTCAATTAAGAAGAATGATGGTCAACAGAAAATTATACTCTATCTTTCCTCTATAATGTGGATATTGTGTATTATTTTTAAGCTAGTACTCTTATTTGTATATATTCCTAATGTCTATTGTACATATTCAAACGAAAGTTTCCATAGTAGAATCATCTACTATGTTTTTTTTTTTCCATTTTTGGTTTCGATTGAAACCGGTTTATCGACTTTTCATTACAATATTTTAAAGTGAATTGGCTTAACTTTACTATTCGTTGTTCTCCTGTTGTTGAATTTTATTGAGAACTCTGTAGATGAATACTTGTCTAAATGTTGAATTTAACACTCGTCGACAGGTACTTAAAAACTGCATTAGTTGATATAAAATTCTGAAAATATATTGTATACCATGTACATCAAGAGTAATATTTGTTTTTTGAATTTATTCACTAAATGTAGATCAATTTACAATACATTGAACTGAAATAAATTTAATTTTTAAAGATATCCAAGTTTTCCAATTGATTTGTCTAAATGTGTTTTAATTTCATCTTGCTCTTTTATTCAGTGAATTTCGAATCATTTTAAAAATCTAGAAACAATAAGGTTCGCCAAATTTAAATGTAAAAATAAGGATTTGAAAACTGGGTCAACTTTTGAATGCCATAAAGCTAAACATAAGTGGGGTGGCTTCAGATTGGTAAAAAGTAACTCTAATGGGTGATGGAGAGCTTAAATATGTTAACATCACAATTTTGTAAGATTAGCAAGACTAAATATACAAACTTTTTATTAGCTATCAAAAAAGAATTCAGTAATTTATTTAATGAGTGGATGTATTTAATTTGATAGTGTATATAGAGCAATGGAGAAATAAATTTACATAATTTTTTTCGCATCTTTTATTTCCTCGATATGAATATTTCTCCAAAGTTTATAATATTCATTCAATACATTTAGTAAAAAGTTGTATTACAATGGACCTTTTCTAAATTGAATTAAAATTGGTTGACTGCATTTTTCTGCAATGATTGGCACATGGAATAATTTCCTTTTAGGGGAAAAACCTGCAGTTGGTAGCACTGGACTCCTAAATCCAGCGAAAAATTATGACCTAGTGGCATTTTTCGGAACTAAGCTCATGCAAAAAGTCTTTGAGTTAATAATATTCATTCAATACAAAGATTCATTACAATGGACGTTTTCCAAACTCTATGGAATGGGTTTTCAAAGAAATTCGGTAAAATATGAAGTATCCTTAGAATATAGAATTATTTATTATATTATTTTATTCTCTAAGGAAATATAACATCAGTTATATTTTCAGGCATTTGTTTAGAGTACCGTATTTTTCCTATTCGATGTTTGTGTTTTAGATTTGATGTAGCTACCGCCATCTATAAGCATATGGCAAAAGCATCCCTCCTGCAACCGCAAAAAATAGAAATCTGTAAGATGGATATGATACTTTTTACCAATGATCACAGATGATTCGTAGCCTCTATGACTCTATGGCATCAGGGTTGAAATTTGGTTTGTGAAAATCTGAAAATGTAAAACAAAACATATTATGAGGCTAGAAAATCGTTGGAAATCATTACTTACCTTTATTTGTCACTGAAATTCACTTTTTTCCATTTTCGATATCTTCAATTTCGACTGCATTCTGGAAGGGATTAGGAAAATGCATGCACCATTGGAATAGAGTTTACAACTCACCCAAATTGATAGTAAATTCCTGGAATTCTGAGTTATTACAAATAATTTTTTGAGCGCTCGTTCTACTTACACGTGGACAATATCATATCGTCACGATGTCTGTATTTTTCGAATTTTGAGCCGAAAATGGTCTCAATCGACTATGTTCGACTTACTGATGACGAATCCGTCGAAAAAATTCGGGTCTGTCCGTCCGGCCGTAAGCACGATAACTTTCGATCGGAACGACCTTGAGACTTGGAATTTTCAGTGTGGGTTCAGTTCCATAATGCCGCAGTTAAGTTTATTAATGGGCATAATTCCACTAGGGGTTCCGTAAATATGGCCGTTCGAAATATTGTTCTCCTGATTACTCCGAAACTCAGATGGAGAGTGAGCGTGTTCAAGTTACACTCGAAATTTTGTCCAGATCGCATGACCAGAACCATAGAAACCATAGAAAATTATAACTTTCGAACGGAAAGGCCTAGGGATTTGAAATTTTCAGGATAGGTGTGGATCTCAAATGTCGCGGTCACGTTCATAAATGAGCAACAACATAGGGGTTCCGTAAATATGGCCGTTCAGAATATTTTTTTCCTGATAATTTCGAAACTACTGATTGAATTGGAATGAAATTTTGCTAATAGTTGAAGAATAATGTATTCGAACTACGTGCGAAATTTGGTCCAGATCACATTACCTAGACCATAGAAACCGTAGAAGATTCTAGTGAGTTAACGAAAAAAAAATCCTTATATTCCTGTAATAGCTGATTCGGCATAATTATTGACAAAACGAGAGGATAGTTATCCCAAGAATCCAACGTTGCCACACGTTATGACAGACGTTTTGGAGCAGAGAATTTGTAATCGTGATGTAGGGAAACAATTATTTTAACTTAACTTAACCTAACCTAACCTAATAATTAATGAGCGAGAGTTAATCAATAATAATTTTTCATGTGATTACAAATTCTCTGCTCCAAAACGTCTGTCATAACGTGTGGCAACGTTGGATTCTTGGGATAACTATCCTCTCATTATTGAAAAAGAGCTGCAGTCATTTTTTTGACAGCTGTCAAATTTTTTTTAATTGATGGTGGATGAACGAGTGCTCAAAAGCTCCTGACTACACGTCAGTGCTTTCATGATTTTTAGTGATACGATCGTCACGAAATTTCACTTAAACCTTCCTCTGGTCATAGATTTTTTTACAATGAGTATTTTTCGAAATATTGAATTTAAATCAACGAATTTGACTGGCGCATTCAGACCTCGAACTCTGAGAATACCCAAACTGTAGGCCTATTCTTTCGAGAGTTATCCGTCCGGAAGGACGGAAATCATTCTCGGCTCAAAATTCGAAAATTATATACATACATTGAAATGATAAAATTTTTATTCATAAAAAAGGCCAAATTTTTAAAATAGTTCCACATGCACAAGATGATTCACCAGTGTGTATCTGAAGTTGTCTAAACTATCAATCAACATTAACATTGGTCAACGTGGAGTACCATATCCGGGAGTAGTAGTACTCAAGACATTCACCTGAGACCGCACGCATGCGTTAAAGAACGCAAGAACTTTACTCAACTTCTTTTGAAACAGTCAGTGCGAAGAACCCACGATTATAATAGCGAAAGCATATGGTACCTCCTCCAGTCTGACGTTTCTTCAGGAGCGAAAACGAAATGTGTCGCTGATTTTTTTTTTCGAAGCGCCGAAAAATGCGTGAAGTGCGAGTTTTCCAGTGAAAATTCCAAAAGTTAATTCGAGACGGATGAGATAACCGAAAAAGGTAAGACTCGAGAATTCATTACCTAATTACAACTATATGTGTGTCAGATTTAAATTAGAAATTGAGGTTTGAATGAGCAGCCTTCTTATTGTTTGCGATGTGAAGAATCGACATTGTTTATACGGCACTTCCGTACCGATTTTTAACGAACTTCTGTTAAATAGTTCGAGTCGATTCCGAGATTACTAACACACTTTCTTACGAATTCGGCTCATTAGAGCGTGAATGATTTATAATCATTTAATTGGTTTAAAATTGAGTCGAAATTTATTCATTTTTTAATATCTTTTCTCAATAAAAATAGTTATTTATGGCGTGGTAATCTTTACAAAAACTCACGACTTTATATTGATCGTCGAACCATGGCGTTCCTCCAAGAAGCGGGCGTTGATGTTTTGGCGTGGCCATCCCGTCAACCGGATTTAAATCCCATCGAACATGTTTGGGTTATGATGGATTAGTAGCCATCCTACAAAGACTGACATATGTTAATTCACAAAGTTCAAGTTGTTTTTGGTGCCACAAGCAGACATCGACCTTACAGCAGAGTGTACTCAACTACGTAATCAGAAAGATTCCTTTCCAAATACAGGGTGATTCTAAATTCAACATGAACCTTGAAGGACGTTTTAGTATGGCTCATTTGAGCCATATTTATTGATATCCAAAAATCAACAGTTTACGAGTTATTTGAGTTTTTGTGTCTTAAAAAATACTCACCTCACTCAATGTTTCATCAATTTTTTCGACGTTGACCAAGTTTGATTATAATTTTGGATTGTTTTCATGAGAGATGGATATGATATGAAAAAAGCGAAAATATGCTGTAATAAATGTTGAAAAAGAATTCGTATGATTTGAAAGTTGGTATATGAAGAAAAGAATAGTCAATTTCTAGATTCAATTCGCAACTTTTGAACCTCATATTTTATGTATGACAAAAGTATTTTAAAAACTTACCAAATTAAATAATTTATATAAATTCTCCTAAAACTCACCGTAAACGTAAGTAAATAATCAAAATAAGATAATGTTGCGAAAATTCAAAGTTACAGAAAACAATTAATCTTTCGGTGAAATGGTTTGACCATGAACTAAAAAATATGAGAAGAAAACTTTGCCCTGGGGATGATTCATCAGGAGGTCGAAAAAATGATTCATTTCTTGAAAATTTGCGGTGATTTCGCGGGACCAACGTTTGTATCTATACACGATTAGGATTTCATAAGACTACGATTAATTTGGTACAGTCAGACTAGCCAAAGATGATGGAGACCTTCGATTATTATTAGGCAACATCTTGAATCTCCAGATGACACCTGCCTGTTTGAATTATGCAACACATTGAGTCAGTTTTATTCTTGCCAACCTTTTAAGTGGAAGAAAATTGTAATTAGGCCTGGGGAATCAAACGGAAAATACTTCTTCCAAACAATTTCTCGAGGTACCTACCTCTATCTGGGCTTTATTGTAAATTCCACGTACTATTATCACAAACTGCACAAATGAGCTAATATTTGAAAGAAAAATAAAAAAAACTAGCAACCCAACTTTTGGTGATTTTTCATAAATGACACATTATATATTTCCCGATTTTGTCACCTTATTGATGAATTCAATACAAATGACCCCTTATTTTACTTGTATGCTAAATTATCACATATCGCACTTGGTCTTGATGAATTTACCAAATTATATACAGATTGCTTGAAATTTCCATCTTTCTGACTGGCTTATTTCAACTCCCAGGCGTCGTCGTCTTCATGTAGTTTCTGAAAACAAATTTTGAAATATCCGTGTTACTTTTTTACTTACCTGTTAAAATATTCCTCTGAAAGAATAGCTGCAAATAAATAATGTTTTCCTGGTTGACCCCCCTTTTTGACGTAAATAATAACAAATCATTTCTATAACCTCTAAGGCACTGAACACTGAAGATAATTCTGGAATTATTCTTCTCGAACAGTAGGCTCATTCCATTTCCGCACCCATTCTTCATGAATAAATACATCCCGATAGCTTTTTTCATTAGTGAAAGGTATTCAGAAGAAAATATCACTTCTAGCCTTAGATGGATTATTCGAGATCTTCGATATACACCTAGCATTTTTCGTATTTGTGTAACAATGATCTATTCTCACGTCATTGCACAAAGAAGAGAGATTCAGGTTGAATCGATGGTGATAATCAGTCGATCTTCTTCGCATTGTTTTCTTGCAACCACAGAATAATGACGGAGATTAGATTGGAAAATCTCGAAATTTCGGGAGAGGATCAGTTTTTTTTCCTTCAAGGTCACGAAGACATAACCTAATTTGCATATTAAACATATCGATACCTTTTTACCAAATTATCGTAAGCCTCAACGTACTACGTTGAGGCTTACGATAATTTGGCAAAAAGGTATCGATATACCGAAAATATTAAGGAATCGTCATTTTTCACCGAATCATACGATTTATTCCAATTTCGAAAGATCTAACCTTGTCGTACGTTACGATTAGGATGTGCTCGGATTGATTCATCGATATCCGCACCTTTCCCACTCGATGACGAAATTTTCGATGACTCTCGCTCTCAAACCGTTCGAACGATTACAAAGTAAAGCGTGCCCATGCAGCAATCGTGAACAGAAAGATCGTAGCATTAAAGTTGGGAAAGGTTACTTGTTCTGACGTTGATATCTCGAATAAAATGTGAAAGGAACTACATTGTGTCGATTGTTCTTGATTGTTTTGATAAATAAAACCAGAAATTGATATATTATCGCGTTAATTTGGTTCGAATGTGCTTGATAAAATGTTCGTTTTTCCTGAAAGAAAATTATGTAATACATATTCAATAAGTTGAGACAATCAGCAGCGTTATTGCCGCTTCTTGGGACGTAATAAGTCCTCTGATTGGCATATTCCTAGGTTTCCTATTCTAATGAACTACTGAGGAAATGTTATTCATTTTCATCCTATTCGTGACAAATTCCACTTAAATACTCAAAACTTTGACTCTTGGCGAAGTTAGACATCAATGGACTCATTAACAGTTTTCCTATTTCTTAATATCACCCAATTATCTCCTAACGCAGTAGGAATAGTTTAATTGGATAAAATAGTGAAAGTGCACAACATTCTCAAAATAGCAAAACGTGAAATAATCAGCATTATGCAATCTGAACATCATTCGATTCCTTAGATATATTATTTTCGCTCATTTTCATTGCTATCAACATGAGAAAATGTTTCGGATAAGAGAACAAAGACTCATATGATCCAAGACTCTCTATAGCACTCTTGACGCTCGATAGTAACTATTCTATGTTATCAAATCATATTCAATGATCAAATACCATCTGCTGAAACTGAACCACAGAGTACCACCTGCTGTTACAGCTTTTATAATAACCTACATTTTAATTCAATTGGAACAATTGGGATGAATTAAATCGTGAAACAATTAAAGTGAACGATTAAGTTTGAAAACATCTCCCGGTAGCAACTCGGTTACCTACATTAACTTCATTAATCGCACCGATGCTTTTACAGTTATTAAAACAAATTACGTCATAGATTCGGTCACAATACAGTCGTTGTTTTGAAATCTTCATTCTATAAACGTTCCAAGGAGTATTTTCATTTTAACTGAGAGGTTCAAGAGGTATTCAATTGGAAATATTAATCGAAAAAAGATTCACTAGAGAACAGCATTCAGTTGAAGATTAGTTTTCTCCAAATGTCACTTTGTCCAGAAGTCAGAACTGTCAAATTTTGACAATTTTCTGTGAAATTCTCGATGGATCGATGGAATTTCGTTCAAAACTCGATAAAAAACCCATGAAAACTGCTAGTTATGGTTGAAAAAATTAATGAGGATAGCTTTTTATTCGATTTCGGAAAGAATTCTTATCCGACGGACGGCGTATGAACTGACGTCGATAAACGCCAGAGGATTTCGTTTTCTGTGGTTCTCGGACTCAATAAATCAAATTGACAACTATCGTATTGAGTCATAGATAGAATGACATTCGCATGATAAAAGCTAAGCCATACGTTCGCTACATCACGGCCTACTTCAACCACGTTTTCTTCCAGATCTTGCCAATTATACCCTCCGAGCTTCGCTGAATATGAAGATTAAAGATGAACCCATGCATTTAATCTGTCTGCACGCCATCGATGCATTCGTTATTCATTTTCATGACGTAACCTAAAAACCGATCACTGACGAAACCATAAACAGGTCTCTCGAAATTGTGGTTGATTCGAGTACATTTTGCGGAAAATAAACCACTTTCTCCCCGATTCGCGATTCGATTTGAGCATGATCAACGACCTACGTTCGGCCAATAGATGGCCGCCTCACTTTTAACGGACGCGAATTGTGTGTAAGTGAAAGTGGGTCACAAAGTCGTGAACGTACCAAGAATTTGAGATAATTATGTGCGGCTCGGTTGGAGAACAGCTGTTGTGCTGTAATTCTGCAAGATGATATCTTTGAAATTTTATTTAGATTGTATGCGAAATATTCCGATTCACTTCAATACTTCTTGAAAATATTCTCAGTGTTACATCCAGAAGGAATAATTTGAATCATTTTTGACAATGTGGCGAATGAGAGACACACTATGCTTCGATGTCTGCATGTGGTACCTCGTTCGATAGGATTTAAATCCGGCGAACGAGATGGCCACGGCAGAACATACTAAAAGCATGCCGAAAAATCTAGTTCAGATCATTATTGCTGCTTATAACGTCACTGAGTATACCGAGTAAATGATCGAAAACTTTCTCATTCAAATGCCTACTCAGATTGGGTCATCGCACTTTGTGTAGATTGAAAAACAAATATCAATCAAGAACCATTTCACTTTCTTCCAACTGCGAAAGGAAGTTTTAAAGAAAAAGTAGATTTTACCGATTACAGAATAACTGATATTTTTCTACCGAGTGAAATCCATAATGAACCATTGTACGGTAATTCCTGCTATTTGTATAATTCGCCATCTGTTCTTCGCGAAGAAAGTTGAACCTACTCGTTACTGAACGCGGTTTTTATTTTTATTCGTTTCTGTTTTTTTCTTTTTTCACCCAACTCATTAGTATTGTTCTGATCTATAATATGAATATTTTGTCTGGAATATGTTCTACCTCTACCAAAATATTGTCCAGATCGCATGACCAGAACCATTGAACCATAGAAAATTATAACTTTCGAACGGAAAGACCTAGAGACTTGAAATTTTCGTTATCGGGCAAAATTCCACCAAGGGTTCCGTAAATATGGTCGTTTGAAATTTAGTTTTCTTGATAATTTCAAAACTACGGATTCGATCGTGACGAAATTTTGTATTTTAATGGAAAATGATTAAAGCCACATTTTTTCCGGATCGCATAACCAGAACCATTTTGAATTCCAACGAATTATGGAATGAAAAATCCTTATATTTCTGTGATAGCTGATTCGGCATAATTGACAAAAAACTGCTGTCATTTTTTTGACAGCTGTCAAAAATTTCTTCAATTTGTTTCTTAAACTGGAAAATGCGAATTTACCTTCAAAGTGGATGAAATCTATGACTGAGAATCAGGTAACTGTAATAGATTTTCCATAGTTAATAATTATTGAGTACCCTAACGGGTTTTGGTATTAATATTCAAGAAATAACTAAACAAAACAGATTTGCTCTAGTAAATTATTGTGGATAATTAATAGTACTTCTGCATTTGCGTTGAGTAA
The DNA here is from genome assembly GCA_963966015.1 of Aphidecta obliterata. Taxonomy (NCBI): domain Eukaryota; kingdom Metazoa; phylum Arthropoda; class Insecta; order Coleoptera; family Coccinellidae; genus Aphidecta; species Aphidecta obliterata. Next base: position 33,378,877 of record OZ014430.1, on the reverse strand, counting down.
TCTTTCAACGGAATTCTTGAATAAACTAAGAGCAATGTCAAACTGCCTTTCTCTGCAGTCTATATCCATATTTACTCACATTCATGGCAACAATATTAAAAACTCAGTGACATTAGAAGGATTACACCTTCAACGCCCATAATTACTATGGCCGCCCCGTTCACCGGATTCAATTCCCATCGATAATTTTTGGCATCGATCATTATTGTTGATATTGCCTTATGGTAGCATGGGAAAACTATCAATTTGTGGCGATATCGCAGCCGAATCAACCATAACGGTTATTATTCGACCTGGAAAGGATTACATGACGAAATTCAGACCGTGATCCTTTGTTTTGTTCTGAAAGCGAGGGAGTGCTCATAACGACCACTCCATATAAAATTACGCTCGCGAACCATATCGCCATGGAACTGACAAAGAATTGATACAAGAATAGATTTTTTCTTGAGAACCAGAACAGCATTTCTTGTCTGGGTTGGGTGAGTTGAAAATGTTACCGATTCACCTTGAGGTCTCAGTTCCTTACCTTTCAATGTCATGTTCTATTATCCGGTTTGATACTGCAATTTTTTTTTGGTGGTTTCGACGTAGAACTTTATTTTTAATGTTTTAGAAAATTATAAATTATAAGACTGTCAAGTTCTTATACTGTGATGGTACCGTGTTTTCAGTTTAGGGCTATTGAACTCTGAGAAGAGTCCACTTCTGGAGGAGTCACAAATATGTTTCCAAGAAGAAACATTTAAGTTACGACACGTCAAGTTCTTTAACCTGACCTGAACGATGGAGTCGGTTTCCTCGTAATTCCTATTATATCAAAAAATTCTGGGAACCTGAAAACGTTTTTGTGGCTGTGAAATCTTTTAAAATCATTACTTACTTGTGAACAACTGAAATGTTGTTCAGTGAAAAATTAACTAACCTCTGATTATTTTGAGTTGTCATGAGGAGACCACAGAAGAAAGAATATCGAAGATTATGAAACGAACCACAGATTATGTGAAAAACTGGCTGTCAGTTTTACGAAAATTACAGACATTGTGAAATATTCGAAAATCATTAGGTACTTACTTGTGAATAACTGAAACGTTATTTACTGATAAATTAACCAATCTATGATCATTTTGAGTTGACATGGGGCGACCATAGATGAAAGAATATCGAAGATTTCAAAACGAACCACAGATTCTTTGAACAATCCGCTGTCAGTTTGACGAAAATTACAGACGTTGGGCAAATTGATTAAATATTCTTCCTTTTCTTTGAATATTTTTAATAACTCATGTGCTGAATTTCGAAATGTCTGACCTCAAATTCCATTATCCTCATCCAATGTACATCGTATGAGTGAATTCCATTAATATTCCCTCGTACTAATTAAAAACAGACATGAAAATACGCCAGGATTGAGAAATATCCGTTAAACTATCGATTTGAGATCGGATTACTACTGATATTGAGTTATTTCATTGGAATTCATGGTTTCAGATCTGTTTGTGGCGTTTTGATTCGAAATGAACCTTGAGGTAGCAATAAATAAAGAAAATCAAATTTATTCCGAATGTTCTTCTAGATTTATTGAATCATAAATTCGTGTTGTATAAACTGAAATGACAATATGAAAACTATTGAGAGGAAGAAGAAATATGTTTATTATGGAAATATTTTATGGACGGCAGAAGGAGTGGGGATGCCGCAGTGGCAGAGCTTTTGATTTGTACTGAGAGTTCTCGGGTTCGAATCCTCTTATCGGAGAAGAAATTTTCTGCTCAATATTTGCCCAAATGTTTGTAATTTTCGAAATTTGGGCTGATAATTCGTGCGCAAATCCAATTCTGTCCGTTTAATTTAAAAGTTCGAATCTCGAATGCCGTGGTTAAGTTCGGGACAAAATTCGACCAGGGGTGTCGTAATTATGATCATTTGAAATTCTGTGAAATACTGATTCGATCTAGATGAAATTTCGTACTAAGATCGAGAATGACGTGTTCAAGCTACATGCAGAACCATAGAAAATTATAACTTTCGAACGGAAGGACCTAGAGACTTGAAATTTTCAGGGTAGTTTCGGACCTCGAATGCCGTTATTGGGCAAAATTCGACAAGGGGTTCCGTAAGTATAGCCGTTTGAAAAAAAATTTCAAAACTACGGATTCGATAGTGACGAAATTTTTTATTTTAATGGAGAATTATAAATATTCAAGCTACTTTCTTTCCAGATTTCCATTTTGAATTCCAACGAATTATTGAATATATAATTGACAAAGAGCTGCTGTCATTTTTTTGACAGCTGTCAAAAATTTCTTAAATTGTTTTCTAAAACTGGAAAATGCGAAGGTGGACGAACCAGCACTCAGAAGCTCCTAGCTTCTATAATTTTTTTTCATCAATTTCGTTGCAAATTCAAACCATGTAGCTAAAAATTCATTCCTCTCAATATGCAACTTTCTTCGAGTATTTAAGTTACCTACCTAACCTAACTTAAATAATCAAACGAATTCTATTTTAAATTTATTTCTTCCCAAAAATCGAATAATTTTCTTATATTTGATGAACTAGCATTAACCTTCTGTACTCTTCACTTTGATTTACAAGTTTTTTTTTATTTCCAGAAAAATGACTTCCGCAGGGTTGAGAAGTGAACATTACAGTGACGAGAATTTATCAGACGATGAAAGTTCACCACTCACAGAAAATATTTATGGTGGAAGGTGAGTCTTTATAAAACTTAAGATTTTTTTGATGAAATTGGGGGCGACTCCGTTCTAAAACTTGAAAAAAATTAGGTTTTTACCAAGTAAGAAGAAGAAGGTACAAAAAACGAAATGGAGCACTAAAGAACTTTCATAATGTGAAAAATAAGATGGAAAATCCAAAAATCTCGTCAACGAAATATTTTCCCATCTGCCTGGAAAATACAACAAATGAAACTATTTTAATCGCCTCTATATATCACACATCACACACTAATATCCTTTTTCCCAATTTACTTTCGATCAGCGCTATCGATCGAAAAACCCCCGGGCAGATCGTGCAATTATCTAACAAAGAGATTGAGAATTTCGTCCGAATAATGAGACGTGACGGAAGGCAACATGAAATCGCCTAGAAAAATGAAAGTGATAGCGCTCAATCCAGTTTTTAACCTTGCATATAATTATTTCACTGGGCTCGACTCCGGCAAGCTGTAGGCGTAAGAAAATTTCGAAATACTGAACCAGTTTATCATGGTACAAAAAAAATATATTTTAGTTTTTCGCTCATAACTTCCGAACGGTGCGTCGTATGGAAAAACTTACTCTATACCTAGTGGAAGTTTTTAAAGTTCCCTACAAAATTGCACCCGTTACTTTTTTTCGCAACTCGAACAGTTTCCGAGATATCCGGAGCCAAAAGTCGCTAATAAACGAAAACTGCATTTTAGCCCCACATTCCCATCTAGCGCCTCAGCCTTCCACTTTTCCACCATACCTATTAGGAAATCTTGTAAGAAAATTCAAGAATCTTTCAATCTGTTCGAGGTAAATTTTGACGTACGACGAACCGTTTAGGAGTTATGAGCAAAACTCTTAGGAGTCTCCCAAAGGAACAATTTGGAACGGTCAAAAAAAAAGTTTGGCTCGTTCCCTTCGGTTAAGATGAACCTCAATGTGACCAATATATTCTTAACTCCGTTCTGCAACCCAATATAATATCCGGGTGTACCTCACGTTCCGATCATAATCTAGTTTGCCTTGGCATTTCACTTTTAACAGTCTTTTAGATTGCATTCTCGACAAAGTTTGATCGCCAATTCTGGTTATGCCATTGGCGTTGTCTCTCAAAGTTCGTAAAAGAAGCAAAAAATGAATCATATTACAAAAAATGGGCAGAGGCGTACGACAAAAACGTTTTATGCTCGAAAAGAGAAAGTAACCTTGAAAAAAGTATCACCCTGTAGATTATTACCAAACTTCTGATTATCATTCCATTCAAACTCCAAAAAGTACCCCATCCCCCAAGTTTCATCCAAATATCTCGAAAAACACAAAAGTTATTGAGGAAAAACGAAAAAAATCTGAAAACTTGAACACCCTGTAGCTTGGTTGCGAAGCGTTTGCGGACCTATGTTTATAGGACGTATTTGTCTTGAAATTAAACATTCTATCTACTGTTGAAAGTTTCTACAGAAAAGTGGACCACCCTGTATAATAAGAGTGAGGGTAAAGGTCTCCATCGACGATAAGATCGGTATCAAAATTTTTTTGTATACTTCAATTTATCAAAAAATGGGAGTCTTCTCGTCATGTGAATTCAATCACATTTCTCGTATAATTCGGACCCAGTAAAACAATGCCAGGCACTTAGTATCATTTACATCGCCTAAGGTCAAACCGTGACTCTAAAAGATAGACAGATCTAATACCGCAGCTATTGTATAATACGTTGGAATTAAGGTAAAATCGTGATTGTGGCAGCGTACCGTTTTCCTAAGTAATCGTATAACACAGTTTCATTTATCATTCGAGTTGGTTCTTTCGTGTTTAATTGTACGAATAATGGGTGGCGATATCGAGTTCTTGTACACCTTCAAGGTTTACAAGATATTGTAAGAATGGTCGCTTCTCGATTTCATTCCACCTGTTGTTGGGGTTGTGGAGGTTTCTTCGTCGATTGAAATCAAGGTCGACGATCTGGAGACATGAATTTCAATTCTTCCACCCCTGGTGTTTAATGATTAATGGAGAAAATTGCATCATGTAAATCCGTCGGGATGTTGAATCGAACAAAGGACCTGAAGAAGGCCGTTCTTTCACCTCGACGGAACATCGGCATTTTTTCAGTCGGGTCCGGGTTGTATTTTTATCTGAAAGTGGTTTTATATAGTATGGACCAGTGCTGCAAACTTTCCGGAGGAGTTTATTGATCCCTGAGAAGTCAACGGCGATTTGCGGAGGAATTTATTTATGTGCTTATTCAGACTATGACAATTCCCTGTAGTGTAGTCTGAATAGAATTCCATTGATACTGAAAGTCAGAAAAACTTTGGAGAAAAACACTGACAATATCAGGAGTTAACCTAACATAACCTTAATGTTCTGAGGTAGAATTTGATTCATAACTTTCTTAAATTAGTCGAAAATCTATAAAAGTAGTGTGGGAAAATTGCAAATAATGCAAATGGATCTATTTAATAGTATTTACCTCATCTCAGGCCCCGATGGGGTATTTTCTTCGAATATACATAAGTGTAGAAAAATAAAATGACAGTATTTGTCATACTGGGAATGAACACTGAAGGCCATTTTTGTATAAAAAAAAGTTAAATATTTTCTAATATATTCAAAATTATGTCGGTGATTTAATCTCTTGAAATTCATAAGAATAAAATGACATTATTTGTCATACTGATAAAGTAATAAAGAATACTGACGGCCATTTGGGTACACAGGACAAAAATTGAGTTTTTCCGCTATATTCAATATAATTCAGTGATTCGATTCTTTGAAGTTTTTAAAAATAAAATGACAGTAGTCGTGATACTGACAATGAATACTGACGGCCATTTCGATACACAGAACAAAAATTGAGTATGAAGTCTATGACAAAATGACAATGAAATCGGCAGATGTTTTTTGTACAAATAACATTTGAGTTTTTCTTATTTGTATATTCAATTTAATTTGGTGATTTCATCCACAGAACTTCATAAAAACTGTCAATGAACGCAGAAGGCTGTTTTGGTACACAGAACAAAAATTAAGTTATTCTGATATATTCAATCTAATTCTATGATTTCATCCACAGAACTTCATGGAAAGAAATTGACAGTATTTATCAAACTGACAATAAACACAGAAGGCGGTTTTTGTACACAGAAAAAATCGCGCAAAACCTCCTGACTACTGTCTATGACAAAATGACAGAAATTGATATATTGACATATTGACAATGAAAACCGCAGGTCTTTTTTGTACAAAGAAAAATTGAATTTTTCTGATATATTCAATTTAATTCGGTGCTTTCATCCACAGAACTTCATAAAAACTGACAATGAACGCAGAAGGCTGTTTTGGTACACAGAACAAAAATTAAGTTTTTCTAATACGTATATTCAATCTAATTCGGTGATTTAATCCACAGAAATTCATAAAAACTGACAATGAACACAGAAGGCTGTTTTGGTACACAGAACAAAAATTAAGTTTTTTCTGATATATTCAATATAATTGGGTGATTTAACTCTTTGAGCGGCAAAGATAAAAAAAAATAAAACCCAAGTCGGGCAAAAAAATTTTTTTCTTTGCAGTTTGGAAAAAAAATTTCAGCAAAAGTTCATCGAAAATACATAAATGATACATTAACAATAATATTTCCGAATTTTTCTCAATATTTTTCTTAAACGGGGTGGTACTCTTAACGTACTACCGCCGCGCAAGGGGGTCGAAATAGGTGGTACGTATTTTGTACCACCTAGCCCCAAAGAGTTAATACTTTATAAAAAGAAATTGACAGTATTTGTCGAACTGACAATGAACACAGAAGACGGTTTTTGTACACAGAAACAAGCGCGCAAAAGCTCCTGAGTGCTTTCCGAATTTTTTTCTCTATGTTGTAAGAAAAATATCCACGTTATCCTCGAAAAACTAGAATATTGAGATTGATCGCAAAACTCGCCTACTACCGAACGACCTTGGCTGGATCAACTTCTGGCCAACACCCTCCAAGATAAAGAACCGTTCGCCAGTCACTTTCGATTTCAATTTGGTCCAATTCAATTGTGAAACAAGAAACAACCTTCAGAATTCAGCTCCATTAGATTAATAATGACCTTAGAGGACGCATCGTCTCGCTAACCAAAAGAAAAACAGCTGGAAACATTCAAAAAGTCATTTCTCCAGAATATTATTGTTAGAATATAATCCGTTTTTTTCCAAGGATTTCTGCAAATCCTATACTCCGATTTCATTTATTATTAAATTCTTCATTTAGAAAGTCGAACCACTTAATTCACCCAGCGAAGGATTTCCGAAAAAAGTCAGACAAACAGGAAAACTCCGAACGATAAGAAAACGGGTCATTACTTTATAAGCGTTCCCAACTTCACGGAACTCCGTCTGTTCATTAAAAATTCAAATCACAAAAACAGAACGCTGCACCCGTGGAACTACATGACCAGAATGAATTTTTGATCGATCATTATTTTTTTCGTCACAATTTCTGAATTGAGGTTGTAAAGACAACATAAATATCCTCAAATAATCAAAGAACAATTTTTTTGGAATAAATAATTTTACTTAATTAATTTCTCATTGGTATGAAATACATAAACCGATTTCTCAATAATCGAATTATTTTCCGAATGGTTCATCTTCACTTCGAAAAAAAAAACAGTTTCAAACTAATCAAAACAGTCGGAAGTTGAGGTTATGAGCTTGATATTCCTGTCACCCAGTAGATCTAATATACCATGATTGTCATATTTGGCCGACGTTGATTAATATCAAAGAGGAGTCTTTGATAATATACGAGTTAATCTCAATTGAATTTTTGAGTTGAATCTCAAGATTCTCGAGTAAGGTATGGTCGAATGTTAATAATATAATTTATATCTGTCTGATTGAATCGATGAAATATTTTTGGATTATGCTTCATATTATATGAATAGTAGCGAATAAAATGATTTTTTATTTCAGTGTACGTACCGTCCAAGAAACGAAAGGATGGGACGTCTTCAGGGATCCTCCACTCAAGGAGGAGTCTGGTTCCATGGCAAACCAGAAATGCCTAGAACTCACAGTCAAAATACTCAAAGTAGCGGCCTATTTAGTTACTTTCGCTATAGTTTTAGTCTCTGGAGTGATCTCGAAGGGATCTCTACTTTTCATGACATCGCAACTTAACCCGGAAAAAGTTACGACGTACTGTAATAAAGATTTAGGTATGTGAAAAGAATATAATAAATTTGTAAGATTCAGGATTAAATTTTTTTATTTCAGGTAGAGATAAACAATTTGTAGTCAATTTACCGATAGCAGAAAGAGTGGCATGGATGTGGTGCCTTATATTTGCTTTCTGGGTCCCACAGCTAGGTTCTCTCTTCAGGTCCACGAGGATGTTGTTCTTCAAATCCTCGAGGAAACCGCCGCTATCTCACTTCCTCATGATATTCATAGCCGAAACCTCGCACACGATAGGAATTGCTCTCTTGGTGTTCTACATATTACCAGATTTGGACGTGGTGAAAGGGGCTATGTTAACGAATTGTCTTTGCTTTGTTCCAGCTTGTTTGGGTGAGTGAATCTCAAAATTTTCTTAGGTTATATACTCAGTAAGTAATATTTCAGGACTTCTATCGCGAAGCAACAAAGAATCAAACCGTTTCCTGAAAGTTATAGTGGATCTGATCGCTATAGGTGCCCAAGCGACCGGTTTCGTGTTTTGGCCGATAGTGGAACAGAAGGCCGATCTCTGGATCATTCCCGTTTCCACGGTTTTAATTTCGATCGGTTGGTGGGAGAATTACATCTCGAAACATTCACAAATACCCATCATCAAGAGACTGTCCAAAGTCAAGGACCAGTTCAACGAATCCAGATATTTCACGTACATGTTCATCTCTATTTGGAAGTGTATATGTTTCTTCTTGGCCGTGCTGTTCATCCTTCTGTTCAAGGAGGGAGAGGTCGGTTTCTTATTTACTAAATTTTCTGAAGGATTCGGGACGCATCAGATCACTATTACGGAGGTAAGTGTAGTTTTGTTAGTTTAAGGAAAATTTAATTCTCAATGTTTTAGGTGAAACCATTCTTAGGGGGAACTTCCCTACCAGACATTTCGGAGATAATCCCAACCGGAGACGACACCACGGTTCAGGCCAGCGACCAGACTCCGGTACACTTCCTTCTCATAAGCATCTTCGCCTCCTACTTCGCCTACATTTTCGGCAAATTCGCCTGTAAGATAATGATCCAGGGTTTTTCGTACGCCTTCCCCGTAAATCTCACCATACCAGTCGCGATTTCGCTCCTCATAGCAGCCTGCGGACTGAGGAACGAGGATCCCTGCTTCTTCAACGAATCCATACCGCCTTACCTCTTTTTCGCCAGTCCCTCGGCCTCGTTCTTGAACGACTTCATCTCGCACCAGCACGTTTGGATCTGGCTGCTTTGGTTGCTGTCCCAGACGTGGATCACTATCCATATTTGGACCCCGAAATGCGAACGTTTGGCCAGAACTGAGAAATTATACGTAACACCCATGTACGATGGACTTTTGATCGATCAGAGTTTGGGTGAGTCCATACATACTGTAATGAATATATTCCAAGTTCTCCTTAAAATAATTTATTTACAGTTCACTTCCAGACAATATGTTTTAATCAAATTGAATTCTAGGACTGAACAGATGCAGGGACGACGAGGCGGACGTCAAAACCGAAGTCTTGGACGAGATCCAAAAGGAAAAAGGGGACGAATACTACGAAACGATATCGAATCACACCGATGGTTCCACCCCCAGAACCATTAAGAGTTCCGACCATATCACCAGGATTTACGCTTGCGCCACCATGTGGCACGAGACCAAAGAAGAAATGTTGGAGTTCCTGCAGTCGATTCTGAGACTCGACGAAGATCAGTCGGCCAGAAGGGTGGCCCAGAAGTATCTGAGGGTGGTGGATCCGGATTATTACGAATTCGAGAGTAAGTTAATTTCCCCGAATATAAACCGAAGAACTGAACTTATCGAACTTCGTAGCCCACATATTCTTCGATGACGCCTTCGAGTTGTCGGACCACAGCGACGACGACACTCAAGTGAACCGGTTCGTGAAACTCCTGATCGCAAGTCTGGACGAAGCGGCTTCGGAGGTCCACCAAACGCACATAAGGATCAGGCCGCCTAAGAAGATACCGACTCCTTACGGTGGAAGGTTGATCTGGACGCTCCCCGGAAAAACGACCATGATCGCCCACTTGAAGGACAAAATGAAGATAAGGCACAGGAAGAGATGGTCGCAGGTCATGTACATGTACTATCTTCTCGGGCACAGACTTATGGAACTACCTATATCGGTAGATAGGAAGGCTGTGATTGCGGAAAATACGTATTTGTTAACGCTCGATGGGGACGTCGACTTCCAACCGTCAGCGTTGTTGCTGCTTATCGATCTGATGAAGAAGAACAGGAATTTAGGTGCTGCTTGTGGTCGTATCCATCCTCTTGGATCAGGTCCTATGGTTTGGTACCAAATGTTCGAGTACGCTATCGGTCATTGGCTGCAGAAAGCCACCGAGCACGTTATCGGTTGTGTGCTGTGTAGTCCTGGATGTTTTTCGCTCTTCAGGGGAAAATCCCTCATGGACGATAATGTGATGAAGAAATATACAACGAGGTAAGTCCAATAAACGTGTAATAATACGACTTATACCGTTTGTGATAGTACAAGTTATTAAGGTGGAATTTAAGTATTATTTTATATTTCTACCCGCGGTCACCATTTATAATCTATTCCGAAAAGTATTGAGTTCGTGCTTCCTGCACGAAGAGGAAGTCCTTTTTTTACCCTTTCTGAGGAACAGGTAACCAGGAAAGAAAACCCAAAAATTTAAAAGAACATATTGTATTCACGAAAAATGGTAAAATGCGTACATAAAATCGAGCTATTCACACAACAACAAAAATATCAAAATAAAAATTACGAAAAGCACTGCCGTGAAGTCAGGAGCTATTGAGCGCTCGTACATGCACCTTGTAGGTGGATTCGCATTTTCCAGTTTTAGAAATCAATTGAAGGAATTTTCGACAGTTGTCAAAAAAAATTCTGAAACTTAGGCGAAACTCCAGACTTCATGTCAGTGCTTCAGCTGATCCGTAAGCACGATAACTCTCGAACGGAATGTCCTAGAAACTTGAAATTTTCAGGGTAGGTTCGAATCTCGAATGCCGCGTTTAAGTTCGTTATTGGGCAAAATTCGCCAAAGGGTTCCGTAAATATGGCCGCTCGAAATTTTGTTTTCCTGATTTCTTTGAAACTACAGATTCGATCGAGATGAAAGTTTGCACTCTAATGGAAAATGAGGTGTTCAAGCTACATGCAAAATTTTGTTCAGCTCGCATCACCAGAACCATAGAAATCATAGAAAATTGTAACTTTTGAACAGAAACGCCTAGGGACTTGAAATTTTCAGGATAGGTGTGGATCTCGATTGTCGTGATCACTTTCATCTATGAGCAAAATTAAACTAGGGGTTCCGTAAATATGGTCGTTTGAATTTTAGTTTTCTTGATAATTTTCAAACTACAGATTCGATCGTGACGAAATTTTGTATACTGATGTAGAATGATGTATTCAAGCTACATTTCTCCAGATCACATGACCAGAACCATAGAATCCATAGAAAATCATAACTTTCGAACGGATAGGCCTAGGGACTTGAAATTTTCAGGATAGGTGTGGATCTGAAATGTCGCGTTCACGTTCATCGATGAGCAGAATTAAACTAGGGGTTCCGTAAATACGGTCGTTTGAAATTTTGTTTTCTCGATGAATTCGAAACTACGGATCCGATCGAGATGAAATTTTGTATTTTAATCGAGAATGATATATTGAAGCAATATTTTGTCCAGATCGCATGACCAGAACCATAGAAACCATAGAAAATTGTAACTTTTGAACGGAAAGGCCTAGGAACTTGAAATTTTCAGGGTGGGTTTGGATCGCTAATATTGCGGTCACGTTCATCAATGAGCAAAATTAGACAAGGGGTTACGTAAATATGGCCGTTCAAAATATTTTTTCCTGATAGTTTCGAAACTACTGATCGGATTGGAATGAAATTATGCACATAGCTGAAGAATAATGTATTCAAACTACGTGCAAAATTTTGTCCAGATCGCATCACCAAGACCATAGAAACCGTAGAAAATTCTAGCGAATTATCGAAAAAAAATTGATCAGCTGAAGCGCTGACATGAAGTCTGGAGTTTCGCCTAAGTTTCAGAATTTTTTTGAAAGCTGTCAAAAATTCCTTCAATTGATTTCTAAAACTGGAAAATGCTTTTCGTAATTTTCAACTGAAACTCAAAATGAATCGGTTTGGAAATGTTTCCGAAAGTAAAATTAATGCGGCTATTGAAAATAGTGTTCCACTAAATACTCAGAAAGTTCACACATAAAATGTTCATTTAACTCGGGAAATAATCTTACCAAATATCCCTCGGGCATTTAATTTTTCCTGTGGAAAAATTGGAACACTCGTTTCTAAGTAATCTGTTTCAACAAATAGCATTCGCGAAAGTGGAAAAATCCTCGTCTTCGACTCGGATTTTTAAAACCACCCTCGCTCATGCTATTTGTTAAAACAAATTACTTAGAAACTCGTTTTTCCGAATTTTCCCGGAAAAATTAAATAAATGCACTAGGGATATTACCCCCGAATATTTCTCATGAAAACGTTGCCCCGTTTCCTCTTATCGAGGACTCCTTCAATCGCCAATACGAAGTTTATTTGTCGTCTACCTCCGTTTGTCAAAACAAAGCTTCGTTTGAAGCCAAAGCTTTCCCGACATCCGTTGATTATACAAAGTAATACAATGTATGCCCGACTTCGAATATACATACTCTTTTCCGAGGTAGGTGACCTAATTTGAAATTAATAGTATATTATTTAACGAGCGGTAATGTAGGTCATAACTCACGCAAATGAAGTTTGCAGCACGAGCCGGAGGCGAGTGCTGTAATTCATCAAGTGAGTTATGACCATTACCGCAAGTTGAATACTATACTTTATCTACGATTGTAACAATAAATACTAACATACAAGTACAGAGAAAGAACTTTATTTAAAAATCTTAATAGTTACATATAACCATGCATTATTTATGTTGATTGTGCTTCTTAGCATGGAGTAGAAAGTCTATAGGGGCGATGCTTCATATTTAGTGCTAAGTTCACTAAAATATGCCAAAAGAACATTCTCTGTAAACAATGACTTGATATTCTAACTGCTACGCCAATCTTGAAAATTGTTGTATACACCTTTATATTTGTTTTGGTATTTTTCGGGCAATAAATTCTGTATGGTAACATTAGCTGATTATCTTATTTCTGAAGATGTACATAATAATTCATCTTCACTATCTGAATTAATCTTTTTCAGCGAAATATCCACAATAATAATTAGGTATCAACTCAATTTGATTAAACGTCAAAATTATTCAAGTGACCTCCCCTCAATACTAATAATGGACTGTTCCCTTACGGCCAATCACACAGGGGAGTTATAGGAGTGAGTGAGTGGGAGAACACTCACGGTGTTTGTTTACATATACCATTACTTCATCGAAAGTAGTTGAGTAATGACTATATTATTCAATCGGAGTAGATAAATATTCATATTCCCAAATCTTAAAAACGCTTGAAACGAATATTCTAGCCACCATTTTTCATTCTCAGGTCCGACGAAGCCAGACATTACGTACAGTACGATCAAGGCGAAGACAGATGGCTCTGTACGCTTCTCCTACAAAGAGGATACCGTGTGGAGTACTCGGCTGCTTCCGACGCATACACTCACGCTCCAGAAGGTTTCAACGAGTTTTATAATCAGAGGAGAAGATGGGTGCCATCGACCATAGCGAACATCATGGATCTACTCATGGACTACAAGAAAACTATAAAGATCAACGATAATATTTCGAAACCTTATATAGGATACCAGGTAGGTCTCGAACTGATCCATCGATCCGTCCGTAATTGAGCGAACAATTTTAGATTTTGTTGATGGGTGGTACGATCCTTGGACCCGGAACGATATTCCTCATGTTGGTGGGAGCCTTCGTGGCGGCTTTCCAGATAGACAACTGGACCAGTTTCTACTACAACATTTATCCCATCCTCTTCTTCATTCTGGTGTGTTTCACGTGTAAATCTAACATACAGCTGTTGGTCGCTCAAATATTGTCGACTTGTTACGCGTTGATCATGATGGCTGTTATTGTTGGTACTGCGCTCCAGTTGAGGGAGGATGGGTGGGGTTCCCCGTCTTCTATTTTCCTAAGTGCTATGACTGGGTCGTTTTTCATCGCTGCCTGTCTACATCCGCAAGAATTTTGGTGTATAGTACCCGGAGTCATTTACTTGTTGTCGATACCCTCTATGTACCTCCTTTTGATTTTATACTCGATTATTAACTTGAATGTTGTAACCTGGGGAACTAGAGAGGTGGCAGTAAAGAAGACGAAGAAGGTAAGGACAAGAAATTCGCAATAAGGCAACATTCACACATATAATTATAGGAATTGGAGGAAGATAAGAAAGCAGCCGAGGAAGCAAAGAAAAAAGCCAAACAAAAATCCCTGTTGGGTTTCCTACAAAACGGAGGTACGAGCGATGACGACGCCGGAAGTATCGAAATATCTTTAGCGGGACTCTTCAAATGCATGCTTTGCACCCACCAATCGCCGAGCGATGAAAAGGCTCAGCTCATCCAAATCGCAGACTCCTTAGAAACCCTCAGTAAACGACTGGACGGAATAGAAAGGTACTGTTATTAAAGAAATTTATTTTAATTTTGAACATAATTCGAATACAATAACATATTTCATCGAATTTTGTTCGATATTCTATTTGATTTGCCCAAAACTCTTCCTAGAGGGTTCTAAGATGAACAATTATTATGTTTCTTCACTTTAAAATATTGAAATTTCTCTATTTATTTGTAATTGATATCATGAATAATGAATGATAATATTTTTTTTTATTGTTCGTTTCTTCATTGAATTTATATAAATCATTTTCATTAACTATTATGTATGCTGCTTCAATTCTTAATTTTTCACAGATATTTTTATTTTTATCAGTGATTCTATGTGCTCATATAATGACTAAGTTTTTTTTTCTTAAACGTCACTTATTTCCTCTTATTCCATCTTTTCAAATATTTCTCCCCACTTCTCTTTAACTCTTTTTTTTCAAAATGAGAGTCTTCTTTTGCGCGAGTTTATGACCTCTTTTAACAAATAGATATATTTTCTTTTGTTATTCATATAAGATGAATAATTACGAGCTTATAAGAAGCTCGTTTTTGCTTCTGAGATTCATCATCACTTTCGTCATACATTAGGGTACTCTCATCTTCTTCGCTGTCATCAGACTTTGCCTTCTTGTGTTTAACACCTCTTTGTCTTACCTTAGTAACTGGACAGTTTTCATCAAATGGCTGAAATTCCTCATCTTTCTCAGTTTTTGGTTGATATATCTTTTTATGAATTACTTTCAATGGTTTACTGTCACATTTAAGTATATCCTTAAATTCTTTTGAATTCTCATCGGAATATTTTGTACAGTAGAATCTATCAAAGTTATGAATTTCTTTTTGTATCAGCTCAATTTTGCCTGGCTTCTTGTATATTAACTTGATATCCCCCTTCTTGAATTTGAATATAGAATTATCAATTCTAATAATGTTTCCAAAACAGAATTCCTCCATTTTTGTTTCAGAAGTATCCTCATTAAATTCATTTTTACTATCATTGAGTTCAGAAGCATTGTTGAATTCTTTCTTGAATGTTGGGTCTTGAAATTTCAGCATATTAATTTAATTTAACTTCATATTTTCTTTTGAATTTTCTATTAGTTCTTTATCTTTCTCAATTCAATCATTCTTTCAATTTTCTTCTCAAGTCTGTTTTCCCTTATATCAATTCTATCTCTAATTTCCTTCTATTTTAATCACCAATCTTTCTGAAACCCCTTCCATTTTCTGGAATTTCTTATTTATGTCTTGTTTCTTGTTATTTCAAATTTCATGCATATTCGGTGAATCATTCGAGTTTATCCTTAAATCCTTAAAAAAAATTACGAAAAGCACTGCCTTGAAGGCAGGAGCTTTTGAGCGCTCGTACATGCACCTTGTAGGTAGATTCGCATTCTCCAGTTTCAGAAATCAATTGAAGGAATTTTCGACAGCTGTCAAAAAAATTCTGAAACTTAGGCGAAACTCCAGATTTCATGTCAGTGCTTCAGCTGATCAATTTTTTTTCGATAATTCGCTAGAATTTTCTACGGTATCTATGGTCTTGGTGGTGCGATCTGGACAAAATTTTGCACGTAGTTTGAATACATTATTACTCAGCTAGGTGAAAAATTTCATCCCAATCCGCTCAGTATTTTCGGAACTATCAGCAAAAAAATATTTTGAACGACCATATTCACGGAACCCCTAGTCTAATTTTGCTCATAAATGAACGTGACCGCGATATTTGCGATTCAAATCTACCCTGAGAATTTCAAGTTCCTAGGCTTTTTCGTTCAAAAGTTACAATTTTCTATGGTTTCTATGGTTCTGGTCATGCGATCTGGACAAAATATTGTTTTAATATATCATTCTCGATTAATATAAAAAAATTTCATCTCGATCGAATCCGCAGTTTCGAAATTATCGAGAAACCAAAATTTCAAACTACCGTATTTACGGAACCCCTAGTATAATTCTGTTCATTGATAAACGTGAACGCGACATTTCAGATCCACACCTATTCTGAAAATTTCAATTCCCTAGGCCTTCCCGTTCGAAAGTTATGATTTTCTATGGTTCTGGTCATGTGATCTGGAGAAATGTAGCTTGAATATATCATTCTCCATTAGTATACAAAATTTCGAATCTGTAGTTTCGAAATTATCAAGAAAACTAAATTTCAAACGACCATATTTACGGAACCCCTAGTATAATTTTGCTCATAGATGAACGTGATCACGACATTCGAGATCCACACCTATCCTGAAAATTTCAAGTCCCTAGGCGTTTCCGTTCAAAAGTTACAATTTTCTATGGTTTCTATGGTTCTGGTCATGCGATCTGGACAAAATTTCACATGTAGCTTGAACACCTCATTCTCCATTTGAGTGCAGAATTTCATCTCAATAAAATCTGTAGTTTTCAAGTAATCAGGGGAACAAAACTTTGAACGGCCATATTTACGGAACCCCTTGTGGAATTTGGCCCATTAACGAACTTAACCGTGGCATTTGGGATCTGAACCTACACTGAAAATTTCAAGTCTCTAGGTTGATCCGTTCGAGAGTTATCGTGCTTACGGCCGGACGGACAGACTCGAATTTTCCGACGGATTCGTCATCAGTGAGTCGAACATAGTCGATTGAGATCATTTTCGGCTCAAAATTCGAAAAATACAGACATCGTGACGAAATGATATAGCCCTCGTGTAAGTTGTACGAGCGCTCAAAAATATACCCATGTTTCGATGCCCATAACATTACTTAACTAACATTAAAGCCCATTGAATATTCCAAATATTTTCCTCATTTCTAGAGCTGTAGATCCGATAGGCCACACCTCCAGAAAACGCAGTGTTTCTGCTTCGTCGAGAGGAGATCGTCACAACAATTTAGGACCATTAACCGAGGAATCCGACAAGGAGACATCCGAATCCGAATCTGAAACCGCCTCCACGTCCCCCAAGAGTAGAAGAGACGACCTCGTCAACCCTTACTGGATAGAAGACCCTGAAGTTCTTAAAGGGGAGGTGGAATTCCTGAGCAGTGCCGAGATGCAATTCTGGAAAGATTTACTGGACAAGTATCTGTTTCCTATCGACGAAAATCCCGAGGAAAAGGTAATATGGTGCTTTCAAATAATATTCATCCATAGATGATACAGGAGCTAAATCACCCCTTGATCTTTGTCCCAAATTTTAGGAAACATTCGATCTATAACTTTAAAGAAAATTAAATGTGATTTGCAAATTTTAGGCACGTATAGCGTCGGACCTAAAAGAGTTAAGGGACAAATCTGTGTTTGCCTTTCTAATGATCAATGCCATTTTTGTCCTGATCGTGTTCCTCCTGACCCTCAAAAAGGACTCCCTCCATGTCAAATGGCCCTTTGGCGTTAGAACCAACATCACTTACGATGAAAGCTCCCAAGAGGTAATTCAAAGTTCACATGATCACCCTAACTTCTGGAGAATTACAATATTTTCAATAATTTTTTTTCAGAAACCGGAGAGGATCATGTGGGCGATTTTAATTATATAAACTAACACTTATTTGAACTTTACAGGCGCGCGTAGCGAAAGAGTTGATAGAGCTTAGAAATAGGTCAGTTTTTGCGTTTTTCATGTGCAACGCTCTCTTCGTTCTGATCGTTTTCCTGTTGCAACTCAACAAGAATCAGATACACGTTAAATGGCCTTGGGGCATAAAAACCAACATCACTTATGATGACGAGACATCTGAGGTATTTACCGCTTCGAATATCTTCTCACGAATGTCTTCTTCCATGGATACTGGATTACTAATGGATTATCTGTGGCACTTCCAGACAACAAAACTATGCACATTATTTTTGTGTTTATTGTTTTTTCCCATTCACGTCTGAATCCAAATTTTGGCAATGAGGAAAAAAAAATTGGAAAATTGTCTCATTACTTTCGGCTGATTTTATTTTATCAGTGATTATGGACATTTCTAAAAGCTACTGAATTTCTGGTTGTAAAAAATCTCTTCCTTCTGAAAAAACTCTCTTGGCGTAGTTTTGTTGCCTCTTCAACGCCAGTCATATTCACTTCTACATACTCAATAATATATGTGTGCATTTTAACATATTATACATATTGTTATACACAGGTTTGCGTTAAATTTCTAACAAGTGGAAAAGGTGATTTTCGAATAATGAACATAGCACCGATTTTATCCATTCGCACATTAATGCTGTATTTATTGGATGAATGTAACAGAAATAAAAAGTGTATAGCGGTACATCCATAAAAATCATTTCAATAAATACATCATTCCTCATCTTCCATTTCCATCTTTCATTTCAAGTCATTTTTTGTTTAATTATATACAATTCAATCTTGGTATCATTAGATTGCTAGAAATATCTAAAGAAGATAGCACATGTGTATTTTTTGAGCGCTCGTGTCTGTATTTTTCGAATTTTGAGCCGAAAATGGTCTCTATCGATAGAGTTCGACTCACTGATGACGAATCCGTCAGAAAATTCGAGTCTGTCCGTCCGGCCGTAAGCACGATAACTCTCGAACGGAACAACCTAGAGACTTGAAATTTTCAGTGTGGGTTCAGTTCCCGAATGCCTCGGTGAAGTTCGTTAATGGGCCAAATTCCACCAGGGGTTCCGTAAATATGGCTGTTCAAAGTTTTGTTCCCCTGATTACTTGAAAAGTACAGATTTGATCGAGATGAAATTGTGCACTCAAATGGAGAAAGAGGTGTTCAAGCTACATATGAAATTTTGTCCAGATCGCATGACCAGAACCATAGAAACCATAGAAAATTGTAACTTTTGAACGGAGAGGCCTAGGAACTTGAAATTTTCAGGAAAGGTGTGGATCTCGAATGTCGTGATCACGTTCATCTTCGAGCAAAATTATACTGGGCGTTCCGTAAATATGGTCGTTTGAAATTTAGTTTTCTCGATAATTTCGAAACTACAGATTCGATAGTGACGAAAGTTTGTATACTAATGGAGAATGATATATTCAAGCTACATTTCTCCAGATCACATGACCAGAACCATAGAAACCATAGAAAATCATAACTTTCGAACGGAAAGGCCTAGGGACTTGAAATTTTCAGGATAGGTGTGGATCTGAAATGTCGCGTTCACGTTTAACAATGAGCAGAATTATACTAGGGGTTCCGTAAATACGGTCGTTTTAAATTATGTTTTCTCGATAATTTCGAAACTACGGATTCGATCGAGATGAAATTTTGTATTTTAATCGAGAATGATATATTAAAACAATATTTTGTCCAGATCGCATGACCAGAACCATAGAAAATTGTAACTTTTGAACGGAAAGGCCTAGGAACTTGAAATTTTCAGGGTGGGTTTGGATCGCGAATATCGCGGCCACGTTCATCAATGAGCAAAATTAGACTAGGGGTTCCGTAAATATGGCTGTTCAAAATATGTTTTTCCTGATAATTTCGAAACTACTGATTGGATTGGGATGAAATTTTGCACCTGGCTTAGGAATAATGTATTCAAACTACGTGCCAAATTTTGTCCAGATCGCACCACCAAGACCATAGAAAGCTTAGAAAATTCTAGCGAATTATCGAAAAAAAATTGGTCACCTAAAGCACTGACATGAAGTCTGGAGTTTCGCTCAAGTTTCAGAATTTTTATGACAGCTGTCAAAAATTCCTTCAATTGATTTCTAAAACTGAAAAATTCGAATCTACCTACAAGGTGCATGTACGAGCGCTCAAAAGCTCCTGCCTTCACGGCAGTGCTTTTCGTAATTTTTTTTAATTCAGTATTATTTATATCATGATATATACTCAAAGCTAAGTTTTTCAGAAAAAATCATCATTCATATACCATTTTCAACAAAATCATTCTCACTTCATCTCCACATTACTATCATTGAAAAAACCTAGGAAAAAGTTGAAAGTGATCATCAAATATTTGGAATTGTAGGAGCAAAAAAACTGCATTTTTCATTCAGTGGTTTTCGTAGTCATTTCGTCTGATTCTTTTCCGAACCTCGTCTAAAATTCCTTGATCGTTATAATATGTTTGTTCCTTTCCATCAAACTCACGTGAATAATATTCTAACATCTTTACTACCTTCTGATGTAACAGCAACCGGCTGAGGTTTTGTTTCTAATATCGTTCGATTAATATTACTCTTGAATTAATTGTGGTTTAAGATTTCAATTTGTGTAATTTTCATTTCGAAATATAATTTTATATGTGATTTACTCATGCTGTTTGATTTTACAGGTACATATTTCTAAGGAGTACCTACAACTGGAACCTATTGGTCTTGTGTTCGTGTTCTTCTTCTCCCTTATCTTGGTCATACAGTTTACTGCCATGTTATTCCATCGATTCGGTACTATCGCTCATATACTTGCATCTACAGAACTCAACCTCTGTTTCAATAAAAAGGTATGTAAAAAAAATTAGTCCGAAATCTTTCCAAACTGCAAAACCTTTATTACAGAAAGAAGAAATGTCTCCGAATGCTTTATTGGACAAACAAGCCGTAGAGATAGTCAAACAGTTGCAGAAACTTCAAGGAATCGATGAGGGCGACTACGACAACGACTCAGGATCTGGACCTGATAGAATTGGCCGAAGAAAAACTATTCATAACTTGGAAAGAGCAGCTCAAAAGAAACGACAAATCGGTACCTTAGATGTTGCATTCAGGAAAAGATTCGCCAAACTGAACGCCAACGGTGCAGAAAAAGGTGAGTTTGAGAAGATTTACATACAGAACCTGTTTTCAACAGTTTTTTCCGCAGGTACACCAATCCTAAGTAGAAGATTGACCATGAGAAGAGAAACGATGAAAGCTCTGGAGGTTCGAGTGAATTCGGTTATGGCCGAACGAAGAAAATCCCACATGCAGACTCTCGGTGCCAAAAACGAGTTCGGAAACAACAACGTGATTCAGAGGAACCACAGGAACAGCGTTGCCAGCAGTATACCCGCGAAGGATCTCTTTGATAGCGGTCACGTCAATCAGGCCTTCGAAGAGGAAGTTTACGGAAGTAGAAATTCGCTACCGATGCATCCTAGGAACAACGTTACTTGGAAAAGTACTGGAAGCAATAGCAGAATGTGAAAACCTCAATTAATACTCGAATTTCTAGTTACAATATATAAATATAGATAGTTTATCGATAAACAAACTGCCTCCTTTCAATACTCATCATCGGTTATCTTGAATATTCAAAGTAGTAAACATTTCTGTACATAGTTCTAGTTTATGTATTGATTTAAGACTTGATAATGATAGACTCAATTTTTATAAAGACAATTTTCTAGTTCTAAGAAGTAACTATTTATTTATTTAAGGCATTATTGTGATACTGAAATATACATACGTCTTGAAGATGAATTTTATTATTATAAAGGGTTTTCCAATAGGAATGAAACAATTTAAACGTTGAGAAAAGCACATAAATCATTCAGTGAGACAGCTTTTTTTTATTCAAAAGGTGCCCTTATACAGGGTGTTTCCGAATTCGACTTGAACCTGGAAGGACCTGTTAGTACGACTCATTTGCTGTCGTTTAGCCATATTTATTGATATCCAAAAATCAACAGTTTACGAGTTATTTGGACCAATCAAAGATTCAATTGTTGAGAACGATTAATTTGAATTTTCTTTCACACTTGCCGCTACCAAACCAATATTTTCTTGTGTGCGCGCAGTTCTTTGTCGTACTGGTACTCTTGTATCGTATAAAGAAAATTCGGTTTCAAATTTGTCCACAATACGACGGATAGTGAGTCGGTTAACTGAATGAATTCCTCCCAAATTTCTTTCAGTATTCACAAATGAGCACTCATTGTGATAAAACAATTTAACAATTTCTAAACGTTGTTGAAGCGTGTATCTTTCCATGATCAAATGGCATAAGAAATATAAAAAAATAATACGCAGTGTTGCCATTATAACTCACCATTTTAGAATGTACCATTCCTATTGGAAACCCCGTTAGAATTGGCAATACTGAAGAAGATCAAGCATAATTATTAGACAAAACTACCGAGTGTTCAGATGTATTTGAAAAAACATCGATAATGTTTTTGTTTTCGTAAAAAATAAAATTTATGTAAAAAAGTTCATATTTATAGTTTTTCAGCTTTACAACAATGAAAGGCAAAATATTAAAATTACTAATCATATATATTCCATATTTTTTCAACAATAATTGGCAGAAGATTCAACAATTTACTTCAAAACGAGGGTCTATATTTGACATATCAAAAAGATTTCAAATAGATATAACCTGAAGAAGTATAAACATTAACTTAAAAAATTCTCCAAAGAACAACCTTGGAATAGCTTAAAGACTAAATAAAAACAGAATGACCTGGAAAAGGCGAAAGTAACATAGGCAATTTAGAAAAAATCTGCAACCTTCAAATAAGTCCTAGCTCACCCACTTCTTGTAGTTCCTGAGTTTCGGATAGAAGATTGCCTTTATTATCGAGATCAGATATCGTCATCAAAATATCTTTCGGCGAATGTTTCTTTTTTTTCAGAGGCTTTTCGCCACTATCCGAAGACTTGGTTACTTCGTTAACATCGACTTCGATCGCCAAATCGCCATTATCATCCTTTTTCCTTTTGATATGACACCTCAACACTTTATTTTTGCGAATTTTATCTTTCGACTTACTTTCGATGATTTCTTTGATAACATTGACCGTTTCGTATCTTATGGTTTGCAACCGGCTTCTTCCATCAGAATCCTTCTTATACCTAAAAATTTCGATACATTGAAACGTCTATCTAACGGTTAAGTGACATTTCATGATTTGACGTGAAAATAACCTCTAAATTTTCAAAACATCTGTTTTGAAAGTTCGAAGGGTAGGGTGAGAAATAAAGTTTATTGCGGTTTGGATAAATTATCGAAAATTCGAACTTACCGGAACCTAGAATGTCCAGATGGATGTTGGACACTGTGTGCTGCCATCAGATGCTTTGTCAGATTATCACCCCTTTTATAATGTTTTTTACATATATGGCATTCAAACGGTTGCCTATTCTGTAAACAAGTATTATTTTCTCTATCATAAATGAATATAAGTTCCCAGTAAACAAAATCACAAACCTGAACATGTTCTCTCTGTATATGTCTATCCAGAGTTATCAAAGAGCGGCACCGAAAATCGCATTCATCGCAAACCAAAAGCATTTCAGTACAATGGGTGATGAGATGTTGTTCCAGATTCTGTTTCGATATGGCCCTAACAGAAAATATTGATCAAACAATAGAAGAACAATCAAAAAATATTGAGGGAACTTACGAGTGCTCGCAAAGATTACACTTGAAATTTCTGTCGTCGAGATGCCTGAATCTTATATGAATAATCAAATTCGAAGGCTTTGGACAGGTCATATCGCACAAGGGACACTTATATTGGTTGATATGGGCTCGAACGTGATCCCGGAGCAAACTTTCAGTAGCGAAGAGCTTGCAGCATTGTGAACATTTATAACATTGTTCTGAAAAAATATCAGGGGTACATTACTTTTTTTACATTTTAAATACTCGAGCAATACTCACTTTCTATCGGTATCTGTTTGCTACGATGATCCGAAAATCTGGCCATCGAAGAAAATGTATTTCCACACGTTTGACAAGCTAGGTATTTACCCTTAGTGTGTACTGGCATGTGTTTCGTTAACTGATATAGCATGGTGAATTTTTTTTGACAACCTTAAATGAAATATTAAAATTAATAAAAAGTTCCTCACATCTAAACAAAATGGAGAACTACAGTAAATGGAAAAATATTGAGGTGTGTTTTCGAAATATGAACAGTTATCTTCCTCTCTACGTGATTTCCGGATGAAATTAATCCGTACAGAATTCGAACGCTCTAATATTTTCCGTTAGATTTCAGATGATGAAGATGAAACTCATCCAAATATCGATACACCATCGTTATTCCGATGGAGACATCAAGTCGAAAGAATTGCCGAGAGGAAGAAGGAAAACGAAGAATTCGAACAAAAGAGAAAAGAAAATGCTGAAAAATTGAATAGTACCAAAACCGATTTGAAAAAGGCCGAAGAAACAAATGTTGAAAAATTGCGCAAAAAAATATAAGAATTGGAAGTAGAAGCTGATCAAATCAGGAAAAAGGAAGAGGAGTTGAACAAGAAAGAAAAGGTTGATGAATTATTCTAATCAGAAATCGTTCAACTGATCGTTAATCCAGTTAATACAGATAAAAATAATAGCAGTTCTAAATTAGATTCTATTTCATTTTTTTGCATCGTAATAACATAAACCTGAAAAACAAAGAGGATTCTCAAGTCAGGAATTTAAATGCCGATTAGTTGAAGAATTTCATGCTCTACATAGCTTCTTAGAAACTTTCTGTACACAAATCCAAAAAAAATTATGAATAAAAGATCAGGTTCAATGCGATAATGTGGAAACCTTACAATAAATTTCGTACAATTATATATTATTACCTTTCCATTCACATTTAATTTTGTCGACCAGGTCCTTTCTGGGATTTCCGTTGATATGCATCTTCACATGGGCGAAAAAATTGCAGACGGTATCGGTTTGCGTGTTACAATTATCCCACTCGCAAATATAGGCAACTTCCTTCTCTGGACAGGTGAAAATATTTTCCATCTTACACTCGGGTAGTGAATTCTTGCAGGCAGCTATTTCCCCAAGATTACACAGCCTATCGTGATATCCGTGGAGAGACATGTGCTGTATCGCATGTAAATAACTAACATATCTCAAATCGCATTCGCCATATTTGCAAAATGGATTTATGGTCTTTCCTATGAGGAATAAATCAGAAATTATTAATTTCATCATCACTGGGACAAAATATAAATACATATGCAGGTTTGGCAAGGATGTATCTCGGTATAGCAAGAAAAATCTCATTAGGTGATTTCTGTTGTACTGTTATTTACCCGTAAAATCCTCCGGATTGATATGTCCAAGCAAGTGTTTATCGAATAGATAATAATCACCGAATTCTTCACAGCATTCCTTGAATCGGCATGCGTATTTCATAGGTTCATCAGACAATTTATTGATTCTCTTCTTAATTTTAGGTTTATCCTGCAATAAATAACAATGAAGCATATGATCAAATGATAAAGTGGAAGTGTTAAACAACGGGTATTCCAATAGGAATAGTACAATTCAAAATGGTTCAAAATGCCAACACTGTGTATTATTTTTTGACATTTCTTATGTCATTTGTGTTCAATAGGTTATGCCATTTGATCATGGAAAGATACACGCTTCAACAACGTTTGTAAATTTTTCAATTATTTTATCAAAATCAGTGCTCATTTTTGAATACTGAGAGAAATTTGAGAAGAATTCATTCTTTTAACCAACTCACTATTCCTCGTATTGTGGACAAATTTGAAAGTTAATTCTCTTCATAAAATACAAGAGTACCATTACGACAAAGAGCTGCACGCACCCAAGAACAGAATGCAGTACATAAGGAGAAGTCATGGCGATCATTTGAATGATTTTATCTTCCATACATAATTGCATGATGTAATCTTGCAAATAAAAAAAAATATGTCTCACTGAATAATTTATGTGTTTTTCTTAATGTTTAAATTGAATCATTCCTATTGGAAACCTTTCTATATATGGAAACTCACCAAATATTCATCTTCATATGAATCGTTTGCATCATCATCTTTATTGTATGACGCATTTTCCTCTAAAATATTTTCAAAAACTGCCAAACGACCTTTCCTCTTCATTGTTACTTATATGAGGGAAATTACGGAATTTCTTAATCTAACACGAAGAATTTCACACTTAGATTGGACTTCTACTAAAACTGAAATTAAGAACATGGAATGGTATAATATACACTTTATAAAAGTTACGCCACATACATAAATATAAACCTCTAAAGCTTGATATAATAAATACAAATAAATACACTAATTACTCACATATTCAATAGTCTAAGCAAGGAATCTCTACATAAATCTGCATATTCAGGGATTTACTCTTAAAACTTTGCAAAGGTGCTATATCCGGATTATATAAAGAAGTCTCCTGAACGTTACAAAGTATCCAAGGAAAACTCTGCCGAAAAATTATAAAATTGAGTCATTCTTCATTTCAATTCCGAAGAAACGTGAAACTTCACCTCAAACATAGGATTATCGTTGAATTCTAAACTTGATATCTCCGTTGCACTGATCTGAATCACAAATGTGGAGTCTTCAGGCAATGAGTCGGAATAGGCATTGAAGGCATGTAGTTTCAGGCAAAAATTCCTAAGATGTTTCTCTAATTCCAACAAATAGGGATCACTAAAATGACGGCGAATGGAAAAAATATTACTCAAAAATAAAGGATGACTTACCTCTCAAAACCATAGCCCAAATTCACAATCTCAAAAATGAATTTTTCCAATACGCGAGTGCCAGACTGGAAAACCAAACAAAAACTCTTCAACTGATTCTTTCTGAAGTGATATTTCACCGCTTTCAGACAATTAGAAATATATGAATTTACATCTGGGTGGATACATTGGTAAATAACTACACCATATTTTCGTTTCGGCACGAAAATAGAAACAGGATACAATTTCTTTATGTAAAGGATATTATGTACTGCCAGTTCTAAGAATTCACTCAATACATTAGAAATGTCTGCAGAAAAACTAATATTACAAATATCGTGTATGAATTTGTGATTAAACTTTACCTGGGTTATTAGGAAGCATGAGAACAAGATTTTTCTTCTTGTAATAAAATTTCGATGTGACGGCCAAACTGTCATTCGAGCATATATTTGATTTGTAATTCACTAATAGAGATAATTGGTTGTGTTTTTGCTCTTATGAAAGCACTCAATTACGTTAACGTGTATGATTATTCGAAACTATAAAGTAAGTTCGGAAAACAATGATTTAGAAATATATATAGAATAAACAAGACTTGACCAACTACACATCAAGCGTTTTTTTCGACAAGAGGCGCGCAAATTCGAAATTATAGGCCCATAGAATTTTCTAACGTCATAGATGGTTCACTCAATGGAAATGTCATTCCAATGTGGATTTTTCATTTTATTATAATTCAACGACATCCCACCTAGAGTGTCTACAGTGCCATGAATCTCCAATTTTTTTTATTTTAAATTATAAGGATTCTTGGGGCATCCTAGGAGTCCTGTCTACGAGGAAGAAACCTCTATAAATGTCACTACTCACCATAGAGCTCAAAATCTTTCAAATTGGCTCGATGACAGATAGTTAACCTCTTTTTAACTATAACTGATAGTGACAGTCATAGATAAAGGAATGTTTATTCTTCTTGTCAGAATCAGTCGACATTTGCTATTATTAACGAGAAAATTCACAACTTAGTGATTATGCAAAAAAATCGCATCAAAAAATTCCAATTTTTCAATCCCGCTTATTGTAGAACTAACATATCGAAAATTGTTCTCATTTTATATATCAATTAGTTTGAAAAGGACAATATTATACAGGTCAGGATTGTCATTTCAGTTAAGTTAGAGTTGATTTTCATTTCACCGAGAAATATAAATGTATATCAGTTCAGTTATCACTTTATTCAAATAAACAAAATGAATTTTTTTTCATTTTTACAATAACAATTACGAGTTCTACTCTACAATTCCTTGAGAAAATAACATAAGATGCGAGTGAGATTACCAAATATTTTTTCGGTCAACTGAAACAATTTATTTACTAAGAAACTTTTTATTTCTTCTTTTATTTTCATAACAATAGAAAATCTTTAATGCTTACTCATACTTAAAAATGCAATTTAAATAATGATTTCGAATAAGGAATGATAAATATTTGTACATAACTAAGACCTAGTGTATTTTCCCCAGATGTGAAGCATAAATACGGAGGCTATGAAGAGAAGAGACATCACTAAAACTGGAACTGGACCTCTGAAAAGAAATTAAACTATTAGCTCATGTTAGAGAAAGAATAAACGTGTGGTCAATTATGGAATGAAATATAGCATAAACCTCTAATAAAAAACCTAAAAGAAGTCATCATTATTCTTCGGAAATACTAAAAACTGATCCGCGAACTACGAAAGTTTCTATTTAGGCTCAAGAGTCAAATTATAAATGAGAAAATCAGTTAAAGTTACTGAAATGTTGAATGAACACTCACACTTTGATTCCGGGAGAATCGTCTGTGTAAAACCTCCACATACCACCAGTACCTGCTCCAGTGTTCCTGCTCCGAGCAGCTGTTGTTGTGGTGGTTTTCCTTTGTCTAACTGTGCTTCCATTAGTTGACCTGGGGGCTACAGCCTTTGAGGGGGACCTACTTGCTCCCCCAACAGATGTTGCACTTGGTGCTGCGGGCTAAGGAAGAACAAAATAATGAAGATTGCTTACAGAACAAATCAATGAAAACGCCAAGAATTTCTCACTTACCATGATAAAAAGATGTTTTCTTTTAATAAATTATTCAAGATTCCACTTGAAAAGACTTTTCTCTCTGCAGAATGAGTCCGTCTGATCAATCCTGGCGAATATAACACACGCATACGCAAACACTTTGGATAACTTGGAACACGTAGACAAACGTCAGCGTGACAATCGTTTGGGCCACAGAAAATTGTCTAATTGTTTCATGAAGCGTTTTTCAGTGAAAATTATAACAATTAGAATCCAGGTTGAACTGTTTACATCCCAGATGACATCGTTTTTTTCAACGTTGGATATTATTAACTAAGATTAAGAGCACTTCGGTTTAGATCTGTGTGTGATTAATAAGTTCTATGTTTTCCATATTTTTATGGTTTTTCATTTTCGTCAGTTGTCAAACTTGAAATTGAAGTTTCTAGAATAATTCAGTTACCGAGTTTTGAACAAAATTTGTATTTAAGTGTTTTGATTCAATATCAAAATATTCTGATTTAGGACATTCGAAAAAAGACGTTCGAAATTAAAATTAGTTTAAAGCTCCTCGCATTTATACAGAATGGTGGACTACAGTAAATGGAAAAATATTGAGGTGTGTTTTCGAAATTTGAACAGTTATCTTCCCTTCTACGTGATTACCCGATGAAATTAATCCGTACAGAATTCGAACGCTCTAATATTTTCCGTTAGATTTCAGATGATGAAGATGAAACTCATCCAAATATCGATACACCATCGTTATTCCGATGGAGACATCAAGCCAGAGTCGAAAGAATGGCCGAGAGGCAGAAGGAAAATGAAGAATTCGAACGAAAGAGAAAAGAAAATGCTGAAAAATTGAATAGTACCAAGACCGATTTGAAAAAGGCCGAAGAAACAAACGCCGAAAACGTTGAAAAATTGCGCAAAAAAATGAAAGAATTGGAAGTGGAAGCTGATCAGATCAGGAAAAAAGAAGAGGAGTTGAACAAGAAAGAAAAGGTTGATGAGTTTTTCTAATTATTTTTTGGAATTTATATTATATATATATTTTAGAACGTTCCTTGGAACGTAGATACCATCAGCAAACCAGGTTTTGATGCGACCGTCATAAATAAAAGACCAGATAAACCTAAGGAAGAAAATCTCACCGATGAGGAACGTGAGGCTAGAATGAGAAAATTCATCAAAGAAAATGAGAAAGACTTGAAACACTTTGGAATGTTGAGAAAGTATGATGATTCTAGAATATATTTGAAGTCCCATAATCATCTTGTATGCGAAAATACTGCAAACTATTTGGTTATATGGTGTATCAATTTGGAAATGGAAGAGGTATGTTTTTCCTTTTAGTTTTTGGTGTAGTATCATTTTAAATATTATTATTTTTATTTTCAGAAACACGAGCTAATGAACCATGTAGCTCATCAGACAATTTGTATGCAATACATACTGGAACTGGCCAAACAGCTCGATACAGATCCGAGGGCTTGCGTAGATGCATTCTTTACCAAAATACAAGTCGCAGAAAAAGAATACAAGTCTTCTTTCGACGACGAGTTGAAACAATTCAAAGAGAGGATCCAAAAGAGAGCAGCTGAAAAAATTGAACAAGCTATAAAGGTAATTTATTTATTTTGTTAGTTTAACCTCTCAAGTATAATTTTCATATAGGAGGCCGAAGAAGAAGAACGTCAAAAACGCCTTGGTCCGGGCGGTTTGGACCCCGTGGAAATTTTCGAAAGTCTTCCGGACGACCTGAAGAAGTGTTTCGAAACCCAAGATATAGCTATGCTCCACGAAGTAATCGCCAATATGGACGAAAAGGAGTCTAGATACCACATGAAACGCTGCATCGATTCCGGTCTCTGGGTCCCGGATGCCAACAAGAAGAAGGATACGGATGAGGAAGCACCCGAAACTGGTGGTTCGATGAAGAATGTTGATGTCGATTGAACTACATATCTGTGAAGTATGTGGGAATTTTTTTTGATGCAATCGTTGATACTTTCATTGTTTTTCAGGTTTTCGGTTCTCTGCAAGACGGAAAAACTGAACAAATATGTGTATATATTATATGATATCGATATTCCAGTTTTGATTTTTTTGAAATAAATTTTTTTTTATTATAACTATTTTATGTCTTCAGTAATATTCTGTCAATAAATTATAATCCCTCTACTTCTATTTTTTGTTGACCTGAAATATGATTCTCCTGAAGAGTATATCATACGCTTTTTTCTACACAGGTACTATAATAATACACTTATTTGCCCATAATTCGTTTCATAACGACGTTCATTATGATACATACAAATAAATGTAGATATTCCTTCCACTTCCAGATCAGTGGGACCTGAGATGAACTTTTCAAACTGCGAAATAAATCGCCCAAATTTTTTCAAGAAATCAGATTAATTACGATTACTATGTTAAATATAAGTAGCATGTTTAAAGTTTTCCTATATCCATGGTAATAACCGAGGTAATAGCATTCATTACAATTTTGTGGAATTTTTCATGTAATGGTTATCAATACACTCGCATAAACCATACGAAACTCGCCGTATATAAATAAGCATCGTTACATGATCATTGCATAATGAATTATTGGTAAGGTTTCAAATGAAATTGCAATGTAAACATTTACAAAATAATTGTATTTCAAATAAACAGTATATACAGTGCTTAAGTTTAACGAACACAAATATTTCAAAAATTGTCCTGGAGGGTAAATTGTATTCTTCCATCATTATTTTCCAAAGAGAAAAAAATTTTATTCAGTTAATTCAGATCGATGAGGCTATTGTTTCTTCACTGGGCAAAGTGACAAATTGAAACCTGTGTCAATGCATCAGAATTCGGGAAGAGAGATTCAGTTTGACTAGTATACAGGGTGATTCGAGGAGAACCTCGAAGGACGTGTTAGTATGACATTGGAAACACCCGGTATAATACTACCTTTCGAGATATGTTTGATAACGTTTTGTGAACTTATTCAACTTTATACTCAAATAATTGAAGTACGAATGATAAAAATTGATTTGAAATTTTTATTCAGGTATTGTGTAGGTAATTGATTTATCCCAAGAAAATATGATTTTCGTTAAACTTATGAATAGAATTTTCGGGGAAATTCATGAGAGCAGTTCTGGACACCTCTTAGAGATATATAAATTAAAAAGAACTAGAACATGTTGGGTGATTCCTATATCGATATTTTTTTTTCAACAGTGCATAAGACTCCTTTTTCGATGTTTTTATCCCGGAACTCTGAGGGCTCTGTGAGACCAATCAGAAGGTTTTTCACATTAGCAAAAGATTATTTAAACACTTTGATTTTCTTGACAAGTTCTGTATCTACTAGAAAAAGAAGTACCAACTTAGGAATCAGTCTGTATATAAAACATATCTAGGTCCATTGAGAGAGAAGATTTAAGTAGGAGGCGCAGCGTGAGTGGAACGCCTCCTTAGGAATGTTCTTCCTCCGATTGGATATTGTCTGGTGAGGAGAATAAGGGATGAAGCCAGTGCTAATTTAACCGGGGGAGCTTGCCCTCCTGGTAAACTAACAAATACTGTTGCCACAGCTGCGAGTCCATCATCTGTGAAAAAAGAACAATATGTAGAGCGAATTTAACTAGGTATAGCTATTTTACCCGTTGGTTCAACAGCTACTGGTCGCAGATCGTAATGCATATTTCTTCTGGGTTTAGTCTTCCCGTTCAAATTCAACGTTACAGTTGCGAAAGGTCTCTTCGCCATATGAAGCATTTCCACTACATGCCTCCTCCTCGCCCTTCTCACATCCGCGGCCTGTTTCGCCTTCCACGCCACCACGCACGCCGCCAAGAACAAGAAAAAGCAGGAGAAGAAGACCGAAAAAAACACGAAGAGATCTATATGAAGCTGGTCTTGTCTGGAGAATACAATCCCGTAAGAGACTTTTTTGTCGTTGTCCGGAGAGTCCAGAGCCTGTAGCACTAGGAAAAACCTGGTGGTTTCCAAAGTGTGATACTCCTGGAAAGGTAAATGAAATTTTGATCAATTTTTAGTCAACAACATGTACAAATCTGACATCTGCGCAACGCTAGTTTATATTTATTTTCAGAATCAAGCGTAATTTGGGTTGCATAAACAACGTAGGGTCCTTAAACCACTATACGATCACGATCTTGGCCAAAGATTATCTAGAGTAATATTTTCACGTTAAAAAGAACTCATTTAAGGTAGAGTTCTAATTCTTTCAATAGAAAACTGTAACGTCGGTAATAGTTTTACTGCATAAATGTACCAATAAAGTACAAACAGAAAGAAAAGAATTACCTCCGGTAGAGTGATAACCAACCGATCTCTCAAATCTTTGACGGTCAAAACGGTTTTCGGTTGAGTTATAGTTATATAGGTTCTCAGTCCCTGCGCTTCTCTCTCCAAAAACATATCGCCAGTTTTCCGGCTTCCATTTTCCCACCTTCCGTACAATTGATCCACTTCTATCTCGTTGAGTCCGGAAGTGGTGTTCGGATAAGCCACGTAAGTGTCGTCATGGGTGCTCATGAAAACGTTCAGTCTGCCCTGCGTCACGTCTATGATGATCCTGATGTCGACGTTCATGAATCGGGGTTGGATG
This sequence comes from Aphidecta obliterata, assembly GCA_963966015.1. Taxonomy (NCBI): domain Eukaryota; kingdom Metazoa; phylum Arthropoda; class Insecta; order Coleoptera; family Coccinellidae; genus Aphidecta; species Aphidecta obliterata. The sequence goes on along the minus strand of OZ014430.1, from coordinate 33,345,317 downwards.
ACGAAAAACACCATCTCGCCGGGGTGAACGGGTTTCGGTTTCATCTTGCATTCGTCTGAAAAAGAGAGAATCAATTTTGAATTCTCGAATTCTTTCTTTGATGAAATTTCGAGTTAAATTGCAATAAAAAAATATTTAATTCTTCGCTTATATCCCCTTTCAAATCAAAATCTGCTGTAACGAAACTAGTGCCCGCATTCTAACGAGAACTTTTTTAGGAAATAAAGAAGCAATTTGACAAGTTTTTAGAATACTTTTGGAGTTCGAAAGTTGCAGGCGAATTGATACTAGAAATTGACTATTCTTTTCTTCATATACCAACTTTCAAATCATACGAATTCTTTTTCAACATCTATTATAGCATATTTTCGCTTTTTTTATACATATCAAATCCTTCTTCGACGATAATAATCCAAAATTATAATCAAACTTGCTCAACGTAGAAAAAATTCATGAAAAATGGAGTGAGGTGGGTAATTTTTCAAAAAACACGCCGAATTCCTGCCTTCTAACGAAAACTTTTCTAGGAAATAAAGAAGGAATTTGGCAAGTTTTTAGAATACTTTTGGAGTTCGAAAGTTGCAGGCGAATTGATACTAGAAATTGACTATTCCTTTCTTCATATACCAACTTTCTAATCATACGAATTCTTTTTCAACATCTATTATAGCATATTTTCGCTTTTTTTATACATATCATATCCTTCTTCGACGATAATAATCCAAAATTATAATCAAACTTGCTCAACGTAGAAAAAATTCATGAAAAATGGAGTGAGGTGGGTAATTTTTCAAAAAACACGCCGAATTCCTGCATTCTAACGAAAACTTTTTCAGGAAATAAAGAAGGAATTTGGCAAGTTTTTAGAATACTTTTGGAGTTCGAAAGTTGCAGGCGAATTGATATTAGAAATTGACTGTTCTTTTCTTTATATACCAACTTTCAAATCATACGAATTCTTTTTCAACATCTATTATAGCATATTTTCCCTTTTTTTATACACATCATATCCTTCTTCGACGATAATAATCCAAAATTATAATCAAACTTGCTCAACGTAGAAAAAATTCATGAAAAATGGAGTGAGGTGGGTAATTTTTCAAAAAACAAGCCGAATTCCTGCATTCTAACGAAAACTTTTTTAGGAAATAAAGAAGCAATTTGACAAGTTTTTAGAATTCTTTTGGAGTTCGAAAGTTGCAGGCGAATTGATACTAGAAATTGACTATTCTTTTCTTCATATACCAACTTTCAAATCATACGAATTCTTTTTCAACATCTATTATAGCATATTTTCGCTTTTTTTATACATATCAAATCCTTCTTCGACGATAATAATCCAAAATTATAATCAAACTTGCTCAACGTAGAAAAAATTCATGAAAAATGGAGTGAGGTGGGTAATTTTTCAAAAAACAAGCCGAATTCCTGCATTCTAACGAAAACTTTTCTAGGAAATAAAGAAGGAATTCGGCAAGTTTTTAGAATACTTTTGGAGGTCGAAAGTTGCAGGCGAATTGATACTAGAAATTGACTGTTCTTTTCTTTATATACCAACTTTCAAATCATACGAATTCTTTTTCAACATCTATTATAGCATATTTTCCCTTTTTTTATACACATCAAATCCTTCTTCGACGATAATAATCCAAAATTATAATCAAACTTGCTCAACGTAGAAAAAATTCATGAAAAATGGAGTGAGGTGGGTAATTTTTCAAAAAACACGCCGAATTCCTGCATTCTAACGAAAATTTTTTTAGGAAATAAAGAAGGAATTTGGCAAGTTTTTAGAATACTTTTGGAGTTCGAAAGTTGCAGGCGAATTGATACTAGAAATTGACTATTCTTTTCTTCATATACCAACTTTCTAATCATACGAATTCTTTTTCAACATCTATTATAGCATATTTTCGCTTTTTTTATACATATCATATCCTTCTTCGACGATAATAATCCAAAATTATAATCAAACTTGCTCAACGTGGAAAAAATTCATGAAAAATGGAGTGAGGTGGGTAATTTTTTAAGAAACACGCCGAATTCCTGCATTCTAACGAAAACTTTTTCAGGAAATAAAGAAGGAATTTGGCAAGTTTTTAGAATACTTTTGGAGTTCGAAAGTTGCAGGCGAATTGATATTAGAAATTGACTATTCTTTTCTTTATATACCAACTTTCAAATCATACAAATTTTTTTTCAACATCTATTATAGCATATTTTCGCTTTTTTTATACACATCATATCCTTCTTCGACGATAATAATCCAAAATTATAATCAAACTTGCTCAACGTAGAAAAAATTCATGAAAAATGGAGCGAGGTGGGTAATTTTTCGAAAAACACGCCGAATTCCTGCATTCTAACGAAAACTTTTTTAGGAAATAAAGAAGGAATTTGGCAAGTTTTTAGAATACTTTTGGAGTTCGAAAGTTGCAGGCGAATTGATACTAGAAATTGACTATTCTTTTCTTTATATACCAACTTTCTAATCATACGAATTCTTTTTCAACATCTATTATAACATATTTTCGCTTTTTTTATACATATCATACCCTTCTTCGACGATAATAATCCAAAATTATAATCAAACTTGCTCAACGTAGAAAAAATTCATGAAAAATGGAGTGAGGTGGGTAATTTTTCAAAAAACAAGCCGAATTCCTGCATTCTAACGAAAACTTTTCTAGGAAATAAAGAAGGAATTCGGCAAGTTTTTAGAATACTTTTGGAGGTCGAAAGTTGCAGGCGAATTGATACTAGAAATTGACTATTCTTTTCTTCATATACCAACTTTCTAATCATACAAATTCTTTTTCAACATCTATTATAGCATATTTTCGCTTTTTTTATACATATCATACCCTTCTTCGACGATAATAATCCAAAATTATAATCAAACTTGCTCAACGTAGAAAAAATTCATGAAAAATGGAGTGAGGTGGGTAATTTTTCAAAAAACACAAAAACTCAAATAACTCTCAAACTGTTGATTTTCGGATATCAATAAATAAGGCTCAAATGAGTCATACTAACACGTCCTTCAAGGTTCACGTCGAATTTGGAATCACCCCGTATAATTTCCTACGAAATAATACACTCACCAATGGGTTTAGCATCGAAGCACATTTTGGAATCAACGGACATCTGTTTGTAACACTGATGCCCAGAAGTTGGGTTGCCGAAATAACCTTCCTTACATTTGGAACACTGCACCATCCAGCAAGGACGAGCGGAGTTTTTGGTCGGTCCGCCACCACAAACGTCACTTTCCGTATTATTCTTACAGTTACATTTGTCTCCAGTTATCGGGTCGCAAGTGTCCCCGTGTCCGTGACAATCGCACGGTCTGCAAGAATCTCTGTGATCTTCGGTTCCTCTGAAGTTTCCTGGGGACAACAAGACACCAGATAAGATACTTCCACCTCTTCCATTATTTGTTCGGTACTTACCATCGATGCATTCGTCGCATTGAGTCCCCGAAGTCAAATTGGAACATCTGAGGCATTTCGCGTTCGATTTCGGGCCCTCCTTCAGGGATTTCTTCAAGTATTCCAACTCCATTCCGTCGCTTATTTCGATGTCGGTGGTATTGTCCACGCAAATGGGAGAATGTCCGTGACAATACTCGAGACAAGGAACGCACTGTCCACCGTCTGACGGGTCGCCTACGAATAGAGGTTCGCACTTTTCACACTGAGAACCCTGAAAAGTAATTGGATTATTAGAATGTTGAATTAGAAATCGAAAATCGATATTTACCATTGTGTTGTTGTGACATTCTAAGCATTTGTCCAATTTATCTGGTCCTTCACAATTCGCATGTCCGTTACACTGGCACTGTATACTACAATTGGCACCGACATAACCGAAATCACAGAGACATTTGTTGGGTTGGATGCACTGTCCTCTGACACAACCTAGAAGTTAACATAAGAAGTTGATCTACTGAAATCAGTTCCCAAATTTCCAATTTGAAGTATTGGAATAAACAATTTATGAGGCCCATAATAAAATATAGTGCGATCCTAATGAAAATTCGAAAATTTAGGTTCTCAAAAATGTATTGTTCCAATTGTGGCTTTCTGTCATTTTATTTTCATAAACTTAGACAGACAGAATCTACCTATACTCCGTTTAAGAATTATTGACATCTCGGTTGGCTGTGAAAAATCGAATTTAAGTTGGTAATAGACTATTCAGTAATATTTTGGGTTGCTGAATTCAGGTTGGTATAGGAATAACACTAACATTACCCATAGAAATCTTGCTTTGATGATTTTATCGAAGATATTGGTGAATATGTAATTATAAAAATTTGCTCTGAATTTGAGTTATTTTTTGTCATATGCTATTAAAATGGCTGGAATTGACCAGGATACATCGCGCCTAACAAGAGAACGCCAGGCAGTTTGTCGGTGTTACTTCGAGTTTTTCAAAGATTTGGCATATGTTTCCGCTAGTGTTTCAGGTAAACGGTTATTCACCGACTCAAAGTGTATTCTGATTGATCTGATGACTCTTGAATTTTCAGATTTCACCAAGCCCTGTCCGTAGAATATTAGCATGTTATTACAGCCTGGAATCAGCAGTGGAAGAAAACCTGTGCGATACGATTATTCCTTCAAAGAGACATTGAATGACTTTGTTTTTGCTAGAATTAAAAACAATGAATATATCAGTTTAGATATCCTTTTCGAACTGGCCAAAGAGCACCCAGATTTCAATTGATCGAAGTCAACATTAAATTATATCATAAAAAAAATTGGATACAAATACAAAAAAGTTGATCGAAGGAAAATTCTTACTGATAAACAGAAAAATATAATAAAAATAGTACGATATTGTGATAAATACCGAGAATACATGGAACAAAACGTAAAATTCATTTATCTAGATGAAATTTGGATATTCAAAAACGGTATTCAAATTTGTCAGTGGACACCAGAAAATAATCCAAAAGGTATGCCGAATATATTCAAGGGTAAAGGCAGAAGGTGCACTATTTTGAATGCTGGAACAATTGATGGATTTTTACCTGGATGTGATCCGATTCTTGACAGTGGTATTAATGATAAGGATTACTATGAATGGTGAATTATTTCATAAATGGGTTATTGAAATATTGAAACCTTCCCTGCAAAAGGATGCCCATCAATAGGATTATGTCAGCTTATTCAATAAACACACCCAAATCACCACACTATGTGGAAACAAAGTTTTCAATAATTTTTATCTTGGCTCTTGTATCATTCATAGATATTTCAAGTTTATTTATTATACTTATACTGTATGGAACCCTGTTCACATTCCCTCTGCTAATACACATGCTACATATATTGTTCCCAATTCAAAAGTATACTGAATAATTGTAAAATTTCATGTCAAAATTCTTCATGTACTACATAGATTCTTAATTTTTGTTTCTCTCTTATCCATATACTAAAATTATTTATTCGAAACCACAGAAATGTTAAGACAAAAACTATTTTAAAACGAGAGGCCGAAGGCCTCGAGCAATTTTGAAATTGCGAAAAAAGAAAGAAATCGGGGGCGCGAAGCGCCCCCGCGTTTTTGAGAGTAAGAAACGGGCTTTCCTAAGGTACACGAAAAGTTGCCTGTTTCGAATTCCAAACGTACGAAAATTAAGTTCGAAAATGGTCGAAAATCGAAAAAACGTAAAAAGTTAGCTCCAAGATATTGTATAGGCTTTTGATCCGCGACGTCTCGGGGATCGAAAGCGGTCAAATTATCATCCCAAAGGACACGAGATCTTTTTAAAGTTATTTCGGCCAAATTCCTTCTCCCTGTTTACGCAAGAACTCGATCTGAAAAGACCGATTTTTGACACCTCGAGATAACCGAATTAATTTACGTGAAGCATAGATATTACGTGACGTTTGTCGCGAAATATCTGATAAATCGTAATTTGACACGAGTGACACGACGTCGAAATTTCTCGAAACTCGGTCGTTTCGAGATAAATATGAATAATGAATGAATAAATAGGATAACGAATTGGCGGCAAAATTTGAATGCTTATTCGATTTTCCGAATGTATCCGAAAAGACGAACGAAAATTCGATCATCCTCGGGTTATGTTCCATTCCAATTCCAAGTCATGGTGGAGAGGTCATTTCAAATGATTAAAAGTGCAAGAAAATGATGATTCAGAAGATTGATAGAAAGAAATTAGGGTGCGTTAGTAATTGAAACGTAATTCCATCGTAATAATACGCAATTCGTTAAATTTCCACAAATGATTATTACAAAGTGACATCGAAAAATCTTGACACTCTTGACAGCTCCAATGTTTGTTTACATTCCGTTAACGATGGATGCTTGAAAATTATCGATCCATGCAAATAATAGGGAGTTTCAAGGTGAGTTGAAATTTGAAATGATTTCATATCATAATAAGAAAAAATTAATTACATTTTCAGTAGAGTAAGACAATTAAATAACGATTTTATGAGCAAATAACCCTCAAGGAAGAAAAGACGCCTGAAGGTAATTCTGAACTAAATATCATATATCCTCATATTTTTCTGAATCTACATTGACCAATGCTGTATCTTGGGAATTTTCAATTCTCAAGCATTTGCCATTTTATTAACAATAATTCACTTTCATTTTGTATTTTTCCCTGAACCGGAGTTGATCGAACACTATCAAAAATACTGAATCTATGGGATTCCTGATACCTTTCAGGTTCGTTTTCAATATTTAACGTTACTTTCAAATCAATTTATCAATTATGCAGGTTCGTTTTTTTTTTACCATACAGTTTCAAAGACAGTTGAATAGTATTTATTTCTCAATTGAATGGTCAATCTATCATTTATATCCTGTAAATACAATTAATTAATTAATTAAGTTAATACCATTAAATATGACAAGAGAATTGATTGTTGTACTACATTGAATTTTTCCAGTTGACGTTCCAATTGTTTCGAAGAAGAAAGCGTTTACTCATGGACCTCTAGGTGAACATGAGAAGATTGCACCCTCAAACATAAGATAAAGTACAGGTCCATTGAAATCAAGCACCCATCCTCTGAACCGATACTATGCAATATTGATTGATCGATAAAACTGAAATGACAACTTAAGATAAATTCATTTACTACAATTCTTAAATATCAACATTAAGCTATCTCTCTCTCTCTCTCTCTCAACCCATCCAGAACACTAACAAAAATACTGATCCTATAGGATTCCGGATACCTTCCAGGTTCGTTCTAGATATTTAACGTTGCTTTCAAATCAAAATGTCAATTATGCAGGACAGTTTTCAACGTACAGTTTCAACGAAAGTTGATTAGTATTTATTCATTAAATATGAGAAATGAATTGATAGTATTTTGAATATCTTTCAGAAAACTTTCAAATCGTTTGGAAGATGGAAACGTTTCCTCATGGACCTCTACATAAACAAGAGAAATTTGCAACATTTGTTCCATATACTGGCACCCTTCAACTTATGTGTCAGTAACGACAAACAGGAGTTATATATAAAAAATGTAAAAGTTTTACTCTGGATCTGTTAGTAGTAAAGCTTCTTTCAAATATGTTAATGAACACAAATCCAGTATTCAGTAGTAGATTTCTCATACAATGTACATATTGTACTGTACTATTTTTACAATGCTGTTGTAATTCACATACAACAATGTCATAATTTATTAATATGAATTTCGTATTCTGTACTTTAAGTTGAGAAGAATAAATTAATTTAATTTAAATTTTTGACTTGACGTTATAAGACATGTGTTACACGATCAGTTTAAAACCAGTTCAGTCCGTCAGTCTGATCAGAATAATGTGACTATCCATTTTGAGTGTGAAATGTTTTATTCCACGTTTTCATGGAACTGATATCAGTTTGAATTATCGTGTAATATAGACGTGCACTCATTCAATTTATTGTACTGATGGACTGAACTGATGTCAAACACACATCTTATGGTGTTGAAAAAAAACTACAGAGTAGAAATTATTGGGAAATATTAAATTCATTCTGTGATTTCGACAGTATTTTGATGGTTTAGAAGGATTTCGACAGTATTTTTGGTGTTTCGATGGTTTCGAAGGATTTCGACAGTATTTTGATGGTTTAGAAGGATTTCGACAGTATTTTGGGTGTTTCGATGGTTTCGAAGGATTTCGACAGTATTTTGGGTGTTTCGATGGTTTCGAAGGATTTCGACAGTATTTTGATGGTTAAGAAGGATTTCGACAGTATTTTGGGTGTGTCGATGGTTTCGAAGGATTTCGACAGTATTTTGATGGTTGAGAAGGATTTCGACAGTATTTTGGGTGTTTCGATGGTTTCGAAGGATTTCGACAGTATTTTGATGGTTTAGAAGGATTTCGACAGTATTTTGATGGTTTAGGAGGATTTTGACAGTATTTTGGGTGTTTCGATGGTTTCTAAGGATTTCGAGTGTATTTTGATGGTTTAGAAGGACTTCGACAGTATTTTGGGTGTTCCCATGGTTTCGAAGGATTTCTTCAGTATTTTCGATGGTTTCGAAAGAAATCGACAGCATTTTGGGTGTTTCAATGGTTTCGAAGGATTTCGACAGTATTTTGATGGCTTCGAAGGATTTCTACAGTATTTTGATGGTTTAGAAGGATTTCGACAGTATTTTGATGGTTTAGGAGGATTTCGACAGTATTTTGGGTGTTTCGATGGTTTCTAAGGATTTCGAGTGTATTTTGATGGTTTAGAAGGTTTTCGACAGTATTTTGGGTGTTCCCATGGTTTCGAAGGATTTCTACAGTATTTTCGATGGTTTCGAAAGAAATCGACAGCATTTTGGGTGTTTCAATGGTTTCGAAGGATTTCGACAGTATTTTGATGGCTTCGAAGGATTTCCACAGTATTTTGATGGTTTAGAAGGATTTCGACATTTTTTTGGGTGTTTCGATGGTTTCTAAGGATTTCGACTGTTTTTTGATTGTTTAGAAGGATTTCAACAGTATTTTGGGTGTTCCCATGGTTTCGAAGGATTTCTACAGTATTTTGATGGTTTAGAAGGATCTCGACAGTATTTTGGGTGTTTCGATCGTTTCTAAGGATTTCGACTGTATTTTGATGGTTTAGGAGGATTTCGACAGTATTTTGGGTGTTTCGATGGTTGTTTACATTCAATCGCCATTTGAGCATGCGAATTCAAATATTTTTTCAGAATAATGAAAACAAAATAATTCATGGAGGATGAAAAATCAATGAAGGAATCTGGAATTTTCAATGAAATATTTGACGTTGGAGAATCATTATGAATTTTGAATAGAAATAAACTGATTCTGAGGAAAATATTTGGTGAATATAATTGAATAACTTTCCTTTCGATATTTCAAAATCAATTTTCGTGAGTTTTCGGTGGTTTGGAGGAAATTTCGAAACGTATTTCGTGGATACACTAAGCCCCGCCCCCTTAGATTGACATTTTAGGACAGGACCGTTCTTGGCCCTTCTGGCAATAATCAAAATTATTTTTTCTTTGTTTTCTTCACCGAACTATTCGAAAATGTAAATTTACCCGAAAAGGTGAATCTATCGTAAAATTCGAATCTACCTATTATGTGGATCTACCCGAAAAGGTGAATCTATCGGGAAAGTCGAATCTACCTATTATGTGGATCTCCTGGCTTACTAGTTTTAATAATAATAATATATATCGCACCCGTCGTAGACTAAGGAGACAACTCAAAAAAGGTCCATTTTGTGTTAGTGACGGTATTGAACTCAGGAAGTATCCCTTTTCTTCACCACATAAGAGACTGTTCGTGGAAAAAGGTAACATTTCAAATTTTTTGGAGAAACAGTGGAATATTCCACCACAATGGAAAAAATTGCATTAATTGAATATTGGGTGCTAGAGTTATAATGTTCAAATGGATTGCTGCAGTTATTACGAATGTTCAGCGTGTTGAATTGAGTAAGTACAAAAAAGTATAGAACGAAAACTTCGGTAAACCAAAACTTCAAAAACGATGTGCTGTGCTAGTGTCAATTGTTGCCTCGGGTATATATAAGGATCAATTTTCCTAGTTGGGTTGTTGTTCAGAAACGGTTCACTGTGGCTTTGTAGGAAGATAACATACTTCAGCACATATATTGCTGTTAACGTCAGGATTTTATTCCTTTTGAAAACACTTCTACAAGTCTCTCTATATTTCATTCTATACATAGCTCGGATTGCTTGCTTTTGTGTTTTAAATATTTTTTTCCGATGTACTGTTTCCCCAGTAAACAATGCCATATGAAAGGGTTGACTGAAAATTGGCTGTGTATAGGAGCTTCAATGTATCTTGTTGGATATGGTATTTCATACTATTGAGGGTGTAGATTATGGTGGTGAGTTTCCTGTTCAAGTTTTCTATTTGGGGGTTCCATTTCTCAATATATATATAACGTTGAACCTGAATTCCCATTTTTAAACTGCAGTCGAAATATTCCGGCTTAATTAATAATTATTCGATAATTCGTATACTGAACACTTTTCTAGGTTATATTTATGTTTTATTTATATTTATATGATTAAAACAGTAACTTTTTTGTAACTAGAAATAAAGCCACGACTGGACGTTCATGGCCTGCTTCGATGTCAATAATTCTTAAATGGACTATAGATTGAACTAAACTATTGTTATTTGTGCAACCGTTTCGTTTGTTTTCCTTCAAACTTCCAGCTTGTGCTTTTGAAAAAAAATTGGTCACCTAGAGCACTGACGCAAAGTCTGGAGTTTTGCCTTAGTTTGAAATTTGACAGCTGTCAAAAATTTCTTCAATTGGTTTCTACAACTGGAAAATGCAGTGCTTTTTATAATTTTTTCCACATACCTGCTGAGCATACAGGTTCACATCCCGATGGTCCTGCCTTATACCCGTTTCCACAAACACACTCGTATCCCACGTCGAGATCTTGGCATATCTCGGACTCCACATCGCAGCTATGGTGTCCATTGTTACACTCGTTTTCCGGGGGGCATTTCACGTAATGCCAAGTGTAGGTGATGTTCGTTTCGAGCTCCGACTCATCCTTTAGATCAAATAAAAATATACTCAATTCTAATCTTGAGAGGTTACGAATAGTCTCAACTCACCGGTGATCCATATTTCGCTCCTCTGTACAAATCGTCGCAAGTCCCGTTCATCGGTTTGTCGCCGGAACCTTCGGCGCAAACCCCATCTCCAGAAGACCCGGGGGCGGCGCACCATCCACAATACGCGTGTTTCAGACAAACCGAGCACTGATCGAAAGAATTGCAGGGTTCGGGACAATACTGCTTGTCTTCCGTTTGGAGGACCAGCCCGCATACGCCCCCCGCGCAATACACGGGTTGGTAAGAGGCGGAAACGCACTCGTCGATCTGGGTGGACCAACGACAGTCGGCGGCGTCGAGGCAGGTCGTGCACGTGGTGTAGTTCACGCAGGGCGGGGCGCACGTCTTGATGTCGTTGGCTTGTTGTTCCTCGAGTACTGAAGAAAAAATGAAAGATCAAGATGATAATATCTTATAATTATTTTATCTGATGGTATGTCATAATGACAACGTTTTGTCACTGAATTTTGATGACCTAAGGGAGCTCACTAAGGTACTAAGTCCCATTATGAAAATATTGTTCAGGGTGGGGTTAATTCAAAAACGTGGCAATAACTTTCGGTATTTTACCAAAGGTGTGAATTCTAACAGTAGTTTCGAGCATTTTTATAAGTGACAAAAAACGTCGATGGTTTGTGTTGCAAGGTCGTATTTTCACATATGTATTGTCTGAGAAGTTCTACCATATTCAATCCTGGGATATTCCCAAAAAATTCTCGCATTATCTTTGTTTTTGTATTCGGTGAAATTATTCTAAAAACGGCTATTTCATATACACTCCGTGATTTTTTCGGCAAAAGGAAGTCCACGATATTTCGCGTCATTTCTTTCAAATCTGAAGGCAAACTATCAATTTCAGAATCACTCATTATTATTCAAATTATATTCAATTCTACGTGATCATTGTTTGACAGCAGATAAATAAATATTGCCGTTACAACCAAATGGCAAAGCACAGCTCACTAACCTACTAATATTCGAAACTATACTCCGTTTAAGAATTATTGACATCTTGGTTGGCTGTGAAAAATCGAATTTAAGTTGGTAATAGACTATTCAGTAATATTTTGGGTTGCTGAATTCAGGTTGGTATAGGAATAGCACTAACATTACCCATAGAAATCTTGCTTTGATGATTTTATCGAAGATATTGGTGAATATGTAATTATAAAAATTTGCTCTGAATTTGAGTATTTTTTGTCTTATGCTATTAAAATGGCTGGAATTGACCAGGATACATCGCGCCTAACAAGAGAACGCCAGGCAGTTTGTCGGTGTTACTTCGAGTTTTTCAAAGTTTTGGCATATATTTCCGCTAGTGTTTCAGGTAAACTGTTATTCACCGACTCAAAGTGTATTCTGATTGATCAATGTCTCTCGAATTTTCAGATTTCACCATTGTTATTATAGCCTGGAATTAGCAGTGGAAGAAAACCTATGCGATACGATTATTCCTTCAAAGAGACATTGAATGACTTTGTTTTTGCTTGAATTAAAAACAATGAATATATCAGTTTAGATATTCTTTTCGAACTGGCCAAAGAGCACCTAGATTTCAATTGATCGAAGTCACCATTATATTATATCATAAAAAAATTGGATACAAATACAAAAAAGTTGATCGAAGGAAAATTCTTACTGATAAACAGAAAAATATAATGAAAATAGTACGATATTGTGATAAATACCGAGAATACATGGAACAAAACGTAAAATTCATTTATCTAGATGAAATTTGGATATTCAAAAACGGTATTCAAATTCGTCAGTGGACACTAGAAAAGAATCCAAGAGGTATGCTGAGTATATTCAAGGGTAAAGGCAGAAGGTGCACTATTTTGAATGCTGGAACAATTGATGGATTTTTACCTGGATGTGATCCGATTCTTGACAGTGGTATTAATGATAAGGATTACTATGAATGGTGAATTATTTCATAAATGGGTTATTGAAAAATTGAAAGCTTCCCTGCAACAGGATGCCCATCAATAGGATTATGTCAGCTTATTCAATAAACACATCCAAATCACTACACTACGTGGAAACAAAGTTTTAAGGATATTTTTATCTTTGCTCTTGTATCATTCATAGATATTTTAAGTTTATTTATTATACTTATACTGTATGGTACCCCGTTCACATTCCCTCTGCTAATACACATGCTATATTGTTCCCAATTCAAAAGTATACTGAATAATTGTAAAATTGCTCATCAATTATAATATTTTCAATAATTCATGGACAGTTTTAATGAATGAAAATAAAAATTGACTTTCTTAAAGTATTCAACACCGAGCAATAAATAATTCACAAATTGGTTCATATATTGAAAGTTTGGTACAAATTTCATGTCAAAATTCTTCATGTACTACATAGATTCTCAATTTTGGTTTCTCTCATATTTCTTAATACATTATAACGTTTTTTCCAATCCATTCTTTTGGCCCTGTGCTTGCGAAGTATCCAAAAATTTTTTTCTGTTGCACCACTAGCTACCTGCCAGAATTCCATTAATTATCCTTCTTGAATCCTGACATAAAATGGTACTCTTATAGTTATATGGTTAGAATTTTGCAAGATTTCCAATACCAATAAATATTGCATGGTCCTGAGTGAAAATAAATATTTATTTGAATGATCTTCAATTTTCCATGGTTGACTTTTATGTGAACGATAAGTTCAGATAATTTCATATGAAAGCATTCCACGATATTTTTGCGCTTTCAAACCTGAATTCCCATGTTTGAACTGCAATCGAAATATTCCGGCTTAATTATTCGATAATTCTGATAATTCGTATACTCAACACTTTTCTAGGTTATATTTATGTTTTATTTCTATGATGAAATTTAGTAACTTTTTTGTAACCAGAAATAAAGCCTCGGCTGGACGTTCATGGCCTGCTTCGATGTCAATAATTCTTAAATGGACTATACACATATACTTACTCCTTTAAAAATAGTTGTCATTGTGACATGTCAAAAATGAAATTTTCAATTTTTCGAAAATGTTAATAATAATATAAATGCCATCAGATAAAATTTTGTATGTAATACGAATCATAAACAATCATTATGGCACACGTTGTGTTACCAATAACATACACGACTTGTACCATAATGGTCGTCTTTATGATCCTTATGACATAAACAACTATTACAGTTCATACTCACATGGCACACAGTCTCGTTTCGAGTAACTCCAATCGCAACCGGGCAACTGATGACATTGGATGCAATCTGTAGCCGCACACCTTGTGAATGGGCATTGAGAAGGAGATATCGCCTCGCAAGTCTGATTTTGTGAGCATACATTGTCGCACCAATGACATCCTTGAGCGTGAAGGCAGCCGAGACAATCTTGAAGGGATGTACAGTTTTGGGCACCAACGAGGGATTCTTGGCAGAGCTTCCCCTGGTTCGATACTATTGAAGCTGAAATATTTGAATGAATAAATCTAACATGAAGAATATGACGCCGTCTGCAAGAAATTTAGAACACACGGGTCCAAATCCTTACAAATACATGGGAGATTCAAGCCCCCTGTTATCGAAATAAGACATTCCAATAACACACCTAGAATTTTTGGAATGCACTGAAATATTCGTAGATATCGAAACGAATAATGAAAAAATACAAAACTTTGCAAGGAGTGTAAGAAAAAAGTGTACACAAACTAAACCAGCCAAAACGAGAATACAAGTTGAGAACATTGCAGAAGAACAGAAGTGTGTAGGTAAAATTAAAATTATACATATTGAAAAAAATAGATTGATTAATACTAACAATTCGATTGAATATTCCCGAATGGGCATTCTTTCTGATTGGAATGGCACACCTCTTGAATTATTTCATCTCCAACTCTGATAGCGCAATAAGCACATCCGGCAACTCTGAGACAACTGTGTTTCGTGGTCCACAAAACGCAGATATCCTCGGGAAGTTCCAGCCGAAGGACAGAACATTGGCTATCCGCACTCCACCCACCGATTATATATGCCGAGTCTCCGTCAGGTTCGACAGCCATGGCTTGAGCGTAAGTGTGGACCGGAAGAGGTCCTACTTTTTCCAACGCTGAAATGATAAACGATAATTTGAACGATATCAAAAATATTGTATTCACTCACATTCAGACATAAGGTTGAACCACTGATTGCAATTATAAGAGTATGCGTATAGGGTATCGGTTATATTCCAACTCTGGGTTTTTCCCCCCATGATTAGCATGTAAGTATCGGTTGTAACTGCGGAATGTAGAAATCTGGGCCTTGGCTAAAATTAATATAATCAGTCAAAGTTTTTCTCTTCTGAAATAAGTTTTACCAAATTCGAAGATCCCAAACTGTTGAGTTCAATCCAGGTTTTCGTTTGGTATTCGAGCATATACAGATTATTCGTTAGGGAGTATTGTTGTTTATCGTATACGTGTCCACCGAAAACATACAAACTGTTCGTTTGTTGATGGAATACGGTTGAGTGGCCGTAGATGCCTTTGGGGCCATTCCCTTTGGTCAACCATCTAGTCCACGATTCTTTCTCGACGAAAAACTCCCAAACCGAATTCAGGAATCCATCGTGACTCGATACACCCCCTGGAATCGAAAAGTGTTATACAGGGTCACAGGGAAAGTAGTACTGAATATTAAGGGACGTTATTATTCAGGTCAATTCTGGTGGATTTGGTTCCATAATATGGTACCCGAAACTTAACCGTTATGGAGATGTTGAGTTTTGAAGAATCCTTTATTTTTTGGCTTTTTTATTCATTACACATTGACTAAATGGATGTCTGCTTGTTTCTCGTTAGTGTTAGAAGATGCAACAGTCCAAAAATCCAAGCCAAGTCGCGTTTTTACAGAAAATTACGGATAACACATCTACCACAAAAGAATGGCATGAGAAGGGTATTCGCCACGATTTAAAATGACATACCAGCGGCGGGATTCCGTAAAATTCGTTATCATAGCCATAGCCGTCTTTATTAGAAGCCTGGAACGAGAGAAAACTGGCAACGTTGGACGGAGGGATACGGACCTCGGGAGCTTCGCCAAATCGAGTTTTCAGTTCAACAAGTCTTAATAGGTTACGCACGTGTTTTATTGTTTGTTTCTGTGATAAATGTAATAAAGTTCAAACTGAAGTGTAATAGTGATTTAAGTGAAGTGAAAGTGTTGTTTTCAGTAATTTTGGTGGGTATATTTGAGATCATCTACTGAGAATCAAGATGGTACGATCGTGTTGTGTTCCAAATTGTAGAAGCAATTATTCGTATCAGAAAGATAGGATGTAAGTTGTTTTAAATTTTCCAAAAATGAAGAGCTGAAGCTTCTATGGATAAAAGCTATCCCAAGAAAAGATTTTATTCCGACCTCTTCTAGTTCAGTTTGCGAGAAACATTTCGAAGAAAGTGATATTATTGAGAATGATAAATTTTTAAAGCCAGATGGAACCATTCAATTGTTATCATTAAAATATCCTAAATTAAAAAAAAACGCTATTCCCAAAGTTTTTCCAAATTTACCGAAGTATCTCACAAAATCAACTCCAAAACCGAGGACCGATCCTCAGCTTAGAAAAAATGAAATCATTTCTCGGCAAAATAATGAAATAGAAGCCTTCTTGAGTTCGGACATGATTAAAGATTTCGATGATCTAATCAATAATTATTCAATCAAAACTGATGTATCAGGATGGGAGATTAAGTAATTCGATGAAAAGATTCATTTTTATATAATTAATTTCGAAAAATCATTATCTGTGGATGTTTCAGTTCAAATAGATAGAGACCTTAGATTAAAATTATTCATTAAAAATATTCAGATCTCTCAAAATGATTTAAAATGGATTCTTCCGTACGATCTAACACTTAGTAGCTGGTCTCAACTTACAAATTTACTTTCTCGTTATAAAAATGTAAATAATGAAGATGCAGTACCTAAAGAATCTATGTTAGATTTATTGAAAAGTTCTTTAGCTTCCTTAGAGTTATTTTTAGCTGATAAAAAAAATTAAAAATTTGACAAATTCAGACAGGTAGAAATCATTACAGACCAATTACGACAGGTCATAGCAAAAAAAAACCATTAAAGAATGAAAAATTATCCACTTTGTTATGAGTTTTTCGAAATTTTCATTACTTAATATATTTCTATATTTATTCATTTATTTGTTATGTTTGAGAGTTTATATTTATGTTGAGAATTTTCTTTGAGTTTTTTTTTTGGCAAGAGATGACCTTACACCTTTCCGTGGTTCTTGCTGAACAATAAATTGAATAAAAATTCAGAGAAATATCATTTCAATATCAACTTTATCATGAGATTATTGTGCAAAACTTACTGAGATATTCAATTTATTGACTTAGTAGGGTCTTATGTTCCTTTTTCTTCCAACAAAAAATTAATTTGATGACTTGACTAGTGATTTGAATGTGAAATAATACTATATCTCGCGCTATCGCTCCGCACTAGTATACCTACCATTTACGTTCGGATGCGACGATGCCAGACTTCGTTCCAGGCTATCTATAAAGACGGCTGTGTCATAGCAAACGAAGACGATAACGTTACAAAGTAAAGCAAAGAGAAGTAAATGCGGTATTACATAAACGGCTTTGTCCTTCTCGTTTTGTCATATTTAGGCTTTTCCGGAGTTTACCGAATTCACACGAAGAAACATTGGCAACGTTGCATAAAGGTTTGAGCTATTGCATATATCCGATATATCGTCACACCAAAGACTCTTTGGTCACACATTTTCTGTCGTTGAACATAGACAACTTGACAGTTTCTTTGTTCGACTGTAACCTAACCTTCATTCTCATTTCGATTCCAAACTTTCAAAACAAATCCGTGAAGAAACTTATAATAGTATATATCCGTAGGAAAATTCGAATCCGTCCGTCCGTCCGTAGGTACGATATCTCTCGAACGGAACAACCTAGAGACTCGAAATTTTCAGTGTGGGTTCAGTTCCCGAATGACTCGGTTGAGTTCGTTAATGGGCCAAATTCCACCAGGGGTTCCGTAAATATGGCCGTTCAAAGTTTTGTTCTCCTGATAACTTGGAAACTACTGATTTGATCGAGATGAAATTTTGCACTCAAATGGAGAATGAGGTGTTCAAGCTAAATGTGGAATTTTGTCCAGATCGCATGACCAGAACCACAGAAACCTCAGAAAATTGTAACTTTTGAACGGAAACGCCTAGGGAAATTTTCAGGATAGGTGTGGATCTCGAATGTCGTGATCACGTTTATCCATGAGCAAAATTATACTAGGGGTTCCGTAAATATGGTGGTTTGAAATTTAGTTTTCTTGATAATTTCAAAACTACAGATTCGATCGTGACGAAATTTTGTATACTAATGGAGAATGATATATTCAAGCTACATTTCTCCAGATCGCATGACCAGAATTATAGAAACCATAGAAAATTATAACTTCCGAAGGGAAAGGCCGAGGAACTTGAAATTTTCAGGGTAGGTTTGGATCGCGAATATCGCGGTCACGTTCATCAATGAGCAAAATTAGACTAGGGGTTCCGTAAATATGGCCCTTCAAAATATTTTGTTCCTGATAATTTCGAAACTACTGATTGGAATAGAATGAAATTTTACAACTAGCTGAAGAATAATGTATTCAAACTACGTGCGAAATTTTGTCCAGATCGCACTACCAAGACCATAGATAATGTAGAAAATTCTAGCGAACTATCGAAGAAAAATTGATCAGCTGAAGCACTGACAGTAAGTCTGGAGTCGCCCAAGTTTGAGAATTTTGTCGGTCGAAAATTTCTTCAATTGATTTCTAAAACTGGAAAATGCGAATCTACCTACAAGGTGCATGTACGAGCGCTCAAAAGCTCAAAAGCAATTTTTTTTAAATCCATGTTCGACTTAACTCTAATTTGGTCAATGTTTTGCCCATTTATTATAATAGCAAGTGTTACATCTTTTTGAAAAGCTGAAGAGACGTAGAAGTTTTAAAACTTTTCTGCAGAAAAAGTTCCATGAAGTTTTTTTCAAAAAAAGCGCTTCGTTTTAAAAATCACTCAAAATTCCTTAATTCTAACCGTTGTCAAGCAGTCTTAGTGAACTGTTAGGTTGTGTTTCTGTTGATCATTTTTATTGATCTAACTAAGCTCCAATCCGGAAAAAATCGATAAAAAAGCCCAAAAATAGAGGATTTTTCGAAAAATCTCCAAAACTCAATATCTCCATAACGGTCAAGTTTCGGACACCATATTATAGAACCAAATCCATCAGAAATTACCTGAACAATAACGTCCTTCAACATTCAGAACGTCCTTCCCTGTAACCCGGTATTTTGATTTGAAAAAATGCCCTTCATATCGAACTCACCTATCAATATCAAACTTTCCACGGAAGAATTTCTGTAAGACGTTAATGTATGCCCAGATACAGCAGGGGGCCATTCGAAGTTCCCCTTGATTTCGCCCCATCGTTGATTGGGAATATCGAACGTCCACAAATCGGATAACGTTCGATTCGTTGCAGCTTTTCCCTGTTTGGTCAGTCCTCCATAAACATAGATTGATTGTCTGAAATCATTATTCGCATAATTTCATTTAACGATATTTGACGAAGTGGAAATACCTGGAATGTATTATATCAGCCCCGTGGAAATACCTTCCTTGTGGCATTTTAGCGTCCAGTGTGGACTCGACAGTGACCTGCGTCCATGTGCTGTTTCTTGTATCAAACAGTCTTATATCATTCAAGGGGCCATGAGAAAGTGATAAACCTCCGAACATCCATATGGATCCCCTTCTGTCGGAAGTGAGCGAGTGTCCGAAACGAGGAAGAGTTTTTCTTAGATGTTCCAAATGGTCGGCAAGTCTCTTGGTGTTGAAGAGTTCAGTGAAGAGGATTTGAGTTCCAGTGCCCCTAAAATTATATTATTATTTTTCATATAAATAAGTTCCAGAATTTTTCATTATTCCTTGAAAGATATACTCCGTTTAAATAAGTATTGACATCTCGGTTGGCTGTGAAAAATCGAATTTAAGTAGGTAATAGACTATTCAGTAATATTTTGGGTTGCTGAATTCAGGTTGGTATAGGAATAACACTAACATTACCCATAGAAATCTTGCTTTGATGATTTTATCGAAGATATTGGTGAATATGTAATTATAAAAATTTGCTCTGAATTTGAGTATTTTTTTGGAATTGACCAGGATACATCGCGCCTAACAAGAGAACGCCAGGCAGTTTGTCGGTGTTACTTCGAGTTTTTCAAAGATTTGGCATATATTTCCGCTAGTGTTTCAGGTAAACTGTTATTCACCGACTCAAAGTGTATTCTGATTGATCTCTTAAATTTTTAGATTTCACCAAGCCCTTTCTGTAGAATATTAGCATGTTATTATACTTATTATAGCCTGGAATTAGCAGTGGAAGAAAACCTGTGCGATATGATTATTCCTTCAAAGAGACATTGAATGACTTTGTTTTTGCTAGAATTAAAAACAATGAATATATCAGTTTAGATATCCTTTTCGAACTGGCCAAAGAGCACCTAGATTTCAATTGATCGAAGTCAACATAATATTATATCATAAAAAAAATTGGATACAAATACAAAAAAGTTGATCGAAGGAAAATTGGACACTAGAAAATAATCCAATAGGTATGCCGAGTATATTCAAGGGTGAAGGCAGAAGGTGCACTATTTTGAATGCTGGAACAATTGATGGATTTTTACCTGGATGTGATCCGATTCTTGACAGAGTAGTATTAATGATAAGGATTACTATGAATGGTGAATTATTTCATAAATGGGTTATTGAAATATTGAAACCTTGCCTGCAAAAGGATGCCCATCAATAGGATTGTCAGCTTATTCAATAAACACATCCAAATCACTACACTACGTGGAAACAAAGTTTTCAATATTTTTATCTTTGCTCTTGTATCATTCATAGATATTTTAAGTTTATTTATTATACTTATACTGCATGGTACCCTGTTCACATTCCCTCTGCTAATACACATGCTATATTGTTCCCAATTCAAAAGTATACTGAATAATTGTAAAATTGCTCATCAATTATAATATTTTCAATAATTCATGGACAGTTTTAATGAATGAAAATAAAAATTGACACACCGAGCAATAAATAATTCACAAATTGGTTCATATATTGATAGTTCGGTACAAATTTCATGTCAAAATTTTTCATGTACTACATAGATTCTTAATTTTTGTTTCTCTCTTATTTCTTTATACATTATAACGTTTTTTCCAATCCATTCTTTTGGCCCTGTGCTTGCGAAGTATCCAAAAATTTTTTTCTGTTGCACCACTAGCTACCTGCTAGAATTCCATTAATTATCCTTCTTGAATCCTGACATAAAATGGTACTCTTATAGTTATATGGTTAGAATTTTGCAAGATTTCCAATACCAATAAATATTGCATGGTCCTGAGTGAAAATAAATATTTATTTGAATGATCTTCAATTTTCCATGATTGACTTTTATATGAGATAATTTCATATGAAAGCATTCCACGATATTTTTGCGCTTTCATACCTGAATTCCCATGTTTGAACTGCAATCGAAATATTCCGGCTTAATTATTCGATAATTCGTATACTCAACACTTTTCTAGGTTATATTTATGTTTTATTTCTACGATGAAATTTAGTAACTTTTTTGTAACCAGAAAAAAAGCCTCGACTGGACGTTCATGGCCTGCTTCGATGTAAATAATTCTTAAATGGACTATACTTCATTGAAGTTTGATCAATAATAAGGGAAAGCCCTTCAAACAAAAATGCTTAGCAACTCCGACTATAACATCTATCAAACTTGTCAGTTGAATCTAACTAACATGAAGAATATGACGCCGTCTGCAACAAATTTAGAACACACGGGTCCAGATCCTTACAAACACGTGGGAGATTCGAGCTCCCTGCTATCGAAATACGACATTCCAATAACCCACCTAGATTTTTCCTACATCGAAAAATGCGAAGACAGAAAAGAATTGGAAAAAATTCTACACGTCCTAAAATCAGGACAGGAGGGATATTATCCAGAATTGATGGGTATGGCGGAGAACAAACTCAAAATGATCTATCCGAAAAGTAAATTCCTCAGGAATACATCGAGGGTGATATCGAAAGAGGAACTGGAAAAAGAAGAATGGAATGAGATCACTAAAGATTTGAATGAATGGCTAGTGGGTGTGACTAAGGATAATAGACTGTTGGAACTTAGGAAGGTTAGTTTTTTGGTTTATTATTTCCAATAAATCGTTCGATACATTCCAATCCCCCCAGTTCTTCGTTACCGAGTTTATCACCCAATTCCAGGGTCAAAAATCGCCGAATCAATGCGACACCATAAATGTCCGTCAGCCCAAAGAAATAATCGAAGAAGAGAAAACCAAACCTAAGAAAATCGAATCGAGCGACTATGCCGCCTGGGATAAATACGATGTCGATGCGGAAATTTTGGAGATGGACCTGAAGGAGGAAAAAGTCAAGGAAGAAGCGAAACATCAGAGTTCAAGTAAGAAGAAAAAGAAACACGTGAAATTTAACATTTTCGCGACGGAAGTGGAGGCCAAGTCGGAAGCGAAGGAGGAAAGGGAAAAAGGAAACGAATACTTTAGGGCGGGCGATTACAACTCAGCTCTGTGGCACTATTCGGCCAGTTTAGAGTGCATTCATTCGATCGAAGCTTTCAATAACAGGGCCATGACTTATCTGAAGATGGGAGAATATGAGAAGGCAATGAAAGATTGCGATTTTGCTTTAGGACTAGATCCTCTCAATATAAAAAGTAATTGGAGGAAAGCAATGGCTTTGGATGAAATGGGGGAGTTCGAGAAAGCATTGGAATGTATCGAAATATGTGTAGATATCGAACCGAATAACGAAAAAATACAAAACTTTGCAAGCACTGTGAGAAAAAAGTGTACACAAACAAAACCAGCCAAAAGGAGAATACAAGTTGAGAACATGGCAGAGGAACAGAATGGCGAAGGTAAAATTTTTATTCATTCCATTTATCCTTCGATTGTATAAATAACTTGTAATATTTTGCAGTTTTAAATACCGACTATTTTATCTGAACGAGAGTTCAGAACACTTTCAATATACGAACACGCGGGATCGCAAACTAATCTTAATTATTTTTGGCCAGCGCAGTGATCAATCTAAGAAGGACTCTACGTTTCGTAGAAACCACAGAACCTCCTCATCTTACTAGGGAAATTCATCGGGAAGTCTAGGCAATTGAAAGACAATATTTTCGGCCCTCAAAATAAGAAAATAACAAGTTTATTTCAGAGTGCCAAAAGGTGGGGAGGAAAAAAACCTCCCTCCTTTTCTCGTTCATATACCATTAACTAACAAGTAAAGAATATTCATAAACAGAGGCAAATAATAAAATGGTAAAATATATCAAAATCGAGGATGAGTAATAATGAGAATGGTAAAATATATCAAAAATAAGTAATAATGAAAATGGTAAAATATATCAAAATCGAAAGTAAGTAATAGAGAGCAATGGGGAAATATATATCAATCAAAAATAGATACTACAGAACGAGAAAACCCGTTCTGTAGAATAGACAGCATTAATGGTAAAAGATATCACGAATGGTGGATGCGAAGATAATGTATCGTATCATATTAATGGACCATCTACCAAGTTTCCCAAGTGGGAGAATTGGAATAGTGGTATTGACTGGTGGTACAAAAGTACCATGATTATGTCAGCTTATTCAATAAACACATCCAAATCACTACACTACGTGGAAACAAAGTTTTCAATGAGATTTTCATCTTTGCTCTTGTATCATTCATTCAACGATATTTTTGCGCTTTCAATCTGAATTCCCATTTTCAAACTGTAATCGAAATATTCCGGCTTAATTATTCGATAATTAGTATACTCAACATTTTTCTAGGTTATATTTATGTTTTATTTCTATGATGAAATTTAGTTACTTTTTGTAACCAGAAATAAAGCCTCGACTGGACGTTCATGGCCTGCTTCGATGTCAATAATTCTTAAATGGACTATACTAGGGATATTGGAAACCTTTGCTTTCGTAGATTTGCTGAATTCTACGACTAACGCTTAAAAACCTCACCAGTGTTCTTCGCTTTGTATCTCTCTGTATCTAAGAGCAACTAACTCTGGTGAATCTCCACCAAAAAGTCGCGGCCATTTCTATAACCTCAACTAGACCATCAAGTTGAAAACAAAAACCACGGAGATCAAAATATTCGACCGTGTTCAGAATATTCGACTGTGTTCTTCTAATCTACTCTGGAATCGGTATTATAAGAAACTTCCTCATTTTCTGGATGACAATCTAGGACCGATCTATTACAAGCTCAGGGTTAAAAGGTTAAAATGTTTTCATTTCAGACTCAAGAAAAGACCAAATAGTTATAGTTCCAATTCCTGGTACGAGTAGAATGCCCGAACCCTATTTCGTTGAATGCAAGATGGTCGATTCGAAAAGGATAACCAGTGTGTTGTCCATGAAACGGAGCGACCGGGAACTACCATCAAGTCTACTAGATGGAGTGGATAAGTCAACTATAAATCAATTATGTGTTAGTCGTTCAAATCATAAACTTCATCACAATGATGACAGAGGTGTTGTTCAAGTATTGCATGATCTTATCAGTTCAGAAAATAATTCTATGGAAAAAGGAGGGGACACTTCGATGAGACGAAAGGGCAAGAAAATTCCAAGATGTTTCAAGAATACTTCAGAGGTGAATCGATTTTTCTCTATTCAGTCCAAATGTTAACAGTATTTGTTTTTATTTCCAGAGTACATATTTCGATGATAAATATGCTGGAGGTGAACCCTGCAGAAAAGAAACCGTTATGGAATTACCGGAAGACATTTATTCGCCGTACACTTTCTTGAAAACATGGAATAGTATCCGGGATGATGATTCTTTGAGAAAACAAGCCCATATTATCAGGAATATGAACATGCAGCAAATAGTAGAAGGTGAGAACAGAACAATAATCAAATATTCTTGAGCAATTAATAGTATCTGTAAACTAACACCGTGATCACTGCTATAACTCCCTGTCTCTGTGCTTCCGAACAAGCCGATTGGCCGAAAGGGAACAGTCTATTATGGTATTGAGGGGAGGACACTTGAATAATTTTGACGTTTTCTCAAATTAAGTTGATACCTATTTATTATTGTGAATAATTTGCTGAAAAAGATGAATTCAGATAGTGATGATAAATTATTACGTACACCTTCTCAAAGTTGATCTTGTCATTGATTTTTCCAGTGATTGGTTGCAAACTCGACAACAACATGTTAACGGTCATATTAAGGACGCTTTGCACCCACTTCACAGTTCCCGGAGACGTCGAGAAGGTGTACTCCGTATTGCTGAACTTTGCCAGACTACCGAGGTTCCACATCATCGCGATGTTGATGTCGGAAGAGGACGCGAACAATGTGAACGTGCTGATTGGTTTTTTGCAGCAACACGACAAGATATTACCAGAAAACGTCAGGAATATCTTGACGACGTAACATATAGAATTAAACTTACGTAAAGATCAATTTCGCATTTCGAAAGTAGTTTCGACACTCATCAGTTTTATAATCTTGTACTTTTCGATATCGAATAAAAATAAGTATGCATTTCTAATGTTGTAACGGTTTAACAGCCCCTCTTTCTGTGACGCCACTGATTTTGAATCGCTGTATCTTACAGCGCAAGTCTGGTTGCGTACTGTCCGAATCTGTTTCTTTGCGCTCGGCCATTTTTGAGCGCTCGTACTACTTACACGAGGGCTATATCATTTCGTCACAATGTCTGTATTTTTCGAATTTTGAGCCGAAAATGGTCTCGATTACGGATTCGATCGAGATGAAATTTTGTATTTTAATCGAGAATGATATATTGAAGCAATATTTTGTCCAGATCGCATGACCAGAACTATAGAAACCATAGAAAATTGTAACTTTTGAACGGAAAGGCATAGGAACTTGAAATTTTCAGGGTGGGTTTGGATCGCGAATATCGCGGCCACGTTCATCAATGAGCAAAATTAGACTAGGGGTTCCGTAAATATGGCTGTTCGAAATATTTTTTTCCTGATAATTTCGAAACTAATGATTGGATTGGGATGAAATTCTGCACCTAGCTTAGAAATAATGTATTCAAACTACGTGCCAAAATTTGTCCAGATCGCACCACCAAGACCATAGATACCGTAGAAAATTCTAGCGAATTATCGAAAAAAAATTGATCAGCTGAAGCTCTGACATGAAGTCTGGAGTTTCGCATAAGTTTCAGAATTTTTGTGACAGCTGTCGAAAATTCCTTCAATTGATTTCTAAAACTGGAAATGCGAATCTACCTACAAGGTGCATGTACGAGCGCTCAAAAGCTCCTGCCTTCACGGCAGTGCTTTTCGTAATTATTCGAGATTTGGGATTGATTCGATGATATCGATTTTGCAGTGAAGTGAATGGTGAAGTTGTTACTTCCAATCATTGAATATTTAATCCAAATTTGTCTCGGCGTGAAATTATTTCACGGTTAGTCTTTCCTATTATCCACTAAGATATTTTCTGAAATAATTCACAGAGAGAGAGGAAATTCTTGTGCACGTTTTTCAGGTTAATGGTGTATCTGATTTCGAGTATCTATCTTATATCTTTCATTTTCTTCGGCTGACGGTTGTATTTTTATTACTTCGAAGCTTCCTTCAGGTTGCAATTTATCTTTTCTGTACATTTTAGTTCCTTTAATGACATATTTAGACCTGAAGGAATGATTGGAAAACTGTTTCTGATGAATTTCAAATAATTTACAGCTCTTCCCCTGGTATTAGAGAAGTTTTGCCCCTGGGATTTGAGAATTTGTTCCCCTTGAATTTGAAGATTTTGTTCCCCTGAGATTGGGAAATTTAGCACCGCTTCCCTAAGGCTTACATATCGGTATTATTCCGAGAGGGAAACAATTCCCTGGAATTGGATTGTTGGAAAATTGTGCAAATCACTGGTTCCGGTTGTTTTACACCCTTGGAGCTCGACATATTTTGAGTATTGAAAGACAACATTTTTTTTTGGAGGAAATACCCACGAAGATCTGGGAGGAATAATTAAGTTAAGTAACACTAATATTGTATAAATTCATCTGTTCAGAGGTCGATCTCAACTTGTTGTAAACAATTGTACATTTGAATTTTTATTATAACTGTAAAACCTGAAGGGAGTTATAAATCTTGAGATTAAGATTTCATTGCTCATCTAAGGTTAATACCTTTCGGTAAAACGAAGGGGGTTAGCATTGAAGGTAACACTTCACGTAACAATGTTTCCTAGATTAAACTCACCTGATATCACATGAGGGTCCCACCCATCCTTGTTTACATATGCATCGTCCATAGAATTTGTCGCATTCTCCTAAACCTTTGGCGTAGCTACAGTTCCGTGGGCATAGCGACTCTTCGCAATAGTACCCCACATAGCGTTCATCGCACAAGCACATGTTGTTCCTACAAGTTCTAGGGTACCTACAATCATCACAATTAAACACTTTATACAAGGCGCTGAAGCCCTCGCCGGGTAAACCCTGCTTGTAGTGGACGGTTATTAAACCTGAAAATACAACAGTGGTAGTGAAAATAACACAAAAAAAAAAATTTTTTTTCCTCTCGGCAGACTTTCTTCCAAACTAACAAGGTGAATATTTTCTGATTTTAGTATTACGACTAGTTCTTATTACCTGCTCTAGATTCAACGGTAGTTGTAGGAAGGGATTCCTCAGAACAAAAAACTCCCAGAAGTAAACTTTGGCTAGGACTTCCGGTGTCTGGCTCTGGCATCCCATCATAGACATATACAGCATTCTCTCCACAAGTAACATTCAACTGACTAGAATTTATCTAGAAAATAAAATCATTTTTAGGTTCAATAATTCCCATACTTGGAAACTTTCATTGGTAGTTCGCAAGAAAAAATAACAATTCGGATAGATACAATTCTAATATAGCAGAAATAACAACTTTAAAAAGAAAAAACACAAAAAAACTGTTTTTTTTATTGATGCCCCGTTTTGCTTATTTCAAGAACGCCCCAGCGTGTTTAAATCGAACTTTCAAACACGCGCGTTTTTAAAGTCAGAGGGTCAGACTCTCCCAAAAATGCTATACTTGCTTCTCTCAGATAAAATATAAGGAATCTTTGATAATTTTTTTATATGGAGCTTATAAAACCAATTGAGTAGATTCCACAAAACCACTCAGTAGACTAATCATAGTGATATTCGCGTCAGTGCACTCTTTCAAACGCAACTCGAAAATGAAAGTTGGAAAACCTAAATAATTTTTTTTCGAGAAAAATAGGGCAGATATTGTCAAGTTTGATATGGAAATATAGGTTTTCGAGGTTGCGCAATCCTATGAAAATAAATTCGCAGCCCTATCTGCAAATTTTCATTTTTTCAACTGGAAAATTGAATTTTTCCAACTTTCAATCCTTTATATCTCGACTTCTACTTGTCGGAATCAATCGAGGTTTTCAGATTATTAACCAGCGACTTCACCACTTCATTATTATCCAATAAAATCGCATTCGTAAATTTCAATTTTTTCATAAAAAAAAACTAAGGGTCAGGCCCCCCCCCCAAAAACACTATATTTGCTTCTCTCAGATAAAATATAGGTAATCTTCGGTAATTTTTTTATATGGAGCTTATAAAACCAATTGAGTTGATTCCACAAAACCACTCAGTAGCGTAATCATAGTGATACTCGCGCCAGTACACTCTTTCAAACGCAACTCGAAAATGAAAGTCGGAAAAACTAAATCATTTTTTTTCGGGAAAACTAAGGTAGATATTGGCAAGTTTGATATGGAAATGTAGGTTTTCGAGGTTGCGCAATCCGATGAAAATAAATTCGCAGCCCTATATCCTTCTCATTAGGAAGAAACATTCAATTTATTCGATTTTATCATTTTTTTTATGCCCTTCAATAGATATCATATTATTTTTACATTCTATACTTACTCTACATCTTTCCGATACACTCGCCTTATCGAAAGAAGCATAGTCTTTTTTAATCGAATTACCATCGTTTTCTCGGAAACGGAAAACCTCAGCTTTCTTCCTTCTAAATGATATACCCAAGGAATCAAATGGCTTGGTGGTACGCAATTTATTATATTCCTTTTTCAAAGTTATTATTTCTGCTATATTAGAATTGTATCTATCCGAATTGTTATTTTTTTCTTGCGAACTACCAACGAAAGTTTCTTCTGAACCTTTTGAATTCTTCTTTCTTCTTAGAAAAGATTAAGTGGAAAATTTTAATCTTCTGAAATATCCGGAAGTACTTCGTCCTTTCACTTCAACAACCTTTTGATCTGAGGCAATTTCGAATCAATTTGATGAATTGAAGTGAATATTGAATTGCTAGATCTCATTGAATTAGAACTGTTGTCTGTATCTGTTGTATACATATAGTCCGTTTAAGAATTATTGACATCTCGGTTGGCTGTGAAAAATCGAATTTAAGTTGGTAATAGACTATTAAGTAATATTTTGGGTTGCTGAATTCAGGTTGGTATAGGAATAGCACTAACATTACCCATAGAAATCTTGCTTTGATGATTTTATCGAAGATATTGGTGAATATGTAATTATAAAAATTTGCTCTGAATTCGAGTATTTTTTGTCTTATGCTATTAAAATGGCTGGAATTGACCAGGATACATCGCGCCTAACAAGAGAACGCCAGGCAGTTCATCGGTGTTACTTCGAGTTTTTCAAAGATTTGGCATATATTTCCGCTAGTGTTTCAGGTAAACTGATATTCACCTACTCAAAGTGTATTCTGATTGATCAATGTCTCTTAAATTTTCAGATTTCACCAAGCCCTGTCCGTAGAATATTAGCCTGGAATTAGCAGTGGAGGAAAACCTGTGCGATATGATTATTCCTTCAAAGAGACATTGAATGACTTTGTTTTTGCTAGAATTGAAAACAATGAATATATCAGTTTAGATATCCTTTTCGAACTGGCCAAAGAGCACCTAGATTTCAATTGGTCGAAGTCAACATTATATTATATCATAAAAAAAATTGGATACAAATACAAAAAAGTTGATCGAAGTAAAATTCTTACTGATAAACAGAAAAATATAATAAAAATAGTACGATATTGTGATGAATACCGAGAATACATAGAACAAAACATAAAATTCATTTATCTAGATGAAATTTGGCTATTCAAATCGGCAGTGGACACTAGAAAATAATCCAAAAGGTATGCCGAGTATATTCAAGGTTAAAGGCAGAAGGTGCACTATTTTGAATGCTGGAACAATTGATGGATTTTTACCTGGATGTGATCCGATTCTTGACAGTGGTATTAATGATAAGGATTACTATGAATGGTGAATTATTTCATAAATGGGTTATTGAAATATTGAAACCTTCCCTGCAAAAGGATGCCCATCAATAGGATTATGTCAGCTTATTCAATAAACACATCCAAATCACTACACTACGTGGAAACAAAGTTTTCAATGATATTTTTATCTTTGCTCTTGTATCATTCATAGATATTTTAAGTTTATTTATTATACTTATACTGTATGGTACTGTGTTCACATTCCCTCTGCTAATACACATGCTATATTGTTCCCAATTCAAAAGTATACTGAATAATTGTAAAATTGCTCATCAATTATAATATTTTCAATAATTCATGGACAGTTTTAATGAATGAAAATAAAAATTGACTTTCTTGAAGTATTCAACACCGAGCAATAAATAATTCACAAATTGGTTCATATATTGATAGTTCGGTACAAAATTAATGTCAAAATTCTTCATGTACTACATAGATTCTTAATTTTTGTTTCTCTCTTATTTCTTAATACATTATAACGTTTTTTCCAATCCATTCTTTTGGGCCTGTGCTTGCGAAGTATCCAAAAATTTTTTTCTGTTGCAGCACTAGCTATCTGCTAGAATTCCATTAATTATCCTTCTTGAATCCTGACATAAAATGGTACTCTTATAGTTATATGGTTAGAATTTTGCAAGAATTCCAATACCAATAAATATTGCATGGTCCTGGGTGAAAATAAATATTTATTTGAATGATCTTCAAATTTGCATGGTTGACTTTTATATGAACGATAAGTTCAGATAATTTCATATGAAAGCATTCCACGATATTTTTGCGCTTTCAAACCTGAATTCCCATGTTTGAACTGCAATCGAAATATTCCGGCTTAATTATTCGATAATTCGTAATATTCGTATACTAGAGATGAGCGATATTTCACTACCGGTGATTCAATCACCGTGAGTTTCAAATCACCGCTCCTGTGATTTTCAAGTTGAATATCGTTCTCAGTTCTCGGTGTTCTCACTCACGCTCTGGGATACTCGATATCACTGATATTCTACTGATATTCTGATATCAGTGATATCGATACTGGGAACTGGGATGTGCTTTCACGGTGATTGGTTCATCGTTCCTATCGTCCACTCACTACTTACCCCACTCGTACCCGGTGATCGCAATCACGGCTAACAAAAGTAAGTATCAAGAGACGATTAGGAGAGGATTATCGGCAATATCGGCGGTGCGGTGAATTTGAGATTTGAGTCTACGCATTGTTAGGAAGGTAAGGAAGGTATTAGCATCATTTCGGATAACCAGATTATATCTGATATGGTTCTGGGAATAGGAAGATGCCAATATAAGTTGGAAAAACCTGGAAATCTTGAAAAGCAATGAAATTTTGGGTAACCAAATTTTGTTATTGGTCAGTATTTGACAACGTTTTTTTGTATGAATAGAGGGAGAATAGTTTACCTCTCATGCAGATTTGTTATTGTTTAGTAAAGTTAGTTAAAACGATATCTTGCCAATATAAGTTGGAAATACCTGGAAATCTTGAAAAGCAATAAAATTTTGGGTAACCAAATTTTTCTCTAAGGCTGGTCAGGTAATCTCTGATAGACGGTCGCGATTAGGTGATAAAAAAACTAAAATGTTGATGTTCTTGAACTCAAATCATAAAAACTGTTAATTTTTTTGTTATATCTCATCAGGGTATGCAGGTTCGGCATTTCTGTTATTTTTGATTATTTTTTATTTTATTTTCAGTTTTCATTCATTTGAGAACTTGGTTTTTCATATTGGGTTATAATAGGACTATAGGCGAGGTGTCCCAATCCAAAAAAAATTACCAACGCGTTGTCAAATAGTACCTCATGGGTGACGTGGAAATCTATTCGTATCTAATAATATATATTTCCATTTTGTGAACATTTAAGAATCACTTTCATCGTTACTTGTTCCTTGTTCCATTACTTCATTCAATGTTCGTTCAACGCAAGGCGTACGTAGGGTGATCGCAATCACCGACTCGTCGGACGGTCGGACTCATTCACCGTTCAAACTTCGAAAGAACGGTGATCGCAATCACCGGTTAAAAGAACGGCGATTGGCAAATCACGATCACTGATCACGATGATATTCAGAAATCACCGTTTGGCTCATCTCTATCGTATACTCAACACTTTTCTAGATTATATTTATGTTCTATGATGAAATTTAGTTACTTTTTAGTAACTAGAAATAAAGCCTCGACTGGACGTTCATGGCCTGCTTCGATGTCAATAATTCTTAAATGGACTATAGTTGAGTTTGTACCCAGAAACGTAAGAGTCGTGATGCATTGCGTTAGCGAAGGTAAGAACGACAAATCATCTTCTCTCAGGAAGAATATTTCTTTCAGTATAACCAATATTTCGTATAATACTATTGGAGTCCGAGAAGTCTCTGCAACTATCAAAAATCCACTATCCAGTAAAAACCAAGACTCTTTGCAAATAATGCGTAATAGCGTAATTCGTAATCAAACTAGTGTTGGGCGATACGTATCGATATTTTACTGTATCAATACTTTTCGTTACGATATTCGATATTTTGTATCGATACTTTACTTACCGATACCAAGATGTATCGATACTTAATGGCGTGTATCGGTGGTTGAGTATCGAACTAATAAAATAAAATTTGCTTGCTTCTTTTCCGAAGCTTATGTTTGGATTTCGCATCACAATACATTTCTGTATGTGGCAGTATTGCCAATGGTGTTCCACCAAAAAATCCGAATTTTTCGCAAAAAAGCAACAAAAAATTCGAAAAAATCTGACGCATCCGTAAAAATATCCGAAAAAATCCTCCTGATTATCGAACAATAAAATTAACTCCGCAGACAAAAATAAAAACTCTCTATCTGTATATTAGGTTGGAAAAAATTGACAAGCTTCGTCAGGTTGTCGACTGTGCTTTCACCTAACATTAGTTACATAGTATTGGGCGATACTTCGTAAAGTATCGATACTCTGGATCGTATTATGTATATCGAAACGTACTATCTATTTCAGAAGAACAACGAAAACATTGATCGACAACAAACTCTAGAATAACCAGAAGTATTGAATACATTGGATAGTCGAAATGACCATTATCCCGTCTTTTAAGTTTGTTCAAACAAGAATGAAATGTAAAGATAAATATATATAAATTTCCAACCAAGCTCTGAGCACCAGACACGTGAATTCAGAAAACTCAAATCGTTCCGTTATTTTGTTCTAAACAATGAATATGAAAAAGGACCATAAGCGGTTACAAGTTACAACATTTTTATGGCTTCGCCACATCTGGAATTCCATTTCACAGGCAATAGGCAGTATTATTTGAATAAGTATGTTAATGTAATTAATACCTACTTGGACTATTTGGATAGCAAATTCTAACAACTGAACTGCTCGATATCTATTTGCCTAAGATGGTGTATCGAATTATTAAAGATTTCTTGTAGAAATCTCTCAAAAGTACGAGTCGTTTGAAAAACTCGAAAAGCCCTTAAAAAACACATTCAAGAACGAAACGCAAAATATACACAAAAATATCCAATTCTGACATAAATTCGTCTAAAAATAAATTCAATATTAGTGAAGGTAATTTCAATCAAAAATATGCATTTCATTAATCTACTATGATCTTCAGTATCTGGGTTTGAATAGAACAATGCGGGTTGATTTCATATTCATTCATTCATTTTTCATCATAACAATAATGTTGAATTCATAACTTCAGAAAGACTCAAAATAAATGAGCAATCTAATATGAATTTGATTAGATATTTCAGATCGTTTCAACAAATTGTTCGTGTTTCGATTTTTTTAGGGAATTATCGAAATGAAAAGGGAGATTGTTATTAACGAGAAGCAACTCCAATTCTATAACAGAAAGATGAGTATTTTGTTTGTATTTTAATATATTAGGGGACGAGACCGACAAAGGACAATAATTTTACGACAGTCATAAACTTCCTCGGAATTTCTCCGCTACACAACTTCAGGACAGTTTTGATAAACCGAAAATATAACAAAACATTAATTCATGGAAGTCCCAAAATTTGTTTTTTTACAGCACGAAAGAATCCGATATTTAATGTATCGATACTTTCGAAGCGATACGATTTCAGTATCGATACTACTTGATTCGATATAATACGATCCAGAGTATCGATACTTTACGAAGTATCGCCCAACACTAAATCAAACCGACCAATAAGGTTAGAAGCAGCTGTTACCTTTGATCTACGGATTGTACCTTATATAAACAATATTCGCGATTCCAACTACGATGAGGGCGCTGTAAAATGTAAACAAACATGGAGGAAAACGAGTACCTTTTCGGAATTTATTGTGATGAAACGGGTTATTTTAGGTGTCTTTCATGATTTTCCTTCGATGTTGTGAGTTTTATTTGAAGACTTTTTAGTGAATGATTGGATTATACAGTGTAGTGTCAAGTTAATTGATAGTTGAGTTTGTACCCAGAAACTTAAGAGTCGTGATGCATTGCGTTAGCAAAGATAAGAACAAATATTTATCTTTTCTCTGGAAGAATATCTCTCTCAGTATAACCAATATTCATATGATACAATTCTGAATTTTCATTCTCAATAATCAGAAAAATACCGAAACTTTGTTCTTTCAAATACTACTCGCCACATCCCGACTTCTATTAGTACTTATAAACTTTCCTTCTTGAAATCTACTCAATTTCCAGCCTTACCTGGAGTTGGATCAATGGAGATCCGGATTCAACCGTCGGATGAATAATCCACAAACATTCCCTCGTGGGAGTACCTCCGTAAGGTGCTTTAAACGCCTGCATAGAGCTGATACCTTGTCCGTCTCTCCCAGTAAGAAGACCTCTCGATTCGCACTGATAATAACACTTATTACCACCTCTCGGGTCGCCATAGTAATTCGACGCGCACCTCTCGCAGTTCTGTCCCTCCGTATTATCTCTACAAAAGCAAACACCCGAGTCTGGGTCGCACTCTCCCAGGTCGTTTATTCCGTGTCCATTACACTCGCATGGTTGACAACCTAAAATGGGATTCGTTCAAAAATGATCTCCTCGACAAAGAATACTCCACCTTGTTCGGCTGTAGCATTTCCATAGCTCCCCGGTTTACAATATTGACAAAATTCACCCATCGTCCAATCGAGGCACTTCTCACAAATCCCCTCACCTTGAGGGCATGTCGAGTGGTTGTTACAGCCGCAATTATGGGAACAATCATCTCCGAACCAGCCCAGATCACATCTGAAAGACGTACGATGATAAGTCTACTCCGAACGTGGTTTATCTTTCAATATACAGGGTGTCCCAGAAGTGGACGTCAAGCCGGAATCTGGTTACAGGCTAAGTCATAATAGTCATGAGAAAATTTTTTTTCTTTTATTCGTGAAAATGCGCAAAATGTGATGATTTCTGAACTCCAGTTGCTACAAATCTTTACTTTTTTCCAATTTCATTTTTTCTATGTTATTCTGAATCGTTTCATCTTTTAGAATTGCACCTGACAAAATTTGTGGTGGGCACTAAAGTAAACAGTCATCGAAATGAATGCATAATTAGCAAATCTGTCATAAAATCTTCGAGTGCCTTATATTGGTAGTACATACTGCACATCTGTCATGTGGCCACCGTCGACTTTCAAAAAATCATATCTTTCAAACTAAAAGTTTCCTAGAAAAGAAACTGCCACCATCGTTTCATCTTTTAGAATTGCACGTGACAAAAAATTTCCGACAAGATTTGTGGTGGGCACTAAACTAAACAGTCTACGAAATGAATGCATAATTAGCAAATCTGTCATAAAATCTTCCAGTGCCTTATATTGGTAGTACTGCCCATCTGTCATGTGGCCACCGTCTAATTTTAAAAAATCATATCTGTCAAACTAAAAGTTTCCGAGAAAAGAAATTGCCACCATCGTTTCATCTTTTAGAATTGGACGTGACAAAAAATTTCCGACAAAATTTGTGGTGGGCACTAAACTAAACATTCAGCGAAATGAATGCATAATTAGCAAATCTGTCATAAAATCTTCCAGTGCCTTATATTGGTAGTACTGCCCATCTGTCATGTGGCCACCGTCTAATTTTAAAAAATCATATCTGTCAAACTAAAAGTTTCCGAGAAAAGAAATTGCCACCATCGTTTCATCTTTTAGAATTGGACGAGACAAAAAATTTCCGACAAAATTTGTGGTGGGCACTAAACTAAACAGTCTACGAAATGAATGCATAATTAGCAAATCTGTCATAAAATCTTCCAGTGCCTTATATTGGTAATACTGCCCATCTGTAATGTGGCCACCGTCTAATTTTAAAAAATCATATCTGTCAAACTAAAAGTTTCCGAGAAAAGAAATTGCCACCATCGTTTCATCTTTTAGAATTGGACGTGACAAAAAATTTCCGACAAAATTTGTGGTGGGCACTAAACTAAACAGTCTACGAAATGAATGCATATTTAGCAATTCTGTCATAAAATCTTCCAGTGCCTTGTATTGATAGTACTGCCCATCTGTCATGTGGCCACCGTCTAATTTTAAAAAATCATATCTGTCAAACTAAAAGTTTCCGAGAAAAGAAATTGCCACCATCGTTTCATCTTTTAGAATTGGACGTGACAAAAAATTTCCGACAAAATTTGTGGTGGGCACTAAACTAAACATTCAGCGAAATGAATGCATAATTAGCAAATCTGTCATAAAATCTTCCAGTGCCTTATATTGGTAGTACTGCCCATCTGTCATGTGGCCACCGTCTAATTTTAAAAAATCATATCTGTCAAACTAAAAGTTTCCGAGAAAAGAAATTGCCACCATCGTTTCATCTTTTAGAATTGGACGTGACAAAAAATTTCCGACAAAATTTGTGGTGGGCACTAAACTAAACAGTCTACGAAATGAATGCATAATTAGCAAATCTGTCATAAAATCTTCCAGTGCCTTATATTGGTAGTACTGCCCATCTGTCATGTGGCCACCGTCTAATTTTAAAAAATCATATCTGTCAAACTAAAAGTTTCCGAGAAAAGAAATTACCACCATCGTTTCATCTTTTAGAATTGGACGTGACAAAAAATCTCCGACAAAATTTGTGGTGGGCACTAAACTAAACAGTCTACGAAATGAATGCATAATTAGCAAATCTGTCATAAAATCTTCCAGTGCCTTATATTGGTAGTACTGCCCATCTGTCATGTGGCCACCGTCTAATTTTAAAAAATCATATCTGTCAAACTAAAAGTTTCCGAGAAAAGAAATTTCCACCATCGTTTCATCTTTTAGAATTGGACGTGACAAAAAATTTCCGACAAAATTTGTGGTGGGCACTAAACTAAACAGTCTACGAAATGAATGCATAATTAGCAAATCTGTCATAAAATCTTCCAGTGCCTTGTATTGATAGTACTGCCCATCTGTCATGTGGCCACCGTCTAATTTTAAAAAATCATATCTGTCAAACTAAAAGTTTCCGAGAAAAGAAATTGCCACCATCGTTTCATCTTTTAGAATTGGACGTGACAAAAAATTTCCGACAAAATTTGTGGTGGGCACTAAACTAAACAGTCTACGAAATGAATGCATAATTAGCAAATCTGTCATAAAATCTTCCAGTGCCTTGTATTGATAGTACTGCCCATCTGTCATGTGGCCACCGTCTAATTTTAAAAAATCATATCTGTCAAACTAAAAGTTTCCGAGAAAAGAAATTGCCACCATCGTTTCATCTTTTAGAATTGGACGTGACAAAAAATTTCCGACAAAATTTGTGGTGGGCACTAAACTAAACAGTCAATGAAATGAATGCATAATTAGCAAATCTGTCATAAAATCTTCCAGTGCCTTGTATTGATAGTACTGCCCATCTGTCATGTGGCCACCGTCTAATTTTAAAAAATCATATCTGTCAAACTAAAAGTTTCCGAGAAAAGAAATTGCCACCATCGTTTCATCTTTTAGAATTGGACGTGACAAAAAATTTCCGACAAAATTTGTGGTGGGCACTAAACTAAACAGTCTACGAAATGAATGCATAATTAGCAAATCTGTCATAAAATCTTCCAGTGCCTTGTATTGATAGTACTGCCCATCTGTCATGTGGCCACCGTCTAATTTTAAAAAATCATATCTGTCAAACTAAAAGTTTCCGAGAAAAGAAATTGCCACCATCGTTTCATCTTTTAGAATTGGACGTGACAAAAAATTTCCGACAAAATTTGTGGTGGGCACTAAACTAAACAGTCTACGAAATGAATGCATAATTAGCAAATCTGTCATAAAATCTTCCAGTGCCTTATATTGGTAGTACTGCCCATCTGTCATGTGGCCACCGTCTAATTTTAAAAAATCATATCTGTCAAACTAAAAGTTTCCGAGAAAAGAAATTACCACCATCGTTTCATCTTTTAGAATTGGACGTGACAAAAAATCTCCGACAAAATTTGTGGTGGGCACTAAACTAAACAGTCTACGAAATGAATGCATAATTAGCAAATCTGTCATAAAATCTTCCAGTGCCTTATATTGGTAGTACTGCCCATCTGTCATGTGGCCACCGTCTAATTTTAAAAAATCATATCTGTCAAACTAAAAGTTTCCGAGAAAAGAAATTTCCACCATCGTTTCATCTTTTAGAATTGGACGTGACAAAAAATTTCCGACAAAATTTGTGGTGGGCACTAAACTAAACAGTCTACGAAATGAATGCATAATTAGCAAATCTGTCATAAAATCTTCCAGTGCCTTGTATTGATAGTACTGCCCATCTGTCATGTGGCCACCGTCTAATTTTAAAAAATCATATCTGTCAAACTAAAAGTTTCCGAGAAAAGAAATTGCCACCATCGTTTCATCTTTTAGAATTGGACGTGACAAAAAATTTCCGACAAAATTTGTGGTGGGCACTAAACTAAACAGTCTACGAAATGAATGCATAATTAGCAAATCTGTCATAAAATCTTCCAGTGCCTTGTATTGATAGTACTGCCCATCTGTCATGTGGCCACCGTCTAATTTTAAAAAATCATATCTGTCAAACTAAAAGTTTCCGAGAGAAGAAATTGCCACCATCGTTTCATCTTTTAGAATTGGACGTGACAAAAAATTTCCGACAAAATTTGTGGTGGGCACTAAACTAAACAGTCAATGAAATGAATGCATAATTAGCAAATCTGTCATAAAATCTTCCAGTGCCTTATATTGGTAGTACATATTCTTCTTCTGTAACCTTTGATTCTAAGCAAACTGCTCCAGCTTGGAAGATAATTTCACTCTTTGCCGAATCGAGGATGGTGGATCTCCTGGCTTACTGGTCTCGAATAAAAGAAAATGCAATATAATTTGAAAATACATTTTTTTACCAGATTCCGGCTCGACGTCGACTTCTGGGACCCCCTGTATGTGACTTACCTGCAAGTATAATTCGGGTCGCCTTCGCAAACTCCATGCACACACACATTGTAACACGTCCTCACACATGAAGTTCTTCCATCTCCAATGTATCCCTTTTTACACTGACAACTGAAGGAACCGTCGGTGTTCGTGCACGTGGCATGCGCATGGCAATCGTGCAAACCCAAGCCGCATTCGTCAACATCCGGACATTGGGCATACGCCCATTTCGCATTGTCCTGTTTCAACACTTCCGAGCAATTCACGTGGGGATTGTTGAAATCACCTTGGACGCAAACCCCTGAAATTAGACGAATCAAGCTGGGTTTCGAATAAGAAGCTATCGGCTTACCCGACATGGGATTCGACGTGTTGTAACACCAACCGCAACTCAACGAACCCAAACAGGTGGAACAGTTGCTCAGGGAAGAGCAGGATTTGCACTTCTCCTGGATCTTCCCGTTCGTCAACATGTCGTTGTCCTTCGGCGTGACCAGAGGAAACGCCTGATCCAACCACTCCCTGCACATGCCGAACTGATACTCGCTGGTGTACACCGAAAAACTGAAACACTGCTGGGTCGCTTCGCACCAGACGCACCTCCCTTTCTGATCTAGGCAAGAGGCGCAACCCTGTCTCTTGAAACAAGGGACGGGGCAGTATTTCGGCGAAACTGCGGCGTCCGGTCTTTTGCCTATGCGAGAGCACCGCGCTTCTTCGATCCACCACTCGCATATACCTGAAGGAGAGAGGATGTAAAATGGATTCAATATCAGAAAACAAAATCAGAAGAGAAGAGGTTAATAATTGCAGACTTTGCGATTTCACCTGTCCTACATCTATTTTTGAATTAAATTTTAGTGATACTCTGCAATAAGTGAAGGGTTTTCCAATAGGAATGATATAATTCAAACATCAAGAAAAACACATATATATCAGAAACCCCCAATTTTTCTTCTGTGTATCAAAAAACCAAAACAATTACAGTAATTTTATTTCTTTGATCTTCAAAAGATGGAATCACTGAATTATATCAAATATGTATATCAGAAACCCTCAATTATTATTATGTGTACCAAAAAACCAAAACGACATTCAGTGTTCATGCCAGAATGACAATTACTGTCATTTTATTTCTTTGATCTTCAAAAGATGGAATCACTGAATTATATTAAATATGTATATCAGAAACCCTCAATTATTATTCTGTGTACCAAAAAAACCAGAACGACATTCAGTGTTCATGCCAGAATGACAATTACTGTCATTTTATTTCTTTGATCTTCAAAAGATGGAATCACTGAATTATATTAAATATGTATATCAGAAACCCACAATTATTATTCTGTGTACCGAAAAAACCAAAACGACATTCAGTGTTCATGCCAGAATGACATTACTGTCATTTTATTTCTTTGATCTTCAAAAGATGGAATCACTGAATTATATTAAATATGTATATCAGAAACCCTCAATTATTATTCTGTGTACCAAAAAACCAAAACGACATTCAGTGTTCATGCCAGAATGACAATTACTGTCATTTTATTTCTTTGATCTTCAAAAGATGGAATCACTGAATTATATTAAATATGTATATCAGAAACCCTCAATTATTATTCTGTGTACCAAAAAAACCAGAACGACATTCAGTGTTCATGCCAGAATGACAATTACTGTCATTTTATTTCTTTGATCTTCAAAAGATGGAATCACTGAATTATATTAAATATGTATATCAGAAACCCACAATTATTATTCTGTGTACCGAAAAAACCAAAACGACATTCAGTGTTCATGCCAGAATGACATTACTGTCATTTTATTTCTTTGATCTTCAAAAGATGGAATCACTGAATTATATTAAATATGTATATCAGAAACCCTCAATTATTATTCTGTGTACCAAAAAACCAAAACGACATTCAGTGTTTATGCTAGAATGACAATTACTGTCATTTTATTTCTTTGATCTTCAAAAGATGGAATCACTGAATTATATTAAATATGTTTATCAGAAACCCTCAATTAATATTATGTGTACCAAAAAACCAAAACGGCATTAAGTGTTCGTGCCAGAATGACAATTACTGTCATTTTATTTCTTTGATCTTCAAAAGATGGAATCACTGAATTATATTAAATATGTATATCAGAAACCCTCAATTATTATTATGTGTACCAAAAAACCAGAAAGACATTCAGTGTTCATGCCAGAATGACAATTACTGTCATTTTATTTCTTTGATCTTCAAAAGATGGAATCACTGAATTATATTAAATATGTATATCAGAAACCCTCAATTATTATTCTGTGTACCAAAAAACCAAAACGACATTAAGTGTTCATGCCAGAATGACAATTACTGTCATTTTATTTCTTTGATTTTCAAAAGATGGAATCACTGAATTATATTAAATATGTATATCAGAAACCCTCAATTATTATTATGTGTACCAAAAAACAAAAACGACATTCAGTGTTCATGCCAGAATGACAATTACTGTTATTTTATTTCTTTGATCTTCACAAGATGGAATCACTGAATTATATTAAATATGTTTATCAGAAATCCTCAATTATTATTCTGTGTACCAAAAAACCAAAACGACATTCAGTGTTTATGCCAGAATGACAATTACTGTCATTTTATTTCTTTGATTTTCAAAAGATGGAATCACTGAATTATATTAAATATGTATATCAGAAACCCTCAATTATTATTATGTGTACCAAAAAACAAAAACGACATTCAGTGTTCATGCCAGAATGACAATTACTGTCATTTTATTTCTTTGATCTTCACAAGATGGAATCACTGAATTATATCAAATATGTTTATCAGAAACCCTCAATTATTATTCTGTGTACCAAAAAACCAAAACGACATTAAGTGTTCATGCCAGAATGACAATTACTGTCATTTTATCTTTGATCTTCAAAAGATAGAATCACTGTATTATATTAAATATGTATATCAGAAACCCTCAATTATTATTCTGTGTACCAAAAAACCAAAATGACATTCAGTGTTTATGCCAGAATGACAATTACTGTCATTTTATTTCTTTGATCTTCGAAAGATGAAATCACTGAATTATATCAAATATGTATATCAGAAACCCTCAATTATTATTCTGTGTAACAAAAAACCAAAACGACATTCAGTGGTCATGCCAGAATGACAATTACAGTCATTTTATTTCTTTGATCTTCAAAAGATGGAATCACTGAATTATATTAAATATGTATATCAGAAATCCTCAATTATTATTCTGTGTACCAAAAAACCAAAACGACATTTAGTGTTCATGCCAGAATGACAATTACTGTCATTTTATTTCTTTGATCTTCAAAAGATGGAATCACTGAATTATATTAAATATGTATATCAGAAACCCTCAATTATTATTCTGTGTATCAAAAAACCAAAACGACATTCAGTTTTCATGCCAGAGTGACAATTACTGTCATTTTATCTCTTTGATCTTCAAAAGATGGAATCACTGAATAATACTAAATATTATGTATGTTCAAATTCTCACCTGAAGAAGTACAGCTCTCGCAAGAAATAAAATTCGAACAGTTGGAACATGAACTGGGCGACAAGGTCAAGTATCGCCAATTTCCATCGG
The DNA here is from genome assembly GCA_963966015.1 of Aphidecta obliterata. Lineage (NCBI taxonomy): Eukaryota > Metazoa > Arthropoda > Insecta > Coleoptera > Coccinellidae > Aphidecta > Aphidecta obliterata. The sequence goes on along the minus strand of OZ014430.1, from coordinate 33,301,721 downwards.
ACAAGCAAGTAACGCTTTCGTCCTCCGATCTTGGTAAACATGTATTAGTTAGATCGCACCATCCACATTTCGAGTCGGTCAAACAATGGAGGCAATTTGTATACTCCGAACAACTTCCGTTGGCATGTGGCTCCAAATACTCAAAGGTAAATACCTAAAAACATAAATATTTCTAGAATACGCAGGGTGTCCCAGAAGTCGACGTCAAGACGGTGTAATATTTGGGAATATGAATATTTAATTTCAAATTCGGTTACCTACCTCGGAAAAGAGTCTGTATATTCGAAGTCGGGCATACATTGTATTACTTTGTATAATCAACGGATGTCGTTAATTTTCGAGCTGTGTGACTGAGATTTGATACATAAACCATAGATGAGGAGAGCTTTGGCTTCAAACGAAGCTTTGTTTTGACAAACGGAGGTAGACGACAAATAAACTTTGTGTTGGCGATTGAAGGAGTCCTCGATACGGAGAAAAGACGCAACGTTTTCATGAGAAAATTTCGGAGAAAGAATTTAATAGCGTGGGTGTCTCTAAGCAATGGAAGTGAGATGACAACTCAGGAATTTTGTTTTTCAAAGGGGAAAACATTACATACACGACTTAGATTTTTTTATATTTTTCTGATGACTATTATGACTTAGCCTATCACCCGTAAACCATAGTGGAAGAGTAATAATGCTCACCTTAGGAGTACTTTCGTCAGTTCTGAAATGACCCAATTCCATCTTACTTTGCTGATGGTTATTATAGGCACCCAAACTAACGATTTTATGGGTTTCAAAATCGATAGGCACCCTATTTTCGGAGATACTGTCCGGCCACTTTATAGTTTTACAAACACTTTGTTCGGCGGTTAAATTGATGAGTTGACTGTCCGATATCTTGAGAGTAGCCGTACAATAACTGATGCAAATGTTGAGGAGCTCTTGCCAATCGTCGGGAAATCGCAAATAACCTTGTAGCCTAGCCACCATTTCTCCGCCTGCGGTGGGATCCGTTTTCGGCAGAGGATTAGGGAGGCTGTTGAAATCCACCTGAAAATGAAAATGAGGGAATTATTTCCATAAAAATTACCCCTTCAATGTTTTGAAATACTCACTGTAGTTGCATTTATAATAGCCACATGATCGGGTTGGCTGAGATTAACCGGATGATAATACTTGACGAACGTAAGCCCAGGTCTTTGATCCAGCTCTCGACATTGTTTCGGTTCCAACACTTCAGTCCCTTTGGCTCCCCACCATCCAGGAATCATGCTTGGACTGTCTTCTCTCAGTCCGCAAATTCCGTAAGTGTCGTCCTTATGGTGACATCTGGCGTTCTGTACGCACCAGGTGCATTCGCCTAACCGCAATTTCTGCGAAGCAGACACCATTGCGGCCCCCGTTTGACGCATATTTCCGTTGATCAGACACGAATGACAATCTCCGAGAGCTGGGCATATTCCTGGACACCTGAAGATATATGAATATGACGAATTTGATATGCAGGGTTACAGGGAAAGTCGTACTGAATGTTATTCAGGTCATTTCTGGTGGATTTGGTTCTGTTATATGGTGTCCGAAACTTAACCGTTATGGAGATATTGAGTTTAGGAGTTTTTTTAAAAAAACCCTATATTTTTAGGCTTTTTTATCGATTTTTTTCGGATTGGAGCTTCTAGGGGCCGTTTCATTGATGTGTCTAGTTAGAGGGCATGTCAATTAATAAAAACGATCAATAGAAACAGAACCTCCAACTATACTCCGTTTAAGAATTATTGACATCTCGGTTGGCTGTGAAAAATCGAATTTAAGTTGGTAATAGACTATTCAGTAATATTTTGGGTTGCTGAATTCAGGTTGGTATAGGAATAACACTAACATTACCCATAGAAATCTTGCTTTGATGATTTTATCGAAGATATTGGTGAATATGTAATTATAAAAATTTGCTCTGAATTTGAGTATTTTTTGTCTTATGCTATTAAAATGGCTGGAATTTACCAGGATACATCGCGCCTAACAAGAGAACGTCAGGCAATTTTTTCGGTGTTACTTCGAGTTTTTCAAAGATTTGGCATATATTTCCGCTAGTGTTTCAGGTAAACTGTTATTCACCGACTCAAAGTGTATTCTGGTTGATCAATATCTCTTGAATTTTCAGATTTCACCAAGCCCTGTCCGTAGAATAATAGCATGTTATTATAGCCTGGAATTAGCAGTGGAAGAAAACCTGTGCGATACGGTTATTCCTTCAAAGAGACATTGAATGACTTTGTTTTTGCTAGAATTAAAAACAATGAATATATCAGTTTATATATCCTTTTCGAACTGGCCAAAGAGCACCTAGATTTCAATTGATCGAAGTCAACATTATATCATCAAAAAAATTGGATACAAATACAAAAAAGTTGATCGAAGGAAAATTCTTACTGATAAACAGAAAAATATAATAAAAATAGTACGATATTGTGATAAATACCGAGTATACATGGAACAAATCGTAAAATTCATTTATCTAGATGAAATTTGGATATTCGAAAACGGTATTCAAATTCGTCAGTGGACACTAGAAAATAATCCAAAAGATATGCCGAGTATATTCTAGGGTAAAGGCAGAAGGTGCACTATTTTGAATGCTGGAACAATTGATGGATTTTTACCTGGATGTAATCCGATTCTTGACAGTGGTATTAATGATAAGGATTACTATGAATGGTGAATTATTTCATAAATGGGTTATTGAAAGATTGAAACCTTGCCTGCAAAAGGATGCCCACCAATAGGATTATGTCACCTAATTCAATAAACACATCCAAATCACTACACTACGTGGAAACAAAGTTTTCAATGATATTTTTATCTTTGCTCTTGTATCATTCATAGATATTTTAAGTTTATTTATTATACTTATACTGTATGGTACCCTGTTCACATTCCCTCTGCTAATACACATGCTATATTGTTCCCAATTCAAAAGTATACTGAATAATTGTAAAATTGCTCATCAATTGTAATATTTTCAATAATTCATGGACAGTTTTAATGAATGAAAATAAAATTGACTTTCTTGAAGTATTCAACACCGAGCAATAAATAATTCACAAATTGGTTCATATATTGATAGTTCCGTACAAATTTCATGTCAAAATTCTTCATGTACTACATAGATTCTTAATTTTTGTTTCTCTCTCATTCCTCAATACATTATAACGTTTTTTCCAATCCATTCTTTTGGCCCTGTGCTTGCGAAGTATCCAAAAATTTTTTTCTGTTGCACAACTAGCTACCTGCTAGAATTCCATCAATTATCCTTCTTGAATCCTGACATAAAATGGTACTCTTATAGTTATATGGTTAGAATTTTGCAAGATTTCCAATTCCAATAAATATTGCATGGTCCTGAGTGAAAATAAATATTTATTTGAATGATCTTCAATTTTCCATGGTTGACTTTTATATGAATGATAAGTTCAGATAATTTCATATGAAAGCATTCCACGATATTTTTGCGCTTTCAAACCTGAATTCCCACGTTTAAACTGCAATCGAAATATTCCGGCTTAATTATTCGATAATTCTGATAATTCGTATACTCAACACTTTTCTAGGTTATATTTATGTTTTATTTCTATGATGAAATTTAGTAACTTTTTTGTAACCAGAAATAAAGCCTTGACTGGACGTTCATGGCCTGCTTCGATGTCAATAATTCTTAAATGGACTATAGATACATCGAAGAAACGACTCCTAGGAGATCCAATCCGAAAAAAATTGATAAAAAAGCCAAAAAATAAAGGAGTCTTTAACTAATCTTCAATACTCAATATCTCCATAACGGTTAAGTTTCGGACACCATATTATAGAACCAAATCCATCAGAAATGACCTGAATAATAACGTCCTTCAATATTCAGTACGTCTTTCCCTGTAACCAGATAGAAGTATGTAAATTTTCAATTGATTACCTTGTAGTTTGAAGATTGGTCGTACAATTCGCCCCAATCGTCCTTCCGTAACATATTTCATCGGCAGAACACCATCCGCACTCTGGATCCGCAGAACAGCTCACGTAATCCCTATGTCGGCTACACGTCCCCTCCGGGTCGTAAGTTAAGCCCGTTCTGGTAGAAATCATAGGAGGTACCGTATAAGCCAGTAAATCTCCGTTGACATTCCCGTGGTATCCTCCGACGAGCAACAAAGTGTTTCCGTTCCTTACAGAAGAAGCGTGGGCGAAAACTCCCTGATGCTTTGGGTATCTTGAATCGTTAGTGTTCCCCAAAATTTCCGGATTCACCCAAGTGTGACATCCCAAATGGTAAAGATACATCTGGTTATCGTAACATATTTCTTCCTTGTTGTGTCTGTGGGAGTAACCTCCGAAAATTAAAAGGTAATTTTCGAGTATGTTGGCAGAATGGAAGGCCCTTTCTCGCGGCACGAATTTCTCCCTTAAATGCTCCCGGGTGTAATGCACTTCACTCCAATACTTCTCGTCCAGTTGGAAAATGAACATACGATCGCTAAGTTTTGAGAATCTCGCAACGCCCGATAAAATTCCTCCGTAAACGATCAAGGAATTCGTGCTTGCGTGGTAGTTTGCGGTATGAGCGACAACACGAACGTCCAACTCTTTACCGCCTCTAGGTTTAACCTCGATCCATTCCTCAGTTCCGTCTTCCTCCAATTTCAAACTGTAGAGGCCGGAGGAGAATTCTCCGTTTTCTAAACTTCCACCGAAAAGGTAGACACTTTCGTTGACTTTCGTTAAGGTGTGTCTGGTTAAGGGAGGAGGTTGTAGTTTTGAAAATTTCGCTCTAAGTTCCCATTTATGTGTAAGAACGTTGTACAACCATAGTTCTTGCGACAAGCTTCCATTTTCTAATTTTCCTCCGTACATAACAAATCCCATGTTTATCATACAAGCAGCATGGCCATATCTCGCAGTCGGTTTATGACCCTCATTGGAATGCGAATGTCTTTGTTTTCTTTTAAATGCAGTCGAGTTTTGTGGGACGGTGTACAACAAATTCCGTAAAAACGATTTCCCCGAATTAATCCCCCACTTTCGTTCCCAATCGGGCCCTGCGTGTTCGATAAGTGCCGCGACAGATCCAATATTATACAACTTCTTATCCGGCAAAATATTTCCATACTCATCCCTCCACGAGTTGTTTTTAAAACTATAAACCGACATCGAACTGAGTATCGAATTCAAATTATAACCTCCAAACACATATAAAGCATCGGTAATATCTACATAGACTGCTGTGTGAGCTGCTCGGGGTTGCAAACCTCCTTCGGAATGAGACAACCAGTGCCATTTGTTTCCTACACTGTCGTATTGGTGTAAACTACAAGCTTGCCCGGAGTATCCAGGCTGGCAAATACAACCTTGTTCTTGCTCGCAACGGCCACGACCATACTTCCTACCGCACTTTTCCGGGCACAAATGTCGGGAACAGTCAGAACCGCCCCATTCGCTGCTACAAATACATTGATGACTATGGCACACACCGTGGCTGGAACAATTGTTAGGACAGTCTGTTATTGAGAATTCCGCACGGAAACCGTCGAGAACGTAGTTGGTGTCACTATACAGTAGAATTAGCATGTGACCGGAGGTTGCTATTACTTGTTGCGGTTCAGTTTTCCCGCTGAAACTACCTAATAAAGGCGAATGGAATGAATCTCCGTCATAAACGAACACGTAGTCGTAGGAGCACTCCGTTCCCATACTCCTAAAGTGTAACGTTATGAATTTGCTTGTTTCATTAGCTTTTATTAACCATTCGCAATGGCTGTCTTGGGTGTAATTGGACCCAGTAGGCCCGTCTGTGATGACGCCCCATGAATCAGTAAAAATTTTCCTTGATTTGTTGCATGGAACGAGATCAACTGAGGCGTATCCAACTAGCACAAAAAACCATACTAGAATTTCTACGAAGAACTTCGATACCAAAATACGCATATTGTCTGGGTGAGCAAGATTCCTTCAAATTCCTGAAAATGTCAGAATATTGAGCTTTTCCAACTCCATTGTTGCTGGAGATCATTGGAATTTCACATTGAGAAATACTATATTATACTATACTACTGATGTTTGAACGAAGGAATATTGATTCATTTTTTGAAATTATATTTATAAACATAAATAGTGCTGTCACTTTGACAGTATTGACAATTATATTGACATATGTCATGTTTGAATTCTTTGCCTCTTGGTATTTTTGAACTACCGAACACCGAATTCTACGTAAAGACAATCTATGACAGTTACTATTATTCTGTGTACTTAACGTGAGATTTGAGATTTGTTTTGACTGCGAAAAACTAAACGGGGGATTTTTCAAATTGTCATGGAAGGAGATTTATGGAAGAACGCACGTCAATCAAATTTGAAAGACAGTTTATGTAGGACTTGCCTCCTTAAAAGTAATTCATTAATTCTTACTTCTAGTACAATGAATTTATCGAACCAAAACGTAATCATAGTTAATGTATTATTAGAATGTGGTATAGAAGAAATTGCAGGGGATGATGAGTTACCTAAGAAAATGTGCAGTTCATGTATTGAAAAACTCAAAATGATTTATGACTTCAAGCAAATGTGTAGAGACTCTAAAGAGAAATTTATGAAAATTTTCCCACCTCAAATTGAAATTGATGTATTTCAAGACCATTGTGCTAATAATCTGAAAACACAAGATGATTTTCATATCGACTCGGGAGTTGATCACCATGATCTAAATCAGGAAGATTGTAAGACCGTAGCCAATCAAGAGATTGATTGTAAGAAAATATTCCCTTGTGCAATTTGTCAAAAACCATTTACTTCCAAGTACAACATGAATCGACATAAAAACGTTCATGTGAATGCCGAAGAATTCACCTGTAAAATATGCAATAAACAGTTTTCACGAAGAGCTGATGTGAAAAGACATATGTTCATTCATAATGGGGCTAAACCATACTTTTGTATTGTATGCAAGGCTTCATTCAGTCAGAGTGGATCACTTTCCAGACACATGAGAGTACATGAAGAGTTCAAAAATTTGCCATGCTTGAAAAAAAGAACGGAAATCACACCACATTTATGTATGATATGTGGAAAATCATTCAAGGCATCATCCAGTTTATCTACACATTTGAAAAGACATATTGGAGAGAAAACACATAAATGTACAATTTGTGAATTGAGGTTGGTTGAATTATTCCAATATTTGATAAATATGAAAGAATGAAAACTTGATCTAGTTAATTTTTCCAGCTTTATCTGTAGTTCTAGTTTGAAGAATCATATGCGAACGCACACTAGAGAACGACCATTTGTTTGTCCACTATGTGGAAAAAACTTTTCGCATTCATCGATACTCAATAGACATATCAGAACTCATTCCAATAAGAAATCGTTTTCTTGTGAATTATGCACAAAAAGTTTCTCTACGAAATATTATCTCAATATACATAGAAGACAGCACACTGGTAATATTGAATGAATATTGGGAAAATATAAGTTTTTATTCCTTTTATTTTAGGGGAGAAGCCTTACGAGTGCAATGAATGCTTCAGGTGTTTTGCAGATCCCAAAAATTACAAGCATCACCTGAGAATTCATCTGAAATTGAAGCCTTTTTCGTGTACTATTTGTGGCAGAAATTTTAGGAGGAAGCATCATTTGAATTTCCACATGGGAATTCATAGCAGTAAATAAATTGAAGGAAAAATATAATAATAGGCATAAGTTTTAATGCCGTTAAATATTGAACATTGTGATTTACCATGAAATGTTTGAAGAATCAGTATCATGTAATAAGTGGAATATTGTATAATATAGAAAATTGGACATTTTCAAATGTATTCTGTGAGAAAATTGAACATAAAGTAATTGGCGATCAAATATCTATCTGCTTTTTATTTATTTACCTAAAAATGATTTTTCGAATTCTTATAGCCCGATATTTGAGTTCTATACAGAAAATGATTCAAATTAAAAAAAAAAAATTTAAATGTCAAAATATCCTAACTTCAATGTTAAACCTATTTGATTTGGAAAACAGAAAATTTAATTGTATTCTTGTAACGATCCATTGAAGATTTAAAAAAAAATTCACAAGCGACAATTAAACTTGAAGATTCCTCCAACATATCCATTTCATACAAAAAACAGGTGGAGTCATCAAATATTTTTGTTTTTTATATGTTATCCAACGGTCCATCTTGTTCAGATTCTGAGGTGTCAAATAAGTTTATTCGAACAAATTAAAACTCAGGACTCATCCTTCTCATGGAAAGAAACATTTAATTTATTTGATGTTATTATTTTTTTTATGCCCTTCAATGGATATCATATTATTTTTACATTCTATGCTTACTCTACATCTTTCTGATACACTCGCCTTATCTAAAGAAGTATAGTCTTTTTCAATCGAATTACCATCGTTTTCTCGGAATTTTACCTCCGCTTTCTTCCTTCTAAATGATATACCCAAGGAATCGAATGGCTTGGTGATACGCAATTTATTATATTCCCTTTTAAAAGGTGTTATTTCTGCTATGTTAGAATTGTGTCTATCAGTATTGTTATTTTTTTCTTGCGAACTACCAACGAAAGTTCCTTCTGAACCTTTTGAATTCTTCATTCTTCTTAGAATAGATGAAGTGGTAAATTTTAATCTTCTGAAATATCCGGAAGTACTTCGCCCTTTCTCTTCGACAACCTTTTGATCAGGATTTACGGGCAATTTTGAATCAATTTGATGAATTGAAGTGAATATTGAATTGCTAGATCTCATTGAATTAGAACTGTTGTCTGTATCTGTTGTATAGTTGAGTTTGTACCCAGAAACGTAAGAGTCGTGATGCATTGCGTTAGCGAAGGTATGAACGACAAATATTTATTTTCTCTCTAGAGTATAAACAATATATCATATAATACTATTGAAGTCCGAGAATTCTTTGAAACTATCAAAAATCCACTATCCAGTAAAAAACAAGACTCCTTGCAAATAATGCGTAATTAGTAATCTAACCGACCAATAAGGTTAGAAGCAGCTGTTTCTATTGTTACTTTTGAACTACGGATTGTACCTTGTACCCAGTGTTGCCAATGGCGTTCCACCGAAAAATCCGAATTTTACTTAAAAAAAACAAAAAAAATCCGAAAAAATCCGACGCATCGGTGAAAATATCCGAAAAAAATCCACCTTATCATCGAACCATAAAATTAACTCAGAAGACAAAATAAAAATACTAGACAAGCTTCGTCGGGTTGTCGACTGTGCTGTCACCTAAAGTTAATGAGTAACAAAGCTTGTTCAAATCTAGTTAGTATTCTGAGTACCTATTCTGTAATTGATGGAGATTGAACTTCGGTAGTGATTTAATATTTGATGGATTTTTGGTGGTTGAAAGATAATAATAGGCGCAAAGTTCGAAACGGGAATGACATAGTCATTATTTATATCCAAAATAAGTTTTTTACTTCAACTGAAAACAAACTGCCAAGTCTTATAATTCGTACCAACTATATTTTTCTCTAAAATAACCAGAAGTATCGAATAGTCGAAATGACCATTATAATAATTATGATTGACCATAATTATTCTGACTATATTAGGAAATTTTCTCATCATTCTTTCAAGTTTGTTCAAAGAAAGATGAAATGTGAAGATAAATATATATGAATTTTCAACAAAGCTCTAAGCACCAGATACGTTGATTCAGAAAACTCAAATCAATCGATTTTCGTTCCGTTATTCCGTTCCAAAGAATGAATCAATGAATATGAAAAAGGCGCTAAGCGGTAACAACAATTTTTATGGCTTCGCCACATCTGGCCCATCTGGGATTCCGTTTCGCAGTCAATAGGTAGTAATATTTGAATGAGTAAATGTAATGTAATAATACTTGGACTATTTGGATAGGAAATTCGAACAACTGAACTGCATGATCTATTGCCTAAGTTGATGAATTGAATTATTAATTAAAGTTTTCTAGTGAAAATCTCTGTCGTTTCAAAATATCCGAAAAAATCCGATATATTTTAAAATCCGAAAAATATCCGCAAGAGGCAAAAAAATCCGCAATTCGGATAAAAATCCGCCGATTGGCAACGCTGCTTGTACCTAATATTCGCGATTTCAATTTCAACAACCGATGAGGGCGCTGTGAAATGTAAACAAACATGGAGGAAAACGGGCACCTTTTCGGGATTTATTGTGGTGAAACGGGTTATTTTAGGTGTTTTTCATGATTTTCCTTCGATTTTGTGAGTTTTGTGTTAAGACTTTTTAGTGAATGATTGAATTATTGAGAGTGTGGTGTCAAGTTTATTGATTTTAGGTGAACAAATTGGTTTTTTCAATTTTAATTATATCGAAATTGGTAATAATTCAACAGGACAAATTGAGCACTATTTGAGTTTGACGACAGTGTTCAATTATTTGGAAGCTACACCTAATATTCGGTCATTTGTGCTTTTCTTCGGTCCATTTTTTCCACTATGCCAAAGGCATTAGTGACACAAACTGCTGAGGCATCTTTCTTATGAAATTTATAGAAATGTATAGCCCTGTTTTGATTTTTCTTCGAGGAGCAATTGAAGACAACAATTACAATTGTGAACTGTTTTTTTTTCTAGTACTAAAACTTTGTTCACTCATTGTTATATAATCCAATGTCCTAAAATTAATGTACATTTAAACATAAAATCGTTTCATTTAGACTTCACCTTAATAATGATTCTAATTTCTTTCTTACAAAAAGATAAAGTCACAGTTATTCGAAATACGGAGATCAATTTCATAACACTATGGTTGATAATTCTTGAATTACCTTTCTAAATCACCACTCAAACCAGCCCCAGAAAATTGTACTCAAACTTGTACCCTAAGTATTTCAACTAAATAACACTGATTTAAATATCTTACCGACTATTTTTTTTCGAAAATAATTACTCTGCTCAGAAAACGATGAAAATTTCCAAATATACCTCACGAATACATGGTTCCTGAATATAAAATGAAAATATCTGGCCTAAAGTACGTGAAATATGAAAACAATACTCGTTTTCTAGGTTCGGGATTTAGCCGGCAGGGGGCGTCTGGACTTTTGAAATCGCGAATATTGCTTAAATTTTTCTATATTGTCAGATCTCAAATCGAACCAAGATTTATTTCAATCAAAATCGCGATAAATATATTAAACAGTATAAGAAACATAAAATTCATTCAAAATTATCCTTTAATATATAAAAATATGTATTTTACAATAGACTTCGTTTTACAAAATATAATTTTACAATAGGGATGATTGAGAAGCACATTTTATATAAAAATTATTCTATTGGCTATCGATTTCGGCCATAAGCCATCATCAGGCCAGCTGAAAATAACACATAATGAACATTGAACAAACACAAACATTTTTATATAAAGTGTGCTTTTCAATTATCCCCATCAACATTCACACACTAAAATAATTTTACAAATTGTAACCCTGTTTTTTCACATGCACCGACATATTTTGGTCATCACTGACAATACAAGAAATATCGCTCATCTTCAATTTCTCCTCCACTGATAAAACACTATCATCGAAATTAATTCTCTTCCGAGGTTCATGTTTGATCTCCGTTGTCTCTGTAATGAGCTTTCTAATATTGTTCGGAAGGATTATCCGGTCATCGCATGTTTCCTGAACTAGTTTGGACGGTTTGTACACCACTTCCGGCAAGCTGTCCAACAAATTCCTGTGTTTTCTAGGTGCCACCGACACATCTCCTGGAGTATGTTGGGATTGGCTACATCCGGGTTTATTGTTTTGCTTCAAAGCCGGAAACGGAGAGTTGTTAATGTACAATCTCATTGGACTTATCATGTTTTTATGCGCCAACGGAGATACCTTTAGCATTTCATTGGTTATCGGAGTCTTCTTGCTGAGTTTCTGAGGAAATTTTGGAATCTTGAACGATGAATAACTGTTTGAATCATTATCACTTTTTGGAACCGGTATTTTGGAGTTCCCGAGTGGAAGTTTTGAAGTTTTAGACTGTGTACTCTCGATGACATTTTCAAGACTGTCTTCGTCTGAGTCAGTCTCGAAACCATTAGCCAATAATCTTTCCATTTCGGCAAAGGTATCGTTCAGAGAGTCGTCGACTTGATCGTTATCGAGACTCGAAACGTAACCGTCTTGTGTGTCGCAAAGTTGACTGGAGGTCCTTGAATTGATGTTCGATTTGTTGAATTTATCATTTCTTATATCATTCAATTCGTGCGAAATCGTTGAATCATTGTGAGAAACATTGAGCTTTTCTGAATTCAACGAAAGTTCCGATGAAAGTTTAGAAAGCGTATGATTGACTTCTTCACAATAATCGTATTCGTTTTCATTTTGGCTGGTGTTTATCGAATTATTCGATGATGTTTTTGAAACACTTTGATTCTCCGGTGAAGGTCCATCATTCCCTGCTACTTTATCTTCGGCAAAATCAACAGATGTGTCTGAAAATAAAATTTCTCAAAATTATACAACAAAAACTCAAATAACTCGTAAACTGTTGATTTTTGGATAGCTCAAGTGACAGAAAATGAGTCATACTAACTTTAAGGTTCACGTCGAATTTGGAATCACCCTGTAAACACTTACCTAGTGAATCTTGTTCTTGCTCTTCGGAAGGTGGTGGTTCTTCATCTTCACTAGATGATAAATCAGCTACTAACATTTCCCAAGACTCATTTGCAAAGATTATATCTCAGCAAATGAGTCTTGGGAATCCAACAACATTGGAACGACTGGGGAAATGTTAGTACACCCTGAAAATAATATTTCATATGCTGATTCAAGTAAATGTTCCGAAAGATCGATCGAAAATACGAAGGATGAAACGGAAGTCGTTACAGTTTCTTCGGATAGTGAAGATGAGATGAGTAACGTAATTGATTTATCATCTAGTAAAGATGAAGAACCACCACCTTCCGAAGAGCAAGAACAAGATTCACTAGGTAAGTGTATACAGGGTGATCCCAAATTCGACGTGAACCTTAAAGGACGTATTAGTATGACCCATTTTCTGTCACTTGAGCTATCCAAAAATCAACA